>CM035616.1:19947941-22408856 GCA_020496755.1 Channa maculata | reverse complement strand
CATGCTGAGGCCAAAATGGCCATTTAAATCTAAAATCAATTTTTTGTCTGGAATTCCGTGTCCGAACCCTAATTTATAATTGGCCTCAAAGTGTAGTGGAAGTTAATTTAAAAATTGTTTTCAGGGAGGGGGAACCCAAACTTGGGATCAGGGATGTCTGGGGGGAGGGATGCACTCTGGGAATCAGGGACAGTGTCATGGCCTGTGCCACGAACCCTAATTTGGGTCTATTTTCAATTTGTTCCTAACACGCCCGTGCCTGACCTGTTACCCGCTGCGTGGAAGTTCCTGGAGTGTATCCTGACCTCCACTCGTACCCGCTGCGTGGAAGTCCTGGGCGAGGATTCCTGACCTTTGCCCTGACCCTAAGGCCCTAACCCTAACCATCTCGGGGGGCCATTGCCTAACCCTAACCCTAACCATCTCGGGCAGGCTTTATTAATAAATAACAAAGGCCAACATAATATAAAAAATAAACAAAGGACACCACACACTTTTGAAATTCAAATTTATTAAAAGGGAAAAACAAGAGGCATAACAGACAAAAACAGGGAAAATAAAGTCCAATCAGATTAAACTGGGAATGATAATAAAAGGAAGTCCAAAAAGACTCCACCCACTTACCTGTGAAAATAAAGTCCAATAAGACAAACCTGGGAAGAAAAAAGGAAGTCCAAAAAAGACTCCACCCACTTACCTTATAAAAGCAGGGACCTAGAGGCACAGAAGTGCAGCTCAGCCTCAGCCTGAAGAAGGACAAAAAAGTCCGAAACGTTGCAACAGAGGCATGAGCATATAACCCAAGCATGCTGAGGCCAAAATGGCCATTTAAATCTAAAATCAATTTTTTGTCTGGAATTCCGTGTCCGAACCCTAATTTATAATTGGCCTCAAAGTGTAGTGGAAGTTAATTTAAAAATTGTTTTCAGGGAGGGGGAACCCAAACTTGGGATCAGGGATGTCTGGGGGGAGGGATGCACTCTGGGAATCAGGGACAGTGTCATGGCCTGTGCCACGAACCCTAATTTGGGTCTATTTTCAATTTGTTCCTAACACGCCCGTGCCTGAACTGTTACCCGCTGCGTGGAAGTTCCTGGAGTGTATCCTGACCTCCACTCGTACCCGCTGCGTGGAAGTCCTGGGTGAGGATTCCTGACCTTTGCCCTGACCCTAAGGCCCTAACCCTAACCATCTCGGGGGGCCATTGCCTAACCCTAACCCTAACCATCTCGGGCAGGCTTTATTAATAAATAACAAAGGCCAACATAATATAAAAAATAAACAAAGGACACCACACACTTTTGAAATTCAAATTTATTAAAAGGGAAAAACAAGAGGCATAACAGACAAAAACAGGGAAAATAAAGTCCAATCAGATTAAACTGGGAATGATAATAAAAGGAAGTCCAAAAAGACTCCACCCACTTACCTGTGAAAATAAAGTCCAATAAGACAAACCTGGGAAGAAAAAAGGAAGTCCAAAAAGACTCCACCCACTTACCTTATAAAAGCAGGGACCTAGAGGCACAGAAGTGCAGCTCAGCCTCAGCCTGAAGAAGGACAAAAAAGTCCGAAACGTTGCAACAGAGGCATGAGCATATAACCCAAGCATGCTGAGGCCAAAATGGCCATTTAAATCTAAAATCAATTTTTTGTCTGGAATTCCGTGTCCGAACCCTAATTTATAATTGGCCCTCAAAGTGTAGTGGAAGTTAATTTAAAAATTGTTTTCAGGGAGGGGGAACCCAAACTTGGGATCAGGGATGTCTGGGGGGAGGGATGCACTCTGGGAATCAGGGACAGTGTCATGGCCTGTGCCACGAACCCTAATTTGGGTCTATTTTCAATTTGTTCCTAACCCTAACCCTAACCCCTAACCCTAACCCTAACCCTAACCCCTAACCCCTAACCCTAACCCTACCCTAACCCTAACCCTAACCCTAACCCTAATCGTCCCCTAATCCTAACCAGTCAAAACTAGTGCCTAACCCTAACCAGACTCTGGAACTATTGCTTAAACTCCAGTTAGCTCTGATGCCGCTAACCCTAATTGTTTCCTAACCCTAACCACTCGAGACCAATGCCTAACCCTAAAGACTCTGAAACTGTTGCCTAAACTCCAACTAGCCCTGATGTCGCTGACCCTAATCGTCCCCTAACCCTAACCACTCCGTCTTCATGCCTAATCCCAACCAGTTGGAACCCACTCAGCGCTGACAGAAACACCTTTCTGGAAAAGGCAGACAATCCTCCTCCCATCAGAGGCATCCAAACGTCTACCAGCTCAACAAACAGCTGTCTCAGGACCTCCTGGGGTCTGTGTTCAATGTTAATGTCAGCACAAGTTAATGTAGTCAACTCAAAGTCTATTTGACTCCAAAACAGCACGGCTGTCTCAGGGCCTCCTGGGGGCTGTGTTTAATGTTAATTTCAACACAATCTAATATAGTTGACTCCAAAACAGCGCAGCTGTCTCAGGGTCTCCTGGGAGCTGTCTTTAATGTTAATCTCAACCCCAAAAAAACTATTCAACTCAAAGTCTATCTGACTCTAAAACAGCACAGCTGTCTCAGGGCCTCCTGGGGGCTGTCTTTAAACTTAGTTTCAACACAAAAAAAATCCCACCAAAAATCTACTCAACTCAACTCAAAGGTAAGTGTCTCTCCATACAGCTGTCTCAGGGTCTCCTGGGGGCTGTCTTAAATCTGGAGAGTCTCCTCAACGATTGGACAACTGCTCTTCAAACCACCGTTACTGACCAGCCTGCAAACGTCGACTTGAGAACCAGTGAAACTTCATCAAAAACTGCATCAGAGACTTGACCACTCCTACAACAAACTCCTCAAAAATCAAGGACACAATGTCATCTTTTTATTAGGAAGACAGCACACAGTATCAGGGAACCAGAGTGACAAGCGTCGGCCCGTGCCATGCCTTTGACTCTCTACTCCAAACCGCCCAGTCGACGGACGAAGCGGGGAGAGTCATCGAGATAAATTCATTTCACCTAACCCTAACCCTAACCCCTAACCCTAACCCTAACCCTAACCCCTAACCCTAACCCCTAACACTAACCCTAACCCTAACCCTAACCCCTAACCCTAACCCTAACCCTAACCCTAACCCTGTCTGCTAGACCCTATTCCAACTAAGCTGCTCAAGGAAGCTTTACCCTTAATAGATACGTTCATATTAGATATCATCAATCTATCTTTAGAAACAGGCTATGTACCACAGGCCTATAAGGTAGCTGTAATTAAACCATTACTTAAAAAACCCTGTCTTGACCCAGGTGTTTTAGCCAATTACAGACCAATATCTAATCTCCCCTTTATTTCTAAAATAATTGAAAAAGTAGTCGCAAAACAATTATGTGATCACCTGCATAGGAATAATTTGTATGAAGACTTTCAGTCAGGATTTAGAGTTCATCATAGTACAGAAACAGCACTGGTAAAAGTCACCAACGATCTTCTCATGGCCTCAGATAATGGACTCATCTCTATACTTGTTCTGTTAGATCTTAGTGCCGCATTTGATACCATTGATCATAACATTTTATTACAGAGACTGGAACATGAAATTGGAATTACAGGAACTGCACTAGGTTGGTTTAAATCTTATCTGTCTGATAGATTTCAATTTGTTCATGTTAATGATGAATCCTCCATGCACACAAAGGTTAGCTATGGAGTTCCACAAGGCTCTGTGTTAGGACCAATACTTTTACTTTATATATGTCTCCTTTAGGCAACATTATTAGAAAACACTCCATAAATTTCCACTGTTATGCTGATGATACCCAGCTATATTTATCTATGGAACCAGATGAAAATAATCAGTTAATAAAGCTTCAAGCATGCCTACAAGACATAAAGGCCTGGATGTCCCACAATTTTTTACTTTTAAACTCAGACAAAACTGAAGTCATAGTATTTGGGCCCAAAATCTCAGAGATATGATGTCCAACCATATTGTTACCCTAGATGGCATAAGTCTGGCCTCCAGTACTACTGCAAGGAACCTTGGAGTTATTTTTGATCAGGATCTGTCCTTTAACTCACATATAAAACAAATCTCTAGAACAGCCTTCTTCCACCTACGGAACATTGCCAAAATTAGGAGCATACTGTCTCAAAGTGATGCCGAAAAACTGGTCCATGCATTTGTTACTTCTAGGTTGGACTACTGTAATTCCCTACTTTCAGGATGCCCCAGTAACTCCCTAAAGAGCCTGCAATTAATCCAAAATGCTGCAGCAAGAGTGCTGACTGGAACTAGCAAGAGAGATCATATTTCACCTTCACTAGCTTCTCTCCATTGGCTTCCCATTAAATTTAGAATAGAATTTAAAACCCTGCTTCTTACATATAAAGCTCTGAATGGTCAGGCTCCATCATATATAGAAGATCTCATAGCACCATATCATCCCAGTAGACCACTTCGCTCTCAGAATGCAGGCCTACTTGTGGTTCCCAGAATTTCCAAAAGTAGAATGGGAGGTAGAGCCTTTAGCTATCAAGCTCCTCTCTTGTGGAACCAGCTCCCAGTACAGATTCGGGAAGCAGACACCCTCTCTACTTTTAAGTCTAGGCTTAAAACCTTCCTCTTTAATAAAGCATATAGTTAGTTATAGTTATGCTGCCATAGGCTTAGACTGCTGGGGGACCCACCCCCCAATGCACTGAGCTCCTTTCCTCCTCTTGACCATCTCTCCTCTCCTCTCACCCCGCAATTGTCACCACTGTATGTCATTAACTCTGTGTGTTCTCTCCCGTAGTTGTCTTTGTCCTCCTCTGTCCCCCTCTCTCTGTCCCTTTCTGCAGGTGTCCCCCGGCTTTGAAGCTGTGTGTCTTCCAGCGTGCAGCTACTGGTCCTACCAATCTGCCCGATGTTTTGTTGTTGCTTTTTGTTGCTCTGTTCTTTTCTCTCTCCCCTTTCCACTCACCCCAACCGGTCGAGGCAGATGGCCGTCCACCCTGAGCCTGGTTCTGCTGGAGGTTTCTTCCGTTAAAGGGAGTTTTTCCTCTCCACTGTTGCCTATGGCTTGCTCCAGGGGGAATTGTTGGGTTCTCTTTATATATCTTTATAATCTTGACTTTATTCTGTAAAGTGCCCTGAGATGACTTTGTTGTGAATTGGCGCTATATAAATAAAGTTGAATTGAATTGAATTGAATAAGTGCAGACCATTTAGACCATTTACCTTCACCCTACGCTGTATCTCCCTGTACTCCTGTCTACTCTCTTCAGTCCTCTCAGTGTCCCACTTCTTCTTAGTTAACCTCTTTCCCTGTACACACTCCTGAACTTCCTCGTTCCACCACCAAGTCTCCTTGTCCACTTCCCTCTTCCCAGATGACACACCGATTACCCTCCTACCTGTCTCCCTGATCAAATTAGTTGTAGTGGTCCAGTCATCTGGAAGCACCTCCAAACCACCCAGAGTATGTCTCAGTTCCTCCCTGAAAACTACGCGACATTCTTCCTTTTTCAACTTCCACCACTTCGTCCTCTGCTCTGCCTTAGTCTTCTTCATCTTCCTCACCACCAGCATCATTTTACACACCACCATCCTGTGTTGTCTGGCTACGCTCTCCCCTACCAATACTTTACAGTCACTGATCTCTTTC
Source organism: Channa maculata (assembly GCA_020496755.1). NCBI lineage: Eukaryota > Metazoa > Chordata > Actinopteri > Anabantiformes > Channidae > Channa > Channa maculata. The sequence goes on along the minus strand of CM035616.1, from coordinate 22,403,224 downwards.
AGATTACAACGTCTACACAAGATGTAGTCCACCTGAATGTTTCTACCTCTGCTCTTATACGTCACCCTATGTTCCTGCCTCTTCTGGAAGAAAGTGTTCACTACAGCCATTTCCACCCTCTTTGCAAAGTCTACCACCATCTGTCCTTCTGCGTTCCTGTCCTGAAGACCAAACCTGCCCATCACAGTCTCATCACCTCTGTTCCCTTCACCTACATGCCCATTGAAATCTGCACCAGTGACCACTCTCTCACCTCTGGGGATGCTTTGCATCACTTCATCTAACTCACTCCAGAATTTCTCCTTCTCTTCTAACTCACATCCTACCTGTGGGGCATAACTACTCACAACATTGAACATCACTCCTTCAATTTCTATCTTCAGACTCATCAACCTGTCTCATACTCTAATCACCTCTAGAACATTCCTAACCCACTCCTCTTTCAGGATAACTCCTACTCCATTTCTCTTCTTATCTGACCCATGGTAGAACAACTTGAACCCTCCTCCTAAGCTTCTAGCCTTGCTACCTTTCCACCTAGTCTCCTGGACACACAGTATGTCCACCTTCCTTCTCTGCATCATGTCAATCAACTCTCTAGCCTTCCCTGTCATAGTACCAACACTTTCCTCTTCTCTCTCTGCCTACGAACACACCTTCCTCCTCTCCTTCTTCGTCTTCGACCAACAGTAGTTCAATTTCCACCGGTACCCTGTAGGTCAACAGCACCAGTGGCGGTTGTTGTTAACCCGGGCCCCGACCGATCAGGTATGGAAGTCATTGTCACGATTCGCATGTTTGATTTGGCATGTGTTTTACGTCGGATGCCCTTCCTGCCACAACCCTCTGCATTTATCCAGACTTGGGACTGGCACAAGAAGACACTGGCTTGTGCCCCCTTGCGGTTGCATTAGTTGCATTAAACATTTATATAGTATAATTCCCATTATAGTTGAACAGGTCAATACAGTTCATGTCCCCACTTTCAGCATCTTTCTGGAAGTCTCTGTTCATTATTTCAGAGCTGAAATACACAATGAACAACATACGGTAGGTTTCTGAAACAGCAATCATCATCCATTTAGTATGTCAGCTGTAGTAGCTGATTAAAACTCACAGCCTCATAAATCAATTCCCTATATACCGTATATGTTACAAAGAAGCTCCTGTATCATCTACGGCTACCTGTTCCTGTAAGAACCAGAATTGTGAGTGTTCAGTAGAAAGTAATGTACATTGTTTTTATCAGAGTACAGCTGCGGGGAGTTGCTGGAACAAGACTGATAAATGTAGAGTTAACAGGCCAGAAAACTATGATAGTGCACTTGAAGAGGCAAAAAACTTAAAAGTAGAGTTGCAGAGGTGCTTGGAGTGATAATTCCCCAGCTAACATTGTGACATTGTATAATCGTGATGAGAAGGTCCCCCAAGCTGTTAGCAAAGGTTTGAAGGAAAAAATAATACAACTGATCTGTAGAATTCTTGGAGGCAGAAAAATTAAAGCCTATACTGTTTAGGGTCACAGGGGGCTCGATTCTATCCTAGCTGTCATTAGGTGAGAGGCAAGGTACACAGGGACAGGTCTCTACTCTATCTCAGGGACAACACAGAGAGACATACACAGACAGACAACCATTCCCAATCATATTCACACCTACGGGAATGTCTTTTGACTGTGGGAAACCCACACAAGCAGAGGGATAACATGCAAACTACACAAAGAAAGGCTGCAGCTGGCCGGGGATGCAAACCTGCAAGCTTCTAGCTGTGAGACAGCAGCACTAACTACTCCTGCCAAAATGTACACAATATATACAGTTTGTACTGTGTGTAAAACTAGAAAACCCGAAACTAGTTAAAATGAAGTGGAATTCTGCTACTAGTGTTGATAATTACATGTGTACATTGAGCAAAAACCAACAAGTTGATCCATGCTGGAGAAAAAAAAATGTTTGTTGTAATATTACTGCCATTTTGTATCTTTACTCATCCATCCTCACTGTGTCAATGCTCTTTATTCAGTTAATTTGTCCATTCATCCTTGGGTATACAAGCAAAAATGCCTTGTCCTTACCTCTACCTCTACTTCTATATTCTAATATACTTCAAATATAGTTTCCAATTTTTGTGATTGTGTAACTATACCTACCCTTTCTGCTGCATATTTCCTGCATAATTATGATCTGATGAACACTTTCACCTTCCTGACAGTGCTCATATTTGCCTGTTAGTTGTTTTTCTATAATAAATTGAGTATTATTAGGTTACTATTAAGTTGAATTCTTATTTATTATTTATCACCACCTCATTTCAATGTCTGTCTCTGCTCATTGCCACTCTGCTGTCGTATATTTTAAGGTATGTAAATGTCTTCCTTTAGTTCTACTGCCACAGACTCAATGAGTTGAACTTATTCTTTAACAGATTTGATACTGCAGCCCCTACCTCTGAAGACTCCCCTGACACCTGTCAGCCTTCTTCATGCAGACACCAGCAGACTCAATAAAATGATCAGAAGGGACAGCAACACTCTGGCATAGAGCATCTGTGACGAAAGCAATTTCCCCTCTGGTGAATAAATAAAGTATTCCTGATTCTGACAATTCTGACAGTTTTCCTCCACAAACTGTCTAAATTGACAGCTGCATTGTAACTTCTACAAACCTGTGAATGTTACTTATTTTGAAGGGTATGAGGGGAAGTCTCAACTTTTATTTTGTGAGATTTTGAGATCCGCTGAACTACAAACGTCGACAGTTTTTGTAGTCTGCTCTGACCAGACGCATGTGTGAACTGCCACTGCGGAACTCGTCACAACGCTGGGAGGTCGTTTTTTGTGTTTATCTGAAAAGTTGAGTATAAATCCTTAATGTTATAAACTAGTTGTTTTTATGATTTCTGACTCGTATTCCTTTGTGTACATGAGCAGCTCTGCGCGTCGATATTTGCGAAGACAGTGTTTTTGTTAATTTAATTGTAACGTTTGGCTCCTCGAGAGAAGAAACCAACCTCCCGGCGTGCTGTTCAAAGTAAAGGATGTAGTCAGTTAGGAAGTTTTGGTACATTAGTTAGTATGTTTACTGTGTAAGGTTAAAGGATTTAAATATTGTCAAAGCGAGTTTGTCTGTTACATAAGTTATTATGTTGTCTCCATTAACGGTGAAGTTAAACCAGCAGTGCTGTAGTTAGCTTCTTGTTCGTGTGGACAGTTGTGTCGCATTTATCGTTAGCCACAAACATTTGGGATCGAGTTGGGCGAGGCTGAGGCTAATAAGTACAGCGTAAGTTAAATTGGCAACTAATAGCCACTCTTACATTGCACTGAAAGTGGAGAAATCGTACAATAAAACTGTTAACGTATTTTGTTAACATTGCATGTTTCAGTAGGCCCACGTTCCCTCTCTACCAAATCAACACCGAAACATGGGAGTAAAAAAAAAAAGCAAGTGGTGTGGTTGATTAAGGAATTCTGAAAAGTTTGTCCTTAATTATAATATGGAAAAAAAATACATTTTTATGAATAGTTTATGAACTTAAATGTTTTCCACCGCTTTGAAGTAGCCCATATTTCTCACTATCTGGTTTACATGATTTCTTTCTGCAAGTTTGGAGTTTCTTTCACAGCGATTTAAAAAAAAAAAAAATGGGGGTCTGACAGTTTGGGTTTTGGCTTTCTTAACTGAGTGCAGTATGCATCTGTTGGTCCACTGTTACTGAATGGTACCAGGCCTATATTAATTCACTTCACACACAATATTTTGCCAGTGTTGTTTCAGTGATTTGAATCTATGCATTCGCAAAGTTAAGGAAGACAATAACAATAAACATTCATGGTAACTTTTCTGAGCCACAGAGCCCCAATCGAAGAACAGTGTAGATAAGGGGTTCCCTTTATCTAGCTTCTCTTTGATCAATGCTATTTTTTATTTTTTATGTTTAATGTTTATTTCTTTTTGATCAAACAGCTATTACCCACTAGAAACACTGTAGTTGTTTTGTTAGTTTTGAATAGTAGAAGCGACTGGTGCAGGAAGGTAGAGCGGTTGTCCACCAATCTCACAGTTGTTGGTTCAATCCCTACCTCCTCCAGTCACATGTCGAATTGTCCTTGAGCAAGACACTGAACCCCAACTTAGTTGCTCCTGGTGATTGTGAGTGTGAATGGGTGAATAAGAAGCAGTGTAAAGCGCTTTTCTACCTATTGGCACTCAAAGCCAATAGGTATATAAGTGGTGTGGTTGTAATATCCCATTTAGTTTGGGATATGAAATGCATGTGGGCCAGATGGAGTTGTGAAGGAATTGTGATAAGTCAATTGAGAGATATTGTCACCACTGATGGTGGTACTACAAAGATCACCTATAGGGATAGTGACATAATTTGCTGCCCCAATGTGTCTGTGTTTCTCAAACAGCATGAGTTTACGAGAACTCAGTGAGAATGTGAAACTAGCCCGCGAATACGCCCTGCTAGGAAACTACAGCTCAGCCAGCGTTCTCTATCATGGATTGCTGGAACAAATCAAGAAGTATGTGTACACAATGCGGGACAGCAGTTTTCAGCAGAGATGGCAGCAGGTGAATGCGGCTTTAGTGACTAATATGATCACATCAATTTGGATATATGGCTTTTTTTTATGTTTGTCTGTGTTTGTTTCAAGCTGTGGCAAGAAATAAACGAAGAAAATCGACAAGTTCAGGATATTATGTTGACTCTTGAGAACTTTCAGCTGGATGCGACACCTGCTAAACCTGCTAAGTTTGATGATTGTGAAATAAGGCCTGTGCATGTTGAACCGAGGTATTGTAGTTTTATAATTTTAACTTCTCATTCATTGCTATGTTTTTTGTTTTTTGTTTTTTTCCCGTTCTGTTGCGACTATACCAGTTTATGTAGATCTAGTTCGCTATTCAGCTTTACAGTTCCCAGATTTGTGGGTACTATTTGTCTGTAGTCATATGATGAAGAGCCTAGTTTGTTCCTGCTCTGCTTTCTAGGAAAGTGGTTTTGTAACCGTACAATGGCTCTTTGTTAGTTTTTTGTTTACCCTTCACATAGAAGTCTTACTGCATTAAGAATAGCCTTCAGGAAAGATATTAATTTGAAGCCTACATCCTGAGAAGTTGTTTATTTGAGGTGTTTTATTATTATTCAAATGAACTTACAGTGTGTGTGTGTGTGTGTGTATATATATAGACTTTTTGAAGTAATTGCATCAGTTATTAGTGATCTGGAATGAAGAAAACCTAAGCTTATCATGAGTAAAATCATTGTTTTGCTGGAGTGACAAGTTTAAAAGTTTATGCTCATTGTTAATGACTCATTCTTGCTACTTTCTTTTCAGAAATTCTCCCTGTCAAGCCAGACGCCCTACTAACCCTTATAAAGACAGCAAGCCTCCCAACAACCGCCTGAGTGCAGCTGTCAGAGCCCAGCAGAGGCAATCACCTCGTGGGGCCAACGGGGACAGAAGTAAACCACCCAAGGGCAAAGAGAAGAAGGAGGCTGTTGGCAAAACAAAGGATGATAAGGTGAACATGATCAATTTACCACCTTCTCTTTCATTCTATTAAGTTACATACAGTGCATTCAGAAAGTTTTAAAACCCCCTTCACTTTTTTCAGTTTTGTTATGTTGCAGCTTGATGCTACAGTTGTTTATATTCACAAAGTGATAACAGAGTTTTAGAAATGGCTGTAAATGTATCAAAAAAGTCAAAACTAGTCAAGGCAGATGGCTGCCTACCCTAAGCCTGGTTCTGTTGGATGTATTTTCCATTAAAGGGAGTTTTGCCCTCTCCAGTGTTGCCTAGGGCTCCCATCTAGCCACTCTGCTGTAAGTCCCAGGTCTGTGGAGGGCTGCAGCAATGGCTGTCCAAGTGGAAATTTTGTCCCATCTCATAACAGGATCTCTGGAGCTTAGTTAGAGTGACCATTGGGTTCTTGGTCACCTTCTTTACTAAGGCCTTTCTCCCCCGATTGCCCTAACCTTCCCCAGATCTGTGCCTCACAATAATCCTGTATCTAAGCTTTGCAGTCAGTTCCTTTAACCTCATGGCATTTGCTCTGGAACAGTATGCTTTGACAGCTATGAGGGCTTCTATAGAGAGGTGTATTCCTTTCCAAATCATGTCCAATCAGTTTCATTTACCACAGGTGGAATCCATTCAAGGTATAGAAACATCTCAGCAGCAATCATGAGAAATGGGAAATGATTATTCAGTATTTACATACTGCTTGTTTACACTACAGTCAGTCGTGCTTATCATGTCTTTCCAGTTCTTTGTCTGGGACAGACCACAGGCATTACATTCAGAGAGGATGTGTTTGCTCTGTATTTCAGAACAAAGCAGAAGTCCAAGAGAAAGAAGTGAAAAAATTTGACGGGAGTGGATATGACAAAGACCTGGTTGAAGCTCTGGAGAGAGATATTATATCTCAGAATCCAAACGTTAAATGGTATGTTATTACTTTTGTAGATTGGGCTAGACCTGCCCAAAGCTGTCCCTTTTCTTGACACAGAGATTAAATTATATTTCATATTAGTTTTTGTTATAGGAAATATCCAATTCACAACACAATATTCTGTCATGTTAACTACCTACCTATTGGGATGGTGCTTTACACTAAAATGCCTACTAGATAATAGAATCTATTTTTGTAAAAGCCTTAGAGCCAGAAGTAGCCTGTCACAACTGTAACATTTGTTTAAAATGTTTTAAATCAAGAGTTAAACAGCAAGGGCTCCTAATGTAATTAGGGAAGCAGGCTAAGCAGCTTATAATCTTTACTGGACAAGATGACAGCAACTAAGTTTTGTTTTTCGAGTTATCGCTTCTGATTCAAGGGTCTAAAAGCAGAAGATGTCCTCTTAGTATATAGAGTGTAAGGCACGATTAGACATGATTGCCAGCATTACAGTCTATCTAACCTGTTTGTGTAGGGACGACATTGCAGACTTGGAAGATGCAAAAAAACTCCTGAAAGAAGCAGTCGTGTTGCCAATGTGGATGCCAGCATTTTTCAAAGGCATAAGACGACCATGGAAGGTCCTGATTTAAGATTTTAACATTTTTGACAAACCTTTTTTTTAACATGTTCTTACTCTCAGATGTATTGTCATTACATGGAAGTATTTTCTGACTTTAGGGAGTGCTTATGGTGGGACCTCCAGGCACAGGAAAAACACTTTTGGCCAAAGCAGTTGCTACTGAATGCAGAACCACATTCTTCAATGTTTCCTCATCTACTCTTACCTCCAAGTACAGAGGGGAGTCTGAGAAGCTAGTTCGTCTTCTTTTTGAGATGGTAAGCTCATAGCTCAGATCCCTTGTTGTTTTTGGGATTTATGTGTTCATGCTACCATTAAGGTTCCTTGCTTGTTAAAGGATAACTTTAGTCATTTTCTAAATGAATGGTATTTCCACCACTAGCCATACCGACAGTAAAGCAAACAATAATTTCTCTCTAGTCATGTTTAGCATCTGCCATTCTGAAAACCGAGTTAGCTCATTTGCCTGTGCTTAAGACCTCTGTTGTTTCTCAATAGTAATAAAAAAAACTCAGCCAGACACATCACTCTACTCAGTGAGATGTTTCTTCATTCCAAAATGCTTGTTGGAAAATGTTTAACAAATAATGCTCCACAATCCCTTTAACTTTGCACAGTGGTCTTTGTGCTCAATTCAGGCCCTTAAGAGAAATATTTTTTTAAGAATGTGTCAACCAAACATTTGGAAACCTATTTATACATAAATTGAGAAAATTCTGAATGATAAAGTTTAAAGAGCTACTGTTTGTCAAATTGTTTATATATTTTATTTATTTTGCATTTTGTTCTTTCAGTGGCCAGTGTACATCTAGAAAATAAAATTTAGAAAAGAATTGAAGAATGGCTACATATTAAGTATAATAGTTACAGTTCATTTTTAATTATTATTTTGCCCTGATATTTTTTCACTTTACTTCTATGGCAAGATTCAATACAACTGATTGTTCTCTTAAAAGCAGCACAGCTTTGACAGAAAGTTTTGTTCAATATTAACATTTCTCAAGTATATAAATTGAGCTCATTACAAAACATGTACTGATGTCAACAGTGAATCAAGTGATTGACTGACTATAGACTGCAATCTTAGCAGAATAGCCCAAAGACAGATGAACCTACCTGCTAAGCAGGTTTGGGTGGAATAGGAAGAATCTAGATGGTATTATTCAGTGTATATCGAAAAATATACCTTTTGAAAATGTTTTGTACGTTTTTCATTGAACCGCCTTACAATAACTTGACATTTTAAGTTTATCTGGGAGTGATTGTGTTTTTCTTCTTGAAGGCACGTTTTTATGCTCCCACAACAATCTTCATTGATGAAATTGACTCCATGTGCAGCCGCAGAGGAACTTCAGAGGAGCATGAAGCCAGTAGGAGAGTCAAGGCAGAGCTACTGGTGCAGATGGATGGTATATTGTCATTAAGAAAATCTTATAGAATGTCCAACACAGTCATGTTTTATTTTCTTTGTTGTTGAAGTCCAGTAGTACTTGTGAAAACTTTCTTGAATCTGTTCTTTGCTGCCTTCTGCATGTGTGTAAAACTAATGTTTTTGTTGCTGCTATGTAGGTGTTGGTGGAGCATCAGAAAATGATGACCCATCAAAGATGGTCATGGTCCTGGCTGCCACCAACTTCCCATGGGACATTGATGAAGCTCTGAGGAGAAGGCTGGAAAAGAGGATCTACATCCCTCTGCCCTCAAGTATGGTCATGTCTTTACTGAAAAGCAGTGTGACCTCCATACATACTGCTGTTGCTGCAAAGTGTAATATTATTCAACATGTAGAGAATGTGTTCATGAGGGAGAATTACTGTTAATTTAGTCTCTCTAAGAATTTGTGATGTTGCAATGGCAACAGTTAAATCAAGTAATCTGGAATTCTGCCCTATATTTCATTTTACAAAACTGTATAAACATTCAAATATGCACCACAATTTTGTTTTCTTAGAAAAGTTGATGGAAAATTAGACAGTTAAGGGTGCAATAATTACAAAAACATCCAAAATCCCAGAGGGACTTTAAAAACTGCATAATCTAGGCTCATAGTGGATTAATGCTTTAGGGAGGTTCTGGGCTCTCTAATGACCTTCACATTCCTTACATTTTTCAAGCTATCGCATTTGAGTATGTTTTTTGTTGAGCTCAGGTAAATAACCTGCCTGATGTTGGAACATCTGGTTTGTTGGATTTTAGTTTTTGTTAATTTCACTAAGCACAGATTCATTTAGAAATTTGCAACATGGGAACACAGTATCAACATAATAATATAACAAGTGTTTAGTAGATTTTTTAAATCAAATTATAGCCCCCCTGCTTTGAAAGGGTAGTGTAACGCTTTCAAAGCAGTTTCATTGCACCAATATGCCATATCGCCTGGTGTGCTGGCATCAAGGTAGTTTCAGAGGCAGGATCATTCACCTCACCGTGTTATATAGAAAGATATACAAGTAAAGTTGATTAATGTTACAGACATAATGGTGCGCTACAGGAGAAATGTAGAGACCCACAGATGAACCCTACAAACTTCAAGTGGTTGGTTTTTGGTGACCTATCCCAAGCAGTTGTGTGGTATGATGCCTAACTAACCCTTTGTGTTACTCTATCTATAACCAGTTACCCCTCCCTATTCTGAGCTGCACATTATAGTGGCTTCAGAGTGTCTCCCTGTTTCTTCTCCATCTTTTTATCACATGCATGATGCTGCAGGAAACTGAATTTCTGACTATAATCATTTATTTAAGTCCAAAAAGTTGTTAATGTGCAGAATGAGCAAAACAACAGAGCACTTCATCCACCATTATTTTTGTGCTGGTAGCTCTGTAAAATGAACATTGGAACATGTTTATGATGGTGATTTCTAGCTCACAGTAAATTAGGGAGATACCTTTTTAATAAAGCAATGCAGGAAGGTGGAGCGGTTGTCCACCAATCCTTTTGGTTCAATCCCCGGCTCCTCCGGTCACATGTCAGTGTCCTTGAGCAAGACACTGAACCCCAACTTAGTTGCTTCCAGTGAGCATTGGACAGCTGCATAGTGTGTGGCAGTATAAAGTGCTTTGAGTGCCAATAGGTAGAAAAAGCGCTATAGAGATGCAGTCAAGGCAGATGGCCGTCCACCCTGAGCCTGGTTCTGCTGGAGGTTTCTTCTGTTAAAGGGAGTTTTTCCTCTCCACTGTTGCCTATGGCTTGCTCCAGGGGGAATTGTTGGGTTCTCTTTATACATCTTTATATCCTTGACTTTATTCTGTAAAGTGCCCTGAGATGACTTTGTTGTGAATTGGCGCTATATAAATAAAGTTGAATTGAATAGACCGTTTACAACTGACACATATAAAACAGGACATACTATATGATACAAGGCTATGAAGTCCTGATAGATTCAGTTAAAGGATTTTTAAAAAAAATTTTTTTTAAAGCTGGTCTTTATACAGTTGTGACAGTAATGACATGTAATGTTTCAAAAAAGCTGAACTATTATTTTAATGTTATGAGTTAGATGTTTGTATCCCCAAGCAAGTCTGCATCTAATGGTCCAAAAAAATGATATTCCTGGGTATTCCACTCACTGCTGCTTTTAATGTTTGTAGCCCAGGGGCGGGTGGAGCTGCTCAGGATCAGCCTTAAGGAGCTGGAGCTGGCCAGCAATGTGGACTTGGACAAAATTGCTGAGCAGATGGAGGGTTACTCAGGAGCTGATATCACCAATGTGTGCAGGTCAGAATACACTTTAACAGTAAATCTAGCAAATCTAAATAATTTATTTAAAATAATAAGAATTGATGGTGGAATCTGAGAAGTTTGTGCTATTAAAGACTTTTTATTTAAATTTCTGTTTTGGTGATGCTGCAGGGATGCCTCTCTGATGGCCATGAGACGAAGAATTGAGGGCCTCACACCAGATGAGATCCGCAACATTTCGCGGGATGAGATGCACATGCCCACCACCATGGAAGACTTTGAGTCCGCCCTGAGGAAAGTGTCAAAATCTGTGTCTGCAGCCGACCTGGAGAAATATGAAAAGTGGATTGAAGAGTATGGATCTTGCTGAAAAACAGACCACGTCTAAATGTGTTACAAGTTTGAGGCTGTGTAATCTGAGGAACATTGAGCAATGTGTTTGAGGCTATGGCTGTGTATTTCTGAATGAGGTGATTATGGAAGGACATATTTATTATATTAGGTAAATAAACTGATCAGGCATAACATTATGACCACATGTGCAATTTTAATGCAATCTAATACAGTGGCTCTGCCATGAATTCTTTTAAAAGGTTATAATTTCTCAGTTTTTAGGTTGATTTAAAATGAATAAGGGGGGGCAAAACATTGGAACCACCTCTTCTCATAATGGACGGCAGTACAACTCCACTACCCACTTTAACCTTAATAATAAACACATAGTAGAATTATCACCTTTCTGACAATTTCAACCTAAAAACTTTTCATTGCAGAGCCATTGTATTGGATTGCAATAAATTGCACAGGTGTTCATAATTTTATGCCTGATCAGGGTACATGCACTTAAAAAAAAAATCAATTAACTTGTGTATATAGTAAATGATCACAGTGCAGAGAAACTGACAAAAGCAAGAACAGTGTGTCCTGCAGCTTTTTTAAGTGTCATAACAGTAGCATTTACCTTTGTACCTGACAATGACCAACTGCCAACCAATTGTTCTTATTTAGTTGTGTATTTTTAATGCATTTATTTTATTTTTTTAAATTATGGAATCAAATGATTCTTTCATGTTTCTTGCAGATGTGGCTTGTTATGAACATAGCACTAACAACATGTTTGTATTATTAAAGTTAACATTTATGGACATAATTTTATGGCTCAAGCTGAGACAGCTTGTTGCTGGCATCACACTAAAGCTGCAGCTTACAACTATACCCTATTGCATACATCACCAGTTTTTACTGTAGATGTTAAGGCAAGACTAATTTTGCTTTGACTTATGATGATTATATCTTGTGCTTTTAAACATAACAAAATCACTAAACTTACAATTTACATCCTTTTGAATTAGTTTCTCTGCAGTCCATCTGCATTTGGACTTTCAGGTCTAAAGACATACTGTACCAACACACTTTCTAACAGCAAAAATGTGTCCCATATTTTTGGCTTTGTACAAATATCGACAAGATGTAATCCATTCTGTGTAGTAAGATTTAACATGATGATTCTCCACTTACATTTTAATCAGACCAATTTTACTATGCTCTCAATCTGTCAATGATGCAAACTGCAAGAATAGATATTGGTTTACACTGCTCTTACATACTCATTCATCAACAACTTTATTAATACCTCCAGGGGCAATTTGTTAGGAGCAGCTTGTTATACAAAACAGCACATAAAACAAATACAAAAAAACAAGGAGCAATATAGATTGAAGATTGAAGAAACGATACAGAAATCTGCAAAGCATTAAACAGCTGAATACAACAATTTTGAGTAAATTGTATATTCAGCATCTGTGAATTCTCAAATCTTAGATTGCTATTATATTTATATTTATCCATCTGATGAGCCACTCAACAGAATGTATGAAGAATAACTGATTGTAAATAAATGGCTGCTCTCTTGCTGACGAGAGGATTAGGGGCACCATATGAAAGGAATATTTTGAGTTTTGACCTTTTTTTTTTTTTTTTAAACTACTTTAAAACTGCCTACTTTATTGTGGTGTGTGGAATAACATTTTGGCCAAATTACAAAGTAACAAGACCTTGAAAGAGGTCTGTGTTTGCCTATTTCAATATTAGACCCTGCTCTTAGTGAGGCTTTCTGCTCATTCAGTGAGCTCTCTCAGCCTGCACAAGAATCAAACACAAACATGATGGTCATCAGGAAAGCATTTATTCAGCATTATTTAGAACCAGTTACACAGTCCAGCTGTAATTCGTACAGTTTGTACCCACAATGTCTCAAAATAGTAATACTTGAGCCCAATGACATCTAAACAAAGAGCAAAGTAAAACATTTTTTGCTGTTTATCAGAAACAGTTGACTTCATACCTGGTGTACTGCTCACCTTACAGGCTCATTTGGTGTCATCTGCAGCGATTTGTTGGACTGGCTTTGAAGATTTTATTAATTATTTATTTAGGCAGAGATGTCTCAACCCATCATGCAATTTCATGTGTTTTAATGTGTGACTGACAAAACTGAAGAGTGCATTCACGATCTGGACTACACATGCACCTTTTGCTACTGTAGAACATCATGCATCTTGTAGCTCAACTAAACCCCGGGGACAAGAGAATGTCAAAACCTCAGCTTCTCTAAGATACATTAGCTGATGTTTTAAAGGTGTTTTTTTAAAAGTGTGATAAGTAAATTTTAGAATAACATAAAAATAATGTTGACATGGTTTAGAAGAATGAAACATACATTTCGGGCCAATAATCTGCCTTGTGCACAGCCTGCCTGGTCCCTCATACAAAGCCTAGGAAAACATTTGTATGCTATACTAAATAATGAAAGTGACCACAGATTTGCCTCCAGTTTACCCTGTCACATTCTGAACTAAGTGTAGGGTCTTCCCATTACACTTTTCTGGCCATATCTTTTGTAGACACTATTTTACATCTGTGCAGTTAGCAGTCCTTTGTCATGTGTATTTAGAGTGCATAGACAGTTTGCACATCACTTATAGTTTACTATTATCACCATCAGAAAGCACCATGCATATTCAAGTTAAATAAAAATAATGCTTCCTTAAGTGACAGCATCTAACAAGTAGTACCTCAGTATTTGAAAGGAGGTGTTCTTTTCAGTGCTGACATTCAAATCTGGTTTGGAAGAGAAATGGTAATCACTGTGTGCAGACACAAATTATAATCACATTTTTCACTACTCAGTTCACATATAATGGCTGTAAGTGTCTCATCTGCATTGAAAGCAGACACTTCCTGCAAGATATTTACAATAAACTCAACGGTTTTCTTGCAGTTTTCTTAACCACTGTTTTTCAGCAGTGGTTACAATTTTGAAGAAAATTATAGTGTGTGAAAAACATGACCTATAGAGGACAGCTACATATTAAAAGTAAATGTAAATTACTGAAGCAGTCCCTAATGTTTGTCAGTGCTCATTTTCTTTGATTCAACCTACATACCATCTCTCCTCAACTGGTCTGTTCATACCTATATGTGCCTTGGTTTTGTGACAACATGCAGACATACAGATGGAAAACCACAACAAAGCTATCTCAGTGCTAAGCTTCTGATCTTTGAACCTGACAGGAACCTGTCACTGAACTACAGATGTTGACACTTCCATTTTTTCTGAGCGCAGCATATTTTATCAATGTTGGCTTAAAGGAACAGTTTGACATTTTAAAATATAGGTGTATGTCCATTCTTTCATTGTGGTAGAGGAATACAATCTTCCTGACTTCATGCAAAACTCTTAGGACAGTCGGTTTTTATTCAATATTTACACAGTCATCTCGAAGTGGTAAAATATTAAATATTCGAATGCTGACATTCCATTTGACACATCCCAAAAGGTGGACATCAGCACTGTATATTAAAAGTCTGGTATTACCCTATATGGGTTTGGTTAAAATTATTTAAAATTAATTACGTAGACATTTGTTCAAACTTGACTCAAACCATCTGAATTGACAATATCTTTCAGCAATAGGAAGTTGCTGTACTACACCAAGAAATTATCTACCCCTAAAAGGACATGTACACAAATCTATTTTTTTAAAAAGTAGACAAACAAAACAAAACATGCAGGCTAGCTGTTTCTCTCTATTTCCAATCTCTATTTTAATCTAGGCCATTAGGTTCTTGCTGGATCTTGATGCAACATATCAATCTTCTCCTCTTGAGGAGAAAGCAAACTAGCATGTTTCACAAAAATATCTAACCATTCCTTAAACAGGTTAAAGAGCTCAACCCATTTGACAATATCACACAGTATTCACAAAGAAAAGCTGTTCAATGGACCTTGAGATTAGAGTGATAAGCAATAATCTCAATGACTTTAGGAGAACAGCTCTTGCCATGACATGTTTTAGAAGTGGGTGAAGCAAAAGTACTCTAATAGTTAATTGCTTGTTTAAAGAAATGTGTTACGTACTTTATCAAGTCAAGTAACGAAGGGCTAGTGGTTCACAAATGTGAACATAAGCTGGGGACACAACCCAACCATGCTGAAAATGTAACATATAAATCAGAGTTAGAAAATAAACAAGAACAAACCCGAATTAAATGGAGATGCCCAAGTCAATCCTATTTCAAGGCTTTTTCTCTTCCTCTTCTGCTTCTATTTCTATGTTTTCCAACAGAGTGTGCTTCTCGTCCTCAGGCATCAGAGTGACAGGGTTTAGGTGAAAAATATGCCTTAAAAACAGACCGAAAGATAAAAAATGTTAAGCATTTAAAGATAATCCAAAAAGAGATGCTAGCTGGTCTGTGTTCACATAAAAAATTACATAATAAAACTGGCTATTACAGTACATAATCTGTTCACCCATAAAACAAACTCACTTGTGTTCACAAGTTGGGAAAAAAATGTCCAAGATCTTGACAATGACTGCTGATCCTACAACTCCAATGACCACCACCCACATAACCAGGAAGAAGAGAGGCAGGGACTCAGAGCAGAAGCGCCTCAGACGCTCCCTCACTTGCTCCACCCACTCACACATGGCCTGAGGAGAGGATAGACACAATTTTACTGTGTCTATCTTACTTTAACAATTTACTGTACTGATACAACTTACACAGGGTTTCAAAAAAACATCATGTGTACAGGTTAACACACAGTTAGCAGATAAAAGGAGTCTGCATATTAATCAAGAATTTCTGTGCGCGAATCTGTGACTGCTGAATCTATTACACTGGAATTTTTGACACCTTTTAGGCTCTCTTAATATTAATTTTTTTTAGCATTTTCTCTGTGCTTGGTCTATGAAATGTCAGAAAAAATAAATTTCCTTACACCCAATGTCAGAGGTCTTCTTTTGTACAATCTGATTAAAATCCTAAATATATTATGTTCATTTTTACTTAATGCAAAGAAAAGTAGCAAATGCCCACAACTGAAGCCTATTTAAAAATGCTTAATAAAAATAAAATAATACAAAATAGTTTGTGATAATTCCTCTGTTGATCATCAAATCAATTAAATGACTTAAGGTTCATTTCTGATGTAAAAAAATTTCCCAGGGACCAAGGAATCTTTTTTTTTTTTTTTGAGGAACTTATTTCTATAGGGGAAATCTGGGTCTATATAGGCCAGTTTCCACAATTACATTCCTTTTTTCCTAACCTTCCCTCTTTGAGGCTGTGATTTGCATTTCCACAGCTGAGTAGATTAAAAACCCAGTTGGTTTTATCATTGGTTTTTAAAAGGCTGTTTGAGTGTTTGAGCCGTCAGCAACTGACCCGTGCAAGCACTGTAGACCCTAACATGGTTCTTCTTGGACCTTTAAGAAATATTACTTCCTAACTTTATTATGGGGGAGATCTATAGCCCAAGAAATACATTTTCATTATGGTTGCTCTGGTGGAATGCAGGTAAAAGAATTTAGATCTCTGGATCCCAGCTTTTGTGTTGGAAATTTAGTTTGATTGCCATAGTTTGACCCCACAAAACTTCATTGTTTAGGAGAGTGGGTGGAGGGTAGTTCTTTTTTTACTTTATTATGGCAGGGCCTAAAGCGCTGAATATCGCATCATTTCACACAAAGAGTTTTTTTTTTTTTTTTTTTAAGGGTTAATTTTCTTACTCTTATCAGGGATTTGGCCCTAATGTGGTCACAATTCCCTTGAGGACTTCTATTCCAGGGAAGGTTTCTGAATTTTAGTTCCTTGGAAAGATGCGCACTACAAACTTTGCAGTGGAAATCACCTTCTGCTCTATTTCAAATTGCTGACAATAGCATCCCAGTATTTTTTCGAAGCTTTCCTAATTGTTTGCAGGTGATAAGAATTTCCATACTTTTTGTGTGATAGAGGCCCATCTAAAAAGATTAATCTATTTTGCAGCTACAGTATATTTACAGTCTACTGTGAGGACTTCAGAAAATAATTCTAGTCCATCCAGTTTGTTCTAACTAACCCTCAAGAGCTCACTATGTAATTTTCTTCACCTTAAAAAATAAACCAAACCTATTCAACCTAAATCATTCTGAAAATTGTTAGGCACTTCTGAAGCAGAACATGACATTAACTTAGAATATTGAGAATCAGATATTTCTTACAGAATAAGACGATATGGGTGGAGTTTCCATCTGAATCTGATCACGCTGGCTTGGCTCTCTGTCATCAAACTCTTCATCATATCTGACGTCATACAGCAAGTCAGGGTCCATACGCAGAGGTGTCTCTGGGAGTTTTCCAGGTGCTGCAGCCTCTTCCTGGGTGGTCTCTGTGTGCTTCAAGGGGTATTGGCTAGTGGTCTGAGAGATCAGCTGATCTTCATCTGACGTTAAAAAAAATACAAATGAAATAAAAAATAATCAGATACATATAGTGTACTAGTATAATAATAAAAAATAAAAATAGAATGAGAAACAGCAATGTTTTGTTTTACTTCTTCTAGGACTTGGTGGATCTGTGACAACCACATCATTCTCTCTGGGAACCCTGAATATCTCACTGTGTCCAATTGGATAGATGTTGGTAAACTGAGCCAACTTCTGGAACTCTGGGCTCATCAGTATCTTCACCTCACACATGTCAGGCTGCTGGACCTAAATGATTTAACCAAAAGAATAAAAATATTACAAAACACATTTTTACAATTTATTACTGTATTAGATCAGCCAGTACGGTAAAAGACTAAATAAAGAATAAACTAGTGAAAAATGAAGTACGTTGCTGGATACCATCAGGAATTCATGGGTAAATTCAATTCAACTTTAATTATATAGCGCCAATTTACAACAAAGTCATCTCAAGACTAAAAAAATATATAAAAAAACCCCCAACAAATCCCGATAGCAAGACCTAGGCAACAGTGGAGAGGAAAAACTCTCTTTAATGGAAGAAACCTCCAGCAGAACCAGGATCACGGTGGGCACCCATCTGCTTTGATGGAATGCTTTAGTGAGGCTGCAAACTCATCAGCACCTCATTTAAATAACATATACTGGCAAGAAAGAATGTTCAAACACCTCCACACTTATGTATTTTTAATATCTTTTGTTGACTTTAATCAATCTGCTGCTAGAATCAAGGTGTAAATGCACAAACAGTGGACTTTTAGAAGTGTTTCAATCAAAGCCAAGAACATGTTAGACGCAGAGCTCAAAAAGATGATAGATTCCTGCCTAACACTATCAGTGAAGCATGGAGGTGGAAATGTGATAATATGGGGATACTTTGGCTGTGGGGGAGTGGGTGATCTGCATCCTGTACAAGGCATTTTCAATAAACATTGACAGCATTCTACACTGAAAAGGCATGCCATTCCCTTTATTTTTATATTTAAATTACCTCACTATGGTTTTCCTTAAAAAATATAAACATTTAATATGGAACACAGTGGAACAACTTATGAAAACACTAAGACTGACTCCCAAATTTCAGACAAAACCATAAGAGAATGAGTTTTACCTCTTTGCCATCCATCTCTATTACTTCACTGAACACTTGCAGAGCCACTACCTCATCTGATTCACTGTAGAGCCTGTTCTGGCTCACCATCACCCGGGTGACAGTGGACACAAAATCTCCAGATTCAAACTCACTGCTGCCATTGATGCTGTCCACTGGAAAGAAGAAAACACAAATCTGTGTATTTGAAAAAGCTCCTATTAATTATTATACGTAACCACTTATAACCACTCCTATTTGGGTCACGGGGGAGCTGGAGCCTATCCCAGCTGTCATCAGGGGGAGACATACACACACAGACAAAAAAAAAAAAATGGTCTGCACTTATATAGCGCTTTTCTACCTATTGGCACTCAAAGCGCTTTACACTGCTTCTTATTTACCCATTCACACTCACAATCACACACACATTCATACACCGATGGGGGAGCTGCTATGCAGCTGGCCAACACTCACCGGGAGCAACTAAGTTGGGGTTCAGTGTCTTGCTCAAGGACACTTCGACATGTGACCAGAGGAGCCGGGGATTGAACCAACAACTGTGAGATTGGTGGACAACCGCTCTACCTTCCTGCGCCACAGTCGCCCCATTCACACTCACATTCACACCTATAGGAAATTTACTAGAGTCACCAATTAGCCTAACATGCATGTTTTTGGAGTGTGGGAGAAAACCAGAGTACCCAGAGGAAACCCATGCAAACATGGGGAGAACATGCAAACTTCACACAGAAAGAAATCGCAAATCTCTAGCTGTAAGGTGGCAACACTAACCACTCCATGTCTCTGCTGCCCCATTATATAAATGTTTAATCATTAATACCTCATCATAGCTAGTGAACATTTTAGTAATGTTAAAAAAAACACTCACACAGAAGTGCTTGACAGTTGAACCTGGTGACCCCTGACAGCTCTACTGGGATGTCATTGACCAGCACCTGTTCATCACCCACTGATATATTTAAATTGATCTGAGAGATGAGAAAAGAGCATTAAGACATGTGTATAGGCATATGTTGCAATTCACAAAAAATAACATAACTCCTAATCTATGCGTAGTAGGATTGTTTGATTGAACTGCATAGATTGAACTACATACCTGCAAATTGTTGGAATCTTGTAACTGTCTGTCTGTTAGTGTCCCTGCTGTCACGTTTATCAGTATATTCTCCTATCAGTATCAGTAAAGTAAAATAACAAGAAAAAGAAACAAGACAGGACGCAAGGATGAAAACCACAATGTCTGCCAGCCAGAGTATTGCTTCATCAACAAGCTAACACTATGCTAAAATCAACATCTATACGTTTTTGCTTTTGGGTATTACCGTGTTCAGCTGCTTAGACGAGGACTCCGAGCATGTTACTGAAGCAAAAAAAAGAAATGTAATACAAACTACTGAGCCTGTCATCTTTATTGGGGCTAAAAACTCAGCAAGCACCAAGACAGCGTTCACGAAAACATTAGGCACATAAAAACTGCGCATGCGTCCAAAATATGACATCCAAATATCATTCTCGCGAGACAACGAACGTCAGCATGGCGGTGCTCCTTGAAACGACGTTAGGCGACATTGTAATTGATTTGTTTACAGAAGAAAGGCCTAAAAGTAAGATAATCAAATATCTGGACATAAGGGCTGATAAGTGTATTAATTACTAACTGTTTGACTTAGCTGTTGGCAAGCTGAATAACAGGATAAAGGGCAGCTAGCTTAGGCTGTTAGCTTGTGCATTTCTTTTCATCTGTTTAATTAGCATTTGTATCGTATTAGTTAGCTAATTCATCAACAGCACCAGAGCTGTGATAAGTCAGCACACGATTATTTCTTATTTTCATATTTAATGGATGTAAAGTGTTATAAACGACATGGAATTACTGTTGGTGTAATCACATTGTTCTTCTTTTTTGCAGCTTGCTTAAACTTTCTGAAGCTATGCAAGATAAAATACTACAACTACAGCCTTATCCACAATGTTCAGGTATGACTCGACATTAACATTTTATCGCAAGTGTATTTACTAAAGATGTGAATGAATTGTTGGTCTCCGTCAGTTCAAACAGGGCACACCTCATCTTCGCCAGAAGGGGGTGATATAGGCACATACAATTTCCGCTCTGAAGCTTCAAACCACAGTTCCTACATAGACCATTTTTTGAAAAGTTACTTTAATAGGACGTGATATGCAGATTGCCCTGGGCTTCTGAACGGTGTAGAGACCCGCCCACACACCCACACACACACACACACACACACACACACACACAAAAATTTGCAACACTTTTAGCCAGACTGATTGTACGTCAAAAAAAACCTAGACAATAAGACCCCAGGTGCAGCCCAAAACAATTCCTGCACCAGGACTAGTATCTTGGGATGAATACAGATACAGGTTAAGCTACTGTGCTTTCCTAATTTATCTCACTGGCTTTGAATGTGCACCAAACATGCTGTAAATATCAATGTATCTGTCCCCTCTTCAGAGAGACTTCATCATTCAGACTGGAGATCCCACTGGGACTGGCCGTGGTGGAGAATCTGTCTACAGGTCAGCTATCTACATTAACGCTGTTGAATTTTCTTTTCTTTTTTTTTTTTGACAACACAAGTGGACCACTGACACGTTTTGTCTATTGTGTGTGATTAGCAAACTGTATGGTGACCAGGCCCGCTTTTTTGATGCAGAGAAGGCCCCACGTATCAAACACAAAAAGAAAGGGACTGTATCTATGGTGAACAATGGAAATGATCAGCATGGTTCACAGGTGATAGATGGACCCGCTGTGTGATCTTTGGCATGGTGGATGCCATGGCAAGTGGAGTACAGTGTTTTAATTTTTTTTTAGCATAAACTATATCAAATTTACAGATGAAGTCTGTTCTTGTCCATAGTTCCTTATTACGACTGGTGAGAAGCTGGATTACCTGGATGGAGTCCATACTGTGTTTGGTGAAGTTACCGAAGGCATGGATGTTTTGACCAAAATAAATGAGACCTTTGTTGATAAGGACTTTGTCCCATTTCAGGATATCAGGTGAGGTAGAAAAATAGAGTTCACCAGAGTCAATATTTTTATGTTATACAGGGGTTAAAGGACTTTTCAGCACTAGTCACGACACTAGGTTTTACAATTATGATACAGTGTTGCATTAACAGAATTTAATCATCAGAATAAACCACACTGTGATTCTGGAAGACCCATTTGATGATCCTCCTGAGCTGCCCGTCCCTGATCGTTCACCTGAACCCACCAAAGAGCAGCTAGATGTAAGTACACCCCCACGGTTTGTCACCCCCTTAAATAGGGCTATTCTATTGATTTCACATACCAAACTGTATTTACATGAGTTGGAGTACTACTGAAAATGTTAAAAGTTGGAAAAACCTTGTCTTCAAAAGGAACTATGAAATCTGATTAATGTTCTCAAGTGATGTCTCTAGAGGCATCAACTAGGTCTAACTACAGTATTAAATTGGCAGACTGTTACTTTTTTACGGAAAGATCTCAAGATTTCGCAAAGCCACTAAACTTTTATCCATATGTTTCCCATAAACAGATCAAGCCCAGCTGATGCTGCTCACAAAAAAGTAAAGACAAAACATGTATACAATAAATGTAAATACTCTGTGCAGAGTGGGAGAATCGGAGCGGATGAAGTGATTGATGACACTGATGGGAAAGGAGCTGAGGAGCTGGAGGAGAGGCTGAAGGAGAAAGAGGCAAAGACTCAGGCCATCCTGCTGGAGATGGTGAGGGAAGAAAAATGCTTTCAATTTTCTACTGAATGTGTAGCAAAGATGCAGCCTGAGTTATTTCTACACTGTCCTGTCCCACATTTATCCAGGTGGGTGACCTCCCTGATGCAGATGTGAAGCCGCCAGAGAATGTGTTGTTTGTTTGCAAACTGAACCCCGTGACCACAGACGAGGATCTGGAAATTATCTTCTCCCGCTTTGGGACCATAAAAAGGTGACAATAACCTCAGAGGCCCACGTAATGCTTTTTTGATTTTTTTTTAGTATTATTATTGAGTTTTGTGTGTGTGTGTGTGTGTGTGTGTGTGTGTGTACAAGTTTGTATTTAGTTTCAGTTGCATAATAAGTTTGATGTGTTCTGTGCAGCTGTGAGATCATCAGAGATTGGAAAACTGGAGATTCCCTCTGTTATGCTTTTATTGAGTTTGAAAAGGTTAGTATGTTCTGTACCTGAAAAATATTTGTTAAACATTTGTTAAAAAATCCTCAACCAAGTGTTTTGGAATGAAGCAAAATCGCACACTTAATTTTAGCTCAGATTGTGAGAATATCTAGCCAACCTGAGAGACAAAAATTACTACTACTACTTTATTATATGTAATTCAGAAATATTGTCAGGGGCTTCACCGTGAAATACTGCCAATAACAAAAAAAAAACTAAACTTTACAGCTAATGGAGACCAGCTCCAGCTCCTCAGCAGGAGGAAGGAGAATAATGAATTGGAGAAATCTTAGTCATGGTGACACATAAGCATATATTTAACAGCTCTTTTAAAATATAACATGTAAGATAAAATACATCAAAGTGTGTAAGTAAAAATAGAGTAACTAAAAATAGAGTATAGTGTCACACAGTAAGATAAATCTGTGACTTGATCAGTTTATAGAGCTACATGAGTAATGAGCTGACACATCTGAGTCTTCTGTGTCTCCTTCCAGGCAGTAAAGCTGAAACCTACCAACTGCAAATGCCTTTGTCTTTTTTGCAATATCTTGACTCATATAATAGAGAATGAGGTCTCCCATTTTCTTTCTCTTGAATCTTCTTTAGAGATGTATAGATTGAACCATATGATTACTTTGTGCTGTCATTGTTTGTCACAGTAATATCTTTAGAGCCTGTCAGTATGCCACAATCCACTGTTCATTCATTAATGGTGTGTTCAAGTGGTTCTTGTTACAGGCCATTCAGGTGTTCATCAGTAAATACATTGTATCTGATGAATGTGACCTATACAAATCCCCATCGAGGACCTGAGTAACCAGATATTGTACCAAAATTTACAGTTTGTCAAATTTTGTCAAAGTGCAGGGAGTAATGAAACCATTAGAGGGTGCTGGGTATGTTATTTTAGATAAAATTATTTTTTACTTGGCGTATTGCCGTTTACATTCAGAAATATAATAAGGTATTTTGTCCTGTACATGATTCATAAAAACAGTTTTCATAAATATGAATGAGTGGCAACCAAGTTTTCCCACACAAGGAGCAAGATATGAAGACAGATATACCTGTTTACACACATTTATAGCTAGTAATATGTCAAGTGGTGTCAGACTGAATTGAGTTTTGTTGTACTTATTAAACGTAATAAATGTCTAGAATTTAAAAAAATAATTGTGTGACAGAAACATTAAATTCATTTCCTCATTTAATCCAAGTCTAGCATCCCCACTGGTTTATTTTCTATTTTTAAAACTGGTTCTCTTTTTGGACAACTGGTCAGGCAAAACAAGCTACACTATATTGCCAAAAGTATTCGCTCACCTGCCTTTAGACCCATATGAACTTTAGTGACATCCCATTCTTAATCCATAGGATTTAATATGACATCGGCCCACCCTTTGCAGCTATAACGGCTTCAACTCTTCTGGGAAGGCTTTTCACGAGGTTTAGGAGTGTGTTTATGAAATACATAATACACAGTGCTCGGTTTGAGGTCAGGACTCTGTGCAGGCCAGTCAAGTTCTTCCACACCAAACTCACTCATCCATGTCTTTTTGGACCTTGCTTTGTGCACCTGAATTCATTTATTTGGATGGGTGAGCGAATCCTTTTGGCAATATAGTGTATATAAAGACACCCTTCTTGACCTTGGAGAAACTGGTCATTGTTAATTTTTTAATGTTTGTAGACTTTTGTAGATTTTTTATTTTCATTTTACCCCTTGTTATGTTTTCTGTCTCCACAGCAAGAGGATTGTGAAAAGGCCTTTTTTAAAATGGACAATGTGCTCATAGATGATCGCCGCATTCATGTGGACTTCAGCCAGTCTGTGGCAAAGATTAAATGGAAAGGGAAAGGTATGTGTATTGGATTTTTTGTGGTTATCGTTTCAGATATTTCTCTTTTTGACTACATAAAATCTTAGTTTCTATATGCTACTGTTACTGTCCTCTTCACCTTTACGTAGGAGGTAAGTATACTAAAGATGACTTTAAAGCCTATGAGAAGGATGTGGAGAACCGATCCAAACTGGCTCTTAAGGACCAGGTGAAGCCTAAACAAGAGTATCTTTTCCAGTTTGAATTGACAAAGCTATCAGCACTGAATTTTTGATTTTCTGGGAGATTTCCATAACTTTTCCAAAGTTCCAAGTATGACCTGCTCATTGAGGAGGAAGAGGAGGTGACGAGCCATCGGCCATCTGAGAAGAAGCACAAGGAGAAAAGGCACCACCATTATTCGGATGATGAGGATGGCAGGAAGTCTAAAAAGTACAAGGTAACACATTTCTTCTACTCTCTAATCACTCAGTGGTAAACAACCATATTTGGATTTTCTGCTATACTCTTACTAGGACAATACTTAAGAATAGAGTAGATGACTTGTAGTTTCGCTTTTACAGCAGTGACATATTCTGTCTTAAAATTAGAAAGGAATCAGATTTTTTCATATTTATAAAATGGCATCCATGTGATCATCAAAGCCTCAAATGGTAAAAAAGTAGGGATGTCCCGATACCCAAACTACCTGTGTATCAGGACTCAAAGTATCAGGTCCGATTCTGTCCTTGTGTACTCACACTAGTACTCAGAAAACGTCTCCAATACTGCACCCGATACTGTGTTAATTTCGTGATAGTTTAGCAAGTAGGCAGAGGTGGAACAATGTCTATAGTTTGGGGGTGTTTTAAGACAAGTGTCAAAGACAAAATAAAGCCAACTGTAAACTCTGCTCTACTAAAGCCATAAGATCCAGTTGCTAACATTCATTCTCATATTTATTTTATGATTATTATTATTTTAAACATGTTTATTATTTTTTAACTAAGAGAGATCTACAGTAACTAGAACTTGAGTTTCACAAACTTATTTCAGTTGTGACCCTATTTGGACCAGTATTGTCTGCCAGTGTCACTCATCAACTGAACTGTGCAGTGGATTAATGAGGATTTTACTGTCCAGCAAGTCATACTAGAAAAACAACAGTTGTGAGAATGGAAGTACTTGTGTCTGTATTAAAATATAAGCATTTGTACTCGGTCTGGGAAAAAGTAGCATTGGGACATCCCTATAGAAAAGCCCATTATTTATTCTAATTAGAAGAAAGTGTCTTCTCATTAGAGTTTTGACTATAGTATTTTAAATACATCAGATGTTTCCCATCAATCTCCAGTTGTGCAAAATGACAATGTGTTTTTTGTAGTTTTTGCAGATATGAAAAAACATTGCACTGTAATGAATGGCTTTGCTGGTGGTTGAAGACTGTTTGTTTATTTTTAAATGAACATGCAAAAGTAAAGTTCAGTGAGAATGGAAATGCTATTTGGCGTGCTGCTTTTCAACTGATGATTCAAATCAACATTTAGCAGACTTCATAGCTTCCTCTCTCTTTAGCTTTCAGCACTCTTTAAAAGGTATGTTTGTACTGAAACTAGTACTCCCTGTAATGTAGGTTCAATTTAACTTTATTTATATGGCACTAATTCACAACAAAAATGATCTCAAGGCACAGAAGACCTTACAGAATTATACATAAGAACCCAAAAAGACCTGGGTGAAAGTAGGAGGAAAGCTCCATTTAACGTGAGAAGCCTCATATAAAATGAAGGTGGGCAGCCATCTGCCTTGACTGGTTAGAGTGAGTAGAAAGATGGGATCAGGGGATCCCCCAGTAGTATGTGTCTATAGCAACTAATCAAGCTTATATCTATATATCCTGGTCTCAAATAACTCCAAGGTTCCCCACAGTAGTAGATATCAGATGCTCATTGCCATGTTGTGTTGAGTGACTTATGAAGCTATAAATTAAAAGGGAAACACCTAGGCAGGATGTTCCCCTTCTTTAAAAAAGTAGTTCACTCAACAACAGAACATTTTGTTCAGGATTGTTTTGATTTGTTTAGTACTGTAGAAGTAAGCATTAGTTGCCCACTAACTGACATACTGTCAAAGATTTAAGTGTGTTTTGAAAATAATTATTTTGACAGTAAGAAAAGTTGTCCACGCAGACAGGGACATCAGAACCTTCTTCAAGGACCTGGTTTACTGATTAATCTGGATCATTTTTGAGTAACTACCTTCAACTTAGAGCAATGATTGGCATAAAAAAGCTGGTCCAAAGAATTTTGCAAACCTGATTCTTTGAAGATGTCTTCGCATGCACAGATGAGCATACACACAAACAGTCTCTACTTTGCTCTTCAGTCAAGTTTATTTAACCACTCAGTTGCAGAAATGGATGTTAATTAACTATTATTTACAAGTGGAAAAATTTACTTGTATATAAGTAAGATCATAGTAGAAGATACAGAGAGGAAATGATGAGAGAGAGGTCCCCAGCTAAAGTAATTAAGGTAATTGAAAAACTATGATTTTTATCGATTAACCTCATTGGAATGATAGCACACGGTATCTTTTTTTGTGCAACACAGTAAAATGTGCAAAAGGACAAAGGTGTCTGAATGCTTAATAAAGCGATATGCTTCTGCTTTGGCAACATTCTGCCACATTCATAAGACACCAGTGTTTTACCAATTAGTGACATCTTAAATCCGATTAGTACAATAAATAAAACCAAATAAAAATGTAAATAAAAATCCAATAATCCAAAGCTGCCAATGCTTGTCGGGCCTGTAACACATAAGCAAAATAGTAACGTGGTCTTAATGCAGTCTGAAAACAGTCTGTTAAACAGTCTGTTTAAAAAGAAAGCAAGAATTTGTGAAATATCTATTAGCTTTTTTAATTAGCTCTTAACTCTGGGAACTTAATCAAACCGACCTAGCAACAGTTCTTAAGTGGATTCTTTCTGTCTTGTTTCTTCCGTCGGTAAATTATTTTCACACTGAGTCCATCAAGTTGAGATCGGGTCACAGTGTCTGTTGCAGGACTTCTTGTTTTCCACCATAGTTCTTTATGACTCTGACTGTTGGGGCTTGTCATGCAGCACAATCAGTGTCAGATTCCTTGTTTTTCTTACCTCATGGCAGTGTATAATAGCTAATTCCCAGAAATGTTTTACAGATATTCTTTGTTGTTCCTGTCATTGTTTGACTTTCTATAATGTATTGTTACTTTACTCTGTTTCACAGTGTCTGTGTCTATGTTTCCTGACGTTAGCCTGAGCTTTATTTGTGCCTCTGTGTCAAATCTACACTGAAGGTATCGTATATGCACTGTATAGGCCCTCTCCTGTGCCCTCTTCTCCTCAGAAATCTTAAGTGCAGTCCGCAGCAACTGCGAGCGATCCACTTGGTCCTTGTGTCCAAGTCAGTTCAGTGGTTGTACAGGTCATCTTCTCTGATGTGTTTCAGCATTTGTCAGCTCCAAAAAAAGAAAACACAACAGCCTAGAAACTCAACTGCGAACTAACAGTTAGAAGTTGTTATTGTCGAACGACACAAACAAACCATTGCACAGGTATAAATGCTCTGTGTAAATTCATGAGGCATGAGGAGCATGAATCTAGCTTAATGTGACTTAAGTGTTATCCAGGTAATTTACATGCCTCCTTGATATTTTGTTTTTCCATTTTCAAAAAAATCAATTTCTGTCAGCCTTCAGTGTCTTGCTTTGGAAGAGGTGGAGCAGGCTGCTTCTAACAGATGTAGACATTGGTTAAATAACCATCTTCACTTATTTCAATGAAGGCTAATTGAAATAAAATGTAATTTTATTTAGAAAAACAAAATAGCTTGACCGGACCCTACATTCCCACTCAAAATTATTTAACCCCACAAAGTTTTCACCTGCTTGCAATAAACAGATCAAACAAGAACAATTTAAAAACGCAATTAATGTCACAAGTAGTTCCTCCAAATTCAACGCAAAAGGTAACTTTTAGTAACCATTGCATTCTCTAAATTATTCACCCCGAGTAGAATCCCTCATGATCGAAACCTAATGTATAAATTAAGTTTTAAACTCTTAACATGTAACTGGGTTGGAGATTAAACAAACGCTGGTGTGTTTTCTGATTCTCCCATTGTTGTTGGTCACACCAATTTTTTTTCTCATTTTGACCAAGAAAATTAAAACAAACAGAAACTCAGTCCTCACAATATGAGCTTCTGTTGGCAGATCAGGTGTGCTACGACTAGGATTGCCCTCAGTCAGCACTCCTCACATAAGACTTACTTGTCATGTAAGACACTAAGACAATCCAGTACTTTATTGACTTTATAGCTTTTAAGTAGTCAAATACACATGTTTACCATGACCTAATAATCAATTTGAATTTAAGTGCTATCTGGCCTGTAAGTTTTTGCAGCACTGTGTCTTGACACCAACACTATCAAGCCGTGGCTACATTTTTATGTTTTAGCAAAAATCCCATTATAATTTTCTCTGAAAAATCACACTTTTTTTTTTCTGCCCACCATTTATCCAAAATCTTAGTATGAAACAAATAATACAAATGTTTGCTCGGAAATATTACATGCAGACACTGTGATAGTGACAAGATAATTATTCACTGTGTTTACATGCTTTTTAGTAACATGATTACTGGAAATCTACGTACACATGTAGCAGATGAGTAAGCTGATTTCTTATCAACCTGCACAGATTTGCATTGTAAGTATAGCTCAAAGATTTTACCTGTATATTGACAGAAGACTGCTTCCTGATGCTCTTTTGGACTAGGTGTTTGTGTGTCAGGACATGACAGAATAAAAGGGAGCTTGCTCCTGTTCACAACACAAAGTGACGTAGTGTCATTGTTGTTAAAAAAAAAGAAAAAAGAGAAAAGAACCAGAAAAAAGAACCATTGGGTACCAGTACTGAAATACAGTATTCCAAAAACTGGCAATATTTTAAATGTGAACAGTTTCCACCCTAACCATGTTTAACCAATAGTCTCTACCTTATCTCCTCACTCAACTTTCTTCTTTCTCAAGTCTGTGCACACAGAGCTACCACACAACACAGTGACAACTTTTTTCCATGTAAATAGAGTTGATTGACTCATAAGTTTAAGGACACCAGTCACACTAATCAGTTATCTGCTTGAAACATCACTACCAAAGATTGAAATATCAGAAGTTCAAAACATTTAGCATCCTCCAAGGGTTGCTAGTAATTTTGGGTCTGTTCACAAAGGTTTAGTCATTCTCTTTAGTTACTGTTGGTGTACTAAGATGTCAATGCAGATGATGCATTGTTTCAAGAAAGTTAGAGCTTTTCCAGGAAACTGTGATCCCCATTTCATGAAGCAGGTGCTGTGGTGAGTGGGCAGTGAAAGCAGAGGCTCAGCCAACCACACAGACAAGTGTGTACTTGTGTGTGTGGTTTGCTGACAGTTTTCATGTGCTGAAAATATTAGATATTTCTGCCATAGTTTCTGATCATGTTTTTACCTTCATAGTAGTAATATCACCCATAAGAGTGGTTATTTTGTTTTTTTGAAAGTGTTTTGTATTCTAACATGGCTCTGAACACTATCTTAGGTTCTTATCTTTGCACAATTTCTCATTCTCATTAACAGTATCTCTCACTTTTCTCACATTTTCCAGGACAGTGAGGAGAGCCGACAAGACCGAAAGACAGGCCGCCAGCGCTCCCGATCTCGTTCTCGCTCCCAAGACAGGGGCCACAAACATAAGTCCCGGGTCAAACACGGAAAAGAGGGACGTGAAAAAGGACACAGCTACAAGGACAGGAGCCGCAGCCGCTCCCCAAAGAAGTCTAAGGATAAAGATAGGAGCCGATACAGATGAGGGAAGTTAGGGAAGAAATAACCTTATTGTTTGTGACAGAAGAGAGTTAAACCATGGCTCGACATCTGTACTCCTCATGAATAATCTGCCATCTGTTGTCATGTCTTAACCCCTGGCTTCCTTTAGTCATCTGACCTTGAAAATCAAATGATTGCCGTAACCCAACCCTACCCCCAAAAAATGCTTTTAATATGTATATTAAAAAAATCCAATTAACAACACTTTAATCATTATCTTTATTTAAGTTAAATAACAAACTTCCTCATCTAAATGTCATTCACTTCCTCTTTTTCTTATACACTGCTTGGTTTAGAACAAAGGTGGTAGATGATTAATGCCTTATCTTAGACCTTGGTTTCTAAAAGGTGGGTTTTTTTTTTTTATTCATAAAATGTGACTATGGAAAATTGCTGGGTGTAGTGTGTCTCCCCAGTGCTGAGGGAATTCACTGGTGTCTCCCTCCACCCACCTTCTTACAGAGCTGAAGCTAACATGTCTGAGGCTGCAAGTATCATGTGCTTCTGAAAGAAATGAAAATTAACTGAAGTGGCATCTGAAATACAAATAATCTAAGAAGGAAGAAAAGTCAGATAACTGAAGTTGAGATCAGGTCTTAGTGTTAAAATGTTATTATAAGAAGCAGTTTAAATCATAGATGTGCATGTAAAAATTTACCTTTGGGAATCTTCCTGACATCAGGATGACTCCCAATCAATCCACTCTACCCAGCTTGTGAGGAATTTGTTATAAAATTACAATAAACAAAAATGTTGCAAATGTTAGCAGATAGGCAGGAATAATACCAGATCAGTTCTTTGCTCAACTTATCATCTGCTCCAAAATAAAATCTGTTTACAGGGTTTACCCCAGGATCCCTGTTCTGCCTCGCTCAACATGTAAAAGTTTCATGGACACTCAGACACGGAACCCTGAAGCTGCACTCGGTGGGTCAGCATTTGCCCCAATAAACAATGTCATATTGTCTCCTTGATGCTGACCATTGCTGAAGATCTGTCTCCCACCCTGATTTGTAATATTTGTGGGCATCAAAGCTCATGTCAGCTTTTATCAACATAATGATACAAATGTAGGTAAATCAATAATTGAGCCAGTCACAGTCTGGTAAATCTGTCTGACCACATTTCAAAATGTCAGGAAACACACCAGGAGATATTTTTTCATTTCACATTTTGTCCACATATATCCACTCAGTCAACTGATATAGTATAAATCGTGATTCACAGGCAACTTAACTCAGTAGTCAGTTTCAGATGATGTGGGCAAGGCTCAATATATCATGACTGTATGGAACCTAATATTGTGACAGACAAGCAAAAAAGTTTGATTCAACTTTTAGTTGCACTGGTTAAAGACCTTGTTAAACCAATAGTATTTAGAATTTTACATTTCTGTTTGAGTTCTAGTTGATTAATTTATGATTAAGGTATTACTATTAGATGAAGTGGTGAATGCAAGTCTTCTCCAGAGGGATTAAGCTTAACATTATCCTGTTAGACATTACAGGATGGTGCATGACCTAATTTAAGTTCTGATCATCTGCAAAAACTAACCACACACACATCAATATTATGTCATTGTTTTTGACAATTTTTTTAATTTCCCGAAAACACGTTGTTTTGTGGGTGAAGGGGGTGTGGTCAACAGAAATGGAAACAAGTCTTCCGGAATAGGGCTGAACAAACTAGAGGTTTAAGTCTGTAAAAAAAAAAACTGAAAGGTGGCATCACAAGCAGAGTGGAAAAAAAGGCTTGCACAGCTTTACTCCCACAGCCGAAACCAATGGTAGCGACTTTCCCAACCGCCTACGATGTGTGCACACCCCTGTGTCACCTTTAACCTTCTGTTAAATCACAGAGCATAAAAAAAACACCAACACTGGGACTAATTGTTTCCAAATTAAACACATGGGATAACAAAGCTAAGTATGCAGCAGGGTTTGCCAGTGTCTTACTCATGTTAAATCAATACTGAGCCTTATCTAAACACTAAAGATCCAAAGAATAGTTTTAGACATATGAGTGAAGGAGCAGAATTCAGCTTTATGACATATTAAACTAAGTCATGCTCACACTTTCATTTCATCCCTTTGTTAAATAAACAGTTTTTGTAAGTTGTCCAGTTGACGCTGTCAGTCCAAATTCCTAACATACAGTAGAATGGGGTAATGCACATTCACTTATGCAAATATATAAATGGTACATAGTTGCTTATATAGCACATTTATCCAAAGCACTTTACAATTTTGCTACCCACTTGACCCACCGGGAGCAACTTGGGGTTCAGTGTCTTCCCCAAGGCAGTTTGACATGTAGCCAGGAGCGGGGATCAAACCACTGACCCTGTGGTCCATGATCAACTGCCTTACCAACTGAGCTACGGCTCAGAATATAGTGTGTTGTTTTCTCTAACACAGCAGCACCATTTGGCACCAGATACATTTTGTAGTATATTGTTTTGTTTTGTTTTTAAAGTTCTTAAAGTGTTTGCATTTTCTGACTAATGGTGAAATATCACCATTCAGATTATACCTTTTGGCGAAATACCTGAAAAAGGTCTGTACAACCTGTTACAACAATGGAAAGAGGTTTTCACATTTTATTCTACTGAATAAATTCTACTGTTCATGGACTGCATATATACTACATAAAATTAATCTATAAATACACCACTCATGCTATTTTTGAGCTTTTACGTTTTTATGAAGAGTTGCTAGCAAGTGGCTAAATGATAATAAAGAGGTTGTTGGAAACATTTAACATCATGTTGAGCGCAAAGACTTATCTACTCACTAATCTATCTTTGCAACCTCACTACAAGAAGAGGGAAAAGGTCGGTGTCTTAATCGAATTACAGAATGGATACTTAGTGGAAGTGATGTGGAAATTGTGTGGCTGTGGTGTAGTTTGTTAAACAAGATAATCTTCACAGATGAATATCTTTGAAGATTATCTTGTTTAACAAATCAATTTTTGTCATAATCACAAAAAAAAACAGGTTGCCTACAGAACAATATTATCCTCTCATTATAATAATGCCAATACTATATGGGCTGGCAGAATGTAATGGATTGATTCCAAACCTTATTCTACAACTACCTTCAGGTGCATATGGAGCTTTAAATTTGCAATATATGACTTTTTTGTTGTAATGGAAAGAAGAACTGTTACCAACTCACTCAAAAACTAATTTACTCATGTTGCTGGCTGCAGAACTTACATCATATTTTGCCACCTGTAACCTAAAATGGAAAAGCAAACTAGACAATTAACTTAAAGAAAATACCACTTCCACACACAATTATTAATATATACAGTGTTTCTTGTAAAAATGCCACAAAATATTAATGGGACTTTCTTGTGACAAACTATTTTTTAGTTTAGTGGGAGAATCTGTCTTTCATACTAAGCACTGTGTGTATCCGACAGTGACAAAGCCTTTGCTGCAATCAAAGCAGTCGAAAAGTCGAGCTGTACTCTTACAGTGATATCATTGTCTGTTCTTTTACTGTGAGGACATCACCACCTTCATTCACACTGTGTCCACATCAATCGCTTGTCTTACCCAGAGAAAACACAGTTGTTTCTTGGAAGTACAGTGTACTCCCAGCTGAGGGCATTCATGTGAACAAGCCCAGACTGTGGGCGACTGTGGCGCAGGAAGGTAGAGCGGTTGACCACCAATCTCACAGTTGCTGGTTCAATCCCCAGCTTCTCCAGTCACATGTCAAAGTGTCCTTGAGCAAGACACTGAACCCCAACTTAGTTGCTCCCGGTGAGTGTTGGCCAGCTGCATAGCACCTCCCCCATCAGTGTGTGATTGTGAGTTTGAATGGGTAAATAAGAAGCAGTGTAAAGCACTTTGAGTGCCAATAGTTAGAAAAGTGCTAACATGTAGGAAAGTCTAGCTCAATCTACAAGCTGCCTATTACCTGCAGAACTACATAATTTGTCCCTGTTATCTGCCGTACATCTTCCTCTTTTTACACAGTTTAGCACAGAAAGGAAAACCTGATCGATTTAAGGAACCAGAAGCTCTGTTTGATTTAAGAGGTAAAAAAACTTGTTTTAATGCACAAATACCCATTTTTGGGCAGCTGCAGCACGTTCGTTTAACAAAACTGTTATGTTTTCCAGTAAGTCACAGGAAACACAACAAAGCACAGAATCTGAGCAAAGGCTTTGTCACTGTCGGATACACACAGTGCTTAGTATGAAAGACAGATTCTCCCACTAAACTAAAAAATAGTTTGTCACAAGAAAGTCCCAGTCTTAAAGCTTTGCCTGTAAAAAAAGTAGGAGGCTTGTTAAACATATATCTAAGTACAGTGTTTCAGCAAAAGTCTCAGCTGTTCTACCGGTTGTACTTTTAGTGTAAAGTAAATGTCAGACATTTTTAGGCCTGTGTGTGTGTGAAGTGTTGCTGCTAACACTTGAGTCTGAACTGCATATTCATTTCTTTTTAAACTAGTGACAGCCAAATGTTGTATTTCACACACAGAGATCTTTTAGTCTTGAGTGAAGTGGTGGACAAAACATCACTACAGCCATAATGCTACAATGGTGGCGGATTTTTTCAGAAGTATCTGTGAAATACAAGAGTGATTTTTCCTCATAAGTCTCTCTGAATTCAAAAAGTGGGGCAGCTGCAGTTTGGGGCCCTTAATACATCAGCTGGATACTGCAGGTGTGTGTATGACTTTTCTAGTAAGCGGGAACAAAAGAACAAATGAGAAATGGAGAAAAAATGGCTCTGGGGTCTTTAGGGGGGTCTTCTTTATCTGAGCTGGCCCAGAGATAAGCATTCATTATGTGGTTATTACCCCCAAGTAATATTTAGTAGTTTTTTATTACCTCATAATCATGACAGTGTGGTGATGTTTACTGGGAGAAGGTTCCACATACTCACAATCCAAGTCACAGAGTTTCTTGGATCTGTGGGCACAAGCAGAATTTGAAACAAGAAAAGTATCAGCTGCAGTATCAGGAGTTAAACAAATTATGGTC
Source organism: Channa maculata (assembly GCA_020496755.1). Taxonomy (NCBI): domain Eukaryota; kingdom Metazoa; phylum Chordata; class Actinopteri; order Anabantiformes; family Channidae; genus Channa; species Channa maculata. The sequence goes on along the minus strand of CM035616.1, from coordinate 22,367,646 downwards.
GTTATTTTCTTGCATAAATATTTAGGACTTGCTCATTAGGTGACTGATCAGTAGTAATATCAGGTAGTATTATGATAATATCTATTATATAGTCTTTTGATTTGAAGTTAACTGTTTAGTTACTACTCTACTTTAATCCTGTGAAATAGATTTCATAATAAAATTCTAATATCTTTTTATCTTTAACCCCATTGCAGTAAGACAGCACAGTATTGTACTGAAGTTTCCAGTGTACAGTGGTACACTAACCATTATTTCCTTGTTCTTTTATATCAAACTTTCCCTTGTCTTTCCTGAATAACAGTTGACAGTCCGACTGTGAAGTCAAAGTGTACGTCAGCACAAGTGTACAGAAGTAATCTTACTAAGCAGTTTCATCTAGGTTCTTGTCCCACCCCCTTTCTTAAGGCCAATCTGTCTCTCTCTGTCTCGCTCTTTCACACACGCACACAGACAAAAACACCTTTTTATTTTTTGCATGTCCTACATCCTGGTTAGATAAAGCACAAACATCACAAAAAAGCAGCGTCAACATGCTGTTTCATTGTGATTAAGCATTTTGTTTCCTGTTCCTGGACTTATTCTTCCCACTTTATTCCTTTCCTATCCTCTTTTTGGTCATGGTGTCATCACACTGTGGTATCCTGTTTCTGTCTTGGGGGGGCAGTTTTGTCCAAAGATGAAAAAAACACTGTATAAAGCAACAACAGTTAATCTATTTGTGTGCGTGTGAATGAGAGAGAGAGAAATAGAGAGAGAGAGATAAAGAAATAGCATCATAAATATCCCCAAAAAATAATAAACATAACAAATATTTTTCTCTTTGATTGTAAAAATGAATTCTTATTCGTGTCTTTTCTTAAAAAATGTGACATTTGGCTGAAAACACTCCTGAGCTGTGGTCACTCAGCTGCATGTTGTTGCAAGGGGAGTGAAGGGCAGCTCACAGTCTGTATTTGTATTTCTGAATCGAAGTGTTGATAAGATAGTGTTTTGTGTTGTTTGATGCTGTGAAGATTAAACTGTGTTACCTTGGTTTGGATCTAAAATCAGCTTGTGGTTTTGTGAACATGATATGTGAGGCTGGGCTCTCTCCAAGAACTGAAATCTAGATTAGGCTGGTGCCAAATATTGTGGTGGTAAACAGCAAATAACCAGAGATGCTCAGGTGTGTTTTATGTATAAGATATATAATAACAGTTATGCCAATAATAGGAATTTTCTATATTTTGCCATCACGGAAAGTCCAGGAAAACACTTATAGACCCGATGTGGTATTCTGTCTAATGCTGGAAACCGTTGACACATGTGGCCTTAAAAGACATTATTAAAATAAATTTTCAGAATGACTAATAAAACCTCAACTGCCTGATGCCTCTGTAACCTTAACAGACTTCCTGCTGCTCTGTACTGTTTTGTCATTCAGCTCGATTCATTTCACCAAACCAAATCCCTCAGGCTGCCAGAACAACCCCCAGCTCCTGACAAGGAAGCAGAGCTCAAACATTTACAACATTCTCTTCCTTGCTGGTCAGAGAGCGATTTGTTTTCTCAGCAGCCAGCGCTCACTTCCTCCTCTGAGCTATAAAAGCAGCTTCACACCGACTGCTCTGCTTGTCAGGACGACTGACTGAGAGCAGTTCTCACACACACACACACACACACACTATCACACACACAGAGAAGCAAGAAGGACTTCGATCCACAGTTTGCTGAATGGGTAAGTACAAAATAATTGTTTTATTAGTCATGTCACAGTGTGTCTCTGCTGTTTTTGTCACATGTGATCTCTGAGGCAGAGCCTGCAGACTTGTCTTGTTCTGACTTGCTACAGCTTGGAGTCAGTGCAGGTCCTGACTTGCTCCCAAAAGTTGCTGGACATGAGGCAAACAATGTCTTCATATTAGTCTTCATTTTGGGGGAAATAATGAGTGTAACTCTCTTACTGATGAACTACATGTCAACTGAACTACAGAGGATGTGGTTTGGTGCAGGTTGTAGCAAGCCAGTGCAAAGCCATGCCCCTCACAGAGGAAGGACCTCTCAGATAAAAACAACTTCAAATGTCCATTTTCTGGTTTTCTGATTGACGTGTGACTGCTAAGGTTAGTATCAGGCTTTCTTTTTCCTAATGCCTGAAATTCCAAGTCGGCACTAAAAGTGAGTGGAAACTGTATCAAAAAGATTGCACAGAAAATAATGCTTTCAGAGAATGGAGGATATGTTTGATGTGGAAACGAGAATGTTCACTTCAGGATGGGCATTTTGTTTATAGCTCGACACACCTTCACTGCGTTCTCACACTCCTTTCGTATGTTTTCATTGTCCCTGGTGTGACACCATGTGACAACATTCTTAATGTTCAGCCCTCAGAATAGCTTAGCTCGTGGGAGGGAAAGTTGAAGAAGTTTTCACCCTTTAATACATCAGTGTGATGTCTCTCCGGCCATGAAATTTCAGGGGGTTTCCACAAAGTGCAGCAGAGCATGTATGGAAGGGGTGAGGCTCTCACCCTGATGCCTACACTCAGACTCACATCAGTTCCATTCATTCATGTTTGCCTTGGTAACTGACCTCAATGACTTTACAGGGGTTAAAATTAGACCAGAGATCAGTGCAGACCCTCAGCTTCCTCCTCAACAGTGACAGGGGCTTTCTGAGCCGGCGTGACGCAGGCTGTCTTTGCAATTGCGTTGGCAGTCATGAGTTTGTGGTGAGCAGAGCAGATTCTCTCAACGAGCCTGAAACCACAATCGATTTGTCCGAAAACCCCAGTGAGACCGCAGCTGTGCTTCCTGTGTTTACAGTGACAAAGGTTGACTCTGCCTCCACCCCCCCACCCCACTCCCACCCCCTCTTTTTTTTTTGACACCTGTCATCTGTTCCAAAACACAGTCTTGTCACCGTGGAGACGCTGCTGAGCCTGAAGAATAGGGAGCTGCAGAGGATTTCCCAGACGGGCAGTCCTGAGTGAGGGCACAGAGGAGAGGAGCAGCCACAATGGACCACCAGCAGCAGCACGCCAAAGTGGAGCGCTTTCTCAAGTTAGGGTACTCTCACACTGACATCATGAGGGTGCTGGAGAGCCTCCGCCACGATGCCCAGACCAATGATATCCTGGAGGAGCTGATCAAGACCTGCCACACTCGTACATACAATGACAAAAGTGCTCCAGACAGTCCCAAGCTGGTGTCCAGAGGCTGCAGCCCGAGCCCGAGTCAGCCCAGACCCAGAGCTGACAGAGAGCCAACTTCTGACTTTAGACCAGTGGTTATAGATGGAAGCAATGTGGCCATGAGGTGAGTCCACATTAAGAATACAATGATATGTGTGGAACTGCAGTAATGGATTGTGAACTTATAGTTTTTGCCGGCACTAAATTAAAGTATCCAATTGTCAACTGTCAGTTAAGTTACAAAAAGTGACAATTTGTTGGGCAGTATGGTCCATTTCAGAGACCTATATTAGTACTGCAGGATTATTAATTTTGTAACTGTAATACTTTCATTCTTGTAACTACTGTATGCTGGTGAGTAATTTAATATATATATAGAGAGAGATTTCTGAAATATATCAGACAAACATAGTGGAGTAAAATTCATGCCAATCTAATGTGCAGAAGGGGCATAAAAGTATAACATAACATAAAAACCTCAAACTTGCTCTTACACATAGTTCTTGAGCAAATGTACTTAGTTACTTTCTACTACTGTCCTATTTTATTCACAGGCCGAACCAAAAGTCACCGCATACAAAAATATTTAGCATTGCACTTAAAGAGGACATTTTGTTCTTTACTTCCTTTATAACAACTCAGTAGCGGTATGAGGCCATCAAAGAGCAGAGCTGTTCTCTTCATGTATGTAACACAGTGGGAAAAAAGTAAAAAAAGAGCAATTTACAGTACAATCTTTAAAAACAGTTTTAAAATCAGTAATTTCCATTTTCATATCAGCCTCTCGGTTTATGTCAAATCTCGTTTCAGTTCACTGATTTGATCTCAGCATACTTCCTCTTTAAACATGTGGGAAGTGAGAACATGATGTGTGCCTACATTTTTTTTTTCTTTCCTTTCAATCCATCAAACCATCGAATGTTTGAAGGGCACAGTGACATGTGCCTTCATTTTCTTTCACACAAGTGTGTGGCACTGAGAGAAAATTGTTTTGCGACCATGAGCTGTTGCCTGCCAGCAGTACCTGACCTAATTTGGGCAACAAGGAAGCTGTGAGTCAAAATTTGGCCCAACATTCATTGTGGAAAACAAAAGAGAGGCTTTTTCCCAACACATATACCTGTAAGAACATGAACTGACTTGACAGAATTAGTTTATACTGCCGTACATTCATATCCAGGTAAAGCAGGACTGTATCTGTAACTGTAGTCGGGCCACTGACAGTAAAGCAGAACATCATCATCCTACATTTCCTCATGTTCTGTTAGATTTATAGACCAGGTCTGCTGTGAACTGGACAAAAAGCATGTTGTTGTCTCTCCCTCGAAAGATCCCAATGTCCATGTTCATCACTGAAGTTATAGACTTTTTCACTTGGAGGCAGATTTTCAAAAATGATGGTCACCGATGTGGCTCAGGCTTCAAATGGTCTGAATCCTACATTTTCCCTAGGGCAACTCATCTTTGCTAAGACAATACCTCTACCCCCTTTACATGTCGTGTCCACGTGACATTTAAATTGACTCAGACATCTACGACTGTGGTGCAGGAGGTAGAGCAATTGTCCCTCAATCTCACAGTTGTTGGTTCAATCTCCGGCTCCTCCGATCACAGTGTCCTTGAACAAGACACGGAAACCCTAACTTAGTCTCTCCCGGTGAGAGACATCAGTGTGTGAGTGTGTGTAATTGTGACTGCGAATGGGTGAATGAGAAGCAGTGTAAAGCGCTTTGAGTACAAAGAGGGAAAAAAAGTGCTATATAAGTGCAGACTATTTACCATTTATGAACATACATAATTATTGTACAGAACGAGACCCTGCAACCCATGAAGTAATGTGGCAGTTTAAAGCTGCACTTATTAAAATGTTATGTCAAAGAGGAAAAAAAGCGCTATATAAGTGCAGACCATTTACCATTTACCATTTAACAGCAGTTGACTGGACTATATGTAATGTGAAAGATGTTTCTAATTGTGTTTAACCTACAGAGAATTAGCACCTTATTGTGCAATTCACCTCAGCTTTACAGTGCATTAACTTTAACTCAGCCTTCTTCCTGGAAGCATAAGGTGCCTGATTTACAGTTGAATGTTAAGCACCTAAAGAGACAGACATATACTACAAGTGATGATCCCAAACGGATTTATAATAACAATGGAAACAGGAGTCACTTTCATACAATCAAATATAAAGCAAGTCTCTAAATAGAGCAGCTGCAAACATGCTTCAAATGTGCAATATACATGACTCTGATGGCACTGATTAATGTAGGAAAGTTGGCACAGACTGTCAGTTATCAAGGAAATGTTCTTCGTTTAAAGTGTACTTTAGGACATGCCAGTAAAAGGTACGCCAGGCAGGTATATTTCTTCTGAATCCATTAACAATCTCATGCTAGGGCTTGTCTTCAGTACCTGTTGTATGCAAAGTGTCTCACCACTTCCTGCTGATGAAATAAAGGGGAAGTCCCACCTACGTCTGTGTGTGTGTGTGTGTGCATGCACAAACCTTTTACTTTCTCCTGCAAAAAATACAACTACATACAGCCTCAGTAGCACTTTAATATGTCACTGTAAAGTGAAGGTCTGAATTTCAGACAACAACAAAGGATACTAAGAAATACTCCCGAACAAAATGATTAATGCTGATTCCTGAAACTTTGCTTATTTGCTACCGCTGTGCAAAGCACAATCACTTACAGTAAAATGTTAATAAGATGCACGTGAAAAGTCTCGGTTCTCACAGTTACTCATCTTTGCGCTTTTGCAATTGTGCCTTGCAACACCATCTACTTCCTTAAAAAGGGGAGAAGAGGCGTGTGTAACATGCACAAAAGAAGAAGTTTTTTTTTCTTGAGGGGGGTTGACTCTGGCTTTTGTGTCATTGTAGCCATGGTGATAAGAAGGTGTTTTCATGCTGGGGCCTCCAGCTGGCAGTGAACTGGTTTTGGGACAAAGGCCTGCGTGACATCACCGTATTTGTTCCCCTTTGGAGGAAGGAACAGCCACGACCAGAGGCACCCATCACAGGTAAGGTCACATGAGTGAGCTGATGAGCCCCCACCACCAGCTGTAAGAATTTAAGTTACTTTGGATATCTCCACATAGCATGCTTCAGTGTGAAACCCAACTGAGATTTCACACTGTGATGTCACATTGCACTATAACATATAACAACACACTGTTTGAGGAAGATGTGCCACATAATAAACATAATTAGCTTCAAATTCCCACACTGGTGATCTGGAACAACCACAAGCTTTAAAAGCCTTGTTTGGATGCACTGACAGTAAAATCACAGGAGACAACAAAGTCTGTGACTTCCTTAACTAATTAAACACACTAGCTTCATTATGAAGACTGGTCTGGCAGCTTTCAGGTTCTTAGTGATTCATAAGCAGTAAATGTCTTTTAGAACCCAACAAGAACTTAAATACCCTACAGGTGCTCCGAGAGCCTAAACCAGCAGTAACATCACTTTCATTTTAAAGCTGCATCACCTTCTTTTTACACTATTTATTTGTTTAATGGAGTCGTGTATAACCCTCCTTTAGCTCTGCTTTAATCTCCACTGATTCCTAGGGTATTTGTATCTTTGGCTGCTAAATGCATCATTAGGTTTAGGGACTAGATGCTAACTGTGTGTGTCTGATAATTGTTTGTGTCTGTGGTGCACTCAACCAAAACAATGAGCTAGAAAAGGCTGATAATTCACAGTGAGTTTATTAATGCACGCAGCCACCTTCATATTTCACATAGAGATTTTATCCAGTGTCAGTACAAGAAATTATGATAAGTGCAGCTTTAACTGAAATTGAAATGTTAGAATTGTCTGTGTAGCTTTGTCTCTATTCCACCTATTAGAATTTACCAGTAGCTTCATAATAATTTAAATCAGATGTAAGCAGGTGCAACATCTGCTTCACAGGAAATGATACACTTTACATTCAGCACAACATGAAGACCATTCTGGTGAGAAACATTCACCAGAATGAAATGAAAAATGTGTAGAACGCCTAATGCTGAGCTGCTCTCATACAGCATATCGAGACATTAACTGGAAACTTCTAAACCAGTTTGTTGTGCCAAACAGTCATCAACATCAAAAGTAAAAAAAAAACTAAATCTTAATATCAGCCTTGGCAAATTGTGTGCCGCTGTTGGCTGCTGGCAGATTTCCATGCTTCTGTACTGCCTCTTAATTTCATCTTGTTTGGTAGCTGTTACCAACTCGATTTTACTGGATTTGAGCTCGTTTCACAGTGAAAAACAAGTGTAAAACTGCCCATAAAGTGTCTTAAACAATGGGGAAGTGATACTGCAATAGAATATGTTCCTCATGTTGGATCAAGTCACTCAAAAATATATTTTCAGCAGTTCATAAGAAACTGTCATCGGCACAATGTACAGTTGTTTTTTCAGGCTCGAAAGCTACCTATCAAACACAGATGCAAAGCTGCAATGGATTCTAATTTGTTCTTACTGTATGTTCTGTGTTAGTAAGAACCATCTCGAACAATGATGACGCACAGCACAACTATGTCAGACCAGTTGGCTGTGTGGCTGTTTGCCGATGTAGGCTTTGCAGTCCCAGGGCCAACTTTTGTAAAGGCACATTCTATTTCACCATTGTTGTTAGGCTTGACGTTAGCATTGCTGGGAAAGCAAAGACATACAGTATTGTTCAAAATAATAGCAGTACAATGTGACTAACTAGAATAATCCAGGTTTTTAGTATATTTATTATTGCTACAAGGCAAACAAGTTACCAGTAGGTGCAGTAGATTCTCAGAAAACAAACAAGACCCAGCATTCATGATCTTAAAGCTGTGCAATTGGGCAATTAGTTGAAAGGGGTGTGTTCAAAAAAATAGTAGTGTGGCATTCAATCACTGAGGTCATCAATTTTGTGAAAAAACAGCTGTTAATCAGGTGGCCCCTATTTAAGGATGAAGCCAGAACTTGTTGAACATGTATTTGAAAACCTGAGGAAAATGGGTCTTTCAAGACATTGTTCAGAAGAACAGCGTACTTGTGGCGCAGGAAGGTAGAGTGGTTGTCCACCAATCTCACAGTTGTTGGTTCAATCCTCAGCTCCTCCGGTCACATGTCGAAGTGTCCTTGAGCAAGACACTGAACCCCAACTTAGTTACTCCCGGTGAGTGTTGGCCAGCATCCCCCAAGCGCTTTGAGTGCCAATAGGTAGAAAAGCGCTACATAAGTGCAGAACATTTACTTTGATTAAAAAGTTGATTGGAGAGGGGAAAACCTATAAAAAGGTGCAAGAAATTATAAGCTGTTCAGCTAAAATGATCTCCAATGCCTTAAAATGGAGAACAAAACCAGAGAGACGTGGAAGAAAACGGAAGACAACCATCAAAATGGATCGAAGAATAAGAATGGCAAAGGCTCAGCCAATGATCAGCTGCAGGATGATCAAAGATAGTCTGGAGTTCCCTGTAAGTACTGTGACAGTTAGAAGATGTCTGTGTGAAGCTAATCTATTTTCAACAATCCCCCGCAAAGTTCCTTTGTTAAAAAAAAAAGGCATATGCAGAAGAGAAATGGAGGAACCTTTTGTGGACTGATGAGAGTAAAATTGTTCTTTTTGGGTCCAAGGGCCACAGACAGTTTCTGAGACGACCCCAAAACTCTGAATTCAAGCCACAGTACACAGTGAAGACAGTGAAACCTGGTGGTGCAAGCATCATGATATGGGCATGTTTCTCCTACTATAGTGTTGGGCCTATTTATCGCATACCCGGGATCGTGGATCAGTTTGCATATGTCAAAATACTTGAAGAGGTCATGTTGCCTTATGCTGAAGAGGACATGACCTTCAAATGGTTGTTTCAACAAGACAATGACCCCAAACACACTAGTAAACGAGCAAAGTCTTGGTTCCAAACCAACAAAATTAATAATATGGAGTGGCCAGCCCAAATCCCCGGACCTTAATCCAATCAAGAACTTGTGGGGGTGATATCAAAAATGCTGTTTCTGAAGCAAAACCAAGAAATGTACATGAATTGTGGAATGTTGTTACAGAATCATGGACTGGAATAACAGCTGAGAGGTTGACGCCATGCCACACAGATGTGAAGCACTTTTAAAAAACTGTGGTCATACAACTAAATATTAGTTTAGTGATTCACAGGATGCTAAATCCTAGAAACAAAAAAGTTTGTACAAAATAGTTTTGAGTTTGTACAGTCAACGGCAGGCACTGCTATTTTTTTGAACACACCCCTTTCAACTAATTGCCCAATTGCACAGCTTTAAGATCATGAATGCTGGGTCTTGTTTGTTTTCTGAGAATTTACTGCACCTACTGGTAACTTGTTTGCCATGTAGCAATAAAAAATATACTAAAAACCTGGATTATCTTGGTTAGTCACATTGTACTGCTATTATTTTGAACAATACTGTAACTGCATACAGACATGCATAGTGACAGAATGACGTGACTCTGTGGAAAAGCAAAGACATTCTTAGAGGGTTCAAATATTGAACCAACTCTGTGTTGGTGAAAAGCTGTAAAAGTGAAGTTAAATATATAATTTCCTATGAAACATCTGTCAACATGTGCCAACGGCAATTTTTCTGCTGCTAATCTCCAGGAAGCCAGCACCCTAGTAGTGTCACCCCAGTGTAGAATTGACTTCAGCCCAGGTAGCAGTGACCAATGATATTAAACAAAGTAAACCTGATTTTTCTACAAGAAATGACAAGAACAATGCAGCAAATAACAAGCTTTAAACACCACTAATCAACAATATTCTCATGTGTCTCTTAGATCAACATATTCTTCATGAGCTGGAGAAAAGGAAAATCCTTGTGTACACACCATCTCGATGTGTCAACGGTAAGAGGGTGGTGTGCTACGATGACCGATACATCATCAAGTTGGCCTATGACTCAAATGGCATTATCGTGTCCAACGACAACTACCGCGACCTGCAGACAGAGAATCCCCAGTGGAAGAAGTTCATAGAAGAGAGGCTGCTGATGTACACATTTGCCAACGACAAGTAAGGCTGATAGTGGACAGGCAACATGAATGTCAGATTCTACAGAGACATAAAAAACTTACTTTGATTGGGGTGGTGGTTAATTATTCCCCCAGCTCCATGCATGCCATTAACTGTGTGTTCGTGCTGGTGCAGGTTCATGCCTCCAGATGATCCTCTGGGCAGAAATGGTCCCACAATTGACGAATTCCTGAGAAAGAAGTCTTGGACACCAGATAACAAGCTGCAGCACTGTCCATACGGTTAGTTCAGACTTCTGTTACAGCACCTAATATCCCCATTTGTTCTTGAATTTTCTCACCTGAACTAGTACCGAGGCCTTACAGCCAAGGAACTCAATCTACAGGCAAGGAAGGTGAATGCAATTCTGCCACCAGTGCCAACTGCAGACAATGAATGTTACTGCAGTGTTCTCTGTTAAAATGATCTGCAAATAATAAGAGATGAAAGATAGAAATACAAAAGTGAATGCAAATATCAGTGCAAAAAAATTTGGGAAATTGCTTTAGAGCTTGGGTGCAATATACAGTGTAAAGCTGATGTGACATAATTATTCAATGTTGAATAAGCTGCAGCTGTAAAACTGCAGCTATAGCACTCATTAGCAGCATAGAAAAGTGTGTTTAGAGTAGTGCAGGCAGGAAGAGACGCACACACCCCATTTTAAACTGTATCCTCATGTGATCTTCATTTATAACACAACATTTATGATTATTTCTTTCTTCAGGAAAAAAGTGTACTTATGGAGTAAAGTGCAAGTTCTACCACCCAGAGCGGGCCAACCAATCACAGCTCTCTGTGGCCGACGAGCTAAGAGCACTGAGAGACAAAGCCAAGAACTTTTCACCCAAACCGAGCCTGCAGGACACACAGTTGAGTCCTTCTGTGTACCATCTGGGGCACAGATACAACTCATCCACTCCACCCCCCATGAGCATTGAAGATCAGTCACCTAGGGCTTCACCCAGTGAGCAGTTCATCCACCTGAGAGAGTCAAGCAGCCCGAGAAACCCACCAGGCACAAACCTCCCCCACTACCTAAGCTCTGATGTGGAGGAGACCTGTAGCTCTACAGAAAGCTCCCTGTCCATGCTATATATCCAAGAGTTGGCCAGCAGTATGGACAGCTCTTCCCAGAGCTTCAGCAGCGGGCTGGCCAGCTACAGCCTGAGCCATGATGACAACTCCCTCTCAGGGTCGTTCAGTGGAAACACCCAGGGGCCCTGTCTGTACAGAGGTTACCACCATCATCAAAACAGCTCGGTGTCCAGTGACTGCCCCATGTGCAGCCAGTGCATGTGCTGTCACCAGCACACTAATATGTCCCTGCACCATTATCACCAAGCATGGACCTCCTGCCCAGCTCTGGTTCCACACAATGGGGAGTACTTAGGCCATTTTTCTGATAAGCTGTACTTCAGGCAGCCCTCCAACAGACAGACCCACAGCCTGCCCAGGGACCCATGGGTGCAAGGCAGCCTCTCTAATGCCAGGCTGCCTGTCCGGGCTAAGAGCCCAGCCAGTGAGCAGAGGAATGGCCTGAAGAGGCAGCTGACCACCATCTTCCCCCAGAGCATAGTGGAGCACGTTATGGATACTTACCCACACATCACAGACATGCCCAAACTGATTTCTCTCATCCAGAACTACAGGAGCAACCACATCTCCTATTAAGTTACAAAGACTTACAAAGACTCTGAGCCCACATTGGAGTTCTCATACCAGATGAAAAGTGAACCTATCACTGTGAATTTATATTACTATGAATCATACTCTTCCTTCCAAACTTATCTTTTATTTCTATGCATTAAAAAGTGACTTAATTTGATGAAGTCTTGAAAATATAGCTCATTGAATGCTATTTATTTATCCCAGTGTAGAAGTGCAATGCACTACGCTCTAATTATGCTACTTAATGTAGCAATCTGAGATGCTTTATTAAAGCAGCATGTGTTGTTTATCCCATGTTGCCTCAAAGTGAGGAAGGCTCTGTACTTCTGTAAAGAATGTCATTCACCTGTCCTGATGCGAAGTTTGTTTTTGTTGTGCCTGTGAAATAAAGTCCCCACATCACACTGTCTGTAAAGAACATGCTGTATGACAGCTTTGTGTATGGGAACAAGAGCTTTTGTAAATTAGCAAATGACAAATAAGACCATAAAATTAAGGTATTATTGTGTGTCCATAAAATTATGGAGACACTCCTTTAATATACTTTGTTCTGCAGCTATAATTTATGGCTTAACTGCAGCAGGATGTTGAAGACGGTTTCTCCATTTTAAATTGTATTAGGAGGAAAATCTACTTGAAATATTAAAAGTATTTATTATACAAAACTGTTCATTACTTGCTTCTTAAATATAGTTTGTGCAGATTCAAGCAGAGAAGCACTTTAGGAACAGTTGACAGAAAAATATGTAAAAACAAATAAGACATATAAAAAAGCAGTAGCAGTACTCAGACTTTGTACTTGAGTGTCAGTACAAAAGTTCTATACTTGAAAAGTACAAAGGTATTGGTTAAACACTCAAATAATAAAATACAGATGTTAACCCCAAACAATACATGGTTGAGTTTTGTATAAATAACTAAATATGTAAGTAACAGTATTTTCTCTAGTACAGCAAACAAAGAAACCTCACCAATCTGACTAGAGCCATGACCTCAGTAGTGATTATTGAAAATATGTTTAATTTAGAAATCCCCCAACATTATCCTTTAAAAGACTCAGATATAAAAGAAATTAGACTGTAATACAAATTTAGAGCTTGGAACATTTTCCTCGTTTCAATTACAGTAGTTGGTTTAAAGTTTATTCTTGACAAAGGTTCTCCAGAGCCAGAGACACTATATGACATTCTAAAAGTTGTACTGAGACAATTGACACGTATGTCTAAAATATGCTGAGCTCCCTTTTAATATTATTGCTCTGAAAAAAAAAAACATTTTTAACTACTATATAGACTTGATAACATTAAGCTGGTGGTTAATTGGTAACATATCCATTACAGACAGTCTGTTGCTGCCCTCTAGTGGAGAATGTATTATCACAACACATACACCAAAAGCCTTCAGAATAGATTTTTTTTTTATTTTTACAAATAACTTATCTGTTACAAAGACAGTTTCCCAGCTGAAATCAAAAACACTTTAGATATCCAAATTATTTTTGTTTCATTTTAATAAAACATGAATAAACTGCCTCTTCACACCAAGGTGCAGATAAAGCTGAAATCTGGTTTCATTGGGATGGAAAAAAGGGGAAAAAATGGCATAAGTGCTTAAGAGACAACAAATTATCTTCTAATGTTATATGGTTTTAAACAATAATAAGATTTTTGGTTGTCAAAATGGCACTTGTGTTTGACAGAACAGTTTATCAATACAATTCAATAGTTCTAAAGGCAGTAACCCAAGGCAAAAATTTCACAAATGTGGAAAAAACTAAGTAACTACTCCACAGATAAGGTAAGGTATGACAATAAGTAAACTTTAGAAACACCCTCGTCGATGAAAGCTTAGGAGGATGAACTGAGCCAAATAAAAAGACAAGTATACAAAGTGGACAGTGGTGTTGTGCTTACACTTTGCTAAAGACATTGTTTTCTGCCTCGTCTGCTTTGTGCACGAGGCATGGGACCCATATAAAAATTTCTACATTACAGGAACATTTTCAACAGAAACATATTCACTTTGAGCTTTGGTACCTCACAGAAACCCAATCAAGGTGAACAACAACTTTGAACCCAATCAGCTGCTCCAGGAGCCCTTTAACATCGCTCTGCAGCATCATCCTGATTGTACTGGAAAAATGAGTCTGTTTGCACTGAGGTGTAGTTGTCCCCAAACATAAACCTACATTCCAGTTGTCAGAAAAGATAGCACTTTGTAATTTTGTTTTTTGACCCCATCCCTTCCCCGACATACCCAAACATATTCGGTGCACTGGAAAAACAACAATAACAAAAACAACAACATCAAAAATACTCCATCGCCTTCCACTTTGCTGCATCTGCAGATCGTACACAGGAAACTCAGCAAGTCCACAAGCAATGAACGGACCTGGCAGATGTAGCTTCATGGTGACTGCGAGGGATTCTTTACTGCTCTGCTCCTCTACTTCTGCAAGGCTTCAACTCTCACAGATATCAAGTAAAAAGCTTAAAAAGGGAGAATGGTGCTTATTTGTTTGAAAGAGGGAAACAGAACAAGACAAAAAAGTTAATTAAGTCTATAAAGCTATACTTACAGGAAATACAATGATTCATAGTGTGAGGAAGAAGGCTTTTAAGGCACATTCTAAAATTATGTACAGTAAAAAGCTCAAAAGGAGTTTCTGCCTCCGTGTACTGTACACAAAGCATGCAACTTAGTTTCTTTTTCATTAACTCATGATTGAACAGAATGAAAATGGACACTGAAGGAGGAGGGCAAGAGGCACGTTTGAGTGGCAGAGATGCTGCCACCTTCCCATTCGACATCCTCGAAAAACAGCAAACAAACTTTAAAGTCCACGAGTGGCCTGTTAGTTTTTCCTTCAGATGGAGAGCAGTGGCGGCAAAGTTGCCAATTCCACGGCCACACCCCCACAGAGGAAGAAAAATTTTATTTCAGCAAAAAGCACATAGGCACCTGTGTTGTGTGTTTTTATGTGTATCTGTAGGCATAGGTATGTGTGTCATCACACTGCTGGGCCACACTCGTAATACTGTAAGTGGGAGCAGCGAGGAATCCCCGGGATAAAGTGTCACCCATTGAGCAGAAATGAGGGGGAGGTAACCCCAAATAATCTGAGTCTCTAAGGTGAGGTATCATCCGAGTCTTTCCGAGTTGTAAACACTATCCAGTCAAGCCTTCAGCGGACAGCATTCTACAAACTTTACAAGACGACAAAAAAGGAAAATCAGGCCGGGTAATGCACAGTGACTATGCCCCATCCTAGTTCATACACATTTGGGGATTAAAAAAAAAAAAGGAAAAGAAAGGTCAATTTTCCCTAATCTAGTTGGGTAGAAGACAGGTGGGCAATGGGAGAGGGGGGCAGAGCGTCACAACCTCGCTGGCTCAGAAGTGCCGCGGGAACTCGCACTGTTCACAGCGGTTGAGGGCAGGATGGTTGAGGAAGGTGCAGGCTGTGCAGCTCCACTGCGTCCCCTCATCCTCCTCCTGGTCTGCAGTGGGCTTCACTATCTTACTGCCCGAGTCTGGAACATGAAGAAGAAGAAGAGTGTCATTGCATAATACAATAAATAAGCCTGAATCCTATTTTGATTTTAACTGAAGTAATTGACTCTACCGAATTTAATGCTACAATACCAATACCTGTCAAATAGACTTAAACCTAAAGCTTAGAACAAGTTTGGTGCATTGCTGATGAACACAGGGAAGAAGAAAAAGGGGATGACAAAGGTACCAACCGAGTGGTAGGGGAGGGGAAAGACCAGGGGATGGCTTCATCATGAGCTCAGAGGTAACATTATATCTACATCTTCTCCTATCTGGCCCCACGTGTGATGGAGATGGATGGACAAACAGATTACAGTCAGAGGGAAAAGAAGATAAGTGTAGAAATGAAGAAAGTCATGGTCAAAACAGGGTTAGACTTGTGCAATGTAGTCCCAGCTTCTCTAAATGTGTTTGTTCAGTCATTGATCTGTAGACACAACCCTGATAAAACATTTGGAAATACATTTTGTCATGTTTGTTTTAAATCTGGCCAAACACTGACAAAACACATGAAGAGTTTAAGACACATTCAAATTAGTAGTACCAACTCTGTAAGTGAAGCTGGTCATTTTGAACCGTTCCCAGTGTTTTTTAGAGGAGACAAATTCCATTTGTAGTAATTTTCACTTTGCTTCCTACATTTCAACTTTGAGAAGTAGATGTGTATGTATGGTGCTGAAGTTCACTCTTCCTCCCCTAGAATAAAAATTCCTTCTGCTTCTTGATGAAAAACTACAAAAGACATCATCAAGTTCAATACATGACATGCAAAAACTCATCAAACTACAACTATGGGGTGCAAGCTGAAAACCAGTGAAATCATCCTTTCAGTGGGACTATTTATTTATTTTTTTGTCCTTTCGGCTTATCCCGTGAGTTCAGGGTCGCCACAGCGGATCATTGTCCCTATGTTGATTTGGCACAGTTTTTACGCCGGATGCTCTTCCTCACGCAACCCTCCCCAATTTCTACCGGGCTTGGACCGACACTGCACAGCTGGGGAGGGGAATGGGCTGTTAGGGGTTCAGTGTCTTGCCCAGAGACACTTCGACATATAGCCAGGGTCGTCAGACGACTGATGACGACTGATCGTCCATGGACGACTGCCTTTACCAACTGAGCTACAGCAGCCCCATCCTTTCAGTGGGACTATAACAGGGGCTAATACAAATATAGTAAAAGAAAAGTCCAGTGAAAGAAATTACAGTAATGTTTAACAATGAAATTAAAGAATGTTGAATGACTATGAAAGCTTTTCTAAACTTACCAACAGTACCTTTGGGTTTGGGTGGGACTGGACCGAGAAATCCAATGTTGTCATAAAAATTATGGATTGCACTGGGATTGAAGTGTGGTCCTGTAAACAAAGTGAAGTGAAGTAAAACCACAGGTTTGACTGTTACTGTTCAGAGAGATAAAGAGTCAACACCTGAGGTAAACACATACACTACAGTCAAGCTTTACATTAAACCCTTAAAAGATGCACAATGAGCACCATAATAATGCAAAGAGAACTGGTGTTTTTGGTGATGCACAAACATGACTAAGGAGAACAAATGTGGTATGCCCCTTACTCATAGCCATCACTACTCAATACTATTTAAAAAAAAATAATAATAATAATAATCTGTACAAGATGACATTGATTTTTCATCACAGCTGTTCACAGGATGCAATAGGACATATGTCCACATCTGGGTTCAAAATCCAGATATCCCTAGTCTATGAGTTGAGTGAATAACAGGAACTATTAATTTGTGTCAATTGCCTTTGCTCTTTCCTTCAGTTGTGTAAACCAGTCAGCTGGAGGCCTGGCAGTGGAGTGCTGCCATGGGGCCAATAAATCCCTTGTTATCAACCAGCAAGAGGATGTAATTCAGGAAGAACTGGTAGTTAGAACTACAATGGCAGCACCATAGCTGCATGTGCTGAAAGGATGTGAACAGAACGAATCCATGTGCTACAGCTGCAGGCCTCAAGAACCTCTGTTTACTTTCTTATTATAAAACACAGACACATGCCTAAAAACACTGCATATTGTAAACCAGAGAGAGAGAGAGACTCCTACCTTTTGTTTGAAGGAGATCAATTTCTTTTGTTAAGTAGTCAATGTCGATCTGCAGTGACCTGTTCTTGGATCGCAACTGTTTCATTTCCTCAATCTGACAAAGAAGTAAACAGGATGGTATAAGCTCAAAGTTAACCAAGAGGTCCAAGACATCAAGACACTGGGCTGCTACTCTAGTGGAGAATAACTATCAGTGTGTTAGGAGGAGAGCTGTTCCACTCTCCAGAACTGGCTCACATCAGTAAACAGCAAACCGAGGATCTACTGAGGTCACCAACACTGACCAATTAACCTTGTGCAGTCCCTTCCCCCGTCTGTTGACAGTTGCCAAAAAGAGTTGACTCAGCAAAAGTTGAGAGGCGCACTTTATCTGAACAATTTCATCTAACAAAACTGTGGCCTCTTCAGAGGATGCCTGAGGTTAGAAAAGTCACCCCTGATGATCATATATTAAGTTAGGTAACTGCTAACTAATTCATATTTAACCTTGCTGATTAATCTGCCAGCAAAGATACTACAGTTCACTACAGTCACCCCCCTACTCCCCACATCTCGTGCCTGAAATTCAACTTAATCAAGCTCACAGAGGGAATTTGAGAGGCCGAGTTGGATCTCTCCAGTCGTCTTCTGGTCAGGTCATTCTCCATCTCATTAACTTCCTCTTTTAGCTTTTCGAGCTTCTTTTTCTTCAACTCCAGCTCATGCCACAGCCTCTCCATGCGGGCCTTCTGATGGACCAACAATGCTAGAAGAGCAACACACACACACACACACACACACACACACACACACACACACACACTATTGTCAAAGACTGTTCTCTCTGTGCCAAATTCACAAATTTAGTAAACTTGTAGGCATGTAGCAGAAATTAGCATGGTACAGAAAACATGAGAAAAGGAAATATAAAAAACAATAGCACTTTTACTGAATCAATATATTGTAACTAAAAAATGAATGTAAGTATAAGCTACCTCATAGTAAAGACTATGCAGGATATTTTTCTGATGCACAATTTTTTTTCCTGCTATTTTAAAAAAATAATCATAGAAAGGTAACTGTAACTGAAATTAAATTATTAATTGTAATCACATGGCAGCTGGCAGCAACAGAGCATCAAAATGGAGAAGAACGGTGATGTAATGTGATTGCATGTAGCATGATTGTTGGTGCCAGATGGGCTGGTCTGAGCATTTCAAAAACTGCTAATCTCCTGGGGTTTTTATGCACAGCTATCTCTAAGTTTTACAGAGAATGGTGTGGAAAAAAGAAAATATCAAGTGAGCAGCAGTACTCTTGAAGGAAATGCCTTGTTGATGCCAGAGATCAGAAAAGACTGGTTTGAGTTGATAGAAAGGCAGTAACTCAAAAAAACATTTATTGCAATTAGGGTAAGCGGAATGCACAATGTCAAAACTTGAAGCAGATTGCTACAGAAGCAAAAGAACACTATACTCCTGTCAGCTTCGAACAAGAAACTGAGGCTACAATTTAGATAAAGATCAGAAAGCACTGCGCGGCCTGATGAGCCTGAATATTCTGCTGCAATATTCAGATGGCAGAGTTGGAAATTGGTGTAAACAACATGAAACCATGGATCCAGACAGAAATATGCCTTTATCTATCTGCTTATTTCTTCCCGATGCTCATGAAAACAGACAAGTCTGCAGCAACTGCATTAAGTGGGGCCAACCTGGTACTAGCAAGGTTTGGCTGATGAGAGGCGAGGTTCAGATATGCCATAAAATCCAGTCAGACTAATTTTAAGAACAAAAACAACTCTGTGCAAAAAGAGACTGAGGTACTACATCAGGCCTCATTGTCAGATTAGTATGTCCCATCACCTAAAATGAAGAGATGGGACTTATCCCACTTTAAAACCTGCTGCAAGCAAATTCTGCTCAAGTACACAGTTTTAGACAGCTTTTTCCATGTTGATGACCTTTTCATGTCTTTACAGCAAGTTTTATATCATTTATCACAGTTTCAGCATCTGACAGGTTGTACCACATCCTACACAGACAGTCAAGGACCAACAACTTTCTTCGGTGTATAAACACACACACACACACACACACACACACACACACTGAGGTCGAAATCTCTTCATGTTTAACAGCTACATCCTTTCCTAATACAGTCACACAATGTGAACTAAATGTTACAAATATAAATGTAATCGTTTTCTGAGAGTTTAACAAAGTATATACTGAACACAAAAAGCTAAAGGATTAGGGAGGATCTTAATGCAAACAAATCTAAATAGATATATTATTATTAGAAAAACTGATATTTTAATTACATTTTATTTATTAAAATTTTTATCTGGAATAACTGCATGCTTTAGTTGCATTATACACTTAAATGCCCTTAGGTGAGTGTGAATGGTTGACTCTATGAGTTGGTTGAGATAGACTGGTGGCCTGTCGAGGGTGTACCCCACCTCTCACCCAAAGACAGCTGGGGTAGGCCCCCTGTGTCCCTGAACAGGATAAGCGGTTAAAGATAATGAATAGAGGGATGTTTTCTTTGGTCATAAGAAGTTATTATTCTCAGCCTGTACCCTGATGAGGTAAAATTGCATTTGTATTTATATAAAAATAAACCTAAAATAAATAGTAAAAAAATGTGAAAGGGCCTAACTGCTGTGAGCAAAAATGCTCACAGTTGCAGAATAACACGTTCTTTATCTGGAAAGGCCAGTTTTATTAGCAATTTTGGAGAGATGCTCAAATTAAAATCCAAAAGTTTACTGAATCCAGTGGTAGACATCTGGCTAAATGGAACAGTTATTGTATAACAACTGTGTTTTTAATCAGGTACAGCTCTAAATGTAACACCCAGCAAAGCACAACAATGTGGGTTTGCCACTTTTTGCCAAAGCAGTTAAATATTAAGGGGGAAACTGGGCTCATACGTCTCAGCAGCAGAGACAACATGAATGGTGTGAAGCCCCTCTTAGCGGCAGTCAACACAGTGCAGGAGCTAAAGATGATGACTCACATATAATACAGACAAACGCCCAAAAAAGGAAACAGTAGCATGCTCTAACACATTTGACTCACAGTAGAGAATCTGACTGTCCCAGAGGCTAATAGAGCAAACAGAGCATTTAGTGTGGAGTAGTCACACTAGAGTCATTACACGGGCCTGCGCTCAAAAAGCCACCTTAGATTTTTATCTGAGAGAGATGGACATGGAGAACAGTGCTTCTACAATGCCTCAACATGGCTCAAGAAACACATTACAATCAAATTCTAGAAATAGACTCTTTTAAACCACAGAATGGAAAGCAAAAACATGTAAACTATTACTTTTGGTTAAAAATGCTTCATCACTGTGTGCAAGATAACTTCAAAACATTTGCACTCTTCAAACAATTAATATATGCTATAAAAAATAATAAATAAATCATAAAACATTATGCAGGATTCAGAGTCTGAACTAGTTTTAAACATTTTTTTTGAGTGTTTTGACCAAGACGCAAATACTGACTAAAAGCTTGTAATTTATTTTTTTTAATGTTTATTCTTCTGTCCAAGTCTGGTTAATTTGTTTTTCCCTCTGAAGGGACTCTCACAATGGTAATATTTAGCATAGCTCACCTTGTGTGTACGCTGCATCATCAGAACCCATGCTGAGTCTGCGATGCTCACTTGGCCTCTCCCTGTGGGGTGACAGAGGATCTGAGAGATGGAGGGGGTCTGGCTCCACGAAGTGGTGGTCTGAGGGTAGGCTTAGGAGGTTGTTGGGCTCAAAAGTGGGGGACACAACTCCAGGGGACACAGCTGGAGGCTTATTGGGGGACACCGTGATTTTAAAAGTGTATTTGGTATTGGGCTGAGTAACCACAACGCGAGGGGACGAAGCCGTGCCTCCCCCTCCCACAGAGGCACGGGACTTTGGTGGATGATGGTGGATGTACGCAGGGCCCATGCTCATTTGGCCCCCCATGGTTCTGGGCCCAGAAGGCCCTTGCAAAGGGGGGTTAGCTGAGATGTAGACTGTGGGAGGGTTCCTACCCCCACTGTCATCACTAGAAGCATTGGCTGAAATGTAAAACTTAGGTTGGGAACGGGAGCCGGCAGAAGCCATGATGGCCTCTTCAGAGGATGTGGTAGCAGCAGTAGGTGGGCTGGCAGATATGTAAACAGTGGGCTGGCTGCGGCTCAGACCAGTGCCTCCAATGGACAGAGGCGTGGTGGGGACGGCAGCCACACTAGTTGAAGAGGAGGAAGACGAAGGACAGGAGGAGGAAGTGGAGGATGAACGTGGCCCACTGCTTGTCCGCAGCACAGCTGTTGTAGTTGTGGAATTGCTCCTCTGGGGAGATTCAAGTTTGATCTCTATCTGATTCTTCCGTGGGCCAGTCGAGATGTTCTGGATGTTGTACAGTGGGGGGGGCATAACGGAGGAGGAGGACAGGGAAGAAGAGCACGAGGAGACACCGGAAGAAGAGGCCTGGCTTCCAGTGGAACCGAAGGAGGGGGCTTGTGGATTTGTGGGGGAGCTAATTGGCATGTAGACATGAGAGGTCTGATGGCCCTGG
Organism: Channa maculata; assembly: GCA_020496755.1. NCBI lineage: Eukaryota > Metazoa > Chordata > Actinopteri > Anabantiformes > Channidae > Channa > Channa maculata. The sequence continues at coordinate 22,345,597 of CM035616.1, read as the reverse complement.
GTCTGGTGCTGTGAGGTATGTGAGGCGTGCTGAGGGCCGGACCAGGAGCCGGAAAGGGATGAAGGGTGGGAGACCTGGTAGATCTGCTGCTGGGGCTGGGAAGTAGGGCTGTACTGGGCTCTGCTTCCTTGTGGCTGATTTTGCCGGGTTGTACCAGATTGGCTAACATAGGGCCTGATGTAAATAGAGTTACCCTGTGGACTGCTTACTCCCGGCTGTGGCCCGCCATGAATGTGCAAAGAAGTGGGGGTGTTGCGGCCTGTCTGGATATTGGGGGCTAGTGTCACGGTAATGGGGTTGAAACGTGGCAGCTGCTGGCCACCTATAGCTGTTCCTTTGACCCCCAGAGGGTAGAGTCCAAGGTGCTGTGGGGGCTGGGGTTTGCGTGTGGGCTCCATGACACCAAATACACTGAGGCTGGTGGGTACCTGTACTGGGGCTGACTGGGGCTCCTGCTGATAGAAGTCACTGTTGTGGGCCTGGCCTGTCTGTAGGGGCCCGTCACTCAGGCTATGGGCCAGAGTCCGGCTGCCGTTCATTCTCAGGCCGTCCCGAACTGGAGCCAAGTGCACATTCTGTGACTGCAGGCCCAGGTTAAGCTGGGTCATGTGATTACGGAGCCTGGTCAAGCTGGGGTCGTCGGAAAAGCTAAGGTTTTCTTCTTCGCTGTACAGGTAGCCCGGACTGACCTGAGACAAGTATTCACAACAGGCGTCTAGATTGTTGTTGTTCTGAAATAAATAATTTGATAGATGGATAAAAGACGAAGCTGAAATAAACTTGTTCAAGTTTTTACAGACAATCCACAACACAAAGTGAACATTCATTCCTGGTTTTAAACATATCATGTTAAATTATATAATCCCATCATAACCTTCTTGACCAGCTTGTTATATTGTAAGTTCACAACTCCCACTCCAACAATGACTCCTCTGTCTGTGGTTGGTTTGAGAAAAACAGGACAAATCAACTACATATTTTGGGCCCACTACACTGATTTGTTGTATCAGTCAATAAGAAAGTTTGACATGAAGGTACTTACAGACCAGCATTAAATAAAACACTGCTTAAGAAATACTGACCTAGCTGTAATTTATCATTTTACTCTCACACCTCTTTGATATTACATTTTTCTCACGCTTTCACGATATTGTCACATTCACAAACACAGAGGTAATAAAACATCCTTTGTTAATTGTGGCAATGGCTTTGTTAGGATCAGTTGTTTAACCTGCATACCTGCAGAACACATTGAGAGACAACACCCTCTGGGACTTCAGGGAACTTCTGGCGCAGGTCATGCAAAACCTGAATATCAATCTGGTGGCTTCCCTGTGCCATTCGTATGTTGCCAGGTCAGGACTGCTTGTTTTGTTTCAGCGCACTGTTTAGGCGTCAGGTGTGGCAGCAGGTCACCTTCATCTTGAACATCTTCTGAAATTAAAGACAAAACCAAAGACAGTGAGAGAATAACAAAGTTACCTTATCACCATATGACTTACATAAGTAAAAAAATAAAAAATTAAAACAAAGCTTCATGCAGATCAAACAAAATCTCTAGCCAAAATTCAAAAGAGAAACGTCACATATTCACATGAGCTGGAGTCTGTGTTTTGCTACCCTTCAATGAAAAATGTCAGGTGTTAGGGAATGAACCAATGTGGTCTGGTGCAAGTCTACACAACATCCATTAGAGATTTTCTGACAATTTACAGCATTTATTTCAGAAGCCTTCATTAACATCTTAATGACTACTAATGGGAAAAATCAGTCTTTCTACTTGATTAACTCATATGTTCATTTCATAATAAAAAGTTACAGATTTTTGAAACCTCTGGATATATACACTGTAAAAAATGGTCTACGTCTACTTATGTAGCGCTTTTATCTAAATTGCTTGAAATGTTGCTTCTCATTTACCCAATTACACACACATACTGTACTCAGACAGCAATAATGGTGGCTGCCATGCAAGGTGCTCATTTCAGGAAGCAACTTGGGTTCAATGTATTGCCCAAGAGCACTGACATGTACCCGCGGGACCAAAGTCAAACCACTGACCCTGTGGTATGTGAATGACTGGACGGCCATAGCTCAGATGGTAAGTCAAAGTTTCCTTAATTTGTTTCTGGTTACATACCATGATTGTAAGTTATTTTTAAAAAAACGCTATATAAGGCCCAATACTTCTGCAGCTCTGTATGAAACTTTAGTTTAAGCTACTGTCTCTTTAATAACCACCCTCCACTCTGTCCACTCTGCTCTGATTGGCCAACTACCAGTGGGCTGAGCAGAGCAGGAATCCATGGACATAATTATGAGAACTGGATATGGAAGCAAAACATGGAACCCAATCTTTTTAGGCAAAGGTGCGTCAAATGATCACAGCTTAAAGTGCAATACTGGCATTGGTTACTACATCAAAACTGTTTCATGGCCCAGTCCTAACCCTTGGAGATTGGTGGTGAGCCATAGATGTATCATGAAAAAAGGTGGGATTGGGTATTTACATTATCAACGTGCAGACCCAAAACAAAGGTCTGTTTATGGGACTGACATGGATTATACATGGGACTGTCTGAAAGGTTTTGGAAAGTTCCAGAAAAAAAATTCTGAGAGCCTTTGGAAAGTCTTAGGACAGATCTGTTCTACATAAATTTAGCTGATGTGTTGAAATGGCAGACCTGCCAACCTTGAGGAAAGTTTTAGAGTACCACCTTATGCCAAAGAAATTCATGGGCCAAAACCACCCTACAAATATAGAATTGTTACTGAAAATGCAAGGGGAACCACAACACAACACCCTGCTCACAAGGTGTCACTGGCTCTTTTTTGTACTTTTGAGTGACAAATCATACAAGGGTCTTTTGGTGTCAAGAGATAACCACTACACAAAATGCCTACAGGTTGGCAGGTCTTGAACTGTGGCATTGTTTAATACAAACACCTATCATCACCATAATTAATTTAAAAATTAAAAAAAGTATTTTATGGAAACTGTAACAAAACACCAAATAGTTGTTTAGTTGATTTACTATGTCTAACATCAGTTAAAAATAAATAACTAAATGAATAAAATCACTCTTTTAATCTAAGTGCCCCTCTCTGGTCAGGCAGCTTATTTAAACTCATTGCATGGAACACAATGTGCAACAACCAAATTGTGACAAATTTGCAGAAGGTTATTTTTGACAATAAGGTCTTTTGTTTAAATAATTAATTTCTCTGGTGTTTGAGCATGTAAAACTAAGAACATGTGTACTGTAGATAACTCAAAAAGGATCAATACTTTCCAAATCATAAAGCTGCAAATTGTGTTCTCCAATATAGATTTGAAATTGTTACAGCACCACAATACATAGCCTACAAAATGAGCATAAATTTGAATATTTCTAAAATAAGTTCAAAAGACTTAACAATAAAACTTTGATGAGGGTATGATTTATTGCAGGACTGTTGCATTAAAATGCATTATTTGAATTTTACTATACATTATTATGAATTATAAACTCATGTGAACATACTTAAGTTTCTGTTTCAAATACTGGCTGGTGAGAAATATGAGTACCTCAAGGAACATCCATGAAGTTGTGTTTTATTCCTTCCTTGGAAGCACATTTAAATAACTAATCAAAGAAATGTATCTGGAAAATTTTCAGGTATACTTCTCCAACCATGAGAAGTTCAGGGAGATGGAAACCCTAAGTAGACTAGTAGAACACTTAGTACCCCACCCCCCCCTTCCCCCACAAACTGCATTCCTTCAAAGCATCTTCCTGTGGGAAGTCCATACAAAACATTGTGACACATGAAACACACCCTGTTTTGCTCTGTGCCAATTATTAGTGTAATGTGGAATGGAGGAACAAGTGACTGACAGTCCTAATACTTTAGTAATAGAAATTAAGACTACTACTAGATTTTTATGGACAGGCCGCTTATTTGTGCCTTGAAGATAAAGTTGATATTTTAGCAGCAATGATTGTGTCTCATCTAGGCTATGAGGAGGTATAATGTCAATATGAAAGTTTTTGTAAATCAGCTGTGCAAAACATACGTCTGTAGCTGATAACAAGAGGAGGAGCTATTTGGCTATTGTCAGTGGTAGTAGGGGGCACCTGTATGTAGGAACCTCAACTTTGAGAGATGTTCAACCTAATTAAACATCATAAGGCAGCATGGTTTTTCTCAGAGACTAGTCATGAAATAGATTTATTTCACATACAATGGTATTAATGCTTGTTTAATATGAGAAAACTATCAATGCTCACTTTTTGACAGCTAAAACAATTTTTAATAAGTCTTGTCAACGTTTAAAAGACCTTTCAACCACATCTGGATAAAAAAAAAAAAACTTGAAAACTATTAGACGAGGCTCTCACATCAACCATCAGTCAATAATTTACTTGTCTTTTGCTCTATAACAAAATGGAAGTTATGGCCACCAGACTGTGTAAAAAAAAAAAAAAGGATATAAAAATGAAGCCCAAAACACAGCATCAAGAGCCTCTAAATGCCAACCAGAGGAAAACACTGCAAAATCTCAGATTACATTTGAAGAACAAACAGAACTGCTTTGCAGTGAAGCACATTAACTTAATTAGGGCTACAGAAAATGAACCTGACAGATGCAGGTCAACAGTGTGGTTAGATTCTTTGCCTGCTTAAAAAACAAAAGGTCCACACCTCTTCACAATTTGTAATTACAGGTCTGCAGCCGATATGTGTGAGGGTGGCTCCAAGGGAGGCAAATTAGAACTTACTGTCCCTGGAGGCGTTGGTGGAACAGAGCCTGGGGCAGCAGTGCACTGCCAGCAGAGATAGACACAAAGCTTCTATTGCTGAGGCTGTTATTCACTGTGCCATGGCACTGACACACAGCCACACACTCATTTCTGGAGGTAGCAGGCCTGCCATAGTCCATCAATGGGCTCATTCACTCTGTCAAAGTGAATGCACCTAAAAATGTCCAAATCAATTAAAGCTTAAATAAAACATGAACAATTAATTAACAGAAGCCTTTGGCAAAAATATAAGCTAGCACCTGATGCTGTGGCTGGTGCAACTGCCTGCACAAATCTAGCTGCTGTAAACAAAGATGCTACACATAACTAGCAACAAAAACCACACAACAAAATGTCATGTCATTTTATCTTCTGGGTGTAAAGAATGAAATGTCTGATTTAGACCTTGTCAAACCAAATCCTCCAACAATGTGTCCTTCAAATATGATAAATATTAAATACAAGGAAAACAGTGAGGATCCCATCTTAACTTGAATCAGAAGCATCCTCAACAGCTTTCTCCAGTGTCTTGGTCCACTTGGCTAAATTTAAACAAATAGAGGGACTGGCAGTGGATACTGTTGAAGCATGCTAGCAGATGTCCACTCTTCCAAGGAAACAAAAGACATACGTGTGTGGGTAATACACACACAGACACATGCAGATTTATAGGCACGTTGTATACACAAACAGCTACTGCTCAAAAGACTTATTCAGCCATATGTGTGAATTAGTCTTGATTCATCACTTTCACAGTAGGAAACAAGGCTAACAATGTATTTCACTTAAGTAAATAATAATTAACTGTAGTATCCTATTTTCAAAATAGAGTGGTTAATAAGTCCATACAAAACAGCTAAGGGTTGGCAGTGCCTAAGAATGAACTTGTGGAGAAAAAATAAATAAAAAAAGATTTTGCTGGCCTGTAATGTAGACTGGTTTCAGCATGGTTCACTGTGCCTCAGATAGCAGCACTGGTGGAAACAAGTAAACAGCACTCTTACATGGGAACTACTACACTTTCTCTCAAGCCATTCTTTCCTAATTTTTCGGAGAACTACTCATATAGTATACATTTGTTGTTGCCAAAGAATGCTACTCGATTCACAAATTCTCTATCAACATTTCGTTCTGATTCAATGACTGAAGTACTGTAGATCCTACCTTGCCTCCCACAGAGCATAGAACACAGACTTGCATGGAAACTTTACTGAGTAGACTATTCTTAACAAGAGGTTTTCGAGTCATCACAAAGCTGTGACGCACTGAATCAAAGTGATTTTCCACCATATTAATGTCACAAGTACTACTAAAATAAATGAAAATAAAGATAAACTGCTATTGCGCCATGAATGGAAACTTAAAACAGTTGCGCATCTTTGAGATTGTCTTAAAACTTCTTGTAATTTTAAAAGGTTATCCTAATATTAGAGCATAAATCTAAAAGATTATAATCATTTTAGTTGCTCTGAATGAAAAGATTCACCGCTTTACTTGGTAATAAGTTTCAGACAATAATATTTTGCTTAAACCATTTAAATTCAACATACTAATGACAAAATTAATAGACAATACATTTATTGCAAATGTGTCAGTATAAGCTCCATACAGTATGAGGCAGTTCTTTTGTTCCCGGCTGTGTCTCCACAAAAGAAACAAACCACACTTTATGCGCAGATTCCAAATTGCACTCAACTGTGCCATGAAGCCTGGGCCTCACAGTGCACACTGAGCTGGGATCAACTCTGCAAAACAGCCTGCTTTTAGTTGCCCCCTTTTGAAAACAGCAGTATAAGTCTATGTGTGCAAGCGTGTGTATGTGTATGGTGGTGGGGGAGTTTGTGTGCAGGAAATAAAAAATTCTTCAGCACCGCAGCCTGCAGCTGGTGGTTGATTGGAAGCAGGCAAGGGCACCAGCTCCCCAGGTCGACCAAAACCCTTCTGAGGCACTATGAGATATTGGGAGGTTGGTAAACATGGAGACAAACCTCTCTGCTAGGTACTCTGAAGTTGATGGACTGCCAGTTTAATGTCTGACAAAGTCTATTTGTCTGTAAACACTATAATATTGAAAAGAGAAAAAAAAAGATTTAGATTAAGCTGCTGGTTGATTGCTACAGCTTTTTCCTCAGTGTGAGTGCATTGCTGCTTGGACCGAGTCACTTGTTAACTCCAACTGCCCTCCTACCACTTTGTCCTGCTCTTCTCTCCCTTCTCCTCACAACACAAAACACAAAATTTCTAAATATAAATACCTGAGCTCATCCAGCAACTTCAAAAAGTGTATTTGTTAATTTACAGAGCCTGACAGCTGGTTTCACCTGTAGTCACTGACCACAAGCAAAATGTGCCTTTCATCCAGTAACAGGTACAACTGAAGCGTTACTGCTGGCCAATTAACAACAGAAATTAATTCCCAATCTGTAATGACAACCTTACAGGACACCGCACAACAGACTCAAAATTATACACAGGAATATGAGAATTAAGACAAAACCATGTCATTAGCAAAGAGATTGCTGACTTGAGTAATTCTTGCTTTGTTGTTAAAATAATGGATTGATTTTTTTTATTCAAGTGACCTGCCTTTCTGCGGACATTGTTTTGCTTTAAAGATTTGCAAGGCGAAAACACTGGGAACCACTACTTGGGGCGACTGTGGCGCAGGAAGGTAGAGCGGTTGTCCACCAATCTCGCAGTTGTTGGTTCAATCCCATGTCCCACATGTCGAAGTGCCCTTGAGCAAGACACTGAACCCCAACTTAGTTGCTCCCGGTGAGTGTTGTCCAGCTGCATAGCAGCACCCCCATCGGTGTGTGTGTGATTGTGAGTGCGAATGGGTGAATGAGGAGCAGTGTAAAACGCCAATAGGTAGAAAAGCGCAATATAAGTGCAGATAATTTTGGGAAAATTATAATAGCCCTACAAAATAACACAATTTTAACACCGATATGTTTCTATACTGTATTATTTATGGCTAAGGATAAAGGTGTGTGATATTGACAAATAACAGGTAAATCAATAATAGCAAAAGCTAGATCTACATAGTTATACAGGGCATTTAGATTTTGTTTCTCCAAAGAGGATGAATCAGGTTTGTATACAGGTTTGTGTACAACCAATTCATGTGGAGAACATAGCAAGCAAAAATTAATAGGTGCAAGCATGTAGCAATGTTTTAGCAGGGAAATGTGCAGTGTTTTTCCTTACAATGCCTAAGTATTAATTGCCAGCTGACAAGCCCCAACACAGATTATCTCATTGCACAGGTCAAGTATATCCTATAAGCAAAATTTTCCAAGCCAAGAGGGATTTTTTTGGGCCATAATTTAAAAGCAGGCAAAAGTATTGCAAACTGTTGCCACTAACTGCAATCAGTGTAGTAATCTTTAAAATTTTGCCACAGGCCAGGAGGGTGGAGATTTTACCAAACCAATCCAAATCAAGACAACGGGAGGAAAAAACTGTAACGTAAAACTTTAAAATGGGTACATGAAGCAGTTGGATGCATGTCTTTATATCACAAAATAGCACAAAGTCAGCAAAGAGCAACAGCAGGGATCTGGCCTAACCTATCGCTGCTCTGTACAGCATATTATAATTTATTACACTCCCTCTGTGCACATTTTAGACCATGTTGTATAAAGACAGTCTTTAGTTTTTCAACAAAAAAGAGAAACTAATGTGCTGCAAAAACAGTGTTAGTTGGCATCAGGAAAGAATACTAACAGATAGGCATATTCCTTTCTCTTATGAGAATGATGATACATTCAGTGGCGCAGTTTTGAGTCACAAAAAGCCCCCATGCTTCCCATTCATTTGAATTAATCATCAAATTAGTCACCATTTTACTAACTGCACAAAACACAAAATAATATCAATGACATTGGTGATAAATATATAATATTAAAACATTTCAATTTAAAACTAAATTACAAAACACTGACGAAATTGGTTCCAAAATGCATATACACCTTGTGGTGGTGCCCTGAAATTGCATGAATGGGGCTTAAATGGGGGGTTTTTACTTTTGAATGTGTACATCCCCTTGTCAGGCATCAGGAAGGCTGCAGACAACTAGCTGAGAACTGCATGAATTTCAACCAACATCTGGCTGTCAACCAGCTGTGTGTAGCGATTCTGAGCCACTGCATCTGTAAAATCACCTTTCTTCCCGATTCTGAAGGTAATTTTCATTTCTGTGTAAGTTTCTGTGCCCAAAGTTGACTTAAGATCCAAGAGTCAAAAACTGAAACTCACTAAATTTCCATTAAGATAAAACCTAAAAAAGAAAACTCATTATACTGTTAGAGACACAAAAAGCTGGAGCTTTAAATTGAGAATTCTATGAAAGCCCAAGCTCGAATAATTTTTATTTGAATCACTACAAGCAAAACATTACTATGGTATTGGAAGATTAATAATATAAATGATTTACCGATTTTGAAAATAACTGATGACTGATTATTTGACCAAACTACAACCATTACACCAGTGTGAATGCGTGTGTTGAAGGTGAGAGGTTAGATATAGCTTTGAGCATTTAAATACATTTCCAACACTGATACAATTTTATACACGAATACACTGACAGTTATACCTTCTATATATTTAATCTACCTCAATATTTCAGATTTACTACCAAATTATTGTAATACAAAGTGTAAAATCTTTATTCAAAACTTCGGTACAACCTGTCACATAGTAATTATAAAGCCACTGTGTTCTGCTTCTAATTCACAAACAGAGGATGTCAGAAAGCTCTGGAAATGAAACATGGTCTTATATTTTGGCAAACGTTCTTTTTGCTAAAATGAACATCCCATCTTTGTCATTAATAAAACATAATATATCATGCTATAGCTATTAGCTCTCTTTTCTCTGACCATTTTAATAATTTTGTGTGGAGGAGTCTAGCCACAACAAGTCATAATAGTGACTCATGAACATGTGGCTGAGTAAACCTGCTGGCTGGTATAAAAAAATAACAATACCAACTGAGTTGTCAAGTGAAAAAGTGTAGCAAGTAGCACTACATTAACCATAGTTAACCAGAGAAAACGGCATTCAGAAAGTTTTCAGTTCCATTTTGTTATGTTGCTGCCTTAAAAGTGTTGATTATTGAGGAAAAAACGACACACACACACACACACACACACACACACACACACACACACACACACACACACACACACACACACACACACACACACACATGGGGGAGCTGCTATGCAGCCGGCCAACACTCACCGTTCAGTGCTCAAGGACACTTTGACATGTGACCGGAGGAGGTTGATGGATCACCGCTCTACCTTCCTGCGCCACAGTCGCCCCTATAAATCACATCGGCATAAGCTTTCAAACCCTTTACAACACTTGAAATTTAGCTCATTTGCTCCCATTTCTTTTGATTGTTACTGACCTATGGCAAATTAAAGTGATTTGAATTTAAACTAGCCTCACAGCTGAAAATGCACATTGTATCAGAAAAAAAGCCCTGAGGTCAAAGGAACTGCCTGCAGTGATCACAAATTGGATTATTTCACAGCAAAGATCTGGGGGAGGCTACAAAAAATTCTTCTGCAATGCAGGTTCCCAAGAGCATAGTGGCCCCCATAACTTTCAAACAGAAGATGTTTGGATAAACCACGACTCTTCCAGAAGCTGATCAATCAGCCACCTGAGCAATCGGGGGAAAGATTAAGAGAGGTGACCAAGAATCTGATCATCAGTCTGCTGAGCTCCAGAGATCCTGTGTGGAGATGGGACAAAGATTCAGAAGGACAACCATTACTACAGCCCTCCACCGCTCTGGGCCTTGAGATATCCTCAATGAAAACATGTTCCACAGCAGTCAGGACCTCAGTCTGGGCCAAAGGTTCACCTTCCAACATGACAGCAATCCTAAACACACAGGACAAGACAACCCAGGAGGGCATAGGGACAACTCTGTGAATTTTAAAGTTGCCCAGAAAGAGCCATGACTTGAACTCTATTGAACATCTCTGGAGAAACCCAAAAATGGTTATCAACTGACAGTCCCCATCGAACTTGACTGAGCTTCAGAGGAATTGCATAGAAGAATACCTAAAAATCCCCTAATCCAGGTGTACAGAGCTAGTCATACCCAAAAAGACTCGAGCTGTAATTGCTGCAAAAGGTGCTTCATCAAAGTAAAGGGGCTAAATACTTAAGTATATGCGATATTTGTAGTTTATAGAGGTTTAAATAAATGTTTTCTTAACTAAGTTAAATTTGATAAATAAATCTAACATTAACTTTTGAATTCCATGTAAAACTACATCAAATTAAAGAAGAGAACACATTTTTAAATTTTTCATTTTACAAATGTTATCATCAATTACCCATTTACCAATTTTTAAATTCACTGGAATTAATTTCCCAATGTTGCTTCTGCGATTTCACAATGACAATCAACTGAGTTGTTCACAGGCCAACCAGTTGACTAATTCTTGGGTTTAACTCTGGCACAATAACATATGTCCCTGACATGAAGCTGCATTCAAAACATCAAAAATACCAGACATAATTTCCAATTTTCAATCTCATTCCAAGCCCCATCTTCAAGAGAATTCACCTTGTTTACAATGCAGACACACCATGACATCCCTATTCAACAATCACACTTAATATTTACTCGAAAAGAAATTAAATTAAAATTACACACTGAATTTTTTAGAAGGCTATATTTATCTGCAAGCGCTTATTGTTTTAATTTGAGTTACTTTTTCAGCAATGCTTTGTAACAAAATGTGAGAATTCACAGTTTTTAAAATAAATTAAATATTGTCAGGTTTTGAACTGGTAATCAGAGAAAACCTGTGAAAAAATGCAAGAAGAAGAAGCAGATGCAGAAGAAGCTGCAGCAGAAGTTTTTCTCGTTGTCTTTCATTGCCTTGTTCAAAGGCACCTTTACGTCAACTACTGAAATATGAAAGTAATTTTCCTCCACTTCCACTATCAGACTAAGATGGCCTGATATTGCCCCGGTAGCCTTCTGGCTAACTGTAGCCAGTTCTTGGGTGGCAGTGCCATTTCTCAACACCCACTGCAAGTCAACTAAACACAATGAGACTTATTGCAATCAGGCATGTAGTGATGACATGGCCCAGTATACACCAGCCAAATCATCACCATTTATTGACCTACAACATGTACTTACTCTATGTTGTCATGTGCTTTAATGCACACAGACAGTGGGACATTAGCAACACCTCTGTCTTTGGTTAGGATATTCCATCAGTTCACCACTTGTGATGTTATTTGATCCTTAAACACAGGTAAAAAGAGCTTTTGTGAAGCCTTTTTAACCACACCTTTAAGAGGTCCTTGTTACTGCAGAATTTAGAATTTGGTTAAAACCAAAACAAGGCATGAAGCTTAATCTGATTCAACAAGACCAAATTACCATTTGATGTAAAGATTAAAAAAAACCAAAACAAACAAACAAAAAAAAAACACACACACACAAAAAAACATCTTTTCTTCCTTCAGTACAAACCTTTCTATAAAAGGGAAACCTATCCATTTAGACCATTTTCAGAGTGGTCCCTGATTCTGCACAGTCAGCCTAAACCAGCTGAATGCATATTTTTTATGTTTAGTGGACATAATAAAATAATATATTGGTTTTGCAGAAAAAGTATTAATGCAGTGTATTACTGGACCTCCTTGTGCTTGGCTGAATAGAAAACCCTCAGCCGGAAATGTTTCCTGCAGCTGTTAGGAGTATCATTCCCCACCTTGAGGCCAACCAAAAGACAAATAGCAGCCAGGTCATGTGACTCATCCTCTGGTGAGATGCCGTTCAGTCTTATTCCACACCCCTCAAAACATTCAAGTCATACTTGTCTACCTCAGTAAGCAGGCCCTTTTCACCTATGTATGAGTTAAGTAACTTGTAATATAATCTGGTCTATAATCGCAACTATCCAAAACAAATGCCTTTTGCGGTTTGCAACGTCTTTATATGGTCTTGAAATGGAAAGTAAAATACTTTTATTAAATATTCTCTTTACTTTCTGCAATCATGCCTTCCTAATGTATCTTGTTTAATGTGTAGACACATGAAACTGTAAATTTTGTATTCTAGTGACCAAAATTATCAAGGTTATTAGTATTCTCTCTGTAGTGTTAAATGTGCTGAAAATTTATGTCAGTAGTTCAGAAAATACTGACATACAAACTCTCACACACTGTATACTGTGTTGCATATGTTTACGTATACAAATACAAGTAACAAAGAAGGTTCTAACTGTAATGAGCCCAACAACAGTAATAGAGTAAGTACAGAGGAATAGCGCCAGGAAGATTATTTTTTTGGACCTCTAAAATGTTTTTGCTACAAAGTGTGCAAAACTTGTCAGGCCACAAACGTGCAGGTCACATTAATTAACATCATATGCCTGTATCAAGCATGTATGTATCACTATAGTCATTTGATAATGTCATCTACAAAAAGTAGATCATTTATGAAACCAACAAGTCCTACTAACATAATCTGACAAGTGTCCTGATACTTCATGCATATTGTTTCTGTAAATAAAAAAAATTCAAACCTGTATGTTTTTGCACTAACAATAACAGATAATAGAAATTACCTTGGGTGATAAAAGTATTTAAATTAAAACGCAAAACAACTATTGACAGCGACAGGGACAATAACTAAGTCACTTTGAAGTCCACAAGCAACAGGAACAATGAGGGTGTTAATATCCAAGAGCTAACAGGGTGACAAGCTGGGGTGCCAATAGGCTAATGAGCATTTCTCGGCAAAATAGAGCAATAATGTTAGGATATGCTGCAGCACAGTGTGTTTGGAACTGTCAAGGGAGTACGAGGCCATATGAGAGCTGGTACCAGCATCATCCCATTTTACCTGACAGATTATCTGAGTCTGTCTGACTGGATGGGAAGTGTCATCTTCAGGTCTTTCCACAACTGTTCTATGGGATTTAGGTTGGGCCTTTTCTGGGCCACTTAAGTTACAGTCATAAACTTGTCCTGAAAACATAAGTCATGTTCAAGGACTCTGTATTTGGCTACATTCATCCCTCTCCCAGCTCTGATCATTCTCCCTGTCCCTGTTGCTAAGATGGTGGTGGCAGCATCGTGCTATGAAAGCCTATAGCATAAAGCTGATCATGACTATAGTACAATGAAAATAGTATTAAACAGATGTATTGTGTGTATGTGATTTTTCCACACTACTGATGCTCTGTTAGTTTAAGGATTGTTTCTTGGTCCCCTGCCTGGCCAAGGTCCCTCTTGCCCATTTGTTGAGTTCAGCCTAGGCAAACGGGCAAGCCTAAAACTTGCAGGGCTTTAAATTGTTTAAACAATTAAATATTTCCTTCACAGCAGTATGTATAAATATAATCCTGCAACAATATCATCAATACCATAGGACAAATGCTTATCATGATGAAAAACTATCATCATACAGTATCAAGGTCAATATGTTGAAGCCCTACCTAATGTTTTGGAAAAGATTTGATACCTTAGCCCTAATCTGGCTTACCACATTTGTATCAAAAACATCTACAGAGAGTTTCTTGGACTTGGTTTTTGCTGTACACATGCTGTGGGAATATTTGGAACACACACACACACACACACACACACACACACACACACACACACTTTTTTAAACTATGAATTTTCCCCAAATAAACCCAAGTAAAGTTCTAGATACATCTAACAGAATTCAAGCAGAAAATATGCACAGCAAAGTTTCTGAATATTAAGAGGTACCTTAGAAAAAAACATGTTTTTGCTTTGTCATTTTAGCTTTACTAAGTGTAGATGGACAAAACCCGTTTTATTCATATCAAATAACAAAAATTGCGAATGCAAGTGTGAAGTCTCCACAAGCTCAAGTGTTTGTTTGCAGTGTTGTTGTGAAATCTGCAGTGGGGAGAGAAAGATTCTCCTGAAAGCATTAGGGCAAGTGACATTTGTTTTCTTTCACTGGCGCTCAGGTACTTTTAGAGAGATCCAAAAGGTTCAATGTATGGTCATCAAAGCAGGGTATAATTACAAGACCAAAACTAGTAGAATAATTTCCCAGAACCCCACACTGGCAGTTGTCCTTCTAAAATCTAAAATGAACCACAAGAAAGGACTTTTAGCTGGGTGGACATTGTCCACCACACCCTGAGAGTATGTTTTCAGAGGAAGACCGCAAGGGAGTATAAGCACCCGAGGCCCACGCTGTTACTGATAGGACAAAAGATCAAATCCCTTTCCCATTGTTAGTGACCAAAAACAAAATGTGAGAGAGATGAAAGACAATCAAGAGACTAGGAAAAATGATAAAGGACAGAACAGTCTAGTCCATTTACAAAAGGGCACAGAATAAGACAAGCCTGCTGTCCTGCATCTGCAAGAAAAGGTTGGATGGAGTCAAAGAGGAAGTGGGTCTGGAGCAAAGCAACAACAGGCAGGGAAATGATAAGACAGCAGGTTGTAATACCTAGTCTACATAAAATAAGCAAACATACCTTCAACTCTGCGTATTCACACTATATAGGTTAACGAATGCTTTGCAAATTAACATAAAACCTCATCAGCATTTCCTAACATAGAGTGTTTGCCAGACACAGAAGAGAAGTCACAAAACACTGGTGATTTGGAAATAGTCTGACTTTCCATGTCTAGGTAAACAGTTCTGCCATTTGGGTTGTAAAATATACAGGCAACCTTATCTAAAAAAACAATCCTTACCCCCATTTGTAAACATTACAATCCCAGTATATAGAAAGTCAGTCAGCTATGGTGACATTAGTTCAGATCCCAGCAATATTTCTTTTGCAGTCATTCCTTAATATAAGAGCTCAATCTGCAGCAATGACACAGAAAGTGAAACTTCATAAATCTATCTATACTCATTATAAGGTCTACTGGTGTTCTTTCCCGTGCCCTATTTTCGTGTACTTGTGAGATGCACTAGAAGGAAGCACTTTTAAACTGGCCTCTGCACCCCTAAATGTGTAAAACTAAGCACTGGAGGCCAAATGTAAAAACAGAGGTGTTCCTCAGGACAGTACGCAATGAGAGGAAGTGTTTGTGTGGTATACATATATCCTGCTGTAGAGACTAAGGTCTGCTTGACTAAGAGGAGCACAGAGATAAGTGCTAAACCATCTTCCTGCTTGTCACTCATGTGTTACATTCAAAAAGCAGTGTTCCAATGTTGGAACGCCAGCAACTAAAAAGATATCTATAATTGTATGTAATATCTAAACAGTCATAGAGCTGATTTTATTATCCAATTTTTGTGCTTGAAAATTAAAAACACTACTGCTACTACTACTACTACTACTACATCTGATGTGGATGAATAAGCCACACCTGCCAGCTTGACCCTAATGGAGCTCACGATCACTTTAAATAACAATTGTAAGTAAGATACAAACTAGAGGAGTGGATCTTTGGCAAACGAACAATTCTATTTTACTAAATTTCTAATCAATCCATAGTAAAAATGATGATTAATAAATTAGGAATTAAATCTCATTCTTCCTCACCATTACATGCATCTCAGTAACACAATAATATCTTCTTAACTTGAAGCTTTTTGTAAAAGTGAATAAAATCTCTTGGTTCTTAAACTGGGTTTTCATGTGAAACTAAATCACACTGAAAACACACTGACATCAGAAAGTAAACAAGTTTTCTGTGGGCTTGACTAAATGCGTTTTAATATGTTGCTGTTGTAACAGCAGTTTCTTGTCTTGCAGAATAAAGAGCAACCTAATCCTAGTGGCCTGCTGCATCTATTGACCAATAAATCATAAAAAGGAACAAGCGTGGAAATTATCACTGGTTCCAGTTAGTTTAAATGGTACATTGACAGGGAGTCAGCGTAGGACCTCCACTACATTCCTCTAATTGATGGTTGCACGACTATTCTATTTCATAGCAGATTTACTGCAAAATGAAACTTAAAAAACACTTTAGCACAAAAAGATCCTCTTTAATTACTCCACCAGATTGGAGTCCTATTTATTTCCATTATCGGGAACGATCATTTTGAGCTGAACAATTCATTTTACTGTAACCTTTGGTAATATTGGGATTAATGTACTCCTGTCTCCACTTTAACTAATTAGCAATAGCAATTTTAGTATGTAATTCTTCACACCACTGACTTGAGAACATTTTCTACATCTCTCTCCATTGGCTTCCCATTAAATCTAGAATAGAATTTAAAACCCTGCTTCTTACATATAAAGCTCTGAATGGTCAGGCTCCATCATATATAGAAGACCTCATAGCACCATATCAGCCCAGTAGACCACTTTGATCTTAGAATGCAGGCCTACTTGTGGTTCTCAGAATTTCCAAAAGGTAGAATGGGAGGTAGAGCCTTTAGCTATCAAGCTCCTCTCCTGTGGAACCAGCTCCCAGTTCCGATTCGGGAAGCAGACACCCTCTCGACTTTTAAGTCTAGGCTTAAAAACTTCCTCTTTAATAAAGCATACAGTTAGTTATAGTTATGCTGCTATAGGCTTAGACTGCTAGGGAACCCACCCCCCGATGGACTGAGCTCCTTTCCTCCTCTTGACCCTCTCTCCTCTCCTCTCACCCAGCAATTGTCACCACTGTATGACATTAACTCTGTGTGTTTTCTCCCGTAGTTGTCTAAGGCAGATGGCCGCCCACCCTGAGCGTGGTTCTGGTAGAGGTTTCTTCCGTTAAAGGGAGTTTTTCCTCTCCACCGCTCCACTGCCTATAGCTTGCTCCAGGGGGAATTGTTGGGTTCTCTCTATACATCTTTATAATCTTGACTTTATTTTGTAAAGTGCCCTGAGAGGACTTTGTTGTGAATTGATGCTATATAAATAAAGTTGAATTGAATCTAATCTGTTTTCTTGTTTTTTTATGAGTAATTTAATGGAAATGTTTTTTCAATTTTTTTTAAAACAATAATAATTTTGTCATGTTCTGTCAGACATTAAAAATAGACGTTACAAGACTTTGTATCACATATGCATTGCCATTTATTGTGTTGGTAGTGGATAAATTAATACAGCAAACAGAAGTTTTTTGCACAAGGTTATCACTAGATATCATTGGGGCGACTGTGGCACAGGAAGGTAGAGCAGTTGTCCACCAATCTCGCAGTTGGCTCCTCCGTTCACATGTTGAAGTCTCCTTGAGCAAGACACTGAACCCCAGCCTGGTTGCTCCTGGTGACCGTGGCCAGCTGCATAGCAGCTCCCCCATTGGTTTGTGAGTTTGTGTGTGATTGCAAATTGGTGAATAAGAAGCATTGTAAAGCGATTTGAGTGCCATTCACTTCTCTCTATTGCATTGTTTGATAGCCAATCTTTTAAATAAATACAGTACAGAAGGTTAATATAGGAGTATCAACCTTCATGCTGCTTCCTGTAAAGGTTGTGATTTTACAGGGCCACTCCCAAGTCTACATGTGTGTACCTGTGCAAATAGGAGCCAAGCCAAACAGCTAATACTGAACTTGCAAAGCTGGTTTTGTCTTCATAAGTGTACTAAAATAAAGCTTTAATAACAGCTTTGTAGAAATTTGCGGTTTGTATCACATTAAGGCTGCTATTATAATGTTTCAGCAACATCACTGTGCACATACGAAATAGTTTTTTATCTGCTCAATAGAATTCATGATTTGGGCTGTAGGGCTGATATATTGTTTCAGCATCATCTTCCTGATATGCACACACTGTCAGACTGCAGGAGTTGCCGAGCTCTCACTTTCCATGACTAGTCTGCCTGCATTTTTACTCTCTCCTGCATCTTCTTTAACACAGGGCAACTATATATTCACCACCCACTCATGCTAGGCTGGAATTAAAATTACGCACACACAATTACTGACTGCTAATACTAGCAGCTAACATTAGCAGCCTGCAAACACAACCAATATGATGAACCAAATGGTAAATGGAGGGGACACATAAGTTGTAATCATGAGACTGACACTGGACTCAAAAATTACACTTGCCCACTATCTGGGAAAAGTAAACTATGTTTGGGCAAGTGAAATGCATTATGCAGCTGCCCGATAAGGGGAGAGAAAATTAATTGTAAGGTTCAGCATGGTTTCATTGTATAACCACGGGTTTGCTATTAAAGTGTACTTTTACTTTCCTGAAGCCTTTTACCATGCACAATTCTCAATGTATAACCACAGACGTAATTCAAACATAACTGTGGAATAGAAGAAACTGTAAATAAATTTTTTGTTGCAAATATGTATCACCTACAAATGTATCACCTACAACCCATCCGCCAAACGAACAAAAGCCCTATTGAAATCGATCAAAGTTAAAAAAAAAAAAAAGACTTTATACAGCAGCAAACCTATGACAACAAAGTAGTGATCTAGCCTAATGCTTGCTAACACTTCTATTAACATAGCTAAAGTCATGTCACCTTGACCTAGGTTCGTAGACTTTTTAAGACCTAAAATGAATTTAGTCTTTTTTAAGACCCGATAGAAATGTAGTTAATACAAGAAAAACTCACCATGGTCAAAAACCAGTTTTTCCAAAGATAGGCAGCAAAAATGATGACCATAATGTTATTACAAAGCCAGAACCATTTATTCTTGCACTGAAGGCACACTTGACTCACTGCAGGCTTCTCCTTTATTCTC
Source organism: Channa maculata (assembly GCA_020496755.1). NCBI lineage: Eukaryota > Metazoa > Chordata > Actinopteri > Anabantiformes > Channidae > Channa > Channa maculata. The sequence continues at coordinate 22,326,154 of CM035616.1, read as the reverse complement.
TTAATATTAAAAGTAATATACAGGTAGTGCATTCTGTAGATATGTTTAAGGAGGTGGTATAAATTATTCGCTGTGTCTGCAATTACATAAATATTGCCTGCATTATCACCAAGACACAGAGCACTGTATTTGCACATTAGCAGGTAGTCATACATAGAGGTTTATAGTCTCACACACAGACACACACACAAAATTAGCTAGAAATTAAAAAAATGGGGGAAACAAAAGGCTGGAAAAGTAACTGCTGCAAATCAAAAACAAATGGAGGATCATTTGACAACTTATTAGGTTAATTGGCAACAGGTCAGTATATGCCTGGGTACAAAAGGAGCATTTCAGAGATTCAGAGCCTCTCAAATGTAAAAATGGGAAAAGGTTCACCAATCTGCACCAAACTGCATCTAAATATTGTGGAACAATTTCAGAAAAATGTTCTTGAATGTAAAATTGCAAAGACTTTGAAGATCCTACCATGTATAGTATATAATATCATCAAAAAGAAATCTGTGTGCAAAAGACAAGGCTGAAAGTCAAAACTGGATGTGCGTGATCTTCATGCCCTCAGGTGGCACTGCATTAGAAACAGATATGATACTCTTACTTGACATCACTGCATGGGCTCAGGAAGACTTCCAGAAATCACTGTCTGAACACATGCACGTTCTCCGTGCATCTCTGATGGTTTGGGGGTGCATTTGTACCTATGATGTGGGCAGCTTACACATCTGGAAAGGTACCATCAATGCTGAAGTACAGAGGTTTTAGAGCAACATATGCTCCCATCCATACGTCTCTTACAGGGAAGGCTTTGCATATTTCATGCAAGACAATGCTAAACCGCATACTGCATCCATCACAACAGCATGGCTTTGCAGGAGAAGTCAGGGTGCTTAACTGGCCTGCCTGCGATCCAGACCTTTCACCAACAGAAAACATTTGGCGCAACATAAAACGAAAAATCCAGCAACAAAGGCCCAGGACTGTTGAGCAGCTAGAATCCTGCATCAGACAAGAATGGGATAATATACCTCTCCTAAACTCAAGCAGCTGGTCTCCTCACTTCCCAAATATTTACAGACAGTTGTTAAAAGAAGAGGGGATGCAACACAATGGTGAAGACCCTTACAAAATAAACAACTTAATAATGAATGGATTTGAAAATATGTTTATAATAAATTATAAAAAATTATAATAAATAGTTGTATAAAATACGAAAACACACAGACTGGACATTCGCCCCTCTGAACAAGCTGTGCTACAATAAACATGAAATATTTATTTCGTCTTTCACATGAAATGGGAAATAATATTTTTCTTATTTTAGATAGCTGCTCTCCTATTGTTGGTGCAGTAACTTACATAGCTCATTTACAACTTGGCCTAAGGTTCTACAGTTTTCCCATCTACCAATGAAATCCAAAGTATTTCCAAACATGGCTTTTTAGCTTGCTCAGAGTTAAAAATCACTGGTTTGGAAATCAACCATGGTTGTTGTTGAATTATGCACACAACAATTTGTGCCATTCAAACAATTTATAACACTAATTTAGAGGTTACACAATCATACCGGCCAATGGCATGGTGGGTAGCTGCTAGTAAATTAGCTGGGTAGCAAAAAAGGTGTTAACTGCTGGGAGAGGCTCCTTAGCTACATACATTAAATTAAAAAACAGAAAACAGTTGGACACTGAAGAAGTGAACCAGAAATGCACCAGAAGAACTTGTGCCCAATAGAGAGGACCTGTGTCTGCATTTTGGATGTTTTTACTTTACTCAAAATTCCAAAGCTGATCAAAAGACCTCACTTAGCTGCTACTAACACTGGCAACAAGGTAAGGTGTTTAGATTGATTTTCTCGAGTCAATGACTGTACATGGCAAGGAAAAAGAGTGATAAACAACATAACAAACAGAGTATTGTTACAATTCATCTATTTGCACGGCCACAGACAGACAGACACACACACACACACACACACACACACACACACACACTATATTGCCAAAAGTATTCGCTCACCCATCCAAATAAATGAATTCAGGTTTACAAAGCAAGGTCCATAAAGACATGGATGAGTGAGTTTGGTGTGGAAGAACTTGACTGGCCTGCACAGAGTCCTGACCTTAACCCGATAGAACACCTTTGGGATGAATTAGAGAAAAGACTGCGAGCACTGTGTATTATGTATTTCATAAACACACTCCTAAACCTCGTGGAAAGGCTTCCCAGAAGAGTTGAAGCTGTTATAGCTGCAAAGGGTGGGCCGACGTCATATTAAACCCTATGGATTAAGAATGGGATGTCACTAAAGTTCATATGGGTCTAAAGGCAGGTGAGCAAATACTTTTGGCAATATAGTGTGTGTGTGTGTGTGTGTGTGTGTGTGTGTGTGTGTGTGTGTGTGTTTATTTATTTATTTATTCCAATTTCTACCAGGCTTGGACTGGCACTGCACAGCACAGCTGGGGATGGGAAAGGGTTGTTAGGGGTTCAGTGTCTTGCCCAGAGACACTTCGATATAAAGCCGGGACTGGGGATCGAAGCACTGGAATTTGGAATTTGATCAGCTTTGGACCCTGGGGTCCATGGACGACTGCCTTACCAACTGAGCTACAGCTGCCCCGAACTGTAAGTATATCTTAATGTTAAGAAAATATTTCAGACAAATTAATCTCTACCCAACGTTAACATTAAGATAAACAATGATCGTGCAAGTGAAATGCGTCATGCAGTGAGCAAATCCGTGAAATGAAAAATAAGTGAAACTTTTTATTAAAAGTTTATCTTTCATTGTAGAGCTGCACACAGCAGGTTCAATCATGAGTGTTTGCAGTCTCTGATTTTATTCTGCTCATTAACTCATTCATTCTATTTTTTATTTGATGCTGTTCTTCCAATTTTAACAAACTTCATCATAAATTCATAATGCAATAATAATGTTGATCTGTGTCACAAATAAATCGTTCCCCCGTTTTGTCATATTACTTACTCAACTTTCTGAACAATTATGTCTTTCAAAAACTTTTACAAACTTTCAAAACGAGTTGCAGCCTGCCTATTAAATTTCTACTGTGTGGATGTGTTGTTAAAGTGGAGTAGATTTACACATGGCTGTTCATTGATGCCTTTTTTTTGAAAAACAGAATTGAAAGGTGAGTCGACAAACATTTAAACTTCTTCCTCTGAACGACCAAACTGTACTGCAATTGAATAAAGCAGCCCACTCATTTTACTTTAGTAGCCTTTAGCAGCAGTACAGCTGTGCTGTTTTCTTGCCATCAGAAAAAACACAATACTACAATGTAATAATACCATTTTGACTTGATGGCTAAAAATCAAGTATTTACGTAGTACATTTTATAATTTGTCTGGCTATTGGGCAAGTGAAACAACTTGGCTACTTGCCCAAAGAGCAAGTGGTCTAAAAAGCTTAATGTCAAGCCCAAAGTAGTTCTGCTTGATTATGGCAAAAATCATAACTATGATTATTTTCTTTAATACTGATATCTGGATAATTTGACTAAATTACTTAACGACTTCAGAGACATGCACTGATTGAACAGGTATTGTATTGTATTCTTAAAAGGTGGATTGTCTTAAGCTTTAAATTAATATAATTAAACAAAAAAAATGTAATTAACTATTAGCTACAGCATAAGTAAGACTGTGCACATGTTACTGCAGTTCATGTTTGTTATAAGGCGAGTAAAGGCATATTTGTGTGTCCACTCTTATTTGATCGCTTTGGGTTAATTTTCCATAAGCGCCAGTTTCTGTAACTTGTGCTACAACTTATAATTAGCATTGCTCCAAGGATACTCCAGTACATTTTGGGGGTGCCTCTTAAACAATTTTGTCAAAATAAGGCATAACATGAAACACTTTGGGATCTGAAAACAAGCCCCTCTGGGTCCAAACCCACACTGCAATCCACTAGTGATCACTGACCATAAACAAAAAACAAACCAATCAATTAATTAATAATTAATTAATTAATTTTTTAAATCACCAGTGTAATTCGTGTCAGTTTTGTCACTTTTTTGGCTCTACTACTGTGGTAATAATTGCCATCTTGTTCTGTAGTGTCTTTGGCTGAACTAATCATGTCACAGCCTGCCTGAAAGAGCTTTTGGTGAGGGGCAAAAGTGCACTGCTCTAAAAAAACAGTATTGTACTGGATTTATAATGCATGACAAAACGATAGTATCATCTCGAATGTGGCCCAATAATTATTTTTCTAAATATTTATGTTTTTATAATAATTAAAAGACAGAATCATAATTGAAATCAAACTGAATAATTGCACAGCCCTACCCAAGAATAATTGGCTGGAGTAGGTACATTTTTTAAATATGCTTTTAGCAAATAAATGATCAGTGACTTATGTGGAGAGGTGCTATCAAAACCTCCCATGACGAATTCTCACTGAATAACTCTGGCAGCAGTGCAGATATTCACTTAAAGGGTTTTTAGCCAGGCTCATCCTTGGAAACATGACGTGACGAAACATGTGCATTACATGCTGATGTGAAAAGGGTATCTATGAGACACCATAAGCTTTGACACAGTGTACGTTTGTGACACCCTGGGTGGATTGATTTCAGGTCTTGATTTGCATGGGCAGCATATTGTATCTTTATTATTCAATTTGCATATACTAGGTGGCCAATAACACCACTGTGAATAAATGCTTGTGCAGAATCTAATGGATGTGTAAAAAGGCAAGGGTAAAGTCAACCACTGCAGAAACGCACAGCTTGATATTGGTGCACATATTTATATATAAAAAGTAACACTAAAGGTGGAAACCCCTACAAAATTTAGCAAGCAAAATGACTGCAATAACAATAAGCAAGTGACAGCTAGAAGTGTAGTGGACTATGCAGTGTCAACCCTTGAACTGGGGAGGACGACAAATCCCATATGTAATGGAGGACTGCATTTAAAACGGAGACGTCAAAAGAGTGACGAGGGGAGGGGGCTCCAAAAAGAGCCTCGCTTTCTGACAGGCTCATACTTGAGTGGGGGAGAGTTTAAAAAACCAAGCCATCTTTCTAAATGTGCAGCAATGGCATAATCTGATTGATCTTTCATGTCCACCTACTTGATTCCCTTTTGGAATTCTGGGTCTAAATGTGACACTTGAATAATAACCTATGTTGACAGGTCAATAAGCAGAGGGCTTTATGAAGAAACATATATTAAGTTACATCTTTACAAGCTCAAAGTTTGCGGCCTGTTAAAGCCAATCTGTTATGACACACCAAAGAGGAGAAAGGTATGCCAGGGTTAAACTCACTCTGTACAGTTGATCCAAATAACAAGCATTTGAACACCATCCAAACACACTCATATTTAGCAATTGTCTTTCCCCTTGAGAAAAGGAAAAGAGCTACATACCCCCCCTCTACACTATGTTGTGATAAGTTGTTGTGCAAACTGCAAATGATAAATCAGGAAACAGGTTTTTCAGGAAAGAAATTTAAGCACTGGCACAGATCTCGCAACAACATGCCACAAACTCAGCTTTTTCTAAAGGTTCTCTAACAGGGGTGTTGGTCCTGCTTGTTCTTTGTAAGAAAACAAACAACAAGTGAGCCTGAGTCCTTAACTCTGTCAACCAGCATTAAGGCAACGTAGGTAACACATCAAGTTTAAGATGTCTGTGTTCACTTAGTCCTGCTGATTTAGCCTGTAAAAATGTGCCTAGTAACATCCAAACAAAGAAGTTAGCAGACTGCAATTCTGTATGATCGCGTAATTCTCACCAATGTCGTGACTTTGCACTTATCATACAGGCTCTAAGCATTTGTTGTCAAGTATCCTAAGAGTGACAAATCAGCAAGGCCTCCTAGCAACATATTTGCCCAGCTACAGGCACACATGGTTTCAGTTAGGGGTCTGCACCTATAAACAGTTGGCCATGGCAGCTTATTGGTCAGGAAGTGAAATGCTGACTGCAAGTCAAGTCAGGCACAAGCTGCTAATGAATGATATACACTCTTACAGTCTAACTATGACAATACAGTTTAGATTGGAGGTGTTTAGAGGCCGATGGAAAAGTGATACTGTGCTCCAAGTATTCAAATCAGCCAGGTGGAGAAACCAGTTACTGTCTGCTGAGAGCAGACTGTTAAATAAGTAGCTTGGATTATGAAAAACACAGGGAGGTTCTCTTTTGAATGTGTGAAATACACCAGTGAATATTCCATTTCTTAGCTACCACTGTTGTAATAATAGTAGTAGTAAGAAAAAGAAGAAGAAACAGCATAATTACCTGCCCAAATATCTAGTAAAGCAAACAGACTTTCCAGCCACAACAAACATTTTGCATCATTTGACTAGTGTCTGGTGGTAAGCTATTTAGAGCAGCCTAAATACAACATGGAGGAACATATCCTACATACACCCAGAAGGGGTTTTCACTGGCCAAATAGACCACCACCAACAGTCAGATTTTACCATGAATTGAGAGACCTTCTGACCATGCACTGCATTTAAAAACAACTGTCATGTCAAATCATAATATCATAGTTAGATGCATTCATCTTCATTAAATACAATATTAATTGCATAAACATGACCAATGTGCAAAGAAAAGGAAAACATCTCTATTTTTTTTGGAAGTAATAACAGAAATATAGAGGATTAATCTAAAATTCTCAAAATAGGTGGAGCCTTGCAACCTGTACTACACCCCCCCTTCACAATAATAAATACAGCAGGAGAGAACGGCAGCATCATGATAGGTTGGTATAAACATTTATCATCTTAACTAACCAAAAATGCAAACAAACTATTCGTCTCCTATCAGTTTTAAACATAACTGACACGAATCAGGAACATCGTATGCATTGGGAACACTATCAAAACCATGGTTAATTGACTCCCCTATCACCTCAGTTAATTAACAACCAAACACAGTTTTTAAAGTTGTGTGTCTCTTGTAGTTTTACCTGGCTGCAGCAGTGTAGCATAAAATCGTTGTGTTTACAATTCAGAAGCTCAAGATGCCTTATCTTTCTAAGAAAAGGACAGGATATAATGTAGTAACAGCTTAGCGCATGGCAAGATATTAACATGTATATAGCGGGGGGGGTCACAGATATGGACACATAACTGCATCACACTGGCTAGCTACAAACCTTTTTAGAAAGGGTCCATGTTAACGTTAAACGTATTTCACTCTGTTATTAATTGGATAAAGAATGAATTGAGCTTTAAGTTAACAGCTTCATTCTAAGGCATGTTAGCTCCGAGCGTGAGGTTAAGCGAAGCTACAACTTTATGATTTAACGTTTCCATCCAGGACTTTGTCTTGCGACGTTTCACGGAGAGCTCAATGGAAAAAGCAGCCTAATATGGGCTAGAAACATGTAACCTTAGCGTCAGCCACCGTTAAGCTAAAGTAAGGAGACCCATATTATCTCTTTACACATATTGGCTAATATCAACGGGACTTTGGGGAGAGATTTACGCATCTTTTAAACACTTCATACAGTGATTTGCTAACTAGACCAATTGGAGAACATCATCCAAACCCTTCAACTTAGCCAACTTAGCTAGCTGCTTGCTTTAACGTTAACCTAGACACAAAAAAAAACTTTTTCCACATCTGATTTTTTTTTTCTCCATTTTCTTTCATACAGGCTAGTCGTGCCTAAAACGCTTATCGCGCAAAACGCTTAAACGCTTATTCATTTCACAGTAACGCTATTAAAACTTCCGACCATTGCTAACTGGCAAAACTCTAACTTTTTGTAGCTAACTTACCTTCCAGTCTCCGCTGCCGCCGCCGCTCCCTGGGCCGCCTTTAACACCCTAGACCGCCGCCAGACCTCCAGAGGGCCGCGGAGCTGGGAGAGGATATGCCGAGAGGGGACCAGCTAGTACCAGGGAGACGAAGACCCAGCTGCACCGAGGCCCCGGGCCTTGTGTGTACTCGAAATACCGTTAGGGGAGGGACACCGGGCCTCACTCCTCCGCAGTTTGACAGAGACTCGGGTAAACTTTTTTGACAGCTCTGCTTCTTCAGCCCCCCCTCCCCTCGACAGCCCTTCACTTTTCTCTTGTTCCTCACTTCTAGCAGATACGAATCAAAATACTGTCACAGAATATGGCGGCTGCCTAAGCAAGCTACTATCGCGAGAAGCAACAGTTGTTTTTCTTTTTTTTTTTTCAGTTTCCCAAGATTGTGTGTTGACGAAGGGAGGGAGGGAGTGGGGCAGGGGAAGAAAGTTGTGATTGCAAAATGTGCCTTGCACCCTGCTGCAAACGATGCAAGCTAAACGGGGAAAAAACAGACTTGGTTAATTTCTACGGCTGCTGTAAAGAAAACGATGTATCGGAAGTAAGGTAGTTAAAGAATAGTGAGTGGAAGGATGTTTCTTTTGTTCCAAGCAGTATGCAACAGTGGTACATTCTTGGTAAGAATTAGTATTGGACTGTCTATTAGCTGAAGTAAAATGCAAGCTTTTTCCACATTTACTGACAATCCCGTGAATTCAAACGAGGTTATGGTGCTTGTCAGTTCTTTCTGAACAGGAATGTAGCGGAAATGCAGTGCCCTGTGAATTCAGTAGAGCACTTTAGACCATGTGCCTTTGTTGTCCATTCAATCTTTAAACCTCAGTCTGTTGTTGTTTTGTGACACAGAATCTTCCTCACCACAATTTCTCAGCAAAAAAACTTCCACAAACTTCAACTTCCCATCCAAAGAGGATACAGTTAAATGAGCTCCTACATTGGAACTTAATCATGGAGACTGAATGATTTAAATCCTCCTCCAGAAGCCTGAAAACAAGCATGGACAAAGATGATTATGGGACTAACACTAACACTGTGTGTATCAATTCATGCCATCATCTGAATTTAACCTTTTAAAGGAAATTCAATAAAGCTGCTAATCTATCCTAACTTGTTTTTGTCTAATCCAAGATTGTAAATACTCAACCAGATTAGAGTTTGACATGCAGAAGTGTATAAGGCCTGTAGGCTAAGTGCAGGAAGGCAAGCCTAAAAACCTGAGTGGTAAAAACTGGCAAGGAAAGGCCAAACACTATGTGTTCCCTCACTGGACGATTGTAAACACACTTTGCTTGACCACTTAGGCAGAGGAAGGGCTGCCAGGTAGTTTGGAAGTGCACCAGTATGGGTTTTTTTTTTTCAACCATATAATTTTTTTTCCAGTTGGATTCACTAATGGTGCTTAAAGGTTTGTGATACTTTTAAAATCTAACCCATTACTGCATAAATATGACCTAAAATATGATGCAAGTTGCTGAAATAGATAAAGGGAACCAAATCCAACCAATAAGACAAACATGATATTTGTTCAGCCATTTTCTATTAAAAAAATAAATACCTTAAATATTTGTGTGTGGCAAAAAAATATGTGAACCTCTAAAATGATCAACAACTTAAGGGGAAATGGGATCAAAATCAGGGTGTCTGCCATATTTGCAGAAGACAAATCTGTGTCTTACTTTGCTGTTACCATCATGAAATATATCACCAACAATGATCAGTGAGCCTTTTCCAGAAGCAGCCATGCATCTTAAGATGTGCACCTCATCATCGTTGTTTTGCTTGACCAAACCTTTCTGTGCAGATTGTTCAGTACACCAATGGTTTCTTTTACTTTTTGAGGACATACCAAATTGTTACAATGGCTATGAGCAATGCTTGTACAGTACCTTTTAATAATTTTCCATCTTCTGTCAGATCAAAATTGGTTTGCTTTTCTCCCATAACCAGCTAGCTGGTCTTCAAATTGAATAATCCTTTTACAAAAATAAAGTCTTCACAGGTAAAAGCCAAGATTAAAGCCAGAAGTAGTCACTTAGAACTATGTACTCAGGATGCCCTTGGCTCACAAGAAAATCTTGTCAGTTACATGATCCAACACTTTTCCTTACTTAAAATTTGTTGCTATCAGATGTGCATAAGTAGCTGCTATCTACTATTGTCATGTTTCTTTTTGTAAATGTCATCAAATTCAGCCTGAAATTCTAAAAGGCTGTCTTATCCATCTTTTGATGTTGTTCAATGTACACAAAAACATCAGATGAAAGCGTGTGCAAGCATGTTGAGCTAACAGTTTTGTTGTTGTAATATTTTTCAAGGTTTCCACAGCTAGAATAAATATTCATGTTCAATTTATTAGTTTTATGCTTTAATTTGGTGTTTGAAACACATTTTTACCAGCTTTATTACGAATTTATAATAGAAGTTTTAAGTAAAGCAGGAGATTATTATACCATAAAAAAAATTGTTATGATGATAAATTCCTGTGCTGTGGGATGGTTGTTAAAGCCAAACAATGCAAGACCTCAGCGCGTTATGGGATTTCACTGGTATTGGTTCCAAGTGAGAGTTTTTGATGTCATAGAGTCAAAATGCTGCTTCAAAGGGCTTTTCTGCCCACCAAAAAACCATCATGTCCTCCAGTATGAACCCTCCGGTTTCCACTTGCAGTGTTGCACCCACTTTTTAAATTAGACACTTTTTTCTGTTCTGCATGGACATCATAAACAGGTTTCCTATTTCATATTTCTTTAACAAAATCATTGATGTGGACCACTTCTTCAGATTGCTGCTACTTGCTGCGTGAACCCACACACAGGGTGAGTGACAAAACAGACGCTTGTGGGAACTCTCATGAAAAAGGACTTTTGCATTTGTTCTTCACGAAATGCCATATGGGTGGAAACATATGGCATCTCGTGTGTCAGCACAGTGAAGTGAGTCACACAGCCACGCACACACTCATACTAGTTGTGGCCCCTGCTATCTCACACAGACTGTGACCCCTTGACTCTGGGTTTGAAGCCTGGGGAGCTGAAATCCCCCTCAGTGTGAGCCACATACTGACAGCACAGTGCAGTCTCTTATCTACTCTGACCAGTCTTCTCATAGAGTATTTATTGCTTCACACTCGCTGATGTGCTGGAGGCATGGAGGAAAAGGTGGGGCAGGGGTTTACATGTCAAGCCAGTGATCAGTGCAAGAAAGAATACAGAGAATCGAGAAGGCCTTGACCTCATGAATGGGCTACACTTGAGTTTTTTTATTTCATAAGCTGTCCAACAAGTGGAAGTGTGCCCCTGCCTTCCACAACCCAGACCACATACACACACACACACCAGTTACATTTCCCTGTGTACATGCTATACTTTGATGCAGATTAAAATAATGACTATGCTCCATCTGAAGAAACATCAGCAGCGTGAAAGAAAATCCCTCTGCTGCAACTGGCCACACTGCTCACATCGTCTTTTTGGAGCAGGAAGACAGGCCACCCACATTCTTGGCATTGAACAAGGCCTGTTTCTCACGGTCTGAGGACATCTTGTCACGGGTCAGCAGTTTAGATTTAGCTCTGCAGTGGGTCTCCGGTCGTTATTCTCCTCTTAAGCAAACTTCTGGCCATGGGGACCACCGCTCCAGTGGTAACAAACTTGACACAGTGGACAGGGGCAACAGAAAGGACAGGAAGTTGTTCTATTCTTAAACTTCAAAGAGTGTCATTGATATAAAATGGGTGGACAAATATAAAAAAAATACTTGTCAGTATAACACAATGAAGTTCAACAGTAGCTTAGTATGAAAATTTTTATACTGCTGAACAATAAAGTAGTTTGAAAAAAAAATATTATCACATTCAAGTAGGATTTGTTGCAGCAAGACTCACATGAACATGGACTCACATGAACTGCCAGCTGAGTGTATGAAAATGCAAGTATGCAAAACATTAGTAGTAAAACGTACTGTATTCATGAGGAGTACACTATTATTCATGGAAAGACATGCACAGTACATCCAGAAAGTTTCCACGTTTTGTTATGCCAAGCCTTAAAATTCTTAAAACAATACCCCATAATGAAAATATGAAATCTTTGTAAGTGTATTAAAAATAAAAAGCATAAAAATCACATCTACATAAGTATTCATGGCCTCTGCAGCATTGAAAGTCCCAATTAGCACAGAGGCCTTCATCATCCTTAAATGGAAGAAGTTTGGAACCACCAGGACCGCCGGCCAAACTGAGCAATCGAGAGGGAAGGGCCTTAGTCAAAGACGTGACCAAGAATCCAATGGTCACTCTGAAAGGGTTTCAGCATTTCTCTGTGGAGAGAGGAGAACCTTCCAAAAGAACAACCATCTCTGCAGCACTCCACCAATCAGTCCAGATGGAAACCACTCCTCAGTAAAAGGCACATGACAGCACACCTGAAGGACTCTCAGAACATGAGAAACAAAATTCTCTGGTCTGATGAAACAAAGATTGAACTCTTTGGCCTGACTGCCAAGTCTCATGTTTGGTGGAAACCAGGCACCGCTCACCACCTGACCAATACGATCCCTACAGTAAAGCATGGTGGTGGCAGCATCATGTTGTGGGGATGTTTTTCAGTGGCAGGAACTGGGAAACTAGTCAGGATCGAGTCCTTGAGTGGTTCAGCCAGAGCCCAGACCTGAACCTGATTAAACAGCTGTGGAGAGAAAATCCAACCTGCTGGAGCTTGAGAGGAACTGCAAAGTAAAATGGGAAAAACTGTACAAAAAAAGGTGTTGTCAAGCTCATAGCATCATACTCAAAAAGACTTGAGGATGTAACTGGTGCTAAAGGTGGTTCAACAAAGTATAAAGCAAAGGCAGTGAATACTTATGTACATGAGATATTTTGTTTTGTTTTTGTTTTTTATTTTTAATACATTTGCAAAGATTTCAAACAAACTTCTTTCACATTGTCATTAAAGGGTATTGTTTGTTAAACTTTGAGGAAAATAATGAATTTGATCAATTTTGGAATAAGGCTGTAACATAACAAAATCTGAAAAAAGTTAAGCCCTGGGAATACTTTCTGGATGTACATGGATGTATTTTTATATATGTAAAACAAAAACACTTTAACAAAATTAATGATATCCACAGAAGAAAGGGATGCTTTCTAACTGCTTTTGGAGCATATTGATGTTGCAGCACCTCAAGTGCAACCTGAAAATGGATTTCAACAACTAAGGGGTGATGTTAAAGGATATGTTTGCAGAATTTTCAAGCTGGTCAAAATGTCACATGGTCACATGTTCATATCAATATGTTTGAATAAGGTTTGTCATTTAAGCTATGAGATTTGCGAAGTTGATAACATGTTCATATCAATATGTTTGAATAAGGTTTGGTCATTTAAGCTATGAGATTTGCAAAGTTTATAACGTGGAAGAAAGAAGAAGCCACCTTCAACCACCATCAAATAACTATCATCAAAACAACATAACAAATAATATTAAAACAACTGTGCTGACATTAGGCTCGAAACTGCAGTAATCCAGTCAAATTCAAACTGCATTGACCTCAAAAAAGTAACAGATGAGGACACAAACAATCTGGGCCTGTTTTAATCAGAGTGGAGAGTTTATTACTAAGAGGTAACTTAAATGTCAAGGTCTGTGAAGTGTAAGCATCAAGTTGTGGTTGGAGGCTGCTCTCAGAGCAGACTGGGAGTGAGTGGACTGATGGCAGAGGTCCAGACACCGATCTCCTACCCATAAGGTCAAACTGACACTCTGAGGATAGGGCCAGCACTTTCCCGGTAGAACTGAAGCAAATAGAAAGGCCATGTAAACCTGAAAGTGTAAAGGTTGGATGCGTTAACAAAAAGTCTGACACTCACATTCACGTTCTTTCCAGGATGAAATATTCTACATTATTACATAATCTTAGCACCATCATTTGGTCAAAATATCAATTAGACCACAATTCAAAGTGTGTGTGTACCTGATGTGCAAATCCACACTTGAAGGTGGAGTGAAAAGCCAGGAGTTGAGCCATGAGTGCATTTTCACACACATTCTCTGCAGAAAGATTTCCATAGTGTTGCATATTAAATGTGGCACACACTGTTGTGTAACACATGGAAAATGGGAGGTGGAGTGTTCAATGGCTGGCTTTTTTCTCTCTTCTGCATAGCTGGCCCAAATTCCAATGAAGAAGAGACTGTATGGACTTTTCTGAAACAATGCATGCTGGGAAGTCTTCTGATATGCTAGATCTGTTTTTTTTTACTTAATTTAAAATGGTCTGCACTTATATAGCGCTTTTCTACCTATTGGCACTCAAAGCGCTTCTTATTCACCAATTCACACACACACTCATACACCAGTGGGGGAGCTACTATGCAGCTGGCCAACACTCACTGGGAACAACTAAGTTGGGGTTCAGTGTCCAACAACTGTGAGATTGGTGGACAACCGCTCTACCTTCCTGCGCCACAGTTGCAGGTTAATGAGTTTAGTCAAATGTCAGTAATTCAACTCATCATATCAAGTCAAAATAAGAAGTCAGGATAACTAATGTTTAGAAGTTTACACAAGGTGGCCTGAAAAGAAGAACGAGACTCTTTCAGCTTAATTCACTGGATATTAAGAAAATGTACATATTTACAGTGAGTTAATGAGAAATGTTTAATTGATTCCACTAAATTCATGCAAATTATGTATCTAAAATAGATGAGCATTTTATTTTATTTCAGGAATTAAAAAAATCTCTTTTATTGCCTCAGTTAAGGGGAAGAGGGAGGCAACAGTTAACTGCTATTAATAACTGTGAGTAGATGAGGTCCATTCTACTCATTCTGATTCTGTAGTTTCCCACCCCAATCGGGCTAGTGAATGCATGAACTCTCCCCACCACACAATTGAGGTGGAGGAGTACACCGAGACATTACTGTAACATCCCATACCAGGCAGTGAGCTGGACAACATTTAGACAAGTCAGATGTGGTGACTGGTACAATATTACTAAAAACTCATAGACTACAGTGTCTCAGCAAGGAAATAGTCTATATGCAAGTGTTAACAAGTATTATTTTTTCATATACCTCTAGTAGCATCAAGTGATTTCAAGTCAATTTTATTTATTTTTTGTCTTCTTATGGAATGTGTTAACAATAAGTAATGTATAGAATAATATTCATCTTATCATTAAATTAGGGTTCTGTTAAAAGCCTGATATGGTTAGTTTAGGTTTGTTTTATGTCAACATTGTGTGTCAGTCATGTCTCTATCATGCTTTCCTCATGCCTTGTTCCTTGTCCTGTATTTTTTTCCTGCTCTGTTAAAGGGACCCTACACTAGAGTATTCCATCTGACTATTACATCCAATGTATTTAAAAATGACAGCGAGACATGGATACATCACCTGGAAGAAAGATGTCAGGTAATGATTTAAAGCTGTTGTTGGTAATTTAACAATGTGACTTAGAGACATTAGTCCATTTAAAATAATTTCCCCAGTGTTCCCCAGACAACCAGTGTTACGATCATCCACATACATAGCAGTCCCCAAAATCAGGTCTGTTTTGTCACAGTTAGGATTTTAAATTCAAATTGACAAAGGGGTTAAGTTTCACCAGTGTGCAGTGACCGTTTAGAGCTGGGTCAAGTTGTATCAGTGCAAAATAAGGTTAACAATAAAAGCAATCAAAGTGAATTATCTTATAATTGTCTTTTAATTTACCAACAAAATTCTTTGCCAAAATAAAAAAAGTCTATCCTTTACTGTCCTAATACAGCAGGTGGCTATTGCAAATACTAAAATGCAGTGAAGCTCCCACCAGTGGCCAATTGTGGGCCCCTATCAGCAAATAATTGTGCATGTTTAGTACAATGAGTAAAACTCATTAAACAACAATTTTGCAAAATATTATATAATGAGCCCTTAGTAGTGGTGCTGTTCAAGTCATGTAATCATGTTGTAATATGTATATGTTTTTTTGTTGAGACAACAGTTCAATTCAATATAATTCAACTTTATTTATATAGCGCCAATTCACAAATAAAGTCCTCTCAGGGCACTTTACAGAATAAAGTCAAGATTATAAAAATGTATAGAGAGAACCCAACAATTCCCCTTGGGGCAAGCCATAGGCAACAGTGGAGAGGAAAAACTCCCTCTAACGGAAGACACCTCCAGCAGAACCAGGCTCAGGGTGGACAGTCGTCTGCCTTGACCGGTTGGGGTGAGTGGAAAGGGGAGAGAGAAATGAAAAGAGCAACAAAAAGCAACAACAAAACATCGGGCAGGTTGGTAGGACCAGTAGCTGCACGATGGAAGACACACAGCTGGGGACAGAGAAGGACAAAGACAACTACGGGAAAAAACACAAAGAGTTAATGTCATACAGTAGTTACAATTTTGAAGTGAGAGGAGAGGAGAGAGTGACAGGAGGAGGGGGGGGTCCCCCAGCAGTCTAAGCCTATAGCAGCATAACTATAACTAACTGTATGCTTTATTAAAGAGGAAGGTTTTAAGCCTAAACTTAAAAGTAGAGAGGGTGTCTGCTTCCCAAATCTGAACTGGGAGCTGGTTCCACAGGAGAGGAGCTTGATAGCTAAAGGCTCTACCTCCCATTCCACCTTTGGAAATTCTGGGAACCACATGTAGGCCTGCATTCTGAGATCAAAGTGGTCTACTGGGATGATATGGTGCTATGAGGTCTTCTATATATGATGGAGCCTGACCATTCAGAGCTTTATATGTAAGAAGCAGGGTTTTAAATTCTATTCTAGATTTAATGGGAAGCCAATGGAGAGAAGCTAGTGAAGGTGAAATATGATCTCTCTTGCTAGTTCCAGTCAGCACTCTTGCTGCAGCATTTTGGATTAATTGCAGGCTCAGGGGCATCCTGAAAGTAGGGAATTACAGTAGTCCAACCTAGAGGTAACAAATGCATGGACCAGTTTTTCGGCATCACTTTGAGACAGGATGCTCCTAATTTTGGCAATGTTCCGTAGGTGGAAGAAGGCTGTTCTAGAGATTTGTTTTATATGTGAGGTAGAGGACAAATCCTAGTCAAAAATAACTCCAAGGTTCCTTGCAGTAGTACTGGAGGCCAGACTTATGCCATCTAGATGATATGATTGGACTTCATGTTTCTTAGATTTTTCGGCCCAAATACTATCACCTCAGTTTTGTCTGAGTTTAGAAGTAAGAAATTGTGGTACATCCAGGTCTTTATGTCTTGTAGGCTTGAAGCTTTATTAACTGATTATTTTCATCTGGTTCCATAGATAAATATAACTGGGTATCATCAGCATAGCAGTGGAAATTTATAGAATGTTTTCTGATGTTGCCTAGAGGAGACATATATAAGGTAAAAAGTATTGGTCCTAACACAGAGCCTTGTGGAACTCCATAGATAACCTTTGTGTGCATGGAGGATTCATCATTAACATGAACAAATTGAAATCTATCAGATAGATAAGATTTAAACCAACCTAGTGCATTCCTTTAACCCCAATTTCATCTTCCAGTCTCTGTAATAAAATGTTGTGATCAATGGTATCGAATGCAGCACTAAGATCTAACAGAACAAGTATAGAGATGAGTCCATTATCTGATGCCAAGAGAAGATCGTTGGTGACTTTTACCAGTGCTGTTTCTGTACTATGATGAACTCTAAATCCTGACTGAAAGTCTTCATACAAATTATTCCTATAAAGGTGGTCACATAATTGTTTTGCAACTACTTTTTCAATTATTTTAGAAATAAAGGGGAGATTAGATATTGGTCTGTAATTGGCTAAAACACCTGGGCCGAGACAGGGTTAGTTTTTTTAAGTAGTGGTTTAATTACAGCTACCATATAGGCCTGTGGTACATATCCTGTTTCTAAAGATAGATTGATGATATCTAATAAGTCCAGGGAGATGGTTCCCCCAACCTGGATGATTAAAGTCTGTTTTTTTGTTTTGTTTTTTCTTATATAAAGGATGCTTTATTTCTTACCAAAGTGGCCAGTGTTCTCTATTTTAAGGAAATCTTCCTTCAATACTTCTACTACATATGCTTTATTTAGAGGGCTCTGTTTTCATTAATGTGTTATTTTACTGGGCACCATCACAGGAAGTGTGACACACATTACACAGGACTTTATCATGTAAGTCTGAATCGAGCAGCAGCACCTGGACACAGTGTAGGAAATGGGATCACCTGGGATAATACATTCTGCTGAGATCTCTCCGAGTCATAAATTTTCCTTAAGTGGTGGCAGTAACACTGCAGACAGAACAGTCTATCTGCATGAACTCATAAGGTTAAGTCTCAGCTTGCCTGTTCTGGTTTCACTTGTTACACCACCAGCCCAAAAAGAGAAGTGAATGTAGCAATTACTTGACGCATTATGAAGAATGTTCTGATAATGCATGTAAGGGTTTTAATCATCCACAGACACTCACTGCTGTTTAATAAGATTGTAATCTTCTAACAAGAATAGGTTCAGTGGTAGACATGTTAACTTTATGCATTATAAGCAGTTTCTATTTCTGTACAAACAGATTTATCTGACACTTTTCAAAGTGTTGGCACATTAACTATGCAAATCTCTTTTAGAATTATTCCTAGTATTTATTATTGGCTTTGCCAAAAAATAAAAAATAAATAAATCTTCACTTTGACATACAGCCTTCCTACAGCAGCCAATGAAAATGAAAACCAATATTGCACATTGAACTAATAAGATAAGTGTCCAGTTGGCTTAACTTCCAGATAAAATAATCTGGATGAAAATCTTTACAGACATTTTAAACCCAGTGGTGGGTGGAACAGTGGGTTAGTGCTCCCACATCACAAGTAGATAATCTTTGAGTTCACCAACCTGGCTTTGGTCTTTCTGTGTGTGTGAGTCTGCATGTTTTCCCTGTGCTTGCATGGGTTTTCTCCCAAAGTCCAAAGAAATGCATGTTAGGTTAATTGGTGACTCTAAATTTTCTTTAGCTGTAGATGGTTGTCTGGTAAATGGTAAATAGTCGCTTATATAGCGCTTTTATCCAAAGCGCTTTACAATGTTGATTCCCATTCACACACTCACACACCGATAACGGTGGCTGCCATGCAAGGTGCTCACCTGACCCACCAGGAGCAACTTGGGGTTCAGTGTCTTTCCCAAGGAAACTTCGAGATGTAGCCAAGAGCTGGGATCAAACCACTGACCCTGTGGTCCATGGACGACTGCCTTACCACCTGAGCTACAGCCGCCCCGATTGTCTTTCTTTTTGTCAACCCTGGTGTTCTGTCCACAGTCAGATTGCAAAAGGCATAACAAGACCAATGATAAAATAAGTGGAATATAATAGATGGTGGATAGCCAATATCTGATTAGACAAGTGGAAAAGATTAAGAAGCATGAAACTCTTTATGCAGTTCTTTGCAAACTCTTGTTGGTTTGGCCGTAGGATTTAAAGGGTGTCTTCACCCAAACTAGAAAAAATACAAAAAGTTTCTTATTTGCTCCTTGTAGGAGTTGGCATATTGTTTCAGTTTTCCCCAGGTTTAAGGTATTTATTTCTGAGATTTACTGATGACACTGAACATTTTTGGTTCTCGAGAAACAACGTTCAGGTTACTGTGGATAATGTGCAGAACATGTGCTGATTTAGGGAGGAATATTTTTTGGAAGAAAAAGTAAATATTGCTGCTTTACTCCTTTACTTTCTGATGACACACAGCTCTCAGTGGAGTTAGAAGTTCAGTGCACTTATTGGAAGTGCATTTATCAAAATTAATGTAATAACACCAGTGGAAACATTTAGAGTAACAGAGGTATTATTTCTGGAAAAAAGGTTTAACACTAAAAGGGTTATTTTTTTCAATGTTTGGATCAGTGACCTGAATTGAAAATTTGTGAGACAATATTACAGAACCAGAAGCAAGGAAGAATGATAGAAAATCCCAAACAGAAGAACTGAAAGACTTTTGGCTGCCATAAAAAGCTTTTGCCAGCTGGAAAGTCTGATGATTGCCAAAGGGGGGTTACTAAGGACTGGCTATGCAGGATGCCCAACTCTTTGCACATCACAGTGTGTTTAAGTTTTTATTTTTGTTTAATTCATGACATGTAACATAATGATGCATTAATATTTGCTTAAAATATTTTAATATTTGCTTTCATATTCCTTATCCTATAGAGTCTGTTTGCAACTTTTCAATTAAAACAATATATTTTTGTCAAGGAGTGCCTAAACATATATAATTATGTAAATAAAATGTAGATACATCTATACATAATTCAACAAACAATACTCTGACATAGTTGAAATATTTGGGAACTTTAGGACACTCAGTATGAAACAAAATTAAAACAAAATTCTGTAATGAGGGGATCTTTAAACTAAGAAACCTGTTGCAGTACATCTATGAAAAAACGTATACTTATATAAAAAAACTAAAACTTAAATGCACAATAATATACTTCTACCTTGTTGGGTTTGAAAAAAAATTTTTAAATGTATAAAACAGGCAGCAAAAAATGGAAGCTGAGGTACGTAAATGATGTTTCTGAAAGAACAGTCCTTTCCAAATATCCAGTATGATTATATGTTTAATCAGTTCTGTAGGCCTTAGTAGAACAATCAGAGCCTAAAGGAGCTAGAATTCTGCAGCTTACTGCCTCCATCACAGCACCTGTCACTCTTGGGTGACATAAAGTGGTGAACAACCAATCTGTGGTCAGCTGGAGTGTGTTCCTATACACAGAGGACACAGGCTGGACTCTAACAACTTCTATACGAATGGAAGAGATTGAGACCAAGATGGTTTTTATTATAATAGAGGATATAAAATAAATATACATGATTTTTTTCCTCATTTGTACAGTGACATTTGCACAAAAGCAGCTAAATAAATGTGTTTTTCTTTTTTTTCTGTTAACTATTGCTGCCTTATCTATAAATGCTATAAAAAGATGACACATTTATCCATATATATGTCTCCAACTTGTGTGTGCACTTGTATGCACATGCGCGCACACGCATACACGCACACACACACACACACACACTCACACACTCACACACACGCACAATAGAGAGAGAAGAGTGGACAGACATCCCGACCTGCAAAGCATTCTGCTGGTGCAGCTCACTGAGAGCTTTGGGGAGTTAAGTGCATGAAGCTTAATTTAAAACATTTAATTAAAATAACAGTCACAATTTTTTTTCCTCAGACCACAATATTAAAATTAAAAGACGCTCTGAAGAGATAAAGGGTTACTGTAACCACGTGTTGTGACACAAGCCAAACAATTCTTGTTATTTGAATGGCACGACAGGCATTGAGGGCCTTGCAGAAGCTAAGCTTTGCAGATGGAGAGCCTGTTTGCCTGTACAAACTGTTATGAGAGCGACAATAAGTGTTTCTGTTCTGTTAGAAAAAGACAGGCATCATGCAATACTATTAAACAGTAGAAAAGGTAAAGGAGGACTAGAGGTGCACTAGATTTCATATAGGCGTGTCCTAATGTGTGTCTTCGACATCTACACAAAATTGTAACTTTAGTGTCTAAAGCAAGACATAAAAAAAAACATTAAATACTTTTTTATTTTACCACTAAATATTTAAGCAACAACAGTGCATTAAAAGACCATTCTTTTATCAATATCTCAATGAGAAATTCTTAAAATGATTTTATGTACAGCATTTGAAAACATAACTGCGCTTCAGTAATGTGTGAGGATAACATCTGTTAAAAGAGAAAAAAGAGACAACCCTTCATCAGGATTATTTGCAGTCTTGTGTGACACCATGGAGTGGAAAAAATATACTGTATGTTTTTAACTGCTAGCTTCCACATTGTGTAAATGCTACATAATAATAAGGAAAAATAAAAAGCACACTGAAAAAACAGCTAACTACTGAAGAGGATAATAGCCGTGTTAAAAATAAACTGGATCTCCGCCTTAAGATTATTACGTGTTTAAATTAAGATTTAAACACGTAATTCTGACATTTTCTCTCCGAATTTCAACTTTTAATTTAGAATTCTTGCCTCTTTCTGACGAATTACAGTATAATTTCGCACTTGCCCTAATCCTCTTCTGCAGCTAACAGAGGAGTGTCTGAAAATAAAAACAGAATAAAAATGTGAATGAAAAAAAAATTCTCATGACATCTTTAGAACATGAATGATTAAAAAAAAAGGCACCATCCACACAAATAAAAATGTGGATCATCATCATTTCTATAAAAAAGAAAAAAAAACACAACAAGACAAAACAAAAGAAACAGTGACATTGTGGAATATCTGCATGACAGACCACATGAAGCTGGTAAGTGATCCAAAACTATGGCATCACCTCCCTTCTACTGTACACACTGAGGTGGTATTAACACATTCAGTAACTAGACAATTTTTCATGTGAGCATAAAGAGAGGAAGAAACTCTAAAATAACGTGAAATATGATCTAGTTATAACTTGTTTGCTTGAAAAGGTCCCTTTCTATAGCTACTATAGTTAAGGCAGAGGGAGGTTAAAAATGGGTATTATTCATAAATGTATGGAAATAATAAATATGATTGTATACTATCCATATATATGTATTTCTTTACAATAGGTCATTTAGAGTACATTTCAGAATGCTGTGGAAAAAGGTCACAAGTGAGAGCTGTCTTGGACTACTGTATTCAATATTACACAAGGAGTGAATACGCATCATCCATCAAAATAGAATAAAACCTGTCAACTGCAAAACCTAAGCACAGGTGAAAGCTTTAGTCTGGGAGTATTTTTTATTATTTTTTTGCATAGGAGTTGTCTGAGAGTAATTTGTCGCGCACCGGAGCCTTATGCTCAATAATACTTGTGACACCTCGTGGAGAGAGAAATTTACACTAAAGTGTCAATGTATCCATACTGCTACTCAGTTTGACTTTGAAAATACACACACTACAGGGAGGAGAAAACCTTTTAAATAGCTGCTGGTTTTAATCCCCATCAGATTAAAGTGAACAGGCAGTGTCCCCACCAATCTGTCCAAACACAACTGTGGAAACAATAAAACAAACAACTGAAGCAACACAGGTAAATGTGTATTTTGAATGGAAATTAATTACCTGAATTATCATTAAAGCTGCATAACATAATATTTTTAGATTTAAAATAAATCAAATGACAGTGTAAGGCGAAAAGAACCAAATAGAATAATGCACCAATTCTGTAGTTCCCATCAGATCTACTGAGCATTATTGTTTTGGTTGTCAAGGCTGCACTTCTGATGCTCTGATTTATCTCAATCACAGCCACAGGCAACTGGTTATAGTAGAGAAACTAGGACCCCCATGGTGAATTAGCTGCCTAGCAATAAACAGCAGACAGACGAAATTAGCAAGAAGCTAGTATATGGAATAAAATATCTAGATTGGAAAGAGCCAGATGTCTTACTCAGATCTTTGATGAGACCAAAAACAGCTAAAAGAATATTGATATTTGTGTTCAGGTGGGGAGGAAAACAACTCCAAATGAATGTAGCGCCAAGTCTTATTAGGTATAATAACATTATAAAAACTACATTATATCAATATTAAAAACATTAGAAAATTGAGTTTCTTTTTTTGATTAGCTTTATCAAACACCATTTCCCATAATTCCTAGCTGACGTGAAATAACACTATTGACCACTTATGCTGACTCAGCTTATATAACAGTGGCTTTTGAATATTAACAGTAAATTGCAGAAACCAAGTCATAACATTGATAAGGACCAGCACTGATAAATTGTCCTGGAAGGTTTAAATGATAAAATTATAGAAAAGAAAAATCTCATTCTCTAATGTCCTGTTCTGTCTTGGCAACTCATTTAGCTTATGTGAACACGCTTCTTGTTCAATGAAAGACTGTGCTGAGCAAATTACAGGCCAGTCTGGAGGTGACATGGGGACTTCAACTCTCTATAATGTTTGTTACGCTGCCCCTAAAGTGGCCAAAAAAAATTAAGATTTGTAAAAAACACAGATCCAGTCTGTAGATGCATTTCTTAAACAATAACTGATGCTACTTGTTTTCTTTTGAAAACCAATCCTATACACATCCAATATTTGCAATTTAAATACTTAAAAAAAAACATATTTGGAATGAAACTCTTCAGACTTTCAAGGACAAAGTCAGGAAGTTCACTCGCACACGTGCTACAAATCCCTTCTAATGTGTGTTTGTCATTAGTCTTTAAAAAAGGGAACACTAAAAGTCATGAATCCACCTGGCTGCTGCAAACAAAGACATGGCGTGGAACAGCAAAGAAGTCACTACAAAGATTCATTACAAAGTCATCTTTGTTTTGATGCATGGAACAAAAAGAGATGCCTTTTAGTGATGGGCTTTATATACTGCTGATTACTGAAAGAAAGCAGGCAGGACCTGACATAACATTTCTTGACTTTTCAATAAAAATAAATATAACCCTTGAAACAGCAAATCTACTTGAAACAATACTTTTTCACAAAGGACAGAGACCCAGTTCTGTTTTCATCCACAAGGTGTCAGTGTTTCCTAAATAAAAGTCAGTTGCTGGGTGCGTTCTTTAATACAACTTAGTCCTGTGACTAAAGCAGGATCAGTGAGGATGGAGCAAGCTGTGTGGGAATCAAACATAGAAGGGAACCTCACTTTGCTCTCACTTATGTGTCTTTAGTGGTGAATGACGTTTTGAGATCCTTTACATTATAAGGTTAATGATACAACAATGTAAAAATACTCAAAGTAGCAAATTCTATATCTTCAGTTAATATACTTTAAGAACTCGAAGTGAAAGGACAGTAAACCATTATATATTTATTTGCTTCTAGATTGTTATTTCTCTTCTGTGGTACAGCTAAATTTTAATATTTTTTCTATAATGTATAGGTTGGGCAATTCAGCCTGTAACATTAGAAAAGCAACCAAAAATTACAATTGCTAAAAGGCTTTTTAAAATATTTCTTTCCTGTTAGTGCAGCATAGAATATCTGAAAAGGCTTGAATGCAAAGAAATGATTGAGGTGTGTCTGCACTACAATTCTTAATAATTAAACTGTTCTTTGAGTGCTGGAGCTCAATTATGGACTAAAATGACTTGAGATCTGAAAAGGGTATTTAGAGGAATGTTACCATGCATTACATTTAAAAGGTGATCATACGTTTTGTAAAGCTGCTGGATGTACCTTACATTTTTTCCAAACTTCTTTTACTATGGACATGCGCTTTCAAAACTTCTGTGACCCGCACTCATTGACCAACACTGTTAGCAGTGCAGAGATCTTTACTTCAAAAGGCTTATAAGCGAAGCTTGGCCTTCTAACCATTTCTGTTTTACTATTCAGTTTTCTAGCTTTATTCTAATTGCATAAGACTAAGACCTGAAGAGCTAGACACAGCGTGCAGGAGCAGAATGATGGAGGAATAAGCAGAGTGGATTAATTCCCAGTTGCATATTGTAGCTAGTAAACTAACTAGATAAGTGAAGCTCTTGACCAAAATTGACCAAAAAGTATGCTACTCCATCTGAAATATAGTGCAAAAGAAGAAGCGTCTAATAGAACAACTGCAAGTGCAAGTACCTCAAATTTAAACATAAAGGAAGATTTTGACATACTAGGAAAGGCACTTTTTTATTTTTTGCCAAATTAGCTATTTTTTTAAGCTATATAACAATCAATCCTGGTTGCGGCTGGTTGTCTGGTAACTGATCCAGGCCAAACAGTTTGAATAAAAAGGAAAAAAGACTACATTGCCATTTTTTACACTTAATATATGTAAATAATAACTATAGTCCTGGTGGGTGGCGTTCACTTGTTGCTGGTGGTAGCTTCATATACGTATGACACATGAAAGAGGTATCAAGGTTCTTTATCTAACTTGCAGCAGCTGATTGATTGCCTTTCCAAAATGAAAAAGTATCAACTATCTCTACGAGTTTTAGAACAGACGGACTCGTTATTTCAATGAACAAAGACATTATTATTTTGTATATAAAAATTGCAAAATATAAAAGAATGCTTGCTGTATGAGCACAGCTGATTTCCACATACATCACTGCCTGCATGTATTAAAAAAACGCACCCATTGTATTTGAATGTGCCATAGTCATTATCAAATTTTTGCTCAGTGCTTGACCAAATGGGTTGGAGTGGAAGAGGATGGGTGACAAAATTGACCCCATGTTTGTTCCAGCTCTTTGCAGATTGGTTCAGTTCTAATAAGTAAAAGGATAACATGCATTAAAAAAACAACACACTGTACACACACACACACACACTCATACACTCATAGGGCAACAATAATATTAAAACTTAAAAAACAAAAAACAATCTGACATCAGGCAGTAACAGTCTTAAGAAGCATATAGGGGAGGGGGGCATACCGTTAGCTGCCCTGTACATTTACGCACACGTTCATGTTCATTGAGGGTCTTGAGTGTCCATGGTAAGACAGTTGTCACATCAAAGTGTGTACCCACAGCTCCTGAAGACGAAAACATAGTAGAGGTGCTGGCCACAAACAAGAGGCGTCCAACGTCCTCAAAATGCTGTCATCTTCAGGGGAAACAAAGCTTGGCTGTCAGGTGATTCTTATCTCTAAAGGTAGTGGAGTATCAGAATATACAGAATTTAGAGCTGTAAAAAGATGGTTCTTATCTTCCAAATCCAAATCTAGATAAGGAGAGGTCTAAATATAGAAACCCTATAATAACAAGTTAAATTGCGCATTTAATATTTCCCTGCAACTGCATCAGCTGATGAGCTGATTGATCTGTGTAGAAACATTGCCTATATATCTTCTTAAAAGAACAGGGTTAGCTCACACTTTTCCTTAGGATTATCCAAGGTAATTGTACACCCGAGATGATAATAATTTTTCATCTTGTGTGCCATTTCTTCCAATAGCCTCTATAAGTAACAATATTTACAATGACATCAACTATCAAGGTAAACTTGAAAACTCTAGCAAACAAGCGAGAGAAAACTCAATTCAAAAAGGTGCTATGCAATGTACATATATGAACAGAGCTGCAATTCTTCCTTATAAAGAACTTATTTGTAAGTGCCACAGTTGTGAATCTGTGTGCGATACACCTTCACATCTATTTTCAGTTGTTTTAAAACTGGTTCACCAGCTAGAAGAGGCAGAATTTCTTGTTAAAATGTTTTGGTTCCTACGTTGCCTTAACGATACAGTGCCGTTGAAGACAGTCAGGTAAGAGGTAAATGGTGGGAGGCTGAAAATGGAGAATGGTAGACTTGGAATGATGCACAAGAGCGGGGGGGTCTGACCAGGATGTGCTGGCCGAGCGGGTTCCGGTGAAGTTGTTGAAGGTTGGATGAAGGAGCAGTGGACTTTCCTTCTGGTTCAGGAGGGTGTGGGAGCTTCAGTAACGGTGGGTCTGGTGGGTGTACTGGGAGCTCTGCTGAGATGATGACGAATATCCCATTGTGCTCTGGGGCTGGGTGGAACCTTGGACATTGCTTTGGTAACCAAGGCGGGAGCTAGAGTGCTGATAGAAAGATCAGGGATGGAGGAGGGAGTGAAGAGAAAACAAAGGAGTGAGCCGCTCAGTATTAATCAACATGTAAACTGTGACTGTATGTGAGCAGGTGCCATTAATTTGCTGTGTGTTTAACTAGAGCTACAATCAATGAATTGATTCTAATGTGCATGGTCACATCACTAGGGTTACCCTGACTTTGCATCAGAGCCTACAAATGAATGGAAAAGCCAGGATTACACCCTAGGGGCATAACCTGACATTGTTGTTTACATCCTTTTCTATGAGGGCCAACAAAAGGAAAAATGTTGCATTATTGAAATTACAGTGCATAGAAAGTATTCACCCACTTGGAAGTTTTTACCTTTTTACAGAAAAACTCTAAATTGTAATCCAAAAGTCAAATAGTTTGTTTGCTCTTGTCTGAATCTATAGATCTATTTGTAAACATGGCCCATTTTCTGTCTAATTCAGTTTACTTTCACATAGAAAAAAGATCAACGGCTTTCAGCTTGTCCCTTCTGGGGTCGCCCCAGTGGAATGTGTTCTGCACATTGATTTGGCATGAGTTTTACACTGGATGCCCTTCCTGCTGTGACACTCCCATTTTTATCTGGGCTGAGGGGGGTCCATACCTGGTGGAGTGAGATTTGAACCCACAGCCTTCTGCATCCCAACCCATTGCTCTACCACTGAGTCACCAGGACCCCTTCTTTTAACATAGAAAAAGTATTCAAACCAAAATGTGACTACACAAGAGTATTCTTGTAGATAATGAGGATTCTGTGCCTGTCAATACTCCTATGAGTGAAAAAAATGCTATGTAATGTGGATTTTTTTTAAATGTATAAGAGTGATTCATGCTTTGTACAGAACATTAACAAGCCATTTAGCAAAACTCTGCTGTTTGAGGTCGGCTCAAGATTGGATCACATTCTCACCACAAACAAACTGCTCTAGCATTTATTTTGGACCGGGGTTTGGTCTTTGACTTCGAGTGTGATTTCTGAAAATCACCTGAATAAAGTGAATGTGTTAATAAATTGTAGTATAAATATACATGAATCTCTGCAGGGTAGCCTTGTGAGGGTAAAATCAATGCAACAAAATACAGAAAAATGGTGGAGGAAAACCTTTTCACCTCACAGATGACAAGAAGCTTGTTTTGAGTAACAGGGTTTGGCTGAACAGATTACATACCGACGTATCACTTCATCTATAGAGCAGAATGATTGGACAGTGAGATCGCCTATGGGGTAGGGGCATGTGGAATCAATGATGGGAAAAGTAGGACGCTGACAGGGACAGCACTGGCCCACTACTGTAGCCACCCTACTAGTATGTCTATGCACTCCGCTGCTTTATTTATACCTCTGCTGGGCATATCTCACACACCCCTGCCATAAATATCTCTCTATGTGATATACTTACAGTATATTTAGTACACCCCTTCACGTGGCCTCGCTGATAGAGAGCACTCAAACAGGGACAAAAGAGGTCAAGGCTGTCACCTCTATCCCACTGCGATTTGTACATTCATTGACACACACGCTCACTGTCAATGTCCTTATTTCATCAGACTCTCTCCACCACTCAAAACTCTCCCTCTCTTTAGGAATGTGATAAGGCTCAAGCTTAAGATAAATATGACGCCAAGGGAGGAAACAAAAGCTAGCAGGCACCTTGATGGTTAGACTTGTCCCATGTCAAAGCCCCTGCAGAAAACAAACATTTTAATATAGGAACTTCTAGATCTTCTATCAGCTTTTACAGCTCTACTGCCTTTAGAATATTACATAAAAAGAAATTTCAAGGTGGAAGGAATTAAATAATTTTTTAGCCTCCGCTGCTTCGTTTTTGCTTTTCTCATCCTCATTTATTTGCTCCGAGAAACTCATGGAGGTGGAGTGATACCACCATATTTGAAGAGTCAGATAATTTTCCATCAGCTGATAATTCCTGATGAGTGTTCTGACTTGCCCCTAAGTCCTAATGAGCCCCTTAAGGTCTAACAAGTTAATGAAGTTAATAAGTGTTTTATTATTAAGGTGTCTAAACTTCTGTTTGTTAGTTATCTTTAGTTTTGTGTTTTTTTTTTTTTTTATGTACTATCATTTGATTCCTCTGTTATTTTCTTATTTCTCCTGCACATTTTGTTTTGTTTTGTTTTGTTTTTCCTTCCAAAGAATACACTTCCCTAACCTGGTACTCTGACTGTAGCACCCCTGTGCCTGAGGAGGCCCCAGAGGGCCCAATCCGAGGTTTCTTGTTGGGCGGCCCTTGGTCCTGGCCGTGTTGTAAACCCCCACCGGCGGTGGCCCCTGTGGCTCCGGCAGTGCCATTTGTTTGGACCGAGCTCTGCTGGGAAGGTGCCTGCTGGGCTGCTGTCTGCTGCTGGTTCTGGGCCTGAGTCTGGCCTGTCGTCTGCTGGTGCTGCTGGGTCTGGTTCTGCAGAAGGCAACACAGGGCAACGGACAGAAGTTTAACACCAGTGATTAAGAGCCTGGCTGTAGCAAAAAGGGCAGATATAATCTGATTAGAAACCAAAAACTAAGTGTGTGTGTGAAA
Source organism: Channa maculata (assembly GCA_020496755.1). Classification (NCBI taxonomy): domain Eukaryota; kingdom Metazoa; phylum Chordata; class Actinopteri; order Anabantiformes; family Channidae; genus Channa; species Channa maculata. The sequence goes on along the minus strand of CM035616.1, from coordinate 22,296,292 downwards.
TCAGTTTGGTCTTTTTGTTCTAGGATCTGTTTGCTCTATTTTTATCTGTGGGCTGTTGTTTTTTAACACTGCTTGTTTGACTTTGCCACTGATATAACTCCTACATCATCGTACTAGGCAAAACAACATCAAAATAGTAGCAACTGGAGCTTTACATGAGAAACCATTGTACCAATGATAAACCGAAGTAAATGAGCTCCAGGTCAACACTTTGTAATATTTAGAAACTACTGATGGTTTATGTTGTTTGTTTCTGTCTGTTTTATGTGCCATACATAACATTTATAACACCTTTGTACATTTTTAGAAGCAGCCAGCTGCTAGCTCACCCTAATGAGCTTTCCCGATGACCTCACTGCATCTGGGTACAACTTTTATTTCTCTTAAATTTGTAAACTTGCATTTTTCTATGAATTGTTGTTAGTACCTGAACCTAATAACTCAGTAGCAGCTAAAACCAATGGCTTTCTAGCTCTGACTTTTAATGATGATTTAGTGTGGTTTTCTAAAAAGACACATTCTCTGTTTCTGCAGTCTGCACCTTTAATGCAAAGTGCTTCTATTATGAAAGCTACCATTGTATGCATGAAACTGAAAGGATTTGTACTGTTGTGTATATCTCACTTTGGCAATTTGCCAACATTATTTTCATGCTGTAACTTTCCTGGACGATAAGTAGACAAATACCTTCTCCGTTTTCTCCTCTGGCTCGTCTTCATTGAGAAACTCTCGTTTTGGGTAGGGGATCTGACATCCAGCAAACACACTGGAAATAATTAGACATACATCAGTGATTATGAGGTTTCTCGGTTAACAAATGGAACTACAATGGTTTCTCTAGATCAACCAAAACACATTCCTGTCCTGAAAACACAGGTTTTTTTCTCATTCAAGACAAAGCCGACCTCCTGCAAAAGTTTAATAAGCCTCACTCAGTGGTTGGTAGAGGGTCCTCCAGGAAGTATGGGTCCTGAAGCGCCTGTTCTGATGTGATTCTTTTGGTGGGGTCCATGGTGAGAAGTTTCTGGAGCTGCAGACAGAATAATAACACTTAGAAAGGTACATAACCATAAGGCAAAGGTAAAATTGCTTTTTATTGTTTCACACAACAAGTGATATTTCGGGCCAGTATGAATGTTTGAGGCCCCGTGACCTGCAAATAAGACTGGGCTTTCTTGGCTTAAGATTTTGACATTGATTGCCAGAGCATCACCACAGCATAACCAGACTCTTTGTCTACTATACACATTCTACTTCTGTGATATCTGGGGTTGATTTTTGTCATGCAGCTACATCCAGGTTTGCTACAGACCCAGACTTTAAACTTAACATTATTTTCAGCTGTATTCACAGGAGCATTAAGCTGCTTGGATATGGTCTTAAAAACTTTACCTTAAACATGTTTGTCTACGATTTCCTTTTTGATTTTGTCAGACATTCCTTTGCTTTCTCTTGTCCATGTTCAGCGTGGTGCACACAATGGCACCAAAGTAACTAATTACTTTTCTCTAATTAAGATAGGCTGAACGACTCACTACGAGATTAAAGACGTGTAATGCTAATTATAAGAAACAGGAAAACACACAGTTTAGAAAATCAATATAATCTAATTATATCTATAGTTTTCTAGGGCATACAAAATAAATGTGTGCTTGCAGTTTCCATCAGGGACCAACACAGAGAGACATACACACAAAATTCACACTCACATTCACATCTACGGGCAATTTAGAGTCACCAATTAACCTAACATGCTAACCCTAACATGAGAGTGTGTGTGATTGTGAGTGTCAATAGGTGAATAAGAAGCAATGTAAAGTGCTTTGAATTCCAATAGGTACAATGTGCTATATAACTGCACTGCACCTCATAATACACATTTCAAACATACTGTATATGGGTTTTCATACTGTATATGGGTTTTCATATGTAGTTTAATGTGTGTAGCCGTGTGAGCATGAACAGGGTGTTCACACAAAAAATATAAATATAAAAATTCTCACTTAACTGCATCCTTGCCATATTTATCATAGATAAAGTATGTATGCACAAAGAAGAAAGAAAGAAACTGCTGTCAACTATTATCTATCAAAGATGTCTACTATGACACATAACTTCCACATACTGTGTCCCTTAGGTTAAAACAAAAGAAGGTTTAGGAAAAAAAATCTTTACATAATGCGTGTATGTACTCATGACAATGTGAGGACCAGTTTAAGTCTAAGTTTAAGGACATTTTAGCTGATCCTCATATCTTTAAAGAGCTGTTAGAGAGTTAAGATTTGCTTTCAATGTTCAGGTTAGCATCAGGTCTAGGGTAAAGGGCTAGGTAATACACAATGTAATGAGTGTGTGTGTGTATGCGTGTGCATGCACATACCAACAAGAAAACTTTGCTGTCGGGTTTGACTTTATGCTTCTCCATGTATTTGATTAAGCTACTGTTTGCGTACCTGTCAGACCAGAGAACACAAAGGCATTCTTAAAGAAGTAGCTAGTGTTATTTTTATTATTCTGATGATGGTCAGATCATCATAGCATCTACTCACGTCGTTCTCCTGAAGTCCTTCTGCAGTGTGGGGTACTCCGGCATTTTCCTAATGTCTTCCCAGTCCTTATCTGTAGAATACACAATCACACAAGCTCATGGTCTAACAGATACAAAAACTTTATACAGTACAAGGTTCAGTGTTTTTGGTTTTGCCAATTTGAAAACATGATTTAATTACACAGAACAGACGAGATTAAACATCTTGTCTATAATTATATGTCTGTGCACACTCAAATGTTCATTGCATTATGCTGTTTGTAGTTCTAGTTGTGTACAGTTTGTGCAGACCTGCAGGGAAACCCATGACACTGAATATCCGGTCCAGCTGGTCGTGGTGGAAGGGGTTACTCGTCTTTATGTCTTCTTGGCGACAGTGAAAGATGGGCTCCGATGTTAGCAGCTCTGCAAAGATGCAGCCAATTGCCCAAATATCTGATGCACACACACACACACACGCAGACGCCACTTAGTCTGAGTTTTCTTGTACATTAGCTACAGTTCATTAGTCTTCCAGGAATTAATAAAGGTCCATTTTTCAAGTCTGCTGCAGCATGACTTTAACAGTACATTTGCACTGCTCATAGTATGTTTAACCTTTGTTGAAGAGCTGGTATGAGGGGTCAGACAAGAAACAATAGGTTAGAAATTGGGCATGACATGTAAGACATGTCCCTATCTAGACTGGAACAGTGGAGGCTAGAGTTATGTGGCATGCCCAGTAAACGACACAGTGGCACCGACTGAGTGTGAACCACTGTGACCACAGTGTTGTTTCATATTCCTGGAATGATAAATATAGACATGTAGACACAGCTCCTTTACACTGTTGAAGATCATAGATCACATGAGCACTCAGATCCTCTCAGCCAGTAATATGCATTCCTATTCACATTGAAGGGCTACCGCAGACTTACCAATAGCTTTGGTATAATGCCGGGCACCTAGCAGAAGCTCAGGGGCCCTGTACCAGAATGTCACCACTACAGGGTCCAGGTCTGCCAGCGGCTTGAGGGGAGAGTTAAAGAGTCTGGCAAAACCCATGTCAGCTGCAAGAAGCAGTGAGAGAAGACAGTTGCAATTAGCAAAGACATTAGGAAAATTTAAGACCTGGAGCGTGTGGATTTTGACCGTTAGAGTTTCAGGGCTGAATAATTTAACTGAGCACAAACACCTTAACAAAATGAGAAGCCAACCATTGTCCTAGCTTAAACAAACAAAGAAGAGCACTTTATCTTTTATTGAGATGGAAAAAAATTTGACTCGCAGTCATAAAGACATTCTATGTGAGTACTTACTAGACACCTCTGTAGAGGCCTAAATCAGGAGGAAAAAAATATCTCTTTACAAGCAGCTCTCAATCCATCACAATTTGACCAAAGTATATGCTCCTTTTTTCCTTATATTTCGCAGTAAGAAACCATCTAATAATTTCATTTTCTGCAAAATACATAATTTTTCATATGTCCATAGTAGTTGCCTAAAAACAATATATAATTTGGACTTTTGGCAGCTGTTGTAGGTTTTTTCCCCTTGGTTTTACATCTCAGGTTATACAGTTTCAGTGCTATTGCTATGTATTTCTGTTCTAAATAAATAATTTGAATCTTTGTTCAGCCCATTTTTCCCAGTTTTCCCATAATGACATTTTCCATTAAATACAGATTTCTTAAAAAAGCCCTTGCAAACTCTTCTAAACAAAGTTCATTTAGATCAAGCTTATACATTTTTTGCATTCTGAAACAAAAGAATCATGTCATGTGTATTTTTATTTAATTTAGTATTTTCCTAAAAAGACAACAAAATAAAGAATTTAAACTTTCTACTCCAGTCTGTCTCAGGCCCAACACAGAGAGACATATACAGACAGTAGGGATGTCCCGCTGCCAAAAGCAGTATCGAGCACTGGGCCAAATCCTGCCTTTGTGTATTTGTACTTGTAAAATTTCTGTGATACCAGGTTACCCTGCAGCTTAACTCAGTCTGAGAAAAAAGTGGCATCAGAACATCCCTATACCATGTCTTTGGACTGTGGGAGGAAACCAGAAAATGCGGAGGAAAACCTTGGAAGTACAGGGAGATCATGCAAATTCCACAAAGAAAGGCTGCAGACAGTTAGTAGATTTGAATCAAGGACCTTGTGGCTATGAGGTGGAAGCACTAACCACACCACCACCATGCACATAATGACCAATATCACTGATATTGCCTTGAAGTGCTTTGTTTTTGCATTGTGTTCACGGCTATTTTTCAAACCAATAAAGCACCCTTGCTTCACCTGATTTGGGAACACACGTTGTTTACTCAGAGAGTGACAGCTCAAACCTTACAGTAAGTATGAAATTTGATCTGGAGAAACATGAACTCACCCCTGCTATCATATATGTTTTTATTTTACTTTACAATTCCTTTATGAAAGACAACCAATCTACTGTACCTATGAGGGGGGGGCAATGTGGATCTAAAATGATAAATCTAGTAATTTAGTTTCAAGTGATAATATAATATGTTAACACTTAAATAAATACATAAATAAATAACATAGTACAAAATAAAAATCAACTGTTGGTATGTAATAAATATCTCTTGAGCTCTAATACTTTTTTGCTGGAGTAGCTCTGTGGAATAACAGTCATTTAGTGGAGACAAATCCTCAATAGCACCAGCTGCAGCTGCATTAAAACAAATATTTATTACTATTATTTGGTAAACAGGGTTTAAAAATAGATTCCAGCGTAGCAGCCGTAGCCTCCAACAGTCTCTTGGCCAGCTTGGCTTATGTAATAGCACTGATCTGAGTTTGCAAATGACCTCTGACAGAGGAGGTTAAACACCACGTCTTCTAGGACCCTTCAACGAGTCAACAGCCTCACTGACCTGTTGTCATTATAATAGAAGAGTGTTTTGTTTGTCTCATTTACAACTGTGGATCAGTCAAGCACAAGTATTTTTCAGTACACCTTACCGATTTTAACTCTTCCTCGCTCAGGACCTTCTCCCATCACAAGGATGTTAGCTGGTTTCTGAAGGAGACAGAGAAATACTGTGTATAATACAATCCATTCAGTGACACTTTCTGAGAGTAGTTTAAAATACCTTGCATATTTACAGTAGCCTTACTGCCTTTTTTAGTGAGCGAAGTACACAACCACATGTGTCAGTTATTTTGCAAGCATGTATTTCTCGTGGCATAATGTGACAGCTCACACAAGAATGCAGTAAAACACACCTGGTTTTGGGGTGAGGACAAACAGAAATCCTAAAAGCTTAGTTAACCTACTGACCTACATCAAAGTGAGATGGTGCATGAGAGCAGAGGATAAGTGAAAAAAGACTAGCAGCATACCTGCATACGAGGAGGACTGCCTGGCTAAATACCATGTGTTGAAGAGAAAAGATCCAGACAGACCCCTCAACATGTTAATATAGTACTACGTCCCACAATCATAAACATCCCTGAAGCAACACCTGCAACCTGTGAACAATTCCTAAACTTTTTATGGTAACAAAATTGGCCATACAAGATTTACTTTCTACAATCCATCAAAAAACAAACAAACAAAAAAAAACCTCTTGCCCTTCTATTCTTCCTTCTATTCTATTCTGCAATTTTGAACCAATTACTCCATTGTCTTGAGTACATATCCTTTATAATTTATAAAGTTGTTTACAATCAACTTAGTTCCTACTTGGAGAAATTCAACATCCTGGACACACCACTCAGCTCTAAGAGTTATTAGTGATTTTTTCTTGCAGAAATTACTGAACTTTAACATTTGCAAAGAAAAGCACTTTATAAATAATAGTCGATGCATAGCAGTCTAGAAGACACCAGTTACTGAAATTAGAGAATGTTCCAATATACCAATATAAGAAATTATAAATCTCAAATACCTCTCAATTAACTGGCAAGTCATGATAATGATATGGTGAAGAGGATATAAATTTAGCATAAACTTTGTTCCACATATCCAGCACCGTGCATTACCACCAGTAGAAATAACATGAAGATTTTTTTATGGTGAGTTAATTGGGCCAAGAATATTGAGTAAGGATGAGTGGTAGTCTGAAGGGCCAGAGATTAAGATCTGTTTTGTTCTCATCTTACTGTGGTAAACCTTCGGCCATCTAAGTCTTTACATTCTTAATGCAATTTTGAAGGTAATTCAGGCAGCTCAGAACCCAAGGTTTAATGGGAGGTACAACAGTTCTTGTACAGTTTTGACACCAGTGTTGTCTGAATAAACATACATGTGGCTGCAAAAGTTTGCTTAAAAAGTGTAATACTAAGATTATTTCACATCACAGTTCTAATGCACAATTAGATATTGCCAATGTTCCTTCATCAGAATATAATTAATAGTTCATTTAATTAATTTATCAGGGGGATGCAAACTTTTGTACTAATGTAATTTTAACAGTTTCACTATAGCTTTTCTTATACACTCCTTGAACATTTTCTGCTGATAAAACAACAATTATAATGTATGTGCATCATTATGGTGTTTGGTTTGGGTTAAGTTTGGATGCCTGTCTACTGACATGTAAGGGAGTTATTTTTGATCCCAACTTAAAATTTGATAAACAAAACTGTTGTTGCCACTTGCTTCTTTGACCTGAGATCTTTTAAAAAACAAAAATCATTTTATTCTGTTAAAGATTTAGGGCTTAATAATCATGATTTTATTTATCTCATTTTGATTATTGCAGTTCTCTTTATGTATCAGTCAGTCAGCATTATCTTGTCCGACAACTTGTTCAAAATGCAATGCTGAGGCTTCACACTAGCAACAAGAAGAGAAATTACATCTCCTCTGTATTGGCCTCTCTTCACTGGTTACCAGGAAAGTACAGAAGTGATTTTAGATCATTTGGTTTGTCACCAGGCTACTCTGAGCTTATTATTCCTATTCAGCCTTAAGGCCCCTAAGAGTGGCCGGCCGATTATTTTGCTCCATTTATCATAATAAGTCAAAACGAAAAGGTGACTGCACAGTTTCTGTTTCTGGGCCCAAACTGTGGAAAAGGTGGCCCCTGTGAACAACACATGTGTATGTATTGTTTTTATCTGATGCTTTCTGTGTTCTCATCAATAATATTCTAATAATTGTATAAATCTGTAAAGCATTTTGGTTAATAACTGTTTTAAATGTGCTGTAGTAATAAACTGACTTGACTAATTCTGTTTGGATAAAATATAGTCCTCCTTGAGGAGTTTACTAAAGGTTTAAAGCTGCAGTTTTAAACAGCTGAACAAGATGAAAACACAGCACTGACATATCCTTTATAAAGTAAACTGTGTTAACTACCTAAAACTAAGCAAAATTTGCACTTATTTGAGTCTTGTTTCTGGTCACCTGACACACCTGAGTCTCCACGTAACAATAAATACACATTTTTTTGCTGACCAGAAGTTTTGTTTTGCTGCAGTGGTTTCTTTAAACATTTTCCCTGAAATCAGCTGCCTGCTGGTAATGGAAACAAGGTCATGAGAGCATGGAGAATTACCCAAAAATTTAATTTGTAGGCCGTAAAACCAAAACCGTGGAAGCACCCCCTAGAGCAACCTCAAATAGGAAAGAATTCCTGTCGGCTTGTCACTAACAGTGACTCCATTCACATGACACACAGCCATAAGAACATTGTCATTAGGACAGTTGGAAAGTCAGATTAACATAATTTTGCACATTTTGAAATCAGGGGAGAGAAACAGGACACAATAAGAAATATTAGGAACTTTTAAAGCAAAAATGTACTTGACTAATGTATCAAAAAGGACCATTGTTTTAGCTCTGGTTTGCCAACATTTGCCTTTACATACCCAGCAGTCATGAAGTGCAGTAGCATTGAACATTTAATAAATGTCATGCTTGTACAGTAAAAAGTCCAATATTTACTTTTCACTTATTCTCTCCAGCCTCTCTTGAGGGAAATACATGTCTGTTCAGCTAGTGAAATGCATCAATACGCTTACCAGGTGATTGCAAACTTTGTCTGTAATGAGGTATTGGGCTGGTAATCTGAAAAAGAACAGTGTGTCAAAATGATGAGTTAGTGGGTCATAAAAGCATACTCTAAACAGGTGTAAGGGGAGTTTGGAGATGAGTTGAACTTTCTGTGGGTTTGTCACCATGTAACAGCATTTACATAACACAGTGGTCTTTAATAACAATAAACACTGTTATTTGTGTTTTTACTGGAAAGAAGTGAGCAGGATACAGGCCTTACTGCTCTTCAAGTATAAGCTTTGTATCCAACATATAATTACAGGTTATGAGCACTGTGTTAGCATTAAATTACACAGCCAAACCCACCTACACATACTGGCACATTTAATCAGTGGGAAATGTCACAGGACCATGTTTATAAGTTGACAGTTCATTTCTAATGTAGTATCTGCTTGTCATCAAACAGTCTGTCGATTCTCCCTGGGCTTCTGGGCAATGTGGACCCTCTAGCTACGCAGGCTCAGATTTGTCTGGCGAACCTGTCTTGTTGCTATAGAAACAGCACTAATAATGAGATCTATTATTCATGCCCACAATGTGACACGCAGCAAACAGCAAACACAAAGACAAGCGTTTCTTAAAAGGCCCGAGAAGTGCAGGCTCACCAGCTCCTCTTTCAAATTCTAAACTTGCTTAACTGATTTCAAATACCCTTCCTCAACATATTAATTTTTGGTGTGTGGAAAAAAATTATTATGACTTCAGTGTTCTGTGATAACTGAGTCACTGAAGGGACAAGCCGAAAGCCAAGGATTGATGACTTCAGTGTCCTGTAAGACACCTGAGTGAGAGTCAGTGCATCTTAAAAATGTACGCTGTCATGATCCGACACTCTCGTTCACTTCCTACCCTGGACTTTTATTTTGTACCTCCTTTTCTCCACTTCCTGTCCCCAGCTCATGTCTCCAGCTTGACAAGTAATCACTGCACACAATTGCTTTTGCCTGTTCCCCTGACCTTTTAAACTGAGCTCTCCCCTTGGTTCACTGTTGGATCATTGTCCTTGTTTACTGACTGTCATCCATGCAACACGCTGTTTTCTGGTTTAACCAACTCAAGGTTCTTGGACTCTTCACCCAGTTTCTTGTGGCCTCTGTTCCCTGTTTTGGTTCGAGGTTTGATTTTGGTTTTAACCTTGTGTCAGTCATTCCTCGTGTGTGTGTTTTGTCGGGTTAGGGTATGGCTTATTTTCTAGTGTGCTTTGGTTTAGTTGAGGATTTCATGAATGTCCAGTTTTTCCAGTGTTTTAGTTTTTTTCTCGGGATCATTGTTTTAGTTCTCACTTTGTTCATTTTTGTATCTTCTCCCCTGGTTTATGTTTAGGTGTTTAGGTGAACTACGATTGTTAGTTCTTAGTCACTAGTTTTTGGTTACCAGCTGTTTCTTTCTTGTTTGTCTGCCATTCCGCCCAGTAGTTTTGTCTAGTCGTCCCTTGCTAAATACCTAGTGCTGCAGTCTGAGTTTATTCCTTGTTTCCTTGTTTATTTTTGTAGTAGTACCCCCGAATTTGTGCCTGTCTTGTCCTCCGTCATGGGAACGACTTTGAGTTAGTTTTTCCCTGTCTTGTTTAATCTTGAATAAGGTTTAGACTACTTACCGAACCCCTCTCGCCTTGTTGCTCTTGGGTCCACCTTAAAGACTAACCCTGACAGAAGCATAACAGGAGAGTTGGAGAAGCAACTGTTTCTAATACAATTAAAGATATGAAAAAACATTACTTGATGCCAGCAACATTTCTTAGAAAGTTGGAAAAGGGGCATGTTTACCACTGTTTTGCAATAACAGTGTTAAGTAAAACAATTGCTTTAGCTTAAATTTTTTCTCACTTTTGCTTAAAACAGAATTTTAGCTGCTCAATAGCAAATTTTTTTCCTATCATAATACACCCAACATTTTTAATAGGTATCACATCTGGACTGCACACAGGTCAGTTTAGCACCCAGACTGTTTTACTACTGAGCCATGCTGCTGTAATACCTGCAGAATGTGGCTTGCCATTGTGCTGCAAAAAGTATGATCTTCCCCTAGAAATAGATGTATGGCAGCATATGTTCCTTAAAAACTTGAGTAAATGTTCATTAATGGAGGTTTTGCAGATGTGAGGTACTCATGCTGTGTGCACTCATGTGCCTCCACAATATCCCAAAAGTATTTGAAAAAGCCAGATGGTCCCTCTTTTCTTTAGCATGGACCACAAAATGACCATAAACATTTTTTCTAAATTTTACTTGTCAGAACACAGGACAGTTTTCCACTTCACTAGTCCATTTAAATTAGCTCAGGCTCAAAGGCATTGGCATTTATTAATCTGGTGAGTTTATACAGTATATGGTTGTTTCTTTGCATGGTAGTTTGAACTTGCACTGTGGATGCAGAGACAAACCGTGTTCACGGACAATGGTTTTTAGACGTGTTTCTGAGCCCTTGTAGTGATTTCCAATACAGGCCTGTATCTGTTTGGGTCATTGGGGGTCTCTTGCCTATCCCAGTTGTCATTGGGCGAGAGATGGGTCCACCCTGGACAGGTCACCAGTCTATCTCAGTGCAACAGAAAGAAATACAATCATCCACACTCACACCCATGGCAAATTATAAATTCACAAATTAACATATCATACATAAAGGAGTAGCCAGGGAGAACATGCAAACTCTACAAAGAAAGGTCACAGCCAGCCTGGGCGCGAATCAGCAACCCTATAGCTGTGAGGCAGCGCTAACCACTCGCTTTATTCAGTATTCAATTCAATGTAATTAAACTTTATTTGTTTTGCACCAATTTTCAAACATTTCGTGGCACTTTACATAATAAAGACTATAGAGATGTATGGAGAAAACCCAACAACTCTGAGATATACACTAATGTTATTCTGATATGTACATCGAATTGTACTATACAACTCAAAAATCTGACTTCCTCTTAAATTCAACCAGTGAAATCAATTAGTTACAGCTGGTTGTTTTTTTTAAATGGATCAGGAGCTGGGGGAAAATAAACACATTCCATCCCACCAAGGGCAGCTAAACTCAACCCTCAGGGAGATGGCCCTCTTTTACAAAACCATCTCCATCTTTGTCTTAAAATTAGGCCAGCCAAAGGCAAACCTCTTAAACAGGAATGTGCAAGTTGATAATCAGGCTATCCTGAATTTAAAAGGTCACAGCTAACCACAAAGCCAGTTAAAGTGTTGAGATAATGAAAAGTATGAACTGAGCTGGCATGACCCTACATGACGTCTGAACTGATACTAAAAGATCATGTAGACACATTGTGTTGTGGCAAAGCATTTGCAGTTCCTTTCCAGGAAGCTCCTTTTGCCTGCATAAATACAATAAAAAAAAAAAAAAATCATTTGCATTTTATCTGCGGTTTGATGACTTTGACTTGGTCGCTTTTAAATTGCCTTTTTCTTCAAATTTATTTTTGGTTACTCTTATACAACAAACTGAACACATTTATTTTGTCCTTTCGGCTTATCCCTTGACTTCAGGGTCGCCACAGCGGATCATTGTCCGCATGTTGATTTGGCACAGTTTTTACGCCGGATGACCTTCCTGACGCAACCCTCCCCAATTTCTACCAGGCTTGGAACGGCACTGCACAGCTGGGGAGGGGAATCGGCTGTTAGGGGTTACTGAACACAATAGTTGATCAAATGTGTTTGAACTGAGCAGCATGTCAATACATTCAATAACCTGTTGAATGCCATTCTGTGTATGGCTCACTGGCTATCATACAGTAATCTTTTAATAGCTGGGAGAGGCTACGAAGCTGTATGGTAAATTAAATAACAGAAAACAGAGATGGGGAATAAAGAAAGACAAACTGACTAAGAAAGAAGCTTTGCCTGCAGTTTTTTAGCCACCTACTGGCCTATCCATTTATTTTAAACTCTATGTTGCAGTTTGCACATTAATTGTAACTGTTTCATTCATATTGATTCCTTCATATTGCATCATTTTGATGGGCCAAGCAAACCCTCACAGAGAACCCCAGGGTCAAATCCAGGAGACTGGAGGCCTCTCTTGCAGTGGGCAATAACCATAATTGTTAGGCTAGATGAAGAAGTGTTGTGTTTGGCAATGCCTAAAACTGCATTGAGCATAAAAAAAAAAAAACATCTGTGAAAAGTGGTGGAGGCAGTGTCATGATTTGGCTGCTTTGCTGCCTCTGGACATGGCTTGCCATCAGTGATGGAGGAATAAAAGTTGGACAGGAGGATTTTACAAGAAAATATCAAGACATATATCTATGAACAGAATGTGGATCATGGCACAAGAAAGAATTCACAAGCAGTTCAACGAAAGAATGCTCAAGACAGAGGAAATGTAATGTTTTGCAATGGCCAAGTCTAAGTTCTAACTATTACTACAAAAATGCTGCGGAAGGATGTGAAGCAAACAGTTCATGCAAGGAACCTGGGGGGGTCGTACAAGTTACCAATGGCATGGCTTCACATTCATTTGCCAGAAAGAAAACTTTAAAATTAGATTGTTTTCCATAATAAATAATATATTATTTTAAATTTTGGATCACGTCGAAGACTTTCATCATGCTGCTGGTGCCTCTGTCTGCCGGGCTTTGCAGTAGTCTAGACGAGATGTGACCAACCGCTACACAAGGAGTAGGGTCTTATATTCAGTCCGCAAATGAAAGTAGTTGACTCTTCGTATAAAGGCCCAGTACAGAAAACATTTTCTTAAAAAACAGAGCTGCCTCAGCTTCATTGCTGCTTATAAGATGAGAGTAGAAACACCATTTTTCACTTTTTCTGAACTACTGACATGTAGCCTAGCCACATAGCTGAGCCTTACATGAGCCCTAGGCTGCATTCAAACTGAATTTCAGTATGTGAAAAAAAAACGTCCAGTCCTTTTCTGTGTTAAATGCAGCTCAGACTAGTTCATATTAGTAACCAGTTAACAAGGGCCTTGGTTACAGTCACTTACAGTCAACCCGACAGTCACTTTAACAGAAAGTCAGGAATTCACTAAACAACATTTAAAGTTCTCTAAGCACATGAGGACAAAGATCCTGTTACCTGACAACCTAAATTAAGACCTCTATGCAGAACTCCGAGCACTACAGTATGTCTGGCAAACTGCTTATCATCTGGTAAATACAATCCCTAGGGAGAAGCATGGTGTTCACTTGTGATTATGGGTTTTTATTTTGTAAATTAATAGCAAAAACTACTTTTTTGCAATAAATACAACATAGAAAAATGTGCGAAGGTCTGAAGTGACTGTAAACAGTATCTGGTAAAGTGCAGCAAAACTAGCAGAGAAGGCTGTCCATTTGGCCTCATACAGGAACCACTTGGAAGACCAGATTCCTTTATAAGTGGCACCTATGGGTGAAAAATGTATGGCATTTATAGAATTTACAATTTTCCTGTAGTTAAAATGTAATTTTTTTTGTGAACTGTGTAGTTTAGTCACGTACACACAGGATGTCTTTCTCTATACGTGGAAAACCCCTGCATGACTGAATGACTCAATAGATTGAAACTTGACATTAAATACCAAAATACCTCAAATAAGCATGTAAAATGTTTTATTACATCATCAAAATCACCATTACTTATTATTGTGTTGTCTTTTTTAGATTGTACAAAGTTTATTCATTGTAGTACAACTTTATTTTAAATGAGTTTCTCTCTATACCTGTCATAGTACAGCTCTGAGATGTGTCAGTGGCAGCTGTAACACCAATATTTTCTTTTTCCTCCTCGTCCTCTTACAATACTGATAATGCCCCACATCCTGTGTTTTGTCTTAAGCCCAACTGAAAAGTTGGGCAACAAAAGTAGTGATACACGTTGGCACAAATGACACCAAACGCCAACAGTCTGAGTTGCTGAAACGTGACTTGGTGTCATTTTTCAACTCACTGGAGAGTTTCCACGACAGACGGTTCTTCATTTCCGGCCCAATTCCCACGCTGGGTCGCGGTGTTGGCTGGTTCTCCAGACTCCTCAGCCTGAACACATGGCTTCAACCACAAGTCTCCGCACACGGACTCTTTTACGTGGACAATTTCAATCTTTTCTGGGATCGTCCTCAGTACTTCAAGCAAGATGGACTGCACCCGAACTTTCTGGGATCACGGATGTTGACTGAGAACATTGTCCACAGCATCTCAGTCTCCAGAGACTGACTGACCATTGAAAACACCTGTGGCTTCGATGTGCTCACCTCTCCTGCAACCTTCGCTCCAACACCTGACAACATCCACAGGTATAAACAGTCCGAGATATTTATAGAATCTGACGTTACCAACAGACAAAATGCAGCTCTTATGGATTCAAATTTTTCACCCAGGGAATTTTATTATTTTGTTGAATGTTATGATCTTAACCACACTGCTCTTTGCCCCATAGAGACTATGTCTGTTCCACGACCACCTAAACTTTTTAAACCAAAAATGAACACAAGGGGAGTTAATCATAAAAATCTAATACAAGTTAAGACTACTGCTCATACTGAACCGAAACCCAAAACTTTCAAATGTGGATTATTAAATATCAGATCTCTCTCTTCTAAATCTCTGTTAGTAAATGACTTGATAAATGATCATCAAATTGATTTATTTTTCTCACTGAAACTTGGTTGCAGCATGTCAGTTTAAATGAGTCAACCACCCCAAGTCATATTAATTATCATGTTCCGAGGAGCACAGGCCGAGGTGGAGGAGTAGCAGCAATATTTCACTTTAGCCTATCAATAAACCCTAGACCTAAACATAGTTATAACTCATTTGAGATTCTTACTCTTAGCCTTTCACACCCAAACTGGAAAACTCAAAAACCACTATTATTTGTTATCGTGTACCATCCTCCAGTCCCTTATTCAGAGTTTTTGATCGAATTTTCTGATTTTCTACCTGATTTAGTGCTTAGTACAGATAAAGTCATTATAGTGGGTGACTTTAACATTCATGTAGATGCTGACAGTAACTACCTGAGCACTGCGTTTAATTCATTATTAGATTCAATTGGTTTTTCCCAAAATGTAAATAAACCCACTCACTGTTTTGGACACCTTGGACCTTGTCCTTACATATGGCATTGAAACTGATAATTTAATAGTATTTCCTCATAATTCTCTTCTGTCTGACCATTTTCTAATAACATTTGAATTTACAATAACGGACTATACAGCAGTTAGGAAAAAATTCCTCTACAGCAGATGTTTATCTGAAAATGCTGTGAATAAATTTAAAGAAATTATTTCTTCATCCTTTTCACCACCATGTGTCAATACTATGGTGAGTAGCCATCTTACTCCTATACAAATTGATTATTTAGTTGATGATTCTGCAGCCTCACTGCGTATGATACTAGATACAGTTGCCCCTCTGAAAAAGAAGGCAGTGAATCAGAGGAGCCGACCTCCATGGTACAATTCACAAATGCACAGCTTAAAGCAGGCGTCACAAAAGCTAGAAAGGAAGTGGCGTTCCACTAATTTAGAAGAATCCCGGTTAGCCTGGAAAAACAGTTTGTAAATGTACAAAAAAGCTCTCCGTGATGCCAGAACAGCATATTATTCCGCACTAATAGAGGAAAACAAGAACAACCCCTGGTTTCTGTTCAGCACTGTAGCCAGGCTGACTAAGAGCCATAGTTCTGTTGAGCCTAGTTTTCCCTTAGCTCTGAGCAGCAATGACTTCATGACTTTCTTTACTAATAAAATTGTAGCCATTAGGGAAAAGATTCACAAGATCCTCCCTACAAATATTACAGATAGATCTTCATGTACAACAGCTCTAGAATCCTCAATAAGGCCCCAATCCATCTTAGACTGCTTTTCACCCATAGATCTCACTGAGCTAAGTTCAACTATCGCTTCCTCAAAACTAACAACATGTCTTTTAGACCCTGTTCCAACCAAGTTGCTTAAAGATGTTCTACCTTTAATAGACACGTTCATATTACATTTGATTAACCTATCTTTAGAAACTGGCTATGTACCAAAGGCCTATAAAGTTGCTGTAATCAAACCATTACTTAAAAAACCTTGTCTTGATCCAGGTGATTTAGCCAACTATAGACCAATATCAAATCTCCTGTTTATTTCTAAAATCCTTGAAAAAGTAGTTGTAAAACAATTATGTGACCACCTTTACAGGAATAATTTGTATGAAGACTTTCAGTCAGGATTTAGAGTTCATCATAGTACAGAAACAGCACTGGTAAAAGTCACCAATGATCTTCTCCTGGCTTCAGATAATGGACTTGTGTCCGTACTCGTCTTACTAGACCTTAGTGCCGCATTTGACACCATTGACCACAACATTTTATTACAGAGACTAGAACATGGATTTGGGATTAAAGGAACCACATTACATTGGTTTAAATCTTATCTGTCAGACAGATTCCAACTAGTTCATGTTAATGGTGACTCCTCTTTATGCACCAAAGTTAGTTATGGAGTTCCACAGGGCTCTGTGCTAGGACCAATACTTTTCAATCTGTATATGTCACCTTTAGGCAAAATTATTAGGAAACATTCCATAAACTTCCACTGCTATGCAGATGATACCCAGCTCTATTTATCTGTGAAACCAGAAGATACTAACCAATTAATCAAACTTGAAGCATGTCTAAAAGACATAAAGACCTGGATGTCCTACAATTTCCTACTTCTAAATTCAGACAAAACTGAAATCATCCTCTTTGGGCCTAAAAACATGAGAAATATGCTAACAATATAGTTACTTTAGATGACATAACTTTGGCCTCCAGTACTGCGGTGAGGAACCTTGGAGTTATTTTTGACCAGGATTTGGCGTTTACGTCACATATAAGACAAATCTCTAGAACAGCCTTCTTCCACCTACGGAACATTGCTAAAATTAGAAGCATCCTGTCTCAAAGTGATGCCGAAAAACTGGTCCATGCATTTGTTACTTCTAGGTTGGACTACTGTAATTTCTTCAATTAATCTAAAATGCTGCAGCAAGAGTGCTGACTGGATTAGGACAGAGAGATCATATTTCACCTTCACTAGCTTCTCTCCATTGGCTTCCCATAAAATCTAGAATAGAGTTCAAAACCCTCCTCCTTACATACAAAGCTCTGAATGGTCAAGCTCCATCATATTTAAAAGATCTCATAGTTCTGTATTGCCCAATTAGACCACTTCGATCCCAGAATACAGGCCTACTTGTGGTTCCCAGAGTTTGCAAAAGTAGAATGGGAGGCAGAGCCTTTAGCTATTAAGCTCCTCTCCTGTGGAACCAGCTTCCAATCCAAATTCGTGGGGCAGACACCCTCTCTACTTTTAAGACTAGGCTTAAAACCTTCCTTTTTGATAAAGCTTATAGTTAAAACTGCTCACTCAACCTGAACTAGCTCCTACTTAAGATGCTATAGGTTTAGAGTGTTGGGGGACTCCAGCAAGTGCAATGAGCTCCCCTCCTCTTTTTCTCTATACATTTATTTGTCACCACTGTATGCCATTAATTTTGTGTCCTACCAACCTGTACAGTGCTTTTTTGTTGCTTTTTTGTTGTTTTGTTGTTGCTTTTTGTTGTTGTTTTGTTGTTGCTTTTCGTTGCTCTGTTCTTTTCTCCCTCCACTTTCCACTCACCCCAACCGGTCAAGGCAGATGGCCGCCCACCCTGAGCCTGGTTCTGCTGGAGGTTTCTCCCGTTAAAGGGAGTTTTTCCTCTCCACTGTTGCCTAGGGCTTGCTCAAGGGGGATTTGTTGGGTTGCTTCTACATACTTGTGTAGTCTGGACTTTATTCTGTAAAGTGCTTTGTTGTAAATTGGCGCTATATAAATAAAGTTGAATTGAATTGAAAAAATTACTGCTTCCATAGTATTTAAGAGGAAGTTGCAGCCAGGTGCTGCTGATCATCAGCCCTTGATTATTTGATCATTAGCAGGTCTGTAGACATCTATAAAAGCGGACGTTTTGGCGGTTTGCTGCTCTGGAGCATTCAGCCTTGTGTTAACACAAAGCCAAGAGAGAAAGACATAACCAATGGTTTTTGATAAGCAATTGTTGCTGCACGTCAATATGAAAAGGGTAAAAAAAACTCAAATCCAAACAATTTAGAGTTCAATTTTCTACAGTGAGAAAGATTAGATTAGATTAGAAAGATAAGTGGAAAACATTTAAGACACTTGTCAATCTTCCCAGGAGTGGACATTCCAGCACATTCACCCTAAGTTTAGATTGCACAATACTCAGAGAAATACAAAAAAAACCCAAGAGCTCTATCTTAGGAAAAGTCTCTAATGTCTAAAAATTAAAGGGGTGATAATCTGGGCTTGTTTTGCAGCCACAGGACCTGGGCATCTAGCAGACATTGAGTTGACGATTAACTCATATACCAGAATGTTTTATATAATAATTTTTGGTGTCCCACAGCTTGGTCAAAAGTGGGTCATGCAACAGGACAATGATTCAAAGCAGGCCAGCAAATGTACATCATTATTGCTGAAAAATAAAAGAATCAAGGTTTTGGAATGGCCTAATCAAAGGCAGGCCTCAACCCAAATGAAATTCGGACCTTAAATAAACCCATTGAAGCAAAAAAATGTTGTGAAAAATGAACAAACAAAATTCCACAAACATATAAGATACTGATACGGTCAGACAGGAACTGACTTCTTCAAGTGTTTTTTTTAGTCCTTTCGGCTTATCCGTGAGTTCAGGGTCACCACAGCGGATCATTGTCCGCATATTGGTTTGTCCCAGTTTTTACGCCGGATGCCCTTCCTGACGCAACCCTCCCCAATTTCTACTGGGCTTGAATCAGCACTGCACAGCTGGGGATGGGAATGGGCTGTTAGGGGTTCAGTGTTTTGAAAAGAGAGACTTCAACATATAGCCAGGACCAGGGATCGAACCACTGACCCTGTGGTACGTGGACGACTGCCAACTGAGCTACAAATGAATCTAAGAAATATTGAATCATGGGGAGGCTTGCCCATATTATTATTCTTTTTGGGTTCATTTATATAAAATAATTAGCAACTGTTTGTTGTTTTTATCCGAGTTTGTATTTGCCTAATACTTAGACTCACTACAATTACCTGATTTTTATGTTTTTACATGTTTAAAAGTGGGTACCAACTTTTGCACGTCTGTATTATGCAAGGATCAAATGGTCATGAAAATCGCCTTTTCATGAAAGTATGACCTTTATCAAACATTCAAGAAAGTTCAAAGATTTAGTTGCATAGGAACCAATGAATCACCTGTCAGACCAAATAAATTCTCTTGGCTTATTTGTTCTAGGTAAATTTGAGCTGGAAACAGGCTGTAAATCAACAGTGTGAAATGAATGACATCACATACAGTGGAAGGAAAGATTTGTTCTCAGAATGATGTACAGAAAACAATCAATTTGTTTGGCATTAAACTGTCTGGCGACAAGTCCATGCAGGGTTTAAAGAATTTTATCTTTAAGTCTTATATTCGATGTTCATTACTTCCCTATTTAATCACTGAATTTAGCAATGTGTAATGTGTCATTCTTAACTGAAGAATGATCTGCCCAGTGCTGCTGACAGCGAGGAAAAGACACGCAGTTATGTATATGATATAGTAATTTCCTCAGACAGTGACTGTTGGTACAGCTGAGGTCTGCTTTTGCATTGGCCTGCAGAGCTGCTTATTCAGCATCTTGACTCAGCTAGCCATGCAGGGCCGTGTACTTGGTGCTAGCTAGAGGCTGTTACATAATCCTTATGGGGGCGTAGGGTAAGGGGGTGGGAAAGGCTCGCCAAGCACCTCTGTGATGGGGGTGGGTGGGACAGGGAGAAAGGAGTGCAGCAATGGCTGGACAAATGGGGGATGGGCTGTATGCAGTGGTGCAATGGAAAACACATGCCTGCTTTCTGCAGTGCAGAGGTGGAGCATGCTACACACTAGCACAATATTCAGTTACTGTATGCTACAGGGCAAGTAGTATAGCTTACTGAAGATGCACCTTTCTCTACAGCTAAACACCCCACAGCAGATGACATGTCTCTCTGTTGCTCCTACTGTTCTTGTATTACCAACATACATGATGGAAAGATGATGCATTTGCAGAGTTATTAATGAGACAATAAGCTACACACCTGCACAAAAAACAATAATCCACCAAACAAGACCCAAAGGCAGACCCTTTACAGTCCTCTGTGGCCACAATGGCAGGAAACCCTGGCAATGAGACAGCAAAATAACAGTACTAACTGAAATACATCAGTGCAGCATCACAATGAAATCCTGCTGCTGTGAAAATAGTTATAAAGGGCCGGAAGAGTTGGTGCACAGATAAGAGTGGTGTGACCTTTAGGGGGAAAAACACCCAAATAGCTTTTGTAATGGCTAGACATTATTACATTGTGTGAGAAAAATTAAATAAACAATTTCACTTAACAACTGCAGTTTCAGAGTCCTGGTAATGTTCACGCTGCCTTACTGTCACACTGTCATGACTTACTGCAACATTTGAATAAAAAGAGATCACTACAACAACGGACATCTTTCAATACAGATGGGGACACATGCATCAAGATGTGCTGTGAGCAACCACGACTACTGTGATGTGGTGTTTTTCCACTGTACAATTATTCATACTGCTTCAATTATTCCTCCTGACAACATCTAAAACTTATCTGCTTACCGAACAGTGTTAAATATCTTATAGTGGAGATCTGCGTTTCTGCATTTCCTGTAACTGTTTCAATGTAACAGGTTACTGCTGAGGTGACAAAGAATAAATATACAGGGTTTCTGCCGGGATCACTAATAAAATTAGTAAAGACTGTTTTAATACAACACAGAATTCATATCAAAACCATTTTCATTGTCAATGGAAAACAAGTAGGGACAATAAGGCCTATACTTAACCTGATGGCATTTACAGAAGGGTTATTGAAAAGGTCCTTAAAAATGATATAATGTAAGAATAAAATAAATAATTCTAAATAAAATATTTATTTATTTATTTATTTTTTTAATATGAGCAAAATTACTGAAAAGAAGGCTAGCTGTGGTTTCAGAAGACAAGTACGAGTCACCTAAAGCCCACTCCAAGGTCTTGGGCTGGGCACACTTGTTGGGGTGCTCCCCTCTCTGGTTGACCTAAATACCTCATAAACCAGTTGATTCTCTGCTGTACTGATAGGGACCAGAAGGAGAGAACAAGTTTTAAAGTTTTTCATCTTTTAAAATCATTTCATTGGCTGCGTGTCAGCTTCCATATTTATTTAAAAATTGTTGTTTTTAAAGCATGTCATGGTCTTATAACAGCATAAATGTCGGACATGTTTCAAGTGTATGAACCAGTCTGTGGTCTCAGATCCTCCGGCTCGAGTCTTTTAGTTGTTCCAAAGTGAAGGACAAAAACTTTTGGTGAGGCAGTTTTTACAGTTTACGCTTAAAGCTGTTGGAATTGTCTGACTGAGGATCTAAGAAAAGGAAGTGTGGATGTTTTTAAAAGCAAACTTAGAACTCACCCATTAACCCTGTCTTTTGATTAGATTATTTCATTTGCATTAATTTATATTGAATTTATTTACTTTTACATTTACATTTAGTCATTTAGCAGACGCTTTTATCCAAAGCGACTTACAAGTGAGGTACAAGGCAACAAAAAATCTAGTCAAGGAGAAAACATCAAAGCAAAGTCCTATCAGAAAAGTGTTCACAGTTCACGAGATGCGAGTGCGAGAAGGAGCAGAAAGGATTTTTTTTAAAAAAGAGATTTAAATGCAGAGGAATATGCGAAAGAGTTCTGTTTTCAGCAGTTTTTTCAATATTTTTGGAGAGAGTCTGTTGAGCATGGAGAGTTTGGTAGCTCCTTCCACCATCGTGGGATCATTGCGCAAAAAAGTTTTGCTTTGTGTCTTCTGTGCAGTGCTGGGACCACCAGATGTCATTCATTGGCAGACCGCAGTGGGCGAGAAGGATTGTAGACTTTTAGATACTGTGTGTGTATGCGTGTGCATATTCTGTCATTTTCTCCTACAGTATGTTTTAGTTATCAATAATCTTGAATAAAATATATATATAAAATATATATTTTCCAGTATTTTATTTCTTTATATTAGTCTCATTGTCTTATAGTCTCATAATATTATTTTATTGCCCTAATTTGATGAACCTTGTTATCAACTTTTTGTGCATTTTTAATCATTTTGACTCTTTTTCTGTTTTATTACCCTTGTTAGGTATGCATTTTAATCACTTTTTCAATCACTTTAAATTGCAATAATCCATACGAAGGTGCTATATAAATAAAGCATAGTAAATAGCTAAGCTCCTCTTTGCTTAGAATAACTATTTGACTTTAAGTTTTTATTTATCACGCTGCTACTTAGCAATGTTCTGCTGAAAACAAGTCAACAATGCCTGAGAGTTCATTTACTGAAACGGGCCTCAATATATTAAACATGGTTAACATGTTATCAGAGTCAATGCCTGACATAGAAATAGTTCAGAATCAGAAATATTTTTCTCATTTTACATATCAGAGCTTCTTGTGTCCCTAAATGCTCAGTTTTTATAATGATTTCCATGACTTATTTGTAACTATGGCTCAGTATTTTATCCTTTCTTCAGTAATACACTGACTTTTTCACATTAACCAAGCAAAAACAGCCTTTGTCCTTGAGACAACTTTTCTTATCACCATTTTCAAAAGGAAGGAGACACATCAAATAGAAGGAACAATAAAGTGAGAAAAATATGATCAAAGCCAATTCTTACACTCTTGTTGAGGGTTAGGTTCAAACAGAGGTTGGCATTATTGGTTTTTTTTTTTAGGGTGGTGTGTGCATCTATCTGTTATTTTCCACAAAACCCACACAACCCTTAAAACCAACAACGAATTCTGCCTATTAACTGTAAGATCTGTGAATCCTGAGCCTGACTTGGCTTTTTCTTCTGCTATAGATGTCAACTGTTGTCGGAAAACAATTAAAAACACATAAGTGAGCGACACTGTTGCTCTGTTTGACATACATAATTACCAAAAATATGGGCACTGTAGTTTATCCATAAACAGCTCTACAATTTAACAATGGTAAATGGTCTGCACTTATATAGCACTTTTCTACCTATTGGCACTCAAAGCGCTTTACACTGCTTCTTATTCACCCATTCACACTCACAATCACATGTAGGGGTGGCTGTGATTCAGTTGGTAAAGGCAGTCGTCCATGGACCACAGGGTCAGTGGTTCAATCCTCGGCCCTGGCTATATGTCAAAATTGGAGAGGGTTGCGTCAGGAAGGGCATCCGGTGTAAAAACTGTGCCAAATCATCATGCAAAGATCTGTTGTGACCCTGAACTCACGGGGGAAAAACAAAAACAAAAAACAAAAACACTCACAATCACTCATACACCGATGGGGAAGCTGCTATGCACTTAATATATAAATATAAAATAATTATTTTGAAATCTGAAAGGCCTGACTAGGATAGTAAGACCAGTGTGAAATTAACTTGTACAACAGGACTACAGTGTGTCTTATCCTAAGCATTTACCGGATGTCTCATGTCCGATTCTGGGAATGACCTGCTTATCTCACCATCTGAGACTGGACTAAATCCCTTAGCACATTTGTAATCAACACACTGACGTTTGAGCTAAGTGATTGATATATTGACACAGAAAAAAAACAAAAAACTATTTAGTGCCTGCAGAGATACCCCATGGATTATTCCAAATCACCAGGGAGAGACAGAGTGTGAAAGACAAAGCAAGTTTCCAGATCCCTGCTGGTTTACATAATGTGATGTCCAGCCACCACAGGAGCACTAAGGATTGCTGAGCATTGCATAACAGTGGACGACCTGATTCAGACGCTGTGTGACGGCTTTGCTGACTGACTTCTGTATCTAGTTTATCCTCTAAGAGGTGTATTCAGAGGATCAATCAACCAACAGCCTAGGTAACCTTCACTCAGAATATTTAAACCATTCCTTGTTTGATGAGTATTAAATGCAAATACCCTCCCTTTGGATCATCTGACATTAAAGCAGTGTTGGTAGTTATCAAGTTAATGTTCTGAGACATAATCTGCTGTGTTGTGTTTGGTTATTTCTGCTCTTTTCTGCACAAGCAAAGGCACCAATGTAAGAGAGTGAGAGATCAGAGTGAAGAAGTCACACATACAGATGGGCTGTGGGAGTTTACAGTCAGATATGAGACAGAGAGAAAGTAAATAGTCCCAATGCTCAGATATCAGAAAGATCTGTTGTTTTCCAAGAAGCTGCCTGTAGTCAAGATTAATGCCTTGAGGTTAATAACCTGAGGTTAGGCATGAGCCTGACTGACTGCATGATACAGGGGGTGACTGTGGCGCAGGAAGGTAGAGCGGTTGTTGTTGGTTCAATCCCCAGCTCCTCCAGTCACATGTCAAAGTGTCCTTGAGCAAGACACTGAACCCCAACTAAGTTGCTCCTGGTGAGCGTTGGCCAGCTGCATAGCAGCTCCCCCATCGGTGTATGAGTGTGTGATTGTGAGTGTGAATGGGTGAATAAGAAGCAGTGTAAAGCGCTTTGAGTGCCAATAGGTAGAAAAGTGCTATATAAGTGCAGACCATTTACATTACTCCTCTAACAGAAAAAACCCCCCAAAACTCTTAAATGTGGATTATTAAATATCAGATCTCTCTCTTCTAAATCTCTGTTAGTAAATGACCTAATAAGCAATCCTCAATTCGATTTATTTTGTCTCACTGAAACTTGGTTGCAGCAGGAAGAATATGTCAGTTTAAATGAGTTAACCCCCTAAGTCATATTAATTATCATGTTCCTATATGCACAGGCCGAGGAGTAGGTGGAGGAGTAGCAGCAAATCTTCTACTCTAGTTTACCAATAAACCCTAGACCTAAATATAGTTATAACTCATTTGAGAGCCTTATTCATAGCCTTTCATACCCAAACTGGAAAACTCATTCAGAGTTTTTGATTGAATTTTCAGATTTTCTTTCTGATTTAGTGCTTAGTACAAATAAAGTCATTATAGTGGGTGACTTTAACATTCGTGTAGATGCTGACAGTAATTTTCTAATAATTTTCTAGTAATTTTCTAATGACCATTTTCTAATAACATTTGAATTTACAGCAGTTAGGAAAAAATTCCACTATAGCAGATTTTTATTTATTTTTTTTGTCCTTTCGGCTTATCCCATGAGTTCAGGGTTGCCACAGCGGATCATTGTCCGCATGTTGATTTGGCACAGTTTTGACGCCGGATGCCCTTCCTGACGCAACCCTCCCCAATTTCTACCGGGCTTGGACCGGCACTGCACAGCTGGGGAGGGGAATGGGCTGTTAGGGGTTAAGTATCTATATGTTGAAGGGACACTTCAACATATAGCATCATATAGCAACATATATATATATATGAAGTATATATATGAAGTGTTGAAGGGACACTTCAACATATAGCCAGGTCCGGGGATCGAACGACTGCCTTTACAGCCGCCCCATATGCTTAATTGAAAACGCTGTAAACAAATTTCTTTCATCATTTGCTTCAACATATGTCAATACAATGGAAAGTAGTATAATTCTGCAGCCTTACTACGAAAAATACTTGATAGGGTTGCCCCTCTGAAAAAGAAGGCAGTAAACCAGAAGAGGCGGTCTTCATGGTATAGTTCACACATGCAACTTAAAACAGGCAACACAAAAATTCCAGAAATTTAGAAAAATCTAGCGTATTAATCATCAGTAATAGAAGAAAACAAGAACAACCCCCAGTTCTGTTCAGCACTGTAGCCAGGCTGACTAAGAGCCTTAGTTCTGTTGAGCCTAGTCTTCCCTTAACTCTAAGCAGCAATGACTTCATGACTTTCTTTATCAATAAAATTGTAGCTATTAGAGAAAGAATTCACCAGATCCTCCCCCCAAATTTTACAGATAGATCTTCATGTACAACAGTGCTAGAATCATCAATCAATAATCATCACTATCCTTTTTAGACTGCTTTTTACCCATAGATCTCGCTGAGCTAACTTCAATTATTACTTCATCTAAACCAACTAATCACCCAATTCCAACTAGTCTGCTCAAGAAAGCTTTACCCTTAATAGATACATTCGTATTAGATATTGTCAATCTATCTTTAGAAACAGGATATGTACCACAGGCCTATAAGGTAGCTGTAATTAAACCACTACTTAAAAAACCCTGTCTTGACCCAGGTGTTTTAGCCAATTACAGACCAATATCTAATCTCACCTTCATTTCTAAAATCCTTGAAAAAGTAGTTACAAAGCAGTTATGCAACCACCTCTACAGGAATAATTAGTATGAAGACTTTCAGTCAGGATTTAGAGTTCATCATAGTACAGAAACAGCACTGGTAAAAGTCACCAACGATCTTCTGTTGGCATCAGATAATGGGCTAGTCTCTATACTTGTTCTGTTAGATCTTAGTGCTGCATTTGATACCATTGATCACAACATTTTATTACAGAGACTGGAACATGAAATTGGGATTAAAGGTACTGCACTATGTTGGTTTAAATCTTATCTATATTATAGATTTCAATCTGTTCATCCTCCTCATTGTCATCCATCCTCCACGCACACAAATGTTAGCAATGGAGTTCCACAAGGCTCTGTGTTAGGGCCAATACTTTTTATTTTATCAATGTGTCTCCTTTAGGCAATATTATTATGAAATACTCCATACTATGCTGATCATCTGATCAGTTAATCAAGCTTCAAGCATGCCTTCAAGACAGAAAGGCCTGGATATCCCACAATTTTTTACTTCTAAACTCAGACAAAACTGAAGTCATAGTATTTGGGTCCAAAAATCTCAGAAATATGATGTCCAACCATATTGTTACTCTACATGGCATAAGTCTCTCCAAGGTTCCTTACAGTAGTCTACAAGGAACCTTTTCTCAAAGTGATGCCGAAAAACTAGTCGATGCATTTGTTACTTCTAGGTTGGACTACTGTAATTCCCTACTTTCAGGATGCCCCAGTAACTCCCTAAAAATTCTGCAATTGATCCAAAATGCTGCAGCAAGAGTGCTGACTGGAATTAGCAAGAGATATCATATTCCACCTTCACTAGCTTCTCTCCATTGGCTTCCCATAAATTCTAGAATAAAATTTAAAATCCAGCAGCTTACATAAAGTTCGGAATGGTTAGGCTCCATCATATATAGAAGACCTCATAGTACCATATCATCCCAGTAGACCACTTCGATCTCTGAATCAGTGAAAGCTACTGGTCCTACCAAACTGCCCGATGTTTTGTTGTTGCTTTTGTTGTTCGTTTCTCTTCTTTCTCCAATTTCCACTCACCTCAACCGGTCAAGGCAGATGGCCACCCACCCTGAGCCTGTTTCTGCTGGAGGTTTCTCGCTTAAAAAGAGTTGTTCCTCTCCACTGTTGCCTAGGGCTTGTTCGAGGGGGAATTGTTAGGTTCTCCCTATACATCTTTATAGTCTTGACTTTATTCTGTAAGGTGCCTAGAGATGTCTGTGAGTTAATTAGTGCTACACTTTCAACCAGCTTAGCCAATCAAGATTGTGTTAATTATATTCAAGCAACACTTAATTTAGTTGCAAAATAGTTTCTGTACATGCATAAGCTTTGGAGTTTAATCCCTGACATTCTGCCTACATAACTGGAATTTTTAGACACACAACAAGAAGCCCTGTGTTTTGACTTCAGCCTGGCTCTCAGCTGCAGAGTACGAAATCTCCCTCTAACCAAAGCATTGTGGGAAAACTGAGGTGGAGAGCCTTTCACAGGAACCACGAGTGCATTGGAGCCAGTCTGAAGGGTAGACAGGAGTCAGACAACATCCATAGTTCAGGACGTTCTAGCCCTAAAGCATTACAATCACAACCCTTCAGACAATCAAAATCATAATAGAACACCACACCCAGACAAAACAAAACAGTCTGAAATACCATGACTCTGCAAGTTGGAATTGTTTAGTGAGACACATGTGGCAGGCAGTGATAGACAAAGTGAACCTGATGAGAATAATATCTTCTAGGCTATAGATATACAGTAGATAGGTTTACAACTAGCTCCAAGATAGCTAGCAGCCAATGTAGAAATGCGTACATAATTATTTTTATTAATCTGAACACAAACTACAATACACTAACTTCAGCACTGGTAGCACCTCAGAAATAAGCTGCGTTTCTTTATAAAAAAATGATTAGCTATTATCTGTATAACTTGTTTACTGAACAATATATTTATAGAGGACGTAAACAGCTCCAAGATGGAGTACAGAATGTGCTTGTATGTGCGACAGTAAATGGAAACTGGAACAGTGAATCTAAGATAGCTGCTCACCAGATCTCTGTGGAGCACCCAGTTAGCATGGAGGTAATGGATCCCATCCAGAATCTGATATAGGAGAGACTTCACCATCCCTCTGGGCAGCTGCATTGGCTTCTTATTGGCCTTGGAGGCACGGTGGAACTTGATGATGTGCTAGGAAACAGACAAAGGTTTCAACTCAGTTGTGCATGTGGAGTGTAGCATATCTATTAATTCAGACAGTGTGGCCACAACATTCACAAGAACAAAAGCTTCACATACTGGTAAATTAGGTAAACTATAATCTTGTGATAAAATCACAGGATTATATTAGCAGCTGGTGGAACCCAAAAGGTTTTTTGAGTTTACAGTATACCAGTTTCTGAGTTTAGTATATACAATACTATGCTGAATAATCAAGACCAAGAGCTAAATGAATAAGTTTAATTTCCAAGACTCTTTGGCAGTTTTTGAAAAAAAGAGAATTTACAAGGGTGGCTACTATGACAAGCAATAAATCATTGCAAGGAACTTTACATATTTTACAGGTGTGCTTTGCTTAGCATAAAAAATAACTACCTGGGATCTATCCAGAATCAGCCTACCAGCACATCTAAGGGCCATGACACACCAAACCAACATCAAAGAACTAGTCGTGGTAAAGGGCAATGGAGGAGTCGCTTCACATTTCGTTTTGTCTGGACAAATAATTGGCACTTGAACGCATCACAAAGACAACAGCCGGTGGCCACATTGCATGCAGGTTTTGCAATTGTGTGAGTGGTGCATAAGGCAGACGACCTGGGACGATGAATATACAAACTGTAAACAAAGCAGCGTTAGCTCCACAGATTTCATACCACAGATGGTTTAGAATTTCTTTGAACTGAAAAAATGTGTGATAAGAAGTTTTAAACTGGACTGGTGTTAATACTGTTGTCTTTTGTCATGTACTAAATTGCTCAGATTAACAGCCAATCATGTTCATCCGAAAAGCCACCAATGGGAATCTGACTGGTCCATACAGTGAAGGATACACCACAAAAACTGGGCCCAAGAACACTCTCTGACAGCCTGATGTTGTCCAAGTGTGTCACACCCTTAAAGTTCACAGATTAGAGTCAATAAGACCATTGGTGTTTTTTCTTAAAGCTGTCTAACTTTTCCTTTAACATCAGCTCATACCTCACTTGCTACTGGGATTCATTGCATTGACAGTCAAATACACTCCTTATTCTTTTATTGTAAAACAATTCCTATCCACCATGTGAAACATCATGTCCCAATAAACAATGGTGGAAAACTGGGTAAAGGGTGAACCTAATTACTGACCCTGGCACAATCTAAAGGAAGTATTCAAAGAGGAAAGTCTCCAGACAACCAAGGATTTATTCAGGCATAAATGGAAGTGAAACCGTGAATTTATATTAAAGCACTTTTTAGATATTTAAAAATATAAAAATATTGATAGATCAAATCTTCCTTCCACAGTATTATCTCAGTGACATATTAACCACTAAAATTTGTCTTACGTCAGTAATACAAGTAAGTATACACAAGAAAATAAAATTAGATGTCTATTAGCCACATGAATTTGCATAAATACACCACAACAATCTCCATAATGACTTTATTCAAACATTAAGAAACTTTTTTGGTACAAAGACTAATATAATATCTGCCACTTTTAGTAAAATAAAATCAGGTTTTCTGTGAAAACAATAAAATAATAATATCTTGCATACATTGAAAATATCAGTTTACATAATGGGAAATACATACTGTACTGGTAAATGTAGCGATGCCGCAGAGAAACTCACCCAGAGATCATGTTCAGCGTAGTCAAAGAGGAGCCAAACCTTTCTGTCGCTGTGAGACAAGAACACTTTCTGCAGGGCAATCACATTTGGGTGTTTCAGTTCTCGTAACAGCTGAAAAAAAGATTCAGATTCGAGGTTAATGTTTGGGACACCACTGCAAAAAATGTTTCATTGAGGCATCCAAAATGCAGGGGATGAATGCTACTAATTATGGCAAATTAAAAGTCTTAGCTGCCAGCTTCCAGTTTTCAGTCGGACTGAGTTTTGATGTTGCAAGAAATGTCAGCAGATTCAATCAGCTGTCACTAACTAATTAATTTTGAAATAAACTGATACAAGGTCTAAATAAGTCTGTCAGTGCGGAAACAGACCAAAGACATCCTTGTTTTCTGTAAGCCCAGATATTCTATCTATGAGGTTGGAGGCATCATCTCTGATGGAAGTTTTTCTGTAGTATTAACTTGAGCAAAGTGGAATGATTTCTCTAGTAAAACCATCAGCTGCTCTCACGTCAGTTTTACAATGTCTCACCTAAAGTTTGATTAATTAAAATCATAGGCATAAACCAGATTGTTTGTTTCTGAACAGGGCCTTTAGTATATGCAACAAGGAGCTGTTAAAAATAAGCCGAAGTACAATGTTTAATCAACATTTAATTAAAAACATGTTTAATCAACATTTGATATCTTCTGCTACTGTGTAGCCTGAGCATGTGGTGTGTAACATGTCTTCCATGTGTGTTGTTTCAGTTACTTTAATCTACCTAATATTGGGAAGTGCATTTAATAAGACTGGGACTAAAAACTACATTCAGTGGATCTACTACTCCAAGCTGCCACGCTTTAAACAATAAATAAAAATGCACAAAATGTGTAAATATCAAAATGTATTTACTTTAATTTTCCTTTTATCCTATAATACAGTGTATGTAAAAACAACTTGATTAAACATGCTTTTACAACATATAAGACACAGTACATGTGCACCTAGATGTGTGCACGTGACGAGGATGGAACCACTTCCATCTCACTTTGAGTTAGGAAAATCTTTGGTATATAATGTGTCTTCACAAATAATTTCTTACGTATGTATATTCCATCAACACGAAAGTGAAACTAATATAATAGCCAACACAGCTAATTGGCAAGAGAGGAAGGCTGCTTTTTTCAGAGCAATGCAGGCGGCTCTTCGATGCAGTATGCAGCAGCATTTTGTCAATATTAAATAGATGAATATTTAAATTGGTAAAAAAGAAAAAAACTTTATGTGTCAGTCAGTGATAATTTGAGCTCAAAGGAATGAATGTATGGGAAACTGAAGGCTTTACATTTCACCTACATTCTCCCAAATCTACCTGCAGCAATTTAGAACTGGACTATGCAATACTATTATTAGACCTATTGATTGGCTTTATTGCTCAATATACGATCCATGAACACCATGTGCTAGAGTTCAGTCAAGTGAAACATAATATAATTTAAACAGCAAAGTACCATAGCTACAGACATTCAGTAGTTATGTGTCCAAAGTTTTATTTATTTTTTAATAGTAGTAGCTTCAACATGGAAACATCTAATGTTTTCATTTATCAGTGAGCCTCTGGCTGTTAGAGCAGCTGAAGGCCTAATGGAGGTTAGCAGTGAGTTAGCTACATAATGGAGGAATTCGGTCGTGGATAATGCTGCACACTGCATTATCACTGAAGGTGCCCCTCTTTCTCTCTCTTTGTAACGACAGCACTTAAAATTGTTAAACCCCCATTGAAAATTAGGTGTATTGGCACAATTTACAAACCTTTAGCCATTTGGAATGAACAGTTCAAACTAGAACAATTTTAAAGGCTCAACACAACAAATCTTCCAAATTTAATAAAAAAAGGCAACTTCCAGGGACTATTGCATTCTCTAAATTATTCTCCCTATGAATAGAATCAAATGAGGTTTTGTCTCAAGTAAACCTCATACAACTACTTAGGGGCTTCGTTAGTTTAACCAGGTGTGGTTAAGTTAGAGAGGGTGTGGAAGACTTTACTAGTTTTATTCAAGTACGAGGACATCCTAGGAGAAAAAGTCCTGCTGTCTGTGAGGAACGTCAAGCTTACTGTAGGTGTCATTGGACCTTACAACAACATAGTAATCCTTTGCATACTTGAAAGCATGGAGCACCCAAACCCATATATATAGAGTATATATGAACTGGAGGACATAGACCATGAAGAACGAGCTAAGGTTTAGAAATACCGATAGAAGCTGGTGTCTGGAAGAGTGACACGAGAGACAATCTATACTCATATTGCCCTTTGAACAGACTTCCGTAGGGTGTTCTCTTTGGGAGGGGGACAGAACTGAAATATTGAACAGTGAATCAAGCTGAGTTTTTTATTTATAAAGCCGGTCATGACTTTACTTCACCTACAGATACATGCAGAAAACTACAAATACAGATGCTCAGCTCCTGGGCTTGCAGATTTTCTTGAAATGTCATTAAGTTATTTCTATTTAATTGTTAACCTTCTGTTTTAGCTGCTATATTTGTTGTCACCCTCAGGTGACTGTTCTTTGTGTGCACTGCTTCTTGGCAGCAATAGCCTCAAAAAAAGTGCTTCCAGTGTCTGTGGATGAGACCTGCACACAATTCAAGACAACTGCTTCAATTAGGTCATACTATAAAGCAAACACATATAGTGGTTTCTCTTTGCTCGCAGACGCATTTGGACTGTGGAAATGTTTCTATTCATAATGCATTCAGGGCTATACATATGCAGAGTTCCAAATTCAAATGTTAATTTAAATGGAAATTTTAAAACAATGTGTTGCCCAAGAGTGCAAACAACTAAAATGAGAACATAATGAAAAAGAAAAAAATAATCTGAATGAGACACTTGCAGCTGACTTCAACTTCACATGTGATGACTACCGAATGTGTTTAAAGGCTAGGCAGTTCACTTCCATCAGCTGTTACAAATTCCTACAACAGACACGAGACACAAGTCTTGTCTTGGACACAAGAGTCAGTAAACTGTCGACAACTCATGTAAAAATGAACTGTTAGTGAGGACAGTTCTGGAGGTAGACAAACCCACTTTTTTATGCAAACAGAAACTGTTGCATGTTGTTGTACAAAAACAAACATTGTGACAACCTTTTTGTTGTTTTATGAACAGTAATTTGTGTTGAAATGAAAAAAATTGACAAAAATAAAATTAGTAGATCCTAGTGAGGAACATCAGGGACTGAGCCTACATAGGAATATTTATTAATGTACAACATTTCAAATGAACACTGAAATGTTGGGAATTAATACTGCAGTCCAAGAGAGACAGTGTGAGTGATATTTTAGAGCCTTTTAAAGGTAAAACATGTAAAACAGGGAAAGCTGGTGAAGATGTCATCAGACTAAAGACCAGAATCTTTACACATCACACACAACATATAATCTTCTCTGCTTATTGTCAGCACTAACTGCAAATTGAGGCAGACTTGAAAAGACTAAAGGTGGAGGGGGAACTGTTTCCCAACCTAAATGGTTCAGTATGTTTTTAAAGGAATTCATTTGTACATGTCGGTGAAGATTTTCAGTCATCCAGGTTTGGTTATCCAAAGATTGAATTATGTCAACCAGACTTCTTTTTCTTGATTAGAAACAAGAGAAAGAAGTCCGGTGGACATGATTCAGTCTTCAGAAGATGCCCAGTCAAATGTTGTATGTAGTTGTTCAGACAAAAATGAGAGTAATGTGTGACTAAGGAAATAAAAGAGCTTGATGACAGCTGACTAAAGAGGGTGTGCATGTTGGTTGGAAATATAAAAAGTTAACTTTGCATGATAAAATGGGTGATAATGCAAGATGAACTGGAAGAATAGTGCACCTATAATGCAATAATGTCCTGAAAGTGCTCCTAAAATAAACATTTGTCCATATGTAAATATCATGCTTGGTCACACACCCTGAAGCATAAGGCAACAACCACAAAAAACCTTGTATTTGTCATGTTGTCATTTTGTAGCTATTGTATGTTACTGAGACAAATCAAAAGGACACGAACATACTACTGGATTTGAAACAGAACATTTTTCTAACCAGGAGGCAGATGCCTCCTACAACTTACACAAAGACCAAGCAAGTTACTTATATTTTAATGATTTCGAATAGATAATTAGAATGATCAAATACAATTTACAGTTCATTGATTGTGACAAGAAAACCAATTGTGTAACAAAACTCTTGCATTTCTACTTCTGCTGTACCCACAAGGGTGTTGTTAGCCTTAGCGTGGAAATGTGACAGAAAGTGGGAAAAAACAGAAGGGAACATTAGAGGAATTATTTGCAGACTGTTTAATTCACCCTCAGATGTGAAAGCGAAGTCTATGCACTACCAGAATCGATAATTCTATAACAGGGCTTTGTTGTAATGAGCTTTAACTGTAAAAGACCAAACCAACAATGAACTAATCATACTGCAAGTCCTGTGTAGTGGGGTTATGGTTATATAGAAACTGTTTTATGAGGTCCCATTTTATCTGCTCTTTAGTACATACACAAGGACAAAGATGAATGCACACGAGCATGAATTGAGATGATGCACACCAGCCAGTGGTTTTACATTAATAACTGCTTTTCCTGACCACATGTCTTAAAGACCAGTTTATACATTCCACATCCATGTGTGTTCTACTATATCTGTGATGTAAATTTTGTCTTCATCCAAGTCCATGAAAGTCAAGACAGATTCTACTTTGACATGCATGTGCTGCCCAGATATTTGCATATGCAGACTGTCCACAGTACCAGTGGACTGACTGCATATGTGATAGAAAAGTAAGGTCGGGCTGGTTTCATACACTGAATGTATGTAACGTTTTACTGACACTGTTCATGTGAAGTTGTTTCTTGTTGTTAAATCAAATACAACAAACAAAGCAGTCTATGTATCTGAATGAATAACTAGAAAAAAGCAATCACCAAAGGTCAGGGAGAAGATGACTGCTAGCAAGGAAACATGAACATACACAATGCAAGACAAACTTTTATGTTGTCTTTGCGAATGTTTAATTTAAGGAACAAAATACACTCACCATGTTTGTCAGGCCTCAAGGTTACAAACAATGCAATTTGGTTATATCACTGAGCATAAATAGAAGTTTTGTACCTTCATACAGTATATGTAAGTAAGACAAACACTGCAATGATTATTTTTATAAGCAATTATTCTGATATTCAGTGTCTCGTTGGAGTTGTTGCGTGCGCACAAACACACAAATTTTAACCCTTTTCAAAAACAATTACTGTAGTTTTTCCATATTTACAAAAATTAGTTTTGTTTGAAATACATTGTGTGGAGTACTTTTACTTCTATACTTTGAGTAAAATGTAGATTATCTCCTTAGTACTTTTAAATGGTAAATGGTCTGCACTTTTATAGTGCTTATCTACATATTGGTAGTCAAAGCACTTTACACTGTTTCTCATTCACCCATTCACACGCACTCACACACCGATGGGGGAGCTACTATGCAGCCGGTTAACACTCACCGGGAGCAACTAAGTTGGGGTTCAGTGTCTTGCTCAAGGACAATTCGACCTGTGACCGGAGGAGCAGGGGATCGAATAAACAACTGTGGGATTAGTGGATGACTGCAACACAGTAAATAACAGTGACTAAAAGATTTAAAGTGGAACTTGTAGTGGCGAATTTCTTAGGCTAATACTTGCACTTTTACTTGAGTAACCTTCGTCCTCCATGACAATATTAAGACTACCAATGTTAATGTTGTAGCTGTACAAATAAAAGAAAAATGGCTGACTCTAACTTAGTAGGTAAGGGAGTTGTCCACGGACCACAGGGTCAGTGGTTTGATTCCTGGTCCTTCCTGCACATGTGCCAAATTGTCCTTGGGCAAGACACTGAAACCTACATTGCTCCCTGTGGGTCAGGTGAGCACCTTGAATGGCAGCCACCGTTTGTGAGTGTGTGTGAATGTGTGTGTGTAAATATGTGAACAAGAAGCAACATTGTAAAGTGCTTTGAATATAAATGCTACATAAGCAGAACATTTAGTAAAAATATCTCACATTAGATGTGGAAACTCGAGTATGTTTAACATTTTTTAGGTTGTCTTCTATTTTAACTATTGATTAAAATATTTAACTTATCGACTAACAGAGCTACTGTTTCAGTAAGTAGGAACAACGAAAAAGCTAAAGAGGGATAACATGAGTGTAATTCAGTGTAAAGAATTCATTAAAAACAGTTCAGACTTGGTTATTGTTTGTGTGGTTGTATGGGTGGTTTTCCTTAACTAGACATGTTGGTGCATGTGTTACAATAATGACAAAGCAGGTGACAGTGAACGCACCAGCACAAACACCATGGCAGTTGTTTAATTACTTATTATCAACAGCAATACGAAATTACTAAAATGTGTCCTTGTATTGGTAATACAAACACTGCTCTGTCTCACAAGATTGTAGCAAAACAGCACACAGCAGCTTAAGCCCCATGATACATTACCATATGTAAAGCATATACTTATCTCAGCTACAAATAAACATATTTTTATACGGATTTACAGTGTTATTTTCAGTGTTTGCAAGCTGCTGGTATAAGAACATAATACAATAACTTGTTCTGGGAAACTGGCAGTAGGCCATAATCACACGTCTGTATTCCAGGATTTTACAGCAGAAAGCTGATTGCGCTGTGGGAAAAACATCTACATGCAGAAAAAGTTGTGGCTCACTTTAAGTGCTCTTAGGCAAAGGTCCTTTGGGCTGTGCTTTAACTTGTGCATGGATGAAGGACAGTGACAGCAGACTACTAATTGTCATTGTATTGAACTTTTAATGCAGCAACAAGGTTCTGATCATCATTGAGGCTAAAATGCTGAATGCATGCTTCAATATGGAACATTTAAGGTTTTAAATTTAAAACTTAAGTGACCTCTTTTAAAATCCTAAAAAGTTTTTGCCATTTTGTAAAGTAAATATTTCATCATTTTCATATCACAATAACACAGTAGGTGGATCAAAAAGATAAAGTGAGAAAGTGATTAAGAAAAAAGGCTGTCTGTCCTCCTCCTGAGCAAAATAGGTCATGCTCAGAAAGAAAGTACTAACTGGACAGACTCCAAATATTCACAGCTAAGCCAGATTCTGGCCTGGACTGCCAGTTTACCACTAAAGAGGCTTCTTAAGACCCAAATGTTGTTTCAGGTCACTGACCATCACATACCACTTGTAAGCAGCTCCTGGAGTTTCAACTTAGTCTGCTTCAGGATTTGGAAAGAAAACATTTACCAAAAACAATTTTAAATCAAGGGGTTGACTGAGTGCACCTATTTTTACCTTTGGTTTTCCAAATCTGAAACCAGTGAAACATCTTTTAGAAACTAAGGTGGATGCTACTTACTGTAGTAATTGAAGCTAAAACTTAAGCAAATCATCCACTTTTCTGTGACCATAGCCACTGTTCCCACTTCTAGTTGCTTTAACATGTTTTCAAGCAGGTTATACATTGAATGTTTTTGTCTCATTTCTCAGTTATAAAATCAGTTTACTGTGATATTTCACTGACTAGTATTAACAGTGATATAAAAAGGTGGATAAAAAAATAATTGTTTGCAAACACATGTGGCTTATGCTTTAAGCAATACTTCCAATATGATGAACCATTTAAGAATACATCACCCCAGTGTGTCTGCTGACATCAACGGTAAAAGTATTAAAGTATTGGAGTATCTGAAGCAAAAATACAGCCATATACTGTCATAGAGGATGCAGGATTTCAGCATATGATTAAAAGGATTGAGCTTTGTCCCCTCTTGCTGAAGAATTAACAAAGCAATGTTTACTTCAACTTGAGTGCATTGAGATGTGATTTATGCTGCACTTATGATTGGCTTAGTCTATAACTGGGCTATTTTTCTATAAAAATAATAGCTGTATCTTTTTGTTTCCACTAATTATAAAACCTATTCTAAGATTTGACAAGAAGTGTTTCACAGTGATGTCACTGTCTATGTTCCTTATGTTCGTATCCTCCTTTTTAGGGCAAACAATTTTAGCATTTATTTTGCAAAAAGGTGTTACTTTACCAAAATGTACTTAACCAAATCAAAAACTGAGACCCCCAGTTCAGATATGAACTGAATGGAGAATTATGTAAACCATAAAGATATTAGTAATATTTGAGATAATTGGTAACTACAAGTATAGTGGAACTAAACTAGTATGGGTAACTTCTGGACATCTAAACAGGCTGTGGCATTCAGATAAATATGTGTGGGCTGCCACCAAGACTTAGCTTAAGCAAATGAAATATAGATAAGAGGCTGGTTCAATGCTGCCCTATCATGGAGCCCAGGAAATTTATGATGGAATTTCCTGCACACAAATAAAACATAAAACTGTTTTTATATAGCTATTCTCATTCAACTTGTGGTTCATTTAACTGGATACTAACAACTGTCAACAACAGTAACAATAACAACCTTTACATAATTAACAGTGTTATACAAGATACATTCCAAATAACACATTTGTAACAAGAGGCCCTGATGAGGCAGCACACATGCTAATCTCTAACATCTGAGAGGGCTTTGGGATTACACAAAAAGATTCCAAATGACCAGTTAAGAAAACATGAAAGTGATAATCATAAAGTATGTGATAAAATAAAAAGAAATTCACAGATGAAAAGTGAAAAACTGCCAGTACTACCCAGGATCCTCGTACTCCCGAGAACTGATTAATGATTTCCTTCATGTGGCTGGCAAGCAGCAGGTCGATAAATCCACTTCAGGTTTCTCTGTGCAGGGCTCTGCCTGCCACTGGTTAGAGGCAAACACTACAGCTCTGTTTGAGGGGGGACATGCATGCCAAGCCTTCTCCCTCCAGAATTAACAAAGTGACAGAAGACATTGGTACAATCACAGCTGCAGCAGCCATTCAAAGACAAATACTGCTGACTAAGCTATAGTACATCTTTAATAGATAGCAGACTGAAGCTCCAAGGGTGTTCAGTGCATTTTCCAGCAGAAATAATATAATGATGCATTGGATCAGAGGCAGATTAGACACACAAACACAATCTACTTTTCTCCAACAACAGATGTAGCATATTGACTGAGACTGAGACATTAGCTCTTATCCAGTCCATGGCAACCATGCGCCGAACCTCCACCCTCTACAAATACGACTAAAATATGTTTCTGTTTGCACAATGATCAGCATGCTTAAGAAGAATGGCTGATGCAGACCAGCCACCCAACACAGGCTGTCTCATTTAGACCGAGGCAGAAAAAATGAAAACTCATCTCTCGTTGGAGAACAGTTTTATGTTTCTACCTTTGAGGTGAAGCAGCCACAAATCCAATTCATTACTACATAATTTTCTTGCCATAGGTCATTATTACTAAGGGAGTGAGAGCACACTTATCTGCACATGATATAAGGCCACCAAAACTAAATAACCCCCTTTAGTTATTCGAGGCAGTGCTCACATTTTATGTGCCCACATGTGCAGCTATGGCAGAAAGGGAAAAAAAGGGGAATATTTATGAGGTCAGGACATTTAGCTAAACAAAAGCCATTGTGAGCAACAGGGAATACAAGACTCATTTCATGGGAATAATAAAATTCATGAACAATGTTTTAATTCATGGAGGTCAAACTTAATGGCGGGAACAGATGTGAAACAGAAGCAGGTGGGTGAGTGACTTACAATAATAAATCACTGGAGGGCCCTTTGATGATAAAGAATTAAAATAAGGTAATACTTTTTTCTATTAACAGTCATATCCTGCTGAAATAATGATGCAGTTATTTAAGGATAACTCCACTTTCAAATTACAGTCATGGCAAATAATAATATAGAGCCTAAGTGAAACCAGAGATTCTAATATTCTTCATAACTTGTGCAGGTAACTGATAAGAGCCCAACCTGTTGCTAGACTCTGTTAGTTCTCTCTATAATAACACACTACTCTGAGATCTAAGGACAACACTTTTTAATTTTTACATATGCCTACATTCAAAATGTATAGCAGAATTCTTCATTTCAAAATTTTTGCAAAACATATTTTTATAAACTTTGCTATTCTGAGAATAATCACAAACTGAAATCTCTCCTACATAAAAAGTATTGTAACTTTTGCTGTGGCTCCAAATTGTGGTCAGGTTTACAGTTTCTTAAGATGTGTTTATTAAAGCCCACTTGCAGTACACTGAATTGATTGGACATAATTTAGAAACTCATAATTCACACTGCATTTCACAACAAAGTCAAGCCATGTAGTGTCTATGTATACCTATATGTAAATTTTGAATACACACAAAATCTAAAAAAAGAAAAACACATAAAACAAAACTTTGTAGCCAACAACTTGGAATTTATTTTCAACAAACCAGTTCCTGTTTTCCACTCTACCTGGACTCCCTCCATCAATAAGCCCCACCCTGATGAACTCACTTTCTACAGCCATTCTGCTAAGAAGTTACCCATGCATTACTGTATCTAAGCACAGCCTGCTGCAGTGACAGGAATGCAGTGGAGCAATGACTGCCTGGATTTTCAAGAAAAAGACCACGGTAGCTTGATAAATAGGAAACAAGTAAAACCATTTTCAAGGCCTCTGATGAGGCACACTTTTTGATCAGAGACACATACCCAATAAAGTATGCAAAACATCTCAAACTTTCTTTAGCCACTGTATATTCTGATATCTGGTTAAATCAATCAGAAAAATAAACCTTGTCTACAAAGGGAATCTAGATAGATTAAAAAGCATTATTGCTTATGCTTTATATCGCTCTGGTCCAAAAGGAGCAAATAAACCTTTACATGTAAAAAATCATAAAACACCCTTGTAATTTTAGAAAGCTAAATTAAACACACTGCAACCAGTAATCTCTCTCTACACATCCCGCCTCAACTCAACTGCATGCGGCATGCCAGTTACTGAACTGCACTGTTTGCAAAACCAAGCAAGGTGGTGACTTAAGAGGCACAAAGAGTTCTTTGTTCTGCCAGGCAAGTCTTGATTATTTTAAGCAAGGCCAGTTTCTGGTGGTTGTTTGGGAGAATGTTCAGGAGACAAGTGATGTGAGACTTGTTCTGTAGGAAAATAAAGGCAGGAGAGACTTGCTTCTACCTGTATTGCTAAAGATTTTTATATGCACTAGGACTATATATATATACAAAGTTTGCATCCCTATATTTTCAAATGGCAAAAAGAGTTTCATTTTTTTAATCAACATACATTTTATCCAAAAATGTCCAATAACCTAATTTTGAAAGCTTCAGGGGTCAGTATTCCATGACAGGCCAAAGTACCAGCACAAAAACCCACTTCAACAAGATCATTCTGTCAAATACAAATACAAAACATTGGATGGCCAGACACACTGTCTAATTACATCTCTAATAAAATATGCCAATTCAAGCAGTGATTTCTTCTTAAGCATTGACATATACTTGTTTTTTTGACTAAAAGCTCTCCAAACTAAACATTCAGTGAGAGAAACAGATAATTTGTTGGCCTCGTAGCTTACTGTATATGGGTATTTTGCCTGGATGCAAAATGGAACTGGCTTTCAGAATCCCTCTCTAAAGAGCAGTGAAACATCTTCTTGTGTTATTTGAATGTTTTTGTTAATGTTATTGGATACAGTTGTTTTGTAACAGGAGGAAAAATGTCCCACCTTTTTAGCATATCCTTTGAAATTGTGTCAATACACTTCTGGATTTCTAGAAATGACATCTATAACAAAACTATTTATGAAAACAAACAAAAAAATTAAATTTCTTGCAAATCAAGCTAAAATATTACCAGAGGAGCATTTGTATTTAGAGAGTTGGTATTGTCTACAAAAAAAAGTGGTTTGGCAAGGAAGTGAAAAATGCATAGAATTAAACTAATGAACCCTGTGTAGACACAAAGAGGACATTTTGTTGTGTGATACATTTTATTAAACACAAACATCATGACAACCCTGTAGTTATGAGGTCAATACACAATAAATACACAATTTCGCCAGCCTAAAAACTGCACTTAAATTGAAGATATAATCTGTAGATTCAGCTTCGTGTTAGCTTATATTAAGTTCTACACAGATGTTTTACATTCTGGTGAATAATCAGTAGTGGCCAATACCTTGAGCTTGGACACTGAGGAGAAAAAGCTGCATCAGTGCTTCACCAGCTATAAACAAGGTGTTCTGTTACTTATTTGACTGCTTTAGTATTACAATCACACATTTTAAGGCAGTGACATGACATCAACACAGACAAGGGCTGGGCAATGTGGCCGAAAAAAAAAAAGGACAATTCATGGTTTTAATATTTTTTTTCCAACATGAACTCAAAACACCAGTATAACACTGGGAGCAGCTGTAAAGCAGTAACAAAAAACGAAAGCCTACCCATAGTGATTGAGTTCTGAATGCTTCCAAAACACAGGTGACCAAAATTCTGAACTGTGCCTGAATGCAACAACAGTGCACCATCTCACCTGCATCATTTTTCGATTCAGGTGTTCCAAATCAATTGAATTAATCAAATTAATTTGGCATATCTCGCAGCTATAATGCTAATTAATCATACATTATGTATTAGCTCTTCTATGGCTACCCTGCTTTCCACACCCTCGTCCAGAGCAAAGTCTATAGCCAATGCACAGATGTTGAAGAACAATACACACACATCCTGAAATAATGTTTAATAAAGTGTTTTATAATAAAGTCCCTTTTCAAGCCTGTGAGTAAATAACGTTGATTGGACAAATTATTTTTCTTCAAAATGGCTTCCTTCTAAAGAGCTGCCATAACTACTGAATAATCTTTTTTTTTAATAAAGGCAAAATGACCACAACACACTGCAATATATCTTATCCTGTTGTCAGTTTTCCTGCAGAGCAGATATCAAAAGCAGATCTACTCGGCATTCAAGAGAGACCTCAGAAGGCGACGATTGTTCTCTCAGAGCAAAAACGAAAAAGCAATTCATCCATCTTGCTTTAACCACTGCATTTCTCTGCTTAAACAAGCACTTTAAAGTAACCAGTTTTTTCTTTATATGAACAAACATCACAGTTGAATCCATGACAACAACTGTAGGTATCCAATGTGCAATAAATACATGTGAGCTATGTTAGGTAGTGACTAAGTGTCAAATGACACAATGCTGAAACAACAAATGAGTCTCCAAGGCCGTGACTCACTTCCCTCTGCCCTGTTTG
The DNA here is from genome assembly GCA_020496755.1 of Channa maculata. Taxonomy (NCBI): domain Eukaryota; kingdom Metazoa; phylum Chordata; class Actinopteri; order Anabantiformes; family Channidae; genus Channa; species Channa maculata. The sequence continues at coordinate 22,252,415 of CM035616.1, read as the reverse complement.
GCAGAGAACCTTCATTCAGGACTAGAGCGAGAGATTGGTGAGCAGGCAGGCAACCTGACACCCGCCTAGATGCACATACACAGACACAAAAACAGCCATTTTCCAACAACATTCTCAGAAACCTGAGCCAACTATACCAAAATTTAATTAAAAATTCAATTCAATTCAATTTAACTTTATTTATATAGCGCCAATTCACAACAAAGTCATCTCAAGGCACTTTACAGAATAAAGTCAAGACTATAAAGATGTATAGAGAGAACCCAACAATTCCCCCTTGAGCAAGCCCTAGGCAACAGTGGAGAGGAAAATCTCCCTTTAATGGAAGAAACCTCCAAGCAGAACCAGGCTCGGGGTGGGCGGCCATCTGCCTTGACCAGTTGGAGTGAGTGGAAAGTGAAGAGAGAAAAGAAAAAGAGCAACAAAAGCAACAACAAAACATCGGGCATGGTGGTAGGATGGGTAGCTGCACACTGGAAAACACACAGCTTCAAAGCCTGGGGACACCTGCAAAGAGGTACAGCGAGAGGGAGACAGAGAAGGAGAAAGACAACTAAGGGAAAAAACACACAGAGTTAATCTCATACAGTAGTTACAATTTAGAAGTGAGAGGAGAGAGTGAAAGGAGGAGGGGGGTCCCCCAGCAGTCTAAGCCCATAGCAGCATAACTATAACTAAGTATAAGCTTTATCAAAGAGGAAGGCTTTAAGCCTAGACTTAAAAGTAGAGAGGGTGTCTGCTTCCAGAATCTGAAGGAGCTTGATAGCTAAAGGCTCTGCCTCCCATTCTACCTTTGGAAATTCTGGGAACCACAAGTAGGCCTGCATTCTGAGATCGAAATGGTCTACTGGGATGATATGGTGCTATGAGGTCTTCTATATATGATGGAGCCTGACCATTCAGAGCTTTATATGTAAGAAGCAGGATTTTAAATGCTATTCTAAATTGAATGGGCCAGTAGTACTGGAGGCCAGACTTATGCCATCTAGAGTAACAATATGGTTGGAAATCATATTTCTTAGATTTTTGGGCCCAAATACTATGACTTTAGTTTTGTCTGAGTTTACAAGTAAAAAATTATGGCACATGTCTTTATGTCTTGTAGGCATGCTTGACGCTTGATTAACTGATTTTCATCTGGTTCCATAGATCGATATAGCTGGGTATCATCATCACAGCAATGGAAATTTATGGAGTGTTTTTTAATAATGTTGCCTAAAGGAGACATATATAAAGTAAAAAGTATTGGTCCTAATACGGAGCCTTGTGGAACTCCATAGCTAACCTTTGTGTGCATAGAGGATTCATCATTAACATGAACAAATTAAAATCTATCAGATAAGATTCAAACCAACCTAGTGCAGTTCCTTTAATCCAATTTCATGTTCCAGTCTCTGTAATAAAATGTTGTGATCAATGGTATCGAATGCAGCACTAAGATCTAACAGAACAAGTATAGAGACTAGTCCATTATCTGATGCCAAGAGAAGATCGTTGGTGACATTTACCAGTGCTGTTTCTGTACTATGGTGAACTCTAAATCCTGATTGAAAATCTTCATACTAATTATTCCTATAAAGGTGTTCACACAATTGTTTTGCGACTACTTTTTCAAGGATTTTAGAAATAAAGGGGAGGTTAGATATTGGTCTGTAATTGGCTAAAACACATGGGTCAAGACAGGGTTTTTTAAGTAGTGGTCTAATTACAGCTACCTTATAGAACTGTGGTACATATCCTATTCCTAAAGATAGATTAATGATATCTAATACAAACGTATCTATTAAGGGTAAAGCTTCCTTGAGCAGTTTAGTAGGAAAACATTTTAACTTTATATTTAAACAGATATAGTCACATAAAAACAAAACTCTATTCACTAGTATAGCACCCACCCAGACTGAAGTACAGTATTTAATAGTGTTTCTACTCATAATTGGGGGGCCTGATGGCAAGGGTCACCTTGGTGGTGATCCAGAGCCCAAATAAATTGGGAGGGTTGTGGAAGGAAGGGCATCTGGTGTAAAGACTCGTGCCAATTCAACATGCGGAACTGTGGTGATCCCTGAAGGGACAAGTCTTTTTCTACTCATATTGGGGGATCAAAAATCCTCAGAAAATATTGTTGCTTGCTCAACAGTGTGACATTGCAGAGCTATGCTGTGATAGAAATAAGTAATCATGAAATTAGATGACGAAGAACATCTTGCTAAAGTAAAGCAAAAGGTTAAATCATACTTCGGTACAAACAGTAGTTTTACACTTGCATATACTGTACATAATGTACCCCACAAGATGGAAACATCTAGACAGTGACAACAAAATGCCCAAGGGACTGACCAGCTTCTCTGTAAGTGCGTCACACTATTTATGATGACTTACTCAGGAGAGTGGACAACCCCCTTAAGCCCAATTTCTGCTTCCCACAGAAGGGGATTTAAATTTCTATCACTTACATCAATGTGAAAATTAAAAATGAAAGAAAACTGAAATGAATATAGCAGAAATGTCTGTGAAAACCTTTTCACACAGCTAGAAGAATACGTTCAAAATCTAATAATGGATGTTTATGTGTGACAGTTTATACAATAACTTTCCCACAGTGGGCTGATTTGAAAGTAATAGTTAATAACCAGTGTGATTACTTGTGTGGTTGCATTGCAGATTATGTTGTAAAGCCAACAATGTGGCACTAACAATACTTCATCCATACATAACAAATTAACACAAAAACAAGTAAATGAACATTAAACAGTGTGTAGGCAGCAATCAGACAATTCTTATAATTCTCCTGTTTCCAGTTCAAATATGTGTCCACATGATCGGCCAAAAGATTTTTGATGCTCAAATAATATTATGATTCTTAAGACGGATTCTTGCTGAACTTAAAGGTCAACTGGAAAACTAAATACTAAGTAATCATTACTGAGCTAATCATTTCCAGAGCAGACTGTTGTGATTTTTGGTTGGTTTGGTAAAACACAACATTTTCAGACAGGCATTGGCTTGTTGTCTATCACAGTTAGGAAATCGGCATACAGACTTGGTCAGGGCTTGAAAAGAATCCTAAACTTGCAAAATCACTACTTCAATACTTTAAGATCACCATCCACACGTACACTCAATGTGAAGCTTTGCTCTGTAAAACACCAACCACTGCACCACCCACAACATCCACACACACTAAGCATGCATTACAAATTGTGCTTTTTTGCTGACAAAAAGAGAAACTATGAATATGCAACATCCTGTCAACGGTTGTATGTACTCCAAATGTCAATATGCAGCCACCAATCATGAGGACTCCCATAGGTTTATGTACAGTTTGCTCAGTGTCACTGGCAGTGTTTGCATCAGATGACACTTTGCTGCCTCCCCCCAGGACATACTATAGTGGAATACCAGAGCTACTTACATAACCAGCCAGTCAAAGGGGCTACATTATTCTCTGACAACAGCCTGGGAGGGATGATGGCATTCTGACTTGGCCTCAGGCAGAACCACACCCCTCTACAAATACTAGACCCAAGCTTCAGTGCTGGTTGCAAACCTTGTAAAAGGATATGTCCATCTTCCAGTTTAAAAAAAAAACAATGGCACTGAATTATTGTGTGGTTTGGAGCTGTATAGTTTTTATTCTTGCTTGAATGGAGATGTCATTGTGATTATTATTACAAAATATTATTGCATGCAAACATCAGCAACATCAGGTTTTGGTATTGCTTAGCAAAAATGCTTTTATATAAAGTCAGAATTATGCAACAGCAATTATACAGAAGGAAATCCAATGTCAAAAGTCTTTTACAGACATGGAATAAGTAACACTGATGACTTCAACAGTATGTTACAATGATTGAATTTTGTCTTTTATATAAATGATTATTTTGGCTTGTTTTGTTTTCAGACATGCCGGGGAAGTCACACAAAGATCCATGATGCATGAGAATAAACAGTATCCAGCAGCAGGTTGAAAGTTTTAGTAAAGGTCAAAGACCATTTTTAGTTGTCTCTCAAGTAGTGTGATAAGTGGTTGTTTATGAATTGTTTTTGTGCTGAAATTGTATTAATGACCATCATGAGCATTTGTCCAGAGACTGCAGATCTCTGAAAACGGACAGATCTCTGGCAGTACTTGAAAACCAATGGGCATATAGTTATTGTAATTGGCCGCTGGTTTGGCCTTCGAATGACTGTAAGCTGTAGCAGCAGTACTTTCTGTGACAAACATCATGGAAGCACTGAGGCTACTTCACTCAGTTGGGCTGCATTAGTAATCCACCTTGTGTAGACAGTCAGTAGAGAGTGAATCACTTTTTAAAATCATAACAGACAAGAACAACAACAACAACAGTACACAGAGCAACTGCAGATAGAGCTCTGAACACTTTAAAATATAAGGTTGACTTACACTCTGTACAATCCCTGAATAACTCAATCCCACAAACAGAGCACCACTGCTGTTGCTAACAGGCTGCACCTGCTGCATATGCTACAGTTTATTTGTAGACATGGTACTACTTCATTTCAATTGCCCACACAAAGACAAGTCATAGGTCCACTTATAAGATGAAGTGAGAAAAAGGATTACCAGGAAATTATATATGATTTGTGGCTGTCAAAGAGCAGCTATTAATATGTAAGAGACTCCATGACGTTTTCTGGGAAAGGTGAGATGCCTGCCTATCACTGAGATAAAATGACTACCTTCCTTTGGCATTACTGTGTCATCTTTAGCTCCTGCCATTACTTAAAGCTCATACCTGCAGGCAACAGTAGCATGTGTAGGCAACACTCACATGTGCAGGTATCTCCAAAGAAATGTTTGGGGAAAGTGGGTTAACATGAGCCAGTGGGTAAGTTGACCTACTCCCTATATCTAGGCTACAGTGCACATTTTTGGTCATATGACTATAAATTCAGCAAACACTAGAGTTCGAACTAAACTATGAAGGAAAGAATCACATGTTTTTTTCTCCACAAAAACTGTATTTTGCTTATCAAAATACATTTTCAACATATAAGATAAAATGTAAATTTGCTTTCAACATAAAATCACATTTATATGTGATTTTTTTTTCCTTTTAATAAATATATTGAAATTTCCAAAATTGTCATTTGTCAGGGTTTGTCATTATGAGGGACTGTGTGTAGATTAATGAGAAAAAAAAGAATTTAAAAACTGTTGTATCAGGCTGCAACACAACAAAATTGAAGAAAGCGAAAGGGTTACACAGTATGTTGGTGATTTACTGTTGTGATTACAACAAATAATGCAATCAAACCCCCATGAATGCAATTTAAAACATCATAAAAACATCACAACATGCCTCACAATCTTTTTAGAAAAGCGGCTATGACATCAGACATTTTAGGCCACTGCAATCACTTAAGGAAAGATTGGCCTGGTGTTCCAATGGTGGCTATGGGGCAAAGTGAGCTATGGAGTGAATTTAACCAAAAGTCTCTTGATTCACTTTTGTGTAAAATGGTACTTTTAGGGTCTCCCAGTTTCTCTTCAAATAAACACTACATCTTATCACACATAATTGTTGCTGTGAAACCAAATCCATTCCAAAGTATCTTCTCAAGGCCTCTCATTACAATGTCCTAAGGTGCCAGAACCAGACCCCAAATGTGAGTGTAGTGCTACTTTGTAAAAAAAATAAAATGCCTTGAATTGAGGCCATCAACACATCCAATTGCTTTCACAGAACCTGTTTATCACCTGGCAAGCTGCACCTTAACTTTCTGTATGAAGGTTCCTGTTACCATCATTTATAGGAAGTTGGTTATTATTTGTTCAGTCTGTTTAGCTTCTTATGGCCTTGTTGGTGGTTTTCATTGAAAATTGTTTTATTTTTTACAAATAAATAAAAAATGTCACAAAAAAGAGAATAATTAGGCACTTTTCTCACTGAGTGATGTAATGAAGAAGTGACCTCAAGCTCAAACTGCAGGGAGAGAGCAACAATTCATGTTTATCTGCAACCTCGATGGAAAAAGTGTTGATGAAGGAATAGTCTTCAGACTCCAACTGGTGGTTCAGTGACCGTAAACAAATGGATGTGTGTGTTTTAACTGAAAAAGTCGTAAAATTTCATTTGATAGGAGACATTTCATTCTCTGTCATTTTTCCAAACTTAGAAATTGCCTTATCTTACCCCACTCTTACTGACATGAATGATTTCTCACCTTGCTCAAAAACAAAGACACAAATGAACTGAACTTAGGAAGCACCCTGCATTTGCTTATGTATCTGTGCCAGGCACACTGCTTCAACTGGGAGACATGTGTCTATTTTCTCTATATTCCAAAAAAAATAAAAAAAACAAAAACTCACAAATGTTCCAAATCAACATAATTCCCCCAGACATCTAGCAAATCCATAATTGACTAGCTAATTGCAGGCTGCTGTACAAAGTTATGGGTATTCAGCATGTGTAAAAAAAAAATCTCCACCAACTTTGGAATAAAGAAAACATGTCACCCAGTGGAGCAGTGCCTCTTGTTTTTAATATATGATTTTTTTGTACTAAACCTGAAAGCACCCCAGCATGCTGCACAGAATGCCAAGACCGCTGTGCCAAGAAGCAGCATCTAATGGTTGTTTTTGTGTACAGAAACAAATGAGATACAGGATGTTATTTAGGAAACTTCAGTTTTGTTTAGTCCAGAGAGTGTTATGTTTTTTCACTTTCCTTCCTATCTAGCAAAGTGTGGCCACTCACTCCAGCTCTAGCCTCAGACATGAAAGAAATATTTGTCTGCTCATCACAATCTCAGAAAGAATTTAAAGTTGCACAATTCACTAAATATTGAACATTACCTTTAAGATTACAAAGTGATGTGAAGCCTCAGAAACAAAGACACAAAGAAAGAAATTAACTTACAGCAATTTCCCTGCAGGCCGACATCGAAATTCCAGTGCCTTCTATTTGCTTCAGTGCATACTCCTTTTCATCCTTCCTGCAGAGATACAAGAAAGTTGAAGCAACATTATGAAACAAAGAATTGGCAAACAAAGAATTAAACCTTTTCAATATCGACCTCAAATACTCTTGAGTCATGCTTTTTTCCCTAAAGCAGGAGGTGTTTTGGGAGGAAGAAGGTGACATCAGGGGTTAAGAAAATGTTCAACTGCCTCGGAGAAATCTCTGCCTTTAAAAGCAGCAAAGAGCCATCCATGCCCTCCAGGAGTTGTCTGTTTTTGTCTTTATCCTGGCATCTGCAGGTTAGTCATTTGCCCTTGTGAATTGCATTTGTTCATGAAAACCAGCTAATAAGTGAAATGGGAGACTGCAGAGCTGGGCACGTTCAGCAGATAAATATTGATTTCAAATAAGCAGTGTTCTGGTGCGTAATATCGAGCCTGAGCACGGGGCTATGACAAAAGTAAAGGCTAAAAGCAAACATATTATACAAAAACAGTGCAAAGAGGCATAATCAAAATGTAAACACAGTTTGTGGATGGCATCCAATAACAACCTCATTCAGTTAGCAGCCAGCACAAATCAAACAGTTCCTCGTGGCTCTGAGATCAAACCCACTCAGCTTAATTTGCATCGGAGATGGTCATGGATTAACTGGCACTCTTAGGCGCATTTTTAATACTACCTGAGCTACACAGATGTTCACAACAGCTTATAACATTTCACCTTTGGTCTGTAAACACGATCCACATGATTTTAGTTAATTTCACATATTAAAGGTTTATCTTGCTAGTTACTAGTTGCTTTTATACATTGCCTCAATAGTGTGTTTTAAAGAACATTAGAGAAACACAAGGAAACAAAAAAGCTCATCAAAATTGTTTTGTTTTAGATAATGTGTAAGAAAACCATTTGTCTCTGATTTGACATGTGAAACTGCTGCTTTGCTTCAAACAGCCCCAGACACATCCCAAAATCTGAAGCTGATGTTCGGCCATACATGGCCCAGTAACAACAGCTGAACTGGTTAGCTACGTTCCTCCAGGACACTGCATGGCTCTTGTCATGGTTAGTGTGTGCCTGCTATGCCTGTGCAAGGCCTCTGGAATTGCGTCACTGTGGTTGGAGCATGGTCCCATCATGTCTCTCCCAAAATTTAAAACACTATGGTCTGTGGATGCACTGGTGACTTTTAGTGTGTACTCTACTGTACAGTGCCAGCACCATAAACCTATGGTTAAAAAACCACCAGAGACAAGCAACACAGCATAAGTCTGAACAATGTTTACTCTGGACCTGAACAGTCAGAGGTAAGTAACATTTTGTGTAATAGTACAATAGCACACCCATAAGAAGACTTAACCTGACTGGATAGAGCTAAAATGAATAAGTTATCGCACTAAGCAAATCAAATATTAGCTTAGAAATTCAAAAGGCTACCAAAAACCTTTTAAAAATGAAACAAATTAAAAAAAAATGTCAATTTTAAAAACATTTAAAATGCCAGTTTTGATCCCAACTTTATCTTAACTTAAACTAATGCATTCCCTTAGGTTAAGATTTCATGTCAGACTACTGACCTTTAATTTTTTTATTTTTATATTTGTCTACCAGATGCAGCTATTTTTTTCTATTCCACACATGCAGAAATATTTCCCACTTTTTAAAAGTTTCTGCAAGGGTGCCTTGTTAATGACATGATATTTGTTTCAATACTAATGTTGGACTGATGGTGTGTGTGTGTGTGTGTGTGTTTCAAAATAAAACAGTTTTTACCATTGTCTAATTTTCAAGCCCCTTTACATCCTTTTATCACTACATAGCTTGACTATTGTAATTGGAAGGAACAGCACGATATTGTGTGGTATACGACCAAATTGCAAAGCAAAACACTGCCACTTCCGCAACTTTGTTTTTGCGTCATGTTCTGCCCCCTGTTCGAAGTACCCAATCACCACCCCTTGCCTAGATGCTTGGCTACATGCTCCCGATGTTGGCTACATGTCTGAAAGGGAAAGTCCTCACAATGTCAGGACCTAATCCTCCTGACATTCTGTAGAGTTCATGTCTGAAAAGGGTTTAAGAGTGGATTCATAGGCAAGCAAAGGTGGAAAGCCATTAAGATGGTTTTGTGTGTTGTATTTAAGAAGGTGCAACAAGGGAATTGGCAAAATGTATTAGTTTAATACCATAATAGCACCATATCATCCCAGTAGACCACTTCGCTCTCAGAATGCAGGCCTACTTGTGGTTCCCAGAATTTCCAAAAGTAGAATGGGAGGTAGAGCCTTTAGCTATCAAGCTCCTCTCTTGTGGAACCAGCTCCCAGTTCAGATTCGGGAAGCAGACACCCTCTCTACTTTTAAGTCTAGGCTTAAAACCTTCCTTTTTAATAAAGCATATACTTAGTTATAGTTATGCTGCCATAGGCTTAGACTGCTGGGGGACCCACCCCCCAATGCACTGAGCTCCTTCCTCCTCTTGACCATCTCTCCTCTCCTCTCACCCCGCAATTGTCACCACTGTATGTCATTAACTCTGTGTGTTCTCTCCGTAGTTGTCTTTGTCCTCCTCTGTCCCCTCTCTCTGTCCCTTTCTGCAGGTGTCCCCCGGCTTTGAAGCTGTGTGTCTTCCAGCGTGCAGCTACTGGTCCTACCAATCTGCCCGATGTTTTGTTGTTGCTTTTTGTTGCTCTGTTCTTTTCTCTCTCCCCTTTCCACTCACCCCAACCGGTCGAGGCAGATGGCCGTCCACCCTGAGCCTGGTTCTGCTGGAGGTTTCTTCCGTTAAAGGGAGTTTTTCCTCTCCACTGTTGCCTATGGCTTGCTCCAGGGGGAATTGTTGGGTTCTCTTTATATATCTTTATAATCTTGACTTTATTCTGTAAAGTGCCCTGAGATGACTTTGTTGTGAATTGGCGCTATATAAATAAAGTTGAATTGAATTGAATTGAATTAATATCTTTCAGGTAAACCTTACGTGTTACATCCACTAGAAATACGTGATGCCAGGGCATCACCTAGAGCCTCTGAAAATACAATCAACACTACATTTAAGCCTGACAGCAGCAGCTCTCCAGATTCCACTTATAGTTGTAAAGTGGATTTTTCCAAGGACAGAAACAACCAGTTACATATAACAAGCCATAGTATTGTATCACGTCGTCCAAACCTTGTGGGTGGTAAAACTGAACAAGTCAATCTACTGATGGATTTCAAAACTCAAACACCAAGTCTCTATATTGATGATGCAGACTGTTTGACTTATCATGAATGAAAAATAACAGGTGTAATTAATAACAACAATAGCTGCACTCCATTTAAACCAGTCACAACCGAGTCACCATTTATGTTATTATTTGTACTAGTAATTTCGAAAAGATTATCACTCGACTTTCAGCCGACGATTCCTAACAGCTATGTGTGCTTTATTGAACATTTCTGTCATCTCACTGCATTGTACAAGTCAAAAGCCTTGTACAACATCTATTATGTAATACCATTGAGAATGTTATTACTGCACAGCATTAAACAAGCTTCTGTGCATTACTACTGCCGAGATAACTGCCTGTGTTCACCTTTTGTCATCCCATCAAATCGCTTGTATGCAGTGTTGACTCAGCTTTTAAACTGAGTGAGTCAACGATCTTACACAATATTGCATATGTAAGGTAACATAAGGCTGCAACTTTACATGACCTTTTCAATCACATCTGTATATCAATCACATGTGTCTGATACCCAATCTCTGTAATATTTTTAGGCTTGTGCAATTTCTACTTAGAGTATAGACTTACTTATTACTTAAGATTTCTTACTTTGTTTTATAGCTAAAAAGATATATATATATATATATATATATATATACACACATCATATTTTGCAATTGAAAAAAAAAAGCAACATTCATCCACCATCCCACTGGCAAGGGCTCCTCTTACATTTAGGTCAGAGTAATACATCTTTTGGCAATCCTAATATCTTAATTTATGTTACAAGCTACTATTAAAATAAAACTGCACTGCCAAGTGTTACTGTGTTTTGTGCCAGGTTGTGTTGGTAGTGACACTACTGGCACACTATAACAGAAATGTGGGAAGATTCCTGTAACAGTATCCACATGTTGCTGTTATATAGACTACAGTGTATTAGTACATTTATTACGTTTTCATATGGTTGACAGCGACAGTGTAAAGAACAGATAGAAATACATGACTATTAACTGGGTGTCTAAAAAAAGTTTGGCAGCGCACAGTGTTAAAAATGGGGGAGCGGCTTGTCCACGAAAAGACGTTGAAATGTCACTATCGCGCGAAATGACGATACCAGTGTCCCCCAGTGGTTTTAAACACATTAAGAACCAGCTATCTACATTGCCACCGTACAGTGGAGATTTGTCAAACAATAAATAGCAACCCTAGAATTGTTTTTTTGGGGGGTTGGGGGGACGAGAAGGAGGGGGAGGAGGAAAGGAAGGAGGGGGGGCGGTTGGTGAGTGAGTGCGTTACATGAAAACAAAAACACAGACACACGGGTTTTCGTTACGGGGAGGTTCGAATCTAACGCCCCGTTCAACACACAACCGAGGCGTGTGTTCAGAAAATGCACCCTGCAGTCAGTTTTATGTCAGTACAAACAATAAGGTTCACGGTTATCTTACCCGTCTTTGCGCTTAGCTTTATAAACGTGCCCGTAGGTGCCTCGACCCACTTTGCAACCTTCATATTCGAACAGATCTTCTACTCTCTCTCTCTCGGCCGCCAGCTTTGTTTTGAAGTCGTAATCCATTTTAAACCATAAATACGTCTTAATTTACAATAAAATAAAATATTAATTATTACATGCATTAATTAAATAATCTGGTCGTTTTATTCCCCCACCATTTCCTTGTTTGGGATTTTGGTCTGCTTCGCTTAATGTTCACTGGCTCGTTGACGTTTCTAATTGGCGCGCAGGGCTTGCTGGGTAGGGTAGTTCTTTTTAGCAGGCGCCGCGCTTTGTCTTCTCGAAAACCGAGATCTAAGAAACTACAGCCCGCGTTTCTTACTGCGGTTAGTTGCACTTTGCGTACCCATGAACGCTCTTCAAAAAGGCAGCCAACGGTGGTTTGAATTTCATGGTGTATTAACACATGTAAAACGTCTTCGTTTAAAGTATATAGCATATCTTATAAAGTAAAAACTAATTGCGTTTACGATTATTTCTGTATTAATGACGTTCATTTCATAGCGCACATCCTAAATATTATTAGGATTTTTTTTTTTAGGATAATACAACAAAATGATTTGGTCATCACACAAAATCACAAATTAGGCACACTACAACAATAATAATAATTGTTATTTATAGTATAATTATATTTTGTAATGTTATAACGTGTGCAGTTCTAACAATATAAAAAATAAAAAGCCATCTGTATTTTTTCCTTCAGTTTCAACCGGTTACCTGGCTTGTTTTGTAACATACAACTGAGTTCCATATGTAGTAATTTTGTCAGCACAGGTCAAGCAAAGCACGTAAAGGAATAAAATATCCAGACATTTTCATAGTTGAACGGAAAAAAGTAAGCCAGAGATTAAGAAAAAATGCCTTGAAAATGCAGGAGCACCATAAATATTATATTTATGTGGTAAATATAGAAATTTTTCCATGTATTTGGATAGGGACTAAAGTATATACTTTTATAGTTTTGAATTGAGCCAGATGAGTTTAGCTTGGCTGTAGAACATAATGTCACGTGAGGAAATCCTTGTTTTGCAATGATTGGTAGGTCTCTGGACCAATCGGAAACAAGGATAGGAGCCTGGAGACTGGATTGGTTCTATGCAAGAATGACGTAACTTTGGCTAGCAGATAAAACTACTGCGCTACCTCCATTCAGTGCTCTACACAGTATGGCCGGTGATATTAGCTAGCACTCGCTAACGGTATTCTCTGCAAAAGGGAAGACGGTAACTCAAGAAAATCAACACCAATTTGCTTAAAGGACTGTACCTCAAAAATATAACTAACAGAGGAAGGATTAATTAAGCTGTAAACGTTACAACCAACGTTTATTATTTCATTTGGTGTCTGTTGTCTCATGATGGAAGATAACGGTGCACACTTCTTCGAGGGAACGGAGAAGCTATTGGAGGTGTGGTTCTCCCGGCAGGATGAGACCAAAGGAACCGGGGACCTCCGTACTATCCCAAGGTTTGTCTCCTGAATGGCTCAGCAGCCCTGTCAGTTCATGGCAGCATACTGAAACGTTGGCGGAAACGCCGGCCACATGCTTGGCTCTGTTCCTTCAGTTCATTCGTGACCTATAACCAGTAAATGATGAATGTGGGAAGTCTTGCTTTGCATAAGCAGTATGTTTTCTATGACTATTGCCTTATCTTTAGATGGTGAGCTAACTAGGAAGGGAACTAAATTCTGACACCAAAGCCTACTACTGGAAATCTTATGCTAGCTAACGCCGTCACACGAAAATGGCCACCTCCCCCTAGGACTAGGCACTTATAAGCTGAGTCATTCATTCTTAGCCATGGAAATGTGTGGCATTTAGCTAGTATACTCGATTGTTATAGAGTGTAAAACATCACCGGTATAACTAGTTCTTACATGTCTTGGCAACAAGTTGGCCACCCATTTATAGCTAACCTTTGCAAACTCCACTTAGTTCCTGGCATAAAATGTTCAAATGGCTGTTTTCAACTTTGTTCGATCCTTAAGGTCTGCTGTAAATCTTGAGTTTTAAATGTGCCAAACATTAGTGATATATGTGGGCTAACTTTCATGTCAGCATTAAGTGCTAAGTAGTCTTTAGTCCTGTCTTTTTCACCCGTCGGTGTATACGCATTTTATTGTCCCCGCATTGAATGTCGTTTGATTCACTTTTATGAATACACTAAAACAAACCAGATTATTTACGTACCTAAATTAGGTGTTAATACATTTGGGTTGATTCTCTTATTTTGCTGAAAATGTAGAGGTAAATTTTGGTGCGTCATTTAACAACGAGAGGGCCTAGTAAACTGAACATGTCAAGCATGTGGTCGTCCGTCGCATAGGTATAATATACGCTTTCCCCGCTGCAACGTACGTCAACGTCGCCGCCATACTGGGGAGGTTAAATCTGGCCTGCAAACAACTAAAAGTACAAACAACGGACTTCCAGTTTTCCTATAGAGTTTACTGACTGTCTTATTATTAGATTGTACTGTCATTAATGTATAATATGCTGTAACAATAGTATGATACAACCATGCTATTGTATGTTGTTTACTTGTATTACATGGTATTTACACTAAACTATCGACATTATTTTCTTACTTTAAAAATATTGTAAGCACACAGACTATCAATTTTTGATTTCGTAGTTACCGATTTGATTTTTTTCTCATTCGTGGGCAATTATTTGCATGCATGTTTTAAAAAGGAAAGAACCTTGTGCCCATTTAGGCTTTATTACGTTATACAGGGCAGTCTTCGCTAGTATTGAAAGAAAATAAATTTAATTCATGGGTCCCAAAGTTTGTTTTTATTCATTATTACAATTATTGTATATTCATTTATGCAATTCTACGTTGATATACGCACCGCTTGAGTGTCAAGCAGCCCAACTATAACTATACTTGGCAACTATAGACACGTTTTGTACTAAGATTAGATCACCTTTAGACAAGAAGTGTTTTTATTTTTTTTATTTTTTTTTTTTTCTAAATTGGTTGACAAATGAGAACGTAGAAGTGGGTTTTATCCAGACAGCCAGCGCTCCTGCGTTTACTTATTTGTGTACAGGTCAGTCTTGTCCTCCCCATTATGGCGGCGATGTTGACGTATCGCAGCAACAGACCGAAGCAGCCAATGCGGCACCTGGTGCGTCCTAACCGCGTGCCTGCAGCGACACTGGTCAGAACCATGTGTGCTCACACACAGCTAAACGACAGTGAAATCTCACGTTTTTCGGCCAAGCATGTGTCTTGAAATTGAAGTGAGCGTGATTGCCGCCATTCTGGCTGGGAGAGTTGAACGTTAAACAGGGAGTCATCAAGTGAGGGGAAAGTCGCATCACTGCTGAAGAGCTGCCAGTTTTATGTTTAGGCTCTGCTCACTCTGCAAGCTCAGCTCACTGCATGGCAGCGCTGAAAATTGCTTGTAGTTCCCCATCAGGTCACGTTTCCAGCCATGCTGCTACACCCCTCCCAGTTCCTCCCATTGGTTAAATGGTCCTCATGCTGCATTCAAAAAAGGGTTATGTCTGGGTAATGGGACAGTCAGAGAAATGGTGGCTAAACAATAATCCATAAACTTGTACCAAGTAGAACAATTTTAATCATACATGGACTTAAAATGGTTATCAATGTCATTATTTGCTACTGTCATAATGTTTGCCAGGGGAGACCTGTGTGACTGAAAAATGATTTAGAATGGTGACAAAAGCTGGGTAGAAATCACAAACTTTTCTTCTTTTTTTTTTTTTTTAAACTTATTAATTTATTAAATGAAATACTTTTTCTGATTAGATTGACTTGTCACAATTTGTTGATGCTGGACTTTTACTTGTAACTGAATTTCTACTCTGTAGTATTACTGTACATCAGTAAGTAGAATGATCCAGATACCTCTTACATCACCGGTGTATTATAGTGTGACTGATCTGTAGAAAGATTGAAAACGGAGTGCTCCCATTGAGCTACTTTTTCTGGTCATTAACTAGATAACTGTGGTCGCTTAAAGTAAAACTTGTTTGTGGCCAGCCGGGTGAATGAGAACTTGCATTATAATACAACCAGAGGGCAGATTAACGGCAGAGGGACACTGTCAGTGGATCAGGCTTGGTGGATGTCAGCCAATGTCCAAATAAGTCCAGAAGGGCATCTGATTGACAAATGTAGTGCTAGCTCACATTACCTCCTCTGTCCTAATGGCTCAATGGCAGCTTGTCATCTTCTAGTAATTGTGCAGCCACTAGCCCCGAAGACCAGTCATTGATATCCCATCTAAACTCCAAGTCCCCATTCTCGTAGCCCACCAGCTATTACCATTTGTGAATTAAGTCATGAGTTGTTTGTGTTACAAGCTCTTTTTTGTTTCACTGTCACATGTAGCCATAATTGAAGCACCGTTGTCTTGGTAAAACATATCCCTGTCTTTTCTGCGATGACAAATCCAGTAGTATCTAACAGCCTGATCTTGCCTTTTCCTGGAGATCAAGCTTCCTTTGAGGAAAGTCTGATCCTGCTGAGTGACCAGAAATAGCATGTGGTGTGCATTTCACACTGAAACTAGAGCGGACCAGGGGCCTTGTGAAGTTGCCCTTCTAGTATGACGCTGTTTGGAAACTGGCATGTTGCAACATCTCTGAATTCACTGATTAAATAAAAAGCAAATAACTGAATGAGTCATACTTCAGGAGTTTATATTGTCCATACAAAGCAGCAACCCATTTGTTGTATATCAGTTGAAATCAAATGTATGATCCTGGCAAGAATCTGACTGCTCAGGTTTTGTATTTGGTCAGTTTTTACTGACTAAATCTTGTTTTGTGAAGAAAGGTGTGCTGTTCCTACTTCACTAGTCAATAGCTGCTCAAGAGTCCTGAGATAAGAAAAATTTGGTAACACCGGTTGATGAATATGGGTGGGGGGTGGATAAATCTTTATTATACCAGTGTGTTTCAGCACAGGGCCTTCATTAAGGTAGTTTTGTCTCAAGGGTATTTTAGGAATTCTCCCAAGGTTAATGGGTTAATATGGGTTCTTTTATCATGACAGTTGATTGTCACTTCAAATCTGATAAAACATGGCCCTACTGTGGTAATGCTCACTGCAAAGGTCAATCACAAAGATGCCACAGAGCCAGAACAATTTCTACTTCTGCTTGAGGCGCTCTTGACTTGCAATATTGTGCTAAACAGTAGGTGTTGCTGCTGAGGAAAACATCTCTCTCCTAGCAATATAGAACAATAGAGCATCTTTTTTATTAACTCAATGAAAAAGCCAATTTCTTATTAAAACTTTAATTACGTTCTTGACAAATGCATTTGATTTATGATTTGATTATTTTTCTAAATGACTTAGCAAATTTCCAATTAACTGCCACAAAATAGACGGCGCATTATTGTGGCTTTCATCCACAGATTATCCTTAATGTGATTCTTAAATAGGTTTCAGCATTGTTAGTCTGTTGTAGGCATAGGTGTGGTGCTGTCAGAGCCCACACAATCCAGGCTTCACCACTTTTTGTTCTCAAAGTGGATTTGCATAAACTAGTTGTAATTCAGTTACAATTTTGGAAGCACTTCAAGATCCAGTGCAAAACATATGCAATGTTCAGTGGTTATAAAATGTAAGGTGGGTTGCTTGATTCACAATCAAATCTTTTGTTTGGCTACACTGCCCACATCTGCCACCATGTGAAGAAAAGCTTCATTGTATTGCCAAAGAGGGATTTGTGACATAATGTAGATTGTCAAATTGTGCGGCTCATTAATTTTGTACTGTTCTAGCCCCATGCTAAACACAAAGGTAAAATATTTGGGAGATGCATGACTAGTAATTTTACAATTGACATTGACCAAAAACTTTGTCAACAGTACTTTGGAGTTGACACAAAATATACAGCATACTATTGTTGCTTTCATCCAAAGAAAATTCCCAACTGTAAACTATTTCTCACACAAAAATCACTTCATAAAAGTAGTCGGTGCTTACCTGCTTAAGTGTTTGGTGTGCTGAAATCATTGCATTGGCCTGTATGGCACAACTGGATGTGCAACAAAAGCTCTGATAAAACTCACATTTCAGTGAACAGTAAATTGACTGCATCTATTTGCTAAAGAAAGTGACGGTTAACACAAGCATCGAATACTTTGTTTACTAGGTGTCACTACACTCTCTGCGCAGCCCCCAGGTCTCAGTCCATTCTAGAATGATCAGATCCTTCCAACTTAAGCTATTCAAGAAATCTAGTGAAAATTTGTGTTTATATTTGGGAAAATTTCTTATTTTCCCAATCTTATTCAGCCCTCATGACCATCCAAAAGGACTCCAACGTGCACCTTGCACCAGCAGTTATGTCAAATATGACATTCAAGCACAAACTAGGCTTTACAGTGATGTTTGGTTTCTCTGAGCCACATGTATGTCCTCTGCTGTCTTTTTGTTGGGTTGCTATGGGGATGGAGGTGGCTTGGCATGCACAAGGACACCAAGCTTATTTGAATCCAGGTGTTGTATGCAAATTAAAATGGTGATGGGAAGTCTGTGATTTTGCTCATCTGTAAGTAAATTATTTCACCCCTCACACCTCCTTTCAATCAGAGCTGTCACTGCAAGTTTGATGCTGCTGACAGTCTAGTTACACAGGCACATTTCCCATTCTTGTACCAGAAAAGACTGAGTCATGTAACTCCTGTTCATCTCTCAGGGGCTGTGTGAAGGGAGGGGGTGTTGCTGGTAAATTCCCCATTGAGTGTTGTGCTCCTCACAGTCTTTCTCTTACAGCCGAGACTGTGCTAGACTGCCCTGCATTGGCCCAGGCTGCTCTTTCAAGGCGGGAACAAGAGGATGACTACGCAGCTGCTTTACACTGGAGCTGTCTGAGCAGCAGCAGCTGCAGCAATGGTGGTGGGAGGGGTGGAATGACAGGAGCAGGCTTCTCGGTGTAAAGAATGCTGGCTGTGCTATCTGACTCAGGCCATGGTTCCTTTTGGAAGTTACATAAACCTACTGCTTTCTTGCACATAGAAAGTACCTCTTTGTTTATTTCAAAAACTGCATGAACTACACAAGGGTCTGTTCTGTATGTTCAGAATTTCCCTGCCTTTTTGAGTTTCCCTTCTGGTGTTTGCTCCACATACTTGTGTTTTTATCTAAATAAAAGATGTTCACACTGGGGTGTGCTTATTTATAATTTTTTTCACTTGACATTGCAGCCACAAAAGATAAATAAATTGTTCTTTTTCTTCTTTCTCTCTCCAGGTTTGAGTGGGACAAACTTTTGGAGAATGTGCATTGTTTAATCATAAGTGTGACAAAGACCGACAAGCAGGAAGCTTATATACTCAGGTGAGTGCTAGGTCTTCACTTATATTGTTCTGTTAGACTTACTGTTTTACAAAGACCATCTAGCAGAAAGCTCATCTGTGTGCTGGCTCCTGTTGTCCTCCTGATGAACTGACAGGCAGTATTAGACAGTGGTCACCCGTAAGCCACTTTACAGCACAGTCTCAGCCCTGCCTCAGGTGATGACAATTGAGACCCATACACTACTGCATAGTCTCCTTTTTACACTTCCTGTTGAGAAGGAGGAGATTAATTACTGTAAAGGTTTAATGTCTCCAACACTAAGGACTTTGTTTAAACAAAATTTGCAATAGTGATGTGTTTGTCAAAGCTTTCTTTTTCGGTCTCCCAGAGTGTAACATGGAGTACAAGCATTATACAGCAAATGAGTCATAACCTGGATTGATTATCACCAGTTGACACTATTGGTATCTGTCCTTTCACTCATCTTTTGGAACAGGTTTCCATTCTGTCAGTTTAGTAGTTTTTTTTTTTTTTACACACACCACCCTGCCCTCTGTAGCAAAAGTAAGATCTGTTGTGCTGCTATTTATCTCTTAATTTGGCTTCCCAGGATGTAAACCTAGGCAATAAGTCAACACTTATTTTATGTTCAACACAAATCTTATCAGGTGGACTGAATTTCCTGACCCTAGGCATGTGGGACTAATTCTTTTTCATAGGCAAAGTGTACACTTGTAATCAAAGCTTCTGTGTGGCAACTGTAGGAAGAGTCCTGGATTTCTAAACACCTCCTTAAAGCAAAATCATAATGCACTGGACCAAAATTAGCTGTCCAACCTAAGCTAGTACTAATGTGAAACATGAATAGTCCTTTCTTTTCTGTCCAACTGACACTTTTCCTGCTCTGATACAATGCTTTGCTCTTTATGCTCCAATCTCTGACCAGCTCTTCAGATTGTTTATCAAATTAAAAAAAATAATTTTACAAAACTTGCTAATCAAATATAGATTGTTCCTTACCTCTGGTCATTAGGGTAATCCTTGGCTCTTTCAGAAATTAATATTCCTCTAGTACCCTTTGTTTTTCAAAGGGTACATGTGTTTAAGGAATCATTCCTTGCATATTAATGTACAAAGTGACATATCAATTTCAGTACAGAAGTGCTACATTGATTTTGTTCATTTGTAGTTGTGTTTGTTTTTTTCTTTCCCCCATTACAGTGAGAGTAGCATGTTTGTCTCCAAGAGACGTTTCATTTTGAAGACATGTGGAACCACCCTCTTACTGCAAGCACTGGTGCCTCTGCTGGAACTTGCCAGGGAGTACTGCGGTTTTGATGCCATTGAGGTTGGACACTGTTTCCAGATTTTCAAATATTTGCATGTCAACACTGGAATTTAATTCTGTGTTTCTAACCTAATGCTTGTAGCACAGTAATGTGATGTATGATTTGTTTTTTCCAGAATTTTTTCTACTCCCGCAAGAACTTTATGAAGCCAACCCATCAAGAGTTCCCTCATCGAAACTTCCAGGAAGAAGTGGACTTTCTCAGCCAGATTTTCCCAAGTATGCAACACAGCAGTTTAGGTTATTTCAGTTTTATCCTTCTCAAATATGGATTTAAAAAAGAAAGAGGTTATCTACAGCTATTAAAGATATTACTCTCTTGTAAAAATATTAAAGCTGTAATGTTCACAAATGCTTTTTTGTCTTTTTAGCAAAAACTGTCTGGAAACTTCCCCGTACTATTCCAATAATACCGTATGTAAAATCCATATGTGGACCTTTAAATTAATTTTTGTTTTAATCCATTCATCCATCAATTTTCTGCTCCTATCCAAGCAGAGGTCATTGTAAATGATAACAATCTTAGGAATTGTTTGGAATGAAATAAGGAAGTGGTTACATGCTCCTTGGAAGTACTAACAAGTGTATGGACTTTATAAATATTGTCTTTGATATCAGTTATCTTTCATGCTTTAGCATCATCAAACTGCAGACTGCGGAACTTGCATTCTGTGTGACTATCATACTGTCATACATTTAACTCGGTTAACCTGCAGAAACCTGAGAATTTATGCGGTGCCTCTTTTGGTTTGCACTCGAGCAAATCAGCTGCTGTTTGACTAGGAAGGCTGAGGAAGTTTTTGCCTCTAAAAACTCTTCAGATGCAGTTGCACATCTGAGGCGTTGTCTCATGTGAAAGTAGCCGTAAGGGCAACTAAAACTTTATCTATCTTTTTGCAGATGGTGCAGCCTACTGTATGGGACGTTTAAACTCTGACTGCTGGTAAGCATCAGGAGATTTTGTCCATGGGTGGAAAGAATCTTTGTCCAAATTGTTAATGTAAATGGTTATTTGTAAGGCAGAAATGAATACTAAATTATGAGAACCGGATAATATACTCTTTATTTGCAACAATTTGATAACTTTCTGAATAAAGTCACAATGTAAATAAAGGCCATTTAATGCATACATTTTTATTTTGTTACACCTCAGAAAAATTGATTTACTATCAGTCAACTGTGAGTGATATAAAAATTGTAAAGTACATATTAGGACAAATGGTGTTCCTTAAAGGCCACTACAAAATTAATAGACAAACAACAGTTTTTTCCAAATTCAACCATTCTTGCTGTGTTCCAAGACTGGATCTTTAGTTTTTGGCAATGCTGTAAAACTTTTTTCTTTTTAGTTCTGTTGAGTTTCAGATTGGAGATCTTATAGGAGCAAGTGTGCCCTTCACTTTAAAAGAAAAGCACAAGTCTCCCTTTATGTATTTGAGCATGTGGCCTCATCTTGTTTTGACATCATTGTGTTGATGTAGTTGCTTTGGAGGTAGTGATGTTAAGACTATTCATTACACATATTCAGATCAAGCAATACATTTTTCTACCTTTTTTTTACTGCCATATTTCAAAATTGGAATGAATTGACCCAAACCCTACTAAAAGGATCTGTTTTATCCAGGAAAATGTTGTAGCAGAATGCATCTCTATTAACAAAATAAAACTAATATATTCTACTGTACTAAACTAATATATGAAAATGTAGACAAAGTTTCCAGCTGATGGCAGACTCTTCAGTGTTGGAGAATTTCAGCCCAAGGATATTGCTGCATAGCATTTACACTAATCCTGGATAATTTCTTAGTCTAGTCCTGTCATAAGATGAAAATGGTCATCTGTTGGTTTCCAAATTACAGCTTATTCACAGCCTCTTCCAGACTTAAAGTTTCTCCTTCATTTGTTGACTGAAACGCTCCCAATGCATCTACTGCAGGTATCTGTTTACGCTGGACTTGCCTGAATACTGGGAGAGCAAGCATGCAGATCAGACACTTGAAGTTTTGATGAGCGATCTCGATCCAGCCATTATGGACCAGTTCTACATGAAAGATGGTGTTTCTGCAAGTGATGTCACTCGTGTACGTGACTCCCACTCGCAGCATGCAATTATCAGAGCATACACAGGCTGGTAGTTTGTCACAAGCAAAAGTAGCGTGAATTGGTTCTGATTTTTCTTCACTCTTGTTGCAGATGAGTGGAATTCGTGACCTGATACCAGGTTCTGTGATCGACGCTACAATGTTCAACCCTTGTGGATACTCAATGAATGGGATGAAGACTGACGTGAGTGTCTTCTTTGTTCCGACTTTCTTCAGTATGTTGTGCCAAAACCAGAAACCTTTTTATAAAGTTGCTGTGCGTTGTCTTTTGCAGGGAACTTACTGGACCATCCACATCACCCCTGAGCCAGATTTCTCTTACGTCAGCTTTGAAACCAACCTTTCCCAAACATCTTATGATGATCTGGTGAGGAAGGTGGTGGAGGTGTTCAAGCCAGGGAAATTTGTGACTACACTTTTTGTCAATCAGGTTTGTACAAAACACCATTCATTTATTTATTTATTTAAATTGGCACTTGATGATTGCTGTTTTTTGTTTTATTCTCCGCCCTTTTAGACCTCCAAATGTCGCAGTGTCTTCTCTTCTGCCCAGAAACTTGAGGGCTACAAGCGTCTCGACCGCCAATTGGCTCAATTCAACGATTATAATTTTGTCTTCACAAGCTACGCCAAGAACCACCAGCAGAACCAGCAGAGCTAAGGGTTAAGAATGAAGAGGCGTAAAAAGAAAGGCGGCCCCCTCCTGGGGCTTTCCCCCTGCGGCCAGCTTCACCCACCAGTAGAGAGCTTGTCGTCATTTTCCCAGTCCTCTCTCCACCTGCCCCTCTGCTGCTGCCGCTTTTCAGAATCCTGCGGCAATAATGCAGTTGCGAGGCCCTGTTTAACCTTCAGTTTGATTTTTTTGCATTGTTGTACCTGTGACTTAGATCTTCTGCATGAAAGCTCTGTTCTCTGTGTTGATATTCTAGCCCATTCTTGCTGTGATCTTGAAGTGCATGTAGAAGAATTAAATGCCCTCTGTTTGAGGCTGTCCATCTGCGCCCAGTATGACGGTCCCTTCCTGCAGGTCTCCCCTCTCATCCCCCACAGACAAGGCTTCCGCCCACACTAGTCCAGTGCCCTGATATGCTCAGATCAGTTTGCCTCTGTGAGCTCAGCTTGGCAGGTCTGTTGGCTGAAATTTGCAATTACAATAAGTTTCCAATATGATAATTGAAATTTAATCACTACCAATTGAGTGCACTTTACTTCTGATACAAGAAGGCCAATCTTCAGTCTAATTGAATGTATTAGTGGTGGATTTTTTATTTTATTTTTTCCTGGCCATATTTATTGTTTGCATTTACCACACGGTTTCTTGGGTAAAAGGTTTGTACTATATTTATCAGTGTGGTTAATGCAAACTACACTAAAGCAGAACGTTTCTGCTTTGCTGGACTCTGAAGCAGTGCCATAATCTGTTAACTCTTTCCTATATCCCTCATAGTTACCCAAATACACACTCTGAAGCACTAAGCTTCTTTGTTTCAGAGTGGGCTATATCTATAGGAAGCTCCTGCCTCCCTGTCACATTCAGCTCTCTGAATTGTGAGATACACTAGTTTCAATTTGAATGTTTTATTTGTCTTCTGTCCACTCATCTTTGATTGTATATCTCTAGAGAAAAGCGTGAACCTGGTTTGAGCTGAATGTAGGACATTCCCTCTGTCGGCCCAATCCACCCCCCCACCAGAGTCAAACGATAACCAGCCTCAGGACCATGGCGCGACGAGAGGGGGTTCTCACTGCTGCCGGCCACTCTGAATAGCAAATAATGAATCACACATTTTGCTTAGTTGCCCAGCGAAGCATTTTTCTTTCCTCCCCACATAATGTCATCCTCCTGTGTCTTTCCGCCCCATACAGAAATCTGTAAGCTCATAATAGAGGCTCACCAGTCTGAGCATGTCAGGGTAATCCCGGATCATTCCACATGTAACTGCATAAACTGCCATTTTATTACATTTATTGTCCCCACATTTTTTTTTTTTTTTGCAGTGACTCTGTTGAAAATGTGACTCCCCTAGCAGTTTTTCTTTTTTCTAGATATATGCCCATTGTTTACTGAGGGGCAACATCCTATGACACTATGGTGCATGTGACCACTAGTGCCGTGTTGCTTGACAGTATAGTGTTCAGCCAGGTCCTCTTCCTCCTGTCAGTAGGTCTGTTCCTCTTAGTTTACCAGCTAAAAAAATCTTTGGAGCTGCCACATCCTGAAGTTTGTTTGGATAGGCAGGGACTGTTTGTTTTTTTTTTGTTTTTTTTTTGTTCTTTTTTTGGAGAGTTTGGTTAATTTGTAGTTCATCTTTTTTTGAATTGCTGAAACTTGGTTATATTACTTCATGACACACGTCCAGGTTTTGTCTCCTCCACCTGTCGTTGAGCAAGGTGTGGTTCATGATGCTTCTCCTGCCAGAGAATGCCGCTGCAGGTGACATGACAGGAGTCTTAACCTGTTTTCACTCCTGCGGTGCAGTATAATTGCATAAACACCTGTGACTATAAACTGATCACCTGAGGCACTTTGGTGCCTTTTGGACCAGTAGATGAAGTTGGAACAGTTAATGTCTGAGCTGGCACTTTAGTAGTTTCCTTCTAGTTTATCTTTCATGGTTGTTTGGCGTGGTGTCAGTTCTGAGGACCAATCTCTGCTCTTCGTGAACTTGCCATTAAATGACAGGTGATCATTGCAGGTCCTCTTGTGAGGAATAAAATCAAGCACTGTTCAGGTTTTTCAGTTTAATGCTAATTGTTGATGGATTAGGTACATGTCAGCCTTGTTTATGTGGGTTTTATTTTTATGTAGCAAACTAGGTCACAATGCATTTTTACAGTAGAGCAGTAAGTTTTATACAGAATTGTATTTTTGCTGCGGACCACCCCACCCCCCCAAGTGTTTTTGTTAAAATGACTTGTTAATGAATAGTTGTTTTGTTTTTTGATGAAATGAAAGCCTCCAATGAGAGGGTGATGTTGCAGGATTTACTAAAGGACAAACTTGCTGTTCAAATTCTTTCTTTTGCTGCTCTTTGGATGGTCAAGATGTGCTGATTATATCTGTGCTACGAGCTTGATGCTTCAATAAAAGACTTATCTGTGCAAAAGTGTGTTTCTTTAAAGTTTTTCTTCTTTGTAAGAATGAATTTCATTCATTTGCACTTAAATTTTTTATTGACTTACTTTGAAAAAGGACACAAACATGAGGGACAAGGGCTTTAATAGTTAATTTGACTTATAGACAATTTTAGTGTTTTTGTGTAATCTATTGAAGTGTATCTAGAAGGAAACCTGAAGCGGTTTACAGGAGCTCTTGAAAGTCTAGGTCAGAGACCCACCACGGATTTCAAAGAACTACAGCTGACAAAGATCACCTGCTGTATCAGCTCACCTTTTCTTTCTCTGAGTTGCACACTAGAGTATAGCTGACCAGCACATAGTGCTGCAGATTATGTTCTCATGAGAGGAAGAGACAGTTGACATTTACATTTAGTCATTTAGCAGATGCGTTAATCCAAAGCAACTTACAAGTGAGGTACAAGACAGCAAAAATCTAAGTCAAGGAGAAAACCTCAAATCAAAGTCCTATCAGAAAAGTGTTCACAGTTCACAAGATGCAAGTGCAAGAAAGAGCAGAAAGAATTTATTAAAAAAAAAAAAGATTTAGGTGCACAGGAAGATGCGGAAGAGTTCTGTTTTCAGCAGTTTTTTGAATATTGGGAGAGAGTCAGCTGAGCGTGCAAAGTTTGATAGCTCGTTCCTGTCGAAACTTGCTTTTCAAAGTTTGAAATTATTTACAGTATATGAACTCTAAGGTACATTCTAATACAAAAACGCTTGAATCATGTAAAGAAGTCTGACATTTGAATTCAAGAATCTTAAATCCTCAACAGGCATCCTCAAAAGCTTTCATTGTTTTTAGTTGGACTAAACAGTTGTATAACAAAACTGCTTACCCATATTAAAGGATAAGTCAAGTGCCTATATCCACACTGAAACACTCCACGCTTGCTATCTTTAGCCCTTGTGTTAATAGAAGATTCCTGAAAGAGTACATATTTTCCAACTTTGATGCATTTTAAATTTAAGATTTCCTTTCCTATTTTCTCACACACATACACACTGACTGCACAGTTGTCATTAAGCTAGCCTGATCCACCTGTACAGTAGCAACTTTGTTTTGCCCAAGGACATTTTGACATGTGGCCAGAAATAGCTGGGGATCAAACCACTAACCCATCATTTAGTGAATGACCACTCTACCTCCTGACCCACAGTCACCAGTCACTATGTTTAACTTGACTGAACCTGCTACTGTAGTACATGTTTTTTAAATGTGTCCAAATTACATAATTTTTAACACTTAACACCAATATGTATTATGTATGTATTATTCTGTGCTCTCTAATAAAGAGAATACTTCTGTTGGTGGAAGGAAAGAGAAAGGGGACCAGTGCCAGTATATGGATTAAAAAGGTCATGGACTTCATTTCATTAGAAAAGATTTGGTAATTTTTACAGACATCAACTCAAAAAAGTTGTGCTGCCTGTCAAACAATCTTTAAAAGGAAGTACATAGACTGAACTTGTAGATAAGGACTTTTTTCTCTCTCTTTTATTTTTATCTTCTGGGTCTTTTCTTTTCAACTTCTGTCTTGATCTTAACCCACTGTTTTATGTGTTTTGTTGGATATGGTCTTATTTTCTGGCTGACATGACATTGTTTTCTGGCTCTTTTTCAGTTTTTTCGATAGATGGATAATGAGAAAATGGGCCCCAGGGCCCAAACAGGCAAAAGGCCCCCAACCTGGTATGGTTGATTTTACTTGATTTTATTTTTTGTCTTTTGTGGTTGTTTTGAGACTCTTTGTGATTATTTTGTGTCTTTAAATAAAGCTCTTTGACTTTTTAACAAGAATTATTAATACTAAGGCCCAGGGACTCTCAGTAATCCATCCACAGTTGTTGAACTCACTAGACATCAGAATGACCCCTGTCAGTGTGATATAATATTTTTTCTTATGTTCTCACTGATTAATTTTAGCTACTTTTGATGATTTCTTGTAATTTTGCACCATATGTAAATGGATAAAAATGTAAGTAAGCATAAACTGACAGCACACTAGGCAGCTTCCTGTCATGATATTTAATTTCCATATAGTATGCCACCACCTGGTGGGCAGTGGTTGTACTTACTATTTGCTTATTGTCAGAGGTTAATGTTTTTACCACTAGCTGTCTGCAGCCCGACCAGCTTCATGATCAGGGGCACTGGTCTGAGTTTCAGGTTCAAAATTGCCTTTAATTCTTGTTGAATAAACACAGGTGTAGAAAGAATTTTTTTCTTCTGGAATACAAAAGAAGCGTTCAGTGTTGAACCTACATCTGAATAATAAAGTAGAAGGTGTAAGATAATTATTTCCTCTGGATTGCCAACTGACTTACAATTATTGTCTTGGTTGTTGTTAAGCTTCTTCACAGCTGACATTTATGCTTGCCTCAAAACTGAAACTGAAGCATTAGCTGCTACTCAAATTAAGTACAGCAAACATTTTTAAAGGGAAGAGATGAGAGTTCATTGAGAAATGTTCTAGTTTTAATGCTGCAGACATTAAATATAAATTTTGCAGTTTGCTTCAGTCTCTTCTAGATATAACGGGATAGGTTTTTTTGACTTTGGGACATTCCAGTTCATTCATTCAGATGAACAAGATGGATCTACATTGTGTAAGTGGATTAATATTTGCATTTCTGCTGGTCTTTCTCATTAAGCAGCAATCTCAGCAGCCCATCCTATTCCTTTGCAACAGGGCCCTTACAACTCAGCAGGAATGAAAATCCACACATGGGATAACATGCTCTGAAACAATGTATTTATTCCAACAACAAATATGGCAATGATCTAATCAAGTGTTTACATGGTCAGCATTGTACTGTTGATCAGATTAAGAAAGGGTGACACCCCCCCTCTCATTCTGATGTAAAATCTCTCCTGATCAACCCAGTCTGTTCCAGCTGAGGTGGTTATTCTGATCCTTAGTGGAATATTTGCATTCGTGTAAATAAATCAGATGTTATCTTTGAATAAACTTAACAATGTAAGTACTTTCTCCTATAGCCCAATAGCAGAGAAAAGACTATACCACATTCTATTAATACAATTTCTAGTTAACAAATGATCAAAGAAAAGTGATTGATAACAGTGACATGGTGTTGGACAAGGTTGACGTTAAATTACAAACTAGTTATTTGGGCTGTAGCTCCTCTAGTGGACACCCTCTGCTGTGTGCTGTCTAGTGACACTAGATGGCGGCAGGTGATTTAAAAACAGGATGTGGGCATCCGTGAAAACCATAGAAGAAGAAGAAGAAGAAGAAGAAGAAGAAGAAGAAGAAGAAGAAGAAGAAGAAAAAAAAGCCTGTTGTCTTCCGCCGTTATAGTTCACGTGGAAGAAACGAGTAGTGTGAGTACTGTAGTTGCTGATAGCGACTGCAAAAATGACACAGACGGTGTTAGACGGTGTAATGTAAGTTTCTAACATTATTGTTAATAACTCACTGTGTAAGTTTCCGCGTATGTATTTTTCCCAATCAGCTTGTTCAGTGCTCGTGTAAATGGTTTTCTTAGCTCGCGTTAGGCCACATAGCCTAGTTAGCGCAGTAACATTAACGTTAGCTAGCTTCATTTAACGTAGTCCCGAAAGACACAATTATTGAGTTCTATATGTTGCATAATGTGAATTTAAAATAATTAGCCTGCAGTACTATAGAACACAGTAACGGTAATTAAAAATGAAATTGCCTCGCTAAATAAAGCACTTCCTACTCTGAAGTACTGGGTACATGCTTTAAATAGAATTTGATGTGCTCTAACGGTTCTAAGAAAGTGATTTCTCTATGCATCACTCCGATTTTGTTGATAACGTTGATTGTATGTCTGAATGTACACGTCTAATTCATATGGTTCTGCAGAAATCTAAAATGTTCAGGCCTTGTTTAGTTTAATTCATGTACTTATTCATTACGTTAAATTTCAAAACTAGAGCTGGTTCGATTGTTCTAAAAAAGGGTTGATGGTTTAAAAAAGGGCATTTTAGGACATCATCTTGAACACTAGGATGTGGTTGTAAAGGTTCTTCACTTATATAGTGCCCGAGTTGCTTAAGAAGCCACAGTAAATTAACAGTATAGTATTAACAGCTGATATTAACATGTTTAACCAACCATTTATTACAAAATGCTATATTTTGTGACACTACTGGGTTTTGCTTTGGCGCATTTTGTAATTTTTCTATTAGTATACAGCTGTGGCAGTTTGTCATGTCTTCCTCTGTTTTTCTGTATCTTTAGAAAGCCCAAGACAAAGCGGTCCAAGCGCTTCTTGGAAAGCAGAGCACCCAAACTGACTGAAGAGGTGAAGAGTGCCATGATCATGAAAGGGGGCAACACCAGTCAAACTATCACCCAGGCCCTTAAGGACATAGTAAGTAAAATGGTGATGCTCTGTGGAAAACTTTAAACATGGTCTAATACGAAACTGTCCTTATCCATCTCTAGATGCGAAGAAAACAGTAACCAACTAAAATTCTAGATTAAAATGAAACCCCTGTGTAATTCTGACTTGAAATGATCAATATAACAAGTTAATTCAAATAAGCCTAAACATATTGAAACACTCCCATTTGTGAGTGCAAAGACTGAAATAGAACTGAAATGGATATTTTTTGTTTCAAAGTTAACATAAATTAAATGGAAATGAAGAACAAACGTTTTAGGCAGTGGAGGCTGTTTATAGAGAATATGAAGGTGATGTCAGGCTCTGTTAACTGACATGGTGCATGGTCCTACTTATTAAGCGTTTGGAGTGAATATACAAAACAAAATTAAGATAAAAAGTAAAATATTTTTATTGGTCTGAAGTAAAATAAAAACTTTCTTTTGAAATATGCAAACTTATCAAAAACCAGTCTCCAAAAAACTGAAACTAAAATAAGGGACAACTTAACAACCTTATTTTGACGTGATTTTGACAAGATTAGAGCATGACCATATTCGTAGAAAAATGTGTGGGTCCTTCACTTGTTGCGGTTTATCTGAGATGAGATCAGGCAGACAAACAACATTACACTAAGTGTTAGATCCCAGTACGTGTCAATAGGCATAGGGTTAGGGTTGGTTCAGATTAAGGTAAGGGGACAAGTATTTCTACGGGTTAACAAAGTTCACGATCCCCATAATCTACTCCCCACCTTTGAGATCTATTGCTAACCATAAACCTTAGAGTGAGAGAAACAAGTAACTTTTTCAAACATAAATGGTCTGCACTTGTAGAGTGCTTTTCTACCTATTGGCACTCAAAGTGCTTTACACTGCTTCTTATTCATGATGTAATTTATTTATTGATTTACATTTGTTTTTTAGTTAAATTAAATCTGTTTATTTATTTTCAATAAATGAACAATGTTTTCAAAATCAATGAGTAATTGAGTCAAATAACTGGCTGGTCCATGTAACAAGCAGAGGGATGTGTATCCTGAGAGGTACTAAGGATGTTTAAAGGACACATTTAATCACATTTTTTAGTAGAAGAGGAGAGTGTAACCTCGTGTCATATAAATCATCAGTAATCTGAGTGAACCAGGGGTATTAAACCTGAGCGTCTGTATTCAATCAATGCTGATACAATACATATCTTATGTGTTTTTGCAGTATTCTCTGAAGAAGCCCAATGCTGTTCTCTACAAGAAGTAAGTGATTTTATATGCCACTCATTGCAACTATAATAAATGGAACTTCCCCTGGGTAAAACAATTCATAATTTATAATGGAGCTTTCTAGCTTCTCCTTTCAAATAAGCTCCCAATGTAGTGGTCAAAATAAAGGTAATCCCACACACACTGTACTGTGATCACTAATGGTTGGACATAGCTAAAGTCAGAATTTAGGTTTGTGACTTTCTTATTGCTTTTTCACGTTGATATATTTGTGCACAGACAACCCTGTATGTTGAGAGCAGAAGTAGATTCTTCTTCTTTTCCTTTCGGCTGCTCCCTTTCAGGGGTCGCCACAGCGAATCATGTGCCTCCATCTAACTCTATCCTCTGCATCCTCTTCACTCACACCAACTAACTTCATGTCCTCCCTCACTACATCCATAAATCTCCTCTTTGGTCTTCCTCTAGACCTCCGTTCCAACCTGCCTGCACTCGCCTCTTCACCTCTTTTCCACACTCACCGTTGCTCTGAACCGTTGACCCTAAGTACTTAAAGTCCTGCACCTTCTTCACCTCTGCTCCCTGTAACCTCACCATTCCACCTGGGTCCCTCTCATTGACACACATGTATTCTGTCTTGCTGCGGCTAAGCTTCATTCCTCTGTTTTCCAGAGCAGACCTCCACCTCTCTAGATTTTCCTCCACCTGCTCCCTGCTCTCACTACAAATAACAATGTCATCTGCAAACATCATAGTCCAGGGAGATTCTTGTCTAACCTCATCTGTCAGTCTGTCCATCACCAGAGCAAACAAGAAGGGGCTCAAAGCCGATCCTTGATGCAGACCCACCTCCACCTTGAACTCCTCTGTCACACCTACAGCACACCTCACCACTGTCTTACAGCTCTCATACATGTCCTGCACCACTCTAACATACTTCTCTGCCACTCCAGACGTCCTCATACAATACCACAGCTCCTCTCTCGGCACCCTGTCATACGCTTTCTCTAAATCTACGAAGACACAATGCAACTCCCTATGACCCTCTCTGTACTTCTCCATCAGCGTCCTCAAAGCAAATACTGCATCTGTTGTACTCTTTCTAGGCATGAAACCATATTGCTGCTCACAAATGTTCACCTCTGCCCTTAGCCTAGCTTCCACTACTCTTTCCCACAACTTCATTGTGTGACTCATCAGCTTTATTCCTCTGTAGTTGCCACAGCTCTGCACATCTCCCTTGTTCTTAAAAATTGGTACCAGTACACTTTTCCTCCAGTCCTCTGGCATCCTCTCACTCTCAAGATCTTGTTAAACAAACTAGTCAAAAACTCTACTGCCACCTCTCCTAGACACTTCCATACCTCCACAGGTATGTCATCAGGACCAACTGCCTTTCCGCTCTTCATCCTCTTCAATGTCCTCCTCACTTCACTCCTACTAATCTTTGCTACTTCCTGCTCCACACCAGTCACCTCTTCTACTCTTCGTTCCCTTTCATTTTCCTCGTTCATCAACTCTTCAAAGTACTCCTTCCATCTTCCCATCACACTCCTGGCACCTGTCAATACATTTCCATCCTTATCTTTAATCACCCTAACCTGCTGCACATTCTTTCCATCTCTATCTCTTTGTCTGGCCAACCTGTACAAATCCACCTCTCCTCTTTAGTGTCCAACCTAGCATACAAGTCCTCATATGCTCTTTGTTTGGCCTTTGCCACCTCTATCTTCACCTTACGCTGTATCTCCCTGTACTCCTGTCTACTCTCTTCAGTCCTCTCAGTGTCCCACTTCTTCTTAGCTAACCTCTTTCTCTGTATACACTCCTGAACTTCCTCGTTCCACCACCAAGTCTCCTTGTCCGCTTTCCTCTTTCCAGATGACACACCGAGTACCCTCCTACCTGTCTCCTGATCAAATTAGCTGTAGTAGTCCAGTCATCTGGAAGCACCTCCAAACCACCCAGAGTCTGTCTCAGCTCCTCTCTGAAAACTAAACGACATTCTTCCTTTTCAACTTCCACCACTTTGTCCTCTGCTCTGCCTTAGTCCTCCTTATCTTCCTCACCACCAGTATCATTTTACACACCACCATCCTGTGTTGTCTGGCTACACTCTCCCCTACCAATGCTTTACAGTCACTGATCTCTTTCAGATTACAACGTCTACACAAGATGTAGTCTACCTGAGTGCTTCTCCCTCCGCTCTTGTACGTCACCCTATGTTCCTGCCTCTTCTGAAAGAAAGTGTTTACTACAGCCATTTCCATCCTCTTTGCAAAGTCAACCACCATCTGACCTTCTGCGTTCCTGTCGTGAACACCAAACCTGCCCATAACTGTCTCATCACCTCTGTTCCCTTCACCTACATGCCCATTGAAATCTGCACCAATGACAACTCTCTCACCTCTGGGGATGCTCTGCATCACTTCATCTAACTCACTCCAGAATTTCTCCTTCTCTTCTAACTCACATCCTACCTGTGGGGCATAACCACTCACAACATTGAACATCACCCCTTCAACTTCCAGCTTCAGACTCATCAACCTGTCTGATACTCTTTTCACCTCTAGAACATTCCTCACAAAATCCTCTTTCAATATAACTCCTACTCCATTTCTCTTCCTATCTGACCCATGGTAAAACAACTTAAACCCTGCTCCTAAGCTTCTAGCCTTGCTACCTTTCCACCTGGTCTCCTGGACACACAGTATGTCCACTGAGAGCAGAAGTAGATGACAATCAGAAAACCTAAGCTGCAGGATGGTGTGAGAGTGTTATAAAAAACATTTTTAAGTGTGTTTCGACTCACTCCAACATGGTGATCATGATTATAGATTGTCCAATACAAATAATGATGAATTAATCATATAGAATCAGAAATCAGATGTCTGCATAGATTAATTAATGAAAAAATGTTTTCAGAAAAAACATAACGCGCCCGTTTGAGGACTCAACATCCCTGGTATGTATATAGGCAAAATAGCAGATGTTTACTTGGATGTGTTTATAGGTTTATCACTAATGATTTTAATTCTTGATCAGGAATTTTTTTCCAAGAAGACAGACTGCTCTCTCTTTCTGTTTGGCTCCCATAACAAGAAACGGCCCAACAACCTCATATTTGGTAAACATACATAAATCATCTAATACCACTACTTTTTGCACTTGTAATGAACGATACATTGATAGATAGAGGGACAGCATGCCAAATTATACATTGTGTCTGTCTGTTTACTGTGGTTTATTTACAGGTCGTCTATTTGATTTTCACGTGCTTGATATGATTGAACTTGGAATTGAAAAGTATGTTTCTTTGAGTGAGATCAAGGTAATTGTTGCTGTTTTCTATTTATTTCTGCATTGACTATCAAGCGAAAGTGGTTTTGCTCTATTGTAAACAACATATGCGAAGGGGTTGTTGACTTTAATCAAAAGGTGATGACAACTTCACAGTACAAACAATTTTCTATTATTCTGAAAGGTGTAGGAGAAGCAATATTCTATTTTTACAAGTAGTCTAATTTAGAAGTGTATTTTGTAGCATGCTGTTGATATGATTACCTACAGCTCAATGTACCCTGAGCACCAATTTGGAGTGATATTAGAAAACGTATTAGAAAAAGAGGTTTCCTACCCATGAAGTCTTTTCAATTCAACACAGTAATTTATCATTTTGTGGAATCCAATTAAACTTGTCTATTAGAGCCTTACATGCAATTAAGTAACCAGGTTAATCTTGGAGGATGACACAAATTGGAAATTTTGTGGCTTATAGTATGGCATCATATAGAGTGTCATCAAACACCAATCTGGGACCAAGATAAATGTTGGTGATGTTTTTGGTAGTTGTGGGTCTCATATTGTCTTGAAGTTGGCATTGCTTTTTCCATCTCACCTTTGGCATGGAATGGAGTATCTACCAAAAATGTTCAACTAACAGTTTGATGCATATAAGTTATTCTATAAAAAGGATAAAGGGATTGGGTTTTTACAAAGCTTTTAGAAGCAGGCTGAGGTGATTATGAAACATTAAGACTAGCAGCTGATTATGCAGTTACCTAAGTTAATTCATGATGTCACATGTCTGAAATGTTTGACAAACTACACATAATGGGTCTTTGCCTAAAATAATTACTGCAGCCATAATTGTTGATCTGTGTTCTTCTCACTTTTAATGAAAATGAAACTGGTAGGAATTGGACAAAGCAAAAATTGACAGAATACGGTTTAGAGTTTGTCTCTGTTGTTTCAGGCCAGTAAGTGTCCTGAGGGGACCAAACCAATCCTTATATTTGCTGGAGAAGCTTTCGATATTGACAACGAGCACAAACGTCTGAAGAGCCTTCTTACAGGTAAACGCTCAGCATATTATGTAAAGTATTTGTAGAATTATTATGGGTGGAAGTGATTTAGGAAGTGATTTGTCTCCCAATTGTTATTTCATTGCCCTGCTCTTCAGACTTCTTCAGAGGTCCCACTGTGTCTGCCGTGCGTCTGGCAGGTTTAGAACATGTCTTGCACTTCACTGCCCTGGATGGGAAAATATTCATGCGCAGCTACAGGTATTGAAAATGGCAGTGCTTAAAATCATATTCGCATCTCATTTGGTCAGACCAGTTGTGTTCTGGGTGAAAAACAAACGCTGCACAAACTATGGTGAATTAGCTTACATTTAGGCTAATGTTTTAATTATTTTAAGAAATAGGTTTAAAATTAATTGAAATTATTGAATTTTGCTAAATGTCAGCAATTCTATTACTATTGCTGCTCATCCTCCACCATAGAGATTATGATGTACTGTGTTACTGCAGGTGTCTGTTGAAGAAGTCTGGGTGCCGAACACCGAGGATAGAACTGGAGGAGATTGGGCCCTCATTTGACTTTATTTTAAGAAGAACACATTTGGCTTCAGATGATTTGTACAAGTTGGCTCACAAACAACCAAAGGCTTTGAAGGTAAAAACAAAACAAAACTGGACATCACTGCTGAGTTCCTCATTTTGAATTTGAAAAGTCTAACTTCTAACTGTTTTACAACATCTACTGATCAACTTGTCATCTCTGTTGTTAAACATCACCTAGTTTTCACTATTAAGAGTTGTACTATTTCAAGCTCTGTGCTAAAAGAGAGCTAATTAGTGATTGGTGTTCAAACATGCTGTTAAAGCTTTTCTTTTTCTCTGTTAAAGGCCAAGAATAAGAAGAACATCTCCCATGATGCCTTTGGTACCAAGTTTGGTCGAGTGCACATGCAGAAGCAGGATCTCTCCAAGCTGCACACACGCAAGATGAAGGGCCTGAGGAAAAGAAAGGGAGAGGTGGTGGCCGAAGAGTTGAAAGGACAACCACCCAAAGTGGCCAATGTTGGGTGCTGAGATCTGAAACAGGACAGCTGGACCTTTAATCCACCTGTGGAGGTGGATGATTATCCAGCATTTTGGGACTGAACAGATTACAAGACCAGACTGACCATGTTCTTATCATTGCCAGTGTTTATTGTTATGTGGCATGTAAGTGCCACCAGGCAGTCACGAAATGCATCTGTTATCTATTTTGTGTCTTTTTTCATTGTCCCCATGTGACTTTCACATGGTTTTCATCATGATTGCAGCCGCCCAGTTGTCCGGTAAAAGCATCTAATCATCAGGCAAAGGTAAAGTCCAGCATTTATGTTTTGGCAGTAGTAGGGGAAATTTAAGATTCTGTGAGTTGTAGAGTAAAGACCAAATGTCACTGGCAGCATTCACTTAAAAGAATTTTAAATTGTATTACCTTCTCTTCTAGAGGTTGAAATTTGTTAAACATTTGTTCATACTTGAGTCCCTTCATGATTTTTGAGTTCCTTCATGATCTCAGTTCGATTCCCTAAATTCTGACAATTTTTAACAGTTTATAAATTTCTTCTTTAACAAATATAATAAATATCATTCATATCATTTTATTATTAATATCAATCATTTTTTAAATTATTAATACAGCATACTTGTTGTTACTGGTGTCTAATTCAAAGTTCAATTCAACTTTATTTATATAGTGCCAGTTCACAACAAAGTCATCTCAAGGCACTTTACACAATAAAGTCAAGACTATAAAGATGTATAGAGAGAACCAAACAATTCCCCCTAGAGCAAGCCATAGGCAACAGTGGAGAGGAAAGACTCTCTTTAACGGAAGACACCTCCAGCAGAACCAGGCTCAGGGTGGACGGCCATGTGCCTTGACCGGTTGGGGTGATTGGAAAGTGAAGAGAGAAAAGAAAAGAGCAACAAAAGCAACAACAAAACATCTGGCAGGTTGGTAGGACCAGTAGCTGCACACTGGAAAACACACAGCTTCAAAGCCCGGGGACACCTGCAGAAAGGGACAGACAAGAAGAAAGGCAACTACAAGAGAAAACACAGAGTTAATGTCATACAGTAGTGACAATTGTTGGGTGAGAGGAGAGAGAGTGACAGGAGGAGGTGGGTCCCCCAGCAGTCTAAGCCTATAGCAGCATAACTATAACTAAGTATAAGCTTTATTAAAGAGGAAGGTTTTAAGCCTAGACTTAAAAGTAGAGAGGGTGTCTGCTTCCTGAATCTGAACTGGGAGCTGGTTCCACAGGAGAGGAGCTTGATAGCTAAAGGCTCTGCCTCCTATTCTACCTTTGGAAACTCTGGGAACCACAAGTAGGCCTACATTCTGAGAACAAAGTGGTCTACTGGGATGATATGGTGCTATGAGGTCTTCTATATATGATGGAGCCTGACCATTCAGAGCTTTATATGTAAGAAGCAGGGTTTTAAATTCTATTCTAGATTTAATGGGAAGCCAATGGAGAGAAGCTAGTGAAGATGAAATATGATCTCTCTATCTAATTCCAGTCAGCTCTCTTGCTAATTCCAGGCAGCACTCTTCCTGCAGCATTTTGGATTAATTGCAGGTTTTTTAGGGAGTTACTGGGGCATCCTGAAAGTAGGGAATTAGAGTAGTCCAACCTACAGGTAACAAATGCATGGACCAGTTTTTCGGCATCACTGTGAGAGAGGATGCTCCTAATTTTGGCAATGTTCCATAGGTGGAAGAAGACTGTTGTAGAGATTTGTTTTATATGTAAGGTAAAGGACAAATCCTGGTCAAAAATAACTCCAAGGTTCCTTGCAGTAGTAATGGAGGCCAGACTTATGCCATCTAGAGTAACGATATGTTTGGACATCATATTTCTGAGATTTGTGGGCCAAAATACTATGATTTCAGTTTTGTCCAAGTTTAGACGTAAAACATTGTGGGACATCCAGGCCTTTGTTTTGTAGGCGTGCTTGAAGCTTGATTAACTGATTTTCTTTTATTTATTTATTTTTTGTGACTGGTTCCATAGATAGATATAGCTGGCTATCATCAGCATAGCAATGGAAATTTATGGAGTGTTTTCTAATAATGTTGCCTAAAGGGGACATGTATAAAGTAAAAAGTATTGGTCCTAACACAGACCCTTGTGGAACTCCATAGCTAACCTGTGTGCGCATGGAGGATTCATCATTAACATGAACAAATTCAAGTCTATCAGATAAGATTTAAACCAACCTTGTTCCTTTAATCCCAATTTCAAGTTCCACTCTCTGTAATAAAATGTTGTGATCAATGGTATCGAATGCAGCACTAAGATCTAACACAACAAGTATAGACTAGTTCATTATCTGATGCCAAGAGAAGATCGTTGGTGACTTTTACCAGTGCTGTTTCTGTACTATGATGAACTCTAAATCCTGACTGAAAGTCTTCATACAAATTATTCCTGTAAAGGTGGTCACATAATTGTTTTGCGACTACTTTTTCAAGGATTTTAGAAATAAAGGGGAGATTAGATATTGGTCTGTAATTGGCTAAAACACATGGGTCAAGACGTTTTTTTTTTAAGTAGTGGTTTAGTTACAGCTACATTATAGGCCTGTGGTACATAGCCTGTTTCTAAAGATAGCTTGACGATATCTAATACGAACGTAACTATTAAGGGTAAGGCTTCCTTGAGCTTGTTTAGATGAGGTAATGACTGAAGTTAGCTCAGAGAGATCTATGGGTAAAAAGCAGTCTAAGAGGGATTGGGGTCTTATTGATGATTCTAGCACTGTTGTACATAAAGATCTATCTATAATATTTGGGGGGAGGATCTGGTGAATTCTTTCTCTAATAGCTACAATTTTATTCATAAAGAAAGTCATGAAGTTATTGCTGCTCAGAGTTAAGGGAAAACTAGGCTCAACAGAACTATGGCTCTTAGTCAGCCTGGCTACAGTGCTGAACAGAAACCGTAAATCTTTTCAGTCATTTACAATTTTTTTATTTCTCTGTAATATTGTACAATGTACAGTTTGTTGTACAAAACCCACTTCTAGAAAAGATTCAATAATTCAAAACCTATTTTTGATGATAAATGGTACAAAGACAGCATATGTTGAAACAGATATTTTGGAATAATATGCAAAAAAATATTTGCTCATTTTGAATTTGAAAACAGCGAACATGAAACGTTTTCAGGAAATCTCTTAAAACATTTGGCCTGTGTAAAATGTATATAAAAATAATTTTAAATATATATTGGGTAGAAAAACCTACAAAAGACTACAGATCAAAAGATAAACTCTTTCTTTTTAGAAATATACGCTTACTTTCTCTTCCTTATATGCTTTTATCAGTTATCAACAATATGCTTCATACTAGTATTCATCAAGTTATAGTTAATTGCAGGGTGAACAAACCCATTTACTTGAGTGAAAAGCTACCTTAAAAACAAGTACAATAGCAACAAACGAGGCAATAACACTACTACACCAATGGGAGGCAGCAACTCACAAAAAATGCATAGAAACGCTTGTAGGCAAGTATTTAAAGGGTCAAAGCAGCATGGTGTACTACATCAACCAGTGGATTTAACTTTTTACCTTTTTCTGCCAGTGAAGCATCTTCTTCTGGCACAAGCTAAGGGCAGAGAGAGAGTAAGATGATTTGAAAGTGCACTATTGTATGTATATATATTTGACATTAATGCTGGAAGTTCTAATGTTTTAGCCACCGTATTTAAAATGAATGAGGTGGTAAAAACATTAGAACCACCTTTTTATAATGCACTCCAGTAAGACTCCACTACCCACTTTGACTTCAATAATAAACATAGCACAATTATCATCTTTCTGATAGTTTCAACCTAAAAATGTAAGACATTATAACCTTTATAAATGTAGAATTCATGGCAGAGACACTATTGGATTGCATTAAATTACACAGGTGGTCATAATGTTAGGCTGGATCAGTGTATATCACCAACACTGTTACCAAATGGCAACACTGGCTTGGTAGAGGTTCATCCTGGTTACAGCTTAGTTTTCTTCAAATGGTGCATTGTGATCCCTTCTCCCCTGCTGTGTGGAGGTGGTTGCTGATGTCACCAACTGTTGTTTTGGGTTTTTTCTTCACAGCTCCCACAATGCTTCTGCCATCAGCTATTGTTGTTTTTTCATTTGCTTACTTGTTCTGTGTATGCTGCTCAGTGCACCAGTGGTTTCTTTATTTGTCATAAAAAAAAAAAAAATTGTATTGAATATGTCCAGTATTTGTACAATACCTCCGATTGATTTTTCCTTAGATTCAAAATGGTTTGCTTTTCTCCTGTAGACAGCTCTCTGGGGTCTTTAGGTTGATTTATACTTTTTTACTGAACTGAATGAATAAAACTGGATGAGGGCATTTTATGCATTACTGTTACTCCCCCTGCATTGTTGCAGCCATCTCCTTACGATATTCTCTCTTATAATTATATGTAATTTTGGTAAAATTCCCAAACGCACCCTGCAGTTGTTCTGCCATAATACTTCAATATTACCCTGCCAAGTAATGGTATTGTGAAGTACTGTATTATAATACCAACAGTGCTACAGACTGTATCATGTAGGTATGGGGCGAAAAGTCCACAGCTGTTTTGAGTCCCAGTCTGTCCCTGCCCACACATGATCAAAACTCCCCTTTCAAGGTTTAGGGTGTGAACCAGCCACGCAGACACCATCTGTTCACCTTCTCTGCATCTCTCCAACACACAGTGCTTGAAATTAGCAGACTAATTTTGGACAGTTCTCTTTTTTGTATTGGTCTCCATCAGTATTTTTGTCTTCTTCCAGTGAGGAAAGCTGGCAAACACTGCAGCTATGTGTTACCTAAAACAGCTTTCTAAATAATTTCTAAATAAAATATAAGATTTTGACTGAACTATTGTTTAAGGTTGTTAGGCTGACTGCAACAATCAGCCATTATTAATATGTTGATAGTTTTATGTCAAGGAACAGGTAGAATAATAAATTGTATAACTTTGTATACCAGCCTACTGAACATGGGAGTGTCCATTTTAAATTAGTTGGGGTCTGTCACATTATGTTTTATGGCACGTTAGATTTGATATTTCTATAGGATTTTCTAGGACTCCTATAGTCTCCGCTTAGCCTACTATTTATTAACATGTAACTGTACTTCTTGAATTTTCTGCGCCCTGCATATCAGTCTGCAGTCTGACCATCTGCTTGCCATTGCACTTTCTGGCTATTTTTAGCAGCTGGATTTGGGAGACATTTGCATGAGTAGAAAATGAGCTTACGAATGAAGGGTGTGACGCTCCAACTTTTACCCCGTGTATATGTGTTTAATCCCCAAATCGTCTAAAACCTTAAGATATATTAAAACAGTATTTTGTCAGCGCTATATTTCAGAACTTGGTGTTTCGTCAAACGAGTGTGTCCAATCAGCTTGCAGGATGCATCAGAGCCCCGCCCGTCCGCGTTGCCACTACAATATTGCAGGAGCACCTTAGTGCTGTATGAAGATGTTTTATCGCTTCCACGCAAACTGCAGGATCACGTCACAGAATACAACTTTACCTTGAGCTCAAGTCGTCACTCCTCAGATACAGCCTGTAGTTCCACTTTTCTTACGCTCTTATTGTAAGGCGTCAGACCTCCAGATTTAAAATCTCACACAAAACCTTTTGGGTTTTTTTTGTTGGCTTTTTATTACTAAAGAACAATGACTGAAGGGAACAACATACCAGAAGGTGATGCAGTCAGGAAGGAAGAAGTTCCTACCGAAACACCCGCGGAGGACAACCTGCCGGAGGGGGAGAAGGGTGAGAAAAGGGACAGCAAAGTGTCAGTCCCGGAGCAAAGGGAG
This sequence comes from Channa maculata, assembly GCA_020496755.1. Lineage (NCBI taxonomy): Eukaryota > Metazoa > Chordata > Actinopteri > Anabantiformes > Channidae > Channa > Channa maculata. The sequence continues at coordinate 22,210,120 of CM035616.1, read as the reverse complement.
GCTCCGGGAGCGCAGCAGGTCGACTTTGTGCACCCTGAAGGCGGCTGGGGATGGGTTGTCATGCTGGCCGCCATGTGGTGTAACGGCTCGGTATTCGGGATCCAGAATGCCTTCGGTATACTCTTTCTCTCTCTTCTGCGGGAGTTCGGCTCCGAGGACGATGAAGACCTGCGTTTTAGGACAGGTAAACACGGTGGTGGCGAGCTAACGGGAGGGATAAATGTAACTACATTTATTTCATGTAGTTACTTCAAAAAAACGTGTGTGTTATGGAAGAAATGTTACTGAACGTGCCTAACATGGTCGGATTTCAGTCTGTTAGTTAACGGTAACTTGACGCTTACACCGCGCCTTCTCCACGTGCAGGCGCTTGCTAAAGTTGCCTCGAAACCTGTAAAAAAGAAATTCTTTACGTTAGTTTTTATTATGTCTTTATTTTGTTTTAAGCTTTTTATTTTATTTTATTTTTTACAGCAGTGCCATTTAGCCAGATGCGGTGAACCGACTGTAAGCATGCTAATCTTATCCATAACCGTCATGTCGTTTCCTTCGTCACCGTCATGGTGAGAGAGCGACAAATTTGATAACCTTAAGCAGATAAGCGGCTGGTGTTAAAGGACACGGCCAGGAGGACAGGGGGGCTATGAGTAATTATGGCGGGCATGTCATACATCGGTACTGAGAATGGTTGCAAGATTTGTTCAGTGGTTGTACTGTTTTGTGCTGGTCCTGTGTGGGAGCTTGAATATTTAGCATGCTGGCAGAAACTTGGTGTGGCCCTACAAATGGGAATGAAGTACAGATGCTGCTTAAAGAAGTATCTCACTTTCTCACTGAGTCACTGCAAAGTTTTTTACTGCTTTACTAATTCAGAAAAAAATATAAAGAATGGGTCAGAATCAAGAAAAAGGGGCCATTGGAAAAAAATCCCTTCCTTCTGTGTGCATGAGAGAAAGAGAGACTGCATAGCCTTAATCAATGAATAATGTGACTGTATCCAGCTGTTGTTGGTATGCAAGAAAAAAATTGTATCGGTTTCGAACCACTGCCTTGAGCCCGTTTCAGTTGGTCATCCAAAAAGTTACGGAATTCACTAGCTAATAACTCATAGGCTGTTAATCATTAGTAGAAGCTGTGAGATTAATTGCATGGCATTTCCTTATTCTATTCTAGCAATTTGCTGGGTTTAAGCTTTTAAAGGGGAGCAGATATTGACATGACTCTATTTCAAGCAAAAAACAAAACAAAAAAAAGACGCAAAGAGACATATTACTTTGGTTGATGTTTAGCGGCTGTAGTGAACATGACTCTGCAACCTAATATTTAGACACAGTAAGATTTGGAAGGAGGGTGCTTGGGTTAGTAGATGGGTCAACAAAACAGGACATTTCTACTGGAGACCATAGGTCATGTCCAGGGTAAAACAACTTTTTGTTTCCTATTGTAACCAATCATGAATTTAGGCAAAACCACAACATTGTTATTAACCCTAACCATGGTTATTTAGTACATAAACCTAACCCTAGGATGAAGAATGTTTTTACCAGCTGCCATTTGTATGCCTGGCACTTAAAGGAGTGTAATTTCTGCAAACATAAACCTGCCTACCCAAAAGTGGGTGCTATTTCTAAAATTATTCTTTTTGTTGTATGAGAGGGTAGATAAAAACAACCTTTATGAGCATTTAGATTGGCCTATTAATACAGCTTATGTTTTCCACAAACATCTATTGGCAACTGCTGGAATTGCAGCAGCACTGACATTTGGTCACAGTCACAACATCAACACTTTAAATTATAGTATAATGACAATAGTACAATAGTAGTAACTAGAAAAAGCATTTCCAAAGAGAAAATGCACTCTGAATGCTTGAATGAAAGCATTCAGAGTGCAATGATTTTCCAAGCAAAGCTGAAAAAAGCTGAGCTGTCATTGCGGAAATATCTGAAATGAAAATGTTGCTTCCTTATATATTGTACTGGTTAGGCAAACGTCAAACCCAGTTAGCCTTAAAAGCTCCAAAGGCAAAAACATCAAAGGCAATTATGGATATAATCGTAATGAAATTACGTCATCAAAGCAATATTTTTAAAAAGTATAAATATTTTGAGAATTCTAAAAGACTTTGTATCTGTATACAAGCAATAATGTCCTAAGTTTGAACGTTGTTTCTGAAAGTATGCCAAAGTAGCTAGGCTTCAAATATATATGGACAACGGAAGTCGTCATAATAATAATAATAATAATAATAATGTATGGCTTTTTATGAGTTTTACAGCCTCACTTCTAACATTAAAAAAAATGTTAAGATTGAACTCCTCCATAAGTTCCTATGCACTTAAACTTTAAAAAACATCTCGCACTTATCCATCTCATTAAACGGAAACTTTTTTTTTAAATAGCACTTTGCCTCAATGTTTTCTCCTTGACTTAGATTGTTTGGTTGCTTTGTATCTTACTTGTACGTTGCTTTGCATAAAAGCGTCTGCCAAATGATTACATCTCAGTGTTATGATTGTGGAGCAAAAAATGTTTGAGCTGGTGGGTGTTACATTTCTATCCATAACCCATGAACCTCACAGATACATTATAGTTAGTCTGTGTCAGGTGCTATGCAGAGGGGCTGTTGTGTCAGGTGCTACTGTGCTGCAAGGCAGTAAAAATTTTACTCATTGTCCTGTATGGATGTTTTGTGATAATTATCTTCTGTTTAATTAAATTTACCTCTAAGAACCATCAACATTTAGAAATTAAAAAGATGCTATATAAAGTTTAAAGCTAACTAATAGTATCACAAATTATTTTGGATTTTGGATGCTAATTTACCACCCTTCCCACAGCAAGTTCGCCCTGCTGCTAGCTGTCCTTTTAACAACAAGTTTGGAATGAGAGACACCACTCTTCTCTCCCCAGTGACCTGAGCTCATTGGAACTCTATCCAAATGGTTTACTTGACAGTTTACTTGAGATATACTATATACTTTTTGGATTTCATTACTTATTAGTTATTAGTATTAGTTGCAGTTGTGGGGCGACTTGCAATGCGTTGATGCTAGTTTCGTAAATCAACATATTTGGTAATCGATTACGTACACAAAGATTTGGTACCTGGGAAAATTTGGGGACAATAAATAAATTACCTCACAGTGCGCAGATTTTGTTGTTAAAGGTTAACTAGAGTACGAAAATGCCAAGACCGAAATGTTATCTAAAATTATCGGATATGAATTCTTCAAGACACCACTGAAATCAGTGAATATGAAAATAAACTTGAGCAGTTTCTTCCCTCTGAGTGTGAGCGAGGGTGGAGCTCAGCCAAGCGTCCCTGCAGAGAGGAAGCAGACAACTCAGGTAACAAAGATACTCCTTTACTTAATTCCTTAACTCCTTAACTGGACAACGTCAGTGGTCGTTAGTGTATCGGTGTAAAAATGCTCCACAAGTTAACGATCTGTAAGAGGAAACACTCGTTAAAAAATCAGAAACGTGCAGAAAAACTGCAGTTCTCTGTCCACCTTTCACGTATTCACTGCAAGCTTGTTGGTAATCACTATTTTAGTTTATATCCAACTAAAGCTGGAAGTCATAAAAAGCTGTATGTGCTGCACTTACTAGGGGTTTTTCTTTCCAATACAACCTTTTGCATGAATTTGTCTTTATTTTGATACTCTACGTTTTGAATTTCATTAGTTATTAGTTATTAGCCAGAGACAGTGCTCACTGGTAAAAGGGAACTCCTCATCATATCCTTGCTCAACATATGTTCTCAGTATCTGCACACTGACTTTATCTTAACACAGCAGTTTTTCTTCCATCTACACTGACAGCAGCCCATCCTCTCCATCTGTCATCTGCACATATAGCATGACTTCAATAAAGAGGGTGCGACTTTATATAAGGCATAAAAGGGACTGTCCCTTGAGGTCTTAAGATATCCCACTACTTTATCCATAAGTAGAAGCCAAGTGGCAGAAATGTTTATATTCTTCATTTTAGCAGAAATTATAACTACAGTTGTATGCAAAACTTTAGGAACCCCTGACAATGTCCATGATTTTCATTTAGAATTATTTGGGTGTTTGGATCAGCAATTTCATTTTGAAATATCAAATAACTGAAGGACACAGTAATATTTCAGTAGTGAAATTAGGTTTATTGGATTAACAGAAAATGCGAAATATGCATCAAAACAACATTAGACAGGTGCATAAATTTGGGCACCCTTGTCTTTTTGTTGATTTGAATACCTTTAACTACTTAGCCCTAATTAATTGGAACACACAGTTGGTTAGGTGAGCTTATTAAGCCTTGAACTTCATAGACAGGTGAATCCGATCATGAGAAAAGGTATTTGAGGTGGCCAATTGCTAGTTGTTGTTCTCTTTGACTCTCCTCTGAAGAGTGGCAACATGGGGTTCTCAAAACAACTCTCAAATGACCTGAAAACAACGTTATGGTTTAGGGGAAGGCTACAAAAAGTTATCGCAGAGATATAAGCTGTAGGTGTCCACTGTGAGGAACATCATGAGAAAATGGAAGACCACAGGTACAGTTCTTGTTAAGGCCAGAAGTGACAGGCCATATAAAATATTGGAGAGGCAAAGGCGGAGGATGGTGAGAACGGTCAAAAACACAGACCACCTCCAAAGACCTACAACATCAACTTGCTGCAGATGGTGTCACTGTGCATCGTTCAACAATTCAGCGCACTTTGCACAAGGAAAAGCAGTATGGGAGAGTGATGTGAAAGAAGCCTTTTCTGCTCACGCCACAAACGGAGTTGCTTGTATGCAAACGCACATTTGGAATAAGGTGCTGTGGACTGATGAAATAAAGATGGAGTTATTGTGGGGTGACTGTGGTGCGGGAAGGTAGAGCGGTTGTCCACCAATCTCACAGTTGTTGGTTCAATCCCCGGCTCCTCTGGTCAAAGTGTCCCGGTGAGTGTTCGCCAGCTGCATAGCAGCTCCCCCATCGGTGTATGAGTGTGCCTGTGACTGCGAATGGGTGAATTAGAAGCAGTGGAAAGTGCTTTGAGTGCCAATAGGTAGAAAAGCGCTGTATAAGTGCAGACCATTTACCATTTATTTGTTCATAACAAGGGGCGTTATGCATGGCGGCAAAAGAACGCAGCGCTCCAAGAAAAACACTTGCTACCCACAGTAACATTTGGGCGAGGTTCTATCATGCTGTGGGGCTGTGTGGCCAGTGCCGGTACTGGGAATTTAGTTAAAGTTGAGGGTTGCATGGATTCCACTCTTGAGATTCTTGAGAATAATGTTGAGGAATCAGTCACAAAGTTGCACAACAAGATCTGTTGTGTGGGCTGTGGGCTGTGGGCTGTCCATGCCCGGCAACCATCAAACCTAACTGAACTGGAGATGTTTTGTAAGGAGGAATGGTCCAAAATACATTCATCCAGAAACCAGACACTCATTACAGGCTATAGGAAGCATCTAGAGGCTGCTATTTCTGCTAAAGGAGGCTCTATCTATCTATCTATTGATGTGATTTTTCTGTTGGGGTGCCCAAATTTATGCACCTGTCTAATTTCGCATATTGCGCATTTTCTGTCCAATCCAATAAACCTCATTTCACTACTGAAATATTACTGTGTCCTTCAGTTAATTGATAGATCAGAATGAAATTGCTGATCCAAACACCCAAATATTTATAAATGAAAATCATGGACATTGTCAGGGGTTCCTACACAACTGTACAAAGTATAGGGTATACAGCTTAAATTAGGTGTAAGATCCTCGTATGTAATGATACATTTGCCTCATTGTCTCATGATGGGATGAGTTAGTTTGTTTTGAGAAGAAATCCATGGGGTTTAATTATACTGAATTTATCCCAAAGGGTGCTATTTAAAGCAATTTAATAGTCTGTGTAAATATATTACACATATATATGGGATATTGACTATCCCACATAACATAGGGATATTACTAAACCACTTGAGTTACTAGCTAATGTTTGCTTGTAAATGTGCAGTGACAGGTATATTTGTCTTGATTATGAGACTCTGCAGAAACTAGTACAAGCAGTAGTACATAATCCTCAACTTCTTGGTGGGTACACATTGAAACTCTGATCTCCCAGTGTTGTGACACAAGAAGAGGCATACCAGCAAACATGCTGCAACATGCTTCTACTACTCATATTTCAACGTCTGTGTTGTTGATACAGCCCCTTAAAATTGTATGGTAAAAAATGGTAAAAATTACAATGGCTTATTTTTACTTTAATCTTCTATAACCTGCCATGGAATTATAATCATAAAAACTAAACAGAATACCACTCATATTTCATTGTGAGTCTAAGATCTAGGTTCAAACATATTGTAAATGATTTTAAAATTTAACTTTGTTTTGTCTACCTGCTGTATTTCGCTAAAGGGTTTGCTGACTCTGTAGCTCTGTAGCTTGTTAATTGTGCTACTGGTGTTGCGAAAGTGGTATAACTGAGTCATCAGTTCAGTTGGCAAGTTGCCCCAGACATATATTTGTATGCTGTTAGCTTTAGTGGCTACCCCAGATAGCTAAATAACACACAAGTTTTAACACAACAATGCAACCTTCAAAGTCTACTAAACTACTACTTTGTTTCTTTAAAATCTTAATTTAATAAGTCGAGTAAACTCTTATCAATTACTTTATTTACTACAATTACTATATTTACATGACTTCAAGAACATAACAACTCAATAATAAATGTTGTACATTGGTCATTCTAAGTTGAATAACCTTGAATTTAGTAAATTTTTTACAATACAAATACAAACATTGTTGAGTTTAATAAAAGCTTGTGAGACAAGACAAAATGTCAAATACTCTTTGATGCATAAGACTTTTGTAAAAACAAAGTGTCACCCTGAATAATTATCCGATGGGACAGAAATGTTAGTAATGACAGGCTATTCGACTCACGTGGCAACTGTTGTCTTTTCTGCTGCCAAAGATAATGCACACAACATTGAGAAATTGGAAATCATAATCACCCAATCACAGTGCATAATATTGGGGTGGGAAGGTTCAGCCCATAGAGAGGCTTGACCTGTGAGGTGAATGGCCTTCGCGTCTGTGTTAAAGCCTCTGGTTCCTTCCCTGTGGGAATATCAGATACGGTCATTTGTGGGACTTGTGCCCCCCCCCCCAAAAAAAAAAATAAAACGCACTTTGGAACAACAGAATGTGTAAAATTGTTTGTCCTGTTTTGATAATTCTAAAGTCACCTGAACTGGGGCTTGATTGATATTTATGTCAATAACAAGGATTCAGCTGACCATATTTTCTTGGAAAACAATTTTTACTCTGTATAAAAGAAAAATATAAAGTGATAGCCAAAGCTAATGTTTTGTGTCAAGCTATGAAACCAACACAGTGACTGTTCAGTTAAGTTGCAAATATTGTCTTAGTATCACTGTCGGTGAGAGCCTGCTGTGATGAGTGTGAGGTAGCTGGGATATGTTCCATGAAGCGTTTCTCAATAAAGAGTAAACATGTTTGGAATCCCTAACTTGGGTTTTCGATCTTGGCAAGTTTGGAATCTGAGTTTTTGGAATCTGCAGCTTAGTTTAACACTGATGATTACACCTAAACACAACTCTGTAACATGTTAAAGTTGAATGCATTAATCAACTGTACAGGACCTGTTGTACAGTGACAAAATAATCTCAACAATTACAGAAACTGACCTTTCAGGAAAGACAATTCCAACTTTCTTTAAAAGATAAACTTGTAGAATGTTAATTGTTATTTATGTAGCCCTATATATGCATTTTATGTTTTAGACTAACTGAAGGGAAAAAAATTGTAAATTAATAATTTGGTGTAATAGCAGCAAGATGGAAATTTGCAGACCCTAGATGCAGACTTGGAATTAAAACACTACTCGGATTTTGACTGATGAATTTTCACAAGTCTCAAAGAACACAAGTACAAAAAGAATACAGATTGAGAAATGGCTGTCAACTACAGAATCAAAAATACACTGTGCAGAAGCTAGGCAGCTGCATGCCACCAGTAGTTGGAGTTTGACCTGACTCTGCCAAAACTAGATGGAATGAAGTTTAAGTGTGGTAGCAATAAATCCACCTAGAAGAAAAGCCAGGTTTGTGCAATGCAGATTGGAAGTTAACTGTTGTACTTATTAACAAATTGTGATTGTATTCTCTTTCTGCTGAGGGTGTGGACAACTTGATTTGTTCAGTTGGAGCTATAGCAAACATATTGGGGTTTTAATAAATATAAACGTTTTTTAATTTGGACTACAGAGAGACATACACAGACAGACAACCATTCACACATACATTCACACCTATGGCCAATTTTAGATTCACCAATTAACCTTAAATGCCTGTCTTTGGACTGTGGGAGGAAACTGGATTATTTAGAGGAAACATGTTACTTATGAACCCACAGCACAACAGAGCTCAATTCTGGAAGCACCCATTAAAGAGAGCATATTCAAACTGTGGCTTGTTGCCATCTCTGTACTATTCACTTAAAAACAGGGTGGACAAAAACCTCCCCCAATCACCAAGCAACCCTGAAACACCACCCCCCTTTTTTCCCTACTAGCATGAAACAGAACTTCTGTTTAACACATTCTTTGTATTCACTGCAGAGACAACTCATTCCACATATGCTTATGCTTTGTTTTTTCTCCATTTTATGTAAAGCCATAAAGTTCTCTGCAACTGCTGCTTGCTTTTTTGCTGTGTCATCAGTTAGAAGTTTTTACTTAGTGTGGTGTGAGGCCAATAAACATCGGAGGCATGAGTTGAAACCTGGGAAGCAAGAACACAAAATTGGCATTTGTTAGTGCCTCTCCCCCTCAGAACCTCCAGTAGAGAGGCATGTTCTAAATGGCTTTCAGCTGCTGCAAGCAGGAGATGGAGTAATTGTTTAATGTTATTTGGTCCAACCTCAGCCTGATGTGTATCTTTAGCTCAGCAAGGCCCTTATTAACAACATGAGTGGGGTCCTTGTCATCAAACAGCAACAGCTGTAATCATATTCTTATTAGAGCTGTAGAATGTAGCTAATATTCTTCTTCTTAAATTCTTATGTTAATCTTCGATTGTTTGTTTTACACTTTGTTATGAGGCTGAAGTTTGAACTGAGACCAGCAGCAGGAATTTCCTCAGGTGATTCCGCATTGAGACAAAATTCAGGCATGGAATCATGGATGCAGGAATCCCTGTTTTATAACATTCACTCAGGCTGTCACTGGCTTTTCTTATTCTGATGATTTCAGAAAAAAATGCTTGTTATAAAAGTGAACCTTGTGAAAGCAAGATAAAAGTTTGTCAGACTTGATGGGACTAAAACCATGGACCTGTGTCATTAACCCTATGTAAAATTTCACTTATCTCATAATGAGGAATCATAAGAAAAACTCAATTGGTTTTATATGTGACCAATAATTTAATACTGTATGCATGACGAGTATTACATAGCATATGATCATGTTGCATAATGTCTTATATGTATGGCTTGACATTAACATTGTGAATATGGTGATCTGCACAACTGTTCAAATTTATGGAAGTTTGACTGGTATTGCGCTGTTTGTTGGGGCAGTCTATGGTGCCGCCAATTAATGTTGACCTGTGTTAAAAAGAACGAAAAACTAATTAGGCAACTTGTGTCTGACACAGACACACATACACTGCTGTTAAATTGCACTGAAGCTTAGACAGTGCCTTTAGTGCGGTTTTTGAGGGGTAAATGTGCAAACCCTCATCTTTCCATGATTGTGCTAACATGCTTTAAGAATTCCTTTTTAATTCCTCAAAGCCTTTGTTAATATATTCAAGCTAAATTTTACAACCTGCATTAGAACCATGAGACATTACTTACATTTTTTTCGCATATCTTTTGAGCAAAATATTCATGGATGTGTTTTGCAGCTTCACTCTTCATGTTAAGTTGTTCCTGAATGAACAGAAGGAACAGATTTTTTTAGGAATCATAATTGTTCTAGTAAGCAATAACTTTTTTGTTTAAGGCTTGTGTTGATCACTGTAACTTTTCTATCCCTAGTAAAAAGTTAATTGTTGCCTTGGCAACACATGCATTAACTTGCAGTTTAGTTCTATATAAACTTCAGTGCTTCTTGTTTGATCTTGGATCCCATTTAAGTCCATATTATACATTTACAAAGAACATCATATATGGCAAGTTTTGAGAAGACATGTTTGTAGTACCGACGTTCCAACATTGGCTGTTCTTCTCCTTCTACAGCCCTAACACCCAACCTGGGAAATTTGTGATGAGTTTCAGCTATGTGCCAAACATGTTTAGCATAACATAAGCCACAGCTTGTAAACCTGTTAACCCTGCTGAAGAATTGGTTGCCAATTTTTTCCTAGTGCAACAAGTTGGAAACAAAGCTCTAGCAGTAGGTAGAACAATGGCAGGTGGGATACAACGGTCTCTGTATCAAATACAGTATAACTTTACCTGACTTTTCTTAACTTTTGGCAATACTTTCTTTATTATTTTTGCAATTTCTTTACTAGAGAAATTTTTGCTCCATGTGGGAGCCAACAGGAAGTTCAGTAAAGTATAACATGCTTTTCTAAGTGGGACCAAATCTCTTTATTGTAGTGCAAGCTGGCTGGTGAGGCCCTTGGGTGGAAGAGCTACTTAAACAGCAGTTCAGCCCTTTGAGCTGCTCTTTCATTACTTCTGTCTGTGGAGTGCCAGTGACCCTCATATGTACATTTCAGTATGTGTCCCCATCAGAACAGACCAGAGATGTGCATAGTCCTGCAGGTAACACTCGAAATATGAACATTAAGTAAGTTGTAGTTTAAAGAATAATTTTGGACATTTTCTAAATGAATCACGTTTACTGCAAACACCACACAGGCATTATAACCTACACTGAATCTTTTCTCCTTACAATTAGTGTCTGTCTGTTTGCAGACTGGATTATCTTATTAGTCTGTGCCATAGACCTCCATAGTTGTCCAGAAACTATTACAAACAAGTCCAACACAACCCTCCACTGGATAACATGTTTTTCATTCCATAAACCAAAACTGCTAAAATGTAACCCCAACGTCGAATTGTAAAAATTAAGGTTGTGTCTTGTGCTTTAAGTGATTGCTCAAATGTACTTATCAAAAATGACTCGCTATCAAATATGTGCAAACATTTGAAGTTCATTCTGGAAAAACTGTCATTTCAAGATTGTATCTTTCAAAGGTTTTCCACCTCATCCTCCTCATTTCTAGCTGACTTCTCATAACTGAAATGGACTTAATGGGCATTATTCACTACTTTCATGATAATGTGGTCATACAGAGGGACATCTGGACATGTTATTCTTTGTTGATTATTACCACCTTTTCCTCAAGTCTAACAGCTGGAGACACAGGATGTTCTCTGGTGTTAAATGCAGCCTAGAAATAGATTTTAGCCTGAGTGTCTTTAAGAGATTCCTAGAATGTGGCACAGGGACAAGCTGTTTATTTGACCAAGCCAGGAAAATGGCCTGTCACATCACTGTGATATGAGCCAAGTATGCTCATCCATTAGTTATTTCCATTAACTATGGTTAATAAATAACTCCTCAATCAGCCGCTTTAATGTAAGGCCACAAAGTTAGTTAAAAATTGAAGTGGAGTCATCAGCGGGGCTGTTCTGTGCTTTACACACTTGGTCTTGTTTGTTGTTCTCAGCCAGTGATTGCCAATCAGTGTGCTTGTACACCAGGTAATACTTACAGTAGTTTCATTTATAAAAAACCTAGAAAAAGAGAACAATAATGGTTTGACAAAAAATATTAAGATGCACTATAAGTAATCTGGTTACAGGAAATCACCAAATACATGCAGCAGAAGAGTAACCTGATTTCTTGTCCACCTCTGACTTATTTTAAAGTCTGGCACACAGATTTTAACTGTATAATGATGGAAAATGCCTTCTTTTTGACTTCTCTCAGCATGTGCCTGTCAGACAAATGAAATACCCATGAAGATGATCCACAACAGTCTGAATTTTAAAAATACATGGGGGAAAGTGACTTAATCAGACTTCTACGAGATGCTTTTTTCTGCCGGACCTTACACGGACTTTGTTTTAAAAATAAGGTGGCATTTCTGTGTTAACTCGTTAACAGTCTATCCTTTCTTTCATTTTTTTTCTCATCTGCGGAAAGTTAAACTAATGTTACTGTTACTGTTTAGTAATATTGACTCTTTTTCAAGCCAATGCACCCGGCATGTTGGCACTGTCATGACCGACTCAGTGTCTTCAGTGACTCAGTGTTTTCATGCACTCATGAAAACAGACTGGCTGTACATTTTCGCAGCCTTTGTTTTAAAAATTAGACTGCATTCGTTTAATTCATTCTTTTACATAGCTGCGTGCAGCTTACTCTCTGCAGTCTTTGGTTACACACATGCGCAGTTGGAGAAAGACAATTAGAAACCTGGTTATGCATATACATGGCAGAGTAATCTGTGTTCTCTGACAGGCATCTACTGACACTTACACTAAAATTGCATGTTGTGCATCAGACAGATTAAATTAAAACTTATACAAGTTTTAATTGAGACAAGTTTTAATTTTGCTGAACTGGAATTGGATACTTAAGTCTGCAGTTCAAGAATGTCCAAAGGTGTCACCTCATTATCTTTTGAATGAATTCTGTGTGGTTTACAACTGGCAAAGGTTTATACAGTGCTTGTGGGTTCAGTCATTGTAGGGTGAATGGGTTCAGAGCTTCCAGCAAGAAGTCTTTAACAAAGCAGACAGACGACTTAGTGCAACTCTGCCTTGTCTGTCAGTGTCCAAGTAGGGCCCAGGGCTAGCAATGGAGGTCACTGGGACAGAGAGAATCCTAATATTACTATTTTGCAACCTGGAATTCCGTAAATGCTGGAAGCGTAAATGCTCTGTAAATCAAGAGAACCAGCAGATGAAACTACAGCAGCAATTTCCTGTTGTCTTTAGGGTTCTGCCATTAATTGTATAATGTACCTTAAAGGGGACTGATATCCCCACAAATACAGTGGCTACAGAAAATATTGTGGCCCTTTCATTTTTTGTACACGTTATTGTGTTGAAAATTTAATTAGATACAATTGTCACTTTTGCCCCTTAGTCTACACTGAGTGGCCTATAATAGCAAAATGAAAATGTTTTTTAAAATGATTGTGTATTTCTTAAAGATCACAGATTTATAAGAGCATCCAGACCCTTTTCTGTGGCACTCCAAATTGTTGATAGGTCCATTGCACCTGCTTTAACTTTCCTGGCAAATAGAATTAATTAGATACATTTTAGGCACTAAATCACCTTTATAACACTGCTTGTCAGGAGGAGCTTGCTTACTGCTAAAGTAAGCAGCCAAGAGGCTTAAATATAAAACTAAATTCAAGGTCTGAAGAGTTTTAGATTAAGAGGTTAAATTTTTTAGATTTTTGCCAAATCTTGACAGATTTGGTGGCGATTTGGTAGAGCGGTTGTCCACCAATCTCACAGTTGTTGGTTCAATCCCCGGCTCCTCCGGTCACATGTCTAAGTGTTCTTGAGCAAGACACTGAACCCCAACTTAGTTGCTCATGGTGAGAGTTGGCCAGCTGCATAGCAGCTCCCCCACCAGTGTGTGAGTGTGTGTGTGATTGTGAGAGTGAATGGGTAAATAAGAAGCGGTGTAAAGCGCTTTGAGTGCTGATAGGTAGAAAAGTGCTATATAAGTGCAGACCATTTACCATTTCTTAAAATATTATTTTTGGTTATTATGCGTTACTGAATAAGTATTTGTGTACTTGTGTGTAGGGTTAGGTTGTCAGCCTCCTTTAAAATGCTTGAAACTTTGTGTTTTCAAGATCTTAAATGTGCTTGGATTTTGGATGAAGTGCTTGAAAATGCTTGAAACAATAACTTTATGTGTTTCACAATAAATAGCAGTGTGACTGAGTAGTTAGCTCCCTTAGTAGATGTGGAAATAAACTAGTCTGTTTACACCTAGGTCTCAATTGCACCTCTGTCTGTCACTGATTGGCCAGTCTGTTTTCATGTGTGCCCCACTGAAGACACTGAGTCGGTCATGAAAGTGCCAACATGCCGGAAGCATTGGCTTGAAAAGGAGCCAATATTACAAAACAGTAACAGTAACGTTATTAACTTTCCGCAACTGAAAAGTTCAGCAAATGTTATCATACCAGCCAACTTCTGGCTAACTAGAAAAGTGAAAAAAAGGTTTTCACATGTTTTGCAATGAGCAGTTTTTTCTCAAGCATGTATTTGTTTTCTCATTCAATTTAAATAGCATGGCCAAAACTTTAGAACCATGGTAAACGGTTCGCTTTACACTGCTTCTCATTCACCCATTCGCACTCACAATCACACACACACTCATACACTCATACACCGATGGGGGAGCTGCTATGCAGCTGGCCAACACTCATCAGGAGCAACTAAGTTGGAGTTCAGTGTCTTGCTCAAGGACACTTCGACATATGACCGGAGGAGCCGGGGACAACCACTCTACCTTCCTGCGCTACAGTCACCCCCATCTTAATATAATGCACTCCAGTACGACTCCACCAGTTATCACATCAATAATAAACACATTATAGAATTATCACCTTTTTATGAAATTTTCAGCATAAAAATAAGAAATTATAACCTTGTAAATGTAGAATTCATGGCAGAACTGCCGCATTAAATTGCACAGATGGTCATAATGTTATGCCTAATGGGTGTATAACTTTTTGCTTTACTTGGCACAAGTTTCTGTTGTTAATGCTGTTTTGTTTGTAAAATAAAGTTTTGCTTTGATATGGACAATTCAAATGCAAATGACTTTGTTAGTTGTCAGGAAAAAAGACAGTTCAATAGCATAATGCCATTTTTTTGCAATCATAATGCCATATGATTTTAAAAGTGATAATAATTGATCTATTTGTGACAATATCTATTACCAAAGACTAAGTAAGGTGTTGGAAAAGCTTGAAAGTTGATGCATTGCTTAAATGTGACCTTTTAAATGGTATATGAACCTAGAGTATGTTTTTCTGCTGCTGCAGACCTTAGTTATCATTTACTTTATTATAGAAAGGGATGTGGCATCTCTATAGCTTTTACAGGAATGTAATTAAATTTATGTCCAAAATTGGATGCAGACTTAAAAAAGGAAACTCATGATATGACATCTGGCGACCGGCTGTCTAAATAGTAAGACTGTACTGTGTGTGTTCATGTGTCTGGAAATGAAAGTGTGCATGAATGGAAGAGCAACACAGACTACACTGTAGTAGTCACATAATCTGAAATACAGTCAAAAGTCGGGCAGCAACGTTTCCTGTAAATATAAAATAGTGCAAAAACCCGTTGCCTGAAATACGGTTGAATGTCTAGCAGCATGGGTTGCCAAACGTTCGTCGTATTTTAAAAAGATTGCAAAAGCTTGTAAAATCAAATACGGTCAAAAGTCTGGCAGCACGGGTTGCCAAACATTCCCTGTAAATGAAAAAGATTGCGATAACTGTAACCTGGAATACAGTCAAAAGTCTGGCATATAGGCCTATAGGTATGAGCTTACAACAAAGAAAAGACTTAACATTTATTTCTACCATTTATTGTGACATTTTGTGCATTTACAACTAATACACATGTTTAGTAAAAACATAATTATTTCTAACTGTAATAAGTTAGATTTCAACAAACAAGAAAGTAAAATATCCAAAAGTATAATCATTGGCTGAAAATGTTCCTAACCTGTATTATTTTGGATAAACAATTCAAAATCAGACACTGAATGGTAAATTTATAAACATTCATTATATGAATGCACCACAACACGGCTAAAGTAAAAAGTTCAATGTTACAAGTGCAACAGAGGATAAGGCAACAAAAAGCAGGGTATGGTCACAGCTGCAATCGAATCCAATTGGCTGGATGGGGCAAATGAATGTTTTGGCTCTGCTCCTATAGAAATAAGAGAAAGTAGGGCATAAGTTACAATGTCAGAAAGTAAATGCAAGTAAACACACTGCACAGAGTTGTGCGCCTCCAACAACTGACCCTATACAAATAGTGACTTTGACTCAAACAGCAGGCTAATGTTGATGAGCTGATCTCGAGGTTGAATGGGGGAGAAGCCTGCCATTCAGACTATGTCCTGTGTGTTGAAGCACCAGATAACTTGCTTCTATGTACGGAGCTACCTCCCGGGCTCCATACAAACAATAATTTCAATTAATCTGAAAATCACAATGTTTCTCCAGGCCTATTTACTACATTCATCTTTACTAAGTAAATTGGCAAAAATTTCACACAGGCTTCACTTTATTTGGGATTTATGACATTGACACAGGCTCAAAATTAGACATATGAAATCATAACTACACATGCACACATTCAGCACCACTGAATTAATAATGTGAAAAGTCCTAAATGTCTTTAAATTTGGCAAGCCCAAGACCTCTTAACTTCTTGTTAGTGATCTGTTAGTGGTCTTTTGTGTGTACACAGTGAAGATGTGTTTGAAAACACAGCACAATACAATAGAAAGGTCTACAACTGCAGATTCCAAGATCTTCAGTTCAAATAACTGTACATAGATACAAGCTATTGGGAAGTGCAGCCACTTTCTAAGTGGTAGAAGACTGTCTGACTCAGATGAGAGAAAACTGGTTTAGATGGTCAAAAACATTCCAGGAACCCTCACAGTACAGGTCTGCACTGTAGTGGTAGCATCATGTTCTCAGCCTGTTTTGCTGCCAATGGACCTAGTGCAAAATGTAATTGAACTCAACAATTTCTGCCAAGAATAGTGGTCCAATGTCCAGCCAGAGTTCTGGTTGGACATTGGAGCTTTACCCTTAATAGATACATTCGTATTAGATATCATCAATCTATCTTTAGAAACAGGCTATGTACCACAGGCCTATAAGGTAGCTGTAATTAAACCACTACTTAAAAAACCCTGTCTTGACCCAGGTGTTTTACCCAATTACAGACCAATATCTAATCTCCCCTTCATTTCTAAAATACTTGAAAAAGTAGTTGCAAAACAATTATGTGACCACCTTTACAGGAATAATTTGTATGAAGACTTTCAGTCAGGATTTAGAGTTCATCATAGTACAGAAACCGCGCTGGTAAAAGTCACCAACGATGTTCTCTTGGCCTCAGATAATGGACTCATCTCTATACTTGTTCTGTTAGATCTTAGTGCTGCATTTGATACCATTGATCACAACATTTTATTACAGAGACTGGAACATGAAATTGGGATTAAAGGAACAAGGTTGGTTTAAATCTTATCTGATAGACTTGAATTTGTTCATGTTAATGATGAATCCTACATGCACACAAAGGTTAACTATGGAGTTCCAGAAGGCTTTTGTTAGGACCAATACTTTTTACTCTCTATATATATGTCTCCTTTAGGCAACATTATG
The DNA here is from genome assembly GCA_020496755.1 of Channa maculata. Taxonomy (NCBI): domain Eukaryota; kingdom Metazoa; phylum Chordata; class Actinopteri; order Anabantiformes; family Channidae; genus Channa; species Channa maculata. The sequence goes on along the minus strand of CM035616.1, from coordinate 22,192,686 downwards.
AGAAAACACTCCATAAATTTCCACTGCTATGCTGATGATACCCAGCTATATCTATGTATGGAACCAGATGAAAATAATCAGTTAATTAAGCTTCAAGCATGCCTAGAAAACATAAAGGCCTGGATGTCCCACAATTTTTTACTTCTAAACTCAGACAAAACTGAGTCATAGTATTTGGGCCCAAAAATCTCAGAAATATGATGCCCAACCATATCGTTACTCTAGATGGCATAAGTCTGGCCTCCAGTACTACTGCAAGGAACCTTGGAGTTATTTTTGACCAGGATTTGTCCTTTACCTAAAAACAAATCTCTAGAACAGCCTTCTTCCACCTACGGAACATTGCCAAAATTAGGAGCATCCTGTCTCAAAGTGGTCCATTCATTTGTTACTTCTAGGTTGGACTACTGTAATTCCCTACTTTCAGGATGCCCCAGTAACTCCCTAAAGAGCCTGCAATTAATCCAAAATGCTGCAGCAAGAGTGCTGACTGGAACTAGCAAGAGAGATCATATTTCATCTTCACTAGCTTCTCTCCATTGGCTTCCCATTAAATCTAGAATAGAATTTAAAACCCTGTTTCTTACATATAAAGCTCTGAATGGTCAGGCTCCATCATATATAGAAGACCTCATAGCATCATATCATCCCAGTAGACCACTTTGTTCTCAGAATACAGGCCTACTTGTGGTTCCCAGAATTTCCAAAGGTAGAATGGGAAGCAGAGCCTTTAGCTATCAAGCTTCTCTCCTGTGGAACCAGCTCCCAGTTCAGATTCAGGAAGCAGACACCCTCTCTACTTTTAAGTCTAGGCTTAAAACCTTCCTTATTAATAAAGCTTATACTTAGTTATAGTTATGCTGCTATAGGCTTAGACTGCTGGGGGACCCACCCCCTGATGCACTGAGCTCCTTTCCTCCTCTTGTCCCTCTCTCCTCTCACTCCACAATTGTCACCACTGTATGACATTAACTCTGTGTGTTTTCTCCCATAGTTGTCTTTGTCCTTCTCTGTCCCCCTCTCTCTGTCCCTTTCTGCAGGTGTCCCTGGCTTTGAAGCTGTGTGTTGTCCAGTGTGCAGCTACTGGTCCTACCAACCTGCCCGATGTTTTGTTGTTGCTTTTTGTTGCTCTTTACTTTTCTCTCTTCACTTTCCACTCACCCCAACCGGTCAAGGCAGATAGCCGTCCACCCTGAGCCTTGTTCTGCTGGAGGTTTCTTCCATTAAAGGGAGTTTTTCCTCTCCACTGTTGCCTAGGACTTGCTCAAGGGGGATTTGTTGGGTTCTCTCTATAAATTTTTATAGTCTTGACTTTATTCTGTAAAGTGCCTTCAGATGACTTTGTTGTGAATTGGTGCAATATAAATAAAGTTGAATTGAATTGAACAATTACCAAATCACAAGCCTGCTTGTGAATGCATTTCTTTTTCCTCTCATCTCTGAAGTAAGATGTTGGAAACTCTGAACAGATAAGCCAATGTGTTGCTGATCCACCAATTACATCTTAATCTGTGGATAAAAATATGAGTTACTATGTTGTGAGATTCACTTAATTTTCTTAGCTTTGCTTAGCTTAGCTGTGTTTGTAATGTTGTAATGATTTACAACATTACAAACACAGATCATCCATAATAAAATATGCTAAAGGTGCACAATGCCACAATGTACTTTGTCTTGTCTGTATCTTACATGAAATCCAGGTGCAGACTAACATTACTTTGGATACTAAGCTAAAACTTACAACTCATTTTAATTTTAAAATATGTAGCAGTAGCACTTCTATGGATTTACAACAGTACTATAAGCAGTTTCTTTGGAGACATCTGCACTTGTGTGAGTTTTAGTAAACAATCATGATCATGGATAAAAGTGTCTGCTAAATGACTAAATGTAAAATGTAAATGAAAATAAAACAATGCTCATAAAAGTAAAAACAGTAAGAACAGGTATTGGGTAGCAAACAGGATTTTTATTCTGCTCCTAACCTAAAATTCTGAAAATAAATGTGCTTCAATGTGAAATTTTATATGTATGTAAAGAGTGAGACTCAGACCGACATGCAGCTCTGCTCTGCTGAGCTTCCCACACTGAGTAGAGAAGTGCTTCAACCAGTTGGCTCGAAATTTTCAAACTGAATACTGACACACACTGAACAGGGGTGGGAGGGGGAGGAGTAAGGGAGAGGGTAGGGTAGGGATGCCAAAGTGTCCTTGAGCAAGACAATGAACCTCAACTTAGTTGCTCCTGGTAAGGGTTGTTCCCCATCGGTGTGTGAGTGTGTGTGATTGTGAGTATGAATGGGTGAATAAGAAGTAGTGTAAATTGCTTTGAGTGCTGATAGGTAGAAAAACACTATATAAGTGCAGACTGTGTTGAATCCCAAGTTTTTAGTAATGTAATATAAATCTCTCCTCTACAATGTCTTCTTTAACATTGTATTGTGATCATGATCTCTGGCAATATAAATGAAACACAGCCTTGCACCTTTTTTTATAATTTCTGGCCATGTCTTTACTAACAAATTGTCAAAATATTTTAATGTAACAAACTTTGTTATTATATATAAAATACGGCCTTGCATGTTTTTGTAATTTTTTATTTTTAATGTAAAATTATTGTACTGTACTTGTATTTTACTTATTCTACTTATGTTATATAATCACGAGCATCAGCAATATTTATAAAATAAAAAATTGTAATCATGCATTTTGAGAAAAAAAGTAACTTCATATTGTATTATTACTAACAAAACATTGTAAAAATACGTACATGTAGTATACTCACAAGCATTTGCAATATTTTTAAAACACAGTGCTCCATCTTTTATGAATTATAAATTTTTAAAATAAATTTTAATCACAAGACTTTGCAATATTTATAAGAGATAGTCTTGCACATATTTTATTTATGTGTTTTGACTGTAAAATTAATATTTTTGTAACAAATGATTGTAAAAATGTATGTGTTTTAATTGCATTTCTTAAAAAGCAATTCTTTTGGAATTAAGGAATTTAATTGTAAATTGATAGCAAAAAAAGGTGATTAAATGTAAATTTAGTAATGTTTGACCCTAATTAGTGTAAAAAAACACTGTAAAATTATGTGAAATTTTACGCAGCATTACATGTAAATTTAAATTTTTTCAGCATTGTAGTTATTGCATAATTTGGCTTTGTTTTGTATTCAGCGGATTAAACACCATCTTTCTGCTTTTTCTCTTTATCTGAGAAATGACTAATTGATCCTTTCTTGCTTTCCCTTTGTGTGTCTCCTGAAGCATGGGTGGGCTCCCTCTCTATGGGGATGATTTTTTTCTGTTCTCCCATCGTCAGCGTCTTCACCGATATCCTTGGGTGCAGAATTACTGCGGTGGGAGGCGCTGCTGTCGGCCTGGTTGGCCTCCTGGCCAGCTCCTTTGTCAAGTAAGGAAACAAAAAAGTTTGCCAATTCAGAAATATAGAGTAACAAACACATCAAGTAGCCACCAGATTCAGAAAACCTTTCATAGTTTCTATATAAACAGTTAAACTGACTTGTTGAGATCTATTTGGACAAGTGTTTCCTAAATAAAGAAGGTACTAGAACCATAGCAAACACTTATTTTAATCATTTTCTAGTCCTATTGGTATAAAGATGTGCTTACTAAGGCCTGGCTTGTATAGAATTAATTTTTATTCTTGATTTGTCTTACCACAAAGTCAATTTAGTAGCTGTCCTGGAACTTTTAGTTGTATGAAACAACTTCTTTCAGCAAATAGAGTTTTAGTTTTGAGCCAAACTGAACAAATAGTCAAAGTAATGTAAACATCCACATCTGCTAAGAAAGCGTATGTGTTTTGGTGAGATTATTGTTCCAACATGAACAGGGTTTTAAGACAATATAATGAAATTTCTGATGTGTTTATTATTCAGTTTCTTAATTCCTGAGGGTTTCCTAACTGGTTTATAAAAACTTAATGATTGGCACCACAAATAAACATACCCATAACGGTATAAAATAATATATTACACACTTAAACTCATTGTTAAAGTCATTGTTTAAAGCTTATGGGACAATTTACTGTATATAATAATGTCTGTATTATCTAGGGTTCTATATCTGTTTATATACCTTTTTCAAATGTGTCATATGAGAACATTTTTTAGAGTTTAGACTTTAACTGTGACAATAACAAGTCTAATTATTAAAATGTCAAAACATGAGCTTACGACTTCTAATACTATTTATTATTCTCTGTTTGGGCAACCATATGCATTCAAATGTAAAGCCATCCTTAAAAAATAAAACATGCTCCCTCTCTAATTACTCTGAGGATCTGTACTGAAACACTAACACCAACTCACAGATATGTGATTTACAGAAAGCAGCGTGCCACAACAGTGGTTATCATTTTTAATTGCAGTAAATAAGTAATAAAACAAAATTACAGCTTTGCGTGTGACAGTTAAACAACAGTTAACTAAAAACAGCCCAGACTGACAGCCAAGTTCTGATAGCGGCAATGAAATGTGTAGAATTTCTTTCTCGTGTGATTTGTGAGTTTGGGAGGGAATGACAAAAATACTTTCCACATTTTTTCAACATTTAAAATTAAATGACTGAATATTTTTTCTTGATTAGTTGTTGTTGTAGGAGTTATCTGGATAATGGAACTTCCCCAGAGCAAAAACATGTAAATTCAACTTAATGAGCTTTCTTTGACCTTTTCCTATCTTGACTACTTTTCTCACAGCCCAGCACATGGAAACCAGTACCTGTCTGTAACAAGATATCTTGAGAGTGGAAAATCCAAACAGATGTTTTGTCCCTTTCCAGGTCCCTGGGCCTCATGTCCTTCACATATGGCATTGTGTTTGCTTGTGGCTGCTCTTTTGCCTACCAGCCTAGCCTGGTGATCCTGGGCCACTACTTCAATAAACGCCTGGGGCTAGTGAATGGCATTGTGACGGCTGGCAGCAGCATCTTCACCATTACTTTACCTATTGTGCTGTCAGGCCTGCTGAAAAATGTGGGCCTCCAGTACACCATGCGCATCCTCTGCATCCTTATGTTCGTGCTCATGCTGGCTGGTCTCACCTACAAGCCCCTGCTGGTCAAATCTCGCAACACTCAAACAGGCAGCTGGTGCCCACCCATGAGCCAGCTCTTCAACATCAACATCTGGAGGTCTTTGGGATATCGAATTTGGGCCTTTGGTGTCCCTGCAGCCCTATATGGCTACTTTGTGCCCTATGTTCACCTGGTAAGTTTGTGTTTTCTACTGGTTTCTTCATTCATCTTCCTTCATATTAACATTCACATATAGTGTAGGTGTTTGTGTTACTGTGGCCCAAAGGTCAGTGTGATGACAAAGGGAGAAATGTCTAAACTCTCTGCAAGGGTCCCACAACCACAAAGTGATAGTGTGGTCACAGATAATACATGTGTGGTCCTGGTGAATGTAGAAAAAGAAGACCCATTAAGCTCTTATTTAAGTCAAGAGCCAGATTTCTAAACAATTGTCACGTTTCCATAATAGCTGTTTTTTCCCAGCTGTGAGATGAGAATCTTTGACTTTGGAGGAAAACATTTTATTGTGAGGCCTGCAGAGGAGAGCCTGTGCTGGATGGGCTCAGGGGGTGACTGTTTTTTTGAAACTGATGATCCCTATTGAGGTATCCCATCTTGTGTTTTCTCCAGACTGTTGCTCAGACTGGGACACCACAGGGGCTTGGAATCAACCTTAGTGGCACTCTTGGCCTCACAACATCAGCAGCCATCCTTAGCCATTAACAGAACCACCCTCTCTCTGCTTTTAAGGCTAAGCCCTGGTACTGTACAGGAAGAAAAAGAAGAAACAAGCACAGGTCAAACATTGTACAGCTTTTCAGGAAGGGAGCACTGCCAGGCCCTAACAATCTCTCTACACCTTTTCATTTGTGTGTGTGTGTGTGTGTGTGTGTGTGTGTGTGTGTGAGGGCATGACTGTGTGTTTCCTTGAACAAAATGCTAATTGCTGCCTTTTAGAGGAACACTGTCCCAACCCTGTGTGTGTATGTGTGTTTTCTTTCCAAATTAAGCGTTATATATCTGTAAAAGACTGTAAAAGAGTAAAGTCCAGTTTAGGAAACACACTTTTCCAGGTACTGGTGATTACAGATAAGGTACGGCCTTTAGGTATGGCTATGTTTGCTCTGTAAGTGAGCTGATAAAAACAATGGTACTGCCAAGAGTGGTAAGGGAATTGAAATAGACTCTCTCCACATACTGCAGGAAATCAGATCTTATCAGCCCATAGATTATACATGTTATCATTTGCAGATTCATAACAGATTTGATTTATACCATCTATTCAGACTATGTACTTATGTACTTTGTTCCTTTCTTTGTAAAAAAGAGTTTGCTTTTAGAATGAAGCTTGTTTAAGTGTGGTTAAAGAGGAGCACCTGTAGTGCTACTGTGTGTGGGCTGGAAGAGTGCTGTATGTTTAGTGTTAATTTTAATAACGCAGAATAGAGAGAGCTTAAAAACCACTATTGAAGCAAATTTCAAGAGTTTATTGGTAAATGTGCCATTATCCTGTTACCTATATCATTCCAGCAACATCCGTAACAAACAGCCACAATTAATGTTATAAGTCACATCTGTGTTTGACAGTTGTAAGAAAGCTGTAAGGTTACATTTACCGTTTTTTTTTTTAACTGCATTTTGATGCACTGGGTAAAATGTTACACACTGTTCCAACACAGCCTCAAACAGACTGCTTGAATTACACACTAAAACACCAAAGTTGGTTTAAAACATCTCTTAAAATCACCCACAAATGCACTAAGTGCTCACATTTGAGGATCATTTGCTACCAGGGCCCATCTTTTTAAGGGAATTATTTTGTGGAATTATCTTTATAGGTTTTTTACTTATTCTACTGTCAGGAGTACATGAAATATAAAAGCAAGAAAGTATTCGGAGATAGTTGTCAAATGTTCTCTTGCACAAGTGTAAAACCCGCTTAAGGCTAATAATGCTCAATATATTAATTGTTCAAGACAAGGTATACAACATTTGAATACCTTGTCTTGAACAATTAATATATATATATATATATATATATATATATAGCATTATTAGCCGTAAGCTGGCTTTATACAATTTAATGTTAAAGTAGTACACCCACCGCCGTTATGTAAAATGTAGGAGGTGATGGAGTGTAGTAAAGTGCAACTAAGGAAAACAAGAACGAAAGAAATAGTAGTGCCTACATTGAATGCATGTGTGTGTGTGTGTGTGTTTATTTAGTGGGAATATAATGTAGGCCACCTGCCAGGCTATGAGTTGCTTCACATGAAAGTGAGCTTGTGTTTCTGAAAATGTGATCAAAGACACGTACCACCTCAAAAAGAAAGCAGCTACATTTTCTCCTGCAGCAATTGTTGGTAATATTTAAAGGACGTTTACTGCCTTAAAACAATTGCCAGGTGCCCATATAAACACTGAAAGAGGTTTCACCTACTGTAAACATTCTTTTAATTTGTACAGGCCTTTAGGAGATCCCCTTATCTGTGGGGGACTAAAATCCATAGTCCTCTCTCTGTGCGAAAAATACTTTTAATTTGAAAGATATCAATTTAATTTAATAAATCAAGACATGATGCCTTGAATAAGCTTTAAGTATTTATCTGGCTACTGTTTTGCACAGAATAACAATGGATGGTGGGCCCTAATGAAAGGTCTTCAAGAGGGGACCTGCTCTTGGTCACTGTGAACAGGAGGAATGAATACAGCAAGAAGACTTCTTTTAGTGTTCAAATGAGCATCTGACTATTGTTTGAAGCTACTCATGACAATTTGTAAACATGCTTGAATACAGCTTTGATTTTCACAAATCTTTTCCTCTGATAAACATTTGCATAGACATTCAAATAAGTTTTTTTTTCCAGGGGATTTGAATTATGAGTTGGTCACTGATTTGGGGTGACATGGTGCACTATTGCTTGGAAACAAACAGTGTGGTAGAAGGGATTGATCAGCTCGTGTTTAAATGACAAAAACATCATAAAAACATCATCAAAAACAGCCCTGGTGAATCTTAGTCTTAAAAACAACTTTGCATTTTGTTTTTCATTCATAACAACCAAACATGTGACACAGCACCATCCTGCAACCTCACAGGAAGTCTCAAATTCATAACCGACATAACTGATGCATTGTGTGAATGAGTCAGAAAGGTCAGTAGGGAATGTTTTCTTGCATCTAGTTTACCCCACCAGTCACTATACCAGAGGTATGGCATTAAACTCACACTACTACATTACTCCAGTCTCAAAGTTGCAATTATACCATCAGCACATTGCACTACAGTGAATTCCTACAGATGAAGAACCTGCCACCTCCTCATGTGGATAACGATGAAGATAAATTGAAGTAATACATTTCACATCTGCATAAAGTTTTAGGAGTGTAGGTGTGAAGAAATGGTGTGTAATATCTCAAAGTGCTTAACCTCAAAACATAAATTATTCTACAAAACTCATCGACCCCTTAGCTATACCCCTTTTTCTGTAGATTCCAGAGGTGGCGGGTCCTTGTCTCAGCTAATTCTAGATATGAGCCAGGGTACACCCTAGACAGGTTGGCCTATGACTAGCCACACATAAAGACAATCACTCATTCTCACTCACGTTCAGACTTATAGCAGACTTAGAAACAGTTAAGGTGTCTTTACACAGGGTCGCATGGTGGTGGAGTGGTTGCCACCTCAAAGCTTGTGCAAAGGTTGTGGGTTTGCGCTCTAGCTGGCCGTGGCCTTTCTGTTTGGAGTTTGCATGTTCTCCCCATCCAAAAACATGTTCGATTAATTAGTGAATTTAAAATTCAACTAGTTGTCCCTGAGATATACTGGAGACATGTCTAGGGTGGACCCTGCCTCTAAGTTGATAACAGCTGGGATAGGCTCCCCCCCAACCCAAATAGGATAAGCCGTGACAGATAATAGACGGATGGATGTCTTTAGACAGTGAGAGGAAACTTAGCAAGTTTCCCAGCAGGTTCCACGCCAAAGCCTTCTTGCTGTGTGATGACAGCACTAAGTAATTATATAAAATTCAAATGGTAGACTGGTTAAAGAAGTATGATTACAGAAGTATGATACTGCATATTTAATAAATAAATACACACATCTTTGACTATACTTTGTGATTATCTGGGGACGCAAATGCATCAAAAACAACATTCTTTATTGACTACTTTTTTCAGTGTCTGAACCCCACTGATTGCTATCCACTCACTGCTTAATAAAGATAAGATGAGGAGCAGCAGGTTTATTATGTGAACCTTTCTAGCAGAACTAAAGCCAGGATAATGTCGATCACATCTGGCAAATCTCTCGAAATCAACTCCCCAGGGGTCAGGCTCAACTCTAGCTGCATATCTACACACATACACAGACACAGACACAGACACACACACACACACACACACACACACACACACACACACACACAACACACACATACTCAGATGGTTTTTGCAAATGTGTGGCCTTCAAGGGGTTATGGGGATGATGATGTGGGGGTATAAAGGCAGCAGACAGAAAGGCTTGTTGAATAGGACTGCTGCAGTCTGCCTGGAGGTAGAAACAATTTGCAGGGCTCCAAACAGCAGGCTCCTCTGGCTCACAAACACTGGGTCTCAGAGAGATTGGTGCTTTGGGCTAAAGCAAGTCTTGAACATGAACATATCAGCTACTTTTCTCGTAGTTGGAGGTGAAAGCTACCATGATAGGAATGTTGACGTCACAGACAGGTATGACAATGGTTGTGATAATAATGACATGGTGGCAAAGATAAACTCTTTCCTGAAAAATGACTGGTACATCACAGGGCAGGGACCACTAGTTAATTAACAGTAAAGCACAGCATTGTAAATACTTTATGCATATATGCAATGTTTTCCTAAGATTCTCTTTTAAAAATCATTTACTAAAAAATACACTAGATTTAGAGCAATGAGACAGATATCATCTGTTTTCTTCACTGTCCGCAGATGAAGCATGTTGAGGAGCGTTTTGGACAAGATGCCAGTAAAGAAGTTCTGCTGATGTGCATTGGTATCACATCTGGTGTTGGCCGTCTCATCTTTGGCCGAGTGGCAGATTATGTTCATGGAGTCAACAAAGTCTACCTGCAGGTGAGTGCACGCTTGGCCTAGACACAACAATATACTTCAAGTTAATGTCAATGTCAGCTGTGCACCATAGTTCAGTGGATTATTGAAGGTGACTATTTATGTTAAAGTTGCTGATAGCTGATGTCTAAAATGTTTCTCCTGTGTTCCTCTGTTTACATGAAAAAGCCCTGAAACAGCATTAAGATGATCATGTGATACTTGAAAGGAAACTGTAACCTCATATGGAAACCATTTTAATTAATTTTCTATATTGTGTATAACCTAGTTAAACCATCAAATAAAACTTTGATGGTATTGAGTGCATTTAAATAAACCCTTTTTCTCACCTTCTCCCAGGTGACTTCTTTCCTTGTCATCGGCGTCATGTCCATGATGATCCCTTTATGCAACATTTTTGGTGGGCTGATAGCTGTGTGCCTGCTGATGGGGCTATTTGATGGCTGTTTTATCTGCATCATGGCCCCTATTGCCTTCGAGCTGGTTGGGGCCAAAGATGTGTCCCAGGCCATAGGCTTCTTGCTGGGTCTTATGTCTGTACCCATGACTGTGGGACCCCCCATTGCAGGTAAAGCTGAAAGAGTGTTTCAGTGCTTGTAATTTAACCACTGTCATCTGTCCTCTCAGACAAAAAGCATTTCCACAGTAAGGCTCTTAGCCTAACTTTTAAAAACAATTGGGCTTTTATGACAAATACTTATATGTCTTTGGCACCACCTAGTGTTTATTTGAGCACAAAAGATATTTCCATATTCCATGGACAATACATAGAGCAAGGTCAGTAATTCAGAGAATTCAGAATGTGTACAGCCGTGGTAATTACTTATTTAGGCTTCAAGGAATAAAAATGAATATCAGCATTTCTTTTATCAGTGTTTCTTTTGGCTCCACTATGTCTTTATTATGCTAACTTGATTGATCTGAGCACCTTACCTTTACAGACAGGCTAAGCACATTTTTCCTTCTGGTATTAACTTAAAAAAGATGAAGGCCCTGTTAAGTCAAGTCAAGTCAAGTCAAGTCAAGTCAAATCAAGGTCCTTAACAGTTTACTTGCCCACAGGACAGACATGTGCCCACTGGAAAGTAGACCAACTGTCAGATCAAACCAAAAATGGCGAAGTGTCTTACAGCAGCTGCTTCCATTGATGTTGCACTATTATTAAGGTTTAGGTAAACTGTCTTTTTCTGATCCCTGTTCTTCTTTTTCTCTGTGGTTGAAGGCTTTCTGAGGGACAGACTGGGTAGCTATGATGTGGCCTTCTACCTGGCAGGTATCCCCCCAATCTTTGGAGGAGCTGTACTGTGTCTGATCCCCTGGTTGGAAGCCAGGCGCAAGAAAGGGGAGAAGGAGGAATTGAGCAAGGAACAGGATGCCACCCAGAAGATGATAGAACACGAGAAGACTAAGGGACACACACATTCCAAGAATGGAGAGTCTGTCGTATAAGTGCGGCACTGAACAGACACATTGGGTCAGACTGAGACTAGAGACAGCAATTAAAAGTGTGTGTGTGTGTGTGTGTGTATGTGTATGTTTAGCCCAGATTGCAATGGCTGCCTTTAGTAGAATGGAGTAGAATTTTGAAGTTCAGTATAACATGAATGCAATCCCGAAGAACTATGCAATAGTTCAATTGGACTAAGATAATCTCAAAGCTGCAAATTTGAAGCTTTAATGGAAATGGAAAAAGATGCTTATTTGTTGCAAGGGATGTGGGAAAGCTGTAGAATGAAGTCTTCAACCAAAGTCTCTACCAAAGGCAACAATTTTAGATGTATTCTTAAGGGAAATATGGTCTCATGATATTACAATCAGTGTTCAACACTACCATAACCTTTTAGAGATATGGCATAAAAATGGTAAATGGTAAATTGTCTGCACTTATATGGCGCTTTTCTACCACAAAAAGAAAGCAAGAGATGAAATCAGCCATTCTACAAATTGGTTTAGCTTCAAACAATATCTTAGTTTTAGGCTAGTGCAAAGCATACCGGCCTGCTAAGTGTTCCCTCAGAAGAGAATGTCTTAAGTATGCCTAAATCGTTTAAATCAGTGTTCAAAGGGACATCATCGTTTCAGTGACGTGTTCTGGGAAATATCAGGCTATGATTGGCTCGGACACATCAAAGGAAGCAGCTTCAAGCTTGACGACTGCACATCCCATCTGAAACCCTGACATATTTTCCAAAGACAAGCAGCTCTTTTCTTCAAACTTGATTCAGGACAAATGGTCTTTTGTGGAGCAGACTATTTTCAAAGCTAGATTACCAAACACAAAAAAATTGACCAAAGATGTCAAATTTACCATATCATAATTATCTCATGGTAATGAACTGTAGATTTGTTTTGTTTTTGTTTTTTGTTCCGCCTATCCCGTGAGTTCAGGGTTGCCACAGCAGATCATTGTCCGCATGTTGATTTGGCACAGTTTTTGCGCTGGATGCCCTTCCTGATGCAACCCTCCCCAATTTCTACCGGGCACTGCACAGCTGGGGAGGGGAATGGGCTACAAACTAGTGACCCTGTGGTCCGTGGACGACTGCCTTACCAACTGAGCTTCAGCTGCCCCTTAATTTGTTAGCAAGAAAAAGATTTGTATGCACCAATAAGCACAATACACTCTGAGATTAATAGGAACTTAAAGGGAGGTCACACTGAGGCATTCATAACACTTACATGGTGTTTTCTCTAAATAACATTGCTGCCAATCAAAGTACCACAAAGTAATTATTTTATTAATACATAGCTCATACAAACATACACACAATGGGAGAAATTCGTTTTTTTTACCCCCAATTAAAAAATTGCTAATTGGTTTTCTTGCTAACAGTGATAGGAAGAGATTAATCCTATACACCAATACTGTCACTTAGCAAGTATAATGCAAGTGCTGTACACCATATTTCTGTGATGAAACAACTTTCATCATATTCATATTGAAACTTCTTGGTGCTCAAGTCTACGTTCAATAATTATAGTATTTAAGCAGTATAGACGTTATGGACTTTAAGCAGTATTTCTTTCAAAAGACTTGTTTTTGGTAGAAACATTCAAATGTACTTACTTCAACACTGTGCAACATAAATTTTAAATGTGATGACTTAACTAATTGATGACAGGGTCCAGGACATAAAACAACTGTCACGTATGAACCACACAGATCACCTGCTCAGATGGATGACCTCATAGTCTATTACATATTTACCTACAGTGTCTTATGATCTAGAGAGTTAATCTCCAATATTTGAAATGGAACTGAGGACACAAGCTTGACTAATGGTTTACTACATGATGTTGAGTCAAGTTAATAGGTAACTCTGAGCTTAAATGGAAAGGTTTTTGTTTGTTTTTCATATTTATTTTGTAGTTCTTGTGAAGAATGTCATGGTATAATTTACGGGCATAGGCCTGAAGCCTTGATTTCATTTGCTGAAGACCAAAATGTATTGAAATGAAAATGGCTAAAAGTGTGTTTGCTCCCTAATGCCTACATGAGTGTCAGTGAACCATTAGAATGGTGATTCTCAATCATGCTCCTTAAGAAACCTATGCTTTGCTTGTTTTCCAAGTAACTCTGCACTACATATATCCTGGATCAGGTTTGTCAATCAGTCAGAAAATCGTACATACCATCTTAAATGAGGGTGTAATGGAGAAGGACAAAGTTAATTGTTATTGTATAACTTCTGATTTTCCGAGGACACCCGTTCCAGGTAATCATTAGTGGGTAGGGCAGGGTTAGTTGGAAAACAAGCAGAGCAGGTGTCCTTGAGGACTAGGATTGGGAATCACTGCATTAGAACACATCACTTATCAGTCTGTTACTGCTATAAAATATTTGTTTAAGGTCTGACTTTTTTTCTGAATTCTTCCTCAGGATTCTGACTTTAAGATCTGGAATTCGACTTTGCTTTATAATTGTCCTCTTAAAAAAGTTTTGAATTCTGTCTTTTTGTCTGAATTCTTTTTTCCCTGACTTAAAACTCAGGCATGTGAGTCAGAACTTAAATACAAATTTTATAGTGGCCGTAATCCTACATTGTAGCTGAATGTGATGGACTGCTTTGGGAAAACCTTTTCGAAAACAGAGCAGTATTACAGACTTTCTGTGGTTTGATTTTTTTTTTTCGTCTGCAGAACTGTGACACTCTACCTCAGAAGTTACAAAACAGTAGAAATGCTCATGTTCAAATGGTCATGTTCCTTCATCACAGGCAGTCCAAACAGTGTTCAGGTTTCAGCCAACCAAAACTGAAAAGCCTATGAGTAATGAGTTAATCTCCAATATTTGAAATGAAACTGAGGACACAGGCTTGAGAAATGGTTTACAATGTGATATATATAGATATATATATCTATATATATGATTACAATTTATTCTATTGCAGTTAAATCTTTGTAATGAGATGCAGAAATTTTATATCAATTTATTTTAATTATAATATCCCTATTCACCAATGACGGCCTTACGTAATTTCTTGTCAGAGACGTTTCTCAGTTTTTACCTATGTATTTTGATTGTTTCAATATGCTGAAAAATTTTACTAATTTAATGTTATTTAGTATCTGCTTCTTGGATGATATTGTCCATTTTTATTTCAGTTTGTAGTGATTTACACCACATATGAAACTGCCTTAACATACAAAATGTTTTCTGTCCATTTAGTCTTTTTGCATGAGTTAATTTGTCCTTTTCTTTTTTTTTTTGCATTTCATCATTTAGTTGCTGGTGTCATTTTTTGGTGGCCCTTTCATAGCCATCCAGACACTGGCTTTATTTACACTATCTGTAAAGATGCATTTAGTTTTTGCTGCAAGTACAGATGAGGATTTAGTCAAAAACTTTGCTGCAAGAAATGCACCTTTGCTATTTTATGTTTTGCATCAGTTTCGTCTTAAGTTGTTCCTTAGTGCTCCATTTTGATTCCATGTTTGCTCTGTTATGCATGTGGTGAATTTATATCACTCATGTTTTAACCTAAATGTTGTGTACTTTGTTAATTTTCCTATATTTTTTTCAGCTCCCATAGGGTATATGGTGAGCTACAGTATTTGCAATGCATCAATGTAATCAGATGTAACCATTTTCAAGACAGTAAAAGAAAGCTGTTTATCAGATGTTTTGACTTTATTGAAGCATGTTTGTCATGTTTGTGTAGCTGGTAAATTGTCACTAAGGTTTTACATTATTATTTTGACACACAATCTCTTAAGAATATTTAATAGCAGATTTAAAAAGAAAATATTAGACTTGTGAATTGCTGCCTATTGGGATCATCTAAGAGAACACACACTTCAAATTAAAGAAAAATGTGTATCACAACATAAGAAATAATCAACCACTAATGTATTAAGATTAGATTTTTTATATTTAGTTATCGTGGCACTTAGGAAAAGTAACTAAAATATCCTACAACAAATGAATCATGTTAAAAACATAGAAAGCAAGATCAGGCAGAGCAGTCCATAGTCTTATCTCTGTTCTGTAGGCGTTTCACTGTCCGCAACCTGTCGGACAATTCGCACCTTGCAGGGCAGTATAGGAGCCGCCATTTTCTGTAAATGTGAACCTGATCACCACTACCTCCTGTATCCCTTCCTGTATTTTAATGTGTAGTCAGTTCAAATAGCGAAGGAGACGAGAGGTCTTACTGCGTCTGAAGTACAGGATTCTAACTAATTCAGCCAGTGACGCTGCCGTAGCGATGACGTATTTGTAGACATTCCCGGAAGCTAGGATCTCATTATTTCTGGTTTCGAACTGGTACGTGGTAAATGTTTATGTTACTATAGAGTTATTGACAGTTTTGCAAACATAAAAACTGTTTCAGAACCTAAAAATGTGTCAGAATGTGCTTATTTGGTTTGTTTTCTATATTTGGAAATGGGCTTGTGCTTTTGTTTACATCTAAAATTGGAAATCCAATAAACAAAACGTTGTTCAGGTCTAATTTCTGCTATGCAGGCGCCCTACAGTGAGTTTGCAGTGTTTCCTGCAAATGCCAGGTTTCCAGAATTTAACAGGTTACATCTTCAATCAATACAGTAATTAACGCTTGTGTTTCTCTGTTCTGATTAGTAATGTTCATGCCATACAGCTATTTTTAGTGGTCAAAAGTCGACAGAGCAGCTTCATTAGTAATTCTACCCCTAAGCTGTGTGTTTATGAGGCCTACATTCACGCTTACAAATTTCTTAAAATTTGAACCTTTTTGAATGTTTTAATTTTATTACTAAGCCCTTTACAAGTTTTTTGTTGTTAGCTTACTCAGGCCCCCTTTTAGCTGTTTATAAAATAACAGGAAAAACAAAAAAAATAATAATAACATGTTTTATCATTATTTTTTAGATGAAAACATGTCACAAGCCATTTTTAATACTTTCATGAATTTTAATTTTCCCCGTTTTGTTTTCCAGATTAAATTTATAAAATGTATCTGCTCATTGGAGTCATATCAAAGGCGGGTGGGTGGCCTTGTTCCGTCGAGTGAATAGACGATCTTTGTAACCGTATCGTGCAGCCAAACATTCGCAGTTGACATATGGAGGGACCCACAGCTGCAGCGGCAAGCCGCTGTCATTCTTTGCACCTTCCACCTGTCTTAAAGATGGTGGGACCAACTTAAAAAGAATTCAAATTAAGACGTTCCGATCAACAAGCAAGAAAGCAAGAAGCACCAAAACGGCAAGAGGCCCACTAAATCGCTGTCTGCGCTCTCTCGCTGTTTACTCGGCCGTAGCCAGTATTCTTGTGACAGCCCAGCAGAAGAACCAGTAGCAGGTGTAACGTTAGGGTCAAACTGGCGGGTATGTCTTCGTCCAATGCACGAGACACCGTCGTGAAAAAGAAGCACGTTAGATTCGCAAGCATGGAAGACGACGACGATAACGACGACCAGGAGGAGGACACTCTGTTTGACAAGAGAAAGGATAGCGTACGAGGGCTAAAGAGTGCGCTTAAGGCAGTAAAAAGGGCGACGAAACCGGGATGCGACGACCGTGTGAAAGTGGTCGCCGGAGGAAGAAGCGGACAGGGCACGTGCGGCCGATGGACAGTCACCCTCGCGCTCTGTGCATCTTTCCTGGGCTTGGTGAATATGAGAGTGAATGAGGGAATGAAAGCTAACGCCATATTCATCGTGCTTTTACAGAAAAGGCTTTATGAATGTACCTTGTGTTTCATCAAGCGTTTAATACATTAATTTCTATATTATTTTTCCTCCAGAATGTATGTGTAAAAATATCTGTTTTTAACGCGATAAACTTAGGATATTTATGTAGCATTAAGTTAGTTATCTCATTTTGCTCTACTAACGGTAGTTAGTAGTTGGTTATCTTTAAAAACATCTTGTGTAATTTTTACTAGCGTTAGCTTATTAAATTAAGACTGTTATTGTGTGGATAAATGAGGAAAGGTTTAAATGTAATTCTTTCCTTAAACAAGAAGTGCCAACAGGGCTATTTTATGGTTTTAAAGCTTCTTCTTCTTTTCCTTTGGGCTGTTCCCTTTCAGGGGTCGCCACAGCGAATCATGTGCCTCATTCTAACCCTGTCCTCTGCATCCTCTTCACTCACACCAACTAACTTCATGTCCTCTCTCACTACATCCATAAATCTTGGTCTTCCTCTAGACCTCCTGCCTGGCAGCTTCAACCTCAGCATCCTTCTACCGATATATTCACAGTTTCTCCTCTGAACATGTCCCAACCACCTCAATCTTGCCTCTCTGACTTTATCTCCAAAACATCTAACATGAGCTGTCCCTCTGATGTACTCATTCCTGATCCTGTCCATCCTCGTCACTCCCAAAGAGAACCTCAACATCTTAAGCTCTGCTACCTCCAGCTCTGCCTCCTGTCTTTTCTTCAGTGCCACTGTCTCTAAGCCGAACAACATCGCTGGTCTCACCACCGTCTTGAACACCTTTCCTTTCATTCTCGCTGATACTCTTTTGTCACACAACACACCTGACACTTTTCTCCACTTGTTCCAACCTGCTTGCACTTGCCTCTTTACCTCTTTGCCACACTCTCCGTTGCTCTGAACCGTTGACCCTAAGTACTTAAAGTCCTGCACCTTCTTCACCTCTGCTCCCTCTAACCTCACCGTTCCACCTGGGTCCCTCTCATTCGCACACATGTATTCTGTCTTGCTGCAGCTAAGCTTCATTCCTCTGTTTTCCAGATCCAACCTCCACCTCTCTAGATTTTGCTCCACCTGCTCCCTGCTCTCACTACAAATCACAATGTCATCTGCAAACATCATAGTCCAAATGTCCCACGTATTACATCATGGGTAAAATGTCCCACGTATTACATATGTTACAAATGTCCCACGTATTACATCATGGGTAAAATGGTTACTCAAAGTATAGCTTTTTAACTTGCATTGTTCCTTAACAGTCAGCATCATTAACGTTACTTTTGATAACTGACAAACTGTGTCATAGGTAGTTTTGTGATCCTTTGTCTTTATGCAAACTTTCACTTCTGTGTTACAAATGTGCAACGTTCAACAATTGATCTATTGTAATGTCCAGGCTGTGAGATATTGAGCCTGCTGAGGTTAACGCTCTATCATGCACAGTCAGGATTTACATAGTTGTAAAACCTGCTCTTCAGCCTGTTTCATGAAGTGAATTGTCTATTTTTTGTGCATAAAATGGCAAAAAATTCACCGGTGTACAACAAAGTTCTCTATAGATTCTGTATTATGCACAGACTTTCACTGATTATACAAAAATGCATTGCAGAAACTTATTAAGAGGAAGGAGGGAAAGGGGTAGACTTGGTAAAAATTTCATGATTGGATATAAAAGTAACAAAAATCAAAGATTAATGATGTGTCAAAGGTGATTTGATTTGTGGATAAGAGTTGTTCTTCTTCTTTGACAGACATTTCACCAATCTTCTTATATTTCTAGGGGATGAGTATCTCAGTTCTTGGCCCCACATTCGATGACCTCGCTATGAACGTGAAAAAGAATATCAGCAACATCTCCTACATCTTTGTTGGCCGCTCTGCAGGATACATTGGTGGTTCCCTCTTAGGAGGCATTCTCTTCGACTGCATGAACCCCCATCTCTTGTTAGGTAACCATTTCTTCTGGTGAATTTGTGATATAAGTTGTACTGTAGCTGCAAGTGGAGCTGGTGTAGTATGTGTTACAGGCCCATCTAATATGTTTCTAAAGGCAACCTACAAATCCTACCTTTTGGAGCGACCACTTCTTCTCCCACAGTGGGCTCAATCTATACCTTTACCTTTAGTGGCTTTGTTTTCAGACTAATATGTTTTCTGGTTTTTAAGGCTCTGGTAGGATAAAGAATTGATCCCTTGTTGTTTTTGGTAACCACAAACTGTCTTCCCATCTACCAAGCTCAACTTCTGACTGTTTACACTTGCTCTCCTAAAATGAATAACCATCTCTCTTTTCAGGGTTGTCAATGGTGCTCACAGCATTTGGAATGTGTGCCATTCCTTTCTGTAAGCAGGCACTGCTTCTCACTGGGTTCATGTCCAGTATTGGGATATCTATGGGTGTTCTGGATACAGGTACAGTAAAGTATAACTAAATGCATGAACGGATAGTACAAAGTTTAGTTACCCAGTATGAAATTATTCAACTAAAGATTAACCTTTTGGCTGGGTAATTAACAATCATACACACATAGTTTACAGTCCCTTTAACTAAACTGTAACCTGGGATTTTTTAAATCACATTCTGACACTACTTTTGATGAATTACAGTTTTTTAAATAAGCCTTTGTAACAGACACACACCACAATTATAATTTCTAGCATTAAAGTTCACAGCAGTCCATGCAAATTATTGCCTATTAAATATATTGGCACACTGGATTAAGGCACCTTTGGAGTGAGCAGGTACAATGATTGTGCAAGTTTACTGTATGTGGCACTAGGGCCAGGTGATGATATGATCTGGATAATTATAGTTGGAGCCATGTTCATATATACACCGTTGAGTCACAAGCACTGACAGGTGAAGTGAATAACATTGATTATCTTATTACAATAGCATCTGGAAGTGCGTGGGATATATTAGGCGGGAAGTGAACATTTTTTCCTTTAGAGAGACTTTGACAATGGACCAATTGTGATGGTTAGATGACTAGGTCCGTGCACCTCCATACTGCAGCTTTTGTGGGATGATCTCAGTCTGCAGTGGTCAGGACCTACAGAAAGTAGTCCAAGGAAGAAAACCGTTTAATCGGCAACAGGTTCATGGGTGGTGACCAAGGGCTGGCCTGTGTATCGGGATCAGGAAGGTATCGGAACAGACATCACAGTTGTATATGGCCTGCACAGTCATAGACCAGTGCCCATTGCTGAAAAGCACTGACAATGGGCATGTGAGCCTCAGAACTGGCCCACGGAGCAATGGAAGGAGGTGACCTGCTCTAATGAATCATTTTGTCTTCCAGGTCTTATATGATTTACTAGTAATCACTAGTAGCACCTAAGTGCTGTAGTGACTGGCCTCTATAAATATTTAAAAAATACTGTGAAAAAATAAAACACCCAATTATTTTATACATACACATACTTTGATTTTTAATCTTGTGGTACCTAAAGTTCTGAAATGTCTTGATTTGTCAAGCCTAAGGCCTCTTAACTTCCTGTTCAAATCTGTCCACAACCAATTTTGTGAAGAATGCTATACTGTGTATATATTCTACTACAGTACCTTGCTGGTGTGCAAATACAGTACTACCATTACATTACATTATAGAAGGGGCCATGATTTGTGCATGCCTGGAGTGCTGTAACTATAAATGTAAGCGGAGTGCCACCTACAGATGAGATACTGTAATTAAATGCCTTGCTGCAGCACAAATGATCAGTATCTGTCTCACAAGTATTCATGTGGCACAGATCAACACTTTGAATGCCAAAATAAGTGTGTATAATTCTGAGCCTGTGTTCATGTCAGGAAAAATTCAAATAAATTAAATCCTTTTTACCAGATACTTTTTTTTTTTAATTAAAGATGTATATTGTACAAATATTCTGTTACTTTTAATTTACATTACTGTACCCCAGCCTTGCCTTTGTTAATGTTCTATTACATTATGACTTTTATCAAAGGTCAGTGTCAGATAGAGGTCATCTTGATCACAGGTGTTGCCAATAATAATGACACACAAGTTCAGCACTTTAATTTGGCATGTGTTTTTATATCAGATGCCCTTCTTGCCGCAACCCTTCCATTTTTTTCGGGCTCTAGGCTGGCACCAAGGTTGTGCTTGGTGGCTGGGAGGGGCCACACCTGGTGGCGTGGGATTCGATCGTGCAGCCTTCTGTAATTCAACCCGATACTCTACCCATTGAGCCTCCAGGGCCTTGAGATGCCATGTCTGATAAATTTAAAATTTAAGGCCATCCATAGTAAATTTAAAAAATAAATAAATAAATAAATAAATTTAATTTTAAAAAATCTAATTAAAGGCTTTTTAAGACACAAAAACCCTTTCAACTCTCAGAGAGACATTTACAGTAACAGACAACAATTTGTAGAACCTGTATTTCAAAGTGGGAGAGGGACAGCTTGCCTGTGTAGGTTGTGTATCAGATTATAGAGACTAGCCCATTATCTGATTCCATGAGAAAATCGTTAATGACTTTTTCCAGTGCTGTTTCTATTTCTATGATGAACTCTAAATCCTGACTGAAAGTCTTCATACAAATGATTCCTGTAAAGGTGGTCACATAATTGTTTTGCATCTACTTTTTCAAGGATTTTAGAAACAAAGGGGAGATTAGCTATTGGTCTGAAATTGGCTAAAACACCTGGGTCAAGACAATGTTTTTTAAGTAGTGGTTTAATTACAGCTACCTTATAGGCCTGTGGTACATAGCCTGTTTCTAAAGATAGATTGATGAATGTATCTATTAAGGGTAAAGCTTCCTTGAGCAGTTTAGTTGGTATAGGGTCTAGCAGACAGGTTGTAGATGAGGTAATAATAGAATTTGGCTGAGCGAGATCTATAGGTAAAAAGCAGTTTAAGAGGGATTGGGGCCTTATTGATGATTCTAGCAATGTTTTACATGAAGAACTATCTGTAATATTTGAGGGAGGATCTGGTCAATTTATTCTCTAATAGCTACAATTTTATTCATAAAGAAAGTCATGAAGGCATTGCTGCTCAGAGTTAAGGGAAAACTAGGCTCAACAGAACTATGGCTCTTAGTCAGCCTGGCTACAGTGCTGAACAGAAACTGGGGGTTGTTCTTGTTTTCTTCTATTAATGATGAATAATATGCTGTTCTGGCATCATGGAGAGCTTTTTTTTTTTTTACATTTTTAAAATGCCTTTCCAGGCTAAACTGGATTATTCTACATTTGAGGCCACTTCCTTTCTAACTTTCAATTCAGTTCAATTCAACTTTATTTATATAGTGCCAATTCACAGCAAAGTCATCTCAAGGCACTTTACAGAATAAAGTCAAGATTATAAATATGTATAGAGAGAACCCAACAATTCCGCCTGGAGCAAGCCCTAGACAACAGTGGAGAGGAAAAACTCCCTTTAATGGAAGAAACCTCCAGCAGAACCAGGCTCAGGGTGGGCAGCCATCTGCCTTGACCAGTTGGAGTGAGTGGAAAGTGAAGAGAGAAAAGAAAAAGAGCAACAAAAGCAAAAACAAATCATCGGGAAGGTTGGTAGGACCAGTAGCTGAACACTGGAAAACACACAGCTTCAAAGCCCCGGAGCACCTGCAGAAAGAGACAGAGAAGACAACTACAGGAGAAAACACACAGAGTTAATGTCATACAGTAGTGACAATTGTCAGGAGAGAGGGAGAGGAGGAGGGGGGTCCCTCAGCAGTCTAAGCCTATAGCAGCATAACTATAACTAAGTATCAGCTTTATTAAAGAGGAAGGTTTTCAGCCTAGACATAAAAGTAGAGAGAGTGTCTGCTCCCCGAATCAGAACTGGGAGCTGGTTCCACAGGAGAGGAGCTTGATAGCTAAAAGCTCTGCCTCCTATTCTACCTTTGGAAATTCTGGGAACCACAAGTAGGCCTGCATTCTGAGATCAAATTGGTCTACTGGGATGATATGATGCTATGGGGTCTTCTATATATGATGGAGCCTGACCATTCAGAGCTTTATATGTAAGAAGCAGGGTTTTAAATTCTATTCTAGATTTAATGGGAAGCCAATGGAGAGAAGCTAGTGAAAAATTACTCCAAGGGTCCTTGCAGTAGTACTGGAGGCCAGACTTTTGCCATCTAGAGTAACACTATATTTGGACATTATATTTCTGAGATTTTTGGGCCCAAATACAATGACTTCAGATTTGTCTGAGTTTAGAAGTAAGAAATTGTGGGACATCCAGTCTTTTATGTCTTGTAGGCATGAAGGTTAATTAACTGATTTTTTTCATCTGGTTCCATAGATAGATATAGCTGGGTATCATCAGCATAGCAGTAGAAATTTATGGAGTGTTTTCTAATAATGTTGCCTAAAGGAGACATATATAAAGTAAAAAGTATTGGTCCTAACACGGAGCCTTGTGGAACTCCATAGCTAACCTTTGTGTGCATGGAGGATTTATCATTAACATGAACAAATTGAAATCTATCAGATAAGATTTAAACCAACCTTGTTCCTTTAATCCCAATTTCATGTTCCAGTCTCTGTAATAAAATGTTGTGATCAATGACTATTCCATTATCTGATGCCAAGAGAAGGTCATTGGTGACTTTTACCAGGGCTGTTTCTGTACTATGATGAACTCTAAATCCTGACTGAAAGTCTTCATACAAATTAATCCTGTAAAGGTGGTCACATAATTGTTTTGCGACTACTTTTTCAAGGATTTTAGAAATAAAGGTTGAAAAATGATCAACCTAATGTGTATGTGTAGACAACTGCAGCATAATTGTAACTGTTATTCACACATTTCCTTTTGTAGTTTGTATGTCTGAAGGATTTTAAAGGTTAGCCACGAGGGGGAAGAAGCAGGCCTAATCATCCCTTGCTAACAAAGCAATTTCCCTTGTGAACTTTTCACATTTCCACTAGATAGTTTAAACAGCAGCTATTGCAAGCGATAGACTTTATTTTTTGCTAACTGCATCCTAGCCTCACTATTCAGAAAACAATTGATGACAAACTTTCTCACAACTTCTTTTTCTTTGATACATGATTGTATCCCAAATTTTTGTACAGAGGATGTCAATTCATTTATGTTGTAAAAAGACTTAAGGTGATATGTGAATGAGGGGAAAAAAATAGCTAAGTGCTTTGCTTGTTTGTTTTGTGTTATTCAAATGCAAACCTTTTAGAAACAGTGAAAATGTTAGTCAGGTCATTAACACACAGTACTACTATACAGTGCTAATGATGGTTTATTCTATATTAATCTAACACTTATTTATCTCCTTTTTGTGTCAGGTGGTAATGTCCTCATTCTTAACACATGGGGCGAGCAGGCGGGCCCTCACATGCAGGCTCTGCACTTCAGCTTTGCAGCTGGGGCCTTTGTGTCTCCAATCATAGCTAAGCTTCTGTTTGGGCGGGACATGAACAGTGGCACGGGAACCATTTCCACCAACTCCTCACCTCCTGCAACTACAGAGCAAACCTTTATAAACTCTGATATTCACACCATCATGCGCTTCATCCACAGCAGTACCCTCAAATCCATGTGGGCCTACATTGTAATTGGCACGTTTGTCTTTCTCATATCCTTCCTCTTCTTCATCCTCTACTGTAGTAGCAGCATGTCACGAGACAAACCTCGCACATCGCTGGGAAAGCCCTTGGTGGCCAAACATCACATAGATCTTGTTGTCCTGCTCTTCTTTTTCTTTTTCGCCTACGTAGGTGCTGAGGTGGCGTACGGCTCCTTCATCTTCACCTTTGCTAAGGACTATGCCCACATGCCTCAGTCCCAGGCAGCTTGGCTGAACTCTTTGTTCTGGGGAACATTCGCTGCCTGTCGGGGGTTGGCCATCTTCTTTGCGGCCTGTGTGTACCCAGGTACCATGATTCTGCTCAGCCTGGTGGGCTCCACTGTATCCTCTTTGCTTCTTTGCCTTTTTAGCAGGGAGGCAGTGGCTTTGTGGATTTGCACTGGTATCTATGGGGCATCCATGGCCACCACTTTCCCCAGTGGCATCTCCTGGGTGGAGCAGTACACCACAGTGACGGGCCACACAGCATCAGTGTTTGTAGTGGGTGCAGCCCTGGGTGAGATGGTGCTGCCTGCTCTTTTAGGCTTTCTGCTTGGGAAGTTCCACGAGCAACCCCTGCTGATGTACCTGTCGCTTGTCACCGCCACCTTCACCTCAATCCTTTTCCCAGTCATGTACAAGCTGGCCTCCACCACCAGCAACCAGAGCAGGAAACCCCGCATCAGGGGCCGCCAAGACACAGAGGACAGTGAATACCGCCAGGCACTCTTAGACTCAGGAACCAATGAGGAGGAAGAAGAGGAGGAGCTGGACAATGAGGCTGATAAGTGGAACGATGCAGATTTTGAGGTCATTGAAATGGATGACACAGCAAGTCTTCTTAATTCTCCCAGTAAGGCTTCCTATCCTCCTGATGTGACTGGGAGCTCTGCTGCCTCTGAAACCCAGGCGCCATTCACTACAGGTGGAGCCTCATTCTCAGACACCACCTCCCAGGTTGGAGACTCCCCCAGACGCAAACTGCTTCTGTCTCTTGCCAGAGAGAAGAGAGATTGAGACTCTTACATGCTATTGATTAGACACTAGAAGGGCCATGCCTCAACACCTCTGTGCTTGTATATTATTGCCAGTATTTCTGTATAGTTGGTAATTTGCTTTGCAGTGAAACACTGGTTACTAACTGAATCCTGTGCAGCCTACAAAAACATGCACTATGACAACTCTAAAGTTTGCACACACTCATCAGCATCTTCTATAGCGTTTGGAAACCTGTTGGATAGGTTACTCTACCACTACCCTATCAATTTTTAAAAATTATGTTAAATATCAGTGGTCCTCTGCAATGATGGGCCCATTTCCCTCAAAGGTCAGGGTAGATTGTTGAATAGAGGCCTGTGACTGGAAGGAATTCAGTGCCTTGCTTTAGGACACCTGAGCAAAGTGAATCAACCTCTTCATCTTCATGCCACCCTGATGCCAAAAATGGACATTTTAAAAGTAGTTTAAGTTTGCACTGTGTGATGTTTGTGTAAGATTTGACTGAAGTGTCATTGTTGTGCTTCAGATTGTTTTGTCATTATGTAGTGTTTTAGATTTGAGAGAGAAAAAAAAAAATCACGGAATTTGAATACACTGACTTTTTATTATCAACCTCCAACCTCCACCACAGCAATGTCCATTAAAAACAAACAACCTTCGTTATTTCTTACATTTATACAAATACACAGGTCCTGTGTATAGTTGTATGAGGAAATGAAGATCAGACATTGACATAGTCTTGACAGTTTCTTTTTGCACAGAAAATTAGAAGCACAAAACCCATTTATGCACAAGGAAATTATAGACGGACATAAATTATATATATATATATTAAAAAAAGACGGTATTGCAACAGTCCCAGATTACAAAAAAAAAAACTTTCTCAAATTGTTTCCAGTTCCTGTAGTTAAAAAGTACAATGTGTCAAATCTGCCAGAATGGACATCAGTACAATCAAGGTTCAATGAGAAATGACATCCTTTAACAAACTGCATTCATGACTGCAGCTTCAGGTTTCTCATACTAATGCACAGTGAAATTACAGATGGCGCTGTACACAATATTTACAAGAGTCTGCAGTTTATATAAAATGATTAGTGGTTTGAATGTAGTTTGCCTTGAGATCTGTTGCTTAAAAACCACGGACTTCAAGTTCTTAAGAGGGAACACAAGATCCAAGTCATCCTCGATTGGACTGCACATATTCCATGGCAGGCAGTCTGGAGCTGTATCACCACAGACATCAGCTTCACTCAGCCTATAGCAGCAAATGGAGATGGCAGCAAACAAGCATGAAGACAGACAAACCTGCAGCACTCCCCCTCAAAATAAGACAGTCTGCACATGCAGAGAAATACTTGTATAACATAAGTTACAAGACACAATGAAAACCCAACAGGGTTCAGTTGAAGCACCATTTAAACTGTTACAACTCAATGGACAATCAAACACATGGGATGGGGAGAAAATAGCACCAAATAAGTGAGGAGCTCTAAGGCTAAAGAACCAATCAGAACTGCTCGAGCAGCTGTCGGAGGTAGGGGGCCTTTGAGAGCTGTCTGTTAACCCGGGACAGCTTGTAAAGGACAGGACAGTCCAGGGACACACAAGGTATCTGCCGCTCTGCGCAGCCGCTACAGTTCCTGCAGATCTGAAACAAAACAGAAGATGAGGGCACAGTGTGTACAAAAACATCATTTGTACAGGCAGTACTACATTTTAATGTATACTGTCGAAAAGCCGAAGGACATGATGGGAACTATTGTGTATCTAACCTTTTCTATCCTTGGGTGTTTTATCTATACCACTAACGATCGGTGCAGACTGGGTCAAAGGTTTGTATGAAGAAGAGCCTGACACAAAAACATTTAATGTCACATTCATAGAGGAATCCTTTGAAGTAAAGTTGTCTAATGTTCCATCTGGTCAAAGTTACTGACCCTATGTTCCCTGACAGTTGAAATCCTCTCTTCTGTTTCCTCCTATGTTTTAGAACCAAATTGCTGACACAGCCCTTACTGTTTGACATAAGAATGACAGTGGAGATGTCATAGTTCCACCATTAAGTAATCAAACAGGGTTTTACTTAAATCCCTCTAAATGATAGTGTGTTTTGCTCATTGTTCACGCTTGGATTTGAGCCTCACTTTGCAGAGAATCATGTATGTACAGTTTATTAGGAAAGCTTCATGCCTGAATGGACCTTCATGATTTTGGAGTGGCACCCGGCTACAGACAAAAATCAGAATGTACCGACAAGATTGTTTGTTTGTTTGTTTATTTATTTATAACTTTTGCCTTGACCTTTACCTAACCATCTAGTTTGGGTAGTACATGTATATAAATGTCCTTGTTTTAGCTGAAAAATGTCTCCAGATGACTTGGAGGAACCTTCAGTTCAGATTATGTTATATTGTGGAGTTTGTAATTATGGTCAACCTGCTTTTCGAGAGCTCCCTCAGATTACATCCTCTAAACTCATTAAAAAACTTTTTAATACCTACTCCATCCTGCTGAGGTAGGTAGTCTGCCATTTTAGTCTTCAACCAAGTTGCCTTGGTATTTGCTGACATTGCAACTAGTTTGCAAGCCAAGTGTGGTCTGGTGTGCAACTTAATGTGGAAACCATCAGTACATATACAATGAAAACCATCTTTACAATAAAATAAAACTTTTCAAATTAACAGTATTTGTATTATAGTGTCTGAATTTTACAATGAGTGAGAATGAGCAGACGTAATTCTAACAATGTGTACTTATTTTTAAGTAACTTTTGGGGAAAAAAAAACTACATGCACCCAGCTCTAGCCTCTCACCTTTAGCAGCTGGTCTTGCTGACTCTCCCACTGTCTCATGTTCTGGTACAGTGTCACAGTGACTCGCTGGGGTTCAGCACGGCATCGTGAGCACACGCCCAGCTGTGTCAGCTCATCACACACGGGACAATGAAGCGTGGTGAAGTACTGGGAAATGGTTCCCTTCCTACCGATTTCTTCCCCAGCCACAGCGGAGGAGCAGGACACCTTTTGGATCTGGATGGATGCAAAATGAGTTGACATATTACAATGGATACTTCTTCTCCCCTGGGGCAAGTGAAACATGCTATTTGTGTGCTCCTGGTGAGATCCACGTGCCATAAGTTCCAGCTGTAGTCTAGGTAGTACAATCCTTATGGACTCCAAGTATTAATGTAGACGAGGGTGGTGTGGGAGGAAAGAATGACGAGATGAAGGCTTTAAATTTGACATGGTTATAGTGTTTTTGTCTAAACCTAATCCCATCCAACATTAAAAGAACACTAAATGTGTTTTTGAAACTATTTTGCATTTATAAGCTGAACCATCTAAACAAAGAAAGTAAACAGTTACAGTTAATGGCCAGAAGGCAAAAAAGGTCAGTAATATCTGTTTTATTAGAGCAACAACTGTGACAAACTGCTTCAGCTCTACCAGCAGATGGCGTGTGTGATTTGTCACAGCCAAAGCTGAACCTTCAGTACTGGGGGTGGAACAGCAACACTGCTGTTGGACGAGTCTCATTCCATCCTGAGCAGAAAGCAGAGTAGAGAATCTTCTTTTTTTTTTTCTTTCTGAATGAAAAACTCTCTGGCAGCCTGCTTCTATTTTGACAGAACTGGAAGCAAAATTTGATCTCAACACATAAAATACCTAATCACAGGCAGTAACAGGTCATTCATCAAGGTTTAATTCTCCAATTTCAGAATTCATCTTTCACATTCATCTGTGTCTTTGTAATGATCCTCTGCTTTCTTCTTTTATTCTGAAGAATTTCATTTTATATGTATTATCAATACTGATACTCTAAATTACAAAGAGAATAACAATCTGAATTACTGAAAAGGTAATGTGCTGCTTTTTGCTTCATGGTCTTACCCTGGGGAGCTCCTGGTACCAGCTGAACACATCCACTCCGATTAGCTGGAACATGCGGGCCAATGGCGGCAAGATCTGCTTGGTGATGTAGTAGGTGGCATTGAGGCGGAAGCCAGGGTCCTGCAGCACCTCCATGGGCCGACGCACCAGCTGGATGAGGGGGACACCGGGCATCCCGTACACGACCACGTAAGGCACTCGCTCACCCACCCGAGGCTCCAAGCGACGGTCGTATGCCATCATACGCCTGTTTATACAAAAACAAACCTGTTCATGATTGGTGGCTCTGAGCTTGCTTACGTATGCTGTCATGCAGCTCTTCTGGTAATAAATATTGTTCATTTCAATGGAAATCACTCCAGCTAGATTTGCCTTTTGTGTTACTGTACTAATAAACAGGAAAGAAATGCTACTAATGCTCTTGAATGAGGGTTCTTATCCATTTCTGAAATCTCTTTTTTTACCCATTAAGAGTTGGGTTACCTAGCAACAGGCTCAGGTACTGTACATGCAGGCTAGTGAAGCCAGACAATAAGCACTGTGGGGAAGAAGTAATTGGATTCACACTGAGTGCTTTAACTGTAGTTGAAAGCAACTCACACACAAAGTCTCTGTTTTTAGTGTGGGGTTTCTCTCCACGTGGCTTTCCTGCAAATGTCAAATGACAATTTACACACACACACACACACACACACACACACCTGGTGAGCTCCAGGGCAGGAACGCAGGCTCCGGGCCGGTATGAGCCACTGCCTCTGTACTCCTTAGCAAAAGTCAGGTCCTGCATGCTGGCCCGACCGTCCAGAATTTTCACACACTGGCGCTGCACAAAGTATTTCACCTGGCTGATGTCCCGAGTCTCAAACAGCAACTTAATGGAACGTTCCAGAATCTGTGGAGGACAGAAATGAATGTATGACCACAGGAAACAAAGGCGTTGTTGTGGCTGAGTTAGTAGGGCAGTCATTAACCAATGGCAGGGTTAGTGGTTTGACTCCCGGTTCCTTCTGGCCACATATCAGATTGCTCTCGGCCAAGACAAGGCTAAATTGCCACTTTTGTGTGTTTCTTGCTTATAAGTCAATTTGGATAAAAGTGTAAATGTATGGTAAGGAAATGAATGCTCTTAACAGACAATAAGGGGGTTCAGTTAAAGAAGGATTCATTTGTAATGTAACAAAAACAAATACACTATACAACCACAACATTAAAACCACCTGAGAACTTCCTAATGTTATGTAGGCCCCCTCATGGTGCCAAATCAGCAGACTCATTAAGGTATGGAAAGACCTGTGATGGTGTCCTCTTATGTCCGGCATCAAGATCTCAGCAGAAGATCCTGCCGCAAAGTGCTGCAAGTTGTGAGGTGGGAGCTCTATGAATTAAACTTGTTTCCCCTGCACATTCCGATGTGCAGGAGAAATGATGCGTGATGGTGGATCCGAAAAGTTTAGAGCCCAGCACAACATCTTATACTGTCACGTTCCTCATTCCTGAACAATTTATGCACTGTGGCAGGGCCATCAGGTAATACCAGTGCAAATCAACAGGAGTACTGCAATGATGTAAGGTATGTGGTGTATGTCAAACTAACAACATGACCATTACAAAAACAAGGTTTGTCAGCCTATAGCATAACAATGTCTACGTCTTCACACAGTGCATCATGGTGCAATTTCTTCCCCAGGTAAATGACGCTTCACACACCCTGTGTCCACATGATTTTAAAGAAAGTGTAAATCTTCAGGAAAGGCCACTTTCTTCAATTCCACCATAATCAAGTTCTGACACTCCTGCTCCCATTTTAGACACATTCAGTGGTGGAGGGGGGTCAGAACTATCTGACTACACTGTGGCTATGCAGTCAAATAACCAGCAAGCCAGGATGACACCTTCGACACACTAAACCAATTTGCATAAAGACTTATGTGCCGTGTCATTTTTGTCACCTCAGACAAAAGGGAGTACAACTGTTGATCATGATCAGCATTAGCCTTATAGCAATTTGTGCTACAGTCTGTGGAATCTGACCAGATGAGCTACAATTTGCTCTCCAAATGTATCAATGAGCCTTAGTTCACCAGTTGTCCTTCTTGTCCATTTTTGGTTGTGACTACTGTACTCACTACTTTATTTACATTTACATTTAGTCATGCTTTTATCCAAAGCGACTTACAAGTGAGGTACAAGGCAGCTAAAATTACTTTATGCTATGAATACCCCACAAACATCCTGCTTTTTTGGAATTTTGGAGACTAGTTGTCACAATTTGGTTCAAAGTCCCTCAGATCCTTGCACAAGCTAATTTGTCCTGCTACCAACAGATCAGCTTCAATACCTGACATTTCACTTGCTGTCCATTACATGTCCCACTACCTTACAGCTACTGTGGTAATTAAGGTTGTTCACTCTATCAGTGGATTTATTGTTGTGGCTCATCAGTACAGACTGTACAAGTTTAATGCACTGAAATGTTTAAGCCCGTTATTAAAAATAATTAGAAGGCCGAGTTGACAATGGGACATTTCAATGTCTAGACAAAGACCAGCTAGGGACCATTCCCTGACGGATATGTGTGAAGCGGTCTGAGTGAGTGAGATCAGGAAGAAATCTGGCATGGCTGTGATTGGTGTAGAGCACAGAAACAGGAAAGGGAGGAGGGGAGAATGGTTTGCCTGTTACCTTGGAAACAGCGGGGCAGCTGTCACGGCGAACTGTTTCAATTCCTTTGGCATCAAAAACAGGCTCCTTTTGGTCAAGGCTCTCATACATGTAGCCAACGTAGCGCTTCTTTGTCTGCAGGACACAGGGCAGGTACACCTAGAACACACACACATTTAACAGGTTACTACTTCTAAATGCATCTGTGTGTGCAAACGGAAAAAGACAATTAGCATAAATGTTGTTGTGTGCGTGTGTGCCTCTATGATGAAAAGCCATTACCTTCTCAAACTTGAGTTTGACAGGCTTGGGGTTGGTTGCAGTCACTGCTTCAGCAATCTCATTACCAATCTTAAAGGCCTGTTCTTTGGTGGCTCCCTTCAGCAAAACAAACATACTACCAAAAAAAAAAAAAAACAGATACAAATGGCAGCTCATCAGAATGGTTCACTTACTGTTGCCTGAGATAAAAAGTCAATTCCTGCTGTTTGAAACTTCACTTCTTTTATAGCTAAAACACTACAGGAACAAAAAAAATATATATATCCAAATCATTGCTAGAAAAATACATTAGCTACAATCTTTTTAATACTGAGAATTATTTAGCAACTTGGAACTAGTTGTCAAAACAATAAAAAAATGTGACGACAGGAAACAGTGATTATTTAATCCTCAGGAAAATGGCACTGAGATTTTTACACAATTATGGAATAGTGACATGAACAAAGGTGCTTACAGCCTGAACACAGGTGGGGGAAATTATGAAAATGTGACAGTTATGGCTTTAGGCTGACATATGAGGGTGTATCAGTCATTATGAACATTACTACTTCTGTGAGAGCACAACAGTGCCTGTGTACTGGGGAAAGTGCTAATACTGCTTACCTATCTGTGTCGCCATACACAACACGTGCTCCCCATTTCTTAGTGTCATTGACCAGCCTGATGGCTCTCTCCAGGGTCTCTCTGGCTTTGTGAACAATGCTGTCTCCAACCTGGAAAGAGCAGGTGACAAGATGCAACTATGCGAATACTGTGGTATTAGAAACGTGTGGTGCAATGGAAAGTACACCAGAAAGATCTCACAGTCCAGATCATTTTAAAGAACAACGAATCCCCATTTCCAAAAAAGCTGGGATGCTCTGTACAATGTAAATAAAGGGAGAATGCAATGAATGGCAAGTGATTTAAAATGTATATCTGACTGTAAATAGCACAAAGATAAAAAAAAATAAATTATAAAAAAATGATGTGATTCTTGGAATCGCTCAGCAGTAAAAGAATCAAGGTGCTAACATGGCCTTTGAAAAATATAACAAATTGTTAAGTAGCTGAAATTTTATATCCTGCATTGGAGTGTCATTCGGCAAGAAATTGAACCCCAAGTTGCTCCCAGTGGTCAGATGAGCACCTTGCATGGCAGCCGCCATCATCAGTCTGAGTGTGTGTGTGAATAGGTGAATAGCAGACCGTTTACCATTACAATTTTTCATTTTCAACATTTGATGCGTCTTGCGCTATTTATAAATCTGCTTGTAAAATAAAAATTGCTTTTAAATTATTTCCAAATCATTAATCCCATAAAAAATTTATTTCTCATGAGCTTATTCAGTGTGACATACTAAAGCACAGATAGCTTCAATAATGGTGTGTGTTGAAACAAACCTAAGAAAAAAATAAAAAATAAAAGGGCCGCTTGCCTCGTCACATTTTCCATTGTGATTTGGCTAAGATGTCACAATCCAAACAATTTCTTTGTGGTAGACTGGCATTTAATTATGACTCATCAGCTGCTGCAAATGCGTCTTTTTGTTAGTCTCACTTCAATGCTGCAGACACACAGTAATATTAGATTAGCTTACCTCCACACTGGGCATACGTCCAGAGTAGTTGGCGGCAGTGTAGCCGAAGGTCACGTTGGCGATGAGCTTGAGCCCGAGCTGTCGAGCATGCAGCAACCTCATCAGGGCTTTGTCCTGCTTGTAGGTTTTCATTGACTGCTTCACCATGATCCTCGTATTGAGGATTTCTTCCAGCATGCTGGGCACGACTCCTTTACGCACTGACGACTGGACATAAAAAAACAAAACAAAAAAACAAGTGAGAACAGAAGCAGTAGAAGGGTTATGATGAAAACAACAGGGTCACAGCAAATAAGTGTGTAAAATGACATTACTCTTGCAGTGGAACATATTGCCATTCTAAAAGATGATACAGTATTGTATTTGTCTTCATCTCAACATGGAAGATATTACACAGCACCTCAAAAAGATAATGTGAAAGTCATGGGAAAAACAAAGGAATCTGCGTTGGTAACAGAATTGCAAAGCAAACTACAGTAGAGCTTTTGAAGAGGTCACACCAGTGTCTTGCCAATCTTTTCTCTTTACCTGCCAATAAAGTGACTCTCAGTGCCTCTCCTGGAAGAGATTTAAAAATACTTAATTGTTTTTTAATATGTGGGGAAAAAACTCCAGAGGGTTACTATAGGATATGTCTAGTGTCAGAATAAAGGAGTGGGTGTGTGGTTTTAACCCTCTATACATAATTTTGTAAAGATGTCAAGCCTCACAGCTAGAAGGTCCCCGGTTTGAATCTACCAGTCAGGTGTGGCTTTTCTGTGTGTAGTTTGTATGCTCTCAATGTGCTTGCATGGGTTTCCTCTAGGTACTTCAGTTTCCTCCCACAGTCCAAAGACATGTACACTAGGTTAATTAGTTACTCTAAAGTCCCTGTAGGCATAAAGGTCAGTTTGAATGGTTGTCTGTCTGTGTATGTCTTTCTGTGGTAGCCCAAAGATAGTTCAGAATTCCCATTTAACACTACTTAACTGACCACTGTGGCTATGTATATGGTTGACTTAGAAAAAGCAGTAAGACAAGAAATCCAGTTGTAGCCAGCTGATGCAACACCCTTCCAGCTCTGGACCATGCCTAGTTTCCTAATGCACCTTTAATGACCTCAGATTACATTGTGCTCACAGTTACACTGCAATGATTGTATATTGTTCTTTATTACACAATGAGACTGTAACTGGAGACATAAATGAAAAAATAAATAAATGGAAGGAAGCAGAACATGAAGGGGGGTTTCTGTAGACACCTTAATAAACCTGCTCAGAGATATGTTTACTAATAGGACCAATCGGTTTTCTGGGACAATATTCAGTGCCTGATTACATCTCATCAGAGAACTGGTCAGAGAGTGCTGTACCTTGACAAAGGCGATGCCATTGGGTGACACAGTGATGTCATTATGTAGCTGGTAGAGAAGCTCAGGAGGGACCCTCAGTGAGGTGCAGCCAAACTTAAACTCATCAGACCTGAAAAAGGGACGTGGATTAATATAATTTCCTTTCAGTGCCTAGATCTCTGGGCTGGTAGTGCTGCAGCATCTGCAATTCACTCTTCTATTAAAAATAATGAGGAAAGGAAGGAAACACTGGGAGCAGAGTTTCCTGGCAGACATGCAACCTAAGCAAGTTCAGTAGACGCTCTAGGTGTGTGGCTCTGTCATGTCCTTACGTTCCGAGGCTGTCGATGTGGCCAAGGCATGTAGAGTAGCAGTAGTTATATGCAATGACGATGGAAGGGTAGAGCGATTGGAAGTCCAGCACAACCACCGAGTTGCTGTAAAAGCGTGATTCAGGCTCCATCACCAGAGGAATGCACTGTGGCGCCCTCTGCTGGGCTCGTTGATGGATGCTGGGTGTGACAGGGATGTAGTTTAGAGGCTTGGCCAGACGCAGCATCATGGACTCAACACGGTACTGTAGGAAGGAGAGCAGGAAGCACAACTTGATGAAACAAGACATTCTGAAAAGTACTGCTTTTAATGGTATCGTTCATTTTTCTCGCTTTAATATATTTGCCTTTAACTGAGGGTCTAATCAATAGCTAAACAGTATTAGTTTTTGGAATGTAGGGGCAACAACACAAGAAATTTGAACTTCAGTAGTAGATATGGAGCACCATCATTGTTAAGGTGAAGTCATGGCTCTACTTGTCTGCAAGACAATGTGCTTTGGTGCTTTAGCTTTGTATCAACTAACTGCTGAGAAAAAGTTAGTGGTTTTTGTCTTTTGTTTCTAGTTTCTTAACTGTGGATTTCATGGGGTGGGGGTGGGGGGACCAAGCTGCTGTCCTTAAGATCACAACAATGGCCTAAAAAAATTTCTTTAAATTTGAGAACTGCAGAGTAGACTGATAATTCAAGTGACACTTAATGTTTTTGTTTCGAAATAATTTTTTGAAATATAGGATCTTGACCATTTGCTTAGGTGAATTTAAATGTATTTCAATTCGAACCTCTGGCTACTGTTAGAATTGTCAAACCCAAGATTTTTATTTAACATCATACTTTTTTGCGCATGTGCCTTTTGTCATCATTCAAGTGTGAGCTACTTGTAGGTGAGCAGGTAAGCAGTCGTGGTTAAAAGAGGTACAATGTAGCTCAAACACCTTATACAGCTCATCTGTATTGTCTGTTGACCTTCACAAAAACAATACCAGACATGTAAAATGATCAGCTGGTTCAGCACAGCTTGTTTATGATTTGACTGACAAATGGAGTTGGTGTTTTTCTTTCTGTATGTATGCAGTTTACATTTCTGTTCAATAAGTGGATGTGTGACAGATGCTGGAGTCAAGATTACCTAACAGTTACAACCTAAAAACTGTGAAATTATAATCTTGTAAAAGTAGAATTCGTGGCAGAACCACTGTATTGGATTGCATTTAATTGCAAAGGTGGTCATAAAGTTATGCCTGAAAGGTGTATATTGTGACCATAGGACTATAGCACAGAAAATGGCTTCCCATAAATCTAGAATAGAATTTAAATCCCTCCTTACATATAAAGCTCTGAAAGGTCAAGCTCCGTCATATCTAAAAGACCTCTTAGTACCATATCATCCCAGTAGACCACTTCAATCTCAGAATACAGGCCTACTTGTGGCTCCCAGAATTTCGAAAAGTAGAATGAGAGCCTTTAGCTATCAAGCTCCTCTCCTGTGGGACCAGCTCCCAATTCAGATTTGGGCAGCAGACACCCTCTCTACTTTTAAGTCTAGACTTAAAACTCATCTCACCCCACATTTATATGCCACAACTGCATGACATTAACTTTGTGTCTCTATCTCCTGTATTTGTGCTTCTCCCTCTCAGTCCCTTTCGGCAGGTGTTCCCAGCATTGGAGCTGTTTGTTTCCAATGCACAGCTACTGGTCCTACCAACCTGCCTAGTGTTTTGTTGTTGCTTCTTGGTGCTCTTTTCTTTGCTCTATGCACTTTTTACTCACCTCAACAGATCAAGGCAGATGGCTGCCCAACCTGAGCCTGGTTCTGCTGGAGGTTTCCTTCGTTAAAGAGGGTTTTTCCTCTCTGTTACCTATAGGCTTATTCAAGGGGAATTTGTTTTCTTTACATATCTGTATAATCTTCACTTTATTATGTAAAGTGCCTTGTTGTGAATTTTTGCTATTTAAATAAAGTTGAATTAAAGTCAATTGAAAACTGTGGGCTAATCAGAGTCCCAAAACAATTTTCCCAATGTCTGGGTGTTCAAAAAAACAAAACAAAACACTGTTTTAGTATTGAAGACTTTAAATAAAATGAAAGAAGTATGCGTGTGTGTACTGGTACCTGTGATCCCCGAGTCAGAACATGGAAGAACTGAATTCCAAACAGTCTGGCCAGCTCACTAGTTCTGCCAATGATGTCATGCTGCTGGAGAAGCTGCATGGTGCCACGCACTCGGCTCACATAGTGGTCA
Organism: Channa maculata; assembly: GCA_020496755.1. Taxonomy (NCBI): domain Eukaryota; kingdom Metazoa; phylum Chordata; class Actinopteri; order Anabantiformes; family Channidae; genus Channa; species Channa maculata. The sequence continues at coordinate 22,154,491 of CM035616.1, read as the reverse complement.
ACCAACTTCCACCTACAGTAACACACACATCAACATAACCATTAGCATACAATGTTCTCATTGCACAGAGCTTTATAAAGTAAATGCAGTTTAAATGAGGACTGGAAAAAGTAACAGCCACAGGTCATGTTCCAATGGTTAAAATGAGACAGATGATTAGCTGAAATTATCTGTGATCACATTTCAGGTTTAATTGGTGTGGGTACAAACCGGTATAAGTCGGTGTTGTGGTCAAACCAGTCCGAAAGTGTACGGTGGCTATACAGGGGGAAGCGTTGGTGGAGCACATGGAAGGCCACATTCTCAAAACTGTAGTTGTTTAACGTTACCTGGAGGAGAATATACACATTTGAACCATTTCCTCAAGTTGTATCTCTATAATTTTTACATGAATCCTTTGTTATTGTAAATTGCATTTTGATGATAAAACAAGTGAGCTAAAAGCCTAAAGCAGTGAAGACTGTTGGTGCTGTGCAGACAACAGTAGAGAATGCCAACTCAGGGCAATTCACTGAGCAAACTAAACTACCCTAAAACAATAACTAACAACTAAAATTGAACTGTAAGGATACGTGAAAAGCAAGTTACAGCTCATTTTACAGTACATGCCTGGCCAAAGTCTGAACAGTGATGGCTGACACTATGTCTGAGAGGGGTGGAGGTCATGCTAGGACACTTGCCTCAGTCTTCATCACCCTCCACAGATTGAGGGTAATGCGTCCGATGATGTTAATCTCTGTCATGGTGTCGGCTCCATACTCATCCCTCTCTGCAGCGAAGCGGTTCTCTTTGGAGTCACCTTAGGACATGCACAGAGAAAGACTAAAAATTGCTCAAGGACACTTCGACACGTGACCACATAATCTGGGAATCAAACCAACAACTGTGGAATTGGTGGACGGCCGCTCTAACCTCCTGCACCACAGATTCCAATACACAAGTTAGAAATGTCTTGAGGAGACTAATTCTCCTGAAAATACACTCTCTTATTGTGCCAACTCTTTAACTCTTCAACTCCAAATAAATGCTTAAATAAAAAGTTAAATGAAAATATGAGGTAGGAGGTTCGTGTTAAGTAACACCACATCACTCTTGCATAAAGCCGACCTGCTTTTAACCCTGAACACTTGATCAAGATTCTGGATTAACTAGTTTAATGTAGAAGCTGGACAACTATTCTCACCTGGTACTCGTGACAGCTGCTGGCACAGGTCCACTCCAAGTGCTGATGCCCGCTGGAGGAGGTAGCCCCAGGATTGCATCTGAACCTCATATCCTACCAGGATGTCTGGGTCATACCTGATCAAACACAGATATGTTAAGCTGTAGGCCTGCAGACTATCAAAGACTATTAAGGACTGGACAGTTCACACATAAAGACTGTTTCAACAGACTGTCAAAGATTTCTACTGTAGTCTCTGACAGTCTGAGCACACAACAGACAAAAAGAAGACTTCTAGAAGTCCTGAGAGCCTTTCGTAAATATTCTGCATTGGCCAATGTCTGCACTTTCATCGATCGCTAAAAAGAAATGTCTGCAGACACATCTACAGCCTACACTGACAGCATTCCTCTCGTGTATACTACTGAAAAGTAGAGCATGTTTTCATAAACATATTGTTTGGGTGCATCAGTGTCAGCTGACCAGAAGCTTTTTTTTGGCACTTCAATAGAGCAATAAGTGAGATTAGCAAATCTGAACACATAGTTGTGTTCATGCTACAGTCTACCCTCTGTCTACACTTAAATTGTTACTATTGTTACTGTTACTAAGTAAAAGGGAGTAAAAAGCCAAATAATTTCTCAACACAAGTTGAACAGGTAAATTTGCATCTTTATCAATGAAGGTATATGCTAAATACAGAAACATCTAACTTCCCGAGAGAGCTCCAAAGAGCCTCCTGTTAGTACAATGCAACACAACTCAACAGCATTAAACACCACCCCCTTCAAATGACCATACAGGTGAATCAGCACATTTAAAACTTGTGAATTTAAAAAGGGATTGTGACCTTTATAAAGGGATGATTTTTCAGAGTGGGTCAGTTTCAACTATACTCAACTATGTATGTGTATTTTATGATTTAAATATAGAGTAATTTTATCAGATATTGTTTTTGCTGCTCTACAAATAATGTGTTTAAAGTAGACATGATATCCAACCTGGTTCTGAAATTTTTGATCAATGCTGTTTATTTAAAATTACTACACATAATTCAGATATTTTCAGATATGTACAGTATAGCAGCTGCTACAAATGATGAAACCTCTAAGCAATCATTCAGGATGTCTGAAATGTTGTTTTCATAAACCAAATAACATTCTTTACATATTTGTTGTTCCAGCTGTAAATATGGTGCCTTTCTAATTTATGATGGAATATACTTTAAACAGAGCACAGGATAAATGATACATGGTCTCCACTTAGCACTTTTACACCTTATTGGTACCTAAAGCACTTTCCAGTTGCTTCTCAATCCCTCTGTTTATCTCCCTTTTTGTCTCTCCCTCACAAACACACACTACACACACCACTGGGAGAAGCTTGGGTTTCAATGATTTGCTCAAAGACACTTCAACATATGGACAGGGAGCTGGGAACTGAACTGCTGACCAAGCTCATGGTGAACACTCTCTCTACCTACAGCCAGGATAAAAAAAATATGTCTAAAGAAATGAATCAAAATTGTATACCGGCAGTTTACCAAGCTAAATTCTATTAAATGAGAGCCATTTATATACATATACCTCCTCATGATGGCGATCAGCTCCTGAAACAGCATCTTCTCATCCGTGGCATATGCCACCTGCAGCCCAGTGACACCCGACCTAACCAGAAGGGGTGCTGATCCTCTGTGACCTGCTGAGGGGAGTTAAACAGGCTAATTACAGTAGGTCAACTGTTGAAAGGCTCAAATTATGTGACCTAGAACCCTGTGGAAAACCTCATGAACCCATAGAACCATTTAAACATGTTGTAACACATAACAAACATTGTTCTGTGCTTGAGGAAAGTAAGACTCTACCTTGATCACAATTTTTATTGTCTTTGTCCACTACGATTGCACCGGTCAGCTGGGTGCTATCTACATGTAGCAGGGGAGCATCTGAATTGAGGCAATAGAATAAGGCACATATGGGGTCGAACTCAGGATCAGGTTCAAGGTCACGACGGGTTCTTGCATGGAGCTCCATGCCCATTAGTGTTAGGTGCTGGACCTGAAGAGCACAAGCACTGTTGTATTAAAAGGGGCACAATTAATTTTGTGGTAATGGTGTGGGTGAATGAGAGCCGGAATCAAATTTTTAGAACAAGCACCCCCTCTATATATTTAGTTCTCCACACTTTCCACAAATTTAGATTTTTAGCTGAAAGTAAAATAACTTTTAACAAAAAAAAAATCTATAAAAAATAAAAAATAAAACATTCTGTCCCCAGCTCAACATAACTGAATGGAGCCTGAACAGTTCACCTCATGCAGAGCTTTGGCATCTTGCAGATTCTGCATGCTGACTTTGAAGCCATAAGAGTTGGCTATGCTGGGCCCTTCAATCTGAGAGTTTTCTTTCTTTGGCACATTCAAAGCAGCAAACTGGTTCTTTGAAAGACAAAAAAAGTACAAGAAATTTCAATACAGGCACATCTACTAAACATCCCAATTCAAATCACTCAAGTGTAAGATGAAGTCCATATATGGCAATACTCTCCATGAAGACTTCTACACTCCTATTTTAAACGGTTTCCTAACCAGATTGGCCTGTGGTGAGATAATGTGATGAAAGGTCTGAAAAATCAAAACTTGTGGCCTGACCTTCAACTGTGTGGTCAGTAACACTCTTCTTAGTGGGTCTGCCTGGCTTCTCCCCCTCTGTAAGAGTCTCTGAGAAATAGGATCCTCTGCAACAGGAATAAAACAGGCAGAGCAGAAATGAGTTAAGCAACAGTGTAAAACTGAAAAGAAAAACAGATGGTTTACAGTAGTCAAAAGCGTGTTTCACATAAGTATTCTAGACAATGTCTGAGGCTGATTTCTCCTGACATTGTCTGGAGCACACACCAGGGGATTGCAAGAGTGATAAGCATCCTCATGGGAGAAACTAAGCTCCATGTCAGTGTGCACAGAAGGCTCAACATGACAGAATACTTAAGCTGTGGAAAACAGATCTATACTTCGACTACAATGACACTCATCAACATGTTCAACATGTTCAACCAAGAAGTTGAGACAGAGCAGGAGCTCAGGCACATAATACAGACATACTAGGGCACTTGCAGGATCAAGTCTGGATAGTTCAAGTCTCACTTGAACATTTGCATACTCTAAAACACCCCCTCTGGACAAAGACAGGACAATGTCAGGATTCCAGTCCATGTGTGAATGGGGCTAAAGAAGACAAATATACACTGCTCTGTGACAGAAGAAACTACTGTTTTCTTACCTTCACATATGGGTGTGCTGCACACTGGCTTCAGATCTTCACTGCTTCTCTGCCGCCGCCTTAAGAAAGGTGTGTTGTAAAGGAGGTGGGGACTAGTCCTACTCTCTTCCCTGTTACTGGGATGAAGAGGTGAGGGACTATGATTCTCCCCTAGTCTCTCTAGGGAATCAAAGAGCCCAGGAGACAGTGGACATAACGAATTTTCACTTTGCCTGTTTTCACTGAGCCGGTTTGGGTATGAAGGGCTGGGCTGACAGGACTGCTGCCATGTAGGCAGCTCTGGGGACTCTGGAAAGCTGGTTTTATTATAATCACCTTCTTCATCTTGCTCAAACACCATAGCAGTTTCATCTGTAATTGGACTCATCTCTGTGGATTTACAGTGAAAGCCTGCGTTCTTCATGGGAGATAAGATTAAGGACAGGTTGCGTTTTGTTCTCAAGTGAGTCCTGGAACTGGAAAGGGACTTCCCACACAGCTCAACATTCACTGCTGGACAACAGGAAGCTGCTGGCTGCTGAATTCTCTCTGGGATCCCCTCTTCATCAATAAACTCATTAACCCCTTTCTTTAACAGCACAGTGTCTTTTCGCCAGTTTTGTAAATTCTTGTACTGTTTCCTGGCTTCCAGCCACAGTTGCACACGTTCTTGGCTTGGTGGGTTTTTACATGGAAGAAGAATGACCTTTTTTTCACTGGCTGAGGATGGGTCAGGCTTGATCTGGCCTTTACAAGCTTCTGAGCCATTGGCTCCCTGGGCTTGGGAAGATAAGGTATTACTAGTGGCTGGGTGTGTCATGGCTGAGAAAGCCATCTTCCAGAAATGGAGTCCCTCCAACGACAGGTCTCCGCTAAACTCCTCAAGCTCTTTTACCAGTCTAGTACCCACAAGTAGTTTACGACCGCCAACTTCCCTGAAGAATAGAAAGGTGCATGTTGTTACTTAAATCATATTTAATAATTTCCTGGAATTGATCACAGTTTGAGCTGGAGGATTATGCTGTTTCTGTTGATGATTCATAGAGAATACATAACATATCAAATAAAGAGAGTACTAAACAGGATGTTTGAGGATAGGAGAGTTTAAAAAAATATATGAAAACAATTGCTTAATATACATTTAAATATTTTTGCAAAGGATCACAAAATGTGGTTATTACAAAACTAAGACCAGATAAGTACCAAGACAGGACATTTGACCGTTGTTAATGGACAGGGCTCAGGGCTTGTGCATTCTTATGCAAAAAATAGTGTATTCACAGTAACAGAACTTACAAATATTAGCATTTTTGTGCGACAGTTCCCTTGTTATTTAGGTTAAAGGAGCCCTGCTGAATTTTCTTTTAATCAAATAAAAGTTCAGTTACCTTTCGGTGTTATTCACCAAAGCACATTGTCCTTGACAATGAATACACTTAGTTTAGCTTCAAGCCTCCTTTTAAATAAGGATTATAGCTTTTCTAGTAATAACTATGGTTGTGTAGGGAGTGTATAAATAAAGGTATAGAAAAATAATGAACATTATAATGGTGCAAAATTAGCATTCCCATTGATAAACACATTTCATAAATTAACTTTCAATTATTTTTGATGACATAATAATTGTATTAGCTAAATGTGCATTAAAATTATGTTGATGAAAACTATTCTTTGTTTTACTATGACATTTTAAAATATGAGAATGAAAACTTTTGCACCCAACCCTATGTCAAAAGGGAGTTCAAATCCACCCATAATAAGAGCCATTTATCAGTTAGTGTTTTTTCTGTTTTCAATGTAATTTTTTTAATTTGGAAGATAGTGTCAAAATGTTTTTTATATCAACTCGTTCTGCTGATGCATAAAGTCTTACATTGGCTTTCCTGGGGCATCTGAGGGATCGCTGCAGAACGGCTCCTGGAAGGTGGCTTCTGACATCTCCAGGTCCACCAGAGTACTGAGAATCTCCTCCCGGCTTGGAGGGGACATGAGAGGCTTGAGAATATGCATTCCACCTCCTGCCCCCCGCAGCAGCTGGCTCGCCCTCACCTGGGATAGTGAGCTGATGGAGCGGGGTGAGCTACTGGGTGTGGTGGACATAACCCCATCAATGCCATCAAAAGGCTCCCCTGTTGGTGAGCCTTCATGATCAACAAATGATGCTGAGCTTAAAGGCAGTGGAAGGATAGGGTCAAAGACGGAAAAGAGCAACTCTTTTTTCTCACAGTGAAAGTCTTGAAAGTGGCTGAGGGTGTGGGCTTTACCTAAAGAGAAGTCCCACTCTCTGTTCCTGCTTTTCTCAGAGTCAAGGAATGTGAAGTGATTTGATTTTGCAACAGATTCCCTGTTTTCGGCTTTATCAAACAGGTCAGGGCTATAAGGCCTCGTTTTGTGCAAGTCAGAACCCCGTTCAAAGTCCTCTCCAGATCCAAAAACCCTATCAAGTTTCTTCTCAAAGTCCACTGCCTGAGCAGACACAGCTTCCTGGCTTACATCACTCAGGAATTTAACTGGTAAATTTTTATCAGTAAGGACAAATTGGCTACCACTATATGGGCTGGGGAACTCAGTCTGATCAATAGCATTTATATCAAACGTATAATTGTGTGGAAGCTCTGGTGATAAACTGTCCTCTACGAAGCTGCAATTGTCCAGGCCTGGGTCAGTAAGAAACAAGGGGCAGTCATCTGATATGATGCCCTTCTGCTTCACGGTCATATCTGGCTGAGTGCTACTCATTTTGCCTTTCCTGTTTCTGGGTTTTTTATCTTTGAGAGGGGTACATTTTGGGGCCCTAGGTTTTCTGTGACTTTTAGAGGGAGCTTTTCTGGATTTAGCTGGTTTAATTGTAGTATGTAGTGGTATTGCAGCCTGAGCTATCGCGTTGGAATGGCTGTCTGTTCCAATCACTTGTAGAGGAAGGGCTTGTCCCTGCTGTCTCTTCTGAAGAAGCTGCTTGAGGACAGTCAAGCAAGAAGGAGTCTCACAAAGATTGGGGAACTCCCCGTTCTTGGGCCCTAAGTGTGGTGACGCTACTGCTAGTTGTGTATGTTCTGATAAGGGCTGGCCACCTGGAGAAACAGACTCCCCCTGCGATTCCTCTGCCTTTACCGCATTGGTCTGGCAACCTTGTTGCTTTAGTTGAGCTGGTTGTGAACAGTGTTGGTTGACATCCATGATTGAAGTCTCAAAATCCTCAACCTTTGGTATTATAGGTCTGGCTACTAAGTTAGAGTCTGATATAGATGTTGTCTGGGAAATAGCCTGGCTGGGGCTATTTGTGCTCATTGGATCCTGAAAGGGAGCGAGCTCTTGAGAGGAACTCTCAGAAGGAGGTAGCTCAGCTTCTGGGAAAAGAAGCTGAGAACTGTCTTTACTTAACTCATGGCCTTTGGGTTCTTCATTCTTCTTGTAACACCTTCTAGATCTTGTGGGGGTTGCAGAATTATTGCCAGTGGCATCAACTACAGCTTTCTCTTTTCTTCTCTGCCTTTGAGCAGCACAACTACTTTTTCTGGATTTCTCTGTTTTTGGTACTTTTTCACCTGGAGGCTTGGTAGCCCTCTTGCTTATTTTCCTTTTAGCAACTGCAGTTTTCTTATGTTTGGCTATTTGGCGCTTATTTTGAGCTCCTTTGGTTGAGGACACAGTGTGTGGCTTCTGAAAAGCAGAACTAAGACATGGGTCACTGAGTGGGTTTTTTAGTTTTTCTGAGCTGTCCATTAAAGGGTCACTTGGAGACCAACAGCGCGGAGGTGTTGAGTTTATAGGGCTTGGGGATCTATCAGAAAGGTAGCCCAATTCTACCATGACATCAGTATATTCCGTTTCATGGTCATCTGCCAGCTCACAATAACATGGTCGAGGGAGTGGCAGAGAGGGTAGAAGTGTGCCTCTCTGACAGCCTTTAGTTCTTTTGACCCTTTCGTTCTGACTAATTCGAATAGTTGAGGAGTTGTTGATCGTTTTCTTATTACTGGAGTTGACCTTTGGCTTTCGTTTTAAGATTTTCTTAGCTTTTGGGTCAGTGACAGGAAACCTGACAGCAGTAGATTCTGGTACCTTGGGCCAGAAATCCTTGAGAGGGGCCAGTTTATTGTACTGCTCAAGCTTGTTTGGTGTCAGCAAAACTAGCTGCTCCTCTGCATTCAGTTTTGACATCTTCACCAACATATTTTTCTGTCCTTTGAATCTGTTGATAATAATGTATTTTATAATAACAGGGGGTTCTTTCTTGCGCCGTTTCTGTTGTTTTATTTCCTGCCCATTGGAGACCTTGTTGCCCTTTACCTTGCTGTCTTTGAGGTTTTTAGAATGAATGGCACCTGAGTATTCTCCATCCTCACCATCATAACTCATCCTTCGTTTGGCCCTCAGCGTGTATTTACTACCAGCCAGTGCTGAAGACTTAATACAGGTAACTTTAGTTGGTACATCTTGCAATGGGCTTAACCTATCTTCTGCTGTGTCTTTAGCTTCTTCAGAAAAACAGGAACCAGTTGTGGAGTTGGCGCCAGGTGGCTCTGAGAGGGGTTCTGTCCGTTCACTTGCAGACTTCTCTTCAGTTTTTGACTCATCCTTAGTGACTGGCTTTCCCTTTATTATAGGCCCATCTTGAACAGGTTCAGGGTCTTTTATTGGCTTATGCTCTAAAACTGGCAGGCCTGTTTCCATGACCATTGAACCAACAGGCATGACTGAGTTCATGAAGCCAGCAGTAACTTGGCTGTCAGAGGTAGAACTTTCAACAATGCATGATTTAATCCTCTGTCCTACCATTCCTAACCTTTTTTTGTTCACTTTTATCCTTGTCCTACGAGGCTGGGCTTGTCCCAGCTTGCTGCAATAATCAGAGAGCTTTTTGCTCCCAGCTTTCTTCCTACTAAGGCAGTTGGAGAGAATCACGCTGGGGAAGAACTTGTAATGTGCTTCCTGCTGGGCCACAATAGTCTTCTCAGTTTTATTTTCCTGATAGTCCTCATACCTGATTTTGAGCTCTCCAACATCGCCCTCCTCAGTGTCCTGGCTCATTTCCTCCTCCTTTGGATCAATTCGGTCTTCCTTCTCTATGGGTGAAAGGGCTGAGGAGATATTTCTAAGGATGGGGCTTTTACAGTCTTTCTGGGTTAGTTCCAGCTCTGTCTTCGCTGAGCAATTTCTCAGTTCAGAGTAACAAAAAGAGAAGGTTCTGTGGTTCTGAAGAATAGACAGACAGTTTGTTTCTACATTCTTTATGTTGCCATAATTCTTCCTGCTTTTGGTGACTTTTGTGTTACCAAAGGGGAAACTTTCAAGATCTGTCATATCCAAAGCTATAGAGGTCTTCTTGTCATAGGTGTACAAGGGCTGGATGTCTTCTTTGTCTACGCAAATGGGAGACACCTCAGAGTGACTGGCTTTTTTGCAGGGGATAGGGTGTTTGACTGGTGGAATGTAGAGGATTTCGTTATTAACCTGTAAGCCTGTTGAACATTCAATACTGCTGTCCTGGCTGCTTCTTGATTGAAAGTGTTTGTCAACTGGCTGCTCTGTCTCCAGCACATGAACTGGTCTGTGCTCAGGGTGCTTACACTCCAGAACAATCTTAGCGGAAGAAGGTGGCTCAGGGTGGACAGTCTCCCCAGGAAAGGGGTTTCTTTCCCCAAGCATTTTTTCTGTGACTATGAGAGAAGACTGGGTCCGGGAGCTGCTCTCTGTTAAGGATGAATCTAAGGATATAAACACATAAGCGGTAGTACCACATTATCAGTTAACATTCAATAGACTGGTCTCGATTATATAGAACACTTAAATGACCTACTGTAGAACTACCATCCCACCCCCACCAATACTAATGCTACAATGAAACATTAGGGATGTGGTGCTCATTTAATATTTGTATCTACTCATAATGAGCTTGATTTGATACTTAGACAGCTAAAATTAATTTTCATTTTACTATGGATTAAGTACGTAAATGCAATAAATAAAAACTTTGACACCATGTTTTATCAAGAGCTTCAAGATCAAAACACTGCAGGTCCTGGTTTAAAACATTTAATTTACAAGTTATATTATTGATATTATATGACTAAAAGCATAAGTGGCACAATGTGACTTCTGAAGTAGACAAGATGGGGTGCTGCTGAATTGAAACTTACACTGACCGGCCATAACATTATGACCACTCACCTAATAGTGAGTAGGTCCCCCTTTGCTGCCAAAATAGCACTGACTCATTGGAGAATGGACCCCACAAGACCTCTGAAGTTGTCCTCTGGTGCCTGACACCAAGGCATCAGTACCAGATTCTGTTAGCCCTCTAAGTTGCAAGGCAGGGGTTTCATGGACCTGACACCCACAGTGTATCCTGGTCTCATCAATTCCAGGGTACATGCAATTGAATGTCAAGATAACCTAAAACAAAGGCTTTCAATCGATAACTTAATTAAAATCTTTAATCAAGATTAAATGCAAATACTCAGAATTTGCTGTCAAGGAACATTTTCTACAACAGCTATGTCATATAATCTGTAATTTATTCTTTTATCTCCATTAATAAATATGGAGATAAAATTACTGGGCATGTTTTTTCCATGATGATTAAAATCAGTCTCTGATCACTCAATGACCTTTTTTTCTGCTCCATCTGATATGGTTTACTAGTACAGGTGAAAGAGGGACTGGGGCGGGTTTAGTAAGGGGGCTGCTAATAGAACTTGCCAGTTATTAAGTTACAAATGTGACAAATCAGGCTAAATGGTTAGCATAGCATCAACACATCTATAGTTTACATATACTTTGAGGTTTTCTCCTTGACTTTGATTTTTGCGTGCCTGGTACCTCACTTGTAAGTTGCTTTGGATAAAAGTGACTGCTAAATGACATGATGTAAATATTTATGCTTTTTTGAACTACTATTATTGGCTTTTTAGTTTTATTTGTATTTACATATAAAGATACAGTAAAAGAGTTCTCCACCTGTGTCTCACCTAAGCTGGGATCAGTCTCCCAACTGGTGGCTTTTGTATGTGAGTTTGTGCATATATGTGTGTGTGTGTGTGTGTGTGTGTGTGTGTTGTGTGTGCATAGGAGCTGCCCCAAACTCCGTAAGGCAGTGAGGCAGACAGCAGAGAAATCGCATCAGAAATACCATGACTATAACTTCACATCTTAGGGGCGACTGTGGCACAGGAAGGTAGAGCGGTTGTCCACCAATCTCACAGTTGTTGGTTCAATGTCGAAGTGTCCCGGTGAGTGTTGGCCAGCTGCATAGCAACTCCCCCACCAGTGTATGAGTGTGTGTGTGTGATTGTGAGTGTGAATGGGTGAATAAGAAGCAGTGTAAAGCACTTTGAGTGCCAATAGGTAGAAAAGCGATATATAAGTACAGACCATTTACCATTTATCTGTTAATGTCACTCAGTGACATTGGGTTGGGAAAGTTGGGTGTACAACAAGTTATACTTACAGTTATTGGCAATACAAGCAAATTGCATTGTTCAGTAGGTCAAATGAAACGTGACATGAAGACAATTTCACAAAAACAAGACACTGAACAACAGCCCATCCCCATCCCCAGCCGTGCAGTGCCGGTCCCAAGCCTGGTAGAAAAAGGGGAAGGTTGCACCAGGGCATCCGGCGCAAAAACTGTGCCAAATCAGCATGCAGACAAATGATCTGCTGTGGCGACCCTGAACTCACAGGATAAGCCGAAAGGATAATCAATCAATAGAAAATAACTCTTAATAACTGAATTCCAAGGAATCAATTAAAGTCTCAAAAGCTTCTGCTATGTTAACCCCCCCATAATGCAATTAGATCATACAGCTAAAATGTGCTGTCAATCTTGCTTTTTTTTTTTTTTTTTTTTTTTTGTGTGCAGCTGCTGTCAGATCCATACGTTGATACCTTTGATAGAACGTAAATAAGCATAGAAGCAAACTGACATTTAAGTGTTGTCTCAGTATGTTTCAGTATGAGATGACTCACCACTGCTCTCATCTGCTGCCCCATCGATCTGGGGGATAGACAGGTTGGCGAACATAGAGTTATCCCCACTCCACTCCATGTCTTCATCTGAGGATTCCTGGTGCTCCTCACTGAAGCAGTCCTCTCTTTCCTTCACAACACGCCTGTACAAATTGAAATGGCAGGAGCACTGAGTAAACAGTGCACAGGTACAACCCATTGTATATTACCTCATCTGAGTGCTCAGTATTTGCTGGCTTGTAACTAAGCAGGAGGGTTTCAAAGGGAGAAAAGGTGTGTATAGCTTGTAATTTACAATATAGTTTCTGGTCTTTGGCAGACACTGTAAAGACAAAATGCAGACTCACAATATTTAATGCAATAAAATATTTTGTTAGATTAGCTTTTGTTTGGATTAGAGACGGTTGCACTTTAGAGTTCATGGTGTGAATCGTGGAGGGTCTGACGTTTTATGGGCATCCTCTTTAATATTATAGGGAATGCAGCCATATTGTATAATTACATCTTTTTTGACCTGTCAATAGACAAAACAAATCTAGGGGTTCTGATTCATCTGTCCATTGTAAGCAAAGAAGAATTTTTGTTTTAACTGTAGAACTTTTAACTGTTTTTCACTCACATACAACCAAGACAAACTTGCCTTGGTAAAGATGAGCTTTCATGAGCCTCACTGTCCCATCGCTGTGACATTATCACACTAAGCTCGGCCTCTTCCTTGTCCAGCTCTGGCCCTGCCTCCTCCTCATCACTATTGTAGTGGTAGTTTTGCATACCAGGAAGTGTCTGGGATCGAGAATCCTGCCTAATGGGTGTCCTGCAAAAACCGTCATCCTCTAGGCCTGCCAGCAAATCAATGATGGCATGGTCTTGGCTGGTGTCTACATGGATAACAAAGAAACAAAGGATTTAGGACATTACGCCAATTAGCAAGTAACATGCCAAGTATGTAAGTAAGTATGACCAAATTATTTAAGCCTAGGCTTTTGTTGCTTGATTTTTACTCTCTTTACTCCCATCAGATATTTGGCATAGTTTGTCCAGGTATACCATTTATTGATAAGTTGACCTAAAAAGAAAACAGTTTATTTGAAAAAAGAGTATGTACTCAAATTACAGCAACAAAGAAGATTGTTTGTCATTAACAGACACTTTCACCTGCTGTAAATATTTTTTAAGGAGAACAGACGAGATGATCTGAACAAACTTTCTTCAAGAAACTATCATACCTAACAGAGGTGAGTGGTTGGACGTCTGGGAGAGTGGGAGGAAAGTCTGGCTGTACTCCAAGAGATTCAAGATGGCCTCCTCATCCACCACAGCTTCCTCTGATATTTTAACACTCTTCAGAGAGTCTGGAGAAATAAAGCAGGAAAAAATCCCAGTTAGCATGTCTGAACATTTTGCTATATCGTGACTGAGGTAAATGAAAAGGAGATGTTCCTGGCAGTTTCTATACTATAGTTTCTATACAGCATTTCCAGGCAACAAGTTTACATACAATTAAAAAAACTACTGGATAATGGAAATCCATATATAACTGCAGCAGCTGAGTAATCTGATTTCTGACTTTTTTGCTGTGAGTTTTTGAGACCAATCTGATTGGCTGTACAGCTTGATTAAGTAGTGCACGAGAAGAGACTATGATGTTAACAACACCAGTAATATATATAAGTTCTTATCAAACACATCCTCATTTAGAAGTAGATCTAAACCATCTGCGCTGAGCTACAGTGGTGTAAAAATTGTAAGCTAATGCTGCTTTGCTCACGGTTTGTACATACTAGGTCCCAGACCTTTTGCAGCTGGGTGAGTCACAGCTTTAAGAAAGTTGCAGCAATCTTGCCTTTGATGAATTCTCCAGAATTCTTCAGTCTTTTATGTTGCTGCTTGCCCTTTCTGGAGCCTTTTGTCATGCATGTGTACTCATATATGCATGGCATAGAAATCAACAGGATATATTTTCCTGGGGAAATTAGGTTTTCTAATCCCCTATCGAAATTTTGGGAAACAGGTTTGTCTTTTACAAGACAGTTCAGAAATCAAATTTCCTGTGAAAGCCAACTGTAACCTGGTAAGTGCATTTAAATGCAAACAGTCAGTGTAGCAGGGTAGTATGAAGGGGCAGAAAACAAATGCACTTCTGCAGGTCCACTAATTAATCAAAACTGAAAATTGAATAATTGTGATACTTGTTACAAGCATAAGAGTGATTCCATTATAACTAAATTAAACGTGAATTGGGGTATCAATATCATAGCTGTAGCTATTGCTATGCCATAGGCAACAACAGAACTAACACCACCTCCTCAAAGACTGAACTACCTAGTGGGGGTATAGTGACTGGTTAGATAACTGGTTACATTTCAATAAACTGGTCAGTCTGTACTGCTTGCACAAGTTTCCAATCCAGTAAATTGTTAGGCCCTTTAAAAGGTGCAAGACATATTTTGTGTTAATCCCACAGCAAACCTTTTACTGTTCTATCACCATCACTCTAGAACATAACGTCAGTCTGTGAAACAAAGCAGGACACAGCCTGATGATAAACTGAAAAACATATATAGTCTTGTTCAAAATTAGTTATTACAACAGGGAAATCCATATGTTTAGTAAAAATCTAAAGGATTAGAGTGCACATAACGCTTTTTTTTTAAGCTCTAAATATGGAACTAACTTTCCAATGGTGACATACAGTTTATGTAAGCATTTTACCATAATTGTCTCCTTGCAACATAGCAGTGTGTTTGGCTTACCTGGCTGTGAGTCCCTGTGTGGATTCACAGCATTGGCAAGGGAACACTTCAATCCCTTTTGAGTAAGGGGGTCAGGATTGAGAGTAAGGTCACTGGGAAAATCCTCTTTGTCCTCCCCATTCCTTAAAGATAAAACTTGTGTCCTGAGGAGAGAAATTCAAAAATTATTTCTGACTACCAAAAATGACAATTCATTGTATCCTTGTATCCTTACAACCGTCACCCCCCCACAACTCCCACATACCTATAGAGACTGTGTCTGTTCCCCGACCTAAATTACATAAAGTAAATATGACAACAAGAGGAGTTAATCATAATAACCTAATAAAAGTTAAGACTACTCCTCTTACAGAACAAAACCCCAAAACTATTAAATGTGGATTATTAAATATCAGATCTCTCTCTTCTAAATCTCTGTTAGTAAATGACTTAATAAGCGATCATCAATTCGATTTATTTTGTCTCACTGAAACTTGGTTGCAGCAGGAAGAATATGTCAGTCTAAATGAGTCAACCCCCCCAAGTCATATTAATTATCATGTTCCTAGAAGCACAGGCCGAGGTGGAGGAGTAGCAGCAATCTTCCATTGTAGCTTATCAATAAACCCTAGACCTAAACATAGCTATAACTCATTTGAAAGCCTTACTCTTAGCCTTTCACACCCAAACTGGAAAACTCAAAAAACACTATTATTTGTTATCATGTACCGTCCTCCAGTCCCTTATTCAGAGTTTTTGATTGAATTTTCTGATTTTCTATCTGATTTAGTGCTTAGTACAGATAAAGTCATTATAGTGGGTGACTTTAACATTCATGTAGATGCTGACAGTAACTGCCTGAGCACTGCGTTTAATTCATTATTAGATTCAATTGGTTTTTCCCAAAATGTAAATAAACCCACTCACTGTTTTAGTCACACGTTAGACCTTGTCCTTACGTATGGAATTGAAACGGATAATTTAACAATATTTCCTCACAACTCTCTTCTGTCTGACCATTTTTTAATAACATTTGAATTTACAATAACGGACTATATAGCAGTTAGGAAAAATTCCACTATAGCAGATGCTTAAGTGAAAAAGCTGTCAACAAATTTAAAGAAATTATTTCTCCATCATTTGCTTCACCATATGTTAATACAATGGGAAGTAGTCTCCTTAATGTTACTCCTGCACAAGTAGATTATCTTGTTGACAATTCTGCAGCCTCACTACGTACAATACTCGATAGTGTTGCCCTCTAAAAAGAAGGCAGTAAATCAGCAGAGGCGATCTCCATGGTATAGTTCACAAACACGCAACTTAAAACAGGAAACACGAAAGTTAGAAAGGAAGTGGCGTTCCAGAAAGTTAGAAGAATCTCATTTAGCCTGGAAAAATAGTTTAAAAATGTACAAAAAAGCTCTCCGTGATGCCAGAACAGCATATTATTCATCATTAATAGAAGAAAACAAGAACAACCCCCGGTTTCTGTTCAGCACTGTAGCCAGGCTGACTAAGAGCCATAGTTCTGTTGAGCCTACTATTCCCTTAACTTTGAGCAGCAATGACTTCATGACCTTCTTTATGAATAAAATTGTAGCTATTAGAGAAAGTATTCACCAGATCCTCCCCCCAAAAATTACAGATAGATCTTCATGTACAGCAGTGCTAGAATCATCGATAGACTGCTTTTTACCCATAGATCTCTCTGAGCTAACTTCAATTATTACTTCATCTAAACCAACAACCTGTCTGCTAGACCCTATTCCAACTAAGCTGCTCAAGGAAGCTTTACCCTTAATAGATACGTTCATATTAGATATCATTAATCTATCTTTAGAAACAGGCTATGTACCACAGGCCTATAAGGTAGCTGTAATTAAACCATTACTTAAAAAACCCTGTCTTGACCCAGGTGTTTTAGCCAATTACAGACCAATATCTAATCTCCCCTTTATTTCTAAAATAATTGAAAAAGTAGTCGCAAAACAATTATGTGATCACCTTCATAGGAATAATTTGTATGAAGAGTTTCAGTCAGGATTTAGAGTTCATCATAGTACAGAAACAGCACTGGTAAAAGTCACCAACGATCTCCTCATGGCCTCAGATAATGGACTCATCTCTATACTTGTTTTGTTAGATCTTAGTGCCGCATTTGATACCATTGATCATAACATTTTATTACAGAGACTGGAACATGAAATTGGAATTACAGGAACTGCACTAGGTTGGTTTAAATCTTATCTGTCTGATAGATTTCAATTTGTTCATGTTAATGATGAATCCTCCATGCACACAAAGGTTAGCTATGGAGTTCCACAAGGCTCTGTGTTAGGACCAATACTTTTTACTTTATATATGTCTCCTTTAGGCAACATTATTAGAAAACACTCCATAAATTTCCACTGTTATGCTGATGATACCCAGCTATATTTATCTATGGAACCAGATGAAAATAATCAGTTAATAAAGCTTCAAGCATGCCTACAAGACATAAAGGCCTGGATGTCCCACAATTTTTTACTTTTAAACTCAGACAAAACTGAAGTCATAGTATTTGGGCCCAAAATCTCAGAGATATGATGTCCAACCATATTGTTACCCTAGATGGCATAAGTCTGGCCTCCAGTACTACTGCAAGGAACCTTGGAGTTATTTTTGATCAGGATCTGTCCTTTAAGTCACATATAAAACAAATCTCTAGAACAGCCTTCTTCCACCTACGGAACATTGCCAAAATTAGGAGCATACTGTCTCAAAGTGATGCCGAAAAACTGGTCCATGCATTTGTTACTTCTAGGTTGGACTACTGTAATTCCCTACTTTCAGGATGCCCCAGTAACTCCCTAAAGAGCCTGCAATTAATCCAAAATGCTGCAGCAAGAGTGCTGACTGGAAATAGCAAGAGAGATCATATTTCACCTTCACTAGCTTCTCTCCATTGGCTTCCCATTAAATTTAGAATAGAATTTAAAACCCTGCTTCTTACATATAAAGCTCTGAATGGTCAGGCTCCATCATATATAGAAGATCTCATAGCACCATATCATCCCAGTAGACCACTTCGCTCTCAGAATGCAGGCATACTTGTGGTTCCCAGAATTTCCAAAGGTAGAATGGGAAGCAGAGCCTTTAGCTATCAAGCTCCTCTCTTGTGGAACCAGCTCCCAGTTCAGATTCGGGAAGCAGACACCCTCTCTACTTTTAAGTCTAGGCTTAAAACCTTCCTCTTTAATAAAGCATATAGTTAGTTATAGTTATGCTGCCATAGGCTTAGACTGCTGGGGGACCCACCCCCCAATGCACTGAGCTCCTTTCCTCCTCTTGACCATCTCTCCTCTCCTCTCACCCCACAATTGTCACCACTGTATGTCATTAACTCTGTGTGTTCTCTCCCGTAGTTGTCTTTGTCCTCCTCTGTCCCCCTCTCTCTGTCCCTTTCTGCAGGTGTCCCCCGGCTTTGAAGCTGTGTGTCTTCCAGCGTGCAGCTACTGGTCCTACCAATCTGCCCGATGTTTTGTTGTTGCTTTTTGTTGCTCTGTTCTTTTCTCTCTCACCCTTTCCACTCACCCCAACCGGTCGAGGCAGATGGCCGTCCACCCTGAGCCTGGTTCTGCTGGAGGTTTCTTCCGTTAAAGGGAGTTTTTCCTCTCCACTGTTGCCTATGGCTTGCTCCAGGGGGAATTGTTGGGTTCTTATATATCTTTATAATCTTGACTTTATTCTGTAAAGTGCCCTGAGATGACTTTGTTGTGAATTGGCGCTATATAAATAAAGTTGAATTGAATTGAATTGAATTGTAATATGCAACTGTATACAGTGTTGTTCAAATCAAATGCATTCCCACTCAGAGGTGGTGCCTATATAGAAATTGCAGGAGGCAGGACATGACACAAAAGTATACTGTGGAAATCCGTGTTTTTTTACACCAGATCAACGCACCTCAAAAGAAATGAATGTTACAACCCGCTTATAATCCTGATGGAGATAATAGAGGTAAATTCTCTGGACAAAAACATGCTCTATTCAAGGCAGTCGTCCACGGACTACATGGTCATTGATTCCATCCCCAGTCCCGGCTATATGT
The DNA here is from genome assembly GCA_020496755.1 of Channa maculata. Taxonomy (NCBI): domain Eukaryota; kingdom Metazoa; phylum Chordata; class Actinopteri; order Anabantiformes; family Channidae; genus Channa; species Channa maculata. The sequence goes on along the minus strand of CM035616.1, from coordinate 22,135,276 downwards.
TGAAGTGTCTCTGGGCAAGACACTGAACCCTTAACAGCCCATTCCCATCCCCAGCTGTGCAGTGCCAGTCCAAGCCCAGTAGAAATTGTGGAGGGTTGCATCAGGAAGGGCATCTGGCATAGAAACTGTGCCAAATCAACATGCGGACAATGATCTGCTGTGGCGACCCTAAACTCATACGATAAGCCGAAAGAAAAAAAAAATTATATGTAAATGGTCTGGTCTGATCTGCTCTTTTAAAGCACTTTTCTAATAATTGGTACTCAAAGCGCTTTACAATGTTTCTCATTCACCCATTCGCACACCAATGGGGGAGCTGCTATGCAGCTCGCCTACACTTTGCAGGAGCAACTAAGTTGCGATTCAGTTTCTTGCTTAAGGACACTTCGACATGGCTGGAAGAGTCTGGGATCGAACCAACAACTGTGGGATTAATGGATAACCGCTCTACCTCCTGTGTCACAGTCACCCCTATGACATGTGAGCTGAAACCGACATTACAGAGATTTAGCACCTTTAGGCTGGTAGGGTAATGTCCATTTAGTGTCGAGGCTACTGTCTATGACATTGGGATTCCCACATACAGCTCGGCCTGTCTAAGAACAGCTATAAATACACTTGCAAACCTTTAAAGGATATTCTCTTAAATTCTTTTTTGAAGGAAAACTCTTTGGTCACTGTTATTTTTAACTATATATATATATAACATTTATAAGTTACAGTTAAACCTATATTCAGATTTTCACCCTTACCTGGTCATCTGACATCTAACATTATCTTCTAATATAAAGCTGGTCTTACAAAATCCATCATTAATTCATCAGGATGCTTATACTGCAGATACTGTTGGCTGGTATCGCTCTCCACATGCACATCTTTGAATCACTTGTATATTTTTACTATTACGCCATTCCAGGAAAACATTCATTTTTTCCACCTTCCAATGATTTTCACAGGAATAATATCTGCAGTCTGTCTGACTTGGGAAAGAAAGCTTTTGTTTTCAGCTCCTATAACTAGGAATAGCTTCCAGAAGGAAATTTGGACAGGTCTGTCTTGTAAAAAATATCATGTATCTCAAGAGATTTCTGTACAATTAAAAAGGTAAAAACTAAAATTTGCATGATGAGGACTAAATGTTGCATTTCTTACATATTTCATACTTCACTGTAGGTTCTTTCGAAGCCTCAAAGATTTTAGGAACAAACTGTATACCGTTTATTACACAACTGACTTTGATTCATTGATAGAAAATATAGCACATATTATAGGCCTAAAAGACAACCAAATTAGATTGTAGAAGTGTACTCTAAAATACAGCATTGTTTTCTAAAGCATCATGTCTGCAGACAAATAATTTTATTAATTATCCCCATTACCTGACCATGAACACCCAAACTATACATGAGCGGTGTTGTCAGCTTGGCTGTTACCTAACATTACAGCAGATGACCTTCTGTTACCTGCTCTCATAATGTCATGTTTTATTAGCATCCCTTCGTTGTGAGTTTTAATCAAGAGTGCATTTTAAATTGTGCATATGTATATAGAGTATGTGTGTATATAGGGAGGCTGCAAGTGTGGAGAGTGTCTGTTGTCTGCAAATGTGTATGTGAGCACACACAAGCGTGTCCAGATAAGTGGTGTAAGTGTGGGCTGGAGTGGGAATATGAATGGAAAATGGGCAGGCAGCCAACTGGGCTTTGTACCCCTCCAGATTGCTCTCAGCTACAAGCTGCCTATCACGCTCCCTTACCCAGACTGCACTATTGCATCGCCTAGCAACTCCCCAATAGTGACACTGAAAATATTGAAATGTAGACCAGGCAAAGAGCTGCCACAAGTGGAACTAATTTCACAGAAATTGTTATAAAAATAAAAAGGGTTCCTTTTTAGTGCTGCTCATGAATTAATCATGTATGGAGGAAGGATCTGAGTGATCAGCAACAACTTTTGCTGGATAAATTCAACCTAACAAACACATTCTGGAAACACAGAGGGGTAGATCGTTAAAGCTTAGTTGCACTGCCTATAAGCCCAGCAGCAGTTATGGAAAATAAATATGAATAAACCCTTTGTGGAATTAGTTCACAATAGGGACAAACCACTAAGAGACTACAAACAAAAAACAAAACTTACTATCAAGCTGAAAAATCCATAAAAGTCAAGACCACATCCACAAAAATATGCTCATGTTAATGATAAATGTATTACATGCTGCTTGCTCTAAATTATAATTGCTAACCTAGTCACAAAGCTGATAAATGATGAAACCTTAAATGTAAAGATTTTCTGCATTTTGCTGTTGATATTTTACTGCAGTCTCTTTGTCACTCACAGACTTTTCTGCCAGGCCATTTGAGGAACAGGCTCCAGAGAGTCAGTGTGCATGTGCCTCTGTCTGTCTGTCTCTTAATTAGTCTGGTAGCTAACGACATTAGAGGCAACAAGGGACGGAGCCTGTCAGACATCAAGAGATTACTGCAGCGATTAACACATTTCGCTAACAAGCCACACCCCCAACTGGCTTCACTAAGGAAAAAAAAAAAAAAAAAAAAGAGTTGGAAACAGAACAAATCATAACCCTCTACAGCATACTGTTTCCACGTGGTAACACAAAGTCTTTTTATTCCATTCCTATTTGCTTAACGTAATGTAATATTTGGAATTTTTTCTCAGAGGAAGAGTTCGATAATAATTGTAAGGTACAAACACCTATTTGATCATGACTATTACCTCACTCAAAAACCTTTAGAATCTGTATTCACTGCTGCCAATGTTCAGTGAGTCCAAAACACAGGAGTTTTTAACAGCTACTGTCTACAACCTTTGGAGGTTATTTTTAAATTTATTAACAAAAATGTACATATTTTTAGGAAAATTCTTGATAAAGATTCAAAGTCTGAGTTTTGCAAAAATAAATAGTTAATAGGGTCGGTGACACAAATTTTTCAAATTAATCAAATTGATATCAGTTTGTTATCTGAGAAAGACATACTAGCCAATTTTATTCCTCACACCTTCCCGTGTCTTCCCCGCACTTTCTAATTATTTCTAGGTTTAGATGTAAATATCACAGAATTTCACTGTTGTCTCAGACGTCTGACTATTATTTTTAGGTTGCGTTCAATTACATATAGACAATACCAGTTTATAATAATAATAGTAATAATAATAATAATAATAATAGCTTTATTTATAAAGCACTTATCAAACAGAGTACAAAGTGTAAAAGTACAAAGCTGTACACAAAAATGAAAATAAAAATAAATAAATAAAATCAGGTTAAATATAACATCAAAGAAAAGCACAAGGTAAAATACATCAAGTGATATAGATAGAATATACTATTTATACTAAAACAAGAATCTCAGGAAAGGCAAATCTATAAAAATGAGTTTTCAGGCGAGACTTAAAAGATTACACTGAGTCAGAGATCCTGATTTCCTCAGGCAAGTTATTCTATAGTTTTGGAGTCATGATGGAATATGCTCTATCCCCCTTGGTTTTTAACCACTGTCCGATGATCTTAAGTTTCGTAATGGCACATATGGAATTAAAAGATCAGAAATATAGGATGGCGCTAAACCATGCAGTGATTTAAAAGTAATGAGTACAATTTGTAGGTGTTTCAAGTCTTTTTGGTGAAGTGACAAAAATAGGCTATTGCAATAATCGAGATGAGAGGAGATAAAAGCATGAATAATGGTCTCAGTTTCATTAAAATTTAACATAGGTCGGATTTTTGCAATGTTCCTAAGATTATATTTGATGCTCAAATCTCAAGTTGCAGTCAAATAAAACACCAAGATTTCTGGCAACTGGCTTAAAGAATATTGATAGAGGCCCTAAGGATGGGAAAATATTACTGGAAATATTTCGAAGTCCAATTATGAGAATTTCTGATTTATTTGAATTTAATTGAAGAAAATTTAAGGACATCCAGTTTCTAATATCGGACATACAATCTTGTAGAGAACCCAGCTACTAATAAGGAGATACAGCTGAGTGTCATCAGCATAACAGTGAAATATAATGTTATGTCTGCGTATAACATCACCCAGTGGAAGCATGTAGATTTAGAAAAGAATTAGGCCAAGTATCGATCCTTGGGGAACACCATACTCAGAGGGGGAGGGGGGTGACATGTAATTGTCAATGGAGACACAAGATTTCCTATTTGACAAATATGAAGCAAACCAGTTTAATGCTGTGCCCGATATACCCACCCAGTGTCTATCCAACAGAATATTATGTTCTACTGTGTCAAATGCAGCACTTAAATCCAACAGCCCTAGGATAGAGCACCAGCCAGAGTCAGCATTAATTAGGAGGTCATTTGTGACACGTAGAAGAGCTGTCTCTGTGCTGTGTTTTTTGCGAAAACCTGATTGGAACTTTTCAAAACCGTTATTTGTTTCCAAAACTGTCAGCAACTGCTGAAATGGCAATTTGGAAATGGGGCGGTAGCTGTCCAGGATAGAAGGATCAAGACCAGGTTTCTTTAAAATGGGCTGTATGCAGGCAACTTTGAAATAATCAGGGACACAACCAGTACTAAAAAACATGTATGGTGCTATGCAGTCTAACACTTCAAGTAAAAACTTTGTTGGAATAATGTCAAGTGGACTAGTTGCTAATCTCATATGCTTTCATATGAGATATTGTATCAAGTAGGTTAGACAGTGTAATGGGAGAGAAATAATTCAGGGAGCTCCGATAAGGACAGACCACATCCAGAAATGAAGGATTTTGAGTGATACCACCCCTAATTTTCTCAACTTTGGAAACAAATTGTGATAAAAACTTATTGCAATCAGCAACACAATTGGCAGAGGCATGAGGGGGTAGAGAGTTAACCAGTCTATCAACAGTATGAAATAGAAATCTGGGATTTTTACGATTGGCATAGATGAGTTGAGAGAAGTAAGAGGCTCTGGCATCCTTCACCATCCTATTGAAAAGTAATACGTTTTCTTTCATTATAATAAAATGTACTGTAAGACCAGATTTCTTCGATTTACGCTCAGCTCTTCTACATACTGGTTTACAATTTCGTATGTTCTCAATAATCCATGGTTGCTTCCTGGTCAAAGGATCAGGTCTGTTTCCTAAAGGAGCTATACGGTCTAAGATTGATACGCAAAGTGTGTGAAAAGAATCAACCATTTCATTAGTGCAGGTGGAGTCTAGGAATGCTAGGTCCGCAGAATTAAAAAGAGCACAAAACCTAATGGCACAATGCTCATTGAACACACGTGAACACTTAGGACGTGGAGAGTCCCTAACAATCTGTAATTCACAGCTAAAAACAATAGGCTTATGGTCAGATACAGACAAATCGAAAATTTTCAGTTATGAAATCCCAAGACCCAGACAAGATCAAGAGTGTGACCAGCAGAATACTACACAACATGTTGGACATTCAATGAGATGCAATTTAAGGAGACACAATAGAACAGCTAAAAAACTGTATCAATACAGGCTTTAAAACACTGATGCATAAAGCAACCATCTTAGATTTTGAAATCAAAAATATGTCATAGGGAACTAGGATATGCCAATTTCCCAGTTGAAATGGAATGTCCCATTAAAGAAATTAACTGCTTAATGAGGTGACCACCCCAATAAATGTCAAAAACCAAATAAGGTAAAACAAATTACAAAATTTCCAACACCCAGTGAGGCCTTGATAAAGGAAAACTAACAAAAAGAAAGCAGCAGACTGTGTGAGAGTAATATCAGAGATTGACTGAGCAGGTTGTAAAAGCAACACCAGCAAACTGGGTGTGTGTGTGTTCCTTCTCTCAAGACAAGAACTGCTACACACCTAAAGCCCACACACTGCTCCCACACCACACTGCCTTTCCCTTTTCTCTGTTCCTCTATGCTATCAGGGGGTAGTTAATAGAAGCCATCTGGATCCAATACAGAGACATACTTGGCTGGAGAGCTGACTGTACTTTTATTTATAACAGGAAATACTTTTTGCTTGTACTTTGTGGGAGAAGTAGGGATGAGTGTGTAAGCTCATGAACATCATTCCACCCTCTCCATCTCCTTACTCTGCACTACAACCTTCAGTCCCCACCCCCACTTTATACATCTGTTCTGACTTCACTTTCTCCATTCGCCCTTCCCAAGTCTTCCAACCTCTGCTTTCACTCCTTCCCTCTCAAGCCTGAGAGGAAAGAGGAGGTAGACAAAAACACTGACGTGAAGCTGAAAGGGGCAGGGGAACTGAGAACATGCAACAGTGTTGTTACAGTTCAACACAAAGAACCAAACATCAGAGAAATTTGAGTTTAATGGGGTCTAAGAATGTGGTAAACCTCTCAAACTACAATGACTGGAAGCATCTTTTACTTATTTTCAAATGTCTTTCATAAATTAAATATTTTCAGGCTATTCTGGATTTCCTAAGGGAAAATGGAAACTGACTTTTTTGGATAGAATTTGCATAGAATTTTTAATGGGCATACCTCTCCTGCCCCAACTGTCACCACGACAAAGGATCAGAGAAAGGACGGGGAACTTACACATCAAACTTGTTCTCCTTCAGAATCTCCTTTAATCTCTTCAGGAAGCTTTTCTCGCTCTCTGTTGAAGTGACATGCCCACGATCTGGAACAAATCAGAAAAACAACTTCAATCACTGCATTCATTATTCCTGGAAACACTTTGTTCTTAAGATTTCAGAGATTTTCCAGACCTCAGATTCTTGGCAACAATTAAAACATTTTGGGTTGTAACTGCTGTTAAGTATGATGGTAGCTGTCATATTTCTGGACAAATAATAATCTCCTGTTATATTATTTACTTCCTCTGAACTTTTGAGAACTCCTTAATGTGTACATGGATGCAGGCCTGCCTGCACATGTAAGAAACTACTGTTCATTACAAAACAGCACTTTAACATGTGATATTTATCATCGTTGTTTACATGACACCTCCATGTGTGGGACAGGTGAGAGTCTGGAAAGATCAAAGTCCCTGTTTGGGTTGAAAGGGCAAAGTTGTATCACCATCATAATCGCTGACTTTTCTCTAAGACGTTTCTTCAAACAAATGTCCACAGTCCGATTTATTACTTTTAAATGCACAAAATGTTGTAAATCACATAGGGTTCCACTCATCAGTCTGACCTATCAAGAAGAGCCATGGTTTGGGAGATTTCCTAATTACGATTAAGAACCAATGCATCTTAAATTCCAATTTAAGGCCATTATTTTGCCCAAAGGTAAAAACAACTCTGAATATATGATGTAATTATCTTAAATCTCTGTTCATGTGCCTGAAGAGCAAATGGCTGGTTCCTAAACATCTGTTTCCACAGCAACACCAGCATGAATATCATGGAAAGCAGGATGGCTGGCACCACTTAATTAAAACCTCTCTTTAGCTTTCTTAAAGCTTGACATTTGAATTGAAGTTTTATTAGGTATGTGAGTGTTGCTTATTTCAAACACCCACTTTCTTAAATAGTTTAGCCAGGGCTTCTAACTAACATCCCTTCCCCCCTGGCATGCATAAACAACTTAAAACATAAAAATTTGTTCTACATTTGATTGTGGTTTTATAAAATCAGAAACATATCGACACAACTCTCTGTAATGCTGAAATACTATTCCATGGCCCTGAAGGATACTTATGACCTACTTTAGTTAGATAAATAAATCTGTTATTTTGTTTAAGGATTTTGATCTTTTTCCTAATCTGACAGTTTTTTGATTAGACAGTTCTGATAAAACTCTTTCTAATGTGATATTGTTTTTTTTTTTAGTTTTTAGTTCTTTGGGCCAGTTCCTACATTTGTAACAAATTTAAGACACCATCTAAGAGGATCCCAAATGAATGTTCTAAATTCTAATGTACCAGCACATATGTAGTACCTTTACACTCTAATAAAAACGCCAATTTAGTTACACTTAAGTAACCTGGTTACTGTAAACCCACATGTACAAGAAAAGAATAAAAAGAAAATCAGGGTTCATCAATCCCTTATCTCAATTATGGAAACCATATTTCTAGTTTACATAACAGCTACAGTAAGAAAACTGCATACTTGAGCACTTGATATGTGCATGCACGAAGCACATTTGTTCTGCTTCTGTAGTCAGAATAACTTTCTAATTAACACATATGAAATGTTAACACAAACAGAGTTTCCATAATGATCTGCTCACCTTGCGATTCAAGGGTTTCTATCTGGGAGGCCTGGTCATTCTCTCTCCTCCTCTGTTTCTCGTCTTCCCATATGGCCTGCAAACCAGGGTTCCTGCCAATCTGATCTGTGCAAAAAAGGAGTTAAAACAGTGTGTCACCTAACAATACCATCACATTTCATTACTCTCTCTTTACAGAGGTTTTTTGTGTCCAAGCTGTGTTGACCAATTAATTCAATGCCACAACTCAACTCATTAAATTCAACTCCTACTTTTGTTTTTCTATTTTCCATAGTAAATGTTTAATATACTGTTAGAGAGCAGATAAAAGTGTAAGTCAGAAGAAGGCCTGGAGTGACCTTTCTTTTCCTTTAATTTCATCTAAGGCAGATGCTGAATGTCCTAATGACGTTAAGTGTTTAACATTTATATCCAAACAAGTTTGCATCAGCAGTAGACAACACCTGTGTAAGATCCAATACGGTTGCTACAGTTACGTATTCAAATTGGACATTGTTTAAAGTACTGTTCAGTTTGACAATTCCTATATACAGAAATATTTTTAAAACCCCAAACCACAAAAAGATGTTTTGTTTAGCATTCCAATAAGATCAGAGAAAAAAAATAAACCAGTATATTTTATTAAAACTCCACCACTTCTGATGTTTGTTTTCAGTTGATGAGATTTCTTATTTCCTCCCATACAACCAATCCACATGTAAATACAAACTACATAAACAGACCTCCCATTTCTTGTCTACCTCTTTCTACTCTCAGAACATTAGGTCAGATCCACATTGCAAATGGGTTTGATAATTTGAGACAGCTACAGGGAGGAGCTCTGAACAGCAGTATCATGTCAATCATCTCACCTAAATGTGATGCACTTTTCACTCTTATTTCTTTCCTATGTTTTCTTCCCCTATCTGTCACAATGGGCTACAGACTAATGGAGTGGTGCAGCAGCTAAGTATTTTTTCCCTCAGAGAGCTTACTTTCAATTTCAAGGCGGTTGAGGATGTCTACAGCCACAGCATCTACCTCCAGCTCACAGGTGCTCAGCTTCTCCACATCATCCAGGACTAAGGAGCTGCAGGCAGTGAAGGTATGTAGAAAATATGTAAATGATTTAAATTAAATTCACTTTGATTATCTAACCATTATTTATTAAATATTTTTCTATTTATTTATAGTGCTGTATTTTTTTCAATAAAAAGTACTTACATTTTTCTTACAACAATGTATAGTGATATATGGAGGCCTTTCTTGCTACAGAACCACTGGGGTTTAGTTTTTTCCTGATAGGCTGTTTCATAGATGATGCAGCACAGCCTGTGCATGTGGGACTCACCAGGGTATGGCATTTTCCTCCCAGTGGGCAAATGTGCCCCCCAGGGTACTGTCATGGAACTTGGAGGTGCAGGGGCTGATTCTGGGATGATGGATCGGGGTCTGCCTGTCTGTGATGTCTGGAAGAGACATAAATAAAGAGCAGAGTGAATGATGGCAGAGAGTATATTTCTGAGAATCTGTTGGCAGAACTATCTACCACATAAACTGTAAACAAGCCAAGAGGTTAGCAGAATCATGTAAACCACTTAAACTGAAGATGATACTTTGAGTGTATCCCAGGTGATGGATCCTAATTAAGAAAAATGCACACAAGCAACTACAGCAAGTGTGGCAAGTACGTTGAACCAAGAATGTTTACGACAGATAGATCATCCTCTTAAAAAGAACCAATATTATCGTTCACAAAATGTCACTTTGAGTCATTTCAAGGATAAATGCAACTTGTTTTGGTGACCCCTTTCAACCTACCATTTTGGAGGTGAGTGTTCATGCTGTGTAATGAGGCTTTAAAACTCATTAAGAGTTCTATTTATCTTTAAATGGTCCTTTGGCTCAGCATCATTTATCAAACCTCCACTTGATTTTAGATTAAAAATTTGCTTTCAAGTTTGTGCTTGGGGGGAGAACAAAATGTAAACAGGTGTACCTATTATTGGGTTATAGTGGTTTCTTTGTGGTATGTGACATTGGAGCAATCTTTCCATTGATTGCATCAGTGTGGTGGGAGATCAAACATGGGAACTCTTCTTTTGTCAGAGGAGAGTAAAGCTTGAGGATTTAAAAAAAAAAAAGGAAATTTATTAAAGTAAAATCTGGAATTTCCTGTCCTGAATCATCAATTCCCTCACATGTGAAGACAGCCCTGCTGGGCTGAATGCTCTCTGGGACTCTGGAAAGAGAGCTTTGAGATTAGGACTAAGTTGTGATCAAACTGAGTTAGTTATCTGGGGCTTAGTCTCAATCAAGAGGAAGTGGAGTTTTTGTTTGGGAGGTTCAAGTTCACCCAAGATCTGAGGAGAAAATCCGCAGTCTGACACTCCCAGTTTGGGACCGACCGTTGAGTTCACTGCACTTCTGAACTCCCCGCTCAGCACACACTTCAAACACATTACCACACAGATATCAAATGACTGGCTTATTGTTGGTCATTCTGAGGAATGAACAGAGTTGGAGGGTAGAGCAGAAGAGCAAAGAACAAACACATTCAGAGGCTATTGACTCTAAACAGTGAAAGAGACATTTAAAAGAAAACCCACATTAGCTCTACTTAGTTCAAATTGGTCCTTGTGTTAAAAGTCTGTAGGCTTAAAAATCATGCACTGCTTTCCATTGATGTGACGGCATCTGAACAGGTCAGCTTCATGTATGAATGATCACCCTGCTCACTTTTCCATAGAGGTTGATGGCAATATCAACCTGTTCTGACCTAGTAACATTAAATTATACCATGGCACAGATCTAAACTGCATGCAGTCACAGTTAGAAACCAGGTAAAGTTAAATAATCACAACTTCAGTAACATATATTGTTGATGAAGAAAGATACAGAGAGAAAGGGCACAAGGAACATGAAAACCTCAAGATCTACAGTTATAGCAGCAGACCCTGCAAAGATCAGAAGAGGATGACCCACTACCATCACTACAAAATAAAGTGAAACTTATTTATTACGACTGGTATGTCAGCCAGATTAGGTGACAAATTAAAATGCTAAATTTACACTGCGTGATTCGATTAATTTATTTTACCGACAAAGACTAACTCAGTGTGACATTGAAAACATATGGGCTTTGCAATGAATGTGGCTTGAAGTAAATGCTAAGTGGCCGCTTATATAGGGCTTTTATCCAAAGTGCTTTACAATGTTGCTTCTCAATTACCTGTTCATTCATACACACTCACATGCCAGGTGCTCACCTGACACACCAGGAGCAACTTGGGGTTCAGTGTCTTGCCCAAGGACACTTCGACACGTAGCTGGGACCAGGGATGGACTGCCTTACCAACTGAGCTACAGCTGCCATGGTTGATTTAAATATTCAATCACTGTCTTCCCATTTACAGTTATGTAATAAGAGGCTTTGTCAGTCTAAAATAAATGTGTTAAGGAAGTTTAGTGTTGAAGTATTTACTCTCTTCAAAGCACACTAGTCTATGTTCAACTTTTATCCACTAATATGACTAAAACAGTTTTGCTACCCTAGTGGCTCAATGAGTAGAGCATGGGGTCGGGATATAGAAGGCAGCGGGATCAAATCCCACCCCACCAGGTGTGGCTCTGCCCAGACACCAAGGGCTACCTTGGTGCTGGTCCTGAGCCCGGATAAAAATGGTTGATTAATGTCTAATTTCTGGACTCAAAATCATGGTTTCTTCTCTTAAAATTAATACAAAAATAGCACATGCTGTTTGTGCTATCCTGAACTAATGACTAAATTTGACCTAATAATTTTGTTCAATGAAATGTAAATTTTGCTGTGTTACATATGGCTTCAGCTTTATGGATCAGGGAATATAAAGGCAGCTCTGGCAAACAAGAATGTGGAGATGCTTGACTACCACAACACCAAATATCTCCTTGTTCTTGTTTTATCCTTACACCTTATGATTTGTTTTTGCGGTCTCCTGTTTTTGTGGACCCTTCAGTGGTCACCATAGCGGAAGATGTTCTGCACGTGGATTTAGCATGTGTTTTTATGTTGGATAATAATAATAATAATAATAATAATAATTCATTTATTTATCCAGGCTTCTGAATCCCAACCCAATGCTCTACCAGTGAGCCACCAGGTCCCCCCTAAATGATTTACAGGATGTTTTTAGCTTGTATTTAGGTTGCTCTTTCTGACTAACAGTGAAAAGAACTAAAAGGCTAATATAGTAGGCAATGCATAAAAGAAAAACACAGTTTCAGTAAAGCATGAGATAAAATCTGAAAACAAACTTGCAAAAACATGACACACCAGAGAGGGTACATAATCATGGAAAAAAAAAAAAAAAGACAGCCATGAGTGCCATGACAGTTAAGGCTGAGATGAAATCCGCACTAATTTGAAGTGACAAAAAATGGCTGACAACCCTGCCCTGCTGAGCCACAGGGGACAAATGCAGTTAGCATGAAGAAGCCTGGCTCTGCCCACTTTTCAGGGGAGACAAAAACAGAAGTTTGCCGTAAAGCTTAGGAGACAGCAGAAGAAGGCCATTTGCTCAACAACACAGCAAAATCCCTGTAGACACTTGTATCGATTAAGAACTACCCCAAAGAGAGGGGAGGCAGGGGTTAGGGCCAACATCAGATGGAATTTATGAATTTGTTAATATGTTTGTTCAATTTGATTTTAGTGTCATAATAATGGCCAATGATTAATAATTATTTCAGGTGAAATGTAAAGAATCGGGTAAAAAAAAAAAAAAAAAAAAAAAGACAAACTTCTACATTACTGAACAAGTTGTTTGCATGCCAAGTACTTTCTGGCCTTATCTTTTACCTGTGTTCTGGCTTCTGCGGAACTTGACAGCTCCAAGATTAACCAGATTCATGCCATACAGGTTGTAGTCAATGAAAAGCTGCAGCAGGTAGGGGATGTGCCCCTCATGTGGCTGGTAACTCTTGTTCAGCACTGCTCCACTCTGCAACAGTTCACACACTCTGCAAAAAACAGATAATTCCATTTGGTAATAAATGATACATTCACAGATAACTAACCATTTTCAAAAGAGTAGAAGTACTAATGAACTAAGAAGCAGTGTAAAGTGCTTTGAGTGCCAATAGGTAGAAAAGCGCTATATAAGTGCAGACCATTTACCATTTACTAATGGTGACATACACAAACCCAGGTGATTCTGATTAGCACAGGGAAAATATTACGTGTTTCTCAGTATCATTGCATTGTACTGCACATAACTTTTTAATTCAGTTTGTTATAATATCATTGGCTAAGTTGCCCTACTAAGTTTATACCAATGTGTGGTCTTGAAGTCATGAGAAACAGTGCACTGAAAATGTGCATAAAACAATATGTTGACATGTTGAATCCTTTAGAAATGTCTTTATTACTACATAACAAGTTCTAAAGCTTGACAAAAATAACCTGATTTAATAACACAAATTATACTTCATCCTTTATTGTATCAAATTATCCCATCTTACATATTTATGTGTCAAAAGTATAAGAACCAGTGCCTTGACTATCTGGTGTGACCAAATATTACTGGTAGCATGCCCTGCACAGAAAACATTAAATATCTGCAGCTGTTTTGATTATGATTATGAATATGAAATTGACTCGAAGTGCCATACAATCCACTCCAAAAGTTTTTACTATAAAGTGAGGAAATAAGGAGTTAAAATCAAAAGAAGAATTTAGAATTTCAATTTCAAGGTATTTACAACTTGGTATGTCAGTTTCACATCACTATATAGCACATTTCTACCTATTGGCACTTTACACTGCTTCCTATTCACCCATTCACACTCATAATCACACACACACTGATGGGGAAGCTGCTATGCAGCTGTCCAACACTCACCAGCAGCAACTAAGTTGGGGTTCAGTGTCTTGCTCAAGGACAATTCAACATGTGACTGGAGGAGGTGGGGATTGAACCAATAACACGTTATGTGAGATTGGTGGACAACTGCTCTACCTTCCTGCGCCAGACAGTTTCAAAGGAAATCAAACCTAATACTTGGGTGCAAATCACTTGCTTTTAAGAACTGCATTAATCTTTTGACTCACTGACATCAACAAAAAGTTTTTTCCTTTTATATTTATTTCCATGGTTTTACTGAAGCATATTTGTTTTGTTCACACATTCTTCCTCTGTAAATCTGCAGACAAAATGGTTGTGTACACCTCTAAATGAATTCTTCACCATGAGTAAATGATAATCTGTCTGCTTATTTAACACTTTTTGTACTGACGTATTTATATTAAGTTTACTTTATTACACTTTTTTTTTTTTTGTCCTTTCGGCTTATCCCGTGAGCTCATGGTTGCCACAGCGGATCATTGTCCGCATGTTGATTTGGCACAGGTTTTTACGTCTGATGCCTTTCCTGACGCAACCCTCCCCAATTTCTGCCGGGCTTGGACTGGCACTGCACAGCTGGGGATGGGAATGGGCTGTTAGGGTTCAGTGTCCTGCCCAGAGGCACTTCGACATATAGCCGGGGCAGGGGATCGAACCACTGACCCTGTGGTCCGTGGACGACTGCCTTACCAACTGAGCACTATCACCAAGAAGTCTTATTAGACTTACAATACTTTACTTTACTTTCTTTAAGACTTATTATTTTCCTGCTCAAGGAAACATAGTTCATGTCTATTTTTTATGGAATAAGGTGTGTTTTTAAAGCTTATTAACTGAGATAACTGAACACTCTTGAGTCAAGAGGAATCCTTGCTGTATGTGAATCCTTGCTGAAGCTTTAAAAACACTCAAGACATTTTAACTAATAAGTGAAGTGTCTGGCTAGAAACTAGAAACTGCTATCTGTATGTGAATCTACGCTGCCAATCCATAATAGGACAAACAGAATAAAGATATATATTTTAAAAATATTTTTTGCCATTTTGATACCAGTGTCTGCTCTCTTATTGTGTGACACTCCTGTTCCAAATTCAAATTCCAAAAAAAAGAGTTGAGAGGATGTTTAAACAGAAAGAAAAACAGAATGCAATGATTAATAGAACACAAACAACATATCAGATGTTGAAAGTAATTCGCTTATTTTAAATTTGATTGCAGCAATATATCTCACAAAAGTTGGAACAGGTGCAACAAAAGGAAAAGTAAATGCCACAAATCAACAAAAAAGGGAGGAGCATTTGACATAATTAGGTTGACTGGCAGCAGGTTAGTCACATGACTGTGTATAAAAGGAGCAAATGCCACCATATTCTCTGAGCCAAAGCTTATTTAAAATGGCCAAAGGCATCATGGAAAACTGTTCTGTAGTCAGATGAATTAAAAATTATTTTTAGAAATCATGGATGCCTTGTCCTGCAGACTAAAGAGGAGAAAGTTGAAGAGAAATGCTGAAAAGTACATATGCTCCCATCCAGACAATGCCTCTTTCAGAGAAGGCCTTGCATATTTCAGCAAGATAATGCTTAACCACATACTGCATCTATCACAACAGCATGGCTTCACAGGAGAAGAGTCTGGGTGCTGAACTGGCCTGCCTGCAGTCCAGAGATTTTACCAACAGAAAACATTTGGCACATCATAAAACGAAAAATCCAGGACCAAAGGCCCAGGAGTGTTCAGCAGCTAGAATCCTGCATCAGACAAGAATGGGACAACAATCCTCTCCTGAACTCCTGCAAATGGTCTGTTTACTTCCTAGACAATTACAGACAGTTGGTAAAATAAAAGGGGAAGCTACACAATGGTAAACATCACCCTGTTCCTACGTTTTTGAGATCTGTTGCTGCATCAAATCTAAAATAACCTAATATTTTCCATGAAATGGTAAAACGTGTCACTTTCAACATCTGATAAGTTGTTTACGTTCTACTTTGAATACAATTTGTTTGATAAGATTTGCAAATCATTGCATTCTGTTTTTATTTATGTTTCATCCTCCAAACTTTTTTGGAATTGAGGTATTACACACACTGTTTGTATTTATGTTATCACATTTACTAACCTGATCCTCCATAAAGTCAACATATCTTTCAGTGAGGTGTTTTGCCAAGTTGGCTGTGTTGGCTTCTTTGGTTTGCATTGGTTTTAAACATCTTACACAGGTTGGTTTAGCGGTGCCCATGGGCTGGCCCTGATTTACAGATACACATAATAAATAACACCATATTTGCTTGTGACATCTGCTCTTTCAGCTGTGTACATATACAGTAGAAGGGATTCTACACTTGGAGCTATGCCTCTCATTTAACCTGAGAGCTTTGTGCAGCATATACGAGGGCGAAAAGACAGCACACCCATTGTGTCTGTTCACAGGCAATGGAAATGGCGCTGTTTACACACAAACTGTGCCACTGTCGCACATTAACGTAATTCAGTCTTTTCTTCAAACACCGAGATTCTCATAGTACCAATACTATTTAAAAGACTAAAAAGTATGTTTTTTAACAGGGTACTGCAATCCCTTTTTGGTTTTGGTATACCATGCAACAATAATCAGTTCCAGTACGTTTGCTCACTTTAAATTTGGGTCATCTGGTACTAAATGTGCTACAGTCTATGTCGTTTAGCATATTTAGATGTAAATACCATTAAAGAAATGCTGAAATTCTGATCTTTTGTCTCATCTTTTAGAGGCGACTGTATATCAAAGCAATCCTTTCATTTTCAGAACCATCCTCAACCACAGCAGAACGTGCAGATACAGTATAAACTCCAGTTGCAGTTCACAGTGTTTAAGTCTTTCAGAGTGTTTAGAGTCTGTCATAGTCTCATGTTTGCAGAGTATTACGTTGAAGTCAGGAGTGGTTAGTGCTGCCACCTCATAGCTAATGGGTACGGTTTTAAATCCCTGGCTTTCTGTGTGCAGACTGTAAGCTTTCCCCAGTCTTGCATGGGTTTCTTCCGGGTACTCTGGTTACCTTCCACAGTTTAAAGACATGTATGTTAGGTTGACTGGTAAATAAATTGCCCATAGGTGTGATGGGGAATAGTTGTCTGTTTGTGTATGTCTCTCTGTGTTGGCCCTGAGATAGACTGGCAACAAGTCCAGGAAGTACGCTGCCTCTTGCCCAAGTATAACTGGGATAGAGGCCAGCCTCCCCGCAGCCCTAAACAGGATAAGTGGTTACAGATATTTGATGGATGGATGGAAGGAATCACGTTGAGTTGAATGACTAATCAGAGAGGACCGATTGAGGAGCCAATCCTGCCAGTCAAACTCTCCTCTTCTTTCTTTCACCATTTTTTCTCTTCCTTTTAACTTATTATACCTCGTCCCCTTATTCTCTTTTTTTAGTCTCCTTTTTCCCTTTCCCTCTCCAGTCTCACAGTTGTCTTCTACTTGAGGCTTCTTCTGTCACGACCTCTTTCATCTCTGCCTATTCAGCTGCACAACTCTACTTATATCCTCACCAATAACGCTGATCGCTGACAAATAATTTGGCATCTTCCAATTTGCCTTCATGCATATGCACGCACAAACACGCCAACCAATTTCTACAACTGAACACATAGCAATTGATTTCAGTTTAGTAAGCCAGCTGAGACATGTGCACACAATCTGGGGAACAATAATACACACAAGCCTGGGATGATCTCTATTCACATTAAACTGGATCGATCCACAGTAACTTTACCTTTTGACCATTTGAGGATTGTACAGATAGATCTTCATAAAGTGCTTTTCCTTGGCATAGTAGCCATAGAAAGGCCTGTAAAAAAAAAAAAGGACAGATTGGACACATCAACATACTAAAAATAAATCTGCATCATTCCATGCAACAGTGTCTAACACTGAAAATATTTTAAATGCTCTCACCCTCCGCCATTTAAATTGCCACTATGTTAGGATTACTCCCACACTGTTATGTAACAAATTTTAGAAAAGGTTTTATCTTTACATCATCAAACCAAGTAATGTAATAATAAGCCACTTACATGCCAGAGACCAGCACTACCTTAAAGACGTGCTGGGTAGCGGAAGCGGGGTTTCCCATAGCTACATTTAGGGCCCTGTCGATGCTGAAGGCAACTTGCCGCATGTAGCGCTCCGCCTGTTGCCCATAGCCGTCGTATGGCACATAAATGTAAGGGAACACACCATGAAGATGGAGACATGTCTTTTGACCTGCAACAACAACAGTAAATCTATTTAACAACAGGCTTACATTTTCATTTATTTAATCCTTTTTTCCCTGTGTTTTGTGCATTTTATTTTTCATTAATTTAGCAACTTAAAGGCTGATGCTGTCAGACTAAAAAATAGTTACATTTCTAAATTACTTTTCAATTAATTTTTTTCAGCGTAAATACATTGGTATATGTTCAGTCAAACTTGGAGTGGTTGCCATGCTTTCACCAAACTAAAGTTATACATTTGTACATTGTCTGAACAGTCAGAGTGTGGCAGCAGAGATGGATTAGTGCAACAAAATCCTGTAATGCCATGATTCATGACGTACATGCACACAGTGTTAAAGGAACCCCTTAGCTAAATAACTCAACAGAAGTGACCAAAAAACCATGAGACCATGGCTGGAGCAGAGCAGAAGACTGAGGCCTTGATTTATATGAAGTGAGGTCAGTCGAGGCAGAGAGGAAGAGATACATAATTTACAACAGTGGTGATGTGACATCACTTTTACACAGAAATGCACACCAATGAAGAGTCATCTGAGGTTAACTGTGCTGCAGACATCATGATCCACTTTGTTCCCTTCCTGCCAGTGCTTCATTCAGCATACAGCTGAAGGAGTTCCTAGTGCCTTTAAACAGGTTACATAAGGGATAACACCAGCCATGTAGATATGAAGATTACAGAGGCTAGAGGTGCAGAGGCTTATATAAATCTGAGCTTTTTGCTTTCTCCTTTCATTGTGCACCAGTGACAAGCTGACAGGGGGAGGCAGTATTGAGCATATGCTTGGCCCAAGCACATGCCTATAGACGAGTTACACCATCATCAATGGTTGTGACCTTCAGGGGGAGAACAGGCTGAGGTTTTTGATACCCCAAACACAAACACACACACAAACAAATGTAAAAGCTGCTGTGTGCAATACTTTAGATCCAACTGTGCCAGAGGACTAAAGTGGAAGCTCCAAAAGTGAGAGAAGTATTCAGATTCTCTCTGCTCTGCACTATACATCAGACTGCTTTTAAAGAGATGGGACGGCGTGTGAAAAGAGTAAGATTCTTGGCACAGGTCTTGTGTAAGCCTAAATCATTCTTCTGAATGTAGGAGCTTTGTTAAGGCTGAGGGGGCAGCATATGCTGAAGTCATAGGGAAAGGACGCTATGAAAAATAGTGGTACTGTGACAGGTTTGTGAGAAAAAAGCAGATCATCACTGTCAGATAAAGGGGGATATTTACTTTCATTTTTCTCATTCTGTTCTTGAAATTAAATAGTGTTAGTTTGAAACACTAGATAAAGCCACCTTTCACAAAATAAGCGCTACATAAAATGCATATATAAAAACACTATACTTTTAAGGTGAAATCGTTAACAACATAGCACACAATTTAACTACATTGTGGAATGGTCACCAAAGAATGAGTTTCTATTTGTAATTTAGCTGTATATAGTGTGAGTGTCAGTACAGACAAAATTTGCATTTTGAAAATGTTGCCTTGACCTTTTTCAAGATTACCTACATCTGAAAGGCAGTCAGAACAAAAACTCCATGTAAACAACAAATCAGAGCAAACTTTATCAATCAGACCTAAAACCAAGCAAATTTTCCTTTTGTATAATAATAGGTTTGAGAGAGGGTAGTTTTAAATGCATAGGTCTGAGGAAGTACTACACTCCTAAAAGCTGTCTTTGTAAGGCTTAACCACTGAGCTTGGAATTTTCCTTTAAAAAGAGGTGGATTA
This sequence comes from Channa maculata, assembly GCA_020496755.1. Classification (NCBI taxonomy): domain Eukaryota; kingdom Metazoa; phylum Chordata; class Actinopteri; order Anabantiformes; family Channidae; genus Channa; species Channa maculata. The sequence continues at coordinate 22,115,231 of CM035616.1, read as the reverse complement.
TTTTGGTTCTCACAACAGTTAAATAGATACTACTGAGACAATGGAGGAAAACGTGCACCCCCATTATGATGAATGGACTGCAACAAAGACAAAATAGACTGCCCATGAGAAGTGGTATACAGTACTGTCTACTGGATCAATTTGATCAATATCTATTTGCATGGGGCCCCTCTTACTGGATATTTCCAATTTAAAGGTCAGCTCTGTGGACCACTATATTTAATTCTGGAGTAGATACAGTGTGTGTGTGTGTGTGTGTGTGTGTGTGTGTGTGTGTGTGTGTGTGTGTGTGTGTGTGTGTGTGTGTGTACCATCATGTGAGCTATACAACGGCTGGCAACCACCCTGGTAAGGAGCAGTGAGGACAGCACGAGACTGTCCTCAGCTTGTCATGTCAACGGGAATACACACACACACACACACGAGCAGCCAATGCTGGCTTCAACTGCAGTAGCTAGGCAACAGTGCCGGCAAAGCTAAAGCCCCTCATGGACAGTGGGAGAGATAAACAAGTGATTCTTTCCACCTAACTGGTTAGGCCAAAGAAAGAGACAGAGGGAGAAACTCTGTGTGTGTGTGGGTGTGTGTGTGTGTGTGTGTGTGTGTGTGTGTGTGTGTGTGTGTGTGTGTGTGTGTGTGTGTGTGTGTGTGTGAGTGAGTGAGTGAGATCAGGACAGATTTGATTAAAAAGAACAGTAGACAGAAAACTGATAATAAGGTGTGGGTGTGTGTCTGCATAAGACAAAAATAAATCAGGACGGGATAGAGCGAAGAATAAAATGAAGCCAATAAGACAGTAATAATGACAGAGGGTATGTGTAGGTGTGAGAGAAGGTGTTCGCACAGAGATTGTGCAGGGAGAAGTAAGCAACGTGTACACTGTAAAAAAAGACCACTCTACAAATAGAGCAAGTGCTGTCATTACTGGATGGCACAAACCTGTTATGCAAAGTTATATAACCAAGAACCTTCTGAAACTGGTACTGTAGATGTACTGTGTCACTTTCATGAACTAGAAAGTACAACTATCATCTAAAAAAGTGAAAAATAACACAATTGTTGTGGGCATATAATAGGCAATGAAAAATGCAAAGTGTTAATATCATCCAAAATAAGAGTTATACAAATACTTGCACTTAGTTTGAACTTCTTATTATTGATTTCTCTGAATCTTTTCTTTTATTTCTGATCACTAGCAATCCAGACTTCGCTAAGGGTTATTTGTCCAAAACGTATGCATTCAAATTAAGTCTGCTAAGTTAGTCTATGTTCTCAACACAATACAGTCAATTTTGGAGACTTAACTCTTTAAATAAACATTGATTATTGTCGTTGCAATGTCACCCAAAAGTAGGTGGCCTCTAAGGCAGCAAGAAAAATTTTGTCCTTAAAGGTGATGTGTTGGAAGCAGAAAACAAGGGCAAGTGTGGGGATTTGAGGGACCTTGACAAGGTTCAAACTGTAAGGGCTAAATGAGTGGGTCAGAGCAACTGCAAAACCATAGCTCTTGTGCAATGTTCCTGATGCAGTGGTCAGAATCTACAGAAAGTGGTATACTGCCAAATGTGTCTGTATGAGCCAACCAAGGGTTTTCTCAGTTTTAGTTTTATGTAGTATGTATTGTGAACTGTACTGTATTGTGTGTTGTGTTATATTTCTTTGTACTGTTGATGTCATTAGTGACGTCATATAGATTTGATAGTTTGCCTTTGATGGTTGCCTTTGTAGTGTACCTTTTAAGTTTGTTGTGCATTTGTCAAGGGAACAATGTAATGCAAGGGGTTTGTGGCGAAAGCATGCAGTTCAGCTCAGCTACTGAAGGGTGCTGACGTGACGTCACGCAGTAGCTGGAGCAGAGGAACTGACTACATGGTGGTGTGGACCGCAACAAGGTAGAAGAAAAAGGCTTAGTGTGTAGCTGTGGAGGCACATGTTTTCTTACAGAGTTCTGCAAGTTTAGTGAGTTCAGCCATACTTTGAGAAACTTGTTTGATGAAGGTGATGAACATGCTAGTGAGCTTACTGTACTAAAACTTGTATGTACAATTGACCCGTCATCGGCTAAGTTGAGAAGCAAGTACAATAAATGTTCAATGTTCGTCATACAACAATCTCTGGAGCAAAGTTTTTTGCTGGAGCGTTAGATTCGTCAGATTCGAGTAAGATCACCTCTACATTAGTCAGAAACCTTCTGTGCATCGGCTAAACACTATTCAGCAAATGATGGAAGGAGAAGTTGATCCAGACAGCGTGGTGAAACGAAAGACAAAAGCCAAGTCTCAAAGCTTTGACAGACAAAAGGAAGGCCAAGCAAGACCAGCTGGTGAAACTAAAGACCAAGACACGCTCTTTCGTGGAAGAGAACTGCTGCATGGTGGAGGAAACCAAGCATAATCTGCTTGAGGAGTTTTTTAACATAAATACCTCACTCAAGAAGTATACCAGGGGCTTAAGCTGGAAGAGGAAATTAATACAGACCATAAAGAGTGGTTCGAGCCGAGGATAAAATCACTCAAAACTTGGCTGGAGGAGGTGGAGATTGAACCAACAACTGTGAGATTGGTGGACAACCGCTCTACCTTCCTGCTCCACAGGCTCGCCCACAATGTGAGTGTGGTAAAAAACTACAGAATTCTCCTTACAAGGATAAGAGAGTTTCTCAGGAAGGAAGGCTTATGTTTCAGGAGAAGGAGTAAATGGTCTGCACTTATATATCGCTTTTCTACGTATTGGCACTAAAAGCGCTTTACATTGCTTCTTATTCACCCATTCACACTCATACACCGATGGGGGAGCTGCTATGCAACTGGCCAACACTCACCGGGAGCAACTAAGTTGGGGTTCAGTGTCTTGCTCAAGGACACTTCAACATGTGACTGGAGGAGCCAGGGATTGAAACAACAACTGTGAGATTGGTGGACAACCGCTCTACCTTCCTGCGCCACAGTCGCCCACAAGTATGAGATGTCTAAGGCAGATCGTCTGTTCATGGAAAGAGTGTCAAAATCTGTAGTAGTTGGTAGATGGACACTACTGCCTTAATCTCCCATTAAAGGATTTGGACATTAAAATGCCAAACAACCGGGCAGTAGTAGAACAACGTGCTACTACTCTGAAGAGAAATTTTCTCAGCAATCCCTCATTTGAGATTTATTATATTGCCTTCATGAATGACACGATCACCAAAAAATATGCAGTGAGTGTTCCGGATAAGGAGATTGGCCACAATGATGGAAGGTTTGGTATATTCCACATCATGGGGTGTACCATCCTAAAAGGCTTAAGCTTCGTGTGGTGTTTGACTGTGGCGCGTCTTATTAGGGAACCTCACTGAAAAAGCAGCTCCTTCAAGGACCAAACCTTAGTAGTACAATAATTGGAGTTCTGACTAGGTTTCATCAAGAGCCTGTGGCAATAGTGGCAGATGTGGAGGCTATGTTCCACCAGGTAAAGGTCTTGTCAGGCGACGCTGACCAGATGGTGACGTTAGTCAGTCGAGGGCAGAATGGAGGTGCACCTGTTTGGGGCAACTTCATCGCCCAGTGGTGCTAGCTATGCACTCAGGCGATACGCAGAAGACAACACAGATTTGTTTGATGCCTGCACAGTAAATACAGTGCTGCAAAACTTTTATGTAAACAACTGTCTAAAATCGGTTGAAACTTTAGAAAAGGCCGAGTCTCTTTACCACAGTTTAAAGTCTATATGTCAGATGGGTGGCTTCAGGTTAAACAAGTGGATAAGCAATGATTGTATGGTGTTAGCAGACATTCCAGAGGAGAAGGCGATAGCAATAATGGATCTGGATCAAAGTGCACTTCCAATCTCACAGTTGCTGGTTCAATCCCCGGCTCCTCCAGTCACATGTCGAAGTGTCCTTGAGCAAGACACTGAACCCCAACTTAGTTGCTCCCGGTGAGTGTTGGCCAGCTGCATAGCAGCTCCCCCATCGGTGTATGAGTGTGTGTGTGATTGTGAGTGTGAATGGGTAAATAAGAAGCAGTGTAAAGTGCTTTGAGTGCCAATAGGTAGAAAAGCGCTATATAAGTGCAGACCATTTACCATTCAGTCAAAGTAAGCCCCCCACAGGAAGAGGGATTTTATCCATGTTGAGCTCAGTGCATGATCCATTGGATCTTGCACCTGTGAATTTATATGCTAGGAAAATAATGCAGGAGCTTTGCAGGATGAGCCAGGGATGGGATGAGACTGTGCCTGAACACCTTGCCCAAAAGTGGTCCCATTGGGTGCAAAGTCTAGAGCAGCTAAACAACATTGGAATTGAGGGATGTTTCAAGCCAAAAAGCTCAACTGCATTACTTTGCAGACACTAGCGAGGATGGCTATGGGACTGCGAAACGTCAGTAACCAAGCTCTAGTGCCTTTGTGTTACAGTTAGTGTTATTAGGTGTGTTCACATGTTTAGGTTTGTTATGTAAAGTGTATGTGTTAGCCGGCACCGTGAGGGAAGGTGATGGGTGTATGAATGGCCCTCACGGTGATTGGCTACTTGTGGGTGTGTTCAAAATAAAGTTCAGCTATCGCTGTTGTTGGAGGTAGCTGTAAAAAGGCAAGAGCTGTGTTGTGATTGCTTCTGTCAAACAGCTCGAGGCACTTGGGGTCGTGCGGTGTATGGGGCGCAAGTGTTCTCCCTTCTGCCTGCCATTTTGGACTGTTCGTTTGACGTTAGCTTGCTAGCACCCAAGCTAGCCGATTAGGTTAGTTAAGTCAGTTAGGGTTAGCCTTAGCTTTAGCTTCACCGCCTCCCACAGTTAGCTCCCATAAACCGTGGGTTGTTACACTATAATGTATATAAACGGACATGTGAGCAGAGAACTGGACCACGAAGCAATGGCAGAAGGTGGCCTGCTCTGATGAATTACAAATTAGGTACCACCTGCCTAAATATTGTTTCTGACCAAATATATCCCCTTCATAGGAACGGCATTCCGTCATGGCAGTGGTGCCTCTTAGCAGGGTAATGTACCCTGCCACACTGCAAAAATGGTTCAAGAATGGTTTGAGGAGTTGACGTGGCCTCTAAACATGCAGATCTCAATCCAAAAAAGCATCTGTGGGATGTGCTGGAATAATTACTCCGATCCATAGTGGTCCCACCTTGTTAATTACAGGAAATAAAAATCTGCTACTGACAGCTTGTTGCCAGATACCGCAGCTTACCTTCAGAAGTTTAGTGGACTCAATACCTTGAGAGAACAGGGTTTTTTTAGGTGGCATAAGGGGGGGGGGGGCTACTAAATATTAGGCGAGTGTTTATAATATAATATATGTATTTGTGCTGAAAGGAGCGGAGACTTTGTTTGGTGCTGTTTGTATTAGTTTTTGTTCTTTCATTATCTACTGATATTTATGGAACCAAAGAGATAAAGGAAATGTTCCCAAGTTTGAGATCATTTTGATCTTATAATGCCAAGTAAGGTAGAAGTTTTCCTTTCCCATTTCCACTTTTTCAAAAAAATTTTTCTTTGTCATTTATGCATAAACAGACAGACAGTCTAGGCATATAGGAATTCTTGTGCAGAGCTCTCTTGGAGTCAATTAGAAAGTTAAAATCCAGAGAAAAACAAAATAATAAAAAAATGGTGAATACAGTAATTAATAAAAGGTGGATTTCAAAATATTGCAAGTGTTTTACAGTGAGGTAATGAGAGGTAGTTACACATGCTTTCCACATTTTGTATTTGCCATCAGTCTCACTGTGTCAGGGAAAAAGCGGTTATAAAATCATGTTTATAACCGTCTACTGTCTAATCATCTACTGTTTTTGAAGTTGTAGGGTGCAGTTTTCACTTGGTGCAGGATGAAGTAAGTTTCTGAATATGTTCACAACTCTTTCACTGCAGCGCTGTGTATATTGTGTCCATAGGAGAAAGTTTAGTCCCAGTGATCCTCTCTGCACTCTTTATAAGAGCCTTCCTCTCTGCCTGTGTAGTGTTTCCATATCAGACAGTGATGCCAGTAGTGAGAGTGTTGTCTATCAGTCCTCTGTATGCCTAGGTGAGAGGGCGAAGATTCAGGCTAGCTTTCCTAAGCTGCCTGATGAAGTATAGTGGCTGCTGTGTTCCTAGACCAGCTCAGGTAAGATGTCACCTGCAAGCCCAGGAACTTGTCAGCCTTCTCCACCTCTGTCCGAGGGTGAAGAGTGGAAGGGTTCTTCCTAAAGGCTATTATTTCTTTTGTCTCGTTTATACTGAGGATGAGGTTGTGTTCCTCTCCATAGACAAGTATATCATTCACCAGGCTTCTATAACCTGACTCATCCGCCTCGTGGATTGTGTTGTCATCACCACATTTAATGATGATGATGATGATGATGATGTCCTGGGTGGAGGCAAAGTCATAGGTATATAGGGTGAAAAGTTTGGGGCTGAGACAGCAGCCCTGCGGTGAACATTTGCTGACACCCACCCTCCCATTCTTACCACCTGTGGTAAGTCTGAAATCCAGTTACAAGTGGGAGTTGGGACAACAAGGTCTGTCAGCTTCTCAGTCAGCCTGCCCAGGCGGACGGTATTAAATGCAGAACTGTAGTCCAGAAAGAGCATCCTAACATATGATCTGCTGCTGTCCAGGTGTTTAAAGATGTAGAATAAAGCCAGAGCCCCCACATCATCCACACATCTGTTAAGGCGATAAAAAAACTAGAGGGGTCCTACAGTGTTTGGGACCATGTGGTTAATGTGTGTGAGGACCAGTTTCTCTAAGCACTTCATGTCAACTGATGTGAGCGCCAATGGCCTAAAATTATTCTGGGGGACTACTACCTGGCTAGTTAGTTGATCCCCACAGGCTTTTAGAACTCTAAGGAGATGCCATCTGGTCCTGCAGCCTTGTGAGGATCACCCCTGTTTCAGGGCCTTCAGGACCTATGAGTGCGTCACCTGATAGGCAGTGTCCTCCGGGTTACAGGGGAATTCTGAAGGGCTATCTGTATTCAGCCTGTCAAATTTGGCATAGTAGGTATTAAAGCTGTCAGGGAGGGTGGTGTCTCAAGAAACAACAGTTGTTGGTTTACTCCTGTAGTTTGTGATTACCTGGATTCCCTTCCACATGCTGCGTGTGTTGTTATACGCATAGTAGCTCTCAAGTATTCATGGATGTTGTCTGTAGCCTTTTTGAAGCCTCCAAACAGCTCTAAAGGCTGCCCTTTCAGTCCAGGTGTTAACAGTTCTCGGTGTGACTGGTTTCGGCTTGAGCCATTTTCTGTAAACAGGCCTGAGGCGGATGGCTAAGTGGTCAAACCTACCAAAATGAGGCTTTGGTTCTTTTGGTTTCTGATGTTGCTGTAGCAGTGGTCCAGTGTTTTGTTTCTTCTAGTAGGAAAGGTTATAAACGATACAGTTTAGGTATGTTTTTACTGAGATTGCAGTGACTAAAATCTCCCAGAATAATAATAGCAGCATCGGGATATGTGACTAATTATGTCGTGCAGTTCCTTAAGTGCAGCCTCCTCCTTGGACGAAGGATACAATGCAGTTCTCTGGGAAAATAAAATAGCCTTAAGTGTTACATATTCCACGTCTTTCAAACAGGATTTAGAAATTACCTTACTGTCGGTGAACTAGGACTGTTTGAAGTAGGCGGCTGTTCCTTCACCCAGCCATGTTTCACAAAAACACAGCAAAGAGCAGTCCTGTGTGTCCTTCTGCGTATATGTCCGAACACGGAGTTCATCCAATTTATTAACCAGAAACTGGATGATTCAAGACAGTATAACCGGGAGGGTTAGCCTTCCACTGCTAACGAAACACCAGATCCTCCATTCAACTCCTTCCCGTCTGCAGCGTCAACGTTTCGGACTGTTGTCGTCAGGAGAGCTCCCTGCGGGGGGTAACCCTGGTGTCGTGTTGACATAGCATAGCATGTTAGCTCTGGGTAAGAGTCCAACGTGCTCAGGTCAAAAAGTCCAGAATGACTGCATTCTCTTAGCTGTAATAAGGTTGCCCGGTCATAGATTACATTTCCAGTCTTTACTGTTGCTTTAACATGGCATAAATAAGCAAGAGAGAAACAAAACAAAAAAAAAAAAAAAAGCTTGACTCTGAGAGCTCTGCAACATGTCAGAAGTGTCTCTGGGCAAGACACTGAATCCCCAACAGCCCCTTCCCATCCCCAGCTGTGCAGTGCCGGTCCAAGCCCGGCAGAAATTGGGGAGGGTTGTGTCAGGAAGGGCATCTGGCGTAGAAACTTTCAAATCAACATGAATACAATGATCTGCTGTGGCATTCCTGAACTCACGGGATAAGCCAGAAGGACCCAAAAAAAAATAAGTTGGCTCTGCTCCAGAGTTGTTTAACATAAACATGAGCACTTCATCAATGCACCTCTACAAACCTGCTTTATAATTTATGTTTAATCCCGCCTCATCTTTACCTTTATCAAAGCAGGAAAACTGGTCTCAAAGAGAAAAAAAATCGCCTTGGCCCCAAACATGCTAAGAAAACCCTGCATTTTCCATGATGTGAGGAAGTCATGTATTTAAGAAATTAATGATGGTTGCGGTTTTGGAGGGCGATAAATAAGTACTATTTAAGTGGAAAGTGTATATTTACATTTGATAACGAGACTTTCAAAAGTGAAAAATGCAACAGATATTTGTATGCTGCTATGGTGTATAATAGCAAGTCCACCACCACGGCCAGTTGTACGGGCCTTATCCATGTAGCAGTACCCAGGAGGGCAGGCCTCCGTAAGAGCTGAGTAGACGTCAGGCTGTTGTCAGGTCTCTATGAGGCACATAATGTCTATCCCCTTTCCCAAAATGTTATCACGAATTACTCCAGATTTATTTGACAATGGCTGAACATTGAGTTGTTCCAATGTGATGTAACATGCAGACTCAGATTTGTTAAGTGGAATGAGGACCCTCTCATTTAAGAGGTCGGGAAAGGTCTTCTCTTTCATTCAGTTAGCACTTTATTATCAGCTGGTTATCCAGGTTTTCTGCAATCTATTTTGTAACCCAGCATATGCTGCTATTATGCGATACACCAGCCCGGTGTCACTGTGTCAGCACAGTTAGGAAAATGGGCCATACACTCCATGAGGTGTCATCTAACCACCACTACAATAAACAGAAGGGCCAGTGACATTATGGGGATGGAGCTGGACACTTCAACAGCAATGTCAAGCACGAGGATGCCGTCTAAGCTGCAAGGGATAGTGGAGAATGGCTCCCATCCTCTGCAGGACATGCTGGCGAAGAATAGGAGCACTTTCAGGGCAAGGCTCATACTACCAAAGAGCACTACTGAGTGGAACAAGAAGTCATTCCTTCCTCTGGGCATTAATCTTTATAACTCCTCACTCTGAGATTAGTTAGTCTGATTCATAAACATCAGTTATTTATATATAATTTTTTTATTTTATTCATGTTTATATGTCAGGTTTCTTATGCACAAATTTGTACTATTTCATGGAGCATCTAGGATGAAAGCAATTTCCCCTCTGGGATAAATAGAGTATATCCGATTCTGATTAAGTTCTCAGTCACCTCGCTTACTAAGGCCCTTCCCCTCAGACTACTTTGTTTGGCTGGGTGACCAGCTCTTGGAAGAGTCCTTTTTGTTCCAAACCAGATCTGTGCCTTGCAATAATCCTGTTTCTGAGCTCTACAAGCAGTTCCTTTGACCTCATAGCATTTGCTCTGATAAAGTATGCTTTGACTGTAATTGTAAGGCCTTCTATAGAGAAGTGTGTGCGCGTTTCTAAATCGTGTAATTTACCACAGGAGGACTCCAGTCAAAGTGTAGAAACATCTGAGCAATGATCTGAGCACTCGCACTGCCTTGAGAGGATATGTCACTACCCACATCCATGGTAATGTGGAACAAGTGAAAATAAACAAACACATCAAAACAACTTTTTTCTCAACAACACCAAACTAGAAGATACAAAACACACACTAGGTGTAGAGAGATGACAAAATAAAAGGCCAGTAATCTCTCTCTCTCTCACACACACACACACACACACACACACACACACACACACACACGCACAGCCTGGCAGAGGGCCAAGCAGATGAGAGAGAAAGAGAGTAGGTTTGGAGGAGGAGAAGCAGTGGCAGAGGGATCCTGCCAGTAAGAGCAGACTTTAAGTCTATGTTACAAAAAGCAATATTTGTAGAATTTAATGTTTGTTAAACTTTTTTATCGTGATCGGAAAATACCTCTGGACTTGAGCAGTTTATTTGCAATAATAAGGGTTAGCTATCATTAGTCAGAAAAACTTTATGTTGTTCATCGATCTTGCCTATACAATCATCTGCTCTCTAGAGCAAAGATTAGGATTCAGGATCACAGAAAAGCAGAACATGTCTTTTTTCTTACAGTATGTAAATGTCAATGAAGCTGCTTTCTGTTACAAAGAGTCAATTTCAGTGTCATTTTGAGTGAAATTGTTGGTATTGCAGGATTCAGCTTACTTCTCAGGTCCTGCCCAATTTCTATAGATATTTCAAAGTTGCTGCTTTCCTTACAGCCTCTATATGGTTCCCACTTGCCTGCAGGATCCCAAGGTAGCTGTAGCTCTACTTGTAGCTGTTCTCAACATCTGTTATTCAGCATTCTGGTAGCACAGTCCCCTCAGTTATGATTACCTTCCCTCTCTTTGTCACCATCCGAACATGCTTAACCAGTCTGAACAACATTACAGCTACAGAAAAGTCCTGACTAGTGGATCCTATTGGAGTCTATCAGTGAGTCCATGTCTCATTCACTCTTTGAGCTTGATGTCTACCACGTACAGGAGCTGGCTGATGGTGGCTCCATTAAATAGTCTGCATCTGTAACTACGCTTTTTAATCATCTGACTGGAGGGTTCAGCCCTTTGCAGGACAGCAGTAAGGACAGTAGATGCTGCACTTGACGGTGACTTGTGTAATTGGCTTGAAGTTGGAATTTAGGGTTGTTTTCAACAGGCCTACTGGGACTTGATAAAGGCCATTCCATTCCTGTTGATGTTGTAGAGCTTTAAGCATTCCAGGACACATGTGAGGCATCATCATAGGTTTTCTTGTACTCAGTTGAGGTTGGAATGTCTGGGCTTTTGAGTGACTGTTTTATCTACCAGTAGCTGGTGCTTTGCTCCCCTGACGCTCCTATTGTACCAATTCCTTTCTGAGATCTGCTCAGTTATCAAGCCGTGTGCCTGCTATGATGCCTGACAAGAGCTTCTCTGTTGTGCAGAGGCAGGTTATTGTAGTTGGATGGGACAGCTCACTTCTTGGGGTCCTTCATAATTAGGACCATCCCAAAATTAACACCACCTGCTGGTTTTATTATAAAAATATTATGTCTTTTATAAATCAGCTCTACCTTTAATACTCTACAGGTTTTGGTATAATTACCATAATCACTGTTTAAAATACACTGATGTCTTAGTGTGAGTAGTTTTACTGAAATTCAAGTAAAATGTGAAAATCTAGCCTAATATTTACATTAATGTTGCTAAAAACCCTTCTAAAAGCAACCTTTTCTCATATTGGCGGTGGTCTAGAAAACACATGGTTTAACAACAACAACAACAACAACAGCGCCGCAAGTCCTTAAGCCTGTGTATAAAATTAAAGGTGTGTGGGATTTTGTGGTTTACCAGCAAATTTACTGAATAGGTAGCTAATTCCAGCCAATCAATAGGTCCTTAGCCATTGCTGGCACCATCCTACATGTTCCCTGCCACTGTTGTAATGAGTTAATTGCTGGCACTCTGTGGAGTTATGTCCCTGCATAATGTGGGGGTCATTCCAATGGATTCCATTAAACACTGATGGAGTGCAGCATCCATAATAGGATGCTTTAAGTCAGATTTTGCATAAAGGAACAGTGACACCAATCATATCAGCCCTGAAGTTACACTGAAGGTGTGTGTGAGTGTGTGTGTGTTTGTGTGTGTACCTTGAAACCATCCTTAACCAGTAAAATTAGTAAGTATCCACTGCAAACATTAACATTGCAAAATAAACACCTTATGTTGTTACTTCATATGCCATGCTGTCACTAGCCAACCACTGGAATCCTTTGGTAATAAAGTTACAGACAGATCACTCCCAGCATTGTCACCTGAATGTTAACCAGAGTAAACATTCTGGAGCTGGAGGATGTCTGTTCTTTGATAACCACACAAATAGACAGGCCCTCTCTCCAGCTGTACCACCAGGCATGTCCTGGTGGACCCCTAAACAACAAGCTAGGCGCTACGGAGGGATGACCTCTCGACAGGTTATTCTGATTCAAGTTGGAGGACTTTGTATACTGATCCTCTGCACAGGAATGCCAAATCCCTACTGTGTTGCTGATGGACTATAAACTGTTCATCAGCAACCAAAGGCTAGCTGTAGTCTGGTAAAAATGTTATATTTTTAAGTGACTTAATCTCCACGCAGTTTTAATCATTAACAAAAAAAAAAGCTCTAGGAAAAATTATTAAATCAGAGTTTAAAAACTTACAATCTTTTTTTTCCCCAAAAAAATTCTACACTCCCTTCCTTATTCTTTTATTTTCCCTCTTAAGCTGAATGCCTGGATGCTTATACAGCCTGGATTTGAATATCAGTATTACAAAACCAGCGGGTCAAAACAGACAAAGCGTATTAGAGCTTCGTAAAGAATGGATTCAATCAAGTACATTTTATCCAGTAATATTAAAACCGGCCTTTGTTAAAATGCAGTCACATGTGTCTGGGATAGCACTGGATGGACAGGAGAAATTGTACCTTAAACAATGTCTTCCCCGTCTCAATCTCAGAACTAAGAAGAGAAACTCCCTTTTTTTTTTCTAATGGCCACTTTGTGGCCAGCATGTCCCTGTTGTTCAAGCTACAACTTGCATCTCGTGAAATGTGATAACTTTTCTGATAGGATTTTGCTGTGATGTTTTCCTCCTTGACTTAGATTTTTGCTGCCTTGTACCTCACTTGTAAGTCGCTATGGATAAAAGCGTCTGCTGAATGACTAAATGTAAATGTGCTCAAACTAAGCATGTACCTCTATACCAGCTATCCCTAGCATCTTCGTGACCTAGGAGACGTACTGCACAGTACAGCCACTCATTTGAGCAGAGAGGATAAGGCTGGCCAGATGGTGAGTTGGAGGGTGCTTCATGCCAGACCTTTGTTAAACAGACAAATCTAGGATACGTCAATCTTCACAAAAAATAACACGGAAATCTAGGGTGGCTGCAGTGTGATGCTGGCCAGCCTATGCTGTGACCATGCAGGATGGTCGTCATGCCGCTTTAATCATTCTTGTTAAAATTCCCGAATGTTTGCCTGGATGTTGAGCACACGGGGCAGATGGAAGCAGAAAACTAGACAGATCTGGACTGAGTTGGGGGTTTGAATGCAAGATGGACAGCTCATAGGATTCAATTGGAATGGGACAAAATGCAGGAGAAAAATGGAAGAAAAGTAGTTTTCTCTACTGCGTTATGAAGAACCCACAATTATCAGGAATTTCAAATGACAATTTGATGAGTCTAGACTACCATTTATATGTTCCTTTCCTCTCAAATATGTTCCTTTCCTCACCTGTTTTACCCATGACATGAACAAATGGGACATCCTGGCAGCTGGTCAGAGTTATGTCTAGTGACTAAATGTTAGAGATAGCCTGGAGCCACTCCTTCACAAATGTTAAATAAAGGCGAAAAACATAAAACAAATCTAACAGACAAGGAGTACGTGTTTTGTGTCAATATTGGCAGTATCGCTAGAGCACTTACTACTAATTAGTCAGGCCTTTTTTACCAAACAAATGATATATGAACTGATGAATCAACAGATCCTTTGTTAGTCTACTATTGATCTGGTGAGCCAGATGTTTTTCACATCAGTAAGGCTAGCTCACATACCACAGCACTTAAGGGTAGTGCAAGACACAGTGACAGAAAAATAGAAATTTGGGAAGCTGGTGACAGTCTAGCAGAATAAAATAAACAGTTTAATTGAACAAAATACATCAATCACAATGTGGAGTTTGTGTATTTCAAGTGAGACATGACCTGCATCAGAAGTAGAGTGCGGCCTATTAAATGAGACAGTAATATGCTTTGACTTCTAGCTGTGCAGCTCCCACCATTGAGTCAATCAAGGGTGCTGGTCCAGACGTTGAGTGTCAGCTTGTCTTTCACTGTGTGTTGTGAGACATTAGAATCACAACAATAATAGCAAAAGTAAGAGGACAAGTTTTAACAGTTCAAAAAAGGGAGGATAAATTATAAAAAAAACATTTACATGCAATCTATCTAGTGCAGCAGATTTTAAGCAAATTGTCCAGCAACAACAAGGCATAACACCCAAAGCTCTACAAATACACACCTGTGTATGTTACAATAAATACTGGTACAGTGTTAAACTGATAGGGGTTAGACTCAGCCACTAAAGTCACCATGCAAACAACTTTCTTACTAAGGTAAAGTCAACCCATAAATATACATATACAAAATTGAAATATCACTCTCTAAATGCTTCTTATTTTTTTTATGAGATTCCTAATCAAAACTATGGAAGCATGACTAAACAGAGACTAACTGGTCCTAAGTTTAAATGTTATATTACATTTTATATAGCGCTTTTCTATCTATTGGCACTCAAAGCACTTTACACTGCTTCTTATTCACCCTTTCGCACTAACAATCACACACACAGTTGCTATGCAGCTGGCCAACACTCACCGGAAGCAACTAAGTTGGGGTTCAGTGTCTTGCTCAAGGACACTTCGACATGTGACCGGAGAAGCCGGGGATTGAACCAACAACTGTGAGATTGGTGGACAACCGCTCTACCTTCCTGCGCCAGTCGCCCATAGCATATGTCTATGTGATCATACTGCACACAAACAGAATTGGTCTGTCAATTTTACAGCATCAGTCTCTGAAAAAAGTACCTAATTTAACCAAGACTCATCGTTTCCTAAACCTACCAAGTTGTTTTCATGCCTAGACATAACCAAAAATTCACCAAAACACTATTACATAATTAAATGTTTATTTATTTTTCAAGTAGTTTGTAACAGTTTATCTGTGGCACATCTTGCCATCTGAAATGTAGGATCTATAGGGAAAAAAACCCTATAAAAGGCCATTTAGGTTGCAGGACATGGTGCTTTAAACTAAGAGCTGTTTTTACTCATCTTGTTTGTTCCTCTATGAGACAAGTTGGAAAAATGTTTTCCATTGAAGGATGAACACATTAACTTGGCATTCTTTAATTCAATATTTACCCTTCCACTGTGCAGTGTATGCCAAGATGTCCTCAAGCAAGGCACTTCATTCTTGTTCCAGCAGAGCTGGTCAGCTGCCAACAGAGGAAGCCTGTGGCTGTGCAACTCTCAGGCTTCAATGTGTGAGACCAAAATAAGTAAAGCAGGTCAGTGCTGAGAAAGACCATTCATGCACAGTCAACTGTTCTGGGATAAAAGAACATGCACAAAAAACAAACAAAAAAAACAGGTAAATAAAACTATTAAAATGATCACCAAATACCCCCTCTTTGAACCTTTTAAGGCAGTCATATCAATATGTGCAAAAGGGTGACTTGGATACCACCTGTATAGCTACTTGCCCAATCACTCCTTCACCTGCCATCTGCTGGCTTCCCCGGCTCCTTCCTCCTTTGAGTTAAATTGACCCAAGTGATGTACAGTATGTGTGGACAGAGTGAGCATGACTGAAGTGACAAACTGAGAAGAGGAAGAGAGAAAACATGAGTGTCTAAGCAAGAAGGAGAGTGAAAAATCAGGACACACACACACACAGAGACAAACACACACAGAGACAAACACACACACACACAGAGCGCGAGAGAGAGAGAGCGCGAGAAAGAGAGAGAGCCCGAGAGAGAGCCCGAGCAAGAGCGAGAGCGCGAGAGAGGGGATAAGAGAAAAGAACAGCCCATCCAGTAAGAGTGTAATTAGCAGGCTGAGAGTTTACAGGCAAGATCCTCTGAACTACAACATTTCTTCCCATATAACCCCTATTGAACTTCACAGAGCACAAAAAGAAAGAGCAGGTGGTAAACAAAGCAGGACTGTTTGGCCTGAGCGCTATGAAAAAGTACAGGAGCTTCAGCATTAACCATGTAGGCCGAGTACAGCCTGAGGGCAGGAGCAGGAGAAAACTAGGAGAGAAGGGGCATGCACCAATAAAGGAGGAGGGAGAAGATGGAGAAAGATCGCAACTAGAGTAAGGAGGAGGAGAGCACTGCAGATCAAGATGGATTGAGGAGCTTGAAGGAGATGGTAGAGCAGGAGCTAAATTCAATTAGGTTGCACCAAAATACTATGTGAAAAAATACACGCACTTTTCTATCCAAGTGGAGGGAGAGTGTATTCCATCTTATCTATTGAGTTTTCATATGCCAGTAGAGCCGCTGTAAATAACATGTTCAGTCATAAAATATGTGTTTTCCTTTTTTTTTTAGTACAGTATGTTTTTGGGCATTTTGCCTTTACACTCTATATTATAAAACAAGTCCTTTACATGTCATTATCTACCAGGTATTAAAGATTTTCCTTTCCTCCTTCACACACACCTCAATAACGATAAATAAAAAATAAAAAAAACTACTGAAATCATCAGTGTTACCACTGGCAACATTTCTTTGTAGCAGGCCTCCAAACCAAAATCTTTTGTACCAATGGGGAAAAAAATATGGCATGGCAACTCCTTTCAGTAACTATTATAAAGGTTTTTAAACTTGTACATTTAGGTTGCTATCTGCAAATTCAGTATTGCACATTCAGTTCCCGGCTTAAAAATATCCTTTGCAAATGTGCCAATCTTGTTTATGAACATACAAAGGTATGTAAAAATTAGAGGGTCTTTAAGTGAAGAGGGCGGGACCATCAAGTTCTGAACAATCAGAATGTTTGGAACTGCTACATCAGTCCATAATCATGTAACAAGGCAGCTAGAAGCTGCAAGCGTGACCACAAATAACAAAAAAATATATAATAATAATTTAAAATTACAGGTTCAACATCTAACAAATTAATCTGTTTAAACAGATGTGATAAGATTGTCATTAAAGGTATTAAAAGGTTCCAACATCGTGGGATTATTGGGCTGAAGAGTTTTTTGTTTTTCTTGGTGTCTTCTGTGCAGCGCTGGGACCACCAGACATTCTTCTTTGGCAGACCACAGCAGACGGGAAGGATTGTAGACCAGAAAGGAGCAGTCGAGGTAAGCAGGAGATGTTGAGGTGATCACGCTGTAGGCAAGAGACAGAGCTTTGACCCTGATGCGAGCAGCTACAGGAAGCCAGTGTAGAGATCTGAAGAGTGGTGTGACAGGAGTCCTTTTTGTCTTCATCTGCAAGTGTTGCATTAAAAATCGAGACCAGATAAGACCAGTGCCAGTACAATGAGTTGGGTTGTATATTGGGTTGATCTTCCTGATGTTGTAGAGGGCAAATCTGCACGCCCTAGAGACGGAGGAGATGTGGTCCTTAAAGCTCAGTTAGTCGTCGACGATGACCCCCAAGGTTCTGGCCGACTTAGTGGGGTCAATCTCTGTAGATCCAATGTTCATGCTGGATTAGCACGTGTAATTTGTGGACATTCAACACACAAATATGCTTGAGAACAGCCAGTCTAGGTTTTATTTAAATTTTGTAATTTGGCAGCCACTTTAATACCAGGCAACTTTCAAGTGATGTACAGAGTAAGCAAAAATTTAAGTCAGGGAGAAGATTTTAAAGCATAGTACCATGAGATAATATGTTCACCTCAATTTCAAATGTGCCAGAAAAGGAGGGGAAAAAAAAGAAAGTGGGGAAGGGGAAGTGCCTTAAGATTAATATGTTGTCATTTGGTGCTAGACATGAATTAAATTGAAACCGAAGACTTCTGTATTAAACAGCTTTTGAAATTCTGGGAGTGAAGCTGCTAATAATGCATTGCTATGTCATTTGTTCCACCCCTGTGGGACCACTGAGCTGGAATCTTTTTGCTGTGTGGCATTGGGACTATCACATGCTGTTCAGTGGCAGAGAGGGATTGCAAACATAGATTATTTTAAAAAGGAAGGTGCTGTTGAGTTAACTACAGATGCTGTGTGATTCATGAGTGAGTCTGGGGAGATGCAGTATATATAACCTTGTGGATTCTCTGCTGAACCCTGGCACCCCAAGGCCAGTGGAGCAGTGATTAGTCTTAGGATATATGATTTGTGTCAAATTAGAAACCATCAGTGTACTGTACCTCTCTTGAACATCAACGCTACATGAATTCAGTTTCAGGTCTTTGGGTTTTGCAACTTGATCTATCGTCAGCCTTTGACACTGTGAACCATCAGATCCTCTTGTCCACACTCTCTGACTTAGGCATCTCTGGATCAGCCCTAGACTAACTTCGTTCTTACTATTGGGACGAACCTTCAAAGGTATCCCTCATAGCCTCTGTAGTGGTGTGCCACATGGCTCAGTTCTTGGTACTCTTCTTTTTTCTATCTATACTTCATCCCTAGGTGCCATCATTCACTCACTAGGTCTTTCCTATCACTGCTACGCTGATGACACACAGTTCTTTCTGTCCTTTCCACCGGACGACTCCACTGTCTCATCACATCTCTGCCTGTCTCTCAGAAATCTCAGCCTGGATGAGTGAGTGACATCTTCAACTCAACCTCTCCAAGACCGACGTCCTTGTCTTCCCAGCCAGACCTTCGACACAACACAACATCAGCATCCACATTGGATCTACAGTGACTGTCCCCACTAAATCGGCCAAAAATCTGGGGGTCATCATCGACGACCAACTGAGCTTTAAGGACCAAATCTCCTCAGTCTCTAGGGCTTGCAGATTTGCTCTTTACAACATCAGGAAGATCAGACCCTACATCACGGAATATACAACTCAACTTATTGTACAGGCGCTGGTCATATCTCGTCTCAATTACTGCAACGCTTTGTTAACAGGGTTACCGATATCCACAATCAAACCCTTGCAGATGATCCAAAACGCAGCAGCTCGCTTCATTTTTAATCAGCAGAAAAAGACTCATGTCACATCACTCTTTAGATCTCTACACTGGCTTCCTGTAGCTTCTCGCATCAGGTTCAAAGCTGTCTTTTGCTCACAGGGTGGTTAACTCGACAGCTCCCGCTTACTTCAACTCACTCAAGTCTACAATCCTTCCCGTCCGCTGCGGTCTGCCAACGAATGACTTCTGGTGGTCCCAGCACCGAACAGAAGACACCAAGCAAAACTTTTTAGCGCAATGATCCCCCGATGGTGGAACGAGCTACCAAACTCTGCACGCTCGGCAGACTCTCGCAATATTCAAAACTGCTGAAAACAGAACTCTTCCGCATCTTCCTATGCACTTAAATCTCTAATAAAAAATAAAAAATAAAAATCCTTTCTGCTCTTTTTGCACTTGCATCTCGTAAACTGAACACTTTTCTGATAGGACTTTGCTTTGATGTTTTCTCCTTGACTTGGATTTTTGCTTGCCTTGTACCTCACTTGTAAGTCGCTTTGGATAAAAGTGTCTGCTAAATGACTAATGGTAAAATGTGTCACTTTCAACATCTGATATGTTGTTTATGTTCTATTGTAAACAAAAAATTGGTGGTTGAGATTAGCAAATCATTGCATTCCGTTTATATGTATATTCACATCTTTCCAACCTTTTTAGAATTGGGGTTGTTACAGTGTAGGCTCACTTTATTTTGGTTGTAACAAAAGGTTGGATTAACCTTAACATCCTGCCTGTATGTATCCTATACTGTATATTACTCAAACGCCTTTTACTCTCACTTATGTCAGTGTTTTAAACTACAAAACAGAATTGTAAATTAGGTAACTGTTACCCAATTTTTATTAAATTGTTCAATTGAATTAAAGATGCTTTTTTTCTCAAAAAGGAGGTGAAAAGAAGAGGAAATGCTGCGTTTTATTGACATAGTAATGATAGAGGAAGCAGTTTGAGCAGATGAACTCAAATGAGACTAAATTCTGAGACTGATATTTGACATCACCTTCTTTATAATCTGGTTATAACCAGACATGAAACAGAAGAACAGTGATCTCTAATTCAATTCAATTCAACTTTATTTATATAGCGCCAATTTACAACAAAGTCATCTCAAGGCACTTTACAGAATAAAGTCCAGACTACACAAGTATGTAGAAGCAACCCAACAAATCCCCCTTGAGCAAGCCCTAGGCAACAGTGGAGAGGAAAAACTCCCTTGTGAATGGCAAACAATCTGTTAAATGCATCAATGTGAAAGTTGTGAAGAGCTTCACACAATCTCACATTGTCCAAAAATTGGAATTTTTTCCTTAGACTGTCTAGCCAGAGTTTCTAAATAAATGGGGAGTGCCTATGGTTTGGTTGCTAAAAAGAGGCATTACCAATGACACTGCTCTTTTACATAGTGCATACACAGAACATATGCCCCATAATTATAAAAAGATACAAAATTGAATGCAATACAATGTATTGCCTCCATTTGTCTCCTTTTGAAGCAGCCTCACACAATAGAGCATCTTAGTTATTGTACATATATATCTGGGGAATGACAGATTCACTATAAAGCACTTTGAAAAGTAGAGAGGAAGGAGAATTGGTTAGAGCTGAGCTGTGTGTATGTGTGTCTGGACTTGCTCTCTGATTGAGGCTAGCAATCTCTCGCCAGACAACAGGAGAGATTTCCAAGCACTTCCTTCTCTTCACTCTAAAGAAATTTGATACTCACCGCGTGTCTCACTGTCCGCTACCTATCACGAGAAGGAACGATAGCTCGGCAGGTCTACTAGGTTTACCCCCCTCCCCAACCCAACCCCCCACTTTCAATGAAGTATAAAAGGACAGTCACAAAGACATACAAAAAAATACTATATTGCAGATGAGATACTTCAGCAGCAGTAGCACATTACAGTCGGGGAAAAGAAAGGGGATACAAAAAGAACCAAGTAGGTTGAAACAGGAAAAGAGACATAAAAGCTTTTACAATCCTTCGGGTATCATAGATGTTGCATGTCAAATAAGTTCGAGAGTTAGTGGCCTGTTAAGCAGCAACAATAGTCAGCCTGTCATCTGTCTGCACAGACACAAGCTCAACAACAAAACAGACAGTGCTATTTTTAGAGTTGGGTTTCCAGAATTTCCCTCCCCTCTCCACTTTTAATAAACCTACTTGTACTCTGCTTTGGAATGTGGAAAAACCTAATCAAAAAGGACCCTTTTCATTCCTACTAGTCTCAGATTTAATGAAAGCAGCAGCAGAAAGACCTATAGCTGTTGTTCTACAGGTATAATTATACCCTGCAGACAATTGTATGAGGACAGATCTAATAAAATCTACATCTTAGAAAAGACAAAGCATAGTCATTTGCAAAATTCAGGACCCACTTATTTCGAAATGGCAAAACAACTTTTTTTATTCAACATATTATATACAATAAAATTCTGCTATATTAAATGCAGAAATAACTATTACAAATAATTATATTATTTACATTATTCTACACATAAACACACACACACACTCTCTGGCTCGATAGATAGAGAGCAATTAGGTACATTCAGTTGGTACAAATGTTCTTTTATCATGAGAAGTAACAAAAATGTAACAAAAAAGAGAATATAAAAAAGCTTCATGTAAAATAGTGGAAACGTACAACATTTGCATCCGTTAATCAACGAAAGAAAAAATGTTAAAAATTATTAGTTTTACTCAATTACTTATTAGTTTTACTTTCAAGTTTGTTTTGTAAGAGATCTTAGTAACACTTCCCAGTAATGATCAATTTGTCTTTTATTTAAAACAAAACAAACAAACGAAGCAACTGAGTAAAATCCGCAGTCACCACTGACCTACTGCTAACATGCAGTTGGGACAGTGGGACAGACTATGGACATCACAAAAATCTATGTTTACACAGATAAAGGAAAGTGAAAGTTTTGTTTGTTCCACTATGCACACTCTGCAAACACACTTGGGCCTTATTAACATTCATGCTGAATAGCAAACCACAGTAGGTTCAAAGCATTTTCCCCTCTCCAGCACCAATTCAAGCTTCCCTCAGCTTGCCAAATTCTTTAATTCTTTTTAAAAAAGCCTAATCTGTCCTGAAACACTGTGGAGTTCTCCTACAGTAGTGCTAGTGGCCCCGAGGGAACACAGAGTGGGAGCTCTTGCTTTTTTTAAAGGCTAGGGGACAAAGAGAGGCCCCTCCTTTCTCTGTACAGGGACAATGGAAAAAGGAAGGATGAGAAAGAGCCGAACACTGAGCAGGAGGACCGAGATGACCCAACACCACGTGCCAACATGGGCCCCTCTCTTCAGACCAGATAGAACCACTTCACACAAAAACCTGCTTTAGACAAGGAAAAGGCACTGCCAGAATATACGACATTGCAAACCCTATCAAGACTGGCCGTCAAAAGAACCCCAAGAGGCACTTCACACTGAACACGAGAAACATCCAACACTGGCTTTTGAACCCAGCTATTTCAAAAGATAAAATATGTTTCATTACGTTATTACCATAAGGTAAAGACCATGGATACATTTCATAAATCATTTGTCAAAGTGTGTACGTTTGCGGCCAGGGAGGTAAATATTTACAATTTTAGTTCAACTTTTAATACAATCCTTGGCTGTTTTTGTTACTTATGACAATAAAGGGTCATTTGTACTAGCTGAACGTGCATTATTAATATGTAAAAATATCAATGTTTAAAAAAAAACAAAACAACAATTCATTGGGATGCTCCAAACTATAGCATAATATTCTAACCTGTTAGCTAAGAGCATGTTCATCCATTAAAGCGCTTCACTGCAGCGGTCTTTAACTAAGGGTAGTTAAATTAGTTAAGTTAAAATTTTAAAAACTTCTAAGAATCCCAAGCCTCACTTTATAAGTAAAACATTACAGGGTGATGATTAGTGACAAACAGCATACAGTCTCTACTTATCTCTGGTAAATCAGGTGTTACAAATATCAGATGGCTGTGAACATTCTCTGAGATAAACCTGGACAATTGTGTAGACAATAGGCTGACAATATTATCCACAGATTACTTTGTTGGTTCTAAACTACTTAGAAGCTACTAGAGCACTAGTTAGTGATAAGTGAACCAGAGTAACTGACGAGGAGAGAGAAAAGTACCAAAAACTTTTTCACTACGGTGAAAGGGGGCAATGACCTTCTACCTAATGAACCACAGAGTCCTTTGGAATCCCCTGTTATTCCATTAATGGATCTGTGAGGAATTCCTTCAGATGGCATTTAGAGCTCCCCCGGAAAGAAGCTGTGGGGGTGGGGGTGCCAAAAAGGGAAGAAGAGGCCCTCAGTTTTAATCCCTCTATATTGGACCCACCATCTTATTGCTGGGTGTCCTCATTTAGGTCAACTGGTCATACACTTCCTCCATATCTGCTCTCACATACACCGAACAAACACTAAAGTGCAGATGCACAAATAAGGTAGTGTTACAGGCTACTCAGGGCCTGTCATGCATCTGGGCAAAGGCATCATGGGTGGAAATCATTGTTGTGAAACCTCAACAGGAAAGCAGCGAAGCCGGTTATTAATGAGCATAATGCTATACTAATCAATGTTTGGCAATTCCCACAACAAAGTGACACCCTATTGTTTTTTTTCTTTATATCTTTGGGCTTTTTCAGAGATGGGAATGTATAGTCAGTCTGTGTGCAACACAGGCAGGCCAGCTACTCATTGCTAACAAAGAAAAGGAGAGGGAAAAAGCAGGAAGAGTGGCATCAAATAACACTGGGCTGATTGGTGGGAGTGTGCATGGCTTAGGTCAGGGAAGGACAGGAAATACAAGGGTTGAGGTTGGAGCCAGCACCACATGCCACAGATGCACTACTGACCACTTACAGCAGGGTAAACACCTTGATGAGATAAAAAAAAAATGACACACATTGAGCAAAACTCTTCCCTACAGGCCAGATAATAAAACTCACCATGAAAGCTAAAGGAAACATTAAAAGTAACTGCTGTTGGGTAGGAATGGCCTGTTCTTGAGCTACAGAGAAACAGAAAAAAAGAGAGAGATTCTCTACTACAATGCGATCCAGATGGTGATGCAATTTTATTTCTAGAAACACACAGCTCACCGCAAGCAATACATAAACTGAGCAAGAGGAGAGTCAAACACTGCAAATCTGTGGGATTCCTACCACAGCACACAAACTGCAGACAGCCTACTTTGTCATTACTGCAACTTGGAACAAGACAGTCAGTTTCAAACCACATACACAACAGAGAAACAATGCAAACTGCTGTGTTTGTTTAGGAATTTAATCTGTGAAAGCTTTTAATGGTTCAGTGGGACAAGGGTATCTCTTTAAATGACACATGCCAGGAAAATTAACCACTATCAGAATCAGAGGTGTAGACATTTAGACAGGGTTCAAACCTATAACACACATAGGTCAAACATTAACACAAATGGAGCAAAGCAGAAACCTTGTTATGACACTTGGTCCACTTTAAGTATCAAGTTTTTGCTCTGAAGTTGTCTTTGTTGTTATAGAGCGTTTTCAGAGCCAACATCTTACAAACTGGTTTTATTATTTCAGCTCCAGGCTAACTCCTGACCCCAATTAGCTTTCATTAAGGGATGTCAAAATACCAATACCTGTATAGGATGGCATGTCCAATATGGCCCTTGTGTATTCACACCCATACTTGGAAAACATCCCCAATGCCACAATGTCTGTGATTTCAAAGTGTTTTAGGGCAACAAAAATAAAGCAGACCGTAAACTCTTCCCTGCTAAAGTCTTAAGATCCAGTTACTAAGTCACTGTCAGAGTCCTCAAGATTATTTTAAATGTGTTTGATATTTAAACTGACATCAGCAACAATTGGGGGAGTTTAATAGCAACTAGAACTTCACCTGAAGTATGCTTTGTTTTACAAAGGTAATGCCTCTGTCTGTATTCCTCTGAAGACTCTACAGTCCATGTTGTCCATGACACTAGATCAAAGATAATGCCCCAAATCTGTGCTTTTTATTTTTTGTTCTTTTCAGTAAAAGTTGCTCTGTTTATAAACCACTCGTCACTGCCATTTTGGTTTTGGCAGAACACTTTCCACTTCATTCGAGGAATTTGCACGTTTGTCTACCTAAGAACTTAGAGTGCTCAGGTGTGTGCTTCTTCCAGATTGTCAGAAAATGGTAATCCGTGACAGTTGGTGGAAAACAATCTTTAAATGTCTTAGTTTTCCACTACTATTTGAACCAGCATTGTCTGCCATTGTCCCTCATCAGCTTAACTGTGCTCTGGTATTTATGAGAATTTAGCTGTCAATTTAGCAAGTCATGCTATAAGGACAACAGATACTCATTAATACTCAATATCTGCAACTACTCAAATGCAAGTACTTTTCTGACAGTCTCAGAAATTTCTGAAAAAGGAAAACGCACGTACATCTCAATGGCCATTTTGAATCTTTCTCATGGTGCGACGCAAGACTACCATTTTCGGGCCACAATCACAAATATCACCATGCTCGATGCGCTTTCTTGTTGGACAGCACAAAAAAAAAAAAAAAAAAAAAAAAAAAAAAACACTGTAGGGACCCTTACACCCATACTTTTTTCTAATCTACACTGTGAATGTGTAAATGACATTTAGTATTGTGTGTTATTAGGTAAAATGTGTACATAATTGTAACTTTAAAGGCTTCGCTATTTCTAATTCTTGTCTTTAACTCGTGCTAAAAGTAAAAACAAAAACTGGCTTCTGGATTAGCAGCTTTGTTAGATCTAAAGTCACCATAACCCTGTTACAATTTGCTGCTTTTATCTATTATCTCATATTTGTTTTAATCTATTAAGAAAATTGTTAAACATGAAAAAACACAGTTTCTTACAGCTCAAAGTAACGTTTGAGGGCTTATATTTTTGCAAGAAACATTAGTAAATACAGTGCAATTACCCGTTATCACACAATTAGTGATTTGTATCATAATAAATTCATATCAGTAGTCGAACTGCAACCTTATGTTAATTTGATTTACTGTGCTTGAATCAGTGTTAATGATTTGCTACTCAACATACACTGAACTGACAAGCTACCCAGAATGTCTCTGCTGCAGTATATGTGTGCAGCCCTTCATACTGATGCAACCGCACATAAACCTACAGGTTTATGACAGAATCAAATTAGACCTGACAGCCTAAAACTGAGCCTCTGTCCTTCATTTCTGTGCTCTAAAGCCTTTAATCCTCACTGACGTACATACATCCTGCTGGACACTGCTCTGGGTCCTTTGAAGGAACCCCGCCACAGAATGGGGGGGCAATTGTGACAGCCATTTTCCCCAGTGGGGACTAACCCTGCTAAAAATATACAGTCACCATACCGCAATAGTGTTTTCACCTGTCAAATAAAGCTGAGGGCAGGGCAATCGCAAGGGGATTAGGTTGTGGTACTAATGCTGTGCCATTGTGCTGGAAATTATTCTATTGTTTTGCAGGATGGGGATTTAGGTACCCAGAGAGCCGGACTGTAATGGCTTTATTAGAGAGCAAAGCTCAGAGAATACACAGACCTGCTGTTTAGTGTAATGTGTCCGTTGTGTGTGTCACACATGGGAAAATTATACACATTGTGCATTATGTTTTGGAACAGCATATGGTTCTGTTTGATTGATCTTGAAGCTTGCTTATTGTTGTATTATTGTTGCATGATAATGGCCTCTGCCCTCTGCTCAGACTGTACTGTCAACTAGAGTGCTTTAACACAACTGCGAAATGTGTGTTACTCTCTGCTCATGTATCACACAATTTCTTTGCACTGTTAAAATACAGCAGCTATGAAATTTCACTACCATGATCGCTAACATTGCTCTTTTTTGTTGTACGGCCTAAAGCTGCTCAAATTAATACGCTCTGTAAAAAGAAAAAAGGGCTGCAGCATCTTGCCAACACTCTACAGGTTGCTACAAATGCACAACAAAATTGCTATAAATTACAGTATGTAGGCTGTGGCTGAGTGCCACATGTGGCAGGCAAAAGCGTTGTCAAGCCCTACAAACCCATGGCGTTCGCCACCACCTATCCATGATGGAGCATGGGAGCGAAAACAAAGCGGAGCCGTGCGAAAAGGGAGAGGAGGGGGAAGCAGAGGACTCCCACCGCTGTGTGTGGAACGTATGTTAGGCAACAGCGGTACACCGTGTCAACACCCTATACATCTCCCTCTCGTCGTTTTGCATACTAGATCCGTTACATTTCCTCTCAGCAATACAGTGCGGACGTGTAGGAGCTCGCGCGCGTCCGAACAGCACCAACAAGCACGTAACATTAACTTGCCGCGTGGTGCGGTGCAGGAAAGGACAGCCATTAGCTTCAAGACAAAAAATAAACTCAAGAGGTGACCAACCTGCGGGTGTTGCTCCAAATATCCGCACTACTGGCACTTTCTTCACGTGGCTCTCCCTAAATTCAGAGTAGCACACGTCCAGGGTTTTAATGGGACTTGCCAGATAGTAGTCTGCGGAGACGATGCGCACAGCAAACATGACTGTAGCGTCGTCAGAGAGGGACCAACCGACGGAAAAGTCAAAAATCTGCTGTTAAGAGTCCATAACATGCGTGGACGTCGGTGGCAAGTCGATACCAGCCGAGGGGGCTGCTGTCACGGCGGTCAAATAACGACAAAACGGAGTGGAAACCCGCTTGTGTCCCATGGAAAAAAAAAACACGAACAAAGATTGCAGTGGCCCCAATGCACCCCGAGGTGCCGCCGCCGTTGAGGTCCAATTACGGCTGCAGCAAACTAAAATCCACGGCGGCGGGTATCTATCCGACGGTCCACCGCGGTCTGATCCATGTTGTATTTGGTGGCTGTCCCGTGGTTTTAAGCTCTCAGCTTGGTGTTTTTGTTTTCAGCCAGGAAGACGTTTCCAGGCTTCCGGTATGGAAGCGTTATCTTCCCAAATCACGCCTCAGAGCTAGTCCCAGCCAGTCCCTTTTTATCAGACAGCCCCTCAGTTGTGCCCCTTCTTCTTCCATAACAGGGCAGCCCACATTAGCTAACATATGAAAGATGGCGAGCAAGAATGTCACAATGCAGTCGAAGAGTACTTCCGTCAACAAATTTCAGATTAAAAGTCACGGCGAAACATAATGAACGTATTGACACAAAGCGCCAAATTAAAAACGAGTGATTATTTTGAAATGCTCGCATCTGGCCCAGTTGTTTATGGCTAACAGTTTTAGATGTATTGGCGGTTAAAAAGAGAGCCTACCGGATTAACCCAATCTGAGCGCAGTAGTAGACAGTTTGAGAGACTTCGGCCATTATTTTCTAAATGTTTTCTAAGACCATGCGGTTGGATAAGGAGAATAATGGTGGTGTAAGTCTTCCGTTGTCTGATACAAAATGTTGAAATCAAAGTCTTTATAACGATTCTGTGGACATCTTGTTGTCGTATTTTCAAAATAATAGCACACAAATCTGAACTGTAAAACTGGCATATTGATTAAGGAATAAAGATTCAGGATTGAACACATTGCAACATGCTAAAATTGGTTGAAATTTTATAAATAATTTCAACAACGTATTACCGTTAACATGGGGATGCCAATGATACCTGCTGCCATGTACAATTTTACCGTACATCTTGCAGCATCTGGGTAAGTATTGTTTCATAACCTGGCTGTTCTTGTTGTGATACTATAACTGAATATTCCCCTATCCCTGAATAAACGATAATATTGGTCAATAACACAGGAACCCAAATCATCAAATGAATAGCTCTCTGCATGACATTATACTGAGGAGTAAATCAGAGTCCCCAGAGAAAACCCACGCAGAACACAAGGAGAACATGCAAACTCCACACCTAAAAGCTGCAGCTGTAGATTCAAAGCTGTGAGGCGGCAGCTACCACTACCACTGTGCAGCCCTTAATTATACATATATTTTAAATATATTTTATGTCTTTGCTAATACAAAATTATGTTTTACACCAGAAACAATCTAAAAGAAAGTAAAGTAAAGTGATCAACTCGTTTGTGGGTCCCCTTGGTTAGTGTCAGTTTAAATCTGCACATGAAGTGTAGGCTAAAGCCAAATAGTTCATATTGGTATAGTGTATATAGCGTAAACTTGGTGGAAAAATATTAAACCATCCATGTATCCATTATCTGTAACTGCTTATCCTGTTTAGGGTCAAGGGGGGCTGGAGCCTATCCCAGCTTTCCCAAGGTAGCAGGCAGGATACACCCTGGACAGGTCTCCAATGTATCTCAGGGAACTATTAGACCATAAATAATAATATCATTAATTTAATTAATTATTAATATTAACATATAATTAACAGTAAATTGAACAAATTTGTTATTTCAAAAGTGCGTATTAAACTGGTAGCCCTTTACAATAATCTGTACCCAAGAAGTAGCTCTCAGTTTCAAAAAGGTTGGTGACCCCTGCTTTAGTGGATTTGGGGGGAAAGTTGGGATGTAGGAATGCTTCACTGTTTGTTTTGTTGGTCTTAGAAATGTTCCATTCATAGTAAAGATAAGCCATACTACAAAGTAGCGGAACATTACTCCTCTCCCTTTGTCTTTGTTAACAAGTTCAATTTGGTTAACCTCAGACTCCTACTCATACTTGGTTCCTCATACTTACACCGGAGACAACATGATCTTTTTACTGAAAGACTGGTTCAACCCCTGAAACTGCCTCCCACGTCAGTCCACTGTCAATGAATAATTTGAAAGCAGAATTGGAAAAACAAATAAAAAAGGGAATAATAGAATGAGGGGAATGTTCATTAGATATAAATCAAGTGCATTTAACCTCTAAAAGACACTTAAACAGGATTAATGCTTGTTGTCATGAATATACTGTAGATGATAAAAAGAAATCATATGATAGAGGATCCAAGCCTCATGGGGTAAAATATCTGGGCCGGGTTGCTTTGGACTCTCCAGATAAGGTTGAGTTGAGTGATACTTTAGTCCTGGAACAATAACAAACAGTGGATTTATTGGTAGTGGCAGGGCTGATGTTTGCACAAATCAGCCTCATGCAGGAGCTGATAAACGCCTGGACATCACACTAATCTCATACTGATGTGAGCAAATCATATTTTGTCAGCACTGGTAAACAGGCTGGACTGGTGTGTGCACACTGACAGCACAAATTTTGAAGTTCACAGTCAAAGCTGGCAGTTGAAGGTGTCTCACACAACACTGGCTTATCAGAGGGTTAAGTGCAACATATGGTTAGACTTCCTGTGCCCCATGTACAGATCCCTTATCAGTCTGTTGCTCCGCTGACCTTTGTAAACTCCTTATGCTTTACCACAATCAGAATGAATTAAAACAGTTAATTTATTATTCCAAAGTAATATTAATAATATCTTATAATGATGTAAATATAATATTATTATACAGGTGAACTAGCGTATGAGTGTTTCATTAGGTGGAGCATGCCGCCACCTTCTGTTTAACTATATGCTTTACTCAGAAAACTGGAATAGACTTTTGCAGATTTTAATATTAAAATAAAAAAAATTATACATTTAAAAAAATATTGTCAATTGATAACTTGAATTAGCCAAGTGTTAATAGTATTAGCAATTGTACAGTATAATGAAAGTGCTGTACTTACAATTCATCAAAAAATATGTGTAATGTAAAGACTTATACATTCAGACACACACACAAAATGTGATCTCCTCACCACAGCCTTTTAGCTTGTTCTAACTTATTCTTGTTCACAAGGTGTAGCATTAACATTAACTAACCCTCTGTGGCCAGTTTGTTTTACTAATTACGTAAAACTACCCGGACTGTGAGGTACATAAAGTCAGACAACATGACAAAGTACTATGTTTGAGAAGCAAGTAACTGGCATTTTTTCAGGGCTAGGTAGAATTTTAGAATTTGTCTGCTGCAGTGACGTCACATAACATTATGAAAAGCGATAAGATAGATACAGAATCAAAAGAAAGATTGACATTAAATTGAATTTTTACACATATTATCAATTTCCCAATCTAGCTATGTGCAAATATTTACTGTCCTAACAAGAGAGCTAAACTAAGCTTTAAGAAAGGCTTCTTTTGTGTTTGCTCAGTCATAGAAATATAAATACCAGTAAGTTAAAAAATTGTGATGATGAAACACATAGCCTGTTTACAATCTTCACTAGAGAGTTAACAATATATGTATTTTTATTACTAAATATATAATGTTGTAATATTGGAAAATAGTTCAATTTAGCTACATATTGATAGATGCCCTATTTTGGATTTGAGCTCCTGCCACTATGAAAGTCAGTATAGTAGCACCCAGATGTTGTCTTGTAAAGAAGCGTATAGTGGACTTATTTCAGATTGCTGGGAACGTGACTCAAAATCAATGTTGTGTTATGTTAATGTTTTCTACTTATTTGCTGGATGTGTAAGTCAAGTCAAATGTAATTAGTTTATTTAAATAACATTAAAGAACAACAGTTGCTGACCATAGTGCTTTACAGACAGATCAAATTATTTGATGCTGTAAATAAATTGTTTGTTCAGGATGTTCACATGAATTTTGAGGTAATATAAATGTAAGGGAATAGCATGTTAGGTGTTTACAGCTTGCTCCGATGCCTCCAGGTGGATGATGAAGCTTATCAGTATGTAACAGCTACCCAGCTAAACCCTGTCAAAGTAAAAAAATATTCTTGCATTTATTATGTGTTAATAATGCTAATGTTGTGTGTTAGTTTTCGGTTTTACATAGTATTAAAGAAGAAGACTTATGGTATTCAGAGTATGCAGTCCAATCAGAAAAACAGTTAAAGGAATAAACAGTGTCTGTGACAGGTGACAAAAGAGAAAGATCTGCTGCACCGATAACAGCCTTATATGAAAGTCACACAATGTTGGGGCTCTGACTACATAAACTAAATGGTAAATGGTCTGCACTTATACAGTATAGTGCTTTTCTACCTATTGCTACTCTAAGAGCTTTACTCTGCTTCTCATTCACGCATTCGCACTCAGTCACACACACTCACACACTGATGATGGAGCTGCTTTGCAGCTGGCCAACACTCACTGGGAGCAACTAAGTTAGGGTTTAGTGTCTTGCTCAAGGACACTTTGTATGTGACCAGAGGAGCCAGAGATCAAACCAGCAAATGGGGGACTGGTGACTGCACTACCTCCTGTGCCACAGTCGCCCAAAACCTAAAGCACCTAAAATTGCTTTATGTCCACGTGTCTGTCACTCTTGTGTTTTTTTTAGAGGGGACGAACAGTAAGGGTGAGGTCAGCCCCCCGCTGTGGAATGATGTAGCGTTCTTCCCTGAGCAGGCGCAGCAGCAGGTCCTGTGTGTCCTGAGGCCAGCGGTAAAGCCTGGTGTTTTGGAGCCAGTTGGGGACATGTCTCTGTGACACAGATCCAAGACAGTAGGTCAGTGGACAGAAGAACTATATAATCTGATTATGAGCTTCATTTGCAGAAAACAGTTGTGGACAATTCACCTCAGCCCTTGTCTTTTGTACATGACATCCTATTGTAGCATATGTGTTATATACATTCATCTTTTAACAAATACTGAACCCAGAATGCTGAACGTTTCTCCCAGGTTAATGTTAGAGTTTTGGAATGTTCAGATTATTAAAACTAAAACCTCTAGAAAATTTGGGCCCCTCTTTGGTTTTATTGCATAATCAAGGAAGACTGTTTTAAAGGCCAACTCATAAATGGGACTCCAAAAAATTAGGCTGTAAGGGTAAATCTTTTTGAAAATGACTGTGGCTCAATCACATTCTGGCCACAATTCTTGTAATTCTCAGTGCATTTTCCTGACCAGGGTTTGGGCCATTGCTTGTTCTACAAAGTCAAAAGGGACCAAAAACTGCTTAAACAAATTCTACCAGAAAAACAAATGTTGGATTTAATTGTTTTTTGTTTTATACACTGTACTTAACTCTCATATCCAAATGTTTTTATTGTTTTATTAATTTCTTGATGAATTGACCCTTAGTGTTTTTGTGTCTTATTCCTCACCTTAGTTGCATTAGGAAATAGTACAGGTACTAGTCTGAAGTTAAGGCAGCCTTGTTGGATGAACTCATTTTGGATCTGTAACCATAGGAAATAAAGACAATCAGTGCTCGCAGTACTGTAAAACCAATACCTAACCTTAAAAAAGCTGTATCATGCATAATTTGAGATTTATATTTTATTCTACCTCTCCACTGAAACTTTTTTGTTTTGTACTTTTGGCTTATCCTGTGTCCGCACGTTTAATTGGCACAGTTTTTACACCGGATGGCCTTCCTGATGCAACCCCCCCCAATTTCTATCGGGTTTGGGACGGGAATGGGCTGTTGGGGGTTTAGTGCCTTGCCCAGGGACCCTTCAACGTGCAGGCAGGAAGATCGGAACTGACCTATGGTCAGTAGATGGTCACTCTACCAACTGAGCCACTGCTCATAACAGGTGGCATATCCAGTTCTCTTAATACATATATAGCAGTGAGCCTTAAACAAAAACAGATGGATGTTTATACACAATAATGGTCATACGTTGGGCTATTGGGAACGATTTGAGAGGGTCTAGGGAAAGTTTCTGGGAGCCTCTGGAAAGTCTTAGAAAAGTCTCACAACAGAGCAGAGAGAGAGACATTTGAGATTTAGTTTCTATTTAAAAAAATTTGACATACTTTCAGCTCGTGTTTAGGAACTTTAACTGTGTCAGTGATTACTAATCCAGTAAAAAAAACAAAAAAATCCTCTAACAGTAACTGCAGGTTACTTTACATTAATTGGAGCTACTGATATATTGTAGCTGGGACTGACTTTTAAAGACATTAATAAAATAATGTGTTTATTGAGTTCAAAATAAACTCACTGAAAAAAAGACAGAAAGTGAAGTGAATTTTCTTTTTGGATAAGAATATGGTCATGAAGGTTTTTGATTTTTCTATTTAGTAAATGGTTTATGGCGGGTATGGTGTGGGAATGAAGCCTGTTTTGAAGTCCCAGGAGCAATTTGAGAGGGAGTTTAATGTCATCATCTTACCACAAGAGGGTAATATTGTAAACAAACATGGATGTCTCCACTGTTAACAGCTTTCTTTAGAGCTTTTTGAGACCTTACCTGATTGTGAATGTATTTAGTGTGCAGACCATGCTCATCATCACCTTCTCCTTCCACATCCTCCTTATACTTGGGGCTAATGACCACGATGATCAGCACAGATTTCTGTAAAATATCTCTCTGTCAGCTATTTGTAAATGGTAAATGGACACTTATATACAATGTTTATTCCCATTCACACACTCACTCACACACTGATGGCACTGGCTGCCATCCAGGGTGTTCACCTGACCCACTGGGAGCAACTTAGGGTTCAGTGTCTTGCCCAAGGACACTTCGGCACGAAGCTGGGGACTAGGGATCGAACTGACCCTGTGGTCAATGGACAATTGCCTTACCCACCGAGCTACAGCCGCCCCCTATTGCGGTTAACTACACTGCAAACTCATTTGTTCTTTGCTCAGAATCAGTTGTCAGACTTACATCGTTCAAAAATGTGTCCATCCATTTGATGATGCTCATTGTACGAATTGGATTATCGAACATGTCAATCTATTAAGAAACAAGCAGGTTGTTAGATTGTTTATGTGATGGTCCATAGGAAGCAAAGATGATAGAGACATGACAGGACTCACTGCAGGTTTGAATCCTTGATCAACCAGAAATTTGGTGAAAAGAAGAATGTCTTTGGCTGTATCCACAGAATATGTGATAAAAACATTCCCTGTCAACAAAAGAAGGCCGTGAAACATCTTGACCTGCTGTTCTTTTAGAGTAGAAATAACAGTACATGCACATGCCTATGCAGAGAGACATGCATGTGACTTACTACACTCCTCTGGTAAGCTTATGGTCCTCCTGATCTCCCTCGTGGCATGTCCTGGACCAGCTGGAATGGAGCGATCCACACTCACCTCATACACCACATCTCTAGATGAACCTGCACCCTGGGGCACAGATCCATTTGGAACATCTTTGTGTTGCTGCCTGGGATTCCTAAGAGAGGAAATAATCAGAAACATTCCAAGTGATTCATGACTTGTATTTATTCAATGAGTCAATGTGAAGATATTAGATCATAATGACAAACAGGACAGGAATTGTTCTCCTACTGAGGATGTTGGTTCTGCTGAGCCACACGGTGTGGATCCCCTAGGTGATCAAACTTAAAATGATGATGATTATAATTGTGACGAGGCAGATCTGCTGCAGGGTGGCACCCACACTGTCTGAGACAATTGGGCTGCTTTGGATTGGGGTCTGCACAGAAACAGGAATATCAGACATGTAGTGCTACTTTGGACAGTTTCTGATTCAGCAGAAATGAGGTCATGCTGGCTTGTTGAGACAGAGCCAAGTGAAACCTAAAAGGGTCATATGAGGCAGCTCACAAAACTTAATACATCACAGATGTCATGATCATAAAAGCTGCAAATAATCAAATTTTATTAAAAAAATTTCTAAACATTTATGATGTTGTTTGTCCTACTTTTGGAACACACAGTCTTTCATGTGTTTTGAGTTTCTGAAGGCCACTAACTATTGGTTGTAGGAAACATCTTTTGTAAATTGTACAGGAGACAATATTCAAATCTATCAATAACTTCAAAACATAACAATACAATTGTTATACAACATTACAACAGATTTGTACAGCTTTGTGGTCACTAAAATGCAAAAGAATGCTGTTCTTTGAAACACCACTGATAATTCTGTATGGATGAAGGCATATTAATATAACATTTGTAAAATGTAAGCCTATATATTATTTTATTGTAGTGTCCTTGTGCAATATATTGTATCCCAGTTTGTCCCAGTGCCTCAAATGGTTTACTGTGAATCCAGAATGTATGCGTAGAGATTAATAAATGTGTAAAATAACAAATCTATATAAACTTTGCTAACATCATTACTTTTTTCCTGTAAATGATAATTTGTTTTGTGCTTTTACTTGAGTAAAACAGCACCTCTGCACACAGTGTATCCATTTTAATGTGTGTGGGGCTGTATAGCTGCAGACTCCTCAGACAAACAAACACAGATAGTCTAGTGCAGTCTTAGTTCAATTAATGTTTACAATATTGTGTACGTGACTTAATATGCAGGCATTTCAGGAATTCATATACACATAATGCACCAAACAGGTTTGCATAAGAACTCTTTACAACAGAGTCATGACAGAACAAGTGTTTCATAATTACTTAATAACATTGCAAATCTCCCCATTAGCCAGACCACGGTTTCCCATGCTTAAAAACATGCACCTGAAACATGCGCAGGCTGCCTGTGCACACACATTTTAAAACATTATCCTAATACTATCCAATCCCACATCTCTCTTTTTATTACAGCTGTCACTTCCTGATCCTCTCTTGCTGCTCCAGATTACAGCAGAGAAATATTGGAAACAACTGGAATACAGAGGAGAGAGAGAGAAAAAGACACACACAGCTAATCCACAGCATTAATTGTCTGAATTTAAAAAGATCCTGCAGGGGAAAGTTAATTATTTAGACCTATTTAGAGTCTTAGGAGGCACTTTGTTGTCTCTGTAAAAGTTTGTGTTTGTGTGGACATCACAATTTCAAAATGATCATTCACTCAGCTGCTTGTTCTGTCTGCAACATTTTGTTACACACGTGTTTTGGAGGAAGCCAAGGGCTGAACCTAAATCTATAATGAAATAGGAATATATCCGATTTAAATAGTAAAAGAAAAAATCAAAGTGTGGCCGTCAGCATTGATATTGTAGCCTTAATGTCTCCTTAACACTGTTAAATATATGGTCATTTAAAGATCTATTATGGTGCTGTGTGCACTTATTTGATATAAAATTACATTTTCAACATTTTGTTTTCTTATTCCAAAATGTATCAAATGCATGATTTTCCTCAAACAACTACAATCAATACCTCATAATAATAATGTGAAAGAAGTTTGTTAGAAATATTTGCAAATTTATAAAAATAAAAAATGAAAATAAAAATCACATGTAAATAAGTATTCATTGCCTTTGCTTAAAACTTTGCTTCAAGTCTTTTTGAGTATTTTGATACTCACACCTATTTTTGGACAATTACTCCCATTCTTCTTTGCAGTACCTCTCAAGCTTCATCAGGTTGGATGGGGAGTGTCAGTGCACAGCCATTCTTAGATCTCTCCAGAGATGTTCAATTGGGTTCAAGTCTGGGCTTTGCCTCAGCCACTCAAGGACATTCACAGAGTTGTTCCCATAGCCACTCTTTTGATATCTTGGCTGTTTGTTTAGTGTCGTTGCCCTGTTGAAAGGTAACCCATTGCCCCAGTCTGAGGTCCAGAGTGCTCTGGAACAGATTTTCTTCAAGGATGTCTCTGTACATTGCTGCATTCATCTTTCCCTCGATCCCGATTAGTCTCCCAGTACCTGCTGCTTAAAAACATCCCCATAGCCTGATGCTGCCACCACCATGCTTTACTATCGGGATGGTATTGGCCAGTTGGTGAGCGGTGCCTGGTTTCCTCCTGACATGACACTTGGCAGTCAGGCCAAAGAGTTCAATCTTCGTTTCATCAGTACAGAGAATTTTGTTTCTCATGGTTCAAGATTCCTTCAGGCTTGTCATGTGCCTTTTACTAAGGAGTGGTTTCTGTCTGGCCACTCTACCATACAAGCCCGATTGGTGGAGTGCTTCATAGATAGATGGTATGGTTTTCCAAATCATGTCCAATCAACCGAATTTCCCACAGGTGGACTTCAACCACGTTGTAGAAACATCTCAAGGATGATCAGTGGAAACAGGATGCACCAGAGCACAATTTTGAATGTCATGGCACAGGCCATAAATACTAATTTATGTTTGATTTTTTTCATTTTCAACCAATTTGCCAAGATTTTAAACAAACTTCTTTCACCTTGTCATTATGAGGTGTTGTTTGTAGAGTTTTGAGGAAAATAATAAATTTGATCCATTTTGGAATAAGGCTGTAACATAACAAAATGTGCAAAAAGTTAAGCTCCGTGAATACCTTCTGGATGCACTGTATAGAGCCATACTATGTTATTGTCAAGGCCTGTGTGTCTGCCTTGCCTATTTTCCTCTAACTCTGTCTCCCTCTGTGCAGGGTGGCCGCTCTTCCACTGCTGTTGCCACACTGGACCGTTGCTGTGAAGGAATGCACAGCTGCCTGCACTTGAGTCTGATTAGTGTTAACCTTTGTAAGCCTGCCTAAGCACACACTCACTGTTGGTGCGTCTTTGGAATTCCTCTGCCTGCTTCTGGGTTGAGATCGTCTTTGCTGTCCTGTCCCCAACCTGCCTGCCTGCCTGCCTGTTTTTACTCCCTTTTTACTGCAAGTACTCAGGCCTGAACTCCTGCCTCCTGTGTTCGTTAGCTTTACCCCTTGACATCTGAGGTGCCTTTTGTTGTTCACCTATTCTGAATTAGTATCCCTCTCTGTGAGGCACTTTTAGTTTGATCCTGCAGCCCTTGTTTTTCAGACAGTTATAAACCTACATTTAGATATAGACCTTAACAGACATGTTGCCCACTTCCATTTTGCTATCTATTAACGGGCAATGCAGCATGACCTGTGAAGTTATTATTTTGGCTTATTTGTTTATGTAGCTTGCATTAATTACAGGTCATAAGGTGATCAACTTTACTCACACTACAGCACTGTCTTTCCCTCCATTATTATCATTTGTGTGGGTCTCAGTGGAGGCTTTTAGTGTCATGTAACATGTACTACGTCATTTAGTTTCATTGTACATGTCAAACATGTTTTTCTAGTTTGTGTGCACTGGTTTTTTTATCACAGTCTACTGATAAATAAAATCTCTTATCTTTTAAAACTATGTTCTCTCAATTTCAATTATTAAAATGTAAAAACATATTTTCCATAATGTGTATGACTAAAGCATCAGATATCATCACTTTTCTATAGATAAAAACCACTTACTTCGAGGAAACTTACGGCTGCACGGTATCGTGATGGGGAGATGCAGTTAGTGTCAGACAAGAGTGGGAGAGGGGGTTCCAAGCATTCTGCCTCCTCCACAGAGTGGCCCTGGGGCCAGAGTGAAGGGCCTCTACTGTGGTCACCCATGAGGTCCCATTCATACAGTGGTGCCTGTTCTATAAGGCCATGAGGCAATATTCCTGCAGGGAGTGGGGCGATGCTTTGTCCTGAGTGTCTTGGGGGTGTGAAGTGTGGGTCTGGAGCAGTAACTCTGGATTCCTGCTGGTTCTGCCTCTCAGGGATTCTCCACTGGCTGACATCATGTGCCGCCCCCCTTGAAAGCTCATAGCCACGGTTCTGTGGCCTTTTGCTGGTCTCTGGATGTCCACTACACTGATTGCAAGAGGGAGGCCAGGCCAAGGCCAGACTGGTGGGTGTCATGCTCTCATCCATCTCAACAGGAACACTCTGATGAGGGCAGGGTTCTGGCAACGAGTCCCAACAAAAAAACAGATTTGCACATCACTCTGAAAGACATTATGATGGACTGGACAGATTAATAATCCTGTGAGATAGTTTTGTTTCCTACCTTTAAAAGAGTCCATTTTTTCAGAGAGGAAATGGCTCCGTTTTCTCTTTTGAAGTGACAAAAACAGTTTTACTGGAATTTAATGGAACACTACACCTTGATGACATACAGTGCAGTGTGGTAACTGACATGGAAACAACTGGAGTTTTAACAAAGATTCAAGGTCACTTGAATCTGAAAGTAAATGATCCCTACAGCTGAACATACACGTTTTACACTGTGAATAGAAAATAAAACAAAGTATTACAATGAGTAAAAAAATGTTCTGAGCTGTTTTATTTGTTTTTGTCACTTTTTCACTTTACAGGCAAGAAAGACTACATTCACGTCTCCAGCTGGGTCTGGGTGTAACATTACTCGATCACTGCTACAAGCTGGTACAAAGGTCAAAATCCCCGGAACCAAAGGTATGTCAGGTATTTATTCTTTAGCAGCAAATAAATACAATCTTGAAAGTTTTTTTGTATGTCTATACTTTCACATAAAGACAGTAAAGCAAACATTATTATAATCCCACACTTACCTTTTGTAATCGTTCCGTTTTGAACTTCTTTTACCTCTGCCACAGCCCAAACCTGTTCTGAGGCAAACAGGAAACTTTGCCACAGCTTTTTTCTTTCTTCTTTATGCAAAGCTTGGGAACCTCGTGACCTATTTATGCAAATAGTGCAGGACATTAAGAATCCAACTGCCAAACAGGTTGTTTCTTTAGCAAGGTAGGCGTTCTGCACCCAGTCAGGTTTAACTCTTTCTTTGCTTTGAAAGGCATCAGGTCTTGTTTATATATAATTATAGTATTATATAATAACACATATAATAACATAAGTACACAATTGGCTTAATATGTACAGTAGAATTTTCAGCAGTGTTGGTACATTTTATGTAGAAGTTTTATTTATTTTTTATTTAAAAAATATCACTACTAGTGAATTGTATATAGCAGCTTTTGATGAGCAGCTAAAGATTTGGTAACCAGCATTAAACACAATGTACAGCAAAGGTTAATGGGAATGTGTTTAGTTAGGGAGTTAGTTAAGATATTACAAGTGATTCTCTGTGGCACAAGAACTTCTGAAATACATTTGAAGGCAAAACATTTTTTTTAAATTGTAATTTTTTTTTTCATCAGTGAATGTGGTTTGCTAATTTGTCATCGAGATGTTTTAGGAATCATCAAAGTTTGTACTGTATTTTATTGAGGTTTATAGATCTGCTGATGAAGATATGCTTTAACTACAGAGAGAGATGTGGTTATAAATTTACATTAAGCTTTTATCCAAAGTGACAACAACAACTAAGGCACAAGACAGCAAAAATGTATGTCAATGAGAAACATTAAACCAAGGTGCCAGCAGAAGAAAGTGTTCATGAGATACAAGTGCAAGAAAGGATTTATTTATTTATTTATTTAATTATATCATTTTTTTCAGATTTAAGTGCATAGGGAGTTGCGAAAAAACACTTTTTTGAATATTGGGAGAGAGCCTGCTCAGCATGCAGAGTTTGGTAGCTCATTCCACCACCATTGGACCACTGAGGTCAAGAGTTGTACTTGGGATCTTTTTTGTGGTGCTGAGACCACCATTTTCCGTTTGTTGGCAGAGTGCTATGGGCAGGAGGGATTGTAGACCTGAATGAGGGAGTTGAGGTAAAAAGAAGCTATTGAGTTGACCACTCTTTAGGTGAGAGTAAGAGCTTTGAACCTGAGGCGAGCAGCTACAGAAAGTCAGTGCAGAGTTCTGAAGAGTGGTGTGACATGAGTCCTTTTTGGCTGATTAAAAATGAGACATGCTGCTGCATTTTGGATCATTTGGAAGGGTTTGATTGTGCATGCTGGAAGCCCTGTAAGCAGGGCCTTGCAGTAATCGAGACAAGATATGACCAGTACTGCACAATGAGTTGGGTTGTACACTCAGAAAGGTAAGGTCTGATTCTTCTGAAGTTGTAGAGGGCAAATCTGCTGCTTTAGAAACAAAGGAGATGCCGATAACGATCCCCAGATTTCTGGCAGAAGTAGTTGGGACATTGACTGAAGACATTATGTAGATGCTGATACTGTATTTAAAGTCTGGCTAGGGAAGACTAGAACTTCAGTTGTGGAGAGGTTGAGTTGAAGAAGTCTTTCTCTCATCCAAGCAGAGATGTAATAAATGTGTCATGAGACAGTGGAGTCATCCAGTGCAAAGGACAGGAAGAGCTTTGTATTGTCAGCATAGCATTGATAGTAAAAGCCATGTGAGTGAATGACGGAAAAAAGAAGAACACAAATAACAACAAACTATTTCTTTTTTGTTTTGTTCCATTTTTATCCTGGGGCTCTGAAGTAGTATTGGACAATTTAGAATTACATAAAGTCCTTATTTTTCTTGAAAAAATTTAAAATATTTGAGAGACAGGGCATTTTGATTATTTCTCATGTTTTGGAACTGTGGCGCTGTATGAACACTTGAGTATTGATTAACAACTATTATCACTACTGTTAATTTACATCTCAAAATGCACAAAAGCATCACATGGCCTCTTTTAAACGAGAGGAGAGTCTGATCATTGTCTATTTGGACACTTCTTTTCTACTCTATCTGTTTGAGATTAGTTAGCACAACATTCACAGCGCCTCTGGATTGTGGGGCCTTATGATCAACAATTGAATAGACTTTCATAGTGGTGTGGGTGAGAACAGAGCCCAGCTCTCGGGCCTTTGCGTTACAAGTCACCACCTGCAGCAGCTCCCGTCGAAAACGGCTGCTGACCATGCAATAGAGCAGGAAGTTTGTGGTGGAGTTAAGGTTCTGCAGCATGTTGGCTAAGTCTCCAGCCACATTGATTGGGATGCTGTAGTCATTCCTGTTGAAGTTCTCGTTGTTGTACTGTGTTCTCAGGATGCAGTACGT
The DNA here is from genome assembly GCA_020496755.1 of Channa maculata. Lineage (NCBI taxonomy): Eukaryota > Metazoa > Chordata > Actinopteri > Anabantiformes > Channidae > Channa > Channa maculata. Next base: position 22,072,746 of record CM035616.1, on the reverse strand, counting down.
GACAAAGCGAGGCAAGCTTAGCACAACAAAGGCCACTGAGACAGTGCCCAATAACAGGATGGTCCTCCTCAACATGCCTCTGGTGTTTCTCCCATGTATAATGCGAAGCTCCTCCTTTGTGAAGAGGTTGGTGCTACGGCACAGATGATATCCAATGAGGTAGTTAAAGATGATGACCAGCACAATGGGGATTCCCCCTGACAGGAAGGTTGTTATCCACACTATGACAGTGGAGTAGGTCTCATTACGGTAATGACACCTGGGCAGTGTCATGTTCTCCCTGCCCACGGTTAGGTTAACAGGTGAGACAATATTGATCCAGGCCAGCGGTACAGAGGCAAGATGTGACACCAAAATGACTGCCAGGCAGATGAGTTTAGTGACCCAGGCCTGAGAGAAGTGCTGCTTGGCCCCTGTGCTGCGGAGGACAAGGTAACGCTCGATGGTGAACACCACCACGATCCAGCAGGAGCTGTAGAGCGATCCATACTGCAGGAATCCCAGGATGCCACACCAGGGGTGGGAGTGCCAGAAGGGCTGCAGCAGCCAGAAGGTGAGCGTCAGGTCAACTAGGATAACCCACACCAAGTAGAAGGTGTCCACAATGGCCAGACAGCTCAGGTAAATGCCAGCCGTCTCAGACATCCCACATTTACGGAAGCAGATCATGTAGAATGTGAAGAGGTTGGCTGGAAGAGAAAGATAAGTAGCAAAGAAGCTCAGCTCAAAATTCAACATTTTTGTGACTGATCCTACATGAAGTTGTTGGTAATGAATGTAGCTTTATTATTAATTGAAGCTTCATTTATGTTTTTGGCTATTTAGGGTCGGCAAAAACATTGAAAAATGCATCTGATACAGTAAAATCAAAGTAAGACTTGGTAGTGAACAATTAACATCCCAGCAAAGCAACAATAGCAATATTTCTTTCAGTCTAAATCTAGTAAATCTAGTAATCAAGCACAATTTATTTTAGGCTCTTGTTTGGTGTTCTCCATCCCTGAAAAGGACAAAAACAATCTTCAGTGTTCACCAGCTAAGTTTGTCTGCTGCTGTGGTTGTTGGGTGGTGGTATAGTGTCCACTGGGTCCTGTTATTTCAGGTTATAAAAGCTGCTGCTTGTGAAGTTGCAACACAGCACAGACAACAAGGTGCTTTATAGAAAGTGTAGTGCAACCTAAAGAAAGGACATCAGTAAGAATCTATCATAGCAGCTACATACATGGACATTTTAAGGATTGTTTAGCAGAATTTGTTATGTATTTAGTCTCAAACAGTGTTAGAAAAGAAAGCTCTTCGACTACCTTGGTGTGGTAATATTGGTTTTAGTTGGTAGTACAGCCACAGCCAACCCACAGCCAACTCACAGTAGGCCACCTGTTCCTCTGACGAGGACACTTGTGACATATTGCGTAAGTCACTTCACCCAGCAATTGTTGGTGCTGAGGTTAGGATAGAGAAAAATAGCTTTGACTCATTGTAGCTTCGAAAACTGCTACTTCTAAAGTTCTATTTCCATCTATCCATTATCCAAACCACTCATCAGATTCAGGATCACTGCTGCCCCTCTCCCAGGCTACAAAGAGTCACCAGTTTGTCTAATGACATCATGGGTTTGGACTCTGGGAGGAATCTCATGGAACTGTAATCATACAGGGCCGATGAGTCATATATCACTCTCATTTAGACATGTTCAGACCTTTGGGCTGACCTTTTTTGTAAAATGACGTTTTTACACATATTTTACTTGATTAATTCATAACATATAATGGGTGAAAGCCGTTGGTACAATTCAGAAGTGCTGGACATATTGTGTTGTTCTGCTAAGCTAAGCACATTCCTATTGATGCACAAGACCCAGAGATGCCTCTCACCATGTGACACTGTGGGTTTAAAGGCAAATATATTAACTAAATTCATAGGCCACGTAATACTGTTAGTGCCGGCAGTGAAGTTTAGTTAGTTATTAATAATTGCTGTATTTATTATTCTCTGAAGGCACAGTTGGCCTTTGTGTTTGTTATCTGAGCAAACAAAGTGAGCTAGATGTGATTTGTTAACATCAACAGAGTTAATTAATAATAACCATATTCTTGGTTGTATAAATGATTGGTAGGGTGATAAAACCTATTCAGCAGGGACAACCAAATGCAAGGCAAACTAGCAAGATACAAACCTGGAATACCCACAATGCAAAGAAACGGGTAGTATATCTTCTGAACGATGACAAAGATGTTGACGCTGGCTCCGTCCATGATTCATTAACTGTCCGGTGATCGCTCACATGCTACTGCCTGCAATAAAGCCATTAGAGAGCTCAAAAAGTGCTGTTATTGATCCAGATATGAAAAGAGTACAACAAATACAGGTGGGCACTGTGCTGCAGATTACAGTTTTCCTTTGTGTGCTTTGGCCACTGGGAGATGGTTAGCCTACACTTCTTTTAAGATATTTCAAACACAAATACCAACTATAATAACTATGGTTTAAAATGTGAAGTCAGGGGGGAAAAGCAAGAATTACACAAAAACTGTTCGAAGTAGCTTTGTACAGAGGGCATGGTGTCACTCTTTAGTCTATTTGGTTGAACAACTAATGTGTCTTTGCTCCCAGAAATGTATGAATTTGCAAACAGAGTTTAGATAGCTCCTGGCTGTAAATAAATAAAGAAAAGAACCTAATATCTATTGAGCTGGCTCATGGTAAAACCTGGGTGAAAGCTGATCTGCGTGCTTTGGGTGGATCTCACCTGTGAGTCTTTAAAGAGAAGGAAGCTGCTCAGCATGAGGCTACATAATACAGGCTGAATAGACTGACCTCCAGTTGTGTACACTTTTGAGAATTAAGAATACTTCAAATATTCTCTTCATTCTTTCAACATTTCACATTGTTTATCAATAATCTGGACAGAAACTATCTTCATCCGTCCTGAGTATTAAAATATATAAAATCAGGCTTACCTGCTGTGTAGTGGACCTACTTACAGCTGGAAAACTGTCAGACAGAAGTAGCTGCAACCACAGAGATACAAGACAGCTGGTAGTGTCTTCAGATGGACAAGACTGAGCTGGGATGTGTGAGACAGCTCCAACCCCTATAAAGCTTCAGGAGGAGGTAGTCACATCACCAGAGATAAAAGCCAGAGTGAGTTTTTCCTAAATAAGATACTCAATTTCAAATAAAACTTTTTAACTGAATTAGGAATTAATAAACAGTAGACCTCTTAAAATGAAGCACTCTGGGTTTACTATATTTTATTTAAAGAATTTATTTTAAAGTGCATACACATTTAAATTTTAGTTATTAGACACACTGAGTTTGAACCTAAAGGCTCAAGCAAAAGAGGGCAAAGTGTGCAACTGTCATGGTGTCGCTTCCATCCATCCATCCTTTTCCATTAGTATTGAGCAATATTTGTTTGCAGTTTTGGAGGGAAGTGCTTGGAAAGAAGAGCTGAGTAGAGAATCAAGAGCTCTGTGTCTAAAGATGAACATGTAGGGTATGTGATGTGCCACAGAGTACAGAGAGAGAGAGAGACAAACTGTCTATTCAAGAATGAAGTACTTGTTCTCCTGCAGACAGGACAAACTAACCTGGTTCAGTTGGCTATAAGCACAGTCTGTCCAGCAGCTCTCAGCATTGATCCTGAAATCAAAGAATAGAGAACAAGCAGAGGCATGAGATACAAGAGATACAATACGAGTTTGGAAATTCCTCCTCATGAGAAGTGGTGGGAGACATTTTGACCAACCTGGGACATGTGTTATGCTGAAGGTCTTGTTCATTGCTGCAAGAATCCACGTAGACTTTCTTAAGGCAGCTGTTTTCTTTGTTGAGAAGTTAAGGCAGTGTTGTGAGATACTTTAACACTTCAGGGTGAGCACTTCTGAGTCAGCACTCAGCAGCTTCAGCACAGGGCATGTCATGTCATTGTGTGGTTTTTGTTTACTACATGAAGTTCCTACCATGGAGCTTAAATGCCACATTGTAAAAATAAATACATGATTAAAATCAAAGTGGAAAAATTAGAAAAAGTACTACATAGGAAACAAATCCTCAAAAGGTACGGTCTCTACTGCGGTCAAGTTGACACTATTTTACTTACTTGTAGCTTATTTACCTACATATGCACACGTTCACGTGTCCCCACCCACTCTCAGCTAGGATCAGAAGAGAAACTCAGGTTAAATCAAACACATTAAGCAGGACTGCATCTCATTCAGTTTTCAGGGCCCTGCTACTTTGTGTTCTGTCTCTTACTGGCTTCATGTACAGACAATAGGATAAATCTGGAACATCCTAGCATTTCAGGTTTTTGATTATTAATACAGTCACTGTGCTTTGTTTTACCACCATTTGAATGTATTTACATTTTTGCTATTTCAATGTTATAGATTTATTTAACCTTTCTCATACAGTACATTGAATATATTTCTTCTGTTCGTATTCATATATTGTATGATCGTATCAAGGCTGTGATTGCTGATTATTCTCAACCAACTTATTATTGCTTTATCTGTAAAATGTTATTATACTGTGAAAAATGCAGGTGCAATTTTCCTAGGGACCAAGGTGACATCTCTCTCGTCATTTTGTTCTGTCTAATAATCTAAAACTTACCAAATGACAACATGCCAAATAATATCTTTGATTCTTTTTGATATCAGATCTCTTTCTTCTAAATCTCTGTTAGTAAATGACTTAATAAACGATCATCAATTCGATTTATTTTGTCTCACTGAAACTTGGTTGCAGCAGGAAGAATATGTCAGTTTAAATGAGTCAACCCCCCCAAGTCATATTAATTATCGTGTTCCTAGAAGCACAGGCCGAGGTGGAGGAGTAGCAGCAATCTTCCATTTTAGCTTATCAATAATTCCTAGACCTAAACATAGTTATAACTCATTTGAGAGCCTTACTCTTAGCCTTCCACACCATAACTGGAAAACTCAACAACCACTACTATTTGTTATCATGTACCGTCCTCCAGTCCCTTATTCAGAGTTTTTGATTGAATTTTCTGATTTTCTACCTGATTTAGTGCTTAGTACAGATAAAGTCATTATAGTGGGTGACTTTAACATTCATGTAGATGCTGACAGTAACTGTCTGAGCACTGCATTTAATTCATTATTAGATTCAATTGGTTTTTCCCAAAATGTAAATAAACCCACTCACTGTTTTAGTCACACGTTAGACCTTGTCCTTACATATGGAATTGAAGCGGATAATTTAACAATATTTCCTCACAAGTCTCTTCTGTCTGACCATTTTCTAATAACTTTTGAATTTACAATAACGGGAAAAAATCTCGTTAAAAAAAGTGAAAAAGCTGTAAACAAATTTAAAGAAATTATTCTTTCATCATTTGCTTCACCATTTGTTAATACAATGGAAAGTAGTCTCCTTAATGTTACTCCTGCACAAGTAGATTATCTTGTTGACAATTCTGCAGCCTCACTACGTACAATACTGGATAGTGTTTCCCCTCTGAAAAAGAAGGCAGTAAATCAGCAGAGGCGATCTCCATGGTATAGTTCTCAAACATGCAACTTAAAACAGGCAACACGAAAGTTAGAAAGGAAGTGGCGTTCCAGAAATTTAGAAGAATCTCATTTACCCTGGAAATATAGTTTAAAAATGTACAAAAAAGCTCTCTGTGATGCCAGAACAACATATTATTCATCATTAATAGAAGGCCACTGTTTACATCCCCCCAAGCTAACTCCATGGCAGCACTCAGCAAACTCCATGACGTCATCAACGCGTTAAAAACGGCTCATCCTGACGCTGTTTTTATTGTTGCTGGCGACTTCAACCAGTGTAGTTTATGGACTGTATTCCCCAAATACCACCAGCATGTGGACATTCCCACCCGTGATAAGAACACTCTTGATCCTGTTTACAGTAACATACTACGTGGTGCATACAGGGCTGCACCCCACCCCCACTTCGGACACTCAGACCACATCTCTTTGTTCCTGTACCCTGCTTACAGACAAAGACTGAAACAAGCACACCCTGTCACCAAACAGGTTAAACTCTGGACCCCAGAGACTGAGATCACCTTGCAGGACTGTTTTGCTCTGACAGACTGGGATGTGTTTAAAGCTGCAGCCACTCTGGAGGACTCTTCCGTTAGCGTACAGGATTATACTGAGTATGTGACTGGGTACATCAGCACTTGTGTCAATAACATCGTGCCCACCATACAACTGGTAAATGCTCTGCACTTATATAGCGCTTTTCTACCTATTGGCACTAAAGCGCTTTACATTGGTTCTTATTCACCCATTCACACTCACAATCACACACACACTCATACACCGATGGGGGAGCTACCATGGAGCCAGGAGCAACTAAGTTGGGGTTCAGTGTCTTGCTCAAGGACACTTCGACATGTGACTGGAGGAGGTGGGGATTGAACTGTGAGATTGGTGGACAACCGCTCTACTTTCCTGTGCCACAGTCACCCAATCAGGAAGTTTCCAAACCAGAAGGCCTGGATAAACAGTCAGGTACGTCACATGCTGCATGCTTGCTCTCTTGCATTTAGATCAGGCAATGAGACCGAGTAAAAAGCTGCGAAGTACGGACTGAGAAAAGCCATCACAGCGGCCATGAGACAGTACGGAGAGAAGCTGGACAGCTTCTATTCTACTGCTGACTCTGGGCGGATGTGGCAAGGCCTGCAGGACATCACAGACTACAGGACCACCACCACCAACATCACCTCAACAGACAGCCACAAACTGTCCACACTTGGTCTGCACCCCATCCTCTGTGACTGGCTCCTAGACTTCCTGACTGGCAGGCCTCAGTCTGTCAGGACTGGTAATAGGACTTCAGCCAGTATCATCACAAACATTGCCACTCCACAGGGTTGTGTACTCACCCCCATCCTCTACACCCTGTTCACCTACGACTGTGTCGCCTCCCACAAGGACAACATCATCCTGAAGTTCGCGGACGACACCGCAGTGATAGGACGCATCGCTGGCGGGGACGAGGCAGCCTACAGGAGGGCGGTGGCCAGTCTGGTGTCATGGTGCGGAGACAACAACCTCACACTCAACACGGACAAGACGAAGGAGATGATAGTGGACATGAGAAAGGAAAGGAGAACGTATCAGCCACTGTTCATCTGGGAGCTTGAAGTGGAGAGGGTGAGCAGCTTTAAATACCTGGGTGTCCACATCAGTGAGGACCTCACTTGGACACCTCACATGACGCAGCTGGTCAAGAAGGCCCAACAGTGGCTGTATATTCTGAGGAGGCTGAGGAAGTTTGGCATGTCGCCTAAGTTAATCAGCAACTTCTACAGCTGCGTCATCGAGAGTGTCCTGACCAACTGCATCACTGTGTGGTACAGCAGCACTACTGCCATGGACCGCAAACACCTGCAGAGAGTGATGAAGACTGCACAGAAGATCCCCAGGACTCCACTGCTCTCTCTGCAGAGCATCTACCACGGCAGAGTCCACAGGAGAGCTGCTTCCATCCTCAAAGACCCTTCCCACCCACAGCACGGACTGTTCACACTTCTACCCTCAGGACGAAGGTACAGAAGTGTGAAATGCAGGACTTCAAGACTGAAGAACTCTTTCTTCCCCTCTGCCATCAAACTCCTAAACAGCTGATAGGAGTTTGCAATCATGGACATAACTGTTTACATTGAATTACATTTTTGCTTTTGCACATTCATTATTTCAGAACTGCACTACCTCACTTTTATTGCCTTTATTGCTCTTATTTTGTATTTTATTTTTTCTATTTTTATTTTACTTCACTGTATGGCATTTATTGTGGACGGCAAAGTAAGAATTTCATTGTGCAGGGAAACGTGCTTTCTGTCTGTGCATATGACAATAAACACTTTGAATCTTTGAATCTTGAAAACAAGAACAAACCCGGTTTCTGTTCAGCACTGTAGCCAGGCTGACTAAGAGCCATAGTTCTGTTGAGCCTAGTTTTCCCTTAACTCTGAGCAGAAATGACTTCATGACTTTCTTTATGAATAAAATTGTAGCTATTAGAGAAGGAATTCACCAGATCCTCCCCCCAAATATTACAGATAGATCTTCATGTACAGCAGTGCTAGAGTCATCGATAAGGCCCCAATCCCTGTTAGACTGCTTTTTACCCATAGATCTCTCTGAGCTAACTTCAATTATTACCTCATCTAAACCAACAACCTGTCTGCTAGACCCTATTCCAACTAAGCTGCTCAAGGAAGCTTTACCCTTAATAAATACGTTTTATTAGATATCACCAATCTATCTTTAGAAACAGGCTATGTACCACAGGCCTATAAGGTAGCTGTAATTAAACCACTGCTTAAAAAACCCTGTCTTGACCCAGGTGTTTTAGCCAATTACAGACCAATATCTAATCTCCCCTTTATTTCTAAAATCCTTGAAAAAGTAGTTGCAAAACAATTATGTGACCACCTTCATAGGAATAATTTGTATGAAGACTTTCAGTCAGGATTTAGAGTTCATCATAGTACAGAAACAGCACTGGTAAAAGTCACCAACGATGTTCTTTTGGCCTCAGATAATGGACTCATCTCTATACTTGTTCTGTTAGATCTTAGTGCTGCATTCGATACCATTGATCACAACATTTTATTACAGAGACTGGAACATGAAATTGGGATTAAAGGAACTGAACTAGGTTGATTTAAATCTTATCTATCTGATAGATTTCAATTTCTTCATGTTAATGATGAATCCTCCATGCACACAAAGGTTAGTTATGGAGTTCCACAAGGTTATGTGTTAGGACCAATACTTTTTACTTTATATATGTCTCCTTTAGGCAACATTATTAGAAAACACTCCATAAATTTCCACTGTTATGCTGATGATACCCTGCTATATCTATCTATGGCAAGAGAGATCATATTTCACCTTCACTAGCTTCTCTCCATTGGCTTCCCATTAAATCTAGAATAGAATTTAAAACCCTGCTTCTTACATATAAAGCTCTGAATGGTCAGGCTCCATCATATATAGAAGACTTCATAGCACCATATCATCCCAGTAGACCACTTCGCTCTCAGAATGCAGGCCTACTTGTGGTTCCCAGAATTTCCTTAGGCTTAGACTGCCCCCCTCCTCTCCTCTCACCCCACAATTCTCACAACTGTCTGGCATTAACTCTGTGTTTTCTCCCGTAGTTGTCTTTCTCCTTCTCTGTCTCCCTCTCTCTGTCCCTTTCTGCAGGTGTCCCCAGGCTTTGAAGCTGTCTGTTTTCCAGTTACTGGTCCTACCAACCTGCCCGATGTTTTGTTGTTGCTTTTGTTGCTCTTTTTCTTTTCTCTCTTCACTTTCCACTCACCCCAACTGGTCAAGGCAGATGGCCGCCCACCCTGAGCCTAGTTCTGCTGGAGGTAGGGAGTTTTTGCTCTCCGTTGTTCCTTAGGGCTTTGTCAAGGGGGAATTGTTGGGTTCTCTCTATACATCTTTATAATCTTGACTTTATTATGTAAAGTGCCCTGAGATGACTTTGTTGTGAATTGGTGCAATATAAATAAAGTTGAATTGAATTGATTGACACACGCACACGTCATATTTTACACATACATCCAAACAGTGGCATGTGAAAGACAGGTGTCTTGGAAAGAATGTAAAATATTTATTGTTCTTTTGTTTCTGAATTGGCCAAATCACTGAATTAACAAAACAAGTTATGTTAAAAATGGAAATAAACAATATAAAGAAGGAAAGTTAGTGAAAAAATGTAACTGTACAACTGAAAAATGAAGGGTTTCCATTGGCCATGACACCATCTGCATTCAATTCTGTGCACTTCCTTGTGAAATCAGACCTTAGAAATAATGTGAACTGCAGATTCAGATTCCCCCTGAACATCACAGTATATTTGACTCTCAAATCATCACTTAAATGTTTAAAAGCCAAAGACTGAAATGCTGATAAAATATAACATTGTCAGGTAAACACAAAAGGAGAGTGGGGAAGGGAGGTGATCCAGATTCAGATGCAGGTGGAGGATGTGTAGGAGATGAGGAAATAATATCCACAGACTCCCCCTGAAAATTTTGATGATGAAGAGAGGCCTCGGACTGGCAGCGCAAATAAAGACATACATGCTCTTCTCAAAAGAAACCGACATGGTCTTTCTTCCAGCTAAATAAAAACAATACTCATGGTACAAAGGCAGAATTATTTCACATAGCTGAATTGCGAGTGAGGAGGGAAATATGTTCCAAATCCTCACACGCTCGGCTGTGATCTACAGTACAAATATGAAACTCATACAGTAGCAGTCTAACATGTAGCGCTCTGAGGCAGCTTTGGAAGTGTGTGAGAAAGGATAAAAAATAAAAAGAAAGAGGATGACGGAGGACTGTGTCATGCTTGAAGCCTCTGCAGTACTATTAACTGAAAAGTCAAGAAGAAAGCAATAATCTGAGGGTGAAAGTCTTTGTACGTGATGAAACATGACAAAAATATTGAGGCTTTCAATTCAATCTCTAGAAAAGAATACTGGAGCTACAGTATAATACACATACAGATTAACTGTGGCAACCCAGGTGGTCATCTTCCTTTGCCTTTATCATTTTTGTCATTATTATTATCTTGTGCAGGAGAAAATAAATTCTTAAACAGAAGCAAACAAACTAAAATGAGCCTTTCCTATTTACACTGAATACATGTATCTCATTGCAACGTCAAAATCCCTGTTGTCTCCGTCCACCCTCCATCCCTCAGCTTCCCTAATTTATCACATAAGCAGAGTTCAGACACTAGGGGGGATGTTGGAGGCTGAGGGATTTGGATTTGGGGGTCGGTGTTGGGCTCAGGATGAGCTGAGGAAGCTGAGCTGTACACATCCCTAAAGCAAATGCCGGACTGGGAAGGAGCCACAGTTTTTTTAACAGCACTGATTTGGCCAGTCTGGTCACAGTCCCAGAAAGGGTTATGGAGGGGTTTTAGAGGTTGTCCCCAGGCTGGTACTGAGGCTCAGTGGCTGTAAAGTAGTCCTCCAAAAAGGCCTGCAGGTACTCAAAGGTGGGCCGCTCCTCTGCATCTTTCTTCCAGCACTGCAGCATCAGCTCGTGCAGCGAGATAGGGCAATCCTGGGGGCACGGCATTCTGTAGCCTCGCTCCACCTGCTCCAGCACCTCGCGGTTGTTCATCCCTTAAAACAAAAAACAAAAAACACATTAAACACGCAGGGTATGAGCTGGAGCACCCAGAGGCTCCTTAACTAATGATTGTGACCTCCCCATGGAGACCAAACACAGCCAACGTTTTTCAAAAAACAAAACAAAACAAACAACAACAACAACAAAAACGTGTTCACACACTTACATTTCCTTACATTTAATTCAGGCCTAAATGTCAGCATCATGTTTTAGTAGATACAGATACAGATACATGTTATTGTGGAGTGATGGAGGGGTGCCTGGCGGCTCAATGGTTAGAGCATTGGATTGGGATGGGAAGGCTGCAGGATCGAATCCCACTCCACCAGGTGTGGCCCTGGCCGGTCCCGAGCCCAGATAAAATATGAGGGTTGCGGCTGGAAGGGCATCCGGTGTAAAAAAATGCATGCCAAGTCAATGTACATAACATGATCCGCTGTGGCAACCCCTGAAGGGACAAGCCGAAAGCTGTTGATCCATTGGAGGGGTGATGCTTTAAAATAAGCTAAAATTGTTGAAATTCTCTGATTTGTTAAAGAGGTGAAACCTAACTCGAAAATCTCTAGTCCAACTTCAACTTTCTACAAAGAATCATTTGGATGCTGTAACTTAGCTTTGCTTCTACTTAGCTTAGTGGAATTTTTGTTTTTTATATATGAGCCTGTGCTGAAGGTTAAAATACATTTTTATGTAACTGTGTTCTTACAGTGTGGTTACATTGTGAGGAAGAAGCTTCAGAAAAACCAGTATGGAGAGACAAAACATGTTAGAGATCAGTAAAGAAATGATCAGACTCTGATCAGCTACTTTAGCTGTAACCCATCATTTATGATACATCCCAAACCTCCTCTTTTGAATAATCAGGTGATGCACAGGGACCTTTTTACTTACCTGTTTGTAAAGTAAATTTTTTTAGGATTATATCATATTAGTATTATGACACAAATGGTCTTAATATTCACTTTTCCCATTGCTACATGGTCTATACGTATTTATTCTGTTGTTTTTATTAGCATTTGCGCTGCAACCTCACAGCTAGAAGCTCCCTGGTTCAAATCTACCTGGCAGCTATGAGGATCCAGCCCCCCGCAACTCTGAACAGCAGTTAAAGATTATGAATGGATGAATCTCATCAGGAGATGATGTGACATTTCATCACTGTAGCTTTCCAGATATCATCATTAACCATCACCAACCAAATTATGGGTATTGTCCAACCATCCACCAATCATAAAACTTGTATTTTCTCATTTCCATAAACCAACCAGCTATTGACTGGCTAGCAGTGCCTTAGTTTAACAATGCAGTGCCTACTAGAAATACCAGGTTATCTCCCATCAAGTTGGGAGGGGGCGCCTGTTGTCATAGGAACAGCTGTGTGAGTTGCAGCATTAACCCTCACCCTTTCTTACCTGGGTAAGGCACCCGACCCTTGGTGACTAGCTCTGTGAGTAAGATGCCAAACGACCACACATCGGACTTGATGGTGAACTTTCCGTAGAGCGCAGCCTCCGGGGCAGTCCATTTGATGGGGAACTTTGCACCTGTAGGAGGCCAGCGAGAACAACTTATTGTCCCAGTGCATCTTCATGCTAATTCACATAACTTTTAACTTTCTGTCACATGTTGTCTTTACTTTCATGTAACAAAACGTGTGAACTACAGCTAAAAGCTCTGAAGCACATAGAGGATAGTAAGTGGACCTTAAGAATACCATAACATCAATGCTACAGAGAACGGATATTTGGACCTGACTCTGACTGTGACTTCTCTGCTATGTTCTGGTCATTTTGATGTGGGTGTGTTGGAAATTTGGTGGCAAGCTGACATAATTTCCTCCATGATCTAATACAGCATGCAAATGTGTGTGACTGGGAATGTGCATTCAACATATTGTTTGTGTGAGTGAGAAAGAGAGAGAAGAAGTGGAAAGCCCCTCACCTTGCCGAGCAGTGTATTCGTTGTCTTCAATAAGTCTTGCAAGGCCAAAGTCAGCAATCTTGCACACCAGGTTGTCTCCCACCAGAATGTTGGCGGAGCGCAGGTCTCTGTGAATGTAGTTCATCCTCTCGATGTAGGCCATGCCTGCTGCTACCTGGAACACAGCATAGCACAATACTGAAACAATTCTCTGGGCCTTATTTGCTGATACATGGATATATATGGAGGGTTTATTTCTAAATAGTTTCCACAGTTCTTTATGTGGAACTTTCAATACATTTTTGTATTGCAGAGTAAACACCATATACTGAAAATCTGAGACCGACGTTAATCCACATTTTATAAATGAACAAAGAAACTCTGATATGCAGATTATTTTTTAACAAATGTTTCTGTAACTAATTATTCCTTCATTTTCTGTTGTTAAAATACCATAAGTGGAGATTCAAAATAAAAGCCTGTCAGAAGGGTAATGGAACATGTCTGCTAAGGTTTTTTACGCAATATATCAGTGCAGGAATTGTTGAGTTGGATTGATGGGAAGTTGATGAAGTGATTGAAAAACCAAAAAACACCACAAAATGTCAAAGCTTTTCTGTTTGAGAGGAAACAGTTTGAATAACAGTGGCAAGTTAAGCTAAGACAAGTCAATTAAGTGATGGTTTATTTAACAGAAAGTTAATTGACAACTACGGTGATAATCGATTACAGTACAATACAAGATTTTCTACTATGCTAAATGGTAAACAGTTGATCATAGAAAACAAGAATGATGAATATTTATCACACTTTGGAAAATGATAATGGACATTTGAACTATTTTCTAACATTTCCATACATACTAGTGAGAAAATAACAGGAGTTTCATCACTAATGAAAATAAATGTTAGATGCAGAACCAGTGAGTGTTACGTAATTCTAGTCAAGCACTGATTCTATTAGCTGAAGTAAAAAAAAATGCTTTAACGGCAAACAGTCTCATCATCAACACAGGAAATAAATAGAAAAAAGGGAGCTTCTTAAAAATTATGGGAAATATAATATAAACAAATACATAAAAACAACAACAGGAATCTATCTCTGGTGATGGTATACCTGTGCTGCCATGTCCACCAGGTTAGGCAGCTTTAACCCTCGTCCTTCTCCATCCTTCAAGAAATCCAGCAGGCTTCCTACGGTGGACATGTTCAGATGTCACATATTAGTTCATAAACATGCACTAAAGACACATGTTCCTGCTTCATAATCAACATCCAGCAGCCAATCAGTGATGCCCCTCTGCCCTCTATAAAAACTCTTCGGAATTCTGACTCGTAATCTGACAGCTGAATGACACAGAGACATGAGGTTTGTAATTTGCTTGTTCACTTCTACCTATATATCACCCAAAGTAATGACAGAGGTCAAATCCAAGATGAAGTGATTGGAATTATCACCAGAGGTACTCTGAAATTTTTTGGAAACACATTCTCCTTAATCTCCAACCTAATGGGCTGACCTATACGATGCAGACTGTGCATGCAACAGACACAGCAATGCCCATCAACGTTTCCATTCTTGTGTTTAATGTGCATGCATAGCTCTTTCTTGTGGGGTTTCTAAATTCCAGTGTTTTGGAGAATTGTTTTGAAGGTCTTAATTACCCTCAGTCTGTTTAAGACCAAACCACAACAGTTGTTCTGACAGGAATAGAACAAAAACACTTAAATGAAATACATTTTACAAAGCTTTGTGCCACAGTGCCATAGTATTAAATACCAGTGCTTTACCTTTACTAACTGTTTGTTAGTACTGCTGAGCTGCTTGTGTTCAGCATGAAAAGTGTCTGATGACAAAAGACACTGATATTGAAGGCACCGTGAAGAAACATGGACCTGCTGCTTTTTACTAAGTATAATCTAACAAAGCCATCTTCACTGAAAATCCTCAATATAAATTAGTTTTTTTAGTGGTCTGTGGGTTTACTGTCATTGATGATAACACAACTTTTGTTTTTGCAGTCACAGGTTGTCTACAGCTATAAACAATTTCAATTTCAGACCATTTAATACCCTTATATTACCACTTAAAGTAAACATTAGGACCAGTGATGGAAATTTACAACAAAAGTGAAAAAACACACTTTTAGTTCGAAATGAACAGTTTACTAAAATGACAATAATTTAATAACTGGTGATTGCACAGCCTTGATCTCCCCTGGCTCAAGCCAGAAGCACCTTCAAAATACAGCGCAGTTTGCTTTTTAAGCATTTTCAGACACCGGCTTTAACCAGGATGAGTTATTGTTATTCTTAAACTATTAAACATGTTGTTAAAGTCGTGCATTTTTTCTTTTCCATAAACTAACTAGCTATAGACTGGTTAGCAAACTTTAGTAATGCAGTGCCTACTGAAATAATATCTGTTCTTCTTCAGTCTGACAGATTAGAGAAATTCATCTGGAAAATATTTAAAACCCATTCAACCTTAATTTAAGACAATTTAATAATTTCAAGGCTTTTTTCTTTCACATGTATTTAAGACATTTAAAGACGTTTTAGAGACCTTTAACATTCCTGGGCTGAGTTCTTCAATTTAGAGTGCTGCAGAACTCAACCTGTATTATTGGATCCAATGGGTGCTGTAGCCTGAAGGAACTGTATGGCTTTATAATTTGGGAATTTCAATGTAACTTTTTGACATAAGTTTCTACAGTTCTGGTTGCTAAAATAAATTGCCATTTGAATGCACTGTATTTCTAAAACTGCATAACTGTGAAAAAAAACCCAAAAACAATAAGGGCTTTTTCAAATAACTACTATACATACATGCCATGTTAGTGTGTGTGTATCTGTATAAATATTTCTATGTGTGCTTATCAACCTTTGCCCATGTACTCCGTCACAATGTAAATGGGCTCCTCAGACACCACCGCATAGAGCTGCACCAGCTTGTCATGACGGAGTTTCTTCATGATCTGAGCCTCCTCCAGGAAAGACTCGGGGGACATGGTACCGGGCTTCAGAGTCTTCACCGCCACTTTAGTGGTGCCATTCCATGTACCTGGCACATGCACATACACAAACGCTGGCATCAGTACACAGTGAACATATATTCATATTAAAATCATGTTATTTTAAAGGCAGACTTGACAACCTTGGTGTCTAACATGACTCGAGTCAAAAAACAAACAAACAAAAAAAAAACAAGGGAAGGAAAGTCTGGTTTTGCTATGACAATGAGGTAACAGAAGCACAGAATGAGATCAGGAGACTACATAAAAACTGTCTACAATTCTCATGCATGGGAGTTGTGAAGGATAATGGGTGTGATATTCTGGAGTGGACTTCAACTTGTAATTGCTGTTAAAAGCAAGAAGAGAGATTCAGCACTGTGTCACCAGTGTGTTCTGCCTCTGGCTACTGTGTCAGTGTATGCGTTAAAAGATATGGAACAGTATAATCATGTCAATAACACAGTACTCCATTTATCTCATTCTGTGACAGTAACGGATGCAGGAATATTAGTAGTGACCAGAAGAGGAGACAGTCCATCAGCTAACATGGGTTTGGTGGGTTAGAGGGTTTAATTTAAGAATAAGGTCATAAATCAAATTAGTCTTCTTTACTGATACAGCTGTACAGATGTTCTGGGAGAGCGCAGGTGATGGTCACCTGCTGGGGGTGTGAGGTGATAGGATGTTTTACAGTACGGAAGTCTATGGCATAAACAAGACATTATGAAATTTGTTTCAAAAATGATTTCATTATTATAACTAATCAATGTAAAACATTATTTAATCCAATTATTTATTTACTACTATTTATTCAATTTTAAGATCTAGTTTAAAGTACCCATTCTTTTAAGTTTCACTTCATAATTGCCTTTTCCCCTATTACACTACTAAAGTGTCACTTTTCATGATTACTTTTCAACACCTGTCCACTCGATCTTCCACCACACCTTTCTTAGAAAGGCCTAAAATTGCTGCCCAGTCAATGAAAAAGTTTTACAATTACTTTTTGAAGGTAAAGTCTGTGCTATGTTCGGTCATTTCTGTAATGTTCTCAAACCAACAACCTGTTACCAGCTACGTCTCACTAAGACTGGCCAGTTGAACAGATGAGATATCAGCATTTTGACAGCACATAAACCAGCCCTTACTGGGCTGAGCTGGCAGGCTCATGAAAATCCAATGTAAATGTTACTGTAGCTAACAAGCAAAAGACAGGAAGCTTTTCTCTGTAATTGGTCTTTCACCATAGTGTGTTATATAGATTTAACATTCACCAGATTAGAGTGCTATACTCTGTGAACTATGGGAAATACAGTAATTGGATTCATGAGTAGGAACTGACTTCTTACCGTAAAACACATCAGCAAAACATCCCGTCCCCAGTTTTACTTCCAACTCAAGTGTGTCTCTGCTGATCTCCCAGGCATCATGACTCAAGCCCAGAGTGTCAGGGATGTAGTTCACACACACGCCCGTTAAATTAAAGCACAAACCATCTGCACTCTCTACAGGGGGAGGGAAGGCAAGGCACACAGGGTTAACTACTGGGGAGAGGGACATGCACAGAGGGACATGGAAAGAAGCCATCTTTAGACTGTGAGAGCAGAGTCTCCTGACACACTGGAAGTTTTTTCCAGAGGATCTTAGGAAGAAAGGCTCAGAAACCAGAAGTATTTTCCTTGCAACTTCCCCAAACTGAGAATTATCAGAATTTCTCATTTGATCCCCTCCTAGGCCAGATTGTGTGCTTTGTGTTTTGGAGTCAGTCTGGTGTCTCTGCTGGCTCAGTGTGGCCCTATCCTTGTGACCTCATCCTTTGGAGGCGACTGGATCCGTACCCATCCAGACCTCCCCAAACTGCCCATTCCCAAGACGCTTGATGAGCTGCAGCGACTCCCGTGGGATCTCCCACACGTCTTTGGTTTTGACGGACAGGTCAGCGAGGCGGGGCATCCCTTTGTGGCAGGGAACCACCAAGCGACAGCAGAGGCCGGCAGCACGGTCTGCACGCACCACAGCGGTGATAAGGTAAATAAGAGCGGAGAGAGAGAGAGAGAGATGCATCTTGAGTTAGCATAGCATCAAGCAGGAGAGATAGGAAAGGTTCAAAGCAACACAACTACAATAAAGGACAAACGGGGGCAGAGTCAACATGAAAGCTGAAAATCAGTTCCTTTTTATCTCGTTCCCAGATGGATTACAGGCAGCCTCCAGGTAAAAGTATCCAGCAATAATCATTTCAAAGTGCTCTCCCTGATCCTTACTTGCCATCAAATCAACCACTGTGCTGTCTGGATGTGCAGTCCAAATACACATACAATGCTACTTGGGATTTATGAACATGACACAGTAAGACAGAGATACCTGAGTCCTAAATGGGAACTCAATGTTACACATGAGCATCAACTAACTATCTTAGGAAAGCAGAACTTAACCTGTAAAATGGCCTGTGAAACTTGCTATGAAGGACCTTTACCTAATGATGTCATCAGGTGGGCTCAGAAAATACAAATTGTTACAAAAATGCTGTGAACTAAATGTTTTCAGATAGGGAAGTTCTGACAAAACACCATAGCTGCATCATGGGAAGTCGGGGATCCAGCTTTTTTGGAGTTCAACCTTAACTTTAATGCTGTATCATTACATTCAAATCACAAAGCTAAGCACCTGCTTTTCATGAACAATGAACTGTGATGTTTAGGTAAAGTTCTAGTTATAGATTCCTAACTATTTTAGGTCCCATTTTCTCCACTACATAATGCCCTCTGTTGGTGTCAATACTTTTTTGCATATCAGAAAAAAATTACTGGCTATGTTATAGCCTCACTTTAATGGCAAGTATGACTTGCAAACACTTTACCATAATGGCAGTAATTTACGTAAAGAGATCCAGCTGTTAGTCTGTCATAGAGGAAAAGTACATCATCAGTTGTGGTTACACATAAAGATAAGGTGCAGGGACATATGCATCACAGGAATGAAAAACCATGGTTGTTTAGTCAGCTGAGTGCTACTCCAGCTGCTTCCATTTGATCCTCTCTACTAGCTATATGTGCCTGTCACTGTATCTGATGACACCATGTTGTCTGTGTCATGCAATCAACAACTCTTTTTAATGCAGGAGCAAGTCATGGTGTTTGTTCATCATTGATTAAACCAGTGAATTAGGCCAGAGTTTCCGTTGGTACTTTCATGCTGATATCTAGAGAGACCTCCCCCACCAATGCAACAGGGACAAAGCGACCGTCCTGTCTTTCCTGCTGCCAGCGACAGGGCCTAAGGGTGTTTGTACAGAGCAGTAAAGACAAGATAAAAGCCTGTGCCTCACCTGTGGGAGTGTTCAACCTGTAACTTGACCATCAAAGCCCATCTGGGCTTCCCGCCTGCTGCTCCACTCAGACATCAATACTGCTCTATGTTCACCCTGCTGGCTATCATAAAACCTGTCAATATGTAGGCTGTATCCACACAGCAAGCATCAAAACAGATAATGTGTCCTAGAGTCCCTACAAATGATGAGTGTGGGTGATAATGCTTTGATCAGAGAAAATAGGTTCAACACATTAGTCCCCAGTGAAAGCTTATGCAATTTTAAAGGACAAGTCTGTCAGTGCTTGATCTTAGTGTTGCTGCTACAGTCTGTGGCAAAACCATTCAATCAATTTGCTCGACTAAAATTTGCTGGACAATCACTTAGGGACTGAGCGGTCTTTATATCTGATTTTGGTGCTGCCAGGTGCTAGTTTAAAAATAGGCACTGATCCAACTCTAACAATAATGAGCAAACAAGCTGTAACATAGTGAAGACTGGACAAGTTCAGTCCCTTCCAAAAGTGTTCAATAAATATATGATAAAAGTTTGGAATTTCAGTTTTTGTTATCTGTGATATATTAAACAAGATAGAACACTCTACCATTTCATAATCAAATTACCCAATTTTTTTTACAAAACATTTTTAACTGCATATGAAGATGAATTTGCTGTTTAAAACCAGAAGAAAGCAAGAAGCCATGAAAGCACAAGCCCTGTGAAGAAATAAGGTTATTTGCAAAGGTGTGTTGTTGCCTCCATTCATCATCTAGAGTGGTCATAAAATGTAGAGACAGTTAATGTTCCATGACACGAACACATACAGAAAATCCATGGTGTTGATTTTAGAGCTTAAACATTGACATACCAATGTGCTAATTAGAGCGTGACAGGAATATCTTTATCTATATCTTTTTCAGATTGAGAGGGAGACAGAGAAAAAATAAAAAATAAAACAAACAAAAAACAGAACAAAAAGTACGAAGAAATTGAAATTGTTACTACTACTGTAGTATACTCTGTTACTATCCAAATTGTATTTTTTGCCCTTTTGGCTAATCCTGTGAGTTCAGGGTCGCCGCAGCGGATCATTTGTCCGCATGTTGATTTGGCACAGTTTTTACGCCGGACGCCCTTCCTCACGCAACCCTCCCCAATTTCTACTGGGCTTCGGACCGGCACTGCATGGCTGGGAATGGGAACGGGCTGTTAGAGATTCAGTGTCTTGCCCAGAGACACTTCAACATATGGTCGAGAAGAGCGGGGCACGAACCTCCAACCCTATGATCTAGAAACTACATTTATTAGTAAAATTTTAAAAATTATTGTTTTCTCAGCCTGTAGATGTGATTATCAAATATGTGTGTCAGCAGATGCAGTGGTGCTCTCCATAGAACACATATGCTCAGGAGGAACAAATGCCATCCAGCTCACAGCAAGCTGTAATCACTACAACTAGGATTTTTGTTTCTTGCATAAAAAAATTATGTGATTGTACAGAAATAAATATAGACTCATAAGGTTGCAAATACAGCTACTCTGACTGCCAGTAGCATTTTTCCTCTTTCTCGTTGTGTCTCATGGTAAATGACAGCTTTTATTCCTGTATGCAAAGCTGTCAGGCAAAATGCAATTATACACTGGAACAGAATGATACAGTGTCTGCTTAATACATTCTGGATCAATTGAGAAAAATGGACATAGGATAGAAAAGATATTCCTATTAGAGCTTGTGCAAATGTCACCCGTCTGTTGGGGGAGCTTTAGAGCAAAAAGTTTTCAAACGTTCAATGCCACTGAAATGTAAAGCTGTCTGCTTACATGTTTTTATGCCTGTATTTGTTTCTATTTCCCTCTAACCAGCTTCTGCTACTGTCGAGATTATGTTCTAAAATGAACTCGTGTTCTATAATTACTTAGCTTAAGTTCTAAAATTCACAAGAATAACCAGGATACAAAACCCATAATTACATGCAATAATCAGTATAAACATCAGTGAAAGGTTTTTATACCTGAGTAGTGCTGAACCAGCTGCTGCAGTGTATCAAACTGAGCCCTGGTGGTAATGTAGTAGCCACCACTGTCCAGCTTGCGGATCTTATAATGCTTTACATGGTCACCTTTCACATCGTCCCAGTCTCGTATGGACAAGGAGAAAGCACCTGGGACACAAAGATTAAGGGTTGTTGGGATGAGTGATTGAACACCCAAAACTTGTCTGCATAAACTACATAATAAAACTGATAAAATGATGAATTACAGTAAAAGCAGATGAAAAATATGACAAAGCATTCAGTGCTCATTTTACATGATACTTTTCAATACTTGCTACTATAGAAACAATTCCACCAGGACTCAATAGGAAGTAGAAATATTTGAACTCAAGAAACAAAAATCTTGTTATTACACTCTTAGGCTGATATAAACAGTTTTCCCCATTGGTAGTAAATCAGTCACGGCATAATCATGAGACAGTGTCGGTGCGTCTGTGGTTTTACCCTTAGTAGTTTCACTTTCCCGGATGAGATAGGTGCCCCGAGGGTTGCCAGTGGACAGCAGCTGCCTCTCTGCATCCTTACGACCCAGTTTACCAAAGTACCAGCTGCAATTACGGGATGAAACGTGTTAACACCGACAGCAGCTTTATCAAAACATGGTGCACTGCAGCCACTTGGACTCTGCTCTGAGCATGTGTAAAGCCTGTTCATTGTACTTCTATGGTCTGGGATGTTAGCTAAGGTTACTCCGAGAACTAGTGTATAATATAGGTCAGTTGCACTAGTGTCACTGATTAGTAATCAGTGATAAGGTTCCTATTTTTACTTGGTGAAGTTATAGGGAAAAAATATTGGAGGAACAATGATGACAATGATCAACCCAATTAAGTCATTCATGCATCACTGTGGGAATAAGGTCATTAAACAAATACTGTTTAAAGATAGTTAAAGAACTATCCAGTTCTCTAACTGGACTCTCTCTAACTGTTTTATCTTTAGGGCTCTCACTATTTATTCAAACATTTGTTCAAGGTGGTAACATAGTAAATAACTGAATTGCCTGTAAACACCCGTATGAACGTAGAATATAAAGTATTTGAGGCCATCAAAAGTCTATCTGATGTAGTTTTGCCTTGTGCTCCCACCAAAGGGGATTAGTTGTTGCCCTGTTGACTTTGCCATGGGGATCACACTAACAGCACTTAAAGATCTTAGACGCAGCGGATGGAAGTATTTTGGGTTCTACACTGTGAATGTAAAAATATAAAGATGAAGCTGTTCGCCAATATAGCAACAAACAGCTGTTTGTTGCTATAGTGGCCTTACTTAACTGCACATCAGAGCTGAGTTCTCACCTGCTTCTTGCCCTCAAAGGAGGCAGAGGAGTGGAGCAGCCTCAGCTCTACAAAAACTCCTAGATGTGTTGGGACCTTTGTTCTTCCTAGCCTCTGAACAACTTACTTTCAGGACATTACATGATTATGTCTTTATCCCCATCCTTATGACAACATTGACCTAATTAATATGTTAGAAATTGAATGGAATTTCAGAATTGTTGTAATGAACACTTCAGCCTCTAGAGACTGCTAGTGAGGGTTTAGAGCTAATTGTTTTACTATAGCCTGGCATATGGTCAGTCAAGACAAAAGCACATATGCCTATAATGATGTTTACACACAGTGTTTAAATCTGGATTTGTACAGAAGTAATCGTAGTAACAGGCATAGCAGGCACCTGATGGTTTTGATGATGTGGTGGACAAGGGTCAGCTTGGGAAAAATGTAATGTTGGTCATAGTAAACAGATGTCAGAAAACACAATGTATAACAGCTTGCTGTGCGTAGGGCTATGTAACTGCAGACCAGTTTTAATAGATAATTCCTGTATGAATTCAAGGTGAAAGGAGGTAACATCATGGATGTATTAAGAATTAAGGAAGCTTGTTGACTCACAAACCTCACACATGCAGGTGAGCAGGTACAGAAACTGCATCCCTTACCTAAGAGGATATACGTGCCTGTTACTCACAATCTAGCTGACATTTAAAATTCTAAATCTATCTCTTTTTGGTGCCACCTAAATGTCATTTAATCAGGCCAGGAGAAATGTCTGCCCTGCAGGGTAAGTAGAAAAGTTTTTCTGCTGAATTTCCTTCCTTTGGTGGGTAACTCTGCACATGTGCTGTCAATCTGTGGCCTCACATCTACTTATCTCAGGGTAGTTCTAGAGCGCGTTCTAGATAAAAGTTACTAGTCGTGGATTTGTGTACTGTGGGTCTTTGAAGAGTGTTCACAAACAAGCATGCACACACGCACACACACACACACACACACACACACACACACACACACACACACACACACACACACACACTTACTCCTCAGCCTGGATGGAATCCACTGGAGCCACATAATTACTGGGAATGTAGCCACTGCCACCAGTGGTGAGTGAGCGAGCATCCCACCAATCCCCTTCACTGAAAGAGAATGAGAGAAACAAGAACAGAAGAAACACATTAATACACTGCAAACTATGCAAGACATTCTCTGTGAACACACTGAAGCATTGCTGTAGTTTGACTTGTACAGTAAAGTCAATGTCTAAAACATATAATAGGAGTGAGTCTGTAAAGTAGAGGGTAAGATGTGGACGTTCATAGGCAGTTTGGGGTTTGTTTAGGCCTGCAGCTACAAATACTAAAAATGTATACTTAGGATGGATGGGAGACTCGGGGCAGATCTGACATTACCGTTTTTCTGCATGTTTATGCTTGTTTGACGGGTGTTTTTAATGAACTACTTTTATTTGATTTTCCTCACCAAGTAAAAACCCACCAGTTACAAGACATTTGTGGAATAAAGAAGAACTCATGCTAATGCATTATCATCCCATTAATAGGGCCCAACAAGCCTGCCTTATAGTATTGGTAATTGTTGAACTGTACTTATATTACAGTTCTTACAGTCTTTTGCCTCTTTGCTTCTGTGGGAGACGGTGGCACATCAATCGAAGTGTAGCTGCTTTGAAAAGGGTGTTTGCTAAATCTCTCCAAATGAAAAAAACCTCAGAGGAAGAAGGAGGCTTCTTAAAGACCTCTCCGCCTGCACACTCACGCAGCCATTAGTGTCTTTCTATGATATCCTCTGTCTTCCTTCCTCTTTTTGGGTCCATCCAAATCTGAGTTCATCTCAAACTCTTTCATCAGTTCAGCTACTCAGGTGGTCTTTTTTTTAAATTTAAATTTGCTTCCTTCTTTTTTGCCTTCTTGTTGATTCATTTTAAGAAAAGAAGTCTATCAAGCATGTACTGCTGTATCAAACTTTAGAACGAAAAAGAAGATTATGAAATGCATGGTAATTCATCTGCCACAATGTTTATAAGAATCAGATTTTTAAGACTTTCTAAATGAGGTGGCCGCTAAAAATGGCACTAAAATGTCTGATAATGTGACCAGCACAGAGGAATAAATCTATCATAAACCACTCTCAGTCTGACGTGTTATTTGGTGTTTGCTTTGCACCTGTCATTAAATATTCAAATTCTAAAGGTTATGATGCCACCTAGATTTTTTTTCAGCACAGATACAATGTACAAATGAGCAACATATTAAGGAGAAAAAATAGTTATGAAGCTGTTCCTGTATTTTTTCTTTAGCCACTATTCTGTTGTTCAGCAACCATAAGGGTAGAAATCATTTTTATAAGCCCAGTAAGCAATTCTTTACCTCACACTCCTTAGTAGATCATAATGCACTTCAGCATAAGGGTCTGCTATGGCCATTGGGGCACATGGCTAGAACAGCTGTGCTCTTTACTCCCACTATGGCCCTTGAGCCTACTGACAGGAATTGTTCTATAAAGGAAAAACCTGTTATGATGTAGCTTTTTGCCATCTGTCACATGGTTCTTCATTACCACGAACAAACACACTGTTGCCTATTTTGACTTAATCCCACAAACACTAGTCAAGTTTCCATTAACACATTTCCAGAATGTCAGCAAAGACAATTCTACTACACGTGTTTCTATTCAGCACTGTTATGGGAAAATATTAGGAGCTGGGAACATTTAGATAAACAGAGAAATTCTCCAGTTGGAGAAGCAACAGAAGACCTTGACAGGAGAACATTACAAGAGCTTCAAATGTACATCAAAGCTAGGTTTTCTACAAGTTTGAGGTTTAAAGGTTAGTAAAACTGCAGAGGCTATTTTTATGCTAATGTTAAGTGACAAAACATTTAACTGAATTACCACAAGATGAAGAGAATTTGTTAAAAGACAGGGAGAAAAAGCAGGGGAAAGGGAGAGAGTCTATTTGTGATAATAGTCATAACCACATGTTATGACTTATTGCTTACGATGCTTCTTTTGCATGGTTATGAATACAGTCATGCTTTAAGATTTTGGCTATTGGTGTAGACAGCAAGAGTGTATTGGCTATGTGAGGTTTTTCCTAGAGGAACAGTTCAGTTATAAAGTCCCGCAGACTGAATACAAAAAACTTCTGAGGGTGGGGGGGCTGACGCATTATTGGTTTTGATCTTTTGCTGACAAACAGACAGCGACTGTAACTAAAGTAGAAGCAGGTAAGACAAATGTCAAGAGGAAAGTGGAGTTTCATTCATTCACATTTACTCTCACTTTTCCTTCACGTCATTTATCTGTACGTCACCACCATCTCCCTTTGCGCTTTTTCTCACCTAGTGTGTTCATTCTTCATTCCTCTACTCTTGTCTTCACACACATTAATATCCAGTACAGCCAGCAGTAGCACTTTAGCATCCATCATTACCAATGCTTCCACATGAATACACAATCACACATGTACATTTCCTTCCCTTATCCCCGAGCTTTGACAGTGTCTCTCTGACACACTGCACCGGCTAGTGCTTGTTTCTATCACATCTCTTTACACAGCAGGAGGGACTGTCTTTGGGTGTATGTGTGAGTAAGAAACACAGACAAAGGAGTTGAGGAGTTGTTGGTCCTTCGTTTATGCTGAATAGAGCCACGATTGGGGATCACCTGCGGACAACATACAAGGCAGAAACAGGCCTGCTTCCCTTTGTTTGATAGTGGATCCCTCCCTGGAGGGAGGGATGGGTGGAGGGACTGATGGAATCTCAGTGGTCTGCCTTTAGAGAGAGTAAAGTATGCAGAAGTGAGAGAATGTTCTCTGTTGTTGTTAAGATATATGCGTATGTGTTTGCGTGGAGCTGGAGAGACATAAACAGACATGGCAGGGTGGAGCCCAGTCTTTTGTCTTCAGAAACAAACCCCCTTTAACAAGCTCTGCTGTAAAAAGACAAATGAGAGTAAACAAAGAATGTTGACTGAGAGGAGCCACATAGTACAGACAGGCATTCATAACACCACTGTGTGTTTATTCATATCCTGCAGCTGAATCAGAACAATACTAATTTCATTTACTAACAGTGCAGACTTGCAGCTTTTAGTAAAACAGGAGCCATTTCCTGATTATGTCTCTCACAATAACATATGCATGGTGGGGATAAACAGCCCAAACTCAGTGCAGCACCTTCTAAACATTTATAGACAGTGGCCTGTTTCCTACAGAATGCCACCAGAAGACAAAGACGAACATCAGTGCCGTCTGTTAGCTGAGGCGGTACTGGGACCTCTGGTGGCCTTATTTCACGTGAGCCCCTCCTGTCTGGGCATCTGTCACCCACTGCCTGCCAGCCTTCACAGTCTGGAGCATTTGAGTATTTCACTGTTTTCTCCAGCTTTGCCCAGCAGGGGTCAGTGTGGATAGTTAGAAGAGGCCTAGTCCAGATTCAAGACAGCAAGGCATGGGTAGGATGGAGAGAGGCTGAAAGAAGAGGAGAGAGGGAGGAGGGGACAAGGAGTAAAGATGCAGCTCTGTTGAAGAGAGACAAGAGTAGGAGGAAGAGGAGGGAATCTTGGCTATAATGATGGTGTCTTCCTGCTCTAGCTGAGGCCCAGCAGGGATTGAGGTGTGCAGAGGAATGTACAAGATCCCAGCTGGGACAGGATGCTCACTGGGTGTGGTGAGGAGAAGGAGTGCCCTTGCTGGGCCAAAGGGTGGGATGACTGCCCAGTTTCTTTAAAGTTCATCACAGCCTGACTTATACCGAAGTATATGGCGGCTGTAGTGCAGTTCGTAAGGCAGTTGACCATGGACCACAGGGTGGGTGGTTTGATCCCTGCTCCCGGCTACATGTCAAAGTGTCCTTGGGCAAGACACTGAACCCCAAGTTGCTCCCAGTGAGTCAGGTGAGCACCTTGCATGGTAGCCACCGCCATCGGTGCGTGAGTGTGTGTGAATGGGTGAATATGAAGCAGTGTGAAGAGCTTTGAGTGCCAATATGTAGAAAAGCGCTATATAAGTGCAGACCGCTGATACGACTCACATTATTTTGACTAATATTAGCAAATATGAATCTGCAATTATTGGAAGGTGTGATTTCCACTAGGTATTCATGCGCATTGTTGTTTTACCATGGATTTCTCTGCTCACACACAGAGTCTATAAAAACTATTCATGCCCTTTGGAAGTTTTCACTTATTATATCATTATGTATCAGTATGCTGGCCAAAAACTACACCTTAAAAGCAAATAAACACTCCAAACAAGGCAGTGATTATTGCAAAGTAGAAGTCAGGGGATGGATAGAAGAATGTTTCCAAGTGACTGACTATCTAATGGTGTACAGTTAGGAAATGGAAGGAATAAATCTGCCCAGAGCAAAAGCTAAAGCCAAATGGAATCAACCAGGATTCGATGTGGTATGCACTGTACTAATTGACTCACTTTCTCCACTTTTCCTATAATTAGAACCAAATTTGATGTCTAGAAAGTCAACGGCTTTCAGCTCGTCCCTTCATGGGTCTCCACAGCAGCACATGTTCCGCATGTTGATTTGGCATGTGTTTTTAAGCCGAATGCCCTTCCTATCGCAACCCTTCCCTTTTTTTCGATACCGGCATCAAGGTTAGCTTGGTGCCTTCCAACAATGTTCCGAGGTGATAACATAATCTAGAAAGCTTCAGTTTAGATGATGTGATTTGGAGGAGTTTGGAAGGAGCTAACCAAACAAGGCTACAACCTTGTAGTCATAGTAACCAGTTACAACAAATATTGGTGAAATCAAGTTTTAGTTATACCAAAACTATGGTGTCATAGGGCTATCATAAAACAATATTATTCCACAGTTATTCCAAATGGTGGTTTATCCATTTGCACAGAAATCAGAGACCAAGCAGTGTAGTGACAGCTACAAGCTGGTAATAAACCTGAATATCACAGTCACATTAAACCTGCTGTATTTCTGAAATACATACACCAAGCAGCCTAATTATAATCATATCGAATGGAGAGCAGGGCCAGAGCACAGTCCCAGCAGTCTGTTCATCTCCACTGGAGATGCAACACTGGAGAAACCCAAACAAACAGAGGGGCACCTAAGGTTAGCTTCAGCAGGCTCAGACACAGCCTCATGTAGACAGAAAGAAAATCAAAACCATCCGCACACTGAAGCCGGGATGGCTAAAGAGCTGGCAGATCACCATGTATCCACTCCCATCCCAACACACACACAAACACACACACAGGTTGCCTGCAGCTTTGCTGACTGGAAGAAAGACTAGCCAACATCAGTGTGGGTGTAACAGGGCCCTTCCTGTCCAAGTTCAGAGGGAAGTCTTCAAGGAACACGACACTCATCACTGCTGGCTGGAGACCCTGCTCCACCCTGTATAAACCTTAAATTAACTGCTGATTGTCATACTGCATGTTCAAACTACCACTTTTACCTCATTTGAAATATTTTGCAGCCTTTAATATTTTGCCCTATATAAAGCTGCTGCTAATCCTGGCTTGCTTAACGATTTCCTATGGTTTTAAGCCTTTTTTGACATGTCGAAAATTCAGTGTTGCCCCATTGACTTTTACAGTTGAACATGTTTTCTATTATTTATCATTTATGAATAAAGCAGACTTATTTTGGGTTTTGTTTTGGTCTAGATTTTGAAACCAAAACATTTCTGTATACAAGATCCCACTTTTACCTCAGTTGAAATGTAAAAGTCCTGTCTGCTCCCCTTCCAACAGCAAACACCATCCGCTTTATGACAGTGATAAAATGGTAAATTTGCATTAACCCAAGTGCAGACAGTCTGATAAGCAGCTGTAGCAACTTACGTGCTGTTGATAATCTGGAACCTTTCTCCTTTCCTGAAGCTGAGGTCATCTTCTGTCCGTGCCTCATAGTCATAAAGTGCCACAAAGAGGGTGACTCCTGTAGGTGAGAAAAAATTTGTGTCAGCACTCTGCAGATTAGTGAGGGACGATGAGGCTCAGAGCCACACATAGGACTGGCAGGGTACTGGAGGTTTCAGGACAGTGACTTAAAAAACCCATCAATCTTGGGCTTAATTGTAGGTTGAGATCAAAGGTTGTGCCTAAATACCTAAATAAAATAATAAATAAATAAATAGATAGATAGATAGATAGATAGATAGATAGATAGATAGATAGATAGATAGATACAAATCTTTCCTATCACATAAACACCCACAAACGAAATACAAGGTGAGGGGCAGTGTTGAGCTATAACGCATTACTAGAGTATACTTCTTTCCAGAATATACTATCAATGTAACACACTACTAGTCACCTTACTGTCATAATAGTTCGTACTAATAAGTACAATAACAAGTTTCAAATAAAATTTCAGTAAAATTAAAGTTATTTCCTCTAAAAACACCTTATTACAACATTAGTTTTTTGGTGTGAAATCAAATTTATTATTTGAAGTCATCACGTGACTACAAAAATGGAAGTGCCTACAATCACCGGCAAGAAATATTCCAATTACTTTTATTTTGTCGGGACAAAATATAAATTGTGTGCGGACAGTGGTAAGATTCTTTCCACTGCAAAAATAAGACCTCACACCTCTTAAAACACTTATCAGCACAGCACAACAATATAAAGGTATGGAAATACACCCTAACAAAGATAGGCCCTATGTGGCTGTGGAGGTTGGCTGTAGCCCTTCAGTGGCTAAACAACTAAAACTGAATTTTAATCATCAGCAGCAGCCACAACAAGCAACAGGAACTAACAAAGCTTGTGGCTGCATATGTGATGTAATAGCTATTTCCACCATTGAGTCTTCATCTGTCTTTTTAGACCCTAACCCTAAGTAATGAGTAAAAATTAATAACGGAACAAGATACTTTTGACATGTTTGACAAGTTTGACTTTTCTTTTTCTATTATTATGTTGTTTCAGTGCAAACAAAAACAATAAGCATGTGAGTACCAAAACCATTTGGATTTGGAACAATTTTCTGACAGGATTGCAAGGGTGCCGATATTTATGGCCATGACTGTACGTACAAGGTCACCATCACTCTTAACACAGTCTAATGACTGATGAAACCACTTTTGATCGGAGATACAGTACTCAGAAATACCAAAACTAATACAACCAACATTGTTGCCTTTAACTTTGTAGTTCAATATATTGTATCACTAATGGAGACTATGGATGCACAATCCGATGTTGTGTGAAAACATCTCTTCCTATAATGTAGCTTGATTTGTCTTCCTTAACAAAGATGTATGGAGAAGTATGGAGATGAGACAACAGCAGCACTCAAAAGGGTTTTCTCAGGTTCGAGGTGACTGCATCTGTTAAGCTGTTTAAAGCTTCTGAGTATCTGGCAAATGGAAGTTAAAGCTGCCTTTTTTAAAGTCCACTTACACTCTCTTGATCACATTTATTCATGCCATTTCACTTAAGACACTCACAAGGCTGAGGTTTTCAGAGAGAAAGTGTTGTTATAAGGAGGATATGTGAGGCTTTTTCTGAAATGACTGCAGATATTGTGGAGAGAATCTGCTGCTATTCATGTGATAACAAACAAAGCAAAGGGTGGGTGCAATCTGTTAAGAAAGTGCGTCTGATTCAGCCCGCTGTGGTTTTTTGACCTTCACAACTTTAACAAGACCTTTAATGTATCATAGCTGTGCAACGTTCAAATGTTCCATTAAGTTGACAGAGGAAGTTGCTACAGTAGGTGCTGGGGTCCCCCCCATGTAGTTATGTAAGGTCATAGGACTAACTGCAAATTTCCATTTGGGAAAATGGCATCAGCAAATGATCAACTGATAATCAATAATATGTCTAATGCCAGCTCCAATTAGGGTTCTTCTGCATTGTCACTGACAAGGAATAACTCTGGTGCAAAAAAGCTAGTAGGCAACTGTGTAATAACATAGGCTGAGATGGAAGGGTGGCTTATGTCCAATTTTGCCCAGTGGGAGAAAATTAAAAGCTAAACCTCTCTCTGCTGCTTTGCCATGGTGTGGATTTGGATTATACAGTGCAGAAAATAATCTACATTTTAAGGCAGTAGACTCCTGCTAAGTTAAGTGGAAATGCTGCGTTCCTCTGCACCACAGCCTGGGCTCAGTCAAACATAAAGGATATCCTGAGTAGGAATATTCCCTACCTAAACAATGAGCCTGAAGCACAAAGCCCCTGTGCTAATGCCAGCCGGATATTCCTGACAAGGCTGGGCTGTATGGAGTAAAGCTATAGCAGCAGCTATGAAGTGAGGATTGTCAGGATTTTGGGACACTATGGGAAGTCTTTGACAGCACAAACAATCACTCAGAGTTGTGCTTTTGCATTTGGTGCTGTAGGTGTGCTCACACAAGTACTGAAAGATTCTCAGAAAACGAAGCAGGACCTTCACACTACAATATGTGTTGCAGATACTTCTCTTCTGTCAAACAATAAAGACTTATTGCTCTTCAAACAAATTTCCTCTCATTGAGTTATTTGTTATTTGCAATATGAATGTGTCTCTCTTTCTGTCCTTGCTCTTGCTCCAACCAGATAGCACAGGGTAGGTTTTAATGAGTGTTCTACTTCACTCTGCATTTGTCTGATATGTTGGCCAATGAGCAGTTCTGTACCCTACTAGTAGAGGCAATAAGTTCAGGGCAGGCACTCTCTTAGTTTTCTTTTATACATTTTCTGTAGAATTAGTATAGACCCTAAACCTGGAGGCAGCATTTACATTAGCATTGCATTCTGATACATTACACCACACTGCTTTGCTTCAATTTTAGTCAATTTCAACTAGGGCTGCAGGTATCAATTATTTTAATAATCAAGTATTCTATAAATTATTCCATCAATTAATCAAATAATTGCATAAGGAATAATTTAGCTTTATTAAGGAGCAATAGTACAAATACAAAAGAAAATAAGACATCGTAATTAAATTCTTATCAGTAAACAACACTGTGCTGATGGGTGATTAATAACATAATTAACTTTTATTCATTGTTTTTTTCATTTATTTTTCCATGGAACCATCATCTATTAAAATGTGAATCTGTTGCATACCGATGCAATTTTTAGCCAGAGTACAGGTAGCAACCTATCAGGGGTTACACTGCTCCAATCCGGTGCAATGCCTAGTTTCAGCTTTAACTTTACTCGGCCTTGAACTTTCACTGTGCAACTAATGGGATCACAAATGTCTTGACATAACCTGTGAGCAATTTGTAATAGATAAAAACGTATTGTCTTTGTTACTGTGGTTAAGAGACATTATCTGATGATTAGCAGAGTAAAAAAATGACTTTTCCTTTTATGTGGTGAATGACTTTTAAATATGCTTTGTTTCAATATATACATTTTGACAAACAAGAATGTCATGGCAACATTGAGCTTAAAATGATTACAATCAATTGCATTTTTTAAATTGGTACTAGTTTTATTAATCTGAGCGGCCATATCTGTAATTTTGACCCTGTAATTCCCGAATAAATAAATATTTTCGTGAGAGAATTGACAGACACACTGGATAAGTGTATATAAACTTTCGTTCCAAAGTGTAGGTAGCTTCCCCATGTTTAGGTAAGAGTTTTAATAACTTGAGAAGGATGAGTGCTTGTCTTCAGCCTCCTCTGGTGTTTGGTTTTACCTGTTGAAATGCAACAACCAGCTGACCTTTGGTTTGTTAGAGACCAGACTTCAGACTTACTCACAAAGCAATGACTTTGTCCTAGCTCTGGTGCTAAGTATGGAGTCAAATCCCTAATTAATACCAAATATTAACTCGTCAAATCTATGTACTATGTGTTGAGTCGTAAAAAAGTAATCAGGTCGTTTTAGATTTGGCTAAACATAGCCACTGATAAAATAAATGAGTACAGTTTGGAAATAATAATACTTTTTTAATTATTATTTCAAAATAACAGGTTATTTTGGTCCCTGAGACACTGAACCCCAAGTTTCTACTGGTGCCTCAGGGACTTTACTCAATAAAATACAAGAGTGCTACAGGAGCATAATCCATGTAATGGAAAAATAAAATAAAAAATATCAGGTGTATCTAAATATATATCTGAGAGTATGACTGCTTGAGCCATTTTTAACAAACTTCTAAAGATGACCTAAATACATCTGAACATCATATGTTCCTTACCGGTCCCACCGCGAGTCCTCAGGGTTCCAGTGTGAGAGGAAGTGCTGACTCCCCCAAAAACAGCCATTCCCTGTCCAACGGGGGCGTGGAAGTTGTTGTAGTTAGGGATTGCCGTGACCCCAAAGTTGGGGTAGTGCTGCGGTGTGGGGTCAGCCCCATAGCGATAACCTGCTCCCTGGGAGATGCTGGTGTCTCTGTCATCTGTGAGTTTGGTTGCTTCCTTATCCTTGCATTGCACACAGCCCATTATCTATAATCTGGGTACAAAAACAAAGAGAAGACATTAGATTGGTGAAGGTGAAACAAGACTTGACATACAAATATCTACTAGGAAAGATTAGCCAAATCAAAACACCTAGGATAAAGACAGACTATTCTATGATGAAAACCCCAAGGGATTTATTAAAGTGAGCAGTTGAGGATGTGAATGTAAGACCCATTTAGATCATAACTCATAACTAAATGTGACGGCAGAAGATTACATCAACAAGAAATACCACGAAAACGGCTAACAGAGCCTAAATGCAGGTCACAAATTCAACATACAGTAATATAAGCTTGACTTATGGATTGATAAGATAAAACATGTTGAAAAGATGAACAAGCTGACAGAAAAGCGCTTGCCTGCAAAGCACGGCAAACAGAAGTAACCTCATCACTCTGTTCAAGGTTCTCACTTCATGCAGCTTTCTCTACAAAGGACATCCTTTCAATGATTAGTGTTCTGCTCTGGGAGACAGGGACCTATTTTTATAGCGTGACACACATCTCTGTCACTCGAAGACTCACGCAAATAGCGTCTCTTTTATGGTCAGGGAGAATAACGGATTCTATCACATTGATGTCAGGGAGGCTGGCCGAAGAGAAGGGAAGATGTGAAGGCACAGCGCTGTGCTGTCAGATCACCCTGTTGATCTTAATAGAGAGTGGAGGAAAGACGGAGTGTGCCAGCCCATGGATGCTTCTTTTATCATGGGGCTGAACAAAAAGACACCCTGAGCAGCCAGGAAGAATCCTCATCCGTCTTCCATATATAAGAAGCTATCACAGTATTCAGTTCTGCATGTTTAACAGAGGATTAATCCTCTTATATAAAAAGTTCCAATGCATTTGAAATATGCCATTATGTTGAATGGGCGGCAGTCGTCACTGATGAGTAAGACCACTCTGATTGGCTGTTCAGCTTAGCAAATCAATGGCTCTCCTGCAACACAGACTACGAGTAGCTATACCACAGTCAATTTGTGTCCATTTCTTCTCCGGAATTCCCTCCTTGTGATTATTAAAACCAATATTCAGGTTGGGCAAAATCTGCCCAACCAGATTTGACTCCAATCAAGAGCAATGTGAATATCAGTGGGATCAGATTATATTTCCCATGGCTGATTCACAATAACAGCCACCTAATTTTTTGATTATCTAATGCTTTTAATGTGAAGGAGCAACAACAGGAAATGTTTGGTCATCATAGCAACTTTAATACCAGAGTGTTTACATGCTTAAACAGAATTTTAATTACTGCAGATAAGAAACTATTTACAACTGTATCAGAGTCTGTGTCCTGTGAGTCTGTCAGAAGTCAGATGTGTGCAGTTAGAGTGTTGTCTCAACTTTTTTGTGACCCATGAGATGTTTTACTACACAGGACAAGAGCTAACCTTTTTAGCTTCAAGCTAATTTGATCTTACATTGAAACTACACGTAAGGGGAATGGAAACTTAAACCCTAAACCTAGTGCAATAACAATGCACATTCAAGAAAGAATATTCTTTCATCATCAAAACTAACAAAAATGGTCAAGGAGTGTCATAAAACAGTTATAGTAAAATAATGAAAAATTAAAAAGTGCAAAAGTTTGCATCCGCCTTGAGAAATGAATTAAACATTTACTTTAGTTAAATTCTAATGAAGAAACATTTAAAATAGCTAATGGTGCATTTAATTTTATGTTGATAAAAACTCTCCATTTCAGAATAAGGGGGTGCAAATTGTTGCAAATGACTGTATCTAAATCCATAGAATCAGTGGCATTTCATTTAAAAGAAAAGATCTTCACGTTTTTTAAGCCTTGCAGTTGGTGTACTGTTGTTACATTGTTACTGTAAGAAATGTCTGGGTGGAGATGCAGCTGCAAAAGCTGCAGTTTATGTGTTGTGGTTAAGACTGTAGTCTTGAGTTCAAATGCTGTGATATATAAAGCTGCACTTTCCTGCATACTATTTGCATCTTCCAGTCATCTGCAGCTCACAACATTGTTCTTTACTGTTTAACTTCTTTTGTTAGAACGTACAAAGTATTTGCTTTTCCTTCTTTTTGTCGGACATTGAATATGTCAATAAGCGGTCTTGAAATGATCAAATAACAAAACTGAGTCCTAGTGTATAGTGTATAGTACGTGTCAGTGTGCATTCAGAGAATGGCACACATTTCTTCACCTAAAGAAATTGTTTTTATGTGTAAAACACAAATATTTTAAAGCCAGATTCCAGTGATAATTAATGAGGCATCATTAAAAAAGGGGCGTTCCATCAATTTTACACATACACATAAGATTATCACTGGAGCCATAAGTTGTATCACATCAGTAATATAATGTGTTCTGTGCAGTGAGAGAGCTTTATCCCATGAAATTACTGTAGTGACAACAGTATCTCTGACTTGATTTGGAGATTAAGTTGCAGAGATGAGCTTTTTTGTCCTTTCGGCTTATGCCGTGAGTTCAGGGTCGCCACAGCGGATCATTGTCCGCATGTTGGTTTGGCACAGTTTTTACACTGGATGCCCTTCCTGACACAACCCTCCCCAATTTCTACCGGGCTTGGACCGGCACTGCACAGCTGGGGAGGGGAATGGGCTGTTAGGGTTCAGTGTCTTGCCCAGAGACACTTTGACATACTGTATAGCCGGGACTGGGGATCGAACCACTGACCCTGTGAACGTGGACGACTGGCTTACCAACTGATCTACAGCTGCCCCCAGCACAGCTGCAGAGATATTTTTATTAAATGTTGCCCCAAATGCCCTGAATCTCCCTAATTCCATCAGGACATCTAGCACATGCTAAATTGACTGGCCTACTGCAGACTGCTGTTTAAGTGATGCCAATTCAGATAATTTGGGGCAGCGTTTTTTTTTTTTTTTACATGTCTTTTGTAATAAAGTAAAAATGACAGGAGACATGAGTAGAGACAATTTAGTGTTGGTTTTAGCGTGTGTATGGCAATTGTTGAAAATACTATAAACTTAGAAATTGAGTTTGTTTACATTGAAGATGAACTGTCTTTCACAAAACAGAAAAAAATACAAATAAGTATAAATAACTGCCACAAGAAACCTGTTGTACCATTAAAAAAATGTGACTTTTTCAAGAAGCAGAATTTCAAGGTCTAAATCTGCTGTGTAGAGTTCATGTATGACTACACTAGAATGCTCTTTTCTCAGCATAAAATTTTGAAATATGACGAGAGCCACACCTTTTGACAATCTTGTGTACTCCGTGAGGCATTACCATCTTATCTAACCATCTCTGCAAACAAGGATGAAAATAACAATGTGTTGGCATGATTTATCAGTGCAGATTCCAGAGGCAATAAATCTAGGCTCTCCTTCGAAGACAAAGTGCTGGTCTGCATTCAGTTCCAGTCTGTCCTCAAATGTGTCACTTGAGAATATATTTCACTCCCTGTTGTTTCTCTCCCGTTTTCTTAGTGTCTGCCGACTCAGTTACCTCATTTGACTGCAGAGAGGAGAGGGAAATTTATTCAGTAGAGTCAAACAGAGGATGGAGAGAAGAAGAATGGAGGAGAAATGTGGGCTTCCCCTTCTTACCAGCAACAATAAACAACAGGAGGATCATAGGAAGGAACATCAATCTCTCAGCAATCAACAATGTCACTGACAAACAATAACCACTCTAAGTTGAGATAACCACACACCAATATAATGACAAGCTGATGAAGAAAATAGACTGGATACAGATGCAAGACTGCAAACAAATAAATGTTGTTATATTTGTCTACTGCCAATATAAGTTTCTAATGGTTTCCATGACTACCATGACCTTACCTCATGGAAAATCAAAGGTAGGTGATGGTGTCAACTCCATTTTAGAAGAGACTCAGTTGTTGTCACTAAACATCTTGTTGATATTTTAGACTGTTTAACATAATAGTTTGGAATCTTTTAATTAATTTATCAAGGGGTATGAAAACCTTTGCACTGATATAATTATCATTATTTTAATTTATGGGGACGCAAACTTAATCCTAACATATTTAAATTATACGACTTAAAACCCAGACTCAACTACTTTCATTTGCTGTTTGTTATTTTTATCATCATCAACTAGCATCGTGTCTTCACTGTAAAATATGAAATTGCACTCTGTTCCACATCTTTTTGAGCTCTTATGCTATTTAAGGCTGACTAACTACTGCTGCTGTGGTTTGAACTAATGCTATCAGCGTAAATTACAGGGCAGGATACACCAAGATGACTGTTGGTGGTCAGCCAATGTTGGGCCAATGTCGAGTGTCCATCAGCCTAGTCTTTGTGGTGTGCCCCACACTGTCGTTGCTGTTTGGACTTCCCGTGGGGGCTTTTTGGCATTAGTCAGTCTC
Organism: Channa maculata; assembly: GCA_020496755.1. Classification (NCBI taxonomy): domain Eukaryota; kingdom Metazoa; phylum Chordata; class Actinopteri; order Anabantiformes; family Channidae; genus Channa; species Channa maculata. The sequence continues at coordinate 22,034,215 of CM035616.1, read as the reverse complement.
TGACACAATTGTATTTATTATTTTTACTTGGTATCAAACATATCCTTGATTTGAAGAAGTGGTATACTGTAGTAAGCAGCAGTGGTGTGAAAGCAATATGCTAACACCGCTTTGTTTACAGTTAGTAGATCCATGGTTTCACGCAAGCACAGAATATGCAGCACTACAGGATCGTGGGATCTCGTTTTTGCAGGGTGTTCTGGCCCCACCTGTTGTCTGTGACAAAGCCAACATAAGCAGACACAGCAGCTGGTGCTAGTTCTTTGACATGCCTTTAGAAATGTGGAAAATTTTTTAAAAATGTGTTTGTAATGTTATCAGCACAGGTCATGCTGTTTATCATCCTTTAGAGTTCATCATTGTAATCATAGGATTTATTTCTTAATTACCACAACTGTTTTAACACCCATTTACAGTTTACTGTCATGTGAAAAAAATTAAGATACCCTATTAAATACCCTACCCTACCCCCGAAAATCTAGTGTTACCCCCTTTGCTGAAAGTCACCCCACCGCATCGCAATGGGATTAAGATCTGGGCTTTGACCCGGCCATTGCAGGACTCGGCATTTCTTAGTTTTCAATATTGTCATCTTGTAGGGGCCAGTTCCGCTCCATTTTTAATTTTCTTTTACAGATGGTCTCACGTTACTAAACCTGATCTCTAACCCTATCTGACTGACAGAATTCACGTTGGATTCTACGATGCTGTCCAAATAATTCAATCTTAGACTGTCCAAAGAACATTATTCCTAAAGTCTTGGTCTTTGTCTACGTCCTTTCTGACAAACTTCAGTGTGGTCTTTATGTTGATTTGGCACAGTTTTTTAAGCCGGATGCCCTTCCTGATGCAACCCTCCCCAATTTCTACCGGGCTTGGACCGGCACTGCACAGCTGGAGAGGGGAAGGGGCTGTTGGGGGTTTAGTGTCTTGCCCAGAAACACCTCGACATATATCCGGGACCGGGATCGAACCACTGACCCTGTGGATGTGGTCGACTGCCTTAACAACTGAGCTACAGCTGCCCCCAGCTTAAGTTGCAGAGATATTTTTGATAAATGTTGCCCCAAATGCCCTGAATCTCTCTAATTCCATCAGGACATCTAGCACATGCTAAATTGACTGAACCACTGACCCTGTGGTCAGTGGATTACTGCCTTTACCAACTGAGCTACAGCTGCCCCTCTTCAAAATGCTGAGTAACAATGTTTTAATCATGTGGACCTGATGTGATACACCCGTGTGTGTGTGTGTGTGTGTGTGTGTGTGTGTGTGTGTGTGTGTGTGTGTGTGTTTAGCTATTTTAAGTGTGAATAAATGTGGGGATGTCTTAATTTATTTCTCACCAGAAATTGCACTTTTAACTTACATTTCACAGCAACTTTTAAAAACTCTTCTTCTGTTTTAATTGTAAAGTTTTATTAGTTAAATCTCTCAGTATTGTTAAAATTGATATTAGATATCCATATGTCCAAATATAACATACAGGCTTTTATAGGGTGTCCTAATTTTTTCATGACTGTATTAAACTGTTGTACTGGCGCCTATAGTCATGCCTCTAACCTATCAAGCTGCTTATACTTTTACAACAAATGAAGGAATGACCAAGCAACAGCATGCATTTTCCTTTGTTTTTTCAATCAAGAATAAAATAAAATAGTATCACCTGTAGGATGTTACTAACAGGTCTTGCTGACGTTTGACGTAACTACAGTACCTTCGTCAAGATCACAGCATTCACAAAAGCATCACACATTGCCCTTGTTTAGGCTATAGGGTGTGATGCCAGCAGAACTGCTGAGAGAAAACCCTTTTCTCTACAAATTAGAACAGCAGTATTATACTGACTGACACACTGTGACCACTCTTTCAACATAATTACAGACTGATCCCTCCGATGGCATGCTGGTGCTGACAGAAATCAAAATGCCCATCAGTACAATCAGAGGTTGTCACTGGAAGTGGAGGGTGTTGGAAATCTCACTGTGTTATTTGTGTTTTTTTTTTTATCCCACCAAAACATCAGGCATGACATTCCTCCCTCTGCCTTTTGCTTGTGTGGTTGGTTTAGCTTTGTGGCTCAGGAGTAAATGAACAGAGTAGGAAAGGCCATCAAGAAACAACATACCCTCAGCTTAAGGTAAAATGGACCTCAGCAATTCAAGGGTGAATTGAATACATTAGAAAACACTGCACCTTTTGTAATGATCTTGGTTTGACTGGCATGACCTGGCATCAAAGCCACAAGCAGGGTGAAATGGCCGCCTCACACATGCATCATCAGTACAGCAGCAGTGTCACAGAAACACTGTGACAGCACTGTGAACATGCGCTGTAATCCTGTGTGACAGCACACAGGGCAGTCAGGGGGCCAAGCGACAACAGCAGCAGCAATGCTGGACTTGGAGCAAGACTGCATAGCATTTCTAATCGTATATGTCCACAACAGAACCCAGCACCGACTGAGATTACAAACAGCTCTGCATTCTGACTCTTTACATAACCCATGACTGGCAGAGGCAGACTGAATCTGCTTTTGGAAAGCAAACAAGTGTATTGATTCCTCTGAGCCGGATGGAAAGCTGCTGGTGTGCAGTTGTTAAATGATACTCTTTGGAGCATAAAATGATGATGGATCAAGTCTTTTTTTTAGGAAGAGATAAGGTTTAGCATTAGAGCTGGACATGTGCATTTGGATGTTCGCAGTTTGGCTGGATCTTTGATCGCAAGTGATGTCAGTGACACAAACAAACATGTAAAATAGAATATCTTTCACTACTGTCATGTAAAGCACTGTGGAGTCACTGTTGGCCATTTGAGTGACACATCAAGCAGTCAGTGTGTGTGTTTCTTCTGCTATAGTTTAAGTATTATTATTATCATCTAGTTTGGTGTTGGCAGAAAGAGTAACAGCTCAATGAGCCAAGAGCCCCCTACATGGGATGCTTTTTTAATTACCTACTTCTACATTACCTTTAACGTTGCCTACCCAATTAGTCAACTGATACGCCTTATGGGAATAATGATTTGACGTTCAACAAACTCTAATGAGATGTATGGACTACAAATATTTACAGTAAGCATGGTTCTAGACTACTGAATAGAATTCAGAAAGGTTTGGGGTTGCTTAAAGTCCACAAACAGAGAAAAAGGCTCACCTGTTTTTTTTGTAACTGTGACTGTTCACCCTTTTTAAAAATCAGCTTTTCTTAAAAGCTGATTTCTTAACTGTCATATTTTTCATATTTTTCCCAGAGAGCGTCAATGTCTGCGAAACGAAGGAGCAATCTAATTACTCATCTGCTACTTGTAGCAATAATTTTTAAATGGTAAACGGTCCACATTCATATAGCGCTTTTCTACCTATTGGTACTCAAAGCGCTTTACACTGCTTCTTATTCACCCACTTGCACTCATAATCACACACACTCAAACACCGATGGCAGCGGGCCAACGCTCACCGGGAGCAACTAAGTTGCGGTTCAGACCCTTGCTCAAGAAACTTTGACACGTGACCAGAGGAGCCGGGGATTGAACCAAAAACCAGAGGGATTGGTGGTCTACCTTCATGTGTCACAGTCACAGTTTTTTAGTTACCAGGTTTCTAAAGTGCATGTAAACTCTGTTCCCTAAAATATTGTAATTCCGTTACTTCAGTTTTCCTAACAACTCTAATCAATTAGAACAATCGGTTAAGAAAACAGATTACTGGATTTATGTTAAATGAAATCTGCTTCCCTTGAAAGACAGCCCTGACAGTTAAGTCCTCTTCAGCAGGCCCAGTGAGGGCCAATCTCATCACTGGCTGCTCTCTTTGAACTCAAAGCTCTTTCATCTCTTTATGTTGCTCTTCCTTCCCTCCTTTTCACGCAGCCCTCTCTGCTGATTAATTATTCCTCCTTCACAGAAAAAGCTGCCACCTGCTTGCCGTAGGGTCTGTTTTGCTGTTTATTCCCCAAGTCACTGGCTTCACAGGGAAAGAGCTCTAGAGGCAACTAAAACTATATCCTGAACAAAAGCAGTTCATAGCACTGTTCACTAACATAAATAGCTGCAAAGAGCATCTTAAATGAGTGTATTTTCATATAAGGTAATTTGAATTGTTCTCCTTTTGTAAAAATAAAAGCTTGGCAATGCTCACACTCATGACTCATATCAGACCAAGCACAACCTCCCATGTTTCAACCACTTCAATACAAGATCAATGAACCCTCAGGGAAAATCGAATTCCAAAGCACATGGCCAGTAGAGGAATCCATATAATTATTATGCAGAAGGTTATTCATATAAGACTGGATGGAAATAATTCATTAGCTTCTTTAATTGAAGCCAAAGACCTAAAAAAATCTAAAGATGTAAAGATTGTGATTAAGGGAATTAATGGGATGAAAACTGATTAACTCAACATGAAATATGGTGCTTTCCAGCTGTGCTCCATATTTAAGAAACAATGAAGGGATACTGAATTGCGTTGGGGTTAATCCAAAGGATGTGCCTTTGGATGAACCCCCAACATGTGCCACTCCAGGTAAATAATTCATAGAGTGGTTGTGTAGAGCTGAAGGTGTGTCATGGTATTTGGGGGCAGCCACATAGGGAGACATCTGCATTTATATTTGATAGGGATGCTTCATTAAAAGAGTGAAGGCAGTGGGCTGAGTGGATGAAACATTGTCATATTCCTCCCTCAGGAAAGGCTTCCCTGTGGTCATTTTAGGCCTGAAGTCAACCATGGCTGGATTGTGTCTATCTAAAGCATCTCCAGCCTCTGGAGAGTGGAAACAGGGTGGAGAGGTTGACAGGTAATTTGTTTCACACAGACTGAGACACAGATGTAGAGACATATATCCTTGACAAAGATACACTTATTACACTACAACTCTTCGCTATTTTAGAGTGTTGTGTCACTGGACTCCCTTTAGAGTGCAGACATGGGCAGCAGACTGACATGATTGTTTTCTGTTTTACTCAGGGATGTCTTTTACATTACACATGCTGTACGTTCATATAAAAATGCAACATTAAGTGCAATTTTTGCTCTTGCTATTTGTTTAAGTAAGGGATGTTACAATATTATAGTTTTCAACATTATTTTGCTTTGCCCTGTCTGCATGTCTGTTTAAAAACTCACAGTATAATAAATGCTCACAGTGAGACAGTTTTCATATTTATGGAAGAGGATTAAGGCCACTATGAAATATTTGAATTCTGATTTGGACTGAATCTGACTTTTTTTTTTCCAGAATTCTGAGAAACATGACCTGAGACTAAAGTCAAAATAGGTAATTTATGCTGTGGATTAATTTTAAACTGAGGGAACACAGAAAATGGAAGAAGCTATTATGATAGCTCTGCCATCACTCATAACCTGACAGATTGTCAACACAAAGCTGCCATGCACCACCTACATATTTCTGTGCGGGACGGCCTTCTTTTCCCTGCTCATCCAGTGTGACCACTAATAATACAACCAAATCTGCTGTTTCTCATCATGTTGAAGTACAGACAGCACATCATGAAATAATCATCCTCATGCTGTGTCCTTCACCAGGAGGAACAAAGTGAACACCAAAATAGACATACCGAGAGAAGGAAGGAGGTCTGCATGGAGTAATAATGAGGTAGAAATGATTACAGGGGCAACAGAGGAGAGCACAGAGTGCTGGAAGAAGAACTGGCTGTTCTTCCTCCAGCCCCTGGGCGTGTGAAATGGAACTAAAGTGAAGGAGTGAGTTGACAGGGTTGAAGAGAAGGTGGGGGGTGGTGAAATAGATAGTTGTAGGGAGAGGATCTGGGGTGCAGAGGAGGAGCACACACCAAGACACTTGACAAAGGGAGTGGGCTAATGATGGGCTCGGGACATCACATGCTGTGCCCCAACTCTGCCAGGGAAATCGCCTTGTCACTGCACTCCCAGCATGCCACCCTGCCAGTGTCACGCAGCAACCCGCAGAGGGAGGAGAGTGTCAGTGCACGCATCAAGCAACCAACCTACTGAATTATCACCACAATGTCGAGTTACCGTCTGCTCTAGAATAGGCATAAACATAGCTGATGACTTCTGGCAAAGAGCCGGGTCACCACGGTTGACCCATTATTTCAACCATAACATTTGTTCTGCCTCACTTCTGATCTGATTTATAGTTCACTATAAAAGCAGATTATTAATCATTCACTGAAAAGGAGACAGTTTGCTGAAAAAAGATGTGCAAGAGGGGTGGGACCAAATAAAGGAAGAAATACAGTGGGTACAGAAATACAATACCCCCTTTTCAGCGTTTTCACTGACCAACATGATTGTATTTTGTGAGCAAATTCTGAACTTGATGTCTGCAACATGCTCAATAAAGTTGGGATTTTATACACGAGAGATTAAACAATTAGAAAAGGTTATGAAATATTCAAATAGCACCATTCTCAAAGACCATTCTGAACCCCAAACTGACCAAATCAAGCTGTTGAGGTTGAATTGGGAGAGAGAGAGAGAGAGAGAAAAAATAAATAAATTAAAAATTGGTAACAGTCGAGGACATAATGATTGGGTATGAAAGGCCCATCATTTGTGCTAAATTTCAATAAAAAAATTGTCAAGTTTAAAAAGAATATTTAAAAATAGAACAGACTTTTGACCCTATGATCTTTAGTACATTTGTACATTTACAAAACAAAATACAGCATGAATGTGCATTTTTCTGCCTCACGTGATGCCAAAATGCAACAGCAGTTTCTCATATGTTGTAAAAGGTCACATGATATTAGCAAACGCAATAGTTTTTTTACTTTAAAAAGTAAAATAGAAAATAAAAAAACTACAAGAAAGTTGGAAAGAAGGGAAGGATGGATGGATGGGAAGGTTGCTTGCTGAGCAACTAGCAATTATTTGCGTGTGATTTAATAAAGATAAACACAGTTGACAATCATGACAATGGTACTGTGCTGTGCCAACACATTACAGATTTATTAAGACATTTATCCTGGTGGCTTCATATGGCTGCAGGGATTGAATGAACTAAGGGAGAAAATTTTCATATTTCAAAGGGTAGACCTCTAGGGTAGCCGTAGTTCAGGCAATCTGGCTGCCCGCCTCCCAAAACACTCCTGCGGCATAAGGGACAGCCTCCCCCATGGTGGCCTTAACCATTATAAGTCAGAGTTGTCTCCCTTTTCCTAAAAACCAGGGTTTAAAAAAAGAAACAAACAAACAACACTTAGTCACCGAAAATTAATCAACATTGTTTGGCTATTTATACTGTAGTTGGCCTGCAAACTGACTGATAGCAGCTCTGTTGTTACATGAGGAAATGTTTGTTGACCTTGGGACAATGTTAGCAAAGAAGGAAATGTTAAAATAAATAGAACTAAAAACAAAAACTTTTTCTCTCACTTAAGGAAGCCAGAATGCTAGAAACTCAACAGGTGAACTGCACCAGACATGAGAGCTGCTACTGCCTCTCTGAACTCAACATTGAAGAGTTAAGTACTCAGTTTTGGCCTCAAGTAGACATTCAAGTAGAATTCAAAGTCTAGTGCCTGTGATGTGAGTCGTCAGTTTATTTCAAAGAAGATGGGTGCTGTAAAGTGAAGGATCTGGCTTGATTATCCTGTTTTCACGGCTCTTTTTTTTAAAACAGTGTGTCCCTGCAGGAGGTCTGCCTGAGGATGCTCAAACCCCCTTCATTAAAATCACAGACTCCCCTGCTTTTATCCCTCTCAGTGTGAGCTTGTCAGCCTGTACAGGTTGCCTCCCATTGTAGAGAAAGTAAAGGCTTTAGTGCAATACCTCAGCCTGAAAAAAACAAAAGATCTGGGCATTAATTTATCTTCTTTTTTTTCTCCATACACTGTTTTTTTCTGTCCAGACCTGTCAAACTTGGAACAACCCTTCTTCCTGCCACCTGACTTATCTGGGGTTCCACAGGTAAAAGCGAGAGACCACATCCTTGTCGGCATCTCTTCCTGCTGGCTGAGCACAGATCACAACACAGGCCGTGACCATGCCAGCCCATATGATGCACTCTTGTCTGTACAAAGCTTAACGGAGTGTCTCTGTGCTATGTACTCCTGTCAGTCATATTCAAGGTGGGTGGGAGCAGTGGTGACACCATTATGTCAGTGCTCCTCAGTAACAGAGGCAGCAGTACTGGAAGGAGCTGGAGGAGGACAATGGACACCTATTGATCCTTAGAGGTAAAGATAGTGAAAGCAGACTACTTGGAACTGTACAGATGATCTGTAACTAGGAAACCAGGCCAAATACAGTATTTGGCCAACATTAACCCCTTGCAAGTATCCACTCTTTATAAACAGAGAATCACATTTTTGAACTAAAACAAAAAGCACTGGTAGAGCACTGGGTTGGGATGCAGAAGACAGCGAGTTCTAATCCCACTCCACCAGGTGTGGCCCCACATAGCCAAGGGCCACCTGGGTGCTGGACAAAAATACATGCCAAATCAATGTGCATAACATGTTCTGCCGTGGCGACCCCTGAAAGGGACAAGCCAAAAGCCATTGATGCCAATTCTTCTAAACTTTTAAATTAGATAATAATTTAAAGAAAACCTTTGGCAGTTTTTTTTTAAAATAGTATTTTCAATAGCCTACATACACAAACAATGAATTGCCTCAACTCATGTTTAATGTCCGTCTTTGCTACATACCTTCACTCTCTCAAATTATTTGTAACACTAACTTTTCCCCATTAATTTTCTTTCTTCTCTTTTAAAGAAAAGAATTTAAGTGTTTTAGAATAAAGAAACATATAACTCAGTTGGTCTTGCTTTGGATGAGGGGAAAAAAGCAGCAGAAGGTAAAGGAGAAGGCTGGTGAACCTTCATTAAATGGCTTACAAATATGTCAAGCCAGAAGTGCTTTGTGGAGTGAGCTGCTTGATGTGAGCCCTGCAGACATGTGCTGACAGCTGACCTTCTGTTAATAATGCAGCTGTGTCCATGCCTTGACCTTATCGCCCCCACACTCGTTCTTTGCTCTGGGCTCTGAATGAATCAACATCAACACAAGGTGCTGCCTCTGCTCTCCTTACCTTAATATATTCATCTGCTCCTCAGAGGAAACCATCAATTATCATTCAGTTTCCTTTCAGTGCTGTCCTTGCTTGGTACAAGACAGAAAACCTTACACTTTTATATAATTTTAAATTTAGTTACATGTGATTTTCTAATTTGCAGTAAAGTCAAAGACTACACAAATGATAAGCTTTCTTTGTCTGTTTTTTGGTTTGGTTTATGAAAGGCTGGCATCATCAGTGTACTTTGACCCCAAAGCAAAAGTGCACATGAACACAGAATAAAGAAGACACCTTCAGAGCACTTAATAAGCACCCTGAGAGAGATAGCTTGACATTTTCAGTTTCTTATATGTCTTCAGTAGACACTTGTAATGATGGGGGAACAGGATGACCTATGTTTGTTGAGTTTTTTCTTTTCTTTTAAATTGTAGTTTTTCAGACTGAGATGTCCCAATGCTGATACCATTATTGGGCAAACCTTCTCCAATACCACAACTCATACCACATTAATCTCACTGCCTGGAGAGGTGGAAAAATGTCTGTGGCATACAGCTGTTTAATAATATTTGATGATGACAAAAGTAAAACGGAATGCATTTCCATTTTGCTAAAGTTTTAAGAGGCTCATTACTTGCAGTCATACTCATGTTTTTCAAGAATATTTTAAAAATATTTAATTTGTGACAAGAAACAAAAACATTTCCTGAAGTTCGCTTCATGTTAGTTATTTTACCTTCATATTCCTGTGTAGAATCTACAGTCCATTTTGTCCACGCCTCTCCATCCAAAATCTCACCTTAAATCTGTGGTTTGGTCATCTTTTTGTCCCCTTTACTTTTTCTTCTTTTCAACTAAAGTTGCTCCATTTATAAAACACTAGTAGCCACCATCTTTGTTTTGGCAGAAGAAAACGCAAAAATTTCCAAAAATTTCTTGAAGGATTTGCTTAACTGTAGTGGATTGATTATGATTTTACTGTCCAGCAACTCATACTATAAGCAAAACAGCATTTTTTTTTTGGTACTCTGTATTGGCAATTACTCAAATGTAAGTAGTACATAGTAGTAGCTGTACATGTTATGTACATGTTATGTACAGCTACTTACAGTGACTGTGGCACAGGAAGGTAGAGCGGTTGTCCACCAAATCTCACATTTGTTGGTTCAATCCCCGGCTCCTCTGGTCACATGTCGAAATGTCCTTGAGCAAGACACTAAACCCCAACTTAGTTGCTCCAGGTGAGTGTTGGCCAGCTGCATAGCAGCTCCCCCATCGGTGTATGAGTGTGTGTGTGATTGTGAGTGTGAATGGGTAAATAAGAAGCAGTGTAAAGCGCTTTATCAGTCTTGGAAAAATGAGTACAGGACACATCTAATGTAAATTTATATTATACAGTTTAGGTATCAATATTTAGCATTATATAGTATACCATCTTTAAGACACTCCTTTAGACATACAAATGTTAAATCTGGCACCCAACATAATGCTAATTAATGCTACTAACTAATTAAGCATCACAGGTAGACAGACATTAACTTGCTGAGTACTCTAAATACTGGCTATTATGTGCGTCATATATACTACATTTAATCCAAAACTTGGAACATGGTCTGCTTATAAAGTGCTTTTTTCTAAAGCACTTTACAATGTTGCTTCTAATTCACCTGTCTACAAACACGCACTGATGACGACGGCTGTGGTGCAAGGTGCTCACCTGACCCATTAAGTGAAATATTGGGTACAATGTCTTGCCCAAAGACATTTTAACTTGTAGCGTGAAGCCTAGGAGACTGGGAGTGAAGCTACTGAACCTGAGCCTGACCATTCAAACAAGTCATAAAATCCACCCTTAAAATTTTGTAGACTAGGCTGTAATGGAAAAGTTGCTGTACTAGTAAAGTTAACAGACTTAGCAAAAAAATTGTCATGTTGGAAATGCACATTAAGTTAGTGATATTTTATGAACCCCTGTGGTCCTTTTATCGGGGTGGCCACAGCTGGAAATTCTGCATCACCTGACATCCTAGAGCGTGCAAAGGAGACTTTCAGTGACATCTCTCAAATGAGTTGTAACAGTGAGCTGTTTCTATTGAAGAAATAAAGAAATTACAGCTTTTTTTTGAGTTTTTGCATGAATGTACATATGGCACAAAGTATGGCCTGCATTTGGTATATTTTGAGAATGGAGCAGGTTGATGTCTGTCTACCTATGGAGCTTAATTTATTTTATTTTTAGTTTATAGCCTCGTTTAGCATTATCTTATGTGCCAGAGTTGATAATTGTCTGTCTAAGCTGATGATTTAAATACAGTTAGAAGATGTGAATCATATGATATTAAGGTGTATGGCAGTGATGTGCTCAGTTGGTCATCCACAGACCACAGGCTCAGTGGTATGTGTCGAAGTGACACTGAACCCCAAGTTGCTCCCGGTGGGTCAGGTGAGCATCTTCCATGGCAGCCACTGTCATCGGTGTGTGATTGTGTGTGTGAATGTGGAATGAGAAGCAACTTTGTAAAGCGCTTTGGATAAAAGGGCTATATATACAGCCATTTACCAAAATACCAAACATTGATAAGGAAGAGCTCATCTGATTGATTAGTAAATTGTAAATGTATATTTACATTCAGCTAACAGTTAACATTGTCTTGTTTTCAACTAGCACTAATGGTTTTCAGGATTTATCAAAATGTTTTAGTTATTTATTTAAGTTTCGTGTTTGATCAAATATTCCTTAATTGTTCCATGATTTTTATAAAACAGGCTTATGCCATCATATTGTTTCTGTATTGGTATTAGATATTAGATAAATATAAGCTATTTAGGCAGGTATCAGTGTATCAAATCTTAATCTTGGAATCGTGACTGCACTAGCCCTCAGGCACGAAACTGAACATCAAGTTGTTTCTGGTGGGTCAGGTAAGAGTCTCACGTGGCACCAGCTGTCATTGGTGTGTGAATGACTAAATGTAAAGAAACATTGTAAAGCACATTTGATAAAATTGGAGTACAGTATATAATGACAGCATTTACCATTTACCACGTTCTGTACCAGGAATACTGCTTTGAGTGAAAATTGCTATGTAACATTAAACAACTGCTAAGTTTAGCAATTGCTTATAACTGGTGACTATCTAGGCAATAAACCAAGCAAAGCCCTGTCAGCAGAATGAACTCAAAAACAAAAAAACATACCTTAAAAATACAACATCAGTTCACACTTTGTAAAGACATGATGTCAAAAAGCACTTTAGCTGAGTGTTTTGGGTTGCATCGAGGTTGAATAACCACATAAGAACTGCTCCACAAAGCCTAAAATCAGACCAGCAGGGGGGCTTGGTGTGATTGTAGAGATTTAACAGTACCTGCCCAAAAAAACTGCATCAAGGGGAAAAACAGATCAGAGATTGATTAAACAAGACTAAACAGAGATGGTTTGAAAGCGCAACATGAGTTATAATACTTCTAGAGATGTAAGAGTTTTTTGCACTTAGTACATGAGCAAGATTCTGAATTTTACTATTAGTTAGCCATAAAATGAAAAATGACAGCACTAAAAAAGCATCTTGCAAATCAGCAATATTACTGTCTCTTTCAACTTATTATTACTGAAATACACAAAAAAGCACTACTATCAAAACAACCTCTGAATACTGAGCACCTCCTGAAGCTGATGCAATGTTGATTGCCTGCTCCACAGGCAACAGAAGCAAATAAACAATTGTTAGAACTCACTCCTGCAATTTCCTCGAGTCCTCAACAATGTGAGCAGCAACAAAAATGTTTATTTCAACAACATATTAAAAAAAAGGCTTCATAGACAATGATGAGTGATTCCAAACACATGCTTTCACTAAGATAGAAGAAACAGAGGGTGGAAACTGGGGTCATCTACATTAAACATACAGACACTTACAGCAATGCGAGCTACCCAAGATGGGATATACAGTATAATAACATACACAGAACAGAAAAATAAGAATGTTAAAAGGTCTAAATGCGAAAAGGAAATACCCTTTAAAAACAGATCCCCAGATCTTTGGTTCATTTGTGTAAAATCAAATATAGTGAGAATACTACTAGTCAACTGACTGATCCCTAATATTCAGCTCTGCCTGCATTCTTGTGAATTTGATGATTTAAAAAAAAAAAAAAAAACAGTACATACTTTTACTCAATTCTCAGAGCAACTCTGAACGAACAAACAGTTGAGTGTCGTTGACCTTGTTGCTAGGTATGATGCGCTCAAAAATAAATAAGTAAATAAAATAACACTATAGACATACAAATTTGCTCTTACTGATAATGGGCACAGAGTGGACAAGAAATCAACAGGCCTACTCATAGAATTTAATTTCAAATAAGATATATTATAATTATCTCTTCAGGGATCAACTACAAACATCCCTACACAATATAATATGTAATGTCAGTACAGAATATTTCTTGTATTTATTTCTTGTAAAGAGATTTAGAAGAGAAGTTATGAATTCTCTTAAAAGGTTTTTTTGAATAATTTATCTTTACCAGGATCTAGTCCTAACTTTAAAAGGAACTTCTTAGAATTCCTAGAAAAAGTTTTCATTTGAAGAATTTTCTTAGAATGCCATCACTAAAAGCAACTCGATGTACTAGGATACTTTATTCAGCCCTGTGGCTGGAGTCATAAAGACAGAAGCTGTATCATCTGAGCTTATGGAAGGTGCACCATTTTGCAAATGTGTAGCTGTAAAGAAGGTGCAACACTTTGCTGAACCTTCCTAGCAGAGAAGTGACACACATTGAAAACTATCTCACTGACTGTCTGCAGGATGTGGTTAAAACTCTCAAATGCACCTTCAAGGGTGTCATGTTTCCATTCAGCTCACTGAAAAGAAAGTTGTAGGAGAGCAGGGTAATAATATGGCTCAGCCCCAAAAAGCTGAAAATAACCACTCACTTCTTCCATTTAAAAGGAAGGCAGATTTGCTGATGAGGTTTCTTATGGCTGAGTCAACAATTCATTCTATAAATAGGAAGACGAGGACTCTGTCCTGCTCAACTCTCCTCTCAGTGGCAGAGACAGAAAGACTGGTCATAATTCCACCGGTGTGCCCCCCTCAGCCCTACTCACTGCTTTAATGTCTCTTATCTCCTGGTTTGCACTACTTTATTATTGTTTTAATTTCTATTTTTCTTTCACTCCAGGCAGATGAAGCCCAGTTGGTCATCACGGACCCAGTGCAGTGATCTGCCTGTGACACCCCTGCCATATTACCATTTTCCAGAACACACTTAATTCTATCACTCCTTGCTCTGCTTGCAAACGCAGGTTGTCTGAGTCTGGGGAATGGAAATGATTCAGTAGCTAGGACTCCTTACACCAGGGTGTGCACTTGCCTGGCTCGGTACAACACGTTCCTGCATACAGAGCCACAGCAGTGGCTAGACAGCATCCAGACTCTTTAAAGTGCCCCCACTGCTCAGCTGTGATGACTTTAAAATCCTATGAATGGCGAAGGCTTTACTTTAATCATTATTACGTCTTAGCCTTTGTTCAGTAGTTTGTTCTTTGATATTTCTTAGTCTCCTTAGCCTTACCCTTGTGTTTACCCGCTCTAGTGGTTTAACGTTTATCTGTGCCTTATTTATTCATACACATTTTGATAGATGATGTAGGGAATTTATGTATACTATGAGTGACTTAAGACTTAAAAATGTGTTGTGTCTCAGAGGAGAGAGAGTGATCCAGCTAGGACTCCTTACACCAGGGTGTGCACTTGCCTGGCTCGGTACAACACGTTCCTGCATACAGAGCCACAGCAGTGGCTAGACAGCATCCAGACTCTTTAAAGTGCCCCCACTGCTCAGCACCTCCAAAGAGGATTTTGTTGCGGCTGGGGATAATCTTTAGGGCTCATCATTCTTTGTCTTCACTGGGTTTATTTGAATGGGTTTACTTATGCACAGCCACAGGCGAACACACTCATATCATAGTATAATTGTGGAGAATGCGACTATTAGAAACAAGTTATGGTTTCATATTAGACAAGTCTCATATGACCATATTGTGTTATTGTTTTACAAAAACAATGTAAAGGAATAATTGGAAATTACTTGTATTTAAAAACTAAGACAAAGTGGATCATTACTAATGCCTGAATTGCTGTGCAGAAAGTGGGGATGCATAGCAGAGTGTAGCAGAGCAGAGAGAGGGAGGGCTGGGCAGAGAAGAGTTGGATTGTTTTTGAGCACCATACTTGTAGCTTTAAAGGATAACTTGGGTCATTTTCTAAGTTAATCCTTTGGCCACAGATGATACAGATGATAAAACTAACATTGAATTTTTTCTATTCATGTTTGGTGGTCTGATTTAAAATAAAAAAGAAAAGAAAAAAGAAGGCAGACACAGACTGAGAAACAGTATTGAACCCTGTAATACAAATGGTCACAATGGGACATTTATTGCGGAACCAGAAATGAACAGAATTATCCCTAATGTCATTTTTTTCTTATGATTATTTTAAATATACATACATAAATAAATAAACACACACACACAGAATCTATATCTATGGAAAAGCCATGCAGGGACTATGATTAATTATCAAATTTCATGTTAACTAATCCAATAGCTGTTGCAATAGCATACAGGACAGATGGATTAAAAAGTGAATCCAGACTGACTGTTCAACAACAACAACATCCTGGTAAAAATGTTGGAAAAAGTGGAACTACACAGGGATCCATCACTGGAAATACTGTAACTGACAACTCAGAAACTGGTGTTGGGCCTGAAAGATGACCCAGGGGTTTCCTGTTAGATCAACTGACCATCAATCACTGTTCAGTCACATGAAGCCATGTGGAAACAAGCACAGCCTGTCAGTTTTGCTGCAGTAGACCTTGCTCTGAGGAGTAGCTTTATCTGTCCTAAGGTGGAGCAACATCAAGCATTACTACCCAATAAATAAATATATAAATAGCCTTACTTAAAACATAGATACTGTAAGACTATACAAAAAAACTGTGCCAAATCAACATGCGGACAATAATCTGCTGTGATGTGCCCTGAACTCACGGGATAAGGACAAAAAAGATAGATAGATGAGAACAGACAGAAAACAGGAGAGAAATGGGATATGAGATGATGCAAGTGGATTCGCACCAGGATGCTGTGCTTACGTTACTTTAAACATTCAGCTTTCAGGATGCAGCATAGGCAATATTATTGCACAGCTCCTTTTCCACTCTTTTTAATAATGTAAAAATAAAATTTTGTAGAAAAATTGATGTATATGTAAAAAATTAATGGTTAAAAACAGTGGTTATAATCTGGTCCGAAAATTTTTTAACTAATTAACTAAGCCCTTTTACTGAAAAAGTTTCAGTTTTCAGCTTCCTAACTGCTTCCTGGTAGAACAGAAAACAAATATGTTACTTTCAATGATGTGTTAAGTAGGGGTGGGAATCTTTGGGAAACTCACAATTCAATTTGATTCTAAATCTTTGTGTCGTAATGCAATTCTTGGGGATTCTCAATTCAAAATGATATGATTTAATAAAAGAAAGCAAGGCATGATATTTTTGCATTTACTGTAGTGTGCTATGTGCCAAACTGTGGATCCTTTGCCCACTGAGCTACATATGAATCACAACTGACAGTTAAACTAAGTGGTTCTGATGGGGGTGGTCTGGTAATTTGTTGTTATATCTAAAACAGTTAAGAATAGCCATTAGTAATAATCTTTATCCCAAACAATGTATAGACGCAGGTATTTTGAAACATGCTCATTTATTTGCCTCACTACAGTTGGTTGAATTTTTGTAAATTGCTGCAGTGTGTAGTGGTGTAGTGTTGCTGCTTCTTAGCGCCATAGTTAGTGGGTCTGCTTCACTGACATTGGTCTGCTGGTGATAGGGTAGAGTATTTCTAAAACCCTCCATCATTACTTTGCAAAAGTTATCAAGCTAATAAAATATGCTCAAATGTTGGTTCTGGATGTGAAAATAAACTACAAGCTAACCATATCATATGCCCACCGTATGTTGTCCATGTTGCAACATGTCCTTGTAATTAAGTTCTGCCTTTTTTCATACTGCCAACATCAATTTGGAAGTCATTTTTCGATTCAGAATTGGAAAAGACATGCATCGTGATTCTTATGGGAGTCTATTTTATTTACCCACCCTTTGTGTTGAATCTCAACATGACACAGTTTAAGAAGAACTCACTACATCTGCCAACAGAAGGAGATTTAAGCCCCTGTTGCTCATCCTCTTCATCCATTAGTCGCTGTAACTCAGCTGAGCAGTGGGCCTCTCCCAGCAGCCAAAACACAGAGGTCTAAGTAGCACTAATTCCTGTGGGCCTGCTCATTAAGCCGCTGGCTTAGTCCCTGGGGACCCAAGGCCAGCATAAGGCTGCAACCCAACAGCCACCCTCCCCCCACACTTATCCTCCCATTATAATTAAAACCACGCCACGCCTAAACCTCCAACATGTGGAGTGCTGATGGAAAATGCGTGCGGTTATTGACAGGTCAGACTGTCAGTTTTTTAGCATTGGTGCTGAGACCATTTAATAACATTGAACTACATGACAACCTCAAACCAGGAAATTAGTAAATAACACACAATGACAAAGCTGTCGAGGAACATGGAGAACTTTGATGGATCAAGTACAAAGTCCATGTGGTGAATGTAAATAAATGCTGGTATGGGAATTGATCTCTAAACCAAGTGGGGTTGTTAGCTTTTGGCACAGAGGTTTTTATTTTGGGATCGATGACCATCTTGCCTGTGTGGGTTAAGATGAGACTAATTTGCAAACAAGAAATGTTTCTAGCCAAATGAAAGACTTTATTGTTAGCCTCTGTGCGACTGTGTCCATAACAAGCTCTTCCAAGTGTGAAGCCATTAGAAAGCCTGGTACACCCAGAGCCTCTTGCAGCTCTGCTGACAATATATCAGTCACAGTTGTCAGCAAGCCAGGCAGTAAGTCTAAAGCTTGTCAGTAGGAGCTACAGCTGCTGTTGTTTCGGCCATCCAATTTCCCCACCCATGGTTCTTCAAACCGGCCAAAAAACATCTTTGTTCATCTTCTTCTCCTGACCATATGGTGGCCTTGACATTCAATTTGGATGTAAATACATAAGGAGCACACCTAGACTGGAAGTCTTAAGAATACATTTCCTGTTCGTTTAAAGACACAGTGGAGATTAACAGTAAATATAAGAGGTTGTCATAGCACAGAAATACACTAGCATTACAATGTGCAAGGAAATGGAGTTGACTTACAGGTAACAGAGAAGCATAGCCATAATTCATTGAACAAATCAAATGCAAGTCTTTAGTACATATCTCAAAGGTGGGCTCTTTAGCAACTCTGTGAGTCAAGAACAGGATGAGGTTATGGTAGTGTATCGTGTACACATTAGACTCTTACTCACACACAAGAAACCACACGCAATTGATAGACACACACTCTTACATCCTGTAAGCAGCAGACAACAAGCTACAGCCAGCATGGGGGTGCTTCATGAGAGACTTTATGAACTTTAAGCCACATTACAATGCCAGGCAAGCGAACAAGTCAAATCAGTATAAACAGACAGCATGCTGCATAATTATCCCAGTCAAACTTCAACATTCTGTATGTGGCCTCCACACACAGGTTGGCTGGGTGGTGGGTACATTACTTAATGAGCGGTTTAGGCCAGAGATCTTTAACATGCTGGGGTTGAACCCCACTAGCACATGATTTTCCTACACCCAGTCTGGCCTATTTTATCTGGGGGGTTGGAAGGATAAATGATGTAAGAGACTTTCTGCAGAGGGCTAAAATAAAACGTGCACATTGTGTGTTCTGATAGAGTGGGCAAGGCAAATTTTAAATAACTTGAAAACACAGTGAAGCTAAAGTTCAGTAATATTATACTACACAGGATACTTTGCTTTTTTCCATAGTACCAAGAATTCTCCTTGAAAGTATGGGTTTGGTAATTGACCATTGATTAATTATTTCTGCTCTAGAATGTTTAGGTGAGGCGTGCTCCACAGACTTGCGGGTATACTGATAATTGGTGGTCAAACAACATCTAACTAAGTAATTTTATGACAGTATTTATTATATTATTATGCATATAAACATAGTGCAAATTAAAACCAAATAGGTTAAGGAATTAAATGTTGAGTAATTCCTGGAAGGTGCTCTACATCAATAAATTCGGGGTGGGTTTTCCTTCCTACATGAGCAACTGTTATATATTAACATTTACTTTAATTTATCCACTAGCACACATTCTGCACAAGATGTCACACACAGATAATGGGTTTTGCAACCTGGAGCTGTTACTGCAAGCAGGAGCAGCAGTATCACTGTGACGTTGACTGAGGATCCCAGCATCCACCGCACCACAGCAGACCTTTGATGTTTTACAGAGCTGACGTCTCGCAGTGGGGCCTAGCACCACTGCAGCTGCTAATTTGCTGACATTTCTGCTTTCTCAAATAAAGCTCTTCGACAGTGTACTGATGGGGAGGATGATAGAAACATCCTCTGACGTGAGTGGTTCTGATGGTGAAGACAGAGTGTCTCTTATAAAGCAGGATGCTTAACGGCCATCCAATTGGTATGGGAAACTGCTGGTGATGGCAGATGATGTGTCATGCTGAGGTTTCAAGAAGCTGCTTTCAGCCATTGTAACATGCACAGTGCGCATGCAGTACATAAAATCCTGTGTGAGCTGTAGTGGGTTCACTTCAGTTTGCAGGTTGCAGCCCAGATTCTGAACAGACTGTTTAATTAGGTGGAGGAGAAAAAAACAAGTGGGTGAAAAACGCCACCACATGTGTCAATATAATGGAGTGATGCTTAACTAGGTTCATTAACAGTAGCACTTCTACCCACTGACAGCATCTCCTTATCATCAGGCAAACTGGAAACCACAATGGAGCCACAGTCTGAGCCCATCACTGACATTTCAGTGAATAGTTGCACAGCCCACACTGGCTCAGTCATTACAGAGGTAACAAACTGGGAGGAGGAGAGGGCGAACAGTCAGCTTTGAAGCTGCAAGTAGGCAAAGGCGAACACAAGTATGTGTTTGTCTTGTGGCTATAAATGATTATAATAATGAATATCAATGTGTGAATAATGTGCGGATAATTACCACTTTGCTGTTTAGCTTTTCTTTTTATATGGTGCACAAACTTTTAGAGAGGCAGAAAGGAGCATGAAAAAATTAATCTGTGATTCATTTGCTGTTTCTTACCAGCCTACAATACCACCCACCCAGCAAGTGTGCTCAAGCACACATTCTCACACATACATCTGCTCCACGTTCCCACAGTAAGGGTGATCTTGATGTGCATTGCTGCAGAGGTTCTTCTGACGCCAGCCGTGTACTATGGCATGTCTTCGATGTCACCGCCACCTCGTTTGCCCAGAGGCTCTTCCGAAAAATAAATAAATAAGTGGAGTCACACACCAAACTGTGATTCCACTCTGCAATGAGCATGCTGTGCTCGTGAAACATGCACAGGCACGTAAAAAAACTGGAGCACACATAATGAATGAGCTATTAGCACAGCAATAGCTGAGCCTGCAAAATGAACATGCTTCCTATGAAGTTCAGATATTTAGCTGACTGGTTTCCTGAAAGAAATCCCTTGTAGAGTTTATTTCCACTAAACCAGTGAAAAACATTTACCCAACAAAGACTATTAATTATACTGTCGCTGTATGTTGATGGTTCTAAAAAGCTTTCACACTGTGACTTCTTTATCAACAGGCTGAGTTGAGCTTGTTTACATTGAAAAAAAAGGAAGATAGTGACTAAAACACCTATGACCAGGCCAAAACCAACGAATGGCTGCTGGTTGGTGGAGATGGGTCTAGACTTGGGCATGGTTGCCAGCTGTTTGTCAGTGTCTTAAGGCTTTTCAAACATACCTCATTTAGTACAGTTTAATTTAACTCTGGTTCACTGAGTCTTGTTATGCATCATCAGAAAAAAAAAGGACCAAGTTTACAAACTGGTCCACTCACCAGAGCAAATAAACTATAGGTTTAAAAAAAACAAACACATATTGTAAGAATTTCACACCTACCTTGTTTGGTCAAGACCTTTGAACTTTTTAGTTTAGCAGCAGGTGTGAAGCATGTCTTGAACCAACGTCTGGATCAAAGAACCTGAATTTGGTTCGACCAAAGTCGGTGGTCTTGGTCTGTATCAAACTGAACAATGGTTTGATTTGATTCTACTGTGAAAAAAACTTTCTGAATGTTCGAAGCTTCAGGCCAATCACAGGAAGCTAAGGCAGGCTATCATCAACAAGCGGTGCGAACACTTTCCTAACGAGGTCCGAACATAGATGCGAACACTCCAAACAAACGGGCAAAAGAGCCAATCAATTCCTTACAGAAGATCGCCCGTTGATTGGATGTTACTTCGGTGGGAGGGTCGAAGAGCTCATGACGCCAAGCTTCGAGAAGTGGCTGTTCTAAACCAAAAATTGATCACGAATTCGCCGCTGGTTACAGGTAAAGTTTGTCAAACACTGAATGAATTAAAGAGAAAGTTTTAACTTATTACATTGAGTAAAGTGAGTGAAAACCTCGGTAGTGTAGCTGTCATATCTATGTTACATTGGTTAACGTAGTTTACTAGTTACATTACTGTTACATGTTTTCTGTATGAGTGCAGATGAAATTGTGGTTAGAGTATTTGTTGGCCATGGGCCATAGGGTGAACTGTGGTATATCTTGGCAACATCACAGTGAAATTTACCTCTCTGACATAAATTCTACTTTTACAAGGTTATACTACTGGAGATTATATTAAGAGGTGGTTTTTGGTGGTCACAGAGCTTCAGTATGTTAAATATCCTGTGTTACAAGTGACAACAATGATTTGTTTGTCTGTGCTAACAATTTATTTATTTCTGCAGCTATAACTAAAACAGGGAAGTCCAACTGCTACTGGATGGACATCTGCTTTAAGTATCCCCAGGGCAAGTACCGTTTCACAACTGGCAAAAAACCTGGTAGCAGGAAATGGAAAGAGGCCCTGGAGCGTATTGATGCTTGCCCATTGCAGAGCCAGAAGATAGTGGACCTTTTTGGTAGACGGATCGTTTCTTCTTGTGGGTTTCATAAGGTAGGTAAATGATGAGTTATCAAGGTGTTATTATTATACGTGTCACCATATCATATAGCAGAATGTTTTATGCGCCATGTCCTATACCCATTTCTATGTATGCACAATTCTGAATAAAACTCATCTGAGGATTATTACTGAATTATTTTTTTACAAATAGTTTGACCCTTATGGACTATGTCTTCCCCTGCCCTCAGTCAGCAGGACAAGTAAGGACGGAGGCAGGAACAAATTCAAAGAGAGGCAGCAAGTGAGGCAGAGGCATCCCACTACCCACCTGTCCCACCCACTCCATTTCCCTCTCCTGCATCTTATTTACCACTTACAAACTGCCCACCAGTCACTGCCTAATGATAATCAGCCACCTCCTCAGTTCCAGCCACCTACTGACCAGTCACAGAAAGTTTGCACCACTACTGAGCCTAGGCAGCGTGCATTGAGAAGGCGGAAAAGTGCAGCTGAAGATGCAGAGAGAGTGGCTAGGGTGAAACACCACGAAGCGCCTCGCAAAGGACCTCTACCATTATACCTGCAAGGAGTGTGGAAACGCAAAAATAAAACAAAAACAACTGGCCACACTCAGCTGAAGGGGCAGTGGTATTGTCCAGCCTCAGGACTATCCTTGGCACAGTGGAGTGAGACTTTACATGGGATTGTGTAATTTGTTAGTGTTTTTGGGTTTTGTATATAGTCAGGTTTTAAACTGTTATTATATATAGTCTTTAGTTGTTGTGTTTGCACCTCTCTTTAAAAAAGTGAAAAACAAAACAAAAACAACTCTTGTGGTGTAATATCAACACATTTGGGTGGAAGACTCCAGGTGCAAATCCTGGCAAGAGTGTGTTATGTGCACAATCAGTATTTCATTTACTTGGTTTCATATACCAGTTTTCATTAAGAGGTTTTTAATATAATCTGTAATCCTACTATGTGTTTATATTGAGGTAATAATGGGTGGTTGAGGTGTGTTGAAGTGCATTATATTAAGATGTGATTCTAATGATTTGGCCTAATTCATGTTTAAAATGAATTAGGGGCAAAACCTTTGAACCATGTCTCAATTTATGCTGATGTATCAACATTTTCTATGTTACTGTTACTGTGTATTATGGATTTAATATTGAATTTTTCTCCTTTTCTTTCTCTTCCCCAACAGCCTTCTTCCAAAAGAGTTTGCCTAATTATCATGGTGATGATAATTATGGAACAAATGATCCAAACTCACAATGCTTCAAAATCTCCCATAGGTGTTCACCTGGGCTGAGGTCTTATGACTATAAAAAACATTAAATTATTCACATTATTATTATTCACTTTGTCATTGTTTCACTCACTAAGTCCTTGTGCCCTGTGAAAGAACATGTACATAACCTGTTTCTTTCACACAGTTGTATATGTACTTGGCCATAGTCAGCTGTCTTTCATATTTATCTAAGGTTAAATGAGGGTTACATGAAGTTGCCACTCTAGATGTCAAAACCTGAAATGTAACACGTGCACGAACATGACAAGAGCGTTTTTTTTAATTTTGGACTGAAATTGCATAAAAGAATTAGCACAAGGTAATAGCAGAAAGACAACTCTCAGACAGCTTGTTTTGTCATCTTCTAAAGTCTACAAGTCTTCTTGTAGATCTCATCACAGGTAAAGTATCAATGCTGGCATTGTTTCCTACGGTATTTAATTTTATATGCAGTTTGTGCACCAGCATTACAGTAAAAGCTGTGGTCAAACAACTACCACTTAATGCATATGGTTTTTGAAAATAAATTTCACTAATGTTAAATTCTGTATTATTATTGTCTGCTCTACTCCTTAACTGTGACCCTTGTTTGGATTTAGTGTACCAATAAATTCACAGTCAGGACAGATATTACAGTCTGGTAACATGCATCAAATGGTAAACATCAAAAAATACAACTTCACTTCCTCAGGTAATAAGAAAATGATATGAAGTAGCAGAATATGAAAGAATACCAAGCACATTCTGTCAGTGGTGTTGAAGAACTCTGTTTCATTTTTCACTTATATTCCTCATTTTACAATATTACAAAATATTAACTTCATATCCTTAAACAATGTACATAGAGGACCTGTGAACAGCTACTGTAGTAGTACAACTGTATCACTGTAATCTTCCTCAAGGAGGTAAAGAATACACAGCTGCTAACTACCAATAATCTGAAATCAGTGCCACCATGTTCTACTATCCCATCAGGGACCAAACATGCCAACATTGGGATTAGTAAATTACCAAAACATATTTCATCTGCCTGCAATTTTAGCTCAGAAATATGCTGCATTTAGAAAAAACAACACAAATCAGGAGATGGATAAGAAGTCAGTACAGTGGCAATTGAATCAGAACTGGAGACAGATTGCAGTGTGTATTT
Organism: Channa maculata; assembly: GCA_020496755.1. Classification (NCBI taxonomy): domain Eukaryota; kingdom Metazoa; phylum Chordata; class Actinopteri; order Anabantiformes; family Channidae; genus Channa; species Channa maculata. Next base: position 22,009,652 of record CM035616.1, on the reverse strand, counting down.
GCTGACCGCACATTAAGCCCAGTGGCAACATAAGGGCCAACCTCACCAATGCACTGCGGATTAGAGATTGTAGCAACAGAAAAAGACAACTGGGTCAGGTCATAAACTGTGCCAACATATAAAGAAATACAACTTTAGCTTGTAGCTGGGTGCACCTGTTTTTGTGAAGCCCACAATACATGCTAACGCAACTCACAGGTACAGTATGTAACAGCAGGTTGGCCACTGGCAAAACAGTCTCAACAAGTGGTGGCCAGCTGGCAGGTATCTGTGTATGGTTTAATGAATATGTTTGTGCTTGTGTTGATAGTTCTTAAGACCCACATGAAGAAAAATCTGCCACAGTGCCAGGCATTTTCTATCATCTATCCACATGCTGTCAGCATCTATATTAGGATATTCTCATAAATGCAGTAAAGTGAAGAAACATCCCTGAATTCATCTACAAGTGTAACTTTGTAAGGGTGTTTGGGTCCAGTGTGTGTGTGTGTGTGTGTGTGAAAAATCATACAATACCTCTGGTTTTCAGTGTAGTAGGATTTTTATTTCCTCCACATTGCTTTGTATGCCCCTGCATACAAATAGCTTTGAGGCCCTGCAAGACACAAAGATACTTAATTATTCATTGCTGAATTCAATCAAACATGTGTATTAACCAAATGTGCCTGTTAACCATCATTCAAGCTTGTTTGACAAAAACTTGCAAAATGTTCTCACAATGTTTTGGGATGACGCCAAATAACAGTCTTAGCAATGAGCATGCTGTGCTCGTGAAACATGCACAGGCACGTAAAAACTGGAGCACACATAATGAATGAGCTATTAGCACAGCAATAGCTGAGCCTGCAAAATGAACATGCTTCCTATGAAGTTCAGATATTTAGCTGACTGGTTTCCTGAAAGAAATCCCTTGTAGAGTTTATTTCCACTAAACCAGTGAAAAACATTTACCCAACAAAGACTATTAATTATACTGTCGCTGTATGTTGATGGTTCTAAAAAGCTTTCACACTGTGACTTCTTTATCAACAGGCTGAGTTGAGCTTGTTTACATTGAAAAAAAAGGAAGATAGTGACTAAAACACCTATGACCAGGCCAAAACCAACGAATGGCTGCTGGTTGGTGGAGATGGGTCTAGACTTGGGCATGGTTGCCAGCTGTTTGTCAGTGTCTTAAGGCTTTTCAAACATACCTCATTTAGTACAGTTTAATTTAACTCTGGTTCACTGAGTCTTGTTATGCATCATCAGAAAAAAAAAGGACCAAGTTTACAAACTGGTCCACTCACCAGAGCAAATAAACTATAGGTTTAAAAAAAACAAACACATATTGTAAGAATTTCACACCTACCTTGTTTGGTCAAGACCTTTGAACTTTTTAGTTTAGCAGCAGGTGTGAAGCATGTCTTGAACCAACGTCTGGATCAAAGAACCTGAATTTGGTTCGACCAAAGTCGGTGGTCTTGGTCTGTATCAAACTGAACAATGGTTTGATTTGATTCTACTGTGAAAAAAACTTTCTGAATGTTCGAAGCTTCAGGCCAATCACAGGAAGCTAAGGCAGGCTATCATCAACAAGCGGGTGCGAACACTTTCCTAACGAGGTCCGAACATAGATGCGAACACTCCAAACAAACGGGCAAAAGAGCCAATCAATTCCTTACAGAAGATCGCCCGTTGATTGGATGTTACTTCTCGGTGGGAGGGTCGAAGAGCTCATGACGGCCAAGCTTCGAGAAGTGGCTGTTCTAAACCAAAAATTGATCACGAATTCCGGCCGCTGGTTACAGGTAAAGTTTGTCAAACACTGAATGAATTAAAGAGAAAGTTTTAACTTATTACATTGAGTAAAGTGAGTGAAAACCTCGGTAGTGTAGCTGTCATATCTATGTTACATTGGTTAACGTAGTTTACTAGTTACATTACTGTTACATGTTTTCTGTATGAGTGCAGATGAAATTGTGGTTAGAGTATTTGTTGGCCATGGGCCATAGGGTGAACTGTGGTATATCTTGGCAACATCACAGTGAAATTTACCTCTCTGACATAAATTCTACTTTTACAAGGTTATACTACTGGAGATTATATTAAGAGGTGGTTTTTGGTGGTCACAGAGCTTCAGTATGTTAAATATCCTGTGTTACAAGTGACAACAATGATTTGTTTGTCTGTGCTAACAATTTATTTATTTCTGCAGCTATAACTAAAACAGGGAAGTCCAACTGCTACTGGATGGACATCTGCTTTAAGTATCCCCAGGGCAAGTACCGTTTCACAACTGGCAAAAAACCTGGTAGCAGGAAATGGAAAGAGGCCCTGGAGCGTATTGATGCTTGCCCATTGCAGAGCCAGAAGATAGTGGACCTTTTGGTAGACGGATCGTTTCTTCTTGTGGGTTTCATAAGGTAGGTAAATGATGAGTTATCAAGGTGTTATTATTATACGTGTCACCATATCATATAGCAGAATGTTTTATGCGCCATGTCCTATACCCATTTCTATGTATGCACAATTCTGAATAAAACTCATCTGAGGATTATTACTGAATTATTTTTTTACAAATAGTTTGACCCTTATGGACTATGTCTTCCCCTGCCCTCAGTCAGCAGGACAAGTAAGGACGGAGGCAGGAACAAATTCAAAGAGAGGCAGCAAGTGAGGCAGAGGCATCCCACTACCCACCTGTCCCACCCACTCCATTTCCCTCTCCTGCATCTTATTTACCACTTACAAACTGCCCACCAGTCACTGCCTAATGATAATCAGCCACCTCCTCAGTTCCAGCCACCTACTGACCAGTCACAGAAAGTTTGCACCACTACTGAGCCTAGGCAGCGTGCATTGAGAAGGCGGAAAAGTGCAGCTGAAGATGCAGAGAGAGTGGCTAGGGGTGAAACACCACGGAAGCGCCTCGCAAAGGACCTCTACCATTATACCTGCAAGGAGTGTGGAAACGCAAAAATAAAACAAAAACAACTGGCCACACTCAGCTGAAGGGGCAGTGGTATTGTCCAGCCTCAGGACTATCCTTGGCACAGTGGAGTGAGACTTTACATGGGATTGTGTAATTTGTTAGTGTTTTTGGGTTTTGTATATAGTCAGGTTTTAAACTGTTATTATATATAGTCTTTAGTTGTTGTGTTTGCACCCTCTCTTTAAAAAAAGTGAAAAAACAAAACAAAAAACAACTCTTGTGGTGTAATATCAACACATTTGGGTGGAAGACTCCAGGTGCAAATCCTGGCAAGAGTGTGTTATGTGCACAATCAGTATTTCATTTACTTGGTTTCATATACCAGTTTTCATTAAGAGGTTTTTAATATAATCTGTAATCCTACTATGTGTTTATATTGAGGTAATAATGGGTGGTTGAGGTGTGTTGAAGTGCATTATATTAAGATGTGATTCTAATGATTTGGCCTAATTCATGTTTAAAATGAATTAGGGGCAAAACCTTTGAACCATGTCTCAATTTATGCTGATGTATCAACATTTTCTATGTTACTGTTACTGTGTATTATGGATTTAATATTGAATTTTTCTCCTTTTCTTTCTCTTCCCCAACAGCCTTCTTCCAAAAGAGTTTGCCTAATTATCATGGTGATGATAATTATGGAACAAATGATCCAAACTCACAATGCTTCAAAATCTCCCATAGGTGTTCACCTGGGCTGAGGTCTTATGACTATAAAAAACATTAAATTATTCACATTATTATTATTCACTTTGTCATTGTTTCACTCACTAAGTCCTTGTGCCCTGTGAAAGAACATGTACATAACCTGTTTCTTTCACACAGTTGTATATGTACTTGGCCATAGTCAGCTGTCTTTCATATTTATCTAAGGTTAAATGAGGGTTACATGAAGTTGCCACTCTAGATGTCAAAACCTGAAATGTAACACGTGCTAACATGACAAGAGCGTTTTTAATTTTGGACTGAAATTGCATAAAAGAATTAGCACAAGGTAATAGCAGAAAGACAACTCTCAGACAGCTTGTTTTGTCATCTTCTAAAGTCTACAAGTCTTCTTGTAGATCTCATCACAGGTAAAGTATCAATGCTGGCATTGTTTCCTCTGGTATTTAATTTTATATGCAGTTTGTGCACCAGCATTACAGTAAAAGCTGTGGTCAAACAACTACCACTTAATGCATATGGTTTTTGAAAATAAATTTCACTAATGTTAAATTCTGTATTATTATTGTCTGCTCTACTCCTTAACTGTGACCCTTGTTTGGATTTAGTGTACCAATAAATTCACAGTCAGGACAGATATTACAGTCTGGTAACATGCATCAAATGGTAAACATCAAAAAATACAACTTCACTTCCTCAGGTAATAAGAAAATGATATGAAGTAGCAGAATATGAAAGAATACCAAGCACATTCTGTCAGTGGTGTTGAAGAACTCTGTTTCATTTTTCACTTATATTCCTCATTTTACAATATTACAAAATATTAACTTCATATCCTTAAACAATGTACATAGAGGACCTGTGAACAGCTACTGTAGTAGTACAACTGTATCACTGTAATCTTCCTCAAGGAGGTAAAGAATACACAGCTGCTAACTACCAATAATCTGAAATCAGTGCCACCATGTTCTACTATCCCATCAGGGACCAAACATGCCAACATTGGGATTAGTAAATTACCAAAACATATTTCATCTGCCTGCAATTTTAGCTCAGAAATATGCTGCATTTAGAAAAAACAACACAAATCAGGAGATGGATAAGAAGTCAGTACAGTGGCAATTGAATCAGAACTGGAGACAGATTGCAGTGTGTATTTGCTGACCGCACATTAAGCCCAGTGGCAACATAAGGGCCAACCTCACCAATGCACTGCGGATTAGAGATTGTAGCAACAGAAAAAAAGACAACTGGGTCAGGTCATAAACTGTGCCAACATATAAAGAAATACAACTTTAGCTTGTAGCTGGGTGCACCTGTTTTTGTGAAGCCCACAATACATGCTAACGCAACTCACAGGTACAGTATGTAACAGCAGGTTGGCCACTGGCAAAACAGTCTCAACAAGTGGTGGCCAGCTGGCAGGTATCTGTGTATGGTTTAATGAATATGTTTGTGCTTGTGTTGATAGTTCTTAAGACCCACATGAAGAAAAATCTGCCACAGTGCCAGGCATTTTCTATCATCTATCCACATGCTGTCAGCATCTATATTAGGATATTCTCATAAATGCAGTAAAGTGAAGAAACATCCCTGAATTCATCTACAAGTGTAACTTTGTAAGGGTGTTTGGGTCCAGTGTGTGTGTGTGTGTGTGTGTGAAAAATCATACAATACCTCTGGTTTTCAGTGTAGTAGGATTTTTATTTCCTCCACATTGCTTTGTATGCCCCTGCATACAAATAGCTTTGAGGCCCTGCAAGACACAAAGATACTTAATTATTCATTGCTGAATTCAATCAAACATGTGTATTAACCAAATGTGCCTGTTAACCATCATTCAAGCTTGTTTGACAAAAAACTTGCAAAATGTTCTCACAATGTTTTGGGATGACGCCAAATAACAGTCTTAACTTCAGTTAGCGCAGCTTTTATTAAACCTATTATGATGGTGATAAAAGATAAAGAAATGTGATTAAAGATCTAGAATTGGTTGATAAAACAGTTTGGTCCATCTAATTATAAGGGCCAAAAAAAGAGAAATGAACGCAAAACAAAAACAATTACCGAAGCTGCCAGGGTTGTGACTGTTATGTTTCAACTAGTAAACAACAGGTTGCAGCAAAGTGCAAATGAGCAACCAGCTTTAATGAAATATTTGTATGATGGCCCTGTCTCGCAGCTGTGTAGTCGTTTTCAGCCTCTTCGGCAGGCAGGTGGATTTTCGAAATCCATTCTTTAACTTCCCCAGGTGTTAATGAGGAGATTTTATTACATGTACGCATCACTACCAGGCTTAAAGATAAAAACAAAAAAATGGTTGCCAGAGAAAAGAAAAGAAAAAAAACTTCCCACTTCCATCTGTTACACTTTTCATTTGATACACAGACATATGGTATTAAATGAAGGTTGTGGCCTTCACAGGAAAGAAAAAAAAGATACAATTTATCTATTTAGACAAAATAAACTCGTTCAGTAGCTGATGTTGTCTAGTCACAACTACCCTGCCCTGGATAAACAGTGCATGCTCAAACTCATCCAACTATTTTAGCTACAGATGTAGTGAGAAAAAAAAATGTGAGTCAGAAAAAAAAAAACCTCTCTCTTTATAACACAACCGCATGTTATTCATAGGACAGATAAATTTTTAACGGAACAGACTGTAGCTTAAAACAGTCACATAACATGATCATCTGGATGTGGAAGGGACTGGAGGTTGCTTATGTGCTGTTGTTTTGAACTTATCATACTGTAACGTAGTGATGTGTTGCTATGAAGGAAAAAACATATGTGAGTTTTTTATTCCATTACACTACGAAGGTACTAAAAACAATACAATAAGCCCATTTAAGTCTAGCAAACAAATTCAGCTGATACTCCCCTGATACAATAATAAAATAACTGCTATCAGCAACTAAACAGCAAAGAACAAAAGTGTTGTTCAAAACCATAAAGGCCACGTCTTTCATGCTACATAGCAACTTTTATTGACAAGATACATTTTCATGATGTGAACATAAACTTTATGCTGGCTGCCAGCTCTTTGACTGACAGCAGAATTACACAGTCAAGTCATTGTGTAGCTGGAGGAGGGCTGGGCTTAACTGCCCTGTATTTACAAAAGACATGCTGTCTCTGCTGCCAAATATGTTAGTCCCTATTAGCTGCTGATTTGACTTTCAAGCTTAGCCCTGCTAATCTAATTTAATCTGTCTCAGTGGCTTCCCTGGTTGTTGGAGCATAGCAGTAATGACACTGCAAGTGCATACAGGCTTCACCCGATGTGATGCAACTGTTTGTTCTGCAACTGCAGCCACCCACATGGAAAGCTGCTGCTGTTAGTGGTTTGTTTGAGGGTTTCTGTTTCATTAAAATTTCCTGTTAATTTCATCTGCACAGAATCCATGCATGATCAGAAGCAGCCTGAATACATGCAGTACACTAGTTTGTTTGGTTGGGCTGTACCATATGACCAACTGTCCCGATATAGTTAATTTCACATTCACACAAGAGATTTTTTTCCCTGAGTAAATTTAATTAAAATATCACTTGGGCCAATTTCCCGTTACAATTTGAATAATATACTTGACCAAAATGTACTTGGTCACATTTGACAGAATTATTCTGGGGCTTTCGTCACAAGGTTGTGTCTGTGTGGTGTTAACTATTTGCATAATACAGTTGTAATTTGTTTAGAATTTTAAAAGCACTTATACATCCGATCATCAGTAAAGTGCATATCATATGATAAAAGCAATAAAACATGTGCTTTTTAAAGTTTGGAAAATGGGATCTCATTCATTGAGTAGCGTGCAAGAAAACACAGCTCCTTAAAGGTTGCCAGTAGCTCCCTTTGGGCTCTGAGCAGCTGTAGCTTTGTTGCTGGTGAATGTTAACTAGTTCAAAAATAAACGAGAGTTTGTGCTATGTTTTCACAGGTGAGCATAAACTCTGTAACAATACCAACTACATAAATAGAAAAACAAAAGGTGATGTGGTGGATTGTGACATGCTAGAAATGTAGCAAAGTGCTGACTGTTCTTAGCAGAGAACAAAAAGAGACAGTAAAAGAAGAGAAAGGAAATGAGAAAGAGAAAAAACAAAGATAAGGAGTACAACAGGATGAGAAGAAACTTGTTTAACACTCTTTGTTTCCACTTAACTCTGGGGTGGTAATTTCGCACAAGTAGGCCCACTGCAAATGACATCATATATCTGTATATATAACATTTTTTATTGTTAAGTCAGAAAGTACCTTTGAAATCAACCAGTGCTATATTACATAAAGTAACAGTAGCAGTCAAATGTTCAGCCAGAGTTTTTTGCTGAGTGTTTCAGCATTTGCCTTTTAGAGTTCTGTGCAGAAGAACTGTGAGGATGTCCCAAAATACTCCAGCAGACCTCAGTGTGTGACTGAAACATGTGATTTAAGGCTTCTTTACCAACAGAAAATTGCCATGTGGCTGCCCCACATGTCTGCATCCACTTTTTGGACTCTTTTTCTTTCGCTCTCTTCTTGTTGGCCCATATAGTCACTGCCATGAGCTCTCAGCAGGATGTGCACTGAGTGTATAGAGCTCCCCAACCCTGGACAGAGAGCTGACTCTCTCTTTTCCTCAGCAGCACTGTCCAATAAAACATAATGGCAGTCGGATGGGGGGCTGCAGAAGGGGAAGTCATTGAGCCACACAGAGCTGTCACATGATGGGCTGAGCAACAACGGGTTCAGTCTTTCTGCTGCTGCTGCCTGGCTACTGGGACATGAGTGGGCTTCTGAACTGGCCAGAGGCACAGCAGGATCCACACAGAAGGGAGCGGATTCAATGTGCTGAGAAGCCACTGTAGGACCGTGGGCAGGAAGGCAGGCACACTATGTACTGTACTGTACAGCCAGTGTTCAAGCAAAAAAAACCAAAACCTTTGTGCTGATTTTGCAGAGCCTTTAGCTATCAAGATCCTCTCCTGTGGAACCAGCTCCCAGTTAAGAGTCGGGAAGTAGACACCCTCTCTACTTTTAAGTCTAGGCTTAAAACCTTTGTCTTTGATAGAGCTTATAGTTAGTTATAGTCATGCTGCAATAGGCTTAGACTGCAGGGGGACCCCCTCTCTACAATACACTGAGCTCCTTTCCTCCTCTTGTCCCTCTCTCCTCTCACCCCACAATTGTCACCACTGTATGACATTAACTTTGTGTGTTATCTCCTGTAGTTGTCGTTCTCCTTCTCTGTCTCCCTCTCTCTGTCCCTTTGTGCAGGTGTCCCCGGGCCCACCCTAAGCCTGGTTCTGCTGGAGGTTTCGACCGTTAAAGGGAGTTTTTCCTCTCCACTGTTGCCTAGGGCTTGCTCAAAGGGGAATGGTTGGGTTCTCTCTATACATCTTCTCTCTATACGACTTTATTCTGTAAAGTGCCTTGAGATGACTTTGTTGTGAAACTCCAGACAAAACATGATTTAAAAATGAATTTAAATTAATTTAAAACTTTATGCTATTCCCCAGTAAATAGAGTCATACATATATGCCATATTAATAAAGAAAACCAGCTCTAGAACAGCTGTTCTCTTTTTAAACATTGTAAACATTGTAAAGATGAACATTATGAGCACCTTTGCATCAAGAACAAAAAAGTAACGCCTACCTCGAATAATTGTACAATGGGCTATGAATGCTTCTGAAACCTGTCCCTGAATGCAGCAGTGCAGACAGGACACCGACACACGGTTGCACACAGGTGGCTAAAGCTGCAGTTTGTATAGAGACACTGTGTTACGTAAAGTGAAGCCCACACACAAAGGAAAAGGGAGGAGTTGGGGGTGTCTGAAATGTCCATATGTTTGAGGTGACATGACTACTTCTCTTTGGTTTTTTTTGTGTTGTCTTCAGCTGCTGCAACAACCATTACTGCAGCTTGTTGACTGGCAAAGCCAACACACGCTGACATTGCTGTTGTAACTCCATAAAACTGCTAGTGTTGCTGCTTGAGTGACAGTAGAGGAAGCAATATTTAGGCTTTTTAAAAATTTGTTCAAAAATAAACATTAAAATTAATTTGATATACTGTCCAGTCCTAGCTCGGAGAGTTGAAGCATAAGACAATGACACATCCACAAATTCACTTCCAATTATGATTAAACTCTAAAATAGGGATGTCACAACACTGGAATTAGATACAATAGCTAGGAATAAATTAAATTTTTGATACCACGTTTAAAAATTGAAGCATTGAGAACCTAAAATTTTAAATTTTTACAACATTGGAACTTTGGTCTGTCAAACAGTTCCAGTTTGCAAATTTTTTTGAGAAATTTAGTCAAGGCTTTCAGCAACAACATTTATAGTGGAACACTCAAAATAGTAACAACACCTATAAGGCTATAAAAGGCAATAAAGCTTAAGCAGTATTTTCAATTAAAGAAACAGTTTTTGACACAACACAATGTTACTAGGATCGAGTGGAGGTATACAAAAAGAAAAAAACTTGAGTAAGCTTTTTTTTTTTTTTTAAATGAAAACTGTAAAACCTTGTATTCTGAAACAGACAACGACTTTAATGTAGGCCAATTTTTAACCAATAGATTCGTACTTCCACCTCTTTCCTCATGTTCTTTTACTCGATTTATAAAATTTACTAGGTACCAAGCAGTAGACCTTGTTGAACAGGTCTGCAGAAGCCACTAGCTGAGCAACAGGGACACACACCCTTACTGACTGTTTCATTCTTTGGGGGCCTCCGCCAAACAGGAGGTGCCTGCTAGTAAACAAGTGACTGCTATCCCTCTTTGCAACCCAGACATGCCAGGCCTTGTACATTTTAACATAAAGCCTGCTGTCAGCCACCCACTTCTGGTTCATTTCTGGGCTAGTCTCTAAAGGGTAAGTAGGGCACTTTGCCATTTCAATAATAGCTGCATTTGCAAAGCTTACTGCTGCAGGCGGCAGCCTTTACATAGATTTAGAGCAACTCTGCAGACTGTGGGGTAGTTCAGTAGTGATTATATATTCAGCTGCCCATTTTTTCCTCAAACTTTGTTATAGGGCTTGTGGTAAAGATATGACAGGCCAGAATACCAATTAAATCCCAAGTGTTTTTGAGACCTCTGACAATCAGATGTGAACTGATTGATAGGTCAGTACTGTCAGTGGGCCGCTAGCTGACTGAGGAGTGGATTAAAATAGACAATGATGCTCACAGCACATTAAGCCTCCAGTACTCTGTCTATATCTACACTACATGAGAGGGATTTCCCAGTTTATTAAAACAAAAACAAATGAGGATGATTTTCAGTGAACACATCAGACGCAATAAACAGCTTTTGTGTGTTCACAAACAGCTGATGATATTCCCACAGGGGCCACACTGAACATTACTAGATTTGCTGGCTTGTTAGAGACTCCTGAATGACTGCCACTGGGAAATGTGTATAAAATCATCTATCAGTTCTACCCTCTATATAGATGGAGTAGCTGATCCCAATTTTACCTCATACCGATCCTTTAAAATATGCCCAGATTGTAATTAGTGCTGGGGAAAATCTGGGCATATTATAAAGAATTGTTATCAGCTAAAACAAAGCTGATCAAAATCTGATTCTTTCTTTACTGACTTCTGATATGTTTTGTCTCAACCTCCTGGTGTTTCAGCTACTCTCCTTCAAAGCAGGGCTCTACAATGCAGTATTCTGCTGCACAGAATAGTATAGCTTTGGGTGTGTGAATGTTAAAAATAATTTGGGCAAACCAATGTGTGATGCCAGTGATACTTTGGTGACCAAAACCACTAATATCTAAAGTATTTTCTGCTGTTACTAATAAACATTCATTCCATGAATAGTAGCCACTGTCTGTACTCAGTGAATTGTCATTATAATACTGCTGTACAAATATGTGGTCTGACATTCTGTACTTTTGAAAACCCAATGGAGTGATGTCAATTTCAGAACTCACATTTTCCCAGTTAACGTTACTGACATTTAGTATCAACAACTTAGGCACAGAAACTTCTGCAACAATTCAGTATTTAGATTGTGTCAGATTGCTAAGTAAAGTACAGCTTTTATGTAGGTGTTTCAGATACCCATTGTTTTGGATACTCAATATTATAAAGGACCTGAATCAGGATCACGACCAAAACATCTTGGGGTCCCTCTCTCTTTTTATCTATAATAACATTTATGGATCACAAAGCCCAATCAGAAATGTCCGTGTTTGACGTCTCCAATTCTAACATTGACCTAACCAGAGACAGAAATTAAATGAAAAATCTATCTTTATACAATACTCACATGTGCATGATTGACTATGATGCTGCATTGAGTTTTCCAGTCCTTATTAAAGGATAAAATGATAAACGGTCTGCACTTATATAGCGCTTTTCTACCTATCGACACTCAAAGCGCTTTACACTGCTTCTTATTCACCCATTCACACTCACAATCACACACACACATACACTGATGGGGGAGCTGCTATGCAGCTGGCCAACACTCACCGGGAGGAACAAAATTGGGGTTCAGTGTCTTGCTCAAGGACACTTCGACATGTGACCGGAGGAGCCGGGGATGGAACCAAAAACTGTGGGATTGTTGGACAACCGCTCTACCTTCCTGTGCCACAGTCGCCCCATAAAAGCTTTATATACACACGGTAAAAATCATAATTGTCATACTTGCACTTCAAGTAAATAATGTGGCACAAAAACATGGACATAGAATTTATTATATTAAGCAGACCTTTTTGTTTGGGCTGTCACTGTCACTAGAGGCACACATCAGCTTAAAGTTCAAGGTGTTGCTAACTGGAAATTAGAATTTTTAAAAACTTGCATCACAAGAGGACAAATTAGCAACTAAAACCATGGTAGATTAATATACTGTTGCCTTATTAGGTATTTACCTTTAAACCATGCTTCAACTAAGTTATCTACAGTATACATATGAAATCCCGTCTCATAAGAATTTAGATAGATTAATGGGTTTGTAATACACCATATTTTTCAAAGTAGAATCTGGGAAATTATAATAACAAATTCAGATTCTGAATTGTATGCACTCTCCCGCTCTCATAATATATTTTAAATGTCTGCAGTGAGAATAACATCACTGGCTTTGGGGGATATTTAACATGTAACAGAGTGTCCTGAAGATAAAGCCCTGTGACCCTGCCAACATAGGTTTAGCGCTTGGCTATGTCGCAGTCTTTTAATGGGGCTTGGTACAGATCCAGGTCTGGCCTCCCAGAATAATGCCATAGCCAGGATGAGCCATCATCGTTTCTGTCAGCATCTTGCAGCTGCATCAGCAATGCAGAGAAATGACTACACATTCAAATACAGAGCAGTGCACAGGGGGCAGACAGGCAGCAGAGTTCAGGAGACTGTACACTGCAGCAGAAATAGGCCATAATAGCGCCTCTTGGCAAAGATTCTAACACAAAGTTACTATGTGACATAAAATGAAGGCTCAGAAGCCAGATTTTTACATATACTAAACAGTTTGCTCTGAGAGGAAATCTGTGTGCATGACGCAAATCAGAAACAGCATATGGCCACATTGAAATTCATAGAAACCATAAAGAATAATGGCTTCTTTGCAATGCAGATTTTCTAACAGCATCAGCCATGTGGAACACAGACAGGCTTTGTTGAGACAGAAAGCAGCCTTTGTCATTCACACATGACATTAGACACAGCAGGAAAATTGACAGCAAGTTAATTATGTATGAAAATTCTCCAGGCCATTAACATACACACAGAATGTACTTTTTGTTTTCCCCCCAAAATACAAACACTTGTCATCAGCCTCCCTGCCATGAAAGTAAACATATCATTAATAAATAATAAAGCAGTATTGAGATGTATTGTTCGACTTCCGCCTCATTTTGGCAAGGGCAACTACGCCCACATGATTGCTACTTGTGTCTGGATGTGGGAGAGCCTGAAGATGCTGAAAGGTTCCCTGGAGTGGCACTGTTGCTTGTAAAGACATAGGCTACACATCAACGCAGAGCCATTCTATTGTTAAATTCTGAAAATGAATCCTCAGCAGATCCACAAGAAAGCAAAGAGATTTAGAGTTTAAAGCTGCAACTTACTCTAATGTGACACTCAGTCCTCTATGCTCTTCCCACCCTCTCTATGCTCTGGAAAACTTCACTTCTCGTTAAACACAACCTGACTCTGTGCAGCCCCTTATATTAGTTCTAGTTATAAAATTCAGAATTTATAATTAGCAATGCTACAAAATGTACTAATCGATCAGACATTGTTGCTTTTCTCCGATGCATTAGGAGGGTGAGCCTCGCTCGAATGCTTTTAGAAGCAAATATCTCTGAATTGCTTCAGCACCTAAAACACACCAAACACATAAAAGGATCGCAATATCAAGTTAATCCAAATTAATCCTAGAAAATTAGAGGATGCCATGGGTCAAATTTGGGAAGATAATGGGGACACAGCTGTACAGAATATTTGCAAGCTCTAACAATACAATTTTATTTAGCTGATTAGTTGTTTTAACTGTAGGAAGCCTTTATACTTGCTCTGGTGTTACTCTACAATTACATTGGCAATCACTAGTTGGAGGGGGGGTTTCTGTGTCACTGTGTTGAATTGTCTTTACCATAGTCTTGAGTGTTTATGGTGTTCTAAAAAACAATGGTGACCTAGCAAATTGTGTTGGGGTTGGAGTGAAAAGAAGCAACATATCTGCTCACTTAAAAAAGCTGAAGTCAAGACATTCTGAGATTGGATTACAACATATGTAATCTACATAAGAAGGGAAAAACTACAAAACCAATGACAAAGTACTTTTTTGTAATTCACATACTTAAGATGGAATAAATTACATTAATTTATTTTTATACATTCTATTGTCAACTGTGTGTATCAAACTGGGAGTCCTGTATCAGGTATTAAAAAAAAATCACAAGCTGTCTGAATTGTTACACCCCTACAGAATAGTATTGAAATAAATGAAATAACTGATGGTTTAAACAAAACTGAAGCGTTGGTACATGTATCAAGCACAAAGACCAAACCCCGTATCGATGTGTTTCCCTTTGAGAAAAATATGTGACTGATACAACTGCTCTGTCTTAAAGAAGTGAAGCGCAAAATTGTGTTTATCGAGAAGCGCTACTTTTGAATGTATTTGTGCTGAAAGGAGGAGATCAAATTGGAGAAAAAAATTCCCGTCCTTTTCCCCTACAAGTAGCATTTTACCACATTTGTGTGTTACCAGAACTCCAATTATTGCAGATTGTTCTGGCGATGTTGATATGTAAGGGTTAAGAAGCATACCAATATGGCTGTCTGTTTGCAGCTTTCAGTTTTAATAATCATTTGAACTTTTGATAAAGATTCATTATATTGGATTGATAGAAGACCAATAAATGAACATGGTGGGTTTTTTACACACACTATAGAGTGATGATGATGAACCCTAATCCATATACACCATAAGCCACGACACTAAACCAGCCTGACATCAACAAGTCTGCAGCTACACAGCTCATCTCCCATTGTAAATGTAAAATGGGAAATTAGAAAAAAAAACAAGAAAACAAAACAACAACTTTTTTGTCATTTTGAAACTTTTACATTTGTAGTTCATCCACTCCAGTTCACATTTGGTTTCTATAATTCTTTCATAAGCTAATTAAGGAAACCTCTGCTTTCATGTGTTGAAACTAACAAAAACTACTGAGAAGGACTTTGTTTTCCCACACACTATAACTAAATGCATTTTAAAGCTTGCATGCTGTTGCTGCACTGCTCACTGGTTTGCAGCAAGCTACAGTCAGGGGAAAACTATTCATCAAGGTACTGCTTGATGAAAACAGTTTCAGATGTACAAATATCAAAAAAAATAAGACAAAGTGTGAGAAAGCTTATGCATGGTGTCTGTTGGTGCTCTCTGCTCTTCCAGCTGCTTCTTTATCCACCACATTGTGTTTTAGATCTGTGGGTATCTGCTCAACATATACATTGGGAGGAAACCTGTTCTAGTAGTCTACCCCCACCATTCCAGTGCCTCTGCAGCACTAGAAACTGTCAGCTTGGACGATGGCTGACAGAATTAAATGATTTTTGCTCAATTCATCCAGTAGTAGGGTTTTAAATATAGGCCAAGGTTCTCCAGTGCACTATTGAACTCTTGAATAAAGGCTAAATGGACTTGAGAGCTAAATGGAATTGGAGAGATTAAGAAGAAAAAAAAGCGAGGCAGATTACAAATGGAAAATGCTGAGCAGGATATGAGAGAAAGCTACACTTACTGGTGCTCTACATGTTAATGAGCAACTGTGATTTTTTTTTTTTAGAAGAAATTAAGCCACACTACATGACCAGCAACTGACTTTCCACGTTTGGAGTTGACGCACACATAAGCAAACACAAAGATGAGCTGTGGCAGGTGGAAGTTGTGGGCTGCTTTGAGGCTGTGCGTGATACAATCAGCATGATAGGATCTGTATTATTCCAGCTCCTTGAACCAAGACAAACAACTCGTGCTAATTGAATTCCTTTGAAGAAACACCCCTAAGACGGACATCTCGATGGGCCCTATTCTGACAAGCTTTCATGAGAGTGTATGGCTTTCACGCATCATTTCCTCCCTTGATATTGCTGCAACAATGAACCAGTGGCATATGCCTGGCTCACAACCATTCCTATTTTTTAATGAAGCTGATGGGTCATGTAAAATCTTTACAAATATTTGACAGAGAAACTTCTGGGTTTTTGATAAGCAGAGTGAAAAGAAAACTAGGAGTGGCGACTGAGGGATACTGGAGGGACTGCAGGCATTCAGAGGCAATAATATGATCTGTAGCTCTGCTCTCACATGTCAGTGTGTGTCCCCACTGGCTCTGTCATAGCCTCCATTCATCCATGGTTCAACATTTACTCATCTGTAACAATAACTTTATTTGAGACTGTGAGTATGTCACGACTCAGCCACCAAATGCAGAGAGGAAAAAAACATGCAGAGAGAAAAGAGAAGAGAGACACATTTCATCCCTCTCCACTGGAAGTGTGACACAAAGGATAGCACTGTTGTGGTGTCTTGCTGACCTCTGAGGTTCTGGTGTGACGCTGAAAGCATAGGGCTGTACTATCAGTTCCAAACCAATGAGGTTGGGGCATCTGACCCACTGTGAGTACCATGTGATGATATCAACCCTTCGGCTGAGATGAGGGCTTTTTTCCACATCTGCAAATGAGATGGGGTAGGGGATACATTTAATCTACTGGGTTTAATGCAGTAAAGGGCAAACAGAGTTTTACTAGATGGACTGAAAATTTGACTTACTAACAAGAGCATTTAAAAACTTTATATTTTGAGACTGTAAAATAATAGTTTTTGTGGCTATGCAATGGTACATACAAGTCTAAGAAGGCTCTATATGCTGTTTACTATCCATCAATATTAATAGATATACATACCAACATCACCTCTACAGAGTAAGTGACTTGTTACACGAACTACAGTGCGTGGGTTGTGGTCTACTACCAAGACCAAAACCCGCACCTTTTAAAAATATACACAGATGCTAGGTTTGATGTTAGCATATATATATATATATATATATATATACAGTATAGTATAGTATAGTAACTATTTTTTACTTGCAGGAAACAATTGTGTATTTGATAAGAAAGTTATTTGTTTAGCTGACAAGGCTTAGTTATCACGGGTATCAGTCACTTGTGAGTAGGGGTGGAGACATTCAAGTAAAAAGTCAAAAAAGCTTGACACGTTTAGTTTACTAGTTTAGGTATCATTTGGTACATTTAAAATAGGTTGAGGCATGTGCAGAAAAAAGGGGAGACAGCCTTGCACACAGCACCAATAACTCAGTGAAACTTACATACAAAATGTCCAGTGTGGCAAAAAAATGGCAAGTGAACAAGACAAAGTAAGGTTAGAGGATCCAAAAATAATTGTTCAGGTTTGCTGAATGCAAGCATTAAAAATTTTGTGTTACCTATGATAGTGATGGAAAAAAGTGACTGTGTGCAAGCACTGTGCAACACGTGTGTCTTGTGCTTGAAGCAATACTTCCAATATGATAAACTGTAGGACATCACCCCCAGTGTGTTTGTTGACATCACAAGGAGGAAAGAGTCAGGTAGGAAAGAGCAACTCCTTCTCCCCTCAGCATTTTAAGGGCTTTTCCATGCAGATTCAGACAAACCCATAATTAATTATTGGGTTGCTCATAGAGAGATATACAGAGCTATACTGTCATGGAGGATGCAGGACTTCAGCATATGATTAAAGGGCTTGAGCCTCTTGAAACATTAGCAACAAAGTAAAGAAAATAGAACAGAAGAAATAGAACAGAGCAATGTTTTTTTTTATCTACCTGTGTACACTGAGATGTCGTTTATGCTGCACTTTATGATGGACTTAGTCTATAATGTGGCCATTTTTCTACCAATAGAAAAATTATTCATGAAACCTATTCTAAGATTTGACAAACTGTGTTTGACAGGAAAGAAGTCTATGTTCCTTATGTTCTTATTCTCAATTGTAAGGCATACAGTTATTAACATTTTTGCCAAATAAATGAAAAGCATTTTTAAAGTGCCAATTCCTTCCAAAAACAGGAGCACCAAAAATGCCTCACACATAGTTGTATAGTTGGGTTTCAAAAGATGCAAACAAACAGCAATCACTCACTAAAGAAGACTGAGATGTAAGATCAGAAAAGCCTAAGTGAACTTTTGAAGTGGGATTATGTAGTTCTATATCCTTTTCCCGAAACATTTGCCAATTCATTATTATTTTATTACATTGCTGAATATTTGTTAGTTCTATGCTCTTCCCATGGGATTCTTTTATGCATGTCTATTTTCTGAAAACATGCAATTTGAAGATATAGTGTTGTTTGCATCCATGATATTGAATGCACATTCCAGTAGTACAAGTGTTGCAGTGACCAGTTGATGAAAACACAGGGCACATCTCACACATGCACTTCCCACTAAGTTACAGTAAATGCTCCAGCTGGGTGAGCTGCTATCAGTGGGGTCTCCGTACAGTGATACATTAAATGGTAAGTGTACGATACAGCACAATACAACCCAATAGCATGAATTAAAGCTACATACAGTAACACTAACAAGAGCAGGTACAATCCAGGTTAAGTTCAAAGCGTCCAAAGCTGGTCAATGCTAAGACAATTTTTAGTACTAGCCCTAGTTAGGACCAACACAAAAAAACACTCAGTTACAACCAAGCTAACACCAAGTCAGTCTAACA
Source organism: Channa maculata (assembly GCA_020496755.1). Classification (NCBI taxonomy): domain Eukaryota; kingdom Metazoa; phylum Chordata; class Actinopteri; order Anabantiformes; family Channidae; genus Channa; species Channa maculata. The sequence continues at coordinate 21,990,752 of CM035616.1, read as the reverse complement.
TAAGAGTCCTGCTACAATCTTCTATGAAAGTGATACTGTTTGGTTTACAGCAGTTTCAGAGAGGTTTTGAACTATGTGATCAATTTCAAGGCTGTATTCTGTACCAGTCCACTGTGTTTCCATTACTTTGTCCACCCAATTTATCAATGGGGCTAGGCTAAATAACAGAAACAGCTCTCTTAAAACACAGTTTAATTTACCACAGCACAAACTCCATCCTCCATAATGATAATAGATTTGAACCAAAACCTTTATAAAAGAAAATATTTGTAATGGAAATTTTATTGGAAAATATTTGTTAGGGCAAGATGTACCTAATAAACTGACAACGGAGTAAACAGCAGAACATCCGTGTCTTAAACACATTAAAGAAAAATGCCCAGAAAGAAGGCAGTTTCTATGTCTTGACAGAGTCACGTATAATTTGTTTGATTTGGTCCCAGTAAAAGGGTTATAAGCTTTACAAACTGTCTATCTAAATAAGTCAACATGTATAACAGAACTGACTTTAATTGTTAAATTGTGCATGTCTCTTCCAATTGTACAACACAGAGACTAAAAAGCAGCAGCCTTAACTCATAACTGATCCTGACAAGGGCAGACTTTTTTTCTCCAAGAAGATGTGTGTCAGATCAGGACATCTGCAATACACAACTACACTGGAAAAATGCTCCAATAAACACAGAAGCTAAAGTAAGTTTTTTTTATTTATTAAACATAATTTTCCAGTTTATTAGGATTATGTCTGACTTCCAACAGACATGAACTGAATCAAATTTGTAAAGATTGTAATCCCTGGACCTTTAGAATGTGAGCTAGCTCCCACATTAATAATTCTTCATAATGCATAGTGGTTCCTGGGCTCGGTTTCCAAGACTACTGCCTCTCAACAGAGCTTATTCCAGCAGCTTGGGGGACAGATGCAGTCACAACTTAACAATATACTATGTATCCTTACACTGCACCTGCAGCGCCTGAACTCACAGCAGCATCACATGGTTGTAAAAAAAAAACAAAACTTTGTATTCTTGCTGCAGAAATCTACATTTTAGTGGAATCAGCAAACTGTCCACTAGCTGCTGGCACAACTCAAAACCCAAGAAACTACGTGTTGGGAAACAGGGTCAAATATACTAATATACAACAGCAAAATAAAAAGTGAAAACTACAGTGTGAAGTTGGTGAAGATTGTCAGTCATCCAGGTTTGGTTATCCAAAGATTGAATCATGTCAGATTAACTTCTTCATTCTTGGATAGAAATGTTTCACTACTCATCCAAGCAGCTTCTTCAGTCTGAGGAAGCTGCTGTTGATGTAAGTGAGAAACTGTTGTGTGTCTGATGGCAGCAACCAACAACACCATCAATGAGATTAATTTTGCAAACACCACATGGCTGCAGTTCAGACTAGGTTTAATGGGCCAAGGGAATAATGACGCAATGATGCACATCATTGCTTTAAAGAGATCCAGGTGATGAGCACAAATAACCTCAATTTCTAAAGAAAGGAGCATCTTGCCTTGCATAAATAGAAAGAGGCAAACTGAGAAAAACATGATTGTTATGCAACACTAACCGCACACTTGACTAGTTGAGAAAAACAACATGTTTAGGATACAAAAAGTCACAAGCAAACATCCGATCTGACAGTTTGGGCAGATACTACTGCCAGATCACTTTAGTTGCATTACACACCTTATGCAGTGGAATGCAACCTGCTCCAAAAAGTTAACTAAGCAATGTGGTTGTTCTAGCTATATGCACAAGCTTGAAAGCATCCCAGTAAGAGAGCCACTCTGAATCATGTGAGGAGGTTATGTCCTTCATCTGACTCCCCTAAGCATCAATACGAGATGCTGCTGCTGATGGTGAATGGAGAAGTTGGGGGGGTGAAAAGGGGGGAGAGTATGGTAAACAACCGAACAGAAAGGATAGAAAACCATTGCGTCAAGATGAAGTATATCAGTAATTGACACAGTTATATTTGTGTTTTTTTTTTTTTTTTTTTGGCCAGCGACTGGAAATAACCCATTTGTCTAATTAGGTCTGGGCTCTTTATTCCAGTTACACAGACTGGATATGTGCTAGAGTATATATTTCACTGAATACACACACGAGTATCGTATTAAAAACTGTCGACGCCTCACCCAGACACTCTTTCCATTCAGATGTAGACGGAGATGATGCTAGCAAACAAGCTAAGCATGGTGAACAAACGTCAATAACAATAATACCTGGAAAAATCAAAGTAATTCACTTCGCTTTAGGGGGAGAAACGAGAATGAATGATGTGTAAAGTGGAAAATTATGTTTCTTACCAGTTCGAACGCGTTTAATAATCCGCGACCCAATATTCCATTGCAGCTATATTGAAATAATTTGACAGAAATAAAGGCTTCGCTGCTGTGGTGGCCCTGATGTCGCCGTGCTGGCTGCTCGACGTAGCCGCTGCGTGTGATGGCGTTGGCTCTGCTGGGCCACAATGGAACTGCTGATGCCTTCAGTGACTACAGGACTTATCTAAAACGGCTGATAAAGGCGAGCTAGAAAACGGAAAGTGCATTTAGTCTACGTACAAGAAATGTGTAGAGACCAGGAAAGATTGGGGTTTCTGTAATGACGGATAGGATGTTTTATCGAAATCGGTAAGTCAACTGTTTTTCGATTCTTTCTTTTTTTTGTAACCTTATATTCCAACGTTATGTAAATGTAGCCTATTAACTAGAATTACCATAGCTATATAACTTTTTTAGCTGTTTTTAAAATTAAAACAAATACTGCGATTGCGTCTGGTACTTGACTAAATACTTTGTTGTTATTTTTTATTTTACGCTGGTAAAAAAACAAAATTAGGTTTTGACGTTTCAGTTTCCAGATTTTTTAGAAGCAATTGAAGATAGCAAAACAGACCGGTCTATTGATTGACAGGACACCTGTCCAACCAGAGGGTAGCAATGGGTGGGCAGTAGTCTCTAACATATTTCTTTGAAAAAGATTTATGACAACGTTCAAAAAGGATTTTTTACAGATATAAACAGCAAAACTAGTAGGTTTAGCCTTTTAGTAGCCTTTAGAACCTTGATATCACAGGGGACAAAAGATATAAAGTATAATACAGTCTTCATAGACATACCTAATAATTCAGTTTTACTATGTTATTTAAAAAATCTAAAAAGTATTACGGAATTTTATGAACGATGGCAAATTACACGCTATGTTTTTTATCAACTTATTTATAATAAACTTGGCTGCAGTAGATATTGTATGTACTTAACATTAGAGCACCATCTTGTGTCTGCACATAGAAAAAAAATTAAGACCACGGCCCAGTGAAGAATCTCAAATTGAGTCAATGCACAGCTTCTAACTTATTTACTCATTTTCCTTCAGTTGCTGTTATTGCAACTGGACTGGAAACAGCCAGCGATGTATATGGGTATTGAGTGATGCATGTGCTTGCTTCAGTATAGGAGTGGTCTATATTAAACAGAAAACAAAAAACAAACAAACAAACAAACAAAAAATATATAAAATATTCGACCACTCGCCCCTGTTTTTTGGGGCAGTCATTTTCCTTCATTTAAGCTCGGGTCCTCTATAAGAGGCCTGGAAGCTTTAGGGTCCTGCACAGTATCTGTGCTGATATATGTAAAATAATATATTTTTACTCTGTCAGTTTATTTTGTTAAAGTTCCTTCTTACAGTTCCCACTTTAGCTATGTGACTATGCACTAATCCTTTAACGTTTCAGGAAACCTCACCTGTAGGAAATGCAGGAAATTAGTGGAGCTGTAAGATTGTTCTGCATGTTCTTCCATGGAAATATCTGCTAAATGGGAAAGCTGTAAAAAGCATATTATGGCAGAAAACATCAAAAAGCTCCTTAGATAAGGTCTTATCTTTAGAAAATGTGCTCAGCGATGGTGGGGTATTCAAGAAACAGAGTATAATTTATATCTGTGGACCCCTTGGCTCTGTTTTCCTTCTGCCTTTGAAGCTTTGTAGCAGACCACTAAGGTTTAACCTGGACACTCTTTTTGTTTTTTCACACACACCTACATGCTAACTGTTGTTTCTGCAGCAATAATTCCTGTACAAAATCTAAACATTTTATCTAAAGTCTCTTTTTCCTTTAAAAATATGCTCCAGTCTATGTCAAAATACTTGAAGAGGTCATGTTGCCTTATGCTGAAGAGGACATGTCCTTGAAATGGTTGTTTCAACAAGACAATGACCCCAAACACACTAGTAAACGAGCAAAGTCTTGGTTCCAAACCAACAAAATTAATAATATGGAGTGCCCAGCCCAATCCCCGGACCTTAATCCAATCAAGAACTTGGGTGATATCAAAAATGCTGTTTCTGAAGCAAAACCAAGAAATGTACATGAATTGTGGAATGTTGTTAAAGAATCATGGACTGGAATAACAGCTGAAAGTTTGTACAAAATAGTTTTGAGTTTGTACAGTCAACGGCAGGCACTGCTATTTTTTTTTGAACACACCCCTTTCAACTAATTGCCCAATTGCACAGCTTTAAGATTATGAATGCTGGGTCTTGTTTGTTTTCTGAGAATCTACTGCACCTACTGGTAACTTGTTTGCCATGTAGCAATAAAAACTATACTAAAAACCTGGATTATTCTGGTTAGTCACATTGTACTGCTATTATTTTGAACAATACTGTATACTGATTTTTTTTTTTTTTTTTTTTTATATTGACTTTTTGTTTTTCCATTCTGTAAAGAAATTCTTGCCGCACATTTTTCATACTTTTGCTGCTGTTGTTAAATGGAAATTTCCCCACTGTGGGATGAAAAAAGGTTTATCTTATCTTATGATCTCTCCTGTCATTCAGCCTCTTATTGAAGAGAGAGAAAGCTTACTGCCGCCTGGTTATTTAAATGCATGTAAACACTGTGTTCAAACATGATTCTGGCTTAACCTGTTTTAACTGGGCAGTGAACTATTTTGTAAAGTAGTAGAGATATCAATGGACTGAAGAATACAAACAAGTGTTCCTAAGAAAGCTAAACTTAAAAACAGAATCATTTCTCATTAAGTTCACAAAAGGCTTGCATTTAGTGAGACTACATTCTTCTAATGAAATGAGTTCTGTCTAATGACAAATGAGAAAGATAAACTCATTAAAAGACTTTGAAAGCATATGAGGGATGTTTTCTGGAATGGAATCACCAAGAAAAATAAATCCCTGACTGTAAAAGAGCATAGACAGAGAAGACCTGTGCTTTACTGTACAGCTGTGTCATTGTTTCCAACCTGCAGCATCTATTTCATATGGATTACATTACATTCTTAACATTCATTGTGACTTCTTAAAGTGACAAAGGTTGGAACAATGTGTAAAATGTAAAAAGATAAAATGCAATGATTTACAAATGACTTGTAACCTTTGACTGTAAACAGTCCAGAGACAACATATCGACTGAGAAATTATTGATTTTTGAAAATATTTCATACTTTTGAGTTGGATCCCAGTAACACATTTCAAAAATGTTCGGACAGAGGCAGCAAACACTAGAAAAGTTGCTAAAAAATACCTGATTAAACATCTTACAACTATGTTTTTTGGTAACAGGTCAGTAACATGATTGGGTATAAAAAGAGCATCCCAGAGAAGCAGAGTCTTCCAGAAGTAAGTATGGGGTGAGTTTTATTATTTTTTGAAAGACTGCATGGTTACATAGTTCAAACATTCTCAGTTTAAAACTGCAAAGAATTTAGGGATTTTATCATCTATGGTTCATAATATTAAAAATGGAATAGGGAAACTTTCCTGTGATCCCAAAATTCAAAATTTGTCAGTGCAGAGTTCAAAGCCAGCATCTGTGAGTATGTGGGGGATCAATACAAACATCATTGACAACTGGTAAAAAATTCATTAATGCTGAATTATTAAAGCGGAATGATTAAAGACAAGTGCTAAACAAGGAGGTGTGTGTTAAAGGGTTTATTGGGGAACCAAGGAACAAAACAACATTACATAGATCTACAGAAAATCAGGGGAGGCAGAGGGAGAACAGAACTGACATGAATTTAAACCAGGACTGCGTAGCTAACATGAATATTACAGGGGGGGAAACAGAACTGTAGTAACTAAACATGATAAAGGCTTAGTGAAATAAATAAGCCAGACATATGCAGGACAAGGGAAAGTAGAAAGGCAAGACCAGTGCAACAAAATTAGCGAGGGGGAGTCTAGGGGGAGTCTTTCTGCCATGTAAACATGGCAGAAAGACTCTACTGAAAAAAATGTTTTTTTAAATTAATTTACAGCAAACACAAACCCAGGAATAACACCCCAACAAACAAGAAGAGTTAAAGGCTGGTAGAACAGGAGCTCGAGGTCTGAGTCAAGGATGTCGTAGGAATGGAAGGCACGCATGGCTAATATGTGCTGAGGAAGAGCCCAGTCAAAAGGGTGGAGCCAGTTGTGAGTGAGTGAGTGTGAACAGAGGGCACTGAGGGCAAGAAAGCTGAACCAAAACAAAGTGCAAGTTGAGGATCATGACCCAACTCTTTGTACAGGCGCTGGTCATATCTCGTCTTGATTACTGCAACGCTTTGATAATGGGGTTACCAGTATCCACAATCAAACCCTTGCAGGTCGCCTAATTTTTGTTTAGCCAAAAGGACCCATGTCACACCACTCTTCAGATCTCTACACTGGCTTTCTGTAGCTGCTCACATCAGGTCAGGTCAGCTCTGTCTCTTGCCCACAGGGTGGTTAACTCAAAAGCTCCTGCTTACCTCAACTCACTGATTCAAGTCTACAATCCTTCCCGTCCGCTATGGTCTGCCAATGAACCACGTCTGGTGGTCCCAGCACCCAACAGAAGACGCCAAGCAAAACTCTTCACCGCAATGATCCCACGATGGTGGAACGAGCTACCAAACTCTGCACACTCAGCAAACTCACTCCCAATATTCAAAAAACTGCTGAAAACAGAACTCCTCCGCATCTTAAATCTATAAAAAAAAATAAAAATAAAAATACTTTTCTGCTCTTTCTCGCACTTGCATCTCGTGAAAGTTGAACACTTTTCTGATAGGACTTTGCTTTGATGTTTTCTCCTTGACTTAGATTTACTCTTGCCTTGTACCTCAGTTGTAAGTTGCTTTGGATAAAAGCCTCTGCTAAATGACTAAATGTAAATATAAATGTAAAATGTAATTGTAAATGATGGTAAAACAAGAGGCGATGAGCTGTAAACATGCCCCTATTTTTAAAACAAATTTCAAGATTCAACATTCAAACAACTTTATTGATCCCATAGGGAAATTGTGTTGCCTTGTTACAGCTGCTCTCCACGTGAAAAGTAAAAAAGAAAGGAAAAAATGTCCACCAAACCAAGATATTAAACAAGTAGAAGTATAAACTACTGATCAATGAATAAGAAAAAACCCAGCTAGAGGAGTAAACATAAATGAAATAAAAACAACACTATTTGTCCATTTGGACCATTTAGTCTTCCTCCTTTTTACAGAAGGGGGATGAGTTGAACAGTTACTGGCCACTGGGAGAAAGGATCTCCTGTGTTGTTCTGTGGAGCACTTGGCTATGATCAGTCTCTGGCTGAAAGTGCTCCTCTGTGCAGCCAGCATGCAGTGGAGTGGGAGAGACTGTCCAGGACTGAGCGGAGTTTGAATGACATTCTCCTGTCAGCCACAACATACAGAGGGTCCAGCTTCTCCCCCAGATGATGCTGAGATCAAATTTAAAATAAGCATACACTAATATTTAGCATGAAGACAACTTGTAGAAATTAGCTGAAGAGTTAAAAAACATATTGTACAGTATATACAGTACAACGTAAAACTGTACACATGTCTGGGTGTCTTGCACAGACCCACAAAACAAAGGCTAATCTTGACTTCCACTGGAAGCATAGACATTTGTCTTTGGAATAGTTCTGGAAAATATTGACTGCCTCATGACATGTATTAGCTCACAATGCTACTGCTGCTGCTGCTGCTGGGCATCAGTCCATATGCGAGCTGCTGACATTTGTGTTCCTCAGTGTCAAAGATGGCTGCCATCCTCCTCCCTGACAAAAAATAGATATAGACATTGTGTTCTTTGAATACAGTTGGGAAACAACAGCAGACTTTAGGTAAAACATTCTACTTAACCAAAATAAAGTACTTTGCCCTCTGTTAGTATCTTTCAAAGCAGATAGTCTGGTTTTATTTATTGAGGTTTCACGCTATCAGTCTCTTTATCACAGGTTGTTGTCCCATTGAAATAGAGAGGTTATAGTATATAGGAGGTTGCAGAAGAATTACCGTATGTCTTCAGCACCTCAGCGTGCAGCATACACTGTTTTACTTGAGGGAGGAGTGATTGTAGACCTGGATGAGGGAGTTCAACTTACTTAATCGGATAAATTTGTTCATATAATTATGTGAGTCACCAAACTTTCCTAACTAGACATACCTGTCCCACATAGGAGGAGCCCATCCTTTAGATTTTGTTAGTAGCTAAATCAACATTCTTGAAATAATCAGATAAATTAAATGGTTCTGATCCGTTTTGTGGGAGTGTCTTTCACAGCAAAATTACTAAGTTAAATAAATAAATGAAAAACTTCCACAATGAAGTTTCATGTCTGCTGAGTAGAATCAGCAGACAAAAATTACTATTTGGGCCATGGGCAAGAGTGTATGACTAAGAAAAATATTAGAAGATTGGTGAATCACAAGGTTTTCTAAAAACAGTCACATGTGGCACTTAAGAACATGTGTAAGTTTGTATGATGGGGTCTTGCACATGGAACAATGTTTCCTTCATACTCAGTGTTTCACAACAACAGGGCCACAGATCGATACCAGAATTAGCAGCAGATGGAAAAAAGACATTATCGAGACTTTATCCTTCGAGCCCCCTAGTGCAATGTTCGTACTATGTCTGTGAGCTCGGCATGTAGCACGTTGCTCTGTCCCGAGTCGTCAGGAGGAATAAAAGGTACTGTAGAGAATGGGCATGTTGAGGACATTTCATTCACTTATTAGATTCATGGCTCTGATGTGCTGTAAACAAAACACTGTTTCCCACATTTTAGATTTCTACAATGTCGTGCCTCCTGTCCTCACTAATTGTGTACGGGAATCTAGTGGACTTTCACACACGAGGACAGTTTTTACTCGGGCAATCTCCTGCTGTGTGTTACATGTCTGAAACGCCACTCTGGACAATGTCCAAGGCTGAATTCTCCTAAGATTGTCTGGAGTTCATATATGAAACAGGCATAAGATTTAGTAGCTCTCAGAACATTGTACTTAATCAAGGTCCTGTAGGAAGAGGGGGGTAGGTGCTTGTGTGTCTGTCATTTGTGATTAGTTGAGTGATTAGAATAGTTTTGTTCTCTCAAAAAGTAGTATGGTGTGAAAACACTCACTCAAGGGAAACTCTGTGAAAATGCAAACCAGAACTGACCACATTTAGCCTACACAGAAAGCTCCAGGAAGCTTCAGATTACAGTTCAGTTTAGTTCCTGCAGTCGAAAGAACCCATGTTACTTTTACTGCTGCAACCAATTGGCTATCAAAAGTGCAAATACAGTAAGGATTTTTTCTATCTAAACAAAAGAAAGTTAAAAGCACAATGTGTTTTATCTAAAAGTTAAATCCTAAGATTTATTTAATTTCTGTCATGATATACAACATACTATCTACACTGTGTGGTAGAGTAGTTAATCACAAGCAAAATTCGAATCACCTTCATTGGGGTGGAGGTACACATCTCAGAGACAAATTGTCCAAACCTTTACAACCTGCACAGGTTACACAGGTTGCTCACAGAGTTTAAGTGAACAGACCATTTAAAAATAACAGTAAAGAAGTTGCTGTCTCAGACCTGAGGCTGGATCCCTCTACATCTTCAATAGTGTCAGGCAGGGGTTTATTGGCTGTCTCAGGCAGCAGCAGAGTGAGGCCAGAGCCAAGAAGGGGGCAGAGACCACACAGGACCATGGGAGCCTGAGGACTGATGCTTCTCAGCAGGTACATCATAGGAGCCAGGACTCCTCCAATCCGAGCACACATGGAGCTTATACCAATCCCATTTTGTCTGTAAAGAGAGTGATTAGAAAAAAAAGCAACTGTTCCGATACCTGTTAAACACACAATATCAGTACATAATCAGAGCTGACAGCTAATTTACTGATTAATAGAAAATGAATCAACAAGTAATTTCATGGGCAATTCCCCATTTGTTCTTTTTCAAGATAAAATGAACTCTTATAACCTAGTCGAGGCTTCTCTACTTTTCCTTGACCTTTATCTTGGAAAATCAATACTTTTGTTTTTGGGGCTGTAAGTCAGAGAAGAAAAATCACCATGGAGAATCACAGTGGATGTATGAGGGTCAATTGTCTCTAGTCTTCTCGAGCAATAAAAAATTTATAAAATAATAATCTATCTTTAAATATATATATATATATATATATATATATATATATATATATATATATATATATATATATATATATATATATATATATATATATATATATATATATATACAGTACACCAATCTAAAAGTTTAGCTCATTTTAGCTGAAAATGCTTGAGTGAAATGTTGATTCAACTTTATGTTATGTAGTTTGTGGTTTTTATTTATTTTTTATCAGCATTGCTCTATACAAACCATGCATAATATTAACATTTTAATCTGCCTACTAAACTAAAATGTATTTGTGTAGGACCAGACAACAGGCCACATACAAAGGGACCAGCTTCTGTTAACACACACCCTAGGGCTTGCGAGGGCATCCTTGTTTTAAGTGACATTCCCACTATACAACATACATTCAGGATGTCTTGTACCAGGAATGAGTTTTATAACACATGGCCCCTGAGCCATTTGGGCAATAGAATCGCAAGCTAAGGGCAGAGGAGGGAGAGAATTTACAGTCAAAGATGCAGAAGATCAACATTTGAGATGGCACACATATTGAAAAAGGAGGGAAAATGCAGGCCCAAACTATCAGAGCACTCTATTAAATTAAATGGAATCTCAAAATATTAAAAACCACACCAACATGGAAGTCCCAATGGGATCAGAACCCCAGGCTATAAGGACCAAGTAGAATAGGTGCCATGGAATCGCACATGCAATGTGGTATTTCAGGAACTCTTAGCAATGATATCTTCTGCTGTACACATATGATCTTGAAATGTAGTTTGCATGATGAACTACTTAAACCTATATTTGACTGTAAATATTATAATAATATAAGAAATGCTGAAACTAAGACATTTGAAAATATGGAAAAAACATTAATTTTAAATATCGGACACCACTCTGTCGTGTTAACTCTCTTTGAAAAGCACACTTGTAAGTGTTTGGGAACGGAGTAGAACAACTTCAGTATAAAAGGAGGAATTTAGCTGCTCAACAGTTCAGTGGTTCTTAGCTTCCTTAATATTTTTCACTTCCTAATACTCCAAATGTTTTCAGTAGTTGACAGATTCATGGAAAGAGCCAGGGCTTGAAGAAGCAGTAAACTAAGGGATAAATCAATAAGACTAAAGTAGCACAAAACATTCCAGAAACAGAGATCAAACTGAGATCCAGTAACATGCAACGAGAACCTGGCAACGAATGAATCTTTCAGGGGGCTTAAATGGACATGGGAAAAGGTGTAAAAAAATTTGGACTGACGAGATGTGTGAAGTACCTGAGAGAAACTGAGCAACGGAGTAGCTATAAAATAACAGAGTAAGTAGAGACGGAGAGGGGGAAAGAGTGAGTGAACAAAGAACAGGTACAATGACACAAAACAAGGTCTAAGAGTGAGTGGATCGGAGGGCAAAGAAAGCCAGAGAACCGAACCAAAATGAAGTCCAAGACCAGGATCATAACAGTTTACTGTATATGCTAGTGTGCATGTAGAATGTTACTGTACCATTTAATTTAATTTGTTCACATATACGATCACATATAGATACACAGAGTGTTATAATTATTTATATGCATTTTGGTGTATTCATTCTTGAAAAGTCTTATTTTAATGAGCCATACTGGTGAACAAATTGTCAAATTGATTATTCTTAATAATATTTCTAATTCAAAACTGAGCTATTTCTTTACATCATCTTTGTCTTCACATACATAAATACAGTACTAACAATATGACCTTATCAGTTTTAGTTTAGTTTTTTACCTGCCCCAAAAACTACCACTCGATGGCATTTTAATGACATTTTTGTTCAAAGTCTAACTAATAATTAATCTCAACTAGTAGTGTTCAGGTGTCACAGGTGCTGATTGGAAATTACGCTAGAAATTGGGGAGGATTGCGTCAGGAATGGCATCCGATGCAGCAGTGCAGGAATATTCTATTCTAAAGGTTTTTGAGTGAGCCTCATCCAATCATAGAAGACCAATTTCACCCTCTAACTTCTGCTAAAGTGTATAGCTCCCTACTACATGTAATTTCCTAGCTAGCACCTCAGGAAGTGGGCGAAGTATAAGATGTCATGCATGCATTTACTTGATTACCAAAAGTTGCATATTGTAGCTTTAGGGTACTCGACAAACTGTAAATAACACATCAGTGTTCCTCTTCTTAAAGGTAACATGTACATTAATGTTACAGTAGTGTGAGTGGTTTATACCGGTGTCAGTATAAACTGTAGCCTGTGATACTCCAGCATCTGCTTTGTATCTGTTTGGTAGGAAAGCAACATACTGTATTAAATGTATAATAAGATTTGACTCCTTATATACTACATGTTTGTATGAGATAAACAGAGATACTGCAGCTGCAGCTGTCATTTACATTATTACAATAATTTTTTGCTAAAATGATTGCTTTTGCTGAAAGCTGAATTGAAGTTAAACTATTTAAAAATAACTCAAATGTTTACTTTGCTAAAATAACTGAAACATTAACTATAAAAGTGTTAAGAATTTTGACAAAAGGTAAAAATTAAGTAGAATTGGAGGTTAACTGTTTTGCCTCTTGTAGATATAACATGTAATAGTAGCATAAAATTAGGGAAACTGTAGATATGTAATAGGTGAGTACAAAGTTTTAGCCAAACACCTGAAGAAAAGTAGAATTTATAAACTACTATGACCACTTCAAAACATCATGTTAAAGTAAAAGTCAAAGTATGCAGACCCCTTTACATCTCAATGTGGAGAAAGTTGAGATTCTAACAGTTGTCCAATCAGCAAACCTGGACCTGGACCACAAACTCATGTTACCATTTATATACTTAAAATTTAAAACGTATTTAAAAGGCTTTTATTTTGAAAGTGTGATTCTCGTCTCTCTGTGTGTGTGTGTGTGTGTGTGTGTATGTTGAAGTTTGAACGGTGTTTCTAGCTATAAGAATGCTGAAGTAGTTAAGTGCCAAATAAATGGAAATCAGTAGAAGAAGAAGATGAAGAATAAAGATTATATACTATTTGTATATTATATACTATCTGCATTTCTTAGATTACAAATTCCACAAGCATCTAATTTGCACATCTTTCAAAAAAAGACAGAGGAGGCAGATTGAGGATTACAGACTTACAGTGCTTTACTTTAGTCAAAACAACTGTTGGTGTGTTGTGTGAATTAATATCATAACTGCACCGTGTACAATTAAATATTTTGCTTGGGTTGTGCTCCATGAGAAATAGATGACATTGAAAAAAATCACTCCAGAAACAAGCTGCCACTTGTTATTAACGCACTATTAGTAGTGAATGAACACTAAACAGGTTTGTAAATGACTAAAATTCCCATGAATTGTGAACATGGAGACATCAGCAACAACATGTTTAGCTTTGCAAATATGCTAAAAAGCTGCATTAAAAGCCTGATGGCCTACTTACCTGATAACAGTGGGAAACACCTCAGCTGAGTAGATATATATGATGGACAGCGAGGCAGTGATTCCAAACTTCCCAATCATGGCCAGGATTGTTCTGGCAACAGCTAACTCTAGAAGAAAAGTCAAAGGGAACAGCTTGAGAATGAAAACAGAAAATCCACAGTGACTTTAAAATGTATCGGCTACAATCTGATGAGCACCATATGCTAATTTCCCCACTAATGATGAGTGTCCATACCAATGGGGATAAATATAGTCAGCAGGCAGGCCAGGCCGCCCACAGCTAGGAAGGCTAACTGGGAGATCTTGCGAGAACGATTGAGGGTGAATAGGGTGATGGTACGTGCAGGCATCTCTACCAGTCCAAAAATCAACTGAGTCAGATAGATGTTCATTCCGAAGTCAGAAATGTTGAGTGACAGGCCATAGTACACCAGTACATTGACAAACCTGACACAGGTAGGGAAGGAAAGAAGAAAAAAATGACATAAATTGGGAGCAAAGTCAATATTCTTTAGAGTGAGATCATTTATACAACCTAAAGTGCACACTTAGGTCCTTCGAGAAAGTTTTTTACTTCTTAATAACTCTGCATTAGGAGACTACCACAGGCTGGTTTGTTTTACAAAAACCCATTTCCAGAAAGGTAGAAATGTTGTGTAAAATTCATATAAGGCACCAAGAATCTAACCCCACACTTCCTTACCAACTGAGCGACAGACAATATTGAAAAGACAAATGTTAAAACTGGGAAACTTACTGTTTTTTGGATGGCAGCACAAAATAAGCAGCAGCCAGCAGGTTATGTTGTGTCAGTGTGACCTACAGAGCCTGTAGACTCCTCTCAGCCTCAGGAGAGTGTACTCTAAATGAGACTGTGTGTCTGAAATGAATTAAAAAATATTTCTATTTCCGATTTTTAAATCAGAAATGCATCTGTGCATTAACACATTGAAATATATAAGACTTTGTTTCTCCAAAACAGCAGCATTTTTATTTGCAAATTCTCACTTCTGTTATTTTCCTGCTACTGCAACTCAACAGGGAAACACAAAAAGAGAATGTGATTCTAAAAAGATTTTAACTAGTAGGTTATTTACTTGATTTGCTAAACTAAGACTGCTGAAGCTTAGTATTAGCTTTATATACACAAAGGACTGTGGATCTTAACCCCAGGTACTTCCATCATCAGGGCATTAGGAAGGAATAATTATAGCATGTAAGGACTATTTCAATGGGCACCTGGCTGGGGACATTATAAATTTCACTACATTTTGTCAGGTTTGTTATTAGAAACAGATTTGTGCAAGTTGGACCAGCCTTACTCATATTCAGGGCAGACAAAATTAAGAAACCAACATGAATTCACAGTTCTTGGTAAGCTATTAAAAACCAGCAGATTATATTTGTATCATTAACCTAGTACATTATGTTTCATGTTTCTCCGGGGGGGACGTGATTAATACCAAACCAGGGTTTTAAAGACTTAATGGCCATGAACAAACTACCATAATTTAAGAGCAGCTTCAGTGACAGACACTGCTTGTGTTAGTTACTAGATGTGAAAGGCAATTTTCTGGTTTTGTTGTGAGTGCCCTCCTAGAAGCTTCCAGGCTCCCTAATCTACGTAGTGTGACCAACTTGGACACCATAAAATCACCACCTAAATTCTTTGCGGCCTTTTTGAGGCAGTAAACATTCTCAGCAGTAAAGCATGTGGCCTTGAACAGAGTCCTAAAAAATAAAAAGACAGCAAATCTTCAACTTTTTCTGACTGTTAGAAAGCAGAACCCACATTTTCTCACCCTTTTTCTTCTCATTTAGTGTGTTTGTGTTTTGTGTACTAATTTTAATGTTTACATTTATTTGTTATAAATGGATATGAATGTCGTTTGAGTTTAGATGTAAAGTTATAGGGCTTTGTTTTTGGATGTTCTAAGTTGTTGTAAAATATGTACATATGTAAAATGTGTTTTAACTACATAAAGTACACATAACAGATCAGGGAAGAATAACAAACTACCAGACTGCTAGGAATGTAGGAGAAGTGCAATATGTAGTCTGGGTTTGTAATTTTACACTATAGTTAAAGCATTTTATTGCAAAGTCAGCAGTTTTTTTCAGATTCTTGCTGTGCTTTGCAAACGTGTTAACTGTGACCAGATTAGGTATTTTGATCAGTTGTTCATAGTGCAGTAGAAAACAGTATAATACGGCACCATTAATGCAGACTAGTGAAGCTCTGGTCATACTTACCAAACCTGTTCATAATTACCATTATAATGACCTGTTTTTAGAGTTTTAAACCAGACAAACCCAAATGCCAGTCAATGGGTTTACATGCACTTAAGTAACCTAGTTACTTACTGGAAAAAATCAGGCAGTCAAGTGTTTGCATGAACTGTAGAAACCTTGTTACTGTAAATCAGATTTCTCCCTTATTCGGGTTATTTTTGGAAGCATGGCTCAGATTCAAACTGTGCTACATCCTGACTTTTGTATTGCTATGCATCAGAGCAGATTGAGTGAATATACCACCTTTCAACAGCATAAGCAGTCTGAAGTGAACAAGTCGGGATTTTCAGACTTCTTTCAGTTTACTTTTTTTCATTCTCAACATCATTCATTCTTGTAATTACCTGTGTCACCTTTTGGTTGCATAACCAATAGTAAACTTGTACTTTTCTCTTAGAATCTGGCAAAATCTGTAACTGCTGTTTATAACAATATTGCACAATAATCTATAATACCAGAATTCTTCGTCATTTAGTTACTAAACACCAACATACGGCTTTTTAATTAGACCTTGTCAGCAGGTTTATAGTCCAGACTGTAATTGGACAGGTAAACATTTTTGCTCTTAAGGCACTGTGCTTCAACTTCAACTAATATGTGACTAGAATTACTGCAACAAGGCAGTAAGCCTCTGCGGACCACTTAAGTAGCAGTTTACATGCATGTCTGTAAAGACATATATTCAATTAGTTCATACAAGATGGATCTTTGTGCCAGATGTACCGAAAATCCCTCCTGGCATTTCTGAGATATAGTTGATAAACATGGGTGGAGGTGATCTTTAAACTTTGTGCACCAAAATCTAATAATTTCATTGTTTCCTGAATAATTATTGTGCCAAAAGTGAGGAAAGTCCCCCAAGGTGTACCTATGATATCATGTTGCCAAGAATGGGAAGGACATGAGGTCATGGTGACCTTGGCCTTTGACCTCAGCATTTCCTCCTAGATTCCGATTGGATGTTTTTTGCCCAATTTGAATACATTTCCCCAAGGCATTGCTGTCATAATGGAACATATGTGAGGCCACAGTGTCCTTAAACTTTGACTTCTGACCCCCAGAATGTATTCAGTTCAGTCCAGGTTGAAGTGGATGTTTACAACCAAATAGAAGAAATTCCCCTTAAACCATTTCTGAGATATCAGGTTCACAAGAAATGGAGGGTCAAAAGAGACTGTCAAGGTAAGCTTGGCCTTTGACCTAGAGCCACCAAAACCCAAAGAGTTTATCACTGTTGAAGTTGAAGCAGCCACTTGTTTCAAAATTGAAGAAATTCCCTTAAGGAGTTTTTTTGATGTTGAAATCGCAGGAATTAAAAGGACACAAAGGCCACAGTAAACTTAAGGTTTGGTCTCTGGCAAACAATTCTTAAGTCATTCTTAAGTCTAAGTATATGTTTGCAGCAAATAAAAAAAATCCTCAAACCATTCTTGAGATATCACATTAACAACAATAGATAGATTTCCCTGCTGTGGGATCAATAAAGTTTGAACTTATCTTATCTTATGTGAGGTCATGTTAACCTTGACTCATGATCCCCCAAATTGAGTCAATTCATCCTTGAGTCCTGTTGGAGGTTTATGTTAAATCTTTTGAGAAATTAGTTTGATATTGTGTTTACAAAAAAGGGAATAGACTAAAAAGACAGGTGTGAGGTGGGAGAACCATCATGTTTGACCCCAAGAATGTTTGACCCCAGGAGTTCATCCTTACATGCTGTTAGGTGTTTATGCCAAATTTCAAGATGTTCCTTTAAGGCAGTTGTTGTGATATCATCAAGAGTGGATAGATGTGAGACCACAGTTACCTTGACTTTTGACCCCCAAAATCACCGTTGAGTCCAAGTGAAGGTTTGTGTTCCGTCAAGGCATTTCTGAGCTATTTGTATTCACAAGAATGGGGCGAATGGACAGATGACGGACAACCTGAAAACATTCTTTCTGCTACAGCTGTTGCCATCACAGAGACGTAACATTTTCTCACACAGTTCTTTCTACATTGATTTAAACACACTGAAATTAAAGTAGATAGCACTTTAATGTAGCATTTATCATTTCTTACTTCAGATTAGCTTAACTGAAGCACAAAGCCTGAACTACAAAAACATGTGTGTTCAATAACTAAGTTCTGTTTTTATTTCACTTAATATAAACACTAAATATAAAATATACACTAAATTTTTGGCTCAATATGGATGGAAAATCAAGATGCTGAAATGTCAATAGTAACCATGAGGATGCACAGAAAGGAAAGGTAGTGCTCATACTCACCAGAGATAAAAAACAATCAAAGACTGCTTCCTCATTGTTGGGGTTCGAACAAGGTCTACAAATGAATGTTTTTTCTTAACTTCTGTTTTCTCTTCAATTTTAAAGACCTGTTAAAACAGTGAGGATGACAGTCAGCTAGGGCTCTAAAGCAAATGGCACAGTGTTCTGTTTAAATAATTTGCATGTCTACAAGATAAAAAACACGTATGCAAAGCAACAATGATTGTTTCTGACTTCGAGCCAACTGTTTGGTTCTGAAGTACATGTGTCACACAAGTTGCTAAAGCAAGAGTGGAAGTCAGTATAGGTAATCTCCTAAAATTATTTGGATATTCATGTATATGATTTTGTTACATGTTGATAATACAACTTGATTCCGTTTGCTTTTTTGTCTAATTTTTTAAATGTTGGCAGCTAGTATGTTAAAAAGACTTGTTGGTGACTAGCATATCACTGACATATTAGTCACTGTGGAGAATTTCCCAGTCAGCTGGTCATAAGCTGCTCCTGGATGCTTGCAGCACTTAGGCTACTGTTGCTAACTTGTCTATGCTGTGTCCCAAATCCCTCCTCATTTAATCATTTCAAACTCCCTATTTAATTTACACTCAATAGTTCACTCAGTAGTAAACAGCATTATCAGGGGTCAAACATGTCTGCAGTATTGATTTGAGAAGCCTTAACCACAGGATCGCTGTAGGTATAAATTTGAAGGCCCTACCTAATACATGAAACGATGCCTTAACCAGCACCCACACTTCCTTTGGTTGAAGTTATTACAACAGTTTAATGACATTTTTATTAAAAGTTAATTGTTTGAGTGTCATCACTCCTGCAATGATGTCACACCCCAGAGCTTTGTTGGCATTACTGTCAGCTTTCTGTAAAGATTAAAGAAATGAAATAGACCAGTAATAATACCACTTGTACCTGGCACATCTCCAGATCTTTTGGAGGGGGCTTCCCATTCATTTGTGCTGCTCTCTGGATCAGCTCCCAAGCTTCCTCTTTTCTGTCATTGGCCATTAACCAGCGAGCGGACTTTGGCAACACCCTAAATATGTAAAGACAAAGTGCTCAGGTGAACTATATTCAAACACTTGCAACTGATCTAGTATTCTGCAGGAGGATGAAGACACTTTGAAGACATATTACACTGTAGACAAATTGACTCATCATAGCAAGGGGGGTCTAACTAACATTAGCACCAGTAACACAGGAACAAAATAATGGAATGCATTCATTATTTATTTGATCAGATTTTTCTGACAAGTAGCTAAGTATAACAGGTAAGATCTATAAACAAAGGCAAAGAAGAGACTGAGATAGTCCTCAAAGTAGGTCAGTTTGTTTTCCTGTTCTACACCAAAAAAGGGATTTGCCAACAATAATGCATGACATTTACTTCACATTTCGTTTTAAGTTATTGGGGATAAAATTTAATTTTCTTTATCATAGATTATCACGATAAATCATCACAATCCAAGTCAGAAAGTCTGCTTTTGATTTCTTAAACAGTCTGAAAAACTCCTGAAAACTTGCATCTCATCAAATCTGGATCAAAATGCTGCCCACTCACCAGATGTATAAGACGAAGAGGAAGCCAGGTGCTGAAATGGCCAGCTGCAGTTTACGCCAGTCTCTTATGAGGTACGCTACTCCGGCCAGCAGAATGTAGCCAAAGCCAAAGAAGTAGTCGGTGATTATACCAGCCAACATCCGCTTTTTAGATCCTGTCCATTCTGTGCCTGTATGGGACATGAACCGGAAAGTAATCAAAATAAAGTCTGATATCTAATTTTAAAGTTGTATACTGGGGCACACTTCAGAATTATGTCTTTACATTTGATTTAAAAATCCTACATCTGAAGAAATTATGTAAAGTAGCTTCTTTTTAATAGTCTTGATTGTCTAGTAAAAGCCCTTAAAAGCCCTCTCTTGGACTCTGTGTCCTCCCCCGACATGTTTTCTGTAAAAAGTAGTTTCCAAGTCCAAGCTAAGAAACCACAAGTAATGATTTAGTGGTACTCTGCATAAGTAAAATAACCTTCGTATGTAAAATTGGTGGCAGCAACTTTGAGCTAGCAACTTTTAGGTGACTAACCATTTGGCTACCACTGCCCCAGATTAACTGATGTCAAATAAAAATATAATGTAGAAAATATATTTAAGTTTCCACAGGACACTGACCTAGGACAAATGCGTTCATGATAACACCAGAGATGGATGTTCCAACCATAAAGCGAAGTGCAAGGTAAGTGTAAAAATTAGGGGCAAAGGCAGCACCAAGCCCAAATACTGCCTGAATAGCCAGGCTGATGAGGATGATAATCCTTCGACCGTACCTGAAATGAGTTAAGACATTTGCCAACTTAGTCATTCCATGTAAACGAAACTGTAAAAAATGTACAAATGTACAATTCTAGAAGGTATTATTAATTACTTATCAGCTAGGGTCCCAAACACCAAAGCTCCAACAAGGAGGCCAAACATATAGATGGAGGAGCCCAGGTTGTTCAGACTGGCATTGTCACAAACCAGGTCCCACTACAATGAATAAAGAAAAGAAATTACATGAGAACATTTTGAGAAAATATTGTGGCAAAAGTGAGAGGAGCTACTTACATCAGTGATAGTCATTTAAACTGCTTAGTTGAGAGTAAGATAATTACTTATTTATTAATTAACCACTGGCTACTACTACTACTATAGTAAATTTTGACTCATGCATCGAAACATTGAATGAATACTGCCTCTGTTAGCAGTTGATTCATTCATGTTTCCCTTGGGATAATTCATTGTGTTGATGCTACCCCAAGCCTTTCCTCTGGCACCACCTTTAGACCTTCTTTCCAGTTATGTATGAGAAATATCTGAAACCAATGGGTGAATTCCTGACACCATATTCATCCTTTGCCTCAAAGAATTAAGCAATCACATTCTGACCACTCCCCTAGCACCATATTCATGTAACATCTCTTTACTGAACAGGCTACAATTTGCAAAGCAGATTTATGATCCAAATGGGATTTGATTTTTATGCGCTCATGGCCTCGAACTGTAGAATTTAAAATGATCAATTATTTTTAGAACACTTAAGTTTCATGTGATGAAAGTTACAATGTCATGTCAAGACCTCTTCTGAGCTTTTTGAGCTTTAGAGTCATTAGTTTTTTGTAAGGCTGTCCATATTATCCACGGCTGGAAAGTTACAGAGCCTGAAGCATCCTTCAATCAAGGTCCACAGTGGCGTGAAAGCCAGCACCAGAGTCTTGTAAATCAACTGCAGACCCCCTGCGTAGTAACTGGTTACTTTGGTCACTACTGCTGACCTGCAATGTTGCAGCACGACACTGCTTTGTCCAATCACATATATTTGGTCGTGTAACTGTTTGTATTTCCCACCCCTCAAGTTCAAGTATTACAAAACCTGGTAGAGGGGTGTGGAAAGGGCTAGAAGAGATCTGCCCTGCAAGGCTGTATCTGAACTTGTTTAGCTGTGTCTCAGATGTCAACAGAGCCCCCTGTAATAAAACTGCTACAAATTCCTTTGCATCACGGAGTGTTGAAATGTACATACTTAGTACATTTAAATCTGTAATTAAGAGACTATTGATTTTTACTCACCTCAGTTACTATGGTGCTTTGGAAGGTCTCAGTGTTGTACACCCAGCCGCCTTGGCAGCTCCCAGTAGGGTGTCCATCAGTCCCACTGTAATTCAAGGGGACTGTGCAGGACAGCTCAGGCCGACCATCAAAGGTGGTCAGAAGGCTAAAGTTTGAAGACGCCAGTGTGTCCCCTGAGGGCCTTGTGGGGCGGCATAAATGAGGAGGAACAGCTCCAGTGAAGACGGACACCAGCATGTGGAATGCAAGAAAGATTTGAGGTAGACAGATCCATATATATAAGATCTTCTGGTACTTCCCAAAGCCTCCAATAAGACAGAGAATTTCATCAAAATTCATTCCTCTAGATGCACCACTCCGTAACTGATTAGGCTGAATTCAGAAGCTCTAAAAGTGGAGCTGCCAAAGTCAACTGCCTGAAATGAAAGAACTGAAATGAATGTCTGAGTGACCGATGATTAATAGGTAGAGATTCTCTTTCACATGCAGTCATTCCTGAGATGTGCTCTCTGCTGTATGAGCAACATATGTCTAACTGTAGAGAAATACAGAGCTCTGTGTGGGTGATTTACCTCAGTGTGATGGGTGTGAACCAAAGCAAAAGGGAGGTGTTTGCACTCCGTGGGAGGAGCTTCTGTCAGTTGACGGCTGAGCTATTGCTTTTGTCTCACCCCTCCCCATCTCTAACTCAAAGTTTCATAACATTAAAATTAATCTTAAGTAACCCATTTTGGCTTCAAACGAAAAGTCAGTAGTTACTACTTGGTTGAGACAAACATGTTAAAATGGTGGAAAAACACACTAACCTAATCATGTTTCTGAGCAATGTATCATATGGCTGTTGAATTCTGTTGAATTGGCTATTGAATTTCAGCTGTCAAACTTCTTTAGTGCCTCTCAGCGCAACATTAAGACGGGTTAAAAGACATGCACATTCCAACTGGTATTACCTCTTCTAAGGTGGGATGCCTTGTGGGAGCATCTAAACTGGTCGCACAAAAGAAGCAGATAAAGCAGGGAGGGATAAAGGGCTGCTCTGACTACCCAAAGTTCTTTCCCCATTATCACTAACTCCTTTTTCTAAGCTTTATCAGCTTTCTCTATCACTTTTAGTTTAGTTTGAGTACACTACCACATTACTTCAAAGCGGACATCACTATCAATACCATTCACACAACTGGAAAAGAGCTCCTAGGGGTAATCTGATAATACTGATGTTTGGCATTCTTTGATGAGGTGTGTTCTGTTCTGTTCAAGTTTCATAGTGTGAAAGGTCAATATTTAAATTCCTCTAAAGGGTTATAATCCCAATGTAAAAACACAGCAACAACATGCACATATTATAATATTACGTTAAGTGAGGTTAAGGAATTAAAAGTATCCCAGAACAGAATCTGGATAAGAGGAATGCAGCCAAGGAAAAAATATAGATTGTCAAAACCTGTCTCCCAAATGTGGAGTGAAAGATTCAATGGGCAAAAGATTTTCTGTTAAATCAAGGAACAGATACAGAACCAGCAACAAAAAAGTGAAAACAAGAGGAAAGAACCGATCCCTTTAAGTTCTTACATTAGACTATGCAAAGACCCCAACAAGTATATATAATCATATATTTGATCAAACTTCCAATGTTCTTTAATAAAGTCAACTTAGTGCAGAGGTAACTCACTACTGACAAGCAGTAAACACAAGACAGCCCATTCAATGCAGGAAATAGGAGGTGCAGCATGTTGCAAAACAAGCATAACAGCATTTTTGTCCCTTAGAAAACTGCAAACAGAGATTCTATTATTGTAAACATCATACACAGCATCCTAAAGGGTATTTGTAGCATTAACCAGTAACCAGATCAACTTGTACTATCACCAATAAAAGCAAACCATCTGAAAGAGCAAACAAAACTAAATTCCAAATTATAAAATCAGAATCATCCAAAATGCTTAAAACTTTAAAAAAGAACTGATAAATATCAATGTTAGCAATTCTTAATGGTTTGATAGTACAGATAGATAGAAAGTGATAGAAACTGTTTTGCTGTACTTTTTAGAAAACAGTGACATAGGGGAAGTGAAATTTGTCTGTTAATAGAGATTCTGTGTGGACATTTACTTCCTATTTTAATTTGAAAAGAAACCTAAAAAAAACCCAAACTAAACTAACTGCAACATTACTGACTGGGCATGAAAAGGTGCTATTTTGGCAGCCTGGTAGTATTTTAATTTACAGCTGTTTAAAGTGTGATGGATAATTAGTCAGGTTTACAAAACTCAAAGCCTGCAGAAAATGTGCTTTCTATGGTTCTAGGTCAGAGATTACAAACACCAAACACCAATGTTACATTCACAGATCTATTACATGTTACAATAGATGTTAAAGGAAACCCTGTGTCCCTATAGTGACATTCTCATGCCACTACACCTTAAGTGCCCGTACATTTTTGCATTATCAGTGGATGATTATGGCCTGATGCAACATGCTATTTTAATTGGTCAAGCACTACATTTAATACTGGAAAGTACCTTGCAGGAAGTTGGTTGGGTCAGATAGTGTGAGTACACGTGTAAACTACAAGGTTGATTTACCACAGACCAAAATTCTCCTCCAAAGTC
This sequence comes from Channa maculata, assembly GCA_020496755.1. NCBI lineage: Eukaryota > Metazoa > Chordata > Actinopteri > Anabantiformes > Channidae > Channa > Channa maculata. Next base: position 21,966,099 of record CM035616.1, on the reverse strand, counting down.
TTGTGTGTGGTTTGGGTTAGGCAATAAAAGGATGTTTGTTAAGGTTACAGAAAGAGTTTTGTCTAAAAGTAAATAAATATGTTGCGTATGAGGTAACTGATAATTTGTTCTCTATAATTTGTGTGTGCTTTTACATTTACATTCACATTTAGCCATTTGGCAGACGCTTTTATCCAAAGCGACTTACAAGTGAGGCAAAAGGCAGCAAGAATATAAGTCAAGTAAAAAACATCAAAGCAAAGTCCTATCAGAAAAGTGTTCACATTTGACAAGATGCAAGAAAGAGCAGAAAGGAAGTTAAAAAAAAAATAGATTTAACTGCATAGCAAGATGTGGAAGAGTTCTGTTTTCAGCAGTTTTTTTGAATATTGAGAGTGAGTTTGCTGAGCATGCAGAGTTTGGTAGCTCGTTCCACCATAGTGGGATTAACAGTGAAGTGTTTGTCATGTGTCATGTTTTGTTCATGTTTCCTTCTGTTTTTGTCTTGGTCTTTTATAACCTTGCAGTCAGTACTTCACTGGAAGTACTGTGTTGCCCATAAAGTTGACTAAAATGATTTTTTACCTCGTCTTGTGAAATTATTGTGACAATGTGATTTATTCTTGATAAATATATCAAAATATAATTACAAATTATATATATATATATATCTTCTCAAAACTTAATTGAACAATCTCTTCCAAACATATCACAGTAAAAATTAAACCACATTTAACCTTTGCAAAAAAGAAGAATGTGTCCAATAACAAAATTATTCCAACTTTATGCACAACAGTGTATAATCACTTTGATTGCAGTGGGGTAGAAATTTGTGTAAATGTAGTGTTTCAAACCGCTATGTTCTTAATTATACAAATTGCAATGCATTACTGTAAAATGGTACTAGTTTGAATTATTTACCATTTTGTAATATTGTCATTGTGTTTTAATTCTTTCCCCGGTAGAGAAGACTCTGTCAGCTTCAGCTGCAGTCATAGTGAGGTGATGAGGACCTTTTGCAGATCTTGTATTGATCAAAACCGTTCTCCTGCGTCAGGCTGGCACTGACAGGATGATCCTTGAAGGACAAGTGTCCTAGTCTGATATATTATAGATTAGCTAATGTACGCAGTCTGCTAATGCTAAAGCAAATTGATGATTTTTTTGGACAAGAGTTTACAACATTCAAATGACGATGTCTTACCGAAGAACAAATAAAGTTAACAATGCTACATGTTGTAGGAAAAAAGATTAGGTTAGTTCTGATTTTTTTTTAAAAAGTGCGTCTTAACCTCCAGTTAGCACTTCTAACACACTTCTTCTGGACATTTTATTCCTTCTCAGACATCTGATTTTTTATGATTTTAACATATTTGATCAGAAATTATTTAGCAATTATTTAGTGAAAAAAGCTAACATTACCTACCATTACCTCACTTCTGCAATGTCTAAGGCTATATTTATGCCCTTTGCGTTTTCCAGAAATATGTTAGGTCTTGTATCCCTGGAACTTCAGCTAATGTTAGCTAACAATAGCTAACTCTGCCTCAGGTCACTTAATTGTCTAAAGTTCACAGCACCATTGTGAACCATCATTTTACCAGCACCCCGCACACAGGAAGTAGACAGAATCATTCAGGATTGACTAAAGGCTGTTTTTAAATCTTTGGAATAAATTCTGAAATGACTATTACATGCATAGCAAGAGTAAACAATAGTAACTGCATAATTATGTTGCAATAAAACATTTCTGTTTGCAGAGCAGTAACAATAGAAATCAAGAAATTGCCAGAGTTGTAGGGATTTATCATCTTCATGAATGTATCAATGATTTAAATGTTAAGATATTTCACAGGATACGTACAAAACTCTGACTTGGTTGTGGCACCAAACTAAAAGTCATAGATAAGTAGAATCATAATTAGAATTAGAATAGAATAGAATTTTTAGGCGTATAGGCGCCATGCATCTCTACTAAATGCATGGTAATCCGTTCAAATGTCACTGCTGATATGTGCTATTGTTGTTTGACCTATGCATCCATCCATTATCCTAAACTCTCCTGTTGAGAGTTGTGTGAGCGGAGCTGATACCACAGTGGCTGTCATTGGTTGAACAATGAGGTATACTCCAGACAAGTCTATCTCAGGGCCAAAAAGAGAGACATACACAGACAGACAATTATTTACACTCATATTCACACCTACGGGCAATTTCAAGTCCTGTCTTTTGACTGTGGGAGTTAACTAAAGTGCAGGAAGAAAACCCACACAAGAATAGGAAAACAAGCTGGCCTTAATGCCCATTCAGGCAGCTCATCCCTTTTGTCTCATATGTCCCATTGGAGCGTTAGATAAAACAGTGCTGTGATGTACAGAGGCAGGTATCTATTGAAATTGCATCCCTTTAACTGGCAGGTAGCAAATGATGGATATTGTTGCTTAAAATCCAGTCAAAAATAGTGGTCAGTTTCACACAGTTTTTAGCTCTAAACACTCATAAAATGGGGATTAACTGTGCAAACACAATGGTTTGGTTACTATTAAGCACTAGATAAAACTGCCACCAAATAAATTCAAATTTCCTGTGGATCTGGGTGTAAGAATATGTGACAATTTCTGAGCTAGACCATAAAAAACACCAACAACAACAACAAAAAAAACTTGCTCACTAGAGGAAAAACCTGAAGATCATAATAGTCAGTAGTACAGCCACGCTCAGAAGACATGGCTGATGTTTAATTTTTTGATTTTTAAACCCTAAAGGATATGTTGGGCTCTTAGTACACACATTACTACTGCACATATAAGCAGAATTTGTTTAGGTCTTTACATTTGTATTTTCAAAGGGGTTTTTATATGGATGGAGGGGAAAGGCTGGCCCTCAGAGGGCCCGCTTCACTTAGTGTAAATAAAAATGGAATGTGAACTCAAATAAATGTCCGTCGACATTGAGGGGGCTCATACAGATTTTCCACCACTCATGATGTTAGTTGCACCCAGATAAATGTGAGCTAGGTCTGCAGACTAAGAATAAACAAGTGGGCAGGACTTGGAGTGACCAAGCAGTTATGAAGACAAATATTTCCCCTCTGGATCAGTAAGGCGGGGAATGGTGTGTTTGGAGAGGAGACAGAGGGGTGCTTTGTCCCCTTCTTCCCCCCCCACCCCCCCCAATTCCTCTCTGCCTCTACCTCTAACCCACCTTCCTACTCCTCCGTTCCCCTGCACTCTCCTGGAACTCTCACAAACCTTATCACTGAAGAGATGCTATCGCTCCTCTGTCACTCCCTGCTGCTCATCTTTGCTCAACAGGTAAGAATCAACTATTTCTATTCTAAACCTGATGCAGGCTGGAGTTTTTGATAGGACAACACTTGATTGGAGTCACCACCTGCCACATGTGGAGTAACAGTAAGATTCCCCACTGAGATGTTTGGCTGTTCAGTAGTAGAGTACAAAGCAATTAACAAGTACATAAAACTACAGAAAATACAATAGTTTTGAGAAAGTGAAGTATTTGGCATGTACATTTATGTACATTCTAAGCAGTTTCATTGTCAATATTTTACTTTTACTGGCCTTATGTTAATCTTTATTTCAGAAGTGTGAGCTGGCAAAAGAGGAGCAAAGTTTAAGGTGTTTATATTTAAAGCTCCTGTGGACCCATTTTCACACTGTGAAATGAGCTCATTCAGTAAACCTGGCATTCAGGCTTCAGATTTTTGGCATAACCCCCATAACCCCTGAGTAGCCTGAGGAATTGAAACACAAGTGGCAACATGCAAGGATTGTATCTTAAAAAATAGGTGTATTTGGACAAGGTTCCTTGTACTTTTCTTTCCCAGAAACTAAAGCCCAGGAAAATTCCCTTGGGTAAGAGTCCCCGCAAGGGAAGTGTTTTGCAGTTCCACAGCATTGGCAAAAACCTGGGGAAGATTATTCAAAGTGAGCCTGCCCTTTTATGCATACAGCAGGTTTTTAATGCCAGTTGTGCTTAATGCTGCGTGGCATTTGTCCCAACCCCTACCTGAATAGTTCCTTGTTTTTAGAGGAGTAGAAATACAGCCAAACAACTAAATTTAGACCCTGGTTCAGGTAGAAATGCAAGAAGTTTCTTCAACTTTAGGACGACTATGAGGTTGACATTTGAGCTTTTAAGTGAAATAAGCAAACTCAAGTAAGTAAACTATTCATTTTTGTGACATATTCCGAAATTTGTGATTGCCTTAATATGAGCTGTATAGCTTTGGGTGTCCCTTAAGTTTCCATTAACACCATCATCAGGTGAAGTTTTTCTACTTGTCTAATAATTAAATTTATGGTTGAAAAACTACAAAACTAATCACACTCCTATTGTGCTTTTTTGTAGGAGCTAATTAGGAAATTTTAGTCTGCAAACACAATACACAAAGATGGCAAACTTGTTGCCATGTTGGTACATGATAACATGGTGAAATTAGCCTTGAGTTCACAGCATGTTTGCTACCACGCCATTTTTTTAAATGTTATTTCTGAAATGCACTTATGTTTATTATGGAAGGTGTCACAAAAGACCAGCAAATAGTAGAAAAAGTCAGGCATTGTGTCATCTTGACAATTTTTTAAGACACTTACAGAAATCTTTAAAGTAAATATGAACATGTTGCTCTATTTTAAAGTCTTGCTATCCATCTTACTTGGTTAATTTTTTATCAGTGAGGCTTTAGGTGACTGTTGTCTGTATAATATATGCCTACAACTACAATTCTTAAATTCAGCAAAGAAAAATTACACAAAACACAGGGGACCCAGAATCTGACAAGATGTGGCAACAGTTACAATGATTAGACAGTATAAAGTGTACTCGGTGAAGAGTACACTTTATAGAGTTTTTTTAAATGTTGACTTAAAAAAAATATATTTCGCTGTTTGGAGTCAGTGTGCAGGCTTGATGCTGATTTCCAGGTGCCTTGCATGTGACATGTGGATGAACAACAGTTTCCCACGATATCCTTTCCAAGTGTCATTGTAACAGCAAAGACAGACTCACAAATATTATAGTCATCATTTTCTATTACACTTTCTATTACCATTTGGGGGTCTATGATTTGATGTAGAGATTTATAATTTAACACAGTTCAAGTTTCGCAAACATTACCTCTCTTTTCAACCAATTAGAAACAGTGAAGTTACTATACTTTGTCAAAACACAAGTTTCTTGTACAACTGCACTTTGAACCCATCAAGCTCTGTCCTTCTCCTCACCCAGTGCTTCAGCAGGGCTCAGAACAATGGGCAGCTGCTGGCTCCTCGAGTTGGACAGTCTGCTGCTGAGAGGCGAGAGTTCTGCCAGTGGCCTTGCAAGTGTCCAGAGAGGCCTCACTGTGCCCCAGGGGTGAGCTCTGTACTGGATGGCTGCGGCTGCTGCAAGAGCTGTGCCAGGCAGATTGGAGACGCGTGCAATGAGAGGGATGTCTGTGACCCACACAAGGGCATGTACTGTGACTTCTCAGCAGACAAGCCAAGATATGAGAACGGAGTATGCTCATGTTAGTGTCTCTCTCTCTTTTTTTAATTAGTCATGACGCATCAGGTCACAGTAGCAGGGTGGGGGGTAGAGGGGGGTGCACATTTCTATTTTAAACTAAATGCCTTATTTTGTGTTTGGGCAATGGTGTTCAGATTAAAATCAGCAGTGTTTAAAAAATGCGAGGGGGGTTGTTTTGTTGTGGGTGTTTTGCAGCAGGGATGGATCAGAAAATAATAAGTACAATAATATTTTATAATAAGTCACAAAGATAATAGTGTGTATGCTAACCTATTCTAATCCTATTCTTGGGATGTATGGCATTGCAGCCAAAAGAATTTATTTATTTATTTATTACTGTATTTACCTCTCCAAATATAGTCTCATTGAATGCAGTATTCAGTATTTGTGCTTAGTTCATCCATGGTTACAACAGATATACTTTATGTTTGACTCAATTCTTCATATTGTCCTGTGTAGATGCTTCAGATACTTAAAGATTTAGAATATTGTCCGTAACACATCAATGATTGGTCCCAAAGTCACTGTGCAGCATTATCTTCACGTTTATCTTTAATATGCTTGAGGGGAGATTGTTTGTAACGAAGTTGTAACGAAGAACACTAAAATATATAAAGCATAAGCCCGGCATAATATAAATCCCGTAATACAGTCCAGTCCAATGTTGTTTTAGTTTCAATATTTTTAGTAAGTTTTAGTTTTTCATTCTTTTACATTTTACATACATGATTTATCATGTTTTATGATCAAAACAATTGTGGGAATATTACAATATGGTAATATTACTTAAGTTAAAATATTGTATATGCTGTGAAAAATAAGAAAATCTTGATTATACTGTCATGTTCCTTTTTGCTTAGTTTTTGTCAGTGAAACGTGTAGTTAAGGTTCATGGCTTTAGAAAAAAAGTAAAAAAGTTACAAGAAAGTATGGAGCAGCTGCCTGAAATGTTTCCCTTATTCTTTCAGATATGATGGCAGTGGGTTGCGACCTGAATGGAGTCCACTATGAGAACGGAGAAGCTTTCCAGCCCAGCCCCCTCTATAAGTGTACATGTATTGCCGGAGCCATTGGCTGCACTCCTGCTTTCATTCAGAAGCCTGCTGGTCTCTTGGGCCCCGCTCCACTCATGGGCAACATGCCAGCTGGCCTCCGCAGTGGTCAGGTCCCAAAGAAGCACCAGCAGGACACCACTTACATGTCAGGTGAGTGTTTAGGCAGTAAACCTTTGGAGGAGAGCCAGGGTGTGGCCTGGAATGCTAATTGCTGTCCAACGCTATCTACTGTACATGAGAAGGGGAGAGAACATTTCATTACTCTGGCAGTCTGAGGCTTGGATGGCTGTATGTTAGTGTTACAGTGTGCTACTTACAGAATTAAAAAGAAAGATGGATGATTCCAGCTAGAAACAGGAGGGGCACTTTTTTCCACTTTGATGTAGTGTGTAAATTGTTTGCTCTGCTTGGCATTAAACTCTGCAGGCACATATCTAAATGTATTGCGTCTGATGTTGGAAACTATAATTCAATTTGATGGTGTGGAAAAACAGCACACAGCTTTGATCAAAACAAAAAGACTCTACTCTACACAGTAATACATTCACCTGCAGCAGAGGGTTTTTCCCTTGTAGTGTGTCTGACCTGGGATTGTGTAGCCTGATTCTAATCTGTGCTTTGCTTAGAAGTACAGTGGCACACAGGTAATTCTCTATGCACTGTCTTGTTGACACAGTGCCCTTTAACTGTAATAATGAAAGCTTACAGGGATCCTCCTTTAGCCTGGAAGAAGAACTGTCTGATCCAGACCACCCCCTGGAGTGCCTGCTCCAAGACCTGTGGCCTGGGCATTTCTGTGCGTGTCAACAATGATAACAGCAAATGTGAAATGAGGAAGGACCGCCGCCTGTGCCTGCTGCGACCCTGTGAGAAAAACGTGCTTAGGAACATTAAGGTGACAAAGTCTATTAAAGTATAGATGTGGCATTAGTTACAAATTCAAAAGATAGTAATCCCATCCCATTTTCACCTCTAGGTGCCAAGGGGGAAATCATGTCAGCCTAAATTCCAGGCAAAGAAAGCTGGAAAGCTGACACTGTCTGGCTGCACCAGCACCAAAAACTTTAAGCCCACATACTGTGGTGTCTGCACAGACAAGCGCTGTTGTGTCCCCAATAAGTCACACATGATCAAGGTCAATTTCACATGCAAAGGAGGCTCCAATACACAGTGGAAGATGCAGTGGATAACGTCATGCGTGTGCCAGAGGAAGTGCAGTGATCCAGGTGACATGTTCTCTGAGCTGCGGTTGCTCTAATTGAGATGCAGTGTTCAAGCCGCACTGTGGTGGACTAAGGAACCAGCAATACACGTAGTCTGGTTAAGTTTCCCTCAGCAGTGGTGTGCCTCAAGGAATCTTCAGAACCTCAGCTCATAAAGAAGAATTGCAGGGATCATTAAACAGAGGAAGATACTGTAGCTACGATGAAGTGTTGAAAAATCCTCTGTTCAGGTAACATGTGAAATGAAAACAAGGCCAGTGAAACCGCAGCAGAGGATGCTCATTAACATACTCCTATAGTCAGGAAGCTTAAAATGGCAAATCAGATTACAATACATCTCTCTCTCTCTCTCTCTCAAAAATAAAGAACAACCACAAACACGGAAAATTGTGATCAGGTCTTTAACAAGACAGTTTTGATCTTACAAATTATAAAGTTCTTTACAAAAAGATAAAGTTGAGTAAAATATATATTTTTTTAAAAAAAGGAATCACCGCAGTAGAAAAAAATCTGCAGATTAACACCAGAGCTCAACTTTATCTGGCAATGCTGAGTCTGGGAGCATCAGGCATGAGCTTCCCCTTGGTGGCATCCAGATGATTGTACTCTTCAATCAGTGAACTGAGAGAGGTGATGGCTTCTGAAAACCAGCTCTGCTCCATCCCTTCCACATGCAGGTAGTGGTGTAAGTGAGCCTAAAGAAAACAGATTTTAGAGTCAGTCTAAATACTAAAAAAACCCCAACTACTTTTAATTTATTTTAAGATTTATCCGTTCCATTCTTTAACACACAAGAGAAATAGAGTAGAGAGAAAAACATGGATTTCAAAGATATTAACAATTATTTAAAGTCAGTGTTATAGAGCTATGCTATGCAGGCTGTGTTTTGCATACACATGCTCACTATGATTATCAAGCATAAGAGATCAAGTCAATTATTTCAAACAAATGTAATTTTAGTATGTTACAGTTCCTAAAAATCCTAATTTAAATAAATGCCCTCCAATGAATGGTTATTAAAGAAAAGAAATTACTGCAAAGCTTTATAACTCATGAGGTCAAATCATAAGTAAACAAATACATTTACTCATCATCTATCAATTCCTTTCTGGCTACATTAGGGCAAAGTGTCGGTCAAATTCTGTACAGAACCTAAACACTGTATAGAGTATATGACTGGCAACTGAAATGATAATTATAATAACAGGAACAGCAGCCCACCCACGTGTAAAGGTTATTTTATTGTAACCATTTTTGCAGATGTATCCTATGGCTTGTAATGTGCTGCTTGTCTCTGTTAGTGTCCTTTTATTTTGGTCTTTGGACCAATTTCTCAAAGTGGAGAGAATGAGAATGGGACTGACTCATTCTTTCCTGGCACATTGTGCCAGTATAGTGGGAAGATGCATAGGAGTAAGTGTTGTTGCAGCGTAGGATGCAGTATTATTTGCTGGTCTGCCTGTCATTCATGTATAGACAACATGATCTACTGAGTCCATGGGCCGTGGACAGTGTTTTGACTGCACTATTTTCCCAATAACAGTGTTGGAAGGGGGGTATCAAACATGTTTCAATGATAAAACACATTTTTGTGTAATTTCAGTGCATTCAGAAAGTTTTCAGACCCCTTCACTTTTTTGAATTTTGTTATGTTGCTGCCTTATACTACAGTTGTTTAAGTTCATTTTCTCATTATTCTACACTCATTACCCCATAATGACAAAGTGCAAACAGAAGTGAAAAACCGTGTACAAAAAAAGGAAAAATTGAAATATAACATGTACACATATTCAGACAACAACACCTGAAATTATACTGACTGAACATGATTTAGAAAAGGCACACACCTCTCGAAAGAAGGCCTCACAGCTGGCAATGCATACTGTATCAGAACAAAAGCCATGAGGTCAAAAGAACAGGATTTCTAAAAGGCCATAGATCTGGGGAAGACTACATTTTCTTTTTGATGCACTGCAGGGTCCCAAGAGCATAGGGGTGTCCATAATTCTAAAATAGATGATGATTTTGCTGCTCTACTCACCCATCTGTCCCCTCTCTCACTAAATATAATATTGTTGGGGGATTTCAACATACATATACATAATATATAGGAATCCCCAGAGACTTTCCATCATGCCTTGGGAGTCTCAAACTGCTCCCTGGTTAATGAAAGTCAATGAAAGCCAAAGGTCTACAACTCGAATGACTCTATAGGAAAACTGGTCTTACCATTCACAAAGAAAGTAAAAAAATGTTCCTATTACACTTAAAGGACTTAACTGCTCAAATAAACTCAAACTACTATTGCAGCATATTCTGTTCCAATGAAGGTAATAGCAAGACACTGTCCTCCACATTGCCACCTTGTGTCACTCTCTCAGATCTTCCTCTTCCATGAACCTCACAGTGCCCCCTGCTCGCCTCAGCACCATGGGGAGCAGAGCTTTCAGCCTCTCTGCTCCCAATCTCTGGAACTCATTCCCACTGGACATTAGAAACATTGACTCTCTTCCGGCTTTCAAATCCATACTCAAAACCTACCTGTGATCACCTACTCACCTTACTCTGTAATTGCATTGTCCTGTCATTATCTTCTGTTTTATTTTTTGTTGATTGCTTGTACAGCCTCCTTGAGTGTTTTGAAAGGCACTTATCATTGAAATGTATTATTATTAAGTTTGGCACAACCAGGACTCTTTCAAGAGCTGATCACCCAGCCAAACTGAGCAATCAGGGGAGAGGGGCCTTAGTAAAGTGACCAAGAAGCCAATGGTCACTGACTATGCCCTTGAGATCCTGTGTGGAGAAAGTTCCAGAAGAACAGCTATCATTGCAGCCTAGATAGTGGCTACATAGAAAGCCTCCCCTTAGTCCAAACACATGAAAACCCACTTAAGAGTCTGCAAAAAAGCAACTGAAGGACTCTCAGACTGTGAGATTATCTGGTCTGATGAAACAAAGATTGAATTTTGGGTGCAATTCTAATCAATATGCTTGGAGGAAACCAGGCACCGCTCACCACCTGCCCAACACCATCCCTACAGTAAAGCATGGTGGTGGCAGCATCATGCTGTGGGGGTGTTTTTCAGCAAGAGGGAGTGGGAGACTGGTCAGGGTTGAGGGAACAATGAATGGAATAAAGTACAGAGATATCATCACCTGATCAACCCTGGACAGACCTGAAAAGTGGCAAAAAACAAACCAAAAAAAACCCCGCTCAATTCGGGTCGGCAAAGCTTGTCACGTCATGTCCAAAAAGTCTTGAGGCTGTAAAGGGTACTTCAACAAAGTACTCAGTAAATGGTCTAAATAACAAAGTATATGTGATATTTCTAGTTTTTCTGCTAGGCAGTATATTATAGTATACAGTGGAGCAAGACAGAGGAAACATTGAGTATGAATTTACTTAAAATGGGGACAATTAAACTTTTAGTCAATTAACAAAAAAATTAAATTAACTATATTCAGAAATAAAAAATACAAATACTTTTTGTGTTTCCAGATAATAATTGCTGCACCCCTAGATATACAGAACCTTCTATAAAAAGCACTGGTTAGGACTGTGCAATATGACCAAAATCATATCCCGATAGTTATTTTCATATCATGGGTTTATGGTATAGATCATAATAGAGCATGTTTTTTGCAAATTCAATAAAAATACCAATTGGGAAATACAATTTGAACTATATAATGAGCAGAAGGTAGTTATTTTACTGCATGCAATGTGGGTGCAAATTTTCAGTTAACCATGTCATAAAAAGTAATGCATACTTTTTTTGGCTTTTGATCAAGATTTTCTCTGTGCAACATGATTATTCTGTTGTCTAATGTAGGTACATGTGTGGTGCTTCTGGAGCACAGATGCTGAATAATTCGCCACTTTTTTCAGCAACTGAGGAGAGATTTCCATAATAATACTCTTTCCCTCTTTCGAAAGCACTCGAAGATCAAATCATTGGTAAAGTATATCTTGTGCAATAGAAGCAAAAACATGTATATTAATCATAGTTGTTAAAATTTAAATAAGGATGGCCTTAAATTTAACAGGTAAACTTCCACCTGTTCCAAGTTCCTCTGTTTGGGTCACCTTCACTTTCATTTACGTGTGTTCATGTGCTACAGTACACTGCAGCATCTGCATCTGCACATGTGGAAAAACAGTACTGATAAAAAGATTTGCAGTGAAACAATATAAACAATAGAGCATAAGATGAAACTATAAATGTTTCATTATATTGGACAGCCCTTACACTGGTACATCATTTCAGTTTTACATCCTTTTGTTAGAAAGCCAATAGTCTAATGGGAAACACACCTTCTTCCTGTAGAGCTTGGTGAAGCGCTCTCTCAGCTCCATGAACGTGGGCTTCACACAGGTGTTGTTTGCTAGGGCTAAAAGGGAGTGGGAGTGACCCACAGGAGGCACTGAACACAGGCTGGTCTTCCAGCCTTCCTGATTCCACGAGACAAAGGGAAGCTTTGGCCTCAGTCTAGAATGAGTACAAAGTGAGAGTAAATGTAAGAAATTATGTAGAAAACTCAGAAGGCTATTTGGTTCTACCAAAGAGGATTTTTTACATGACAGTGATGGAAAAATGATGGAGTCTTAGTTACACTTAAATTAAAAGACAAAAGAGGAGTTATGGAGAAAACTACAATTATTTTTTGTTGCGTGATTCAGAAAGGCACAAATGGATGCAACAAATTCTTGGGTGTTAATCTATGTATATCTATATATCTGCCACAGCCAAAATAAAGGCCAGTATAACTATGACAGTCATGTCTATGATGACTGTTGGAAAGGCAGGCTTAATCGTGTCTGCCTTGGTCCAAACATTATCCACTTCAGAGATCGTTGTATGACAAAGCCTGAACATTGATAGTCCATGTTCCAAATGAGTGGATAACAAAGTAATTCCACAGAACAGGTTTCACAAATAAATTCCACAGAACACGGTAAGACACCTTCATTGCTACACGCTGGCTGCTCACTAAGCATGTATGCAACAAAAAAAGTGTAATGCAGACAGTAAGAGCTCTTTGTCAAAGAGCTGTCAAACACAAAAACTTGCTGAAGCTTCTTTTTCCAACCCTAAACCTGTATATGTGTTTGTGTACACCACATTCATATAGTAGTGCTAATTTGCTAACAACAAAGTGTTGTGAACGGAACAGTAAACTCTGGATGGTACTATTGAGGTTTAGGCATCAGATCAGGCTTGTTATTGGCAGATACCACATATATAAGGACACCGATTAGGAAAAACAACTGTGACATTTTTTCCATCTTTTGTGCTTCCTCTCTTCCTTCTTTACAGTGAAGCAGTTTGACTACTCGCTACATGAATACAGTCTACAGGGAGAGCAGAGCTATCTGCTGAATCAACCTGTCATGAGTCACTGCTCTCAGAGCTGAGTGTTGAATAGGGTATGATTGGAGACTCATTTTTGGCCTGTCAGTATAGGTACCCTGGCTTGGAGGAAGGTGCACTGACCTCTCAATGTTCCTTCGGAGGTCAGACACCTGCACGTGGCCCCTGACCATGAGGGCACAAGCCATGTAGAGGCTGTGCTTTGGGTCGGCTCGGATAAGTTGGTGGTCTTTACTAAAAGCATCACTGAACATCTGATCCAGTCTAGATATCACAGACAACAAATATCAAAAGACAACAAAGAGAAAAAATGTTAGATACTACATAAAAATTGGCAAAAGAACTATTAATATTTCACTTCTTTAGCACAGTGTCTACAAGCCATAGTAACTGAAATGTCTTTGGGTAGAGTTAAGTTTGACTTGGGGACAAGGGGGCAGTGTTTGAGAAAGAAGAATTTATTTACTTTACTTATTATTTATCCAGGGAGGTTCTGCTGAGCCGGCAAGATATTTTAAGCAACTCCCTACATTGCATTAACACAGTCACATATACAGTGCATCATGAAAGTATTCACAGTGCTTAACTTTTTCCACATTTTGTTATCTTACAGCCTTAGTCCAAAATGCATCAAATTCATTATTTTTCTCAAAATTCCACAAACAATACCCCACGCCGGCAACGTGAAAGAAGTTTGTTTAAACTCTTGTACATAAGTAATCACTGCCTATGCTTAATACTACCAATTAAAGCCTCAAATCTTTTTGAGTATGATACAAGCTTGGCAAACCTATTTCTTACATAGACAGTTTCTCACATTCTTCTTTGCAGTACCTCTCCAGCTCCATCAGGTTGGATGGAGACCGTCATTATCTCTCCAGATATGTTCAATCTGGTTTAAGTCTGGGCTCTGGCTGAGCCACTCAAGGACATTGGCTGTGTGCTTAAGGTCGTTGTCCTGTTGAAATATGAACCATCGCCCCAGTCTGAGGTCCAGAGCACTCTGGAACAGGTTTTCATCAAGGTTATCTCTGTACAATACTGCATTCATCTTTCCCTCCATCCTAACTACTTTCCCAGTTCCTGCCACTGAAAACATCCCCACAGCCTGATGCTGCCACCACCATGCTTTACTGTCGGGATGGTATTGGCCAGTTGGTAAGCGGTGCCTGGTTTCCTCCAGACATGACACTTGGCATTCAGGCCAAAGAGTTCAATCTTTGTCTCATCAGACCAGAGAATTTTGTTTCTTGTAGTCTGAGAGTCCTTGAGGTGGGCTGTGATGCAAATTGTAAGTGCTCTGCACTTATATAGGGCTTTTATATGTATTAGTACCAAAAGCACTTTACACTGCTTCTCATTCACTCATTTGCACTCACAATCACACCCACTCACACACCGATGGGGAGCTGCTATGCAGCTGGCCAACTCTCATCGGGAGAAACTAAGTTGGGGTTCAACGTGACCGGAGAAGCCGCAAAAGTGGTTTCAATCTAGGCGCTCTACCATACAAGCCTGGTAGGCGGAGTACTGCAGAGATGGTTGTTCTGCTCTATCCACAGAGAAATGCTAGAGCTCTTTTAGAGTGACCATCGGGTTCTTGGTCATCTCCCTGAATAAGGCCCTTCTCTCTTGATTGCTCAGTTTGGCTGGGCAGCCTGTTTTAGTCCTGGTGGTTTAAAACTTTTTCCATTAACAGATGATTAGGGCCACTGTGCTCATTGGGATCTTCAATGCTGCAGACATTTTTCCATACCCTCACCCAGATCTGTGCCTCGATACAATACTGTCTTTGAGGTCTACAGACAATGCCTTGGACTTAATAGCTTGGTTTGTGCTCTGACATGTACTGTTAATGGTTGGACTTTATGTTGGACCTAAAATGTGGAAAACGTTAAGCGCTGGGAATACTTTCTGGATGAACTGTATTGACCTCTGAGAGTTACCCAGTTCAACCAGCACTCTTGGTGACCAAGGAGCTGCTGCAGTGGAGCGGACAAGGGCTTAGCAGCTCACACAAGGCTACTTTTAGGGAGTTTGTTGTGTAGGAGGTGTGTTGATGGTAGGGTGCTAGATGAAATTATGGTTTTCCTGTCACCAGCTTTCTGCACTAAACTTGAAGTTGCGTCCATCTCATGTGATAAAGGGAAAGCTGAACTTGGTACTGAACAAAACCAATAGCATGATAAATGATCAAAGCAAAAGGCAAAAAAGGCATGCTCGTGTAAATATACTTTTCAAAACGTAATTTGAAAATTGTGTGAATCTCAAAAAGCAATGGCATTCATAGGCTGTATATGCTATATATTAGAGTTGAGCTGCTTGCTGACTTTCAATAGTATAAAAAAAAGATATGATTGATCTTTTCTCACCACTTAACACTACAGTCAACATGAAACAGATGTAAAGGGGCTGGTGAACTAATAATACAGAGTTCTGTCAGAGTGAAGAACTGCATGTGCAGTGCCAACCATACAGCAGACCTTCTAGTGGGGACACTGACATCTGACAGTGTGTAGAGAGGGGTGAGGCTCGGCACCAGGTAGTGTAAATGAGGAAAGGGCACCAGGTTCATGGCAATCTCATTCAGGTCCATGTTAAGAGAGCCCTCAAAACGGGCTGAGCTGCAACAGGGGAAAAACATGTCAACTAAGTAGGATAGATTCTGGATTGACAAATGACACCATTTTCTACACCACCACCAATAAAACACCAAATTACAAGATAACATTTAACAACACATTGCTGATCCTAAATGTTAGTTTGTACACACCAAGACAGAGCCTTGATGCTGTTCTGAGGGTCTGCCATTGTCACCTGAGACACTTCAATTTGATTTGTCACAGATCTGAATCTGGCATTTACCTTAACTACTCCAACTGTTAACCAGGTGGAGTGTGTAGAAAATGGTATTTTTCATGTTAATAGTCAGAGAATTATTATTATAAAGGAATGTATTATGAATGGAATGGTATAAATATTTTAGACTTGGCAGCACCATAAATGCTGTGACAGAGGCCCCTCTCCTTTAGCACACAGCAGTCTACTGTAATATTATACCTGGTAATATTGAGCAGCAGGTTAGCCACAATGTTATTCATGGCATCAAAGGGCTTCTCTGCCCCACTTAGTCCACCCTGTCCAGAGATGATGGTGCTATCTCTCTTGATTGATATCCCTGGCTTCCCACCATGTGACATATATTTAATTTTGTTCACAATGTCGACCAATGACTAGAGGAGGACAAATAAGGCAGAAAAAAGGACATTCGTGGTTTAAATGTATATACCACAGAAATTTTTAAAAGACAAAGGGAGATGAGAAATCTTCAAACGCATAAACCTGGTTTTCTACAGGCAGGACACAGTTAGCATGCTCTGTAAGCTCTCTCATGGCCAGAACACTGTTGTAGGGAGAGGTAATGACATCATCCTCTGCAGATGGATAGATGGAGGTGACAATTCGACACACCTCAGGGAACTCTTCCTCCAGCAGGCTTAGCACTCTGGTCCCCAAGCCAGAGCCAGTACCTTGAATTCAAACAGTGCATTTACTGTTAATAAAGTAAGAAACTTTCTGCAGTAACCTAATTTAACATTATGAAAAGTTCAAACCTATTCTCATAATTGGGGTAAGGGATAAAATGAACATTTCTTCCTTTTCATACATTCTTAAAAGCCTTTAGACGGGGAAATAATTGCAATGACAGCAGTGTTTTGGGATGATGGGAAACATCAGTTCAAGTGCAACTAAAACTAAATGGCCTTAGCAAATTGATCTATGTTGGTTTCTAGAAGTGAATTGTGAAATAACTGTGTATAACGCCGTGGCTTGTATTAATAATACTCGAATAGTTAAGAGCAATAAACAAAGTCCAGAGTTTTAAGATTCAGTGTCTAAATACAGAAAAAAAACTTTGCAAACCCTAATTCTTTAAAGTCAAGTTTGAGCAAGTTCTTCAAGTATCCATGCATGGATGCTGTCAAACTGTTTTTGAGCCTTACCTCCTCCCATAGAGTGAATGAGGAAAAAACACTGCAGGCAGTCACAGTGTTCTGCTGCTTTCCGCAGCTTATCCACTATTTGCTCCTGGTAGGCTGAGCCATACGTCATATGTCCAACGGCCCTGGACCAGAGCAGATTTTTCATGTGTAAAACAATACCTTGCTTTTTTAAGTTATGGGTTAAATATATAAATGAGTCACAAGTAGAGTCAGGAACTGGATTTGTTTTGATTTCTCAGATTAATAATGACTTGGTAAATGGCAGTGATGGCAGCTTGGCAACTTGACAGCTATCATAAAATAAAAAAACAGTGTCACTGTCCAATAGTGTGGCCAGATATAAAAGGTAAATATACAATAAATACACAATAAATTTCACAAGTTGGTAAAATGCTTGACAAAAACATTAACATGTTTAACAAGAATGTACATTAAAATGAAAAAGAAATTCCTTTTTTTTTTTTTTTTTTTACAAAAAGCACATCACTGCAAAGAGGCATCATTTCCTTCTACAGTGATTGTCAAAATACAGGAAAACCTATACGAAGAATATTCATAACAGCATAAGCCTTCAGCATAAGCACTACTGACTACAACACCAAATTGTTGAGGTTTAATAAACACTAAAGTTACTTTTTTGTCATGCACTCTTATATTCTTTGGAATTTGAAATGTGCTGACTGTATAACAAATCAAATATTAAAATCTTTTTTATCAAATCTCATGCTGATTCTAGCAAGTCAAATGCCAATCCATAAACCCTAGACCCTTCCAATTAAACTGCCTGATTTTTCCACCCATGTAAATAATTGTAAAACCGTGATGTTAAAAATGTATGGTATGTAGCTTGTTAGACAGCATCCCACAGCTAATCTGTTTCTCACCAGTTGTTCCCTGACCCCGACACGTCTGTGAGGAGCTGAGTGCTATCGAACACCTCTCTCAACGGGCCCTGCAGGATCTGATTAACGACACCCTCCTCCATGTCCACCAACACTGCCTGTGGATCCAGATATGAGAGTATGAAGCCAGCACCTGTATTTTCCAACCCTGACTCTGACATAAGCTGGTAATAAAGACTGGAAGATTAAAGTTCCCTGGGGCTGTTTTCTAGTAATTTGGAGAACTTACTCTGGCCTTTAGATTTTGGATCCTTCCACCAACGCCACAGGCTCTCCCATCACTGTTCCTGCAAAATTACACCCATTATAAAAGGAATTCATTTGGACCACTATGGCATTTCTTAAGTCTTAAACCATAAATTTAAAAAAGTGGTTGTGATTACCTTGAGTCCACATTCCTGAAAAAGCTACTGAGAGCTTCATCATATAATCCTTTCTAAATAGCAGAAAAACACAGGATGTTAAGACTGCCCGTACGGTGGGTAGTATAATGTTTATGACTATGACATTTACCCTTAAAGAATAATTCTGGCTTGTAACCAGATGTAGCAGAAGCTAGAGTTATTCTGTCTATTGGACTGTGTGATTGCGATTGTGTGAACGTAAGCTCTTTGCACTTACTTTGTTGACATGAGTGTGTTCTCGCAGAGCAAGATCCCAAAACCTGAAGCCAACCTGGTTTCCGCATTGTCCAACTGAATAACACAAATGTAAAGTTCAGTATACTAAGTAGATGTTAAATGCTAAGGTTAACGTTATCATCAGTGAACACGGTCTTTTCGACACCCGAGGAGACCGTCCAGAATCGAGTTATGTCCAGCCGAAACATTTGACCCAGCTAGGTTATCACACAACAGCGAACTGACAGAGTGATATTGCTGTAGCTAGGCTAAAGATTAGCTGCACTTAGTTTTACTCACCCTGAACCACAACTGACTGTGTCATGGCGGCAACAACACATAGTCCTTTCTTGACATGCTTAACATTTACATTAAGTTAAATGTCTATTAAGAAGAATTTCTAAATTTCTGAACCCTTCTTAAACACCCTTTGGCGTCGCGCCTCAAGTTTGTTTGGGTCGAATATTTATGACGTATTTACCATGGTAACGGCGTAATAGACGCAAGCTACATCCCCCTTCCCTTTCTGCAGACAAATATGGCGGACTGGAGACAACAGCCGGAAGGTGTGGACATGTGGACTTTGGATCTTTCGTTACTTCACAATAGGGTCTAGGCTTAAAATGAATGAAGTTTTTATGCCCTGCCACCTTGTCTGGAAGAGGATAAGATTCATAACTTTATTTTGTAACTATGAAACCGTTTGAAAATGTGATGTGTTGGAAGCAGATTGTGCTGAGCTTTTAAAGCTGATGTCATCTGTAAATAAAAAAGCAAGAGGATAAAGTATGAAAGGAATTCTCATTAATACTTTCTCTCAAGGAGTGAATATAACCACAACTACAAAAATTATTTCTTGAGTTTGACTATATTGCAGTAACACGAACAAGATAATGGCTATTACCAACACCCCAGGCTACACCTCACACTTTTCCCCCCAAATAATTCTCAGTCATCCTTCAATATTTTTACATAGAAAGTTCACTTAATGGACAGCAGATGTCAGTGTTTCAATATTGATCTGAGCTTCAACATAACTTTAAGACAGAAATAAAACAGATTACAAATTCCAGTTACATTTATCACAACTCAAGTAGAAAAGGACCACTTCAAATTCTAAAATTGGGACAATTAACAGGAATAAAGGCAAGTTTGCAGATGTATTATATGTTTTATTTATCAGGAAACAGTACAAAAAGAGAGTTGTATGAGTGTGTATAAAAAAATATGACAATGAAGCTACAAAGAAAAGCAGATGCATCAAATGTGTCTTTCACTAAAGCCAAAAACTTTGATATAAACATTCCTGCAAAGTAATATATAGGATTTGAACAATTTGGTCATTTACTTGGTTTGAGACATTTTCATGTAAAAACAAACAACCAGCAAATTAAAAGAAACGTGAACAAATGTTTCGCTAGTAATAAGAATGACAGTACTTCTCTAATAGTTATGTTAAACAGAAAGAGATTTTTTTAAATGTGCTTGGTCAGGGTTGTACTGATGATAATGATGGTGCTGACATTAGTGTTATGCTGCTGGGCAGGTTCCGACACTCACTGCTCCACTGACTAGAACAGCTTTGCTGAAGCTAATGCGGCTGTTATTGATGGTGAGGTTCCTCACACAGCCCACGTAGGCCTTCTTGGTGGCAATGCTCTCAGGAAGGAAAAGATCTGAAAAGAGAACTATTGTCAGACAAGTGTGGTGCTTGTAACAAATAAGAAAATCACACGGAGTTATATTATTGACTCACCTGGAGCTCCACCAATAAATACTTGATTGCTAGTGCCTGTAGAGCTGGTATTCAGAGGTCCCACCACATGGCTAACTTCAGAGTCCACATCTAGCTGGACAACACTGGCATCTCGGATGACTGAGAACAAAGAGAGAATGCATCAGTGTATTTGAAAGCTCTTAAGAATTAAGTTATAAAAACGTATAAAAAATGTGTCATGTTTGGTGTTGTTACTGTGCATGTGTACTGCATGTGTACTGTAAAGATTGACCTGTTTAGTGCAAATATGCACTAAACAGCACTGCACTTTAATCCTTTATTCCTCATTTCTTTTAATGGCTTTTAAGTGTTACAAAGGAAATTCTCACCGGTGATTCTGTGCCAGTTGCCAGCACATAAACCCTGCTTTGGAAACACCTTTGTGAAGTACTCATGGGTCCCATCATTTACAAGAATCACCACCTGGAAACACACATTCATATTGCATTCATGCTTTTAAAAATTCCGGTTTGACCTGACTTGAATAACTATGCCAATGACTTACTGCTCCTTGATGGATGTACATAGTGAAATAGCCATCTGCTGCACGCACATGCAGTAGCACACCAGATGCCACACGGGGACGCACCTCCATCACTAGCTCAAACTTCAGGCCCAGGTCAAAAGATTCATCTGTGGGAAGTAAACAGAGACAGGAAGATGAAGTGAAGAGTTCTGGACCTTATCCATTCTGGACCTCAACTCAGCCTTTTTTTTCCTGTGGTGCATCCACACATGAAATTACTCTATTCGCTCAGCAGCTGCAGCTCAGTTGCTAAGTTCCCTGGGGGCTTCACCTTCCCTCCTATTGTCTGCTCTCTCAGTTGAGACACTGTTTATGCCACAGCTGCACTGTGAGTTTCATGTTCCCTCTCCTAACCAATCTCTCCTCATGCACATGGGATGGTGAAAGAGAAGGATGCCTGTGAGCCTTCCAAAAGGAAATCTAATGAGCCATGTAATATAGCACATGCTCAGTTTTTAAACTGTGGTGGATTTAACGAAAATGTATGTGGGATTATTTTTGGGCAGAGGAAAAAATCATGACATGACAACTTCCATTTGGTTTCAGTATGAGTCACTATATAAAAACCATCTTTTCATGTTTGCATTGAGAAACAACCAGGAACGTACCTAAAACGACATATCCTCCTTCCTCTGAGAAGTATGTTCCTGCCTCAGAGTGTCCCTCAAAGCAAGGAGTGACCCCAAAAGTCTCTGTCACTGAGGACAGCAACTGTCCATCAAGCTGAAAGTTCTTCAAACAGCCAGTGAAGCTGTAAGCAGAGTTTTTCTAAAGAGACAGACATGGAAACATATATCAGAAGATATTATTATTATTATTATTATTATTAGGGGCTTCTTGTAAATATAACATAAATTTAGAAAAAGTCTCTAATCATGGATAGATTCCTGAACAAGTGCGATTATTGCTACTGGGCACAGCCCTCTGAAGTTATGGTTCATATTTGTAGTTTGAAAGAACTTGGATAAAAGACATAAAATGCCCACTCAACAAACACAAAAAGATGCAAAAAAGCTTATAAATTGTGAATTGGTTAAAACTCCAAAAAGAGATGCAAAATGACCAAAAACAGACAGACATAAAATACTACAAAGCAAATACAAAAAGATGCAGACTCAAAAATCATGGAGTTGACAAAATGACAAAAAAAATAATTATACACAAAATCAGCAAAAATAGACAAAAAAAAATGAAGACAAAAAATGTCCACAAACATATAACATATACAACCCCCTGAGTGAAAATAACTGTAACATTACCTTAAGATTCAAAATGAACAGAAAGGGTGTTTACCTGACTATTCTCCTAAACTCATAATCTGTTCACGTGTTTAATCCATAAATTACTGTATAAAATTGTCCTTTGCTTAGTTTCCACATTTTCTTATGCTACAGCTTTATTTCAAAATGATCATGGTTGTCTTAAAAGTTCACCTCTCCCCTTAAATGCTTCAGTTCTGACCAACTGGCTCACAAAGGAAGGCTTTTATACTTGTTAAGTACTTGACACTTTAATGGTCACCTGGGGGTTGTTTTTCCATCTGCTTTGTTCTTGGAGTTACATAAGTTTGAGTATGAACAACTTTGGTGCAACTGTGTAGTGAGTACTTCATTTTTCATATTTCATATCATTTTTCATGTTTGAATGTAGCAGGTTAACAGAACACCTGTTAACTGTTAACTGACACTTCATTTTAAGGAAGATATCAAAATCTAAAACACAGTTTTGTAAAAGGTTACCATAGAATATTAATATATTTAAAACAAGCTCTGCTCTGTAGGTTTCTATTGTTAGTACCTCTTTTCCTTAACCCGAATGTTTACCTGAATATTCTTCTGAGCCCTTCTTGGAGGAACTCCTCCGACATAGAGGGGACTGCTGACATACCAAGAGACATTGCTTTCTTGCACTCTGTCTTCCAGCACTGTGAGCCCATCCAGTATTAACTTCCCCATACTCGCATCTCGTATAAAAATAACCTTCAGCAGAAGATGAGAGACAGTTACAGGCTCACGCATACATATTGTACTGGCAGATGGAATAAGCTTAAGCTCCATGAACTTACATTATGCCATGCACCATCATTGTATTTCTCTTCAGTCATGATTATGACTCTTTGGTCAGCTACATTGAAGGTGTATACCAGCTTCCCATGGGCCAAGAACAGAGCCATGAAGTTGTCTTCTTGGACATCAGACACATAAAATATGAGGCCAAAGGATGAATGGGTCTTCATGGATAAGGAGAAGTGGGACCTAGGATGTGGAAGGTGCATTTAACCATGTGTGCAGACAAAGAAACCCTTTAAAGAGTTTGTATGCTGAGTGCAATTTTGCTCAGATCTAATCTTAAGGTAACTTGTAGGCCCCTTAGATTTACCTGTCGGAGAGGGAGTCTGGGAGGTCTGAGTAGTGGTGCCTGCTGTTGGGAATGCCACCATAGTGGAAGGCTTGTTTAGTTCCTCTGGGACTTAAAGAAAGGTAGCAGGGCATAATGTTTGACTGTGATGACTCTGATGGCTCATCATTCAGTTCCATCAGGCCAGGACCACGGGTGGACCTGTGCCTAGTAACCTTTGAAAGATTGGATTATTTAGCATTTTTTATCAAATAAAAAAATTATCCATCCCAAAAAAACCCAGGGTCCATTATTCATTCTTACCTTCTGTGATTGGTCATGTTTAGCTATTGAGATGTTATCTCTTTGCCTTGACAGCAGAGCAGCAGGGGGGCGCTGGACTGGGCAGTCCTGCAACAAGGTCTGGACCTTCTCTGTGTACCGCTGAAAGTCCTCAGGCTCAATATCCCGGTCTTGTCTGCAGAAACAGAGATAGGTGGAGTGACAAGGAGAAAGTGAAAGAGTGCCCTCAACACCATCAACAGCACTCAGCTTACAGTTTTATTTGTCACAAATTATGGATTCTAATTTTTCACCCAGGGAATATTATTATTTTGTTGAATGTTATGATCTTAACCACTCTGCTCTTTGCCCCATAGAGACTATGTCTGCTCCACGACCACCTAAACTTTTTAAACCAAAAATGAACACAAGGGGAGTTAATCATAAAAATCTAATACAAGTTAAGACTACTGCTCATACTGAACCAAAACCCAAAACTTTCAAATGTGGATTTTTAAATATCAGATCTCTCTCTTCTAAATCTCTGTTAGTAAATGACTTGATAAATGATCATCAAATTGATTTATTTTGTCTCACTGAAACCTGGTTGCAGCAGGAAGAATATGTCAGTTTAAATGAGTCAACCCCCCCAAGTCATATTAATTATCATGTTCCTAGATGCACAGGCCGAGGTGGAGGAGTAGCAGCAATATTTCACTCTAGCTTATCAATAATTCCTAGACCTAAACATAATTATAACTCATTTGAGAGCCTTACTCTTAGCCTTTCACACCCAAACTGGAAAACTCAAAAACCACTATTATTTGTTATCGTGTACCGTCCTCCAGTCCCTTATTCAGAGTTTTTGATAGAATTTTCTGATTTTCTATCTGATTTAGTGCTTAGTACAGATAAAGTCATTATAGTGGGTGACTTTAACATTCATGTAGATGCTGAGTGTAACTGCCTGAGCACTGTGTTTAATTCATTACTAGATTCAATTGGTTTTTCCCAAAATGTAAATAAACCCACTCACTGTTTTGGACACCTTGGACCTTGTACTTACATATGGCATTGAAACTGATAATTTAATAGTATTTCCTCATAATTCTCTTCTGTCTGACCATTTTCTAATAACATTTGAATTTACAATAACGGACTATACAGCAGTTAGGAAAAAATTCCACTACAGCAGATGTTTATCTGAAAATGCTGTGAATACATTTAAAGAAATTATCTCTTCATCTTTTTCACCACCATGTGTCAATACTATGGTGAGTAGCCATCTTACTCCTGTACAAATTGATTACTTAGTTGACGATTCTGCAGCCTCACTGCGTATGATACTAGATACAGTTGCCCCTCTGAAAAAGAAGGCAGTGAATCAGAGGAGCCGACCTCCATGGTTCAATTCACAAATGCACAGCTTAAAGCAGGCGTCACAAAAGCTAGAGAGGAAGTGGCGTTCCACTAATTTAGAAGAATCCCGGTTAGCCTGGAAAAACAGTTTAAAAATGTACAAAAAAGCTCTCCGTGATGCCAGAACAGCATATTATTCCGCACTAATAGAGGAAAACAAGAACAACCCCTGGTTTCTGTTCAGCACTGTAGCCAGGCTGACTAAGAGCCATAGTTCTGTTGAGCCTAGTTTTCCCTTAACTTTGAGCAGCAATGACTTTATGACTTTCTTTACTAATAAAATTGTAGCCATTAGGGAAAAGATTCACCAGATCCTCCCTACAAATATTACAGATAGATCTTCATGTACAACAGTTCTAGAATCCTCAATAAGGCCCCAATCCATCTTAGACTGCTTTTCACCCATAGATCTCACTGAGCTAAGTTCAACTATCGCCACCTCAAAACTAACAACATGTCTTTTAGACCCTGTTCCAACCAAATTGCTTAAAGATGTTCTACCTTTAATAGACACGTTCATATTAGATTTGATTAATCTATCTTTAGATACTGGCTATGTACCAAAGGCCTATAAAGTTGCTGTAATCAAACCATTACTTAAAAAACCTTGTCTTGATCCAGGTGATTTAGCCAACTATAGACCAATATCAAATCTCCCGTTTATTTCTAAAATCCTTGAAAAAGTAGTTGCAAAACAATTATGTGACCACCTTTACAGGAATAATTTGTATGAAGACTTTCAGTCAGGATTTAGAGCTCATCACAGTACAGAAACAGCACTGGTAAAAGTCTCCAATGATCTTCTCCTGGCTTCAGATAATGGACTTGTGTCCGTACTCGTCTTACTAGACCTTAGTGCCGCATTTGACACCATTGACCACAACATTTTATTACAGAGACTAGAACATGGATTTGGGATTAAAGGAACCACATTACATTGGTTTAAATCTTATCTGTCAGGCAGATTCCAACTTGTTCATGTTAATGATGACTCTTCTTTATGCACCAAAGTTAGCTATGGAGTTCCACAGGGCTCTGTGTTAGGACCAATACTTTTTAATCTGTATATGTCACCTTTAGGCAAAATTATTAGCTTCTCTTCATTGGCTTCCCATAAAATCTAGAATAGAGTTCAAAACCCTCCTCCTTACATACAAATCTCTTAATGGTCAAGCTCCATCATATTTAAAAGATCTCATAGCTCTGTATCGCCCGATTAGACCACTTCGATCCCAGAATACAGGCCTACTTGTGGTTCCCAGAGTTTGCAAAAGTATAATGGGAGGCAGAGCCTTTAGCTATCAAGCTCCTCTCCTGTGGAACCAGCTTCCAATCCAAATTCGGGGAGCAGACACCCTCTCTACTTTTAAGACTAGACTTAAAACTTTCCTTTTTGATAAAGCTTATAGTTAAAACTGCTCACTCAACCTGAACTAGCTTTTCTCTATACATTTACTTGTCACCACTGTATGCCATTAATTCTGTGTCCTACAACCTGTACAATGCTTTGTTGTTGCTTTTTTGTTGTTTTGTTGTTGCTTTTTGTTGTTGTTGCTTTTGTTGTTGTTTTGTTGTTGTTGTTGCTCTTTTCTTTTCTTTCTCCACTTTCCACTCACCCCAACCGGTCAAGGCAGATGGCCGCCCACCCTGAGCCTGGTTCTGCTGGAGGTTTCTCCCATTAAAGGGAGTTTTTCCTCTCCACTGTTGCATAGGGCTTGCTCAAGGGGGATTTGTTGGGTTGCTTCTACATACTTGTGTAGTCTGGACTTTATTCTGTAAAGTGCCTTGAGATGACTTTGTTGTAAATTGGCGCTATATAAATAAAGTTGAATTGAATTGAATTGAATTGAAATGGCCACCCAGCAATTCTGTTGTGATGTATCATTCAGTAGTCACCTGTTGATGTAGGCATTGCTGATACAGCCTGTGAAGTTCTTAAAGCTGCTGCTTGGAGACCCTCCATAGTAGAAGATCTGTAAAGCAGAATCTGATGGGGTTCTTGTAGCTGACGATGGACGTTTCTTATCCTGTTTGTCTTTGTCATCCACCAACAGAGAATACCTAAAATCAAAATGCAAACTAGTCAAACTAGAGACATTCGGCCAGTTTTCTTTAGTTGCCAGTGCACCTACATTTGGTAACATAATTCTCAGTTTGTGCTTGTTCATGCTGTTATGCTGGTTTTGGCAATGCAAATGTGCATTGTTGGTGTTGCTGAAATAATAATGTGTGAGGGTTTTTGTATAAGAACCCAAGTGAGAAGATGGTGAGAGGAGATATAATGGCAACAGGGATTTATTGCAATGATGTGGTGAGGTACAGAAACAGGAAGTCACTCCTAAAATAGAGGACAGAGCACACTACAGAGAACCAACAGACTACACCAAAACAATTAATAAGGACAGAAGGGCTAAGACTAGGGCTAAGAAAACCTAGAGGGAACCTAGAGAATGCTAAATGCAGGAGTGAAGGGAGCAAGAAAAACTAGAACATGAGAATGAAACTAAGTGAATAAGAAAAAACGATTGCAATAGCACTGAGAAAACAGGGGAACAAAACACACACATACAAAAGGAAAGACCAGGGGAAAAATATGGGAAACTGCTGGGCAAATATTAACAAAACTGAGGAGTGTGAGCAAAACCACCAATCTGGACTAGTAATAATAAAAGGCAGAAAGAAGAACTACCAGGGTCAGATTACAACAATAGAATAAGAGTCCAAACTGGAAAACACAGTGCCCAGAAGCACAGGTAAAGCGAGAAAGAGAGGTAAAGAGAGAAGATCTGACAGATGACTCTAGGAAGACCCGGGTTTAAATATGCAAGGGAACAGGGGAACACAACCAGAGCTGATGTTGAGTGGTGAAGTAGCTGGAATAACTAGACAGGAAGTGGAACAGATGGATTACAAAATAAAAGCTAGGAGACAGAAAGCAGGGATGTGCAAAACAGGGTGAGAGAGGAAACAAGAGTGAAGGGCAGAGATTGATGGGAATAGAGGAAGAGAAAGAGAAGTAGGGGCAGATAGGGGGAGTTGTATAAGAATTGACAAAAGGTAGGTTGTGTGAGTGGGTAGATTGGTGCATGAAAGGCCACAAGGTGAAGGTGAGTAGAGTCCAGTGTCAGATTCATGACATAATGTGGTTAAAGTACACATTCTCAGACTTTGTTGAAGGATTTTTTAAAATACAAATTTGGATATTTTTTCCTTTCAGTTTATCCGATAGGTTCAGGTCTAGGTGACTGATAGTAGAGACAGTTGATGTTGCAAAGTGAAGCACTTACTTTTGACTGTTCACTGAGGCCACTAAGAAATGTGTTCTTCCATCATTGTATTGTTTCTTTTGTAATTTGACCTTTGTTCCTCTGACATTCAGCACCACTCCCCCGTTATCCAGCGAGATGCTGAACTCATCAGACTTGAAAAAAAGAAATGTAACTGTTACTCAGCAGCACAACAATGTTTTAAAAAGAACTCTCTATTATTGACAGTAGAACTTTTGTGAAGGAACAGGAAACAGGACTATAAACATCAATAAATACATGCATTGGGGACGTACCCCTTCACTGTGGTAGAACAGAAGTCCGCTGGGCTGTAGTGTTCTGAAGTTGAAGCCTCCCTCAAAGTTTTCAAAGGGTGAAATCTTTGCTGTGGATCCAAGGTAGCCTTCTCCAGTGAAATAGGCTTTACGCGACATCTGTCATAATAAGTAAATAACTCACCTTAATCACTTTTCAGTTGCCATTCACTTTTCACTGCTAGAGCTCATTGATGCTCTAATGGGACTTTGATTGACTTGTGATAGCTATTTGCCTAGAACAGCTAGAACAACAATGAAGGTTTGTGTGTACTTACAAAAGACTCCTCAGGGCAGCCACTACTGATGCCAATGGTCCCAGGCTCCTCCAGCAGGTTAAAGTCTTTCTTCTGGAACTGGAAACCTTTTACACAGCCTTTCAGACCAACTGCAGCAGCCAGCTCTGGCCTGTGGTAATAAACAATTATCACCAATTACAGTATAGAGAATATGATGTTGACGTTACATTGTGGTAACTGCTGCGAGGATGCAGGCACCATCTTGTCAAACACCTCCCTGCCCTTTTTTTGGTCATTTGAAGTATGTGTTTTGACTTTCTGTCATGATTCTGAAAGGTGTTGGCAAGGTAGATCAGCAGAGGAGTCCTGGCTTACTGCTGTAAGTACAACAAATGTCCTCAATTAGCAGATCTTGCACTTAGCCACTGAAAAACTATTCATGTATTTGTCGTTATTAGTTTTTTAAATACTATTGCTTATTATTGTAATTTACTCCAAGTTGGATCAGTTTTGTTCCCCTTCATCTTTTCCCACCTCCATCAAATTTGAACAATTTTAACAACTTTTTATCCAACAAAAGATATGCAGAAAATCATTTTAACCCCTGTAACAGGCACATGTAAAAAGACTGCATACAGTAGATTACAAGATGAAGCCCGCGTTCCCCAAAAGTTAACTTGTTGTGACATAACTTCATACACATTTTCTAGGGTAACTTTTAAGCGACTTGGTTATTTACAATATGTAAAAAACGTAATTTGCCTACATTTTATACCTTCATGTGATTTACTATTAGAACCAATATGTTTTTTGCAGTTATATTTAACTCACCTGGATTTGAGGATGCTTGATGGAGCCCCACCTATGTAGATATCTGAGAATGGCAGTGTGGTTTTAGGATTCTCCATAGATTTTACATGGCTCTTGTCCACCAGCAAGATTACCTTCTTTGACTGATGGTAGATGACTGACACCTGTGCAATTGGTCCATTGACCGTTAGATCAACACATTCACATTTTAACGTTGACTCTGCTCAGACAACTAGAATTAAAATAGTTAATGTACCTCATGGTATCGTGCATCATTTATTTGCAACTTCGGTAAGTTATTCTCTAAAAATTTTGGCCCGGTGCTGAAGCCAAAGTCATATGTTAGATGAAGAAAGCCATTCTTTAGTTCTAAAAGGAAGAAGTTCTCCTGGAAAGGAAAATATTAAATGTTAGCATTTATCTCAATTTAAAACTCAAAAGATGCTTCTACAATTTAGTTATTACGTATTTGACTGTGTAAAAGAAATCTGACAGTGTAATATGATTCAAATATAATAATGTAAGATTCAAGGGCAAATGTCTTCTAGATTTTCCAAGCTCTTGGTATCCAGACATACAGAACTGCACCAAACGTCATATTGATAATAAGGCCAACTATGTAACTACCATAGACGCTGTAAGTCCAGGGGAAATACATTTCAATTGAAAATTACAAGAGGTTTTAGACTTACCCCACTGACCATGAAGAAAAGTATACCATCATTTGCAACTGTTCGTACTGCAATGTCAAATCTTGTGACAACACCAAATTTGCCCCTCCTCTCAATATTATGGATGAGTGCGTAGCCCGCTCCATCAAACAGGTAGCTGGCAATGCGACTCTGTGAGAATGCCAACTTGTACCTGAGAGAAGATGGAGAAATGGAACTGGATACTTTGAACAACAACATTTACATTTAGTTTAAAAAACGATGTTAAAATTATTGTCATTTGTATGGTGCTAACAAAAGTGCATTAGGTCTGTTAACCCCCACCAACCCCCCAAATACTGCTGTATTTGGGGGGTTAACACAGTCACTTCTATATATATAAATAATATAAATATATAAATAATTGTAGGCTCAAAAACCATGTGAAATAATTGCAATGTCACACTAAAACTCCTATGAGCCCTAGCTGCAGACTGTGTTTGCTTGTTGGTCCATCATGAAGACTACTCCACATGAGCACCAAGCTTAGCAGAGCACCATAAGCTGAACCAAGGTGATCAAACAGCTGATTGAATATTTCTCTGTACCTTAAACTCAGGATGGTTGTTTGAATGGACAATTCCTCTATTCTTGTTGTGACTGGACTGTAAGTTTCTCCTTGTGCATGCAGTTTACATTAAAAAAAAATGTAGCGTCTTCTACTGTGAAAAGCTGCAAGTGAGGTGCGTTCAGGGGCACTACAAAGTGTAGGTCTGTATTTTGTCAGAAAGTGGCTCTTTGCAATGTGGGCAGTGCCCCCCCACCCCATAGTATTGTACCAACATAGGATGTACAGCAGTGAACAGATAAAAGGGAGTCTTTTGTTGTGGTTTTGTCCAAGTAATGTCCATCTCATATTAAAGCATCTCAAAATTGTGGCCTTTGAAAATGCTGAGAAAAAATACTTTTGAAAACCACTAAAAACCATTAATCTCAAGCCCTGCTTGTGTGTACTGTACACTGGGAAAATAATTCACAGATGAGTAAGTGTGTACCTGGGGCATGGTTGTGATGTAGTCACATCCATTTTGTGAGTCTCCTTGAAATTGTACAGACTGATGATGTCATTGTTGAGTGAGGCCAACTCAATGCAGCCCACAAAAGGAGCCAGACTCAGAGGAGGTGGAAGCTAGGTTGAAAACAATCGAACATAGTGAAATGTCATTTTTTTAGGAATAATTTAAGATGGATAAATAATAACTTATTTGTATTGAGAGACATTTATACACACTATAAAATTATTTACCGTGATATCTGGAGGGACACCACCAACAAAGAAAACTAGATCCTTAGGGTCAACATCAAACAGTGAGTCGGTGCCTGGAGCCTCGCCTTTTTGGATAAACTTCTGCTCATCTGTGGAGCTCTGACTGGGGATGGTGAGCAAGACTTTTCCATGCCTGCCCAGCCTGCAATAGGAGAGCACAAAGACAAATGACTAGTTTTTTCTCCATCTGCTAATGAGATATGTTTTCTCATCATACAAGTGTTCCAAGACTGATTCAACTAACTTCCTTAACTGCACAAATTTCTTGTTTGAGTATTTCCTGTATATAAACAGGTGTGCAATCATGTCAATCACTACTATAATCGGTGCCACTAAACTTCAACATGATGCCTGTACCATTCAGTTTCACCCATTATTCTATTATCCTCAGTGGCTTAGTTAGACCTGAAGTGTGTTGACATTGCTGACATTAAATGCTTTTTTTAATGCTTGTAATTTTTCATTATATACATTTTTAGGTTATTTAAAGTTAGATAGTTTAATAATCTTCACATATATATTAATATAACATGAGGTGCACAGAAACAGCTGGTAAAAATGTATTTTTTACACACACACATTTAAAGCAACTTGTACTTTTTTTGCTTTAGATGAGTAAAAACAATTGAATCAGTACTTCTGCTTTTAACAAAGGTTTTTACACAAGTATCACACTTTGACTTGAGTAAAAAATATGAGAGTAATATAAATTTAAAACTGATTAAATTAAAATTTGTGGTGTTGTGAACGAACTATATAGGTCTGGTTTTTGGAGAGTCACATTGCTCGGATCCTAACTTGTTCTTTATATACTGTCTGTATTATTAAATATTAATATTAATATTAATATGTACTCATGGTTGAGTGAGGTCATCTATACCTAAAGCTCCATAACAGATATTACCTTTCTACTTTGATGTAGTTAAAGACTGCAGGCCATTGGCTGACAGGCTTTGAGCTCACAGGAATCTCAACATCTTCACCCCCCAGGTTGTACACATACACTAGGTTGTCATTCTTGATAGCCAGACCCATGTAGTCTTTGGTGCCCTGAAGACAGAAACAGTATAAATCATCATTTGTGAGTTTGTTTTTATCTTGACCTTTATTTTAGCACTGTGCAATAGTTGAACACTTTAGTATGTGTTATAATAATAATAATAATAATAATAATAATAATAATAATAATAATAATAATAATAAATGTAATTTATATAGCACTTTATGTTTGTCAACAAATGTCAAAGTGCTACACAAGCAGGTGTGTTGTCTAATGGGAATTATTATTTTACCATTTAATACATTGGTTTCAAAGCTATCAATACTCTTCATTTGGGACTTCCAGTAGTGTTCATGCTGAGGTTAGTATTCAACAGTGAAAAGCTATAGACAAACATTACAGTGAATTTTCAGAGAGGCCTCACATGGGTTACTGCAGTCTTTCTGTGCCATGGTGGGTGGGCGATTACGGTATTTACGCAAATGAATGCAGACTTTGAAGGCACACACATGCATTATTGTTGTAGGTGTCTCTTGGAGACCTTTTGAAAGATACAACTATGCCCTTTCAAGGGCATTCATGAGAGCAGTCATTCCTGCTGTCCCATGATCACAGCAAACTATTCATGTCCACAAGCTTCCCCTGCCTTTTATCTTGCCCTGGGACTCTGGGTACATGTATCAGCGGAAGATGTGGGTAACAGGCCTAAACTGAGCTAAGCTGTGTGTACATCTGTAGTTGTTTCCCACAACTACTGTGATGTTACTGTAATAGCTCCCATGTGCATGTACTTAACATTCCTACTGGTAAGGATTCATTTTGTCTTAACAGGAACAAATTCAGTTTGCTCTAGATGTCTTACATGTCTGTCTCCCAGGTACAAGATGAAACGGTCCTCTATGGGATCCTTATCAGGGTCCACTCTCATAAACAAGCTGATGGATGTTACGGTCTTGAGTTCTTCAAGGTTACTAAGAGGATGGACCTCCACCGAGGACTGGCCGTTGAACTTCATGGACACCTGGACCTGAGATAGAGATCAAACCATGATGACTAAAAGCATGTAATTATCTCAATATGAGGACTTGTTTTGGGGCTTTAAACTGCATAAAAAGTTTATACACTCCTTGGCCAAAAAAAGTCACAACCTGGATTTAACTAAGCAAAAACGACCACTGGATAATTGCTGCATTGATTATATGTCTCAGCTGGCAACAAGTTGTTCAACCCTAACTGAACCCTAACAACAAACATTAGCTAACTACCTGAATATACTGAAGAGGTATTAATCAATTGATTTTTTCCCCTGATGGCACAGGTATGTTTCAAGATGACAATGCTATGATTGATTGGGCTCAAATTGTGAAAAAGTAGTTCAGGGAGTCTGAGACATCATTTTCACACATGGATCTACCACCCCAACCCCATTGAGAATCTTTAAGAAGTGTTGGAAAAAACTCTCCCATTATCAATACATGATCTTTGTAAAAAATGTATGCAAGTCTGGATGTAAATACATTTTGTGACATTGCATAACCCTAATGGGATGATGCCATGGCAAAAGCATGCCATTATTAAAACTGAAGTTGGTCCAAAGGTGGTCCAAAGTTAGAGGGTTGAGGGACTTTTTAGTGGGGCTTGGCAATGTATGGATATAATATTAATATAATATAATAGTTTTATGAATATAATATTCCGAATGAGGAGGTTTAACATGAGCGATGCTAACTTTTTACTTTTATATGATTACTTTTGTTTTGATCTAGGGCCCATTCACACTTCATCTCTCAGTATTTGCTAGATCTAACTTTGGGTATTATGTTATGTTTCTTAGCATTTCCATGTGTCATGGTTCAGTATCTACAGTAGCTATAGCCAGCAGACATTAACATTAGGTATAGTAAAAGGTTTTAGACCTGGGAGGACAAGTTGATAATGTCAAGAAAGTAATTCCACCAAGTTGCTACAGTAATAAATACATCTTGCTATATTTTGTCAGCTATAAGGCAACATGCTGGATTTGCATATTCCTCAGAAGCTACAACACTGTATGTCTGTTGAGAGTTATTAACTCACTTTCTTAGCCACACTCCTAGCCTGAGCTATGAGCTCTCTGATCCTCATGATGTTGGTCGTCACATTGCTTACAGGCTTCTTCTGCTCGACTACCTTGAGCTTGTCCAGCAGTGCAGGAACGAGGTCATTCAGGTTCCCCACTGAAAAAAAAAATTATTATTTGATTTTTTTTAAAAATTGTGACACACCAGGAGAACTTGTTTTTAATCTGATACCTGTGTCCACAGCAGAGACAACAGCTTGTTCGTAAGCATGTGTTGAGTATTCATTGTTTCTCATATTACTGGCCCACTCCTCAACCTTGCTGCTTATGGGGGTGATGGTTTGAAGGACCTCTGATGAACGGTTAAGAGTCTCCTCAGCAACCTTAAGGGTAAACTCCAGACGTTGAGGTGTTCTGTCTGGGAATAGATGCAAAAGATGAGCACTTTCTGATACAATATCTAAATATCTACAGCATGTAGAAGAGGGACAATGAAACCCAGTGCTCATACAGCAGGGTAGGTTACCAAAATGTCTTTCATAAAAC
This sequence comes from Channa maculata, assembly GCA_020496755.1. Taxonomy (NCBI): domain Eukaryota; kingdom Metazoa; phylum Chordata; class Actinopteri; order Anabantiformes; family Channidae; genus Channa; species Channa maculata. The sequence continues at coordinate 21,930,860 of CM035616.1, read as the reverse complement.
ACAACAAAATAAAAAAAACAACAATTTTTCAATATCAATTGGATAACTGAACTGATCATTTCTAGAATCTATGTCTTCTAGAAATGGTAAAGTTCTCCCTATTTCTCCAGTGCTAAACTAGTTTAAAAAAGTGTGAACTGAAAACAAATAAATTATGTTTGTTCCTGTAAAAAAGCCAAATATCATCTTACCGGTCTGAATTCCACTAATATCCTGCACTATATCCGCAAGTTTTTTGGTGTTCTTTTCCATGGTCTCTTTGGTTTCCTCTATGTATTTAATCTTGTCAGTCACCTCATATTCAACGTCTGTAACAGAGAAAATCCAGCTAATGACAGAGAGTAATTTGATAATATACACTAATACCTTGTGACTATTAAATACTGTGAAACTCCTTACCGGTTTGTTCTAAATGTAATGAATTCGATTCATTTAAAACATTGCTACTCTGTGTTATCAGGTAACCAAGCTGTGCGTTAATCCCGGTAATAGCCTAAAACACAGGAAACATCAGATGAATGCTAGAACACTGTCAGAATTGGATTAAAGCAAATCTGTGTTGTATAGTACTATGACATGTCATACATCCTCAGCTCGTTGGGATAAGTTGAGAGTGGTGAGTGAGGTGATGTTGGCATCATCAACATATTTCACTATGTTGTTGTAGACATTAGCAGCACTTATTGCTCTCTGCACAAAGCCATTGGCATCGCTCTCTCTGAGATCCCTAGTGGAGACAGAATAGAAGAGTGTTTGTCTTGTTCATAAAAGCATCAGAATCTCCCAGTACTTATGGTAATCATATTGAAATAATACTGAAGTAATCAATCAGTATTTAAATAAACAGTGGATTTATGTAACAGTGGAATGTTTTATGGACCTTTAAAAAAAAAAACTAAATACCCTAGCTGATGCTAACTTTTTTTACTGCCTCCAAACAGACAGAAAAGGGCAAAAAAATTAGTGAATGCAGCTTTAATAAAATAAATAAAAAAATAAATAAAATCATTCACCAAGTAATTAAATGCATATGAAATTTTACTTGTAGTAAAAGTGCAATCAAATAGTGTCTGGGGAAGAGCATGAAGTTAATGCATGAAATGTTAATTAATCCCAACAACTGGCCTAATTAGTGGCAACAAATGGGCTCAGGGCTCTGTGTCACAGCCTGGACAGATAAGAATTATGACAGTGTAATACAGTGCTGGTTTACTCTTTTAAAGGTTTGTGTAACAAATAAGTTTAAAAGGGTGTCTCACTCCTCCAGTTCATTGGCCTGTCTCTCCAGCTCCTCTGTGTGCTTGTCTGCCCTCTGAACCAGATCTCTGTCAGCCAGTGACAGACGCTTTGTCTTTTCCATCAGCTTTTGGCTGGCACCATCGATTGCTGCGTGGTACTCAGTCACATTCTTTTCACACACAGTAGATGCACATTAGCAAACACACAACATAGAAATTCATACACATATGATTTTTTTATTTAAAAACATTCCCCTGATTAAGAAATGATGTTTTTATCTTGGGTTGACACAAAGACCAAAGAATGAGAATAACCAAACACACACACAGACACACACACACACACACACACACACACACACACACACACACACAGAGGGTAATGTTGTTACCCATGCATAATGGAATTCCCTACAGAGTAACTAAATGGAGGGTTTCTACTCTAAAAAAAGGGTGTCTTGTTTGAGGACACTATTCAATCCACAAATTGCCTCCAAATCAAATTGGCCAGCTTCAGAATCTGACATAGGCTGGGTCTCAAGAAACTATTTAATGAAAATATTCAGTGCAAGCCCAAGGATATTTCAACCCCATTTGACAGTATTGAGATTAGAATACACACTTCTTATTCCAGTGGGCTATAAAGAAAGCCTGACTGTTATTTGACAGCAGGTACCCAGAGTTTTATAGTGTCACATTTGACCCCAATTTATTAAATCCCTGGGGCTCCTGTCAATCACAGGTCCTCTCAATGACATAGTCCTCACCTGCACTATAGCATCCACCTCAGCCACAGTCATCTCTGTGTTAGAGATTAGGCCTCTGGCTTCATCAAGTGTGTCATTAACAACAGTGTGGTCCTCTGTCAGCCTCTGCTGCTTTGCCTAGGGGCACAAGGAAACAAATACGGTGAAATGTAGCCTTAGAACTTTTTTCTTTAATACTGTTGTCCTTTAATTATTTAGGATACAGCAAAGATACCACTGATATAAATTTAAAAGCAGGAACATAACATGCTTAGCATCTCAAATCCCTAGTACCTCCAGTCACATATGTCACATACACTATATCTTGATCTCAGGAGAGACTTAAGTACAGCATAGATTAAGAAATATAGATCTGGTCATACTAAACAGAAAGTTAAATACATGCAGCTAACATATACAAAAACACATGAACCATCATGGACCATTATGGGTGTCACTAAATAGATGATAGTTTGAAGGTTTTGACAGCTGTTGTTTATGTACCTACATGTATAACCATATGAATCACACATTTCTTTACCCATGATTTCAGCCTTTATGCTAAGCTAAGCTAATAACCCAATGAACTGTGTGATAAAAATGTAGCTTGTTTTAATCATAAACCACCAAATTATGCATGTAATAAAGTAATTTGACACCACTTTATTTTGAAAAGTCCTAATTTCCTAATCATTTTTGGAGGTTTCCTAGATTAAATAAACTTTTGTTTATTTAGTGTTGAGTGAAATATATTGACTGAATATGAATGCCATTGAAACCCTGGTAAGAATTTATTACTCATCAATGTATTATAATTGTAATTTTTTTAATCTGAATGTATCTTTGAATATATTTCACATCAACTGTAGCAATTGATTACCCCCAGTTTGAAATGTAATTATTACCAAATTATACAGTTTTCTCGCTACACAGCTCCATAAAAAGGAGGTGAAATGTGGTTGAAAGTTTAGGGTACCCACACCCAACATTTAGTTTGACTGCTGCATGACTGAATATGTCACAGTGCTGAGATCATTTGATTTCTTTGGTAACCCAGCAGTGTGCACTCTGCTGAGGCAAGGAAAGGCCCCAGATTAGGAGACTCTCTGTGTTTGGTTAATGCACCATTCATGGCATTGATTTACACCCGAGACCCTGATTATGGAGATCCCCACTCCTGATAACACACACACACGCACACACACATAGCTCAGCTGTTCTGCTGAGCAGTAGATACACACATAATTCCTACTAAGTCATAAAAGACTTAGTATGTATTACAACTTTCTTGAGCCAAATTCCAACCAATTGATCTTTTACACTATTGTAAATAAACCTAACATTAAAATGGAGCATTTAACCCCTTTAATACAAATGATGTTTATTTACAGTTGCCATTCAGTTTTGCTGCACATTTGTACTGCTTGGGAAATTTATTTTCAAGTAAAAAAACATTTCACTCATGAATCTAAACACAGTAATGCAGGACAAATTAAAAGGACAAATTAAAGACATGTTTGAGAACATTCCATTTCAAACTGTGTTCAGGTTCTTTATGTTTGTTTTAAGTTAACCGGGTTATAAGAAGTCCCACAATACACAAAGTCAGGACAAATACCAAGATATAAATTCCATTTTACAAAGGTTTATCTCAGCATCAGGGACAGGGGGACTGGTCAGAATTAAAGGTAGAATGAATACAGCTAAATTCATAATTTCATTAGTTAGTGATTTATCATGCCCATAATTATTGCCTGGATTGTTGCCTACTGCCTGTTGTCATTGTTATTATCGACAAGATGTATGTTGCTACATTCAGCAGGTGCAGTTGGTGCCATACTATTACTACAACTACTACTACTACTAATAATAATCATAACATTAGTTTATAGGTCCCTTTTCTAAACTTCATTTACAAAGTGTTTCAAACAAACAACCCTTTCCATCAAATTTGGTGAAGCTTGAGAGGATCTATCATGAAGAGTAGGATAAACTGTGCAAATCAGATGTGAAAAGATTCAAGATTCAAGATTCAAAGAACTTCATCGATCCCATAGTCAAATATTACCATTTTAAAATAAATTTGCGGAGGCAAATAATTCTTTCAAGATCTTAATGCAATGAAAATGAACAGAGGCCTGAAAATAGTCTTGTGGCATACAAAAATGTTTCCTGGTGTTTCTCCTTCATTTATTTTAAATGTCAATATGTCCGATTAATAAAATGAAAGTTAAAAAAGGTTTTCTGCAGCATAAGCTTGGCTCTCCTAAACAGAGTAGTCCTCTCCTCTGTTAATATAGTCACAGATCACTTTTGAGGTATGTGAGGTAGTCAGGCAGAAATAGACCCCGTGCGTAAAGTGGACATAATCAACACTATGCATATCAGGCTGTATTAGATGATGGGTTCAGTTTTTCTGAAATAATGGATCATGGGAAATCACCTCATTCCTCTGGACTTTAAGGATGCTGGCTCTGTTCTTTTCCTCTGTCACTTGGACTGTGCTGGCTGCTTCCCGGAGAATTTTCTGAGCGCCTGACAGCTCAGTAGAGAAACGGGACAGAACCTCTCTTACAGGTGGGAGGCGGTTGTCTGTGATCATCAACTTCTTCTCCAACTGACGGATGCGCCTTAGCACTGGAAGCACAGTCAGAAACCCCAGCCATTACTTCATCATCATAAGTGTCCCATTTGAATGAATCAGGAACTGCTACTCCAGCCACTTAGGCGAAACTCTGCTGTGTGAGGTTGAAATAAATGGGTTTATGACTGTTCCTAAACTATGTGTATCTAAACATTTACTGCATTTCTGTGTGTGTATCCACGTGTACTTGTGTTTTAAGCAACACAGTAATTTCCATTATTTTTTCCTGTAAGGAGACTAGCACTGACATAAGCTCATAGGTTTAGATCATGTACTTAAGTAAAAGTTAATACTACAAATGTTGAAATACTCACATGTACAAATATAAGTCCTGCATTCACAATGTTATTTAATAAAAGCTCAAAACATTTTAAGTACTTAAAGAAAACTACTCCTTCTGCAGAATGACTCATTTCACATCACTGAATCTTGAAATTTAATTGATGCATTAATATGTTCATCGCTGTAATGTTGCAGCTGGTAACAATAGAGCTAATTAGAACAATTTATACAAAAAATCTAATCTTCTTAAACATCACTACTAACAGTTCTTTAACTTCAATGGGTTCTTTTGAACATGAACATGAACAGTTCTTCTGAACATGGCTTCTCTTGCCTACTTCTTGCTGCCAGAGACCTGGCAGTGCTTCCTCTCACATAGCTTAGCCACATTTGGCTTGAGGGTGGAAGCAGTTGAGACCCTCAGTATGGGTTGAAGAGGGTCGTCAGTAAGTCTGGACCTGTACTTGGACTTATTGAAGTTCAAGTTAGAGAAAAACTTTTTACACAAATATGTGCTCCAAAAAGGCAAAGGCTCAGGGGAGCCGGGGGTCAATTCTCTCAAAAATTGCCCAAGCTTGTCTGCTTTTCCACTCTCCTCCCTGAACTTGGCTTTGAGGTCAGAGTTGCACTGCATGTCAATGAGCTCCATTTGAAGCACAGGAGGGGCATCTTACACATTAAAGAAGAAGGGGTCATGTCTTTTATGATGACATGAACATCATAACATTTGTACTGTAGATGGTAGAAAGTACCAGGATAGCAAGCGCAAAAAAGTCGAGTGCTACCGGGCTGTTTATTTTCAGCTGGGACAGTGGGACACCATTATTTATTTATTATAAAAACAATGGGATGCAGCCATGGAGGCGTTATTTACTGGCTTTTATTTTCTAAAATAACCTCATGGATTCAGCGGTACATCCTAGCCATGGCCCAATCCATGTGGAACCTACGTTCAGCTCCAGCTTACCCAAAAAATAACCTTCCACACACAACGTGGTAAAGTTCTCATGTCCTATGGGCCGCGAGTTTGAGAGTTTGAAGTAAAAGTACAGCAATTGCCTCTGAAATGTGGTCGAAAGTTGAAATACCTTAAAATTGTACTGTACTCAAAAAAAATTGAACAATATAAATAAATGTACTTTCCACTACTGATTATCCATTTGTTGTTCCATTTGAATGTCTTTCTCCTTATGCAGATAAGTAGGAGACAACTATGGGGACAAATGTGTGACTGCCATGATTTTTAGCCATGCTAGTGGTGACAGCTCGATAGACAGACATCGCAGCGGGTTCTACTAGTTTGACTAAAAATATCTAAAAATTCACGTTCCCCAGAGGATAATGCTGTTTAATTAACACCACTGATACTTTAATTTACGACCTGATGCCTATGAGACTCAATATATGACTTGTAAATGAAAAGTTGAATTCCCAGGAAGTAAAACACCCATATGTTTGTCTGGATTTCTGTGCTATCACCAGGAGTTTAGAATGCATATTTTTCTATTTTGAAATAGATGGTAGATGCCCACAAAGCTCAGCTTTTTCCCCTTTTTCCTTTAATTAATCATCTTTATCACTATTTATTTAATAATTAATTTCATACTTTTTAAAAGACTGTGTTAATTGTTATAAATGTTGTGAGGAGCTGCTGCAGCAGCTGCTGCATTCTGATGATATGTATTTTAAACATAAAAAAAGAAAAGCTGATCAATATCAGTGTCCTGATGATTTACTACTTATGTTTAACACATCAGGACAAAAAACTCAACACATTTTTAGAACTACAGCTTGGGCAGAATTCAGTCATTTGAGGTCTGTAGTTTTAATGTGGTTTGAGCAAGATTCAAGATTCTGTGATTCTATTTTTTTTAGGATGTTTTATGAACCTTGAATATAGACAACCACTAGACATATACAGAGGTTTCAAAATGAATTACCTGAGACAAAATGTTTATGTCCACATATGACTATTTCAGGTTTAGGAACCTGGACCTGTGTTTTGGACCGTTCTGAAACAGAATCCAAACAGACATATCTGTCTATGGTTTGTTACAAATGTCCAAAATAACTGTTTGGAAAAAGACATCCAATAACCACCAAATGTTTTTGTGACACATTTCAGGATATCTTGTGGACATTGCATTCAACATATTGTGAATGTTGCTCTGAGACATCACTTGTGCTGTAAACTTGGTTATTTGGCAGATGGATTTAGAAATGAAAATACACACTCAAGGAGCAACTTAACCACCGATACTTTGACATGTGGAATAATGGAGCCAGGATTAATCTTTTGAACTTGCAATTAATGGACAACCTCCTCTACTTTCTGTCTAAAATAGGTTCCGAAAAGACGTCTACATGCTAAACCTGTACTGGTGGACATACGGTCTTATTTTGATGTTCAGATATCAAATTTATTTTGGAGGTCAGTGGACATCCATAACAGACTCCAAACAAATATGTCTGGATGACATAATATGGATGTCCAAAGATGAAATAATCAAACAAATGAGTCTTTACTTTAGCTCTTTACTTAGTGTCGTAGTGTAGTTTTGGACACTCAAACAAAGAGTCCATGCTATTTCTGCACAGTACTGTGAGGATGAGTTCAGGCTGCGGTCAGCAGGATGGTGGTCATTTGAGGTCTGCATTGTGATGAAACTGTGAGTTTCTAAGCATGGCATCAATGTAAACAGTTGTTTCTATGTCCTAAATTGACCTTCACATGACTATGTGTGTCTAGATGAATGCTGAAGAAATACTTCCAATCTCAACATTTCCAGTTCTGGCATCAGTTCTTGCATCAAAAGGTAAACTCAGTAATTTTGGATTTTCAGAATCTGCCTTGGTTTGTGATAGTTTTCAATACTCCCAAAACGCGATAGTAAAACAGAACTGTCGAATAGTTTCAAAATGTCAGCAAATAGACTGTAAACAAACTACAAAGCGAGATTCAACTTGCAGCTGACAGTGTGACTCTTTGTATCCATGGCAATACGATACTTCCTGTTACCTGTAGAAGTTGGTGTCGAGTGAACTTCGCACGAGTGAAGTCTTTAATGTTTAATCTTTAGAAATGATTAAACATTGAATGTTAAAAGTGTTCACTTGTGAGAAGAGAAAATTAAGTGTTGTGTTGCCATAGATACAGAAAGTTGCTCTGTGGGCTTCAACTTGGCCTAATTTTTAGCCTATATGTTTATATTTAGCGACATTAAATATGTCGAAATGGCTATTATCTTAATACTATATGCTGCAAATCGAACCTCACCTTATAGCCTATTTGTTGACATTTTGAAAAGCTAAGTCCACTGAATTAGTTATGTTTTACTATACTGCAGATATTTGTAAGTATTGAAAACTATCACAGAACTACTGTGATACTGAAGACATCCTAAAAACCTGACTATTCTAAGGCAGGTTCTAAAACGTTCTCATATTTATGAGTTCCCTAAGTCCTGTATCTCATAATTATGAGAAACATAGCTAAAAATCACAAGATCCTTAGATCTGTAACTCATCTATAAGGTCTTTAATTTTTATTTCTTTGGTTTAGATAGGGAGCATTACTAGAAGGATTTATCTGATGTGGCCACAGCTGAGTATGGTCAGCTGATAACAAGGGAGGCATGGTCAGAATAGCTCAGGGCATGATGAGAGGTGGACTGATGAGTCGTGGTGAGACACTATTAGAAGCTTAACTATTGCTATTCTGAATTTTAACATTTACCAAGAAGCTTTCAATAGGAAGATTACTTTTTTCTTTTATATTTAATTTTATTTGGATAAAATTCTATCTCAATCTGACACCAGAAGGCACAAAAAGACAATCAGTGTGTTATACAGTGTGCTATGTGTCCTCACAATCATGGGCCTCAGTTGACTCATCAGTGGCGATAGGTTCTCGAGGAGACAGGTCCAGTTTCCTCATCCAGGCAACCATTCCTTGGGCCACCTCTGTGTTCTGTCTGACCTCCTCTGGGTCCACATCATGGTGAACACTGTACAGCTCCCAGTCATGGATCATCTCTGCACAAACAAGTACATTAACACACGTGGAAACAGACCATATGTATGTCACTCACTACATTCTGTATGAGTTAGGGACATCCAGTAAGAAGACTTACGTTACAAGACACTGAAAATACTTTACGATAAAAAAGTGTATATTGATAGAATTGTTTGGTACCTTCGATGCGAACATTGAGATCAGTGATATTTGTGTTTAGCTGCTCAGCAAGGGTAACAATCTCCAGAGTGTCATTATCCAGTATGTCTCCTTGAATCTTTACCACATTCTCCTGAAAATCACCACATAAATGAATCAATGACCTTTGTTAGCATCAGTAACACTAAGCTGCAGCTTCCAGGTTTCTTTCCACGAGATTAGAAACTTTCTGATGAAACGCTGATGTATAATGCATTTTGAGAAAAAAAACACTGGCTTGATTTGTATAGGCTTTTACAGACTTCTTAAATGATTTGTGTGCATTAAATGAAAGAGGACTTTGCTGACCGATTCTCCAAGGTGTTTGATGTCTAACCCCACAGAGTTTGTGGCCTCCTCTAGCTCTCCAGCTTGGTCCTTCATCATCGATGACCTGTTTCTCCAGACTTGAAACTGAGCCTGAAAGCAAAGTAATTAATTTACAAACTGCATTCCAGGAAAGACTATGTGATACAGCTGTGTAATTTGCCCTTTTTGGTTTATTCTACTGTTCAATCCAAAACTACTACTATGGCTACATTTGCTGTAGAACTGTAGTTTTGGATGATTTATTACAAAATGTGCAATGTTGTATGTTATTTATCCTATGAAGGTGTATATACCAACACATGAAAGCTGAAATTCAGAAGTTTAGTTTCATATCCATCTTTTAATCTAAAGCCCAAATGCATTCTGTGTACAGCAAACACTTTCTAACACTAACACAAATTTCACACATTTAGAGCTATTTAAAGTCTACATTCTGGCCACTTGGGGCAGGTGTCCATGTAACGTTAAAAATCAGTTTAAAAATAAGTTTAACAGACAAATTGTGACAACAGATAACTGTGTATTCTGAAGAAAATGTAATTGCAACCTTACTGTGTTTTTTAATAACATAATGAAGATGTGGGCTCAATGAACCTAAATGTAGAGCTGCAAATACTGTAAGCGGACACCTGACATATAAATGATATGTTACCGGACAACATATTTTCAGTCAAAATGTGCGACCTTCTAGGATTACATTTAGGCACTCAATCGAGTGCTGGATTGAAGGTAAAGCAATTTTGACTTCAGACACAATGTTTATATGCTTCCAAAAATTCGATAATAATTTTCTTTACATGATTGCAGTTCTGTTGGATATTAATGTAACTTTTAGTACACAGAGTTGCCTAGTGGGGTGGGATTTGAACCTGCTCCCTTTTGCATCCCAACCTAATGCTCTACCACTGATCCACCAGGCCCCTAGGTTTGTGTTTTTGAACAATTAATCCAATGTTCTGGTCTCCAGTAACAGCAGAGAGAAATCCTTGATACTTGAGCTGCTAGCTGTTTAGCTTGTCTGTCTGAGAATGTGTGAGATTTTACAGTAAAAATATTGTTTTTACTGTTTGTACTTGTTTGTTCTGTTTATATTAACTTATTGATTAGAGCAAATTATTTTTTCATTTTTATCCACATTAAAGTTGAACATTAAGGTCATGCACCTGTAGCTGATGAGCAGTGTAGTTATAGTATTTGATCCTGTCATTAGCAGCAGCCCCACTTGAGATGTTCAACACTCCAACTTTCAGCTGGTCCAGTGTTTTATTGGACCCCCGCAAATCACCAATCAGATGCCAGATGCACTCATCACAACCTAAAACCCAGGAAAGAATATGGATTAATGATGTTTCAAACAATTTTAAGCAAACGGACAAGGCAATTCCACTTACTGATGTTGCACAGGTTGACTGTTGCGGCCTCTGAAAGGCACTCCCCAGTGTGCATGTCACAGTGGCCACTCTCACAATCACACTCTATAAAAGAAACAGCATATCATACGGCATAAGGTAAAGGTTTAATTTCTTGACCAGCTGGATCATGTCAGTACATTTAACCAACATATACATATCACGCCTGCCCATCTGTTCTCTGGCCTCTCTAGTGTAGGACTGATGGTTTAAGCAGCTGCATGTCTATAGATTTAGGGTTGCATGTTCAGGTCAGCCAGCTCTCTGCAGAGAGCCTCCAGCTAAAGGGTCCCAGCCTTCAGCAGATTCTTCTCTGACATCATGTGCACTACTGTGGTTGTGGGTGTGGGAACGCGAGTACTCAGAGCAGCTTCCTCCTCTGGGAAAGAATTATCTGCATTGAATATTTCAACAAATGGTGTGGGGGTGTTTTGTTACTGTTGCATGACAAACCCACAGACAAATGACTTACTCTGGCAGCCGGAATGGCTATAGTCCCAGTGGCCTTGGAGACAGCGCTCGCAGTAACGACCTCCGGCACCCGGGCGACACGGACAGCTGTGGGTGAGAGGATGGCAGGTGGAGCGAATGGAGGCGGCCCCACATTCACACCTACGACAACCCTGACAGCTGGAGAAACCTGAGAAGCCCTCCTAGATCACGTGAATGAAAAAAATATTGCGTCCTAGTTTGAGGCTGTTCGAGTTCATTTTGAAACAAAGGAGAACTATTACAATTATATGCAGGCTTTTTTGATAGAAGAACAACTTTTTCTGTTTACTTTTTACAGTTCAAATGACCCTTCAAACACTTTTAACTTTGAAAACTCCACCTTAGCTGAATTTTTAATTGCTCTTATTGCTTTGATAACTGTTACTCATTTGATGTCAATTAAAATTTCATCTGCACCCAGAACAGTTTAAATGCTTTCAGTATTGTCACTTCAGCTCTGTGCAGTGAGCTTTTTAGCAATTCCCAAATCTCAGAAATCAAGTTGTATATTATAATGTTATTATTACCAAGACCCTTAAAATTTTGATTTCATTTGTGATTTAAGAAACACTTGTTGGACTGTGTTGAGTCTTGTCGCTTCTCTCACCTCACACTGGTCACAGAGTCGTCCAGTTACGCCTGGCTTACAGTGACAGACTCCTGTCCTCTCGTCACACGAAGAAGTGCCACATTTATTGCATTCACACTCTTTGACAGACACAGGACATAAGCAATGATGAGAAGATTAGAGGTTAAATGATGTCACAAGCAACAGAGAAGGGTTATTTTTGGACCCACACAGCCTCAGAAGGCATATGGTAATCCTAGATCCTGAATTGTGACTGTCTTGTTTTTCTACTGAACAGATTTTGGATTACATACGGAAAAACAATGCAGATTCACTTTAACTTTTAGTGGATAGAATGCTTTTTATACAGCAAACATTATGTAAATATGTGATCAAAATTCTAGTATCACACTGAACTACAAGAATGCTGAGCTGCTGTCATTGGCAACAGCAACTGTGTTAAATAAAATTAAACATAACATGACAAAATGTTAAGGATGTAGAACTTCAATTGTTGCCCCCACCTCTGCAGTTCTTGGCGCTGATTGCATCTCCGTAGAAACCCGGGGCACACCTCTCACAGTTGGCACCGGCAGTGTTTCCCCAGCAGTGCTGGCAGTGACCCGTCACATTGTGGCACTCATTAAAGATCAGGTTGGGGTCAGAGTTACCATTACAGTCACACCTCTTACAGAAATTACCAATCACCATTGGGTTGCCATAGTAGCCTGGAGCACACCTGAATGGGAAAACTGCAGATGACTGACAATATCACTGCCTCTCGAAATAACCAACTTCATATAATACTTTCTTTAATCTTGTACACCAGGGGCTCTTCTGATAAGTCTTTTAATCACCCTCTTTAATAATTTGTGTGTTATGTTTGCTTGTGTTGTTGTTTGCAGTCACCTCTGATTGTGACCTCAGCTAAGCCACAAATCAACAATGGACTAACACACAGGTTTTTGAGAAGAATGGGCATACTACCCCTGCAAGCAACTTTTTTACTTTTCTTTTACAAGTGTGTCAAAAGTCATGTACCCTTCACAACTGATCACAACTGATGATCTGACCCTGACAATGGAGATAGCAAAGAACGAAGAATGGCGCTAGACATAACTCTGATAAATAACCGTGTAAGAGGTGGTTCTGTGCTCATTTTGCTGAACCCTCTCATGATAATAGTGTGCTGTTTAGCTTAATTGTTCTTCCTTTTTGGTGCTTTTTTGTTCTTTTATACTATATTCTGTTATTCCCACAACAGTTACATGCTGCTTTTTCAAGGAATCTTTAGTGGTGTGCGTCGTAAGCTACAGTAGTGTAAGATATGTTTGGGATCTGTTTGGAAGCGCTTGTTGGATAATGTATAGTTTGTACTGAACATGCACAGGCTACATTGTTGGTTCTGTTGGATTTACAGTCAGGTTCATAAATATTGGCCTCTGTACACCACCACGGTGTATTTGAAATGAAACACTCAAGATGTGAACAAAGTCATCAGCTTTAATTCAAGGACTTTGACTAAAGTGTTGCCTTAACCATTCAGGACTTACAGCCATTTTAATCCACAAACCCCCATTTTTTTGTGGCTCATAAGTAATGGGACAAACTAACATAATTAAAAATATATTTACTTAGATGAAAATAACTGTCTGTAGTCTGGAACCCTTGGACATGACCAAATGCTGAGTTTCGCCCCTTGAGATGCTTTGCCAAGCCTTTACTGCAGCTGCCTTCAGCTGCTGCTAGTTTGTGGGTCTTTCTGCCTTCAGCCTTGTTTTCAGTAAGTGAAAAGCAGCTCTGTTGGGTTAGGTTTAGGTGACTGACTAGGTCAGTAAAGCTTATTCCCTTTCTTTGTCATGAGAAAGTATTGAGTAGCTTTTACTGTAGGTTTTGGGCATGTATTAATCTGTAATATAAGGATATGTCCTTACAGTGTTGCAACACTTGGCTGAATCTGAGAGTGTAGCCCTATACACTTTCAGAATTAATCCTGCTATTCAGCCGCCATATTAACAATAAAAACCAGTGACCTGGTTCCTTGGCATAACACTGCGTCCACCATGTTTGACAGATAATCATCTGTCACGTCTCCATACTTTTCACTCCCTAAGTTTTTACTTTCTCTCTGGTGCTATTCTTCCTTCTTTACTTACTCTTTGGACCTCATGTTGAGAGTTTCAGTGAACAGTTGCCAAATGCAGATGTAACACTCAGAACCAGCTGCTTCATTCTCTTCATCCTCTTAATTAGTTATGAAGTAACAAGGGAACAGGCTGCACGTGACAATGCAACTGCTTATTAGCCATTTGTTCCATTATTTATGAGCCACCATAAATGGGTGTGTGTATTTAGGTGGCTGTAGTTCCTGAATGGTTTATGCCGCACTTTATTAAAACTCCTTAAATGAAATCTAAAAATTCTGCCTCACATCTTAAGTGTTTTATTTCAGATTCAGTGTGGTAGTGTGCAGAAGCCAAATGTCCCAAAAACACTCATTGTTCCAGTATTTATGAACTCAACTGTATCGAGCTTCATGATAAGTTTTTTAAACCCCATTATCACTGACCTCTCACAAGTATGTCCAGCATATCCCTCTTTGCACTTGCACCGCACAATGGCAGCTCCTCTGTCACAGTGCACAGCAAAGCTGGTTCGACACACAGGAGGAAAGTATTTCAGAGATATAACAAGGCTTACAACACACTGTCGTGTGGCTGCAGAAACGAGAGGAGAATAACTTACTTATTGGAGGGAACCGAGAGGGGGCAGGCACAGGGTCGACAGGTGTGTCGTCCATTCAGGCTGGGAACCAGCATGTAACCATCTTCACACATTTCACAGAAATCACCTGCACTGTGGTCCCTACAGTTCTGAAAAGGAGACATTAACACAATATTAAAACAGTGTATCATGAAAAGTAATAAAGTATTTAAGGTAAACTCTGAATACACCTAATGTTATGGCCTTGATTGGTCTTGATTGGTCTGGCATCCAGTCCCGAGAACCAGTCAACTTGTGCTCCAACTGCCCCAATTCTTTCTCTGATTGGACCGATAGCCTGCCTTTCCACCAATCAAGCTAGCACAGAAGAATCACACCCTCTATAAAAGTGAAGCACTCCTTAGAATTGGGGCAGCTTGGATTTCATGTGAACAGCTTGCCTCTGACTCAGCCTGTGTTTGTGTTTTTAGTGCTCTCACCGTTGAAGTCCTTTCGGTTTAGTTTGTGAAGAGCAATCTCTACTGCGTTACTGTCATAAATTGACTTTTGTTTGTTGTTTTTTCCTTCCTCTTCCCTACACCCCAAGTATTTGTAAGGCCTTAGTTAATTACTGGTGATAATTGTGCATTTGTTTTGTTATTATCCTTTAATAACCCTATTATAATAAATCTGGCAGAATAACCACCAACATCTGGTAATTTATGTAGCTTTTCACGAATGGGGATGTAAAACTAATACTGTACATGCATGACAGTCAGCATGGAAAACTTACTATACAAATGCCGGTGATGTCTTCACAGTAGTCAGCGTGGTATTTGCAGTTACATGGTAGACATATGTTTTGCTCACTGAGAAAAAATCCCTTGGCACACACCTGCAGTGGAGACAGAAATGTACACACTTAAAGAAACAGAAGAAGTCCCTCGTTAATGAAGTCTTTCCATCTGTAGTCACTAGATTTTGTTAAAAGCTAATGCTAAAGCTTGCACCAGGGGTAACACAAGAAGAAAACTCATCAGGTGTCCAAACTGCAACAGATTGATTCCCTGGTGAAGTCTGAAGGAGTTCAGTAGCAATCCTGCAACAGTGTCTGTTTAAATTTTTTCTAGTGAAGAAGTCATTTCTTTTGCTTCATATATAGGATCAAAATGTGACTAACAATACTACATGAGAACATAAATTTATCCAGTATGTTTCATGGCAATCTAACCAGAAGTTGTACAAATATCTTTTTCTGGGACAAATTGTCACATGCAGGGCAGTAAATTCAGTTTTATTTGTGAAAAGTCTTAGTTTTAGCCTTGGCTTTTAGCTGTGAATACTGTATTCCTTGTCTTTCTGGTTCTCTGTCCCCCTCTCTCTGTCCCTTTCTGCAGGTGTCCCTGGTTTTGAAGCTGTGTGTTTCCAGCGTACAGCTACTGGTCCTACCAACCTGCCCGATGTTTTGTTGTTGCTTTTGTTGCTCTTTTCTTTTCTCTCTTCACTTTCCACTCACCCCAACCGGTCAAGGCAGATGACAACCCACCCTGAGCCTGGTTCTGCTGGAGGTTTCTTCCATTAAAGGGAGTTTTTGCTCTCCACTGTTGCCTAGGGCTTGTTCAAGGGGGAATTGTTGGGTTCTCTCTATACATCTTGAGACTGCCTTGAGATTACTTTGTTGTGAATTGGCGTTATATAAATAAAGTTGAATTGAATTGAATTGAATGGAATCTAATGTAGAGGAAGATGGTGATCCAAAAACCCATTGCCAAATTAATGAAAGATTTCATTAGAGAGAAACAGTCAGATTTACCACGACTTTAGGAGTGCTCTGAAGTAAGCCAGTCAAAACTGTTTTGTAAAATATTTCCAGCATTGGAGAGTTGTGCCTGACTGATGTGTTTTAAATCCTTTTTGGACAACAAAAGAAGTTTAAGCTAATCCAGGCTGCAGACAGGCTGACGATCAGTGTGAGCAGAAATTCATTTTTGGTTTTAGTTTGTGTCTGGGGATTGTTGGAAATATGATTAATTTAGAAAATGTCTTCAGTGTGTGGCACAGGAAGGTAGAACAGTAATCCACCAATCTTGCAGTTGTTGATTCCCTGGTCACATGTTGAAGTGTCCTTTACATGACACTGAACCCCAACACTTAGTTGCTCCTGGTGAGTGTTGGCCAGCTGCATAGCAGCTCCCCCATCGGTGTGTGTGTGTGTGTGTGTGATTGTGAGTGTGAATGGGTGAATAAGAAGCAGTGTAAAGTGCTTTGAGTGCCAATAGGTAGAAAAGCGCTATATAAGTGCAGACTTTATGTCAAGAAAAACTACTCAGAAAAGTATGTAATGTATCTGATGATACAGATAATTAGATGTTTTTTGCAGTTTAACATTTTACGTTCAAACTAAAAGTAGATTTGAGGTGTGAGATGTGAGGAAGCTTCTAAATGGAGTTCCCTCCCATTTGCAGAATGTCATTGCAAAACCTGCTTCCTGTCTGATGTTTGTTCACCGTGATTTCTCAGGATGGTGTGATGTCAGAGTTCACAACCTGCCTCCCTCACTGTGCATTCAGATCAGAAAGAAGATGGAACATTCCTCATACATACAGTGATGTCTGACTACTTATGATTCATTAGTCCCTTTGATTTCTTCACAGATGAGCTATGAGACAAAGACATGCTTCTGCAACCGGCAAGTAAAACATCCTGTGAACAGCAGCAGTTGTTTTTCCTGCAGATCCCTTTTCCTGTGACGTTTCCTCACCCACAGTGCACAGACACACCCACTATGGTAATATACGTAAAAAGTGTATGTAAAAACATCCTGAAAATGCAACTAATGATGCAATTAAACAGAAAAAACAAACACACATTAGCCTGAGCCATTCTGATTAATAAACCACAAGATTCTGGGAAAACCGCAGTGCTCCACTGGGGATTATTTGTTAAATTGTGAGTTTCAAATGGTTCAGCTCAATTAGCTGTGTGACCGTGTGATGGGTGGAACAGCTGTTGTGTGTATACAGATGGATGTCAGTATACAGGGTGTAGAGGTAGGACATGGACTCTTTATACTTCTTTAAAATGCCATGGACATAAGTGTAAACTACCATCATCATCTAACATTTTTTTGTACATGTTTGGATGTTTTGGTGTTTTGGATGTTTTGTACTTGTAATGTAAGCTCCTAACCTAAGAGCAATAAATCAGTATCTGGAGAAATATTGTGAGCTGCTTTGTTTTTTAAAATGAGACAGGCCACATCCTAAAGTCATGATCTGGGTAATTTACAGTACTCTAATGCTTTTTACCAGTGCAGACCATTGTCTAAGCTGCACTTTTAGATGCAGCGTCATTGGCTGCCTCTTCAGCATCACAGTTCACGTACTTCCTCACATACTTTGTATATACCCAGAAAATACTTTCCACTAGGATGCAGACTGGAGTCTAAACTGGAGCCTAATCATCCCTGACCAGAAACACATTTCCTCTATGTGAACATCTGCTTTTCCACAATATAAACAGAAGCCGTGACGACACTGGAGGACGTTAATGTTGATATCATGGCAGACGGTGACACAAATGTAGATATGTAATTTCTTCTATTGTTGTAGTAATTCAAAGCAGCTGCCAAGATCATCTGAAATGTCCCCATGGACACCTACCTACCTACAACATGACCAATATGCCAAATTAATACAGGGGATGCGTCAACAGGAAACAGCTATTGTTTGTGTATTTTCTCCCACTTTAAACCCCATGTCTGTTAACTTCACATCTGTTCCATAGTATCACTCCCTTTCACAGACCTTAATCTGTAAACTTCTGGGTGGAAAAAAAAACAGGTACACAATGGTCCTTATTGCACATTAGAGTCGTCGTAGAAGCCAGGCTGCTTCTACTTGTATCCAGTTTTACTTAATACACAGACATACAGTAAACTTTGCTTTCTCAGAAAGAAAGCAAAATGCATTTTCTCAAATACTAATACTCATTTCCCCTGGGGGTAATGCTGTAATATGGAATGTCAAAGTTTGAAGAGAATTTTCAAACATAGTGGCAACTAATATATCCTGCTTAACTATAATGTTAGTTAAAACAATCTACAGCCTTTTGCCAACCATGAGCACACTCAGAAATGTGAACTATTCCTGGGGTTCTGATCCTCCCACTGTGCCCTTTACTGTGGAGAACAAAAATGCTATTCAACATGTTATGTAGCTGCTTTCTGTTTTCATGAGAAGCTGCTTTTTCCACAAATTCAGTCTCTGACATTTAAGTCTTTTTCATTGTACATCCTGTGTATTGACTAAGTGATATCTGTGTAACCCAGAGCTGGATTGCAACACAAAACAAGAATCTGGCTCTATTATAATGTCCAAAGTCAACACACAGTCTCTCTGCAGTGTGTATGGGGGGCCGGGAAGATACTAAGATCTCTGGTTTGATGGGTCCTATGCTTGTGTCCTGGGTTAATATGTGCATCTGCCTATGGACACATTTTTCCCACACTGGGAGAATCAAGTGGATTAAAGGTTGATGTCTAAAGGGTAAATCTCAGTTCCGTTAGCGGCTGTACTTATATTGACCTTCACAAGGGGTTCAGGCGCTGGATTTAGTCACACTAGCTCCTCCAAACATCCTCAAGATGGGAAAGATATTAGGTCATGGGAATCTCCTGCTCTCAGGGCACTGGCCACTCAGAAAACAAAATCATTGCGCTAGCCTACCATTGCCTTATTTGGGAATTGTATACCTCGACATTCTCTTAGAAATTTTGTACTAACTAGAGCCCATTTACATGGAAATGTAGATTTTCCTAGAATGTTTCTTTGTATGATCAGTTAACTCAAAACAATCACAGTTTAGGGACAATTGTGTATAAAGATAAAGTTGTAGTTCACCTATGGCCTGAGCAGCTACATGCAGCCACCACACATAAAGTTTACTGTGAAAGGACATGTGGACTACATCCACTTGTATTAGAATAACGGTCAATCAGTCAATTGCATTACACACCAGGAACTCATTAGAATGTAAGGCTCATTTGAACTATGCATTACCGAATCAAATCAAAGATGGTACTTTGGTATGGAGTGTGGTTTATCTTAGACTGAGATGATATCAAATTATTCATAATGAATACTGTGAACTCTTGCTTTCAACATACATGAGTGAAACCATGAGGGACTTCTGTTCAAGATAATTTGGAAATTCAGATAGGTGACAAATTAAAGGACCTATGGATGACAATGCCAACATCCATAGTGCATAAGAGGGGCAGTCAATGGTGTGAACCATACGGCCTTCGCAGTCACCAGATCTCAACCCAAATAAACACCTAGTCTATTCCTCCAGTTAAGTTTCAGAGAATCTGAGAATCAGTCTGCGTGTTAAATAACCAGGCTACAGTTGGTTGATTTTTTAAATGTTATATATAAGGGAAACATGGTTTCTGTAATCATGGTAGGGGACTAGAGAAATTTCCACTGCTAGATTTCTTCTGGAGATTGCTGATTTGTCCTCCATGTATTCACCTAACCAGGTTTCTAATCAGCTGTCTAAAAGACAGCTGATTGTTGTACCCAACAAAAGGCTTCAGACAACATAAGCAGCAGAGAGAAAAGCTGAATAAAAGAAGAGATTATTACATGGAGCAACATGTCTCATGTCAAAATCATGTCCACCCAAAATGTTCCCTAAAACTGAAACTAACAAAGTTATTTTCACTTCAAAGTCTATCATGGATTTGTAACATTCAGACCATTTGTGCATATTTGTAACTATACAGTTAAAATCTGTAAACCTGAGGTTTAAAAGAAAACAGATTTACTTGTCTGCTGCGTGTAGAGGCAGATTTCCAGTAACCAGGTTACAAAAGTGCAAGTAAACAAAGTGTTCTGGTCGGACATAGAGTAGTGGCCCCACACCCGATGCTTTACGTTGGTTGTTCAGTGAGAGAAGTGTACGACATCTTGAAAGGTCTTGTGATTACATGGTACATGTTCTAACTACTCCACTAGCAGATGCCTCTGGCAATTTTTTAAAATATACAAAACATTTATTAGCTGCTTTTCTGTCAGAAATGCAACAAAGGATGGCAGTTAACGTTAGGGGAAAAATGTTTTCCCACATAATGTACTGGATCCATTGCATGCAAGCAGTTCCCAATATGTGAACAATGTGGACTTTATTCCACAGTGTATGTAAGGGCATCTGTAGCTCAGCTGTTAAGGCAGTGGACCATATGGTGAGCGGTTTGACAGTGAATGGGGGAATGAGAAGCAACACTGTACAGTATGCTCTCACTGTCTGCTGTGCTCTGTCTTTCTCTCTCTCTTTCTGTCCGTCTTTCTATCTGGGGGATTTCTTAATATTTGGCAGCTGGTTTCCATTAGGGACTGTCAGAGAGGAGGGGCATGAAGGCACATGACAGTGGTGGAGACAGTAAGTCAGACCCCATCTGAGCTTTAGCCTTGGGGTACCTCTGACAACACAAACACACACAAGCATGCACACAAAGCAGGACCATATAAAATACAGACAGACAAAAGCCTTCAAAGAGCTCCTCAAATGGTCTAACAACAACTCCACCTTAACATTTGTGTATACGATCAAGAATCAAGTTATGATCCTCATATAATCCTCATATATGTATACAATAGTTAGAAATAGAAAAATGAACAACTGTGTGTCAGATAAAAGAGATCAAACCAAGTCTGTCTTACATTCAGCTCCGCGTGTTGCTGTTCCCCGAGCCTGGCATCAGAAGCTGAGCAGTCAATCCCTGAGAGGATGATGAGAAGGCAGAGCAGAGACTTAGGAGCCATATTTGTGTGTTGCTCACTGAAACACTAATTCCCCCCTTTCTGTCTCAGCCTCTGTCAGTGTCCCTTCGCGTTGTCTGGGCAGTGCCTCTTGCTCGGCTGTACCCCCTGCCTTCAGTTTTCTGCTGCTCCGACCTCCAGATGCAGCACCGGACTAGTCCTGGCTCAGGCTAAGTCCGGCAAAACAAACTTGAGTGGGCTTCCTCTCTTTCTCTCCCTTTCTCTCTCCCTGCCCTTATTCCTCTACCCTAGCGGACTTGCCTCTCCCATGAGCCTGTGCCTAAATCACATGCAGATGGGAAAACTGGAAACTGATTGAAGAGTGAGAGAGGAAAAGGAAGAACTCTGTTGAGCAGAAGGCAGACAGTGCACACATCCACTGTGTGTTTCTCCACCCCCCCGACTGGCAGAGTCAGATTGAGTGTTAGCTCCTCGTCTCCATTTGCAGATCCATGGCACCCTTTCACCTTGGGCTCAGTGGGCAGCACCCCTCCCTTTGCTCTTCCCCTCCCCTTCCTCTCTGTTTAGTCAGAGGGTCCAAAGCTTCAACACTCACTCTACACTCTGCAGGCAGAAAAGAAACAGCTGCTTTGATATCCTATTCCAGCTCCAGCTCACTGCCCCAGACATGAGTTTTTTGTTTGTATTACAAGGTCAGACTTTCAAACGCTGCACAATGTATGGATGCTGTGTGAGGCTAACAGGAAAAGAATCAAGTGTAACACTTCCAGCACAAAGACGGTATTGTCAGAGTATAAAAACAGGAGTTCCCTGTAGAGTGAAGTGCAGGGTACTGTAAAGGCCACTAACTGTAATAGATGGTTTGCATGTGCTGAAACATTTGCCTGCGAGCCGACATTTCACAGGTGACCATGCTGTACGCTGTTCTAAATAGGTTCAAAATATATTATGCCAGAACATAGGACTATGTGGGAGATCTATATCTCAAATGACTAACAAACAGTTTGTCACATTCCAGTGATGTCCAGTGATGGCAGAAGTAAGTAAGTTTCACAAAAACAATATATATATGTATCATTTCAAACAGATCTAGGCCTAATATTGATGTTAAATTTAATGTCTCCTCACATGTTCTGCAAGAAAGTTTGCCATGATCCACAATGTTGTGATTAAGCTGTGATAGACTGTGTGTCCTGGCAGCTGTTGATCATTGTATTAAATTGTTCCCATGCTGACCTCTGGAGTCTATCTGTACAATGGTGAATATACAGAGCATTTTATTTATAGTACTCTTATAGTATGTATGCTATAGAGTGTAAATATAAGTGACTTACAATGCCATACAT
Source organism: Channa maculata (assembly GCA_020496755.1). Taxonomy (NCBI): domain Eukaryota; kingdom Metazoa; phylum Chordata; class Actinopteri; order Anabantiformes; family Channidae; genus Channa; species Channa maculata. Next base: position 21,908,104 of record CM035616.1, on the reverse strand, counting down.
ATAGGCCTAACTTTAAAGAATAAGACACAAAAACAAGTCATGTTTATTAATTTTTTACCTTTCTTTGTTGCTACATGCACGTAGCAACATTTTAGCTTTCTGGCTGCTTTATACTTATTTAAATTGATACCACGTACCATGTACCTTGTACCATGCATGAAGCATATGGACTGTTTAAAAGGTTGTAAAAAATTATATAGGTAAGTAATTAATGATGAATAAATACACAAAAAATGAATTGAATCAAATAAGGATTTGTTCAATATGTGTACAAGTTTTCAATATATACTACAATTTCCATAATGCCTTGGGGTGAACGTGTAAACAGGTAGTGGTTGTTGTATGTTGGCTGGTTAGCATTAGCTGTTTTTCTTTCATGGGTTCACTTAAATGGTGTTGACTAAGCAGACTGTGAGCAGCGATGGATACTTCCCTCCTGTAATCATGGCCTTGATATATTATGGACACACACTTTCTGTTGCTGCACTCTCTGTACACACAGTATAAACACCAGAGATTACTCTCAGGCCAGAGTTGAATTCACTGATTGGGAAAGAAGCCTCTCTGTATGCTTTACTTCACCATAAAGGGATACAAGTTTGTCCTGTTTGGCCACTGCTGAGAGACAGTGTACAGCAAAATAGGCACAGCACAACACTGCCTTCTGAGCCAAACCCAACAGCATAATACCAACGTTCATCTGCAGTGCTGCACTATGACTATTACAAGACATAACTTCATGAAGAGCAAGACTTTACCACAACCACAGTGTGTTATGTACTGCATATTTATAGTTTTTGCCATTTGTGTCTGACAATGTTTTGGTCAGCTAAACTTATGTAGAAGAAACAACAACTTTTATCTATCCAGTGTTGGGCTTCTCACTAAGTAAATGTTATTTATATTCGTGACTCTGTTTGAAATTTTATTTTATCACTTTAAAAGTAACTCATAGCATTACTTGTTATATTACTTTTCTGAAGGCCTAAGGTCTGAAAGACAGAGAGTCAATAGTGGACATGGGCATAATTTCATTTACACATACTATCACAGTATTTGTTATTTGCCACTGAAGGGCTACAGCCATCCTGCACAGCTGCATAGGGCTCACATTAGTTGGGGTGTATTTCAACAAATTAATAACTGTTTTAAGGGGTTTGAGGTTGTTCTTTTATACAATGGAAAGAATGTTACTACTAACTGCACACAATTTACATGGTACATTAATGCCACTTTTTGTCCCAAAAATACAAAAGCAATGTGAATGTTTCCAGCCATTGAGTCTAGACACTTGCACCTTTCACACCAGCTTATTGCTTATGATGCTGCTAATAGTGACATGTGACACAGGCATGGTCACTATGAATAATAAATGTTGGATTTCAAATTAGTCTTTGAAATGTTGACAACAAAGGTAACGTTTTAATGAGTTGTTTTTGTAAGGAGTAAGTATATTATTATTGATTATTATTTACATTTACATTTACATTTAGTCATTTAGCAGACTCTTTTATCCAAAGCGACTTACAAGTGAGGTTAAAAGGCAGCAAGAATCTAAGTCAAAGAGAGAACATGAAAGCAAACATCATTGTTATTGATAACATTTTACACTACTTGTTACTGGAGGTCATTTTATTTTACCAACAGTGCAATTAACATAACCGAACTACTAGTCAATTCAAGCATGCTGTAACTTAAATTCCAGATCAGGGCAGAAGAAGAGAGACATGGCATCTCAAGAGGGCCCTAGAGGTCAGAGAGTCTACAAGGTCAGCCCTCTCTCTGGGGCCCGCAGTATCTCCTTACTTTCTTCACACATACCAGAGAAAACTATAACCTTCCCACGTTAATGCTCTTTAAAGCTCCCTGGGCTGAATATGAGCATACACAGAATAAAAATGATAAATAAATGTTAACTTTTGACATTAGATACAAATTATTATGAGTGAAACATTACAGAGAACAGTATTGGAAGCAAGGAGAGCAGGCCAAAATGTAATGTCCTGGTTTATTATAACATAGGACATTCATAGTTTTGGACATAACTTGTCTCAGGTATAGTAACTATGGAATTCCCAAAGTAATTGATGAGGTCTGTAAACGCAATGTTCCTGCTCAACAATGTTTGATGGGGAAAAAAACAGCAAGATAATCAGACATGTAAAGCCAGCAGTTTAACCGGTTTAAGTCACTTTATCTGATTTTAAAGCTAAAAGTGAGTACACTCTGTGAGTCTGTAGAAATCCTTTGTAGGAGGGACTCAGCATTCCTAAATCAGACGAATATATTAGTTATTCATAAATGCTAAACTGCCTGTTTAGCTTTTTATTTTATCTGTAAAAAAATTGCTGGTGGTGATGCCAAAAAAATCAAGGGCTAATTCTGTGGGAAGCAAGGGCAAAGTCTGTAAACTTCACTGCCATCTGATTGTACAATGAACATGCTGTTCAGTGCCATAAAAGGTCAGAGATCACCAGAATCATCCATTTTAGGAGCATGAAAACCAGTATGAAATTCCATAGCAATCTGGCCTGTATAGTCATAGCATTGTAGTGTTGTTAAGGTCTTTGTGTGTTTCAATCTAGACTGTCAAAAATGACCATGTCTTTTAAAAAATGTGTTTCTTCACATTAAAACTGCAACTATATTGTACAAATACATTGTTATTAAGCATATCAGTGAGATGTTTCCACACAAGTTTTTCCTTTTCAGCCACAAAGTTTGATCTAGCAATACAACATACAACATACAAAACAACATGATCTAAAAATCTAATCAGTTCATCCTTGAGTCCAAGTGGAGGTTTGTGCCAAATTCAAAGAAACTGCATTCACAAGAATGAGATTAATATAAAAGTCCCCCTGGCCTTTTTCTTTGCCAACTAAAATCAAAAAAGTTTATTCAGGAGATAAAGTGGACACTTTAAGCCAAATGTGAGACAGAAGTATCGTGTTTCTTTGGTCCTAAATATTTACATTTACAACTACATAATTTAAGACACAAGTCTCAAGGGCGACTGTGGTGCAGGAAGGTAGAGTGGTTATCCACCAATCTCACAGTTGTTGGTTCAATCCCCGGCTCCTCTGGTCACATGTTGAAGTGTCCTTGAGCAAGACACTTAACCCCAGCTTAGTTGCTCCCGGCCAGCTGCATAGCAGCTCCCACATCGGTGTATGAGTGTGTGTGTGAATGGGTGAATGAGAAGCAGTGTAAAGTGCTTTGAGTGCCAATAGGTAGAAAAGTGCTATATAAGTTCAGACCATTCATTTATTTAAGTCAAATCGGTGTAAACATCAGGGTGACTAAACATTTAGATGACTCTCTTGTTTAGCTCTGGTTTCCTTCTTATAGGTTTCATAAATTGTAGACTGCCATGTATGTGTGCTGCTGTTCTATGAGACTGTTTCCTTTGAGCCCAGTTTAGAGAAAGTCTAGCCATTTGTCTCACAAGTCTGTGAGTAGCTTCATTAGGGGAAAGGTATCTTAGTTTTGGCAGTGAGTGCTGATTAGAAACAGATGGAAGAAGTAGTGAGTAGTTGTGAGAGTGACTTAATAAATGTGGGAAAACACAATGATTCCCCAGTGTTCACAGAATACAGAAAATACCTGAGAGATTATAGTGCTACAAATCACAAGGAAATGCTGGCAATACTTGTGTAATTTGCTGTTATTTTCCCAAAGGTGTGTTCCCTGCAGCTGCTCTGAGTCTAAGCTCTTTCCAAGATATCGCATGAAAAAACAGAAGCCAAGGCCAAGAAATAAGAACCAAGAAGGTGAAGCTCAGCTGCCTGCACTTCACAAATCCTTAATATTCACCAATTAAAACCCACTGAACTAAATTGACAACAGTTTGTATTAAAGAGGCTGTATTATGGATAATTTTAGTTTTACATTTTTATTCTAAGGCTCTAAGGTTTGGACGATTTACAACTCAAGAACTGCTTATTCTTCTTCTTCTTCTTCTTCTTGTATAGCCTTTCACACATGCACACATCCTGAAATTCTCCTGACTTTGTCCAGAAATGGTATATGAGAGAACAAAATATGTCAGAGTGAAAAGAGATTATCTTGCAAGCCCCCAAATATAAAGTCTGAATTATGTGCTCAAACAAGTGTGTGGAGGACACTGCTATTTCCTGAAGTGTCAGGAAGATTTAAAGCAAGCGACTGGATGTGTTGATGACTCCAAAGCTCTGTATTTACCTCAGCCTGCTGGTGGGCCAAGCAGACCAGTGATGATGAGCCAGAGATGTAAAATGAGAGCAGGAGAATACGACTTTGTGTTGTAGGAGTGCAGCCTCAAACGTCATTTATGGGCTAACAATGTTTTTACATACTGCAGGACTGACAAAGCAATGTTTTAGGAGGGTCCAGAGCTACTGTATCTTTGCATATACTGGTCAAACAAAAAGAGGACTGGCAGAATTAGTTCAGAAAATGCTTGGGGAGAGAGAAAGTGCAACTCCTACTATCATTCTGTGCTGCATTATTCATCAGCAGACATTATTTTATAAACGCCTGACATTTAGAACTGTTTCTGTCGAAGTCCAATTAAATCAGAGCTGGATTCTTGCTTACTTGTTTAGCATCTTTTTGGAGGAAATTAAACAGTATATTGTCCTGTATTTCATATAGGTGCACTAGCTGAGCGCAGCTCATGTTCTTTGTCTTGAGGGGAGAAATCTGGGCTTGATGATTTGAAGCAGGTGATGGACTTGGAATTCTTCTACTTTGCATTAACTTGCAAACTTGAAGTTTCTTTGCACTTTGCTGTGAACAATGCCCCAAGTGAAAAACAAAGATAGTTGACAAAGCTAAACTAGCCTTCAGATAATCTTAGGCTGAGAATCCCTCCCTAAATTATAGAATGAAAGCTACTTCCTCACACATGAAAAATGCTTGTAAATGTAAAATGACAAGTGATAATCACTTAAATGGGGACAATGATGCAAAGTTTCACTTGTGTTTTATGCCAAAGATGAACATGTCAGACTGTGTAATAAGATGTGTTTCCGAATTTTTCGTGGAGTTACAACCAAAAAACTGCATCCATGTGCTGTAGTTCTATGATGAGTCCAGCTTCTATTTTATGTATTTACTGATCTATGGTAGATTAAGTACGGCACATCGCACGGTTTAAATGATAACTCTATCTGTTTTGGGCCTCAACCCATTCTACCCCATTACCCACTAGCATTCTGAATAAAGGTATCTTGCTTAGGTACAACAGTTTTTGCTTAACAACGTGTGTTACTCTCCATTTCTGTGCAGCCACAGGTGCAACAGGTGTAACCTCATTACAGGCCTGGTTTCAGTTCATATTGCACTTTGAATCAGATTAAAAATTGATTTATCAGCATTACAACTGCTGCTTGAAAAGGCTGAGTAAGTGCAGGATTAACTGTAAGGACCCTGAATACATTTCAACTATAAATAGTTATATTTAAATGAACCTGAGCTGTATTTGTGCGAATACTCGTCCAGACTTGCAAAAAGCAACACATGGGAGCATCTTTTAGAGATAGATAAGGACTGATCACCAAGTGGAGAATTTTGTGTAACGAGTTGCACAAATGGATCAAGCGAATCCCAGTTTCATCATGATTGGGTTGATTAGGTCCTTAGTCCCTGTCAGCCTACATGGGCCACATCCATGAGATCTGACTTGTCACTACCAGGTACAGTGTCCTTGGTCAATGTAAAATGTAAAACCTAGGATTCTGATCAATAGCCAGATAATTCAAGGGAATTATCTGTCAAGTAAATATGGCAAACAGCATTTCCTTTAAATAGCTTCCACTTGGTACTTCAAATATGTTCAGTAAATAACAATTGGCTGCATTATTGTGATAACATTCAGAAGAATAATTCAACTAAAGACAGTCATTTGCTATCCAACATTTCACAGTCCGGAGGCAGTCATGGCTGGACATGAGCTGAATTAGTATTGCCCAGATCTAAATAGAGGGATAATTGAGTATCAATAGCAAAAAAATAAAAACTGTATTTATGGAAAATAATTTCAAATGAAGCTGAAATATAAATAAGACTGCAGAGAGCATTGGTGATGTCTGGCTCCTCAAACTGCAGTGAAGCTGCCCTCAAGCTGGATATTTTCAAAATGTATGTTTTGGAGATGCTCAACTGATTCAGGTACTTCGAGTATGCACCAATTCTAATAAATTCTGCTACATAAATAAGAGCAGGTTATAAAAAGCACAAAAATAAGTGAAAAGCAAAATTACATCATTATTACTCAAATGCAAAGCACACCTGAAAGACGGGAACTGCAGGTGACAGGGCTGCCTCCACTGGGAAGAGAGTGTGACTGAGCTGATGCAACTTTATACACTCCCCTTCATAGAAAACTAGTGAACTGTCTATGGGTGAAAAACAAGCAATTGTGAAGCTGAGAGAAGATGGAAAATCAGTCAGTCATTGTACTAACATTGACCATATCCAGTACAACCATTTAGAATGTCCACAAAACGAAACAAACCACTGGTGTACTAAGTAACAGCCATCGAAAGGGTAGACCAAGGAAAACAACAGCAGTTGATGACAGAAACATTGTGAGAGTTGTAAAGAAAGACCATAAAACAACTGTTAGTAAAGTGCAGAAGCTACACCAGAAGATGCAAACAACTTATTAGCAAGAAGAATAGGAAGGCCAGGCTGGAATTTGCCAAAAAGTACAGAAATGAGCCTCAAAAATTCTGGGAAATATTTTATGGACTGATGAGACAAAGATGAACTTTTACCAAAGTGATGAAAAGGGTATAGTTTGGAAAAAGAAAGGATCTGCTCATGAGCACAACATACAAGCTCATCTGTGAAACACAGTGGAGGTTATGTCGTGCCTTGGGCTGCATGGCTTCTTCTGGGAAGGGCTCATTAATCTTCATTGATGATGTAACACATGATGGCAGCAACAAAACAAAAAGAAAGCTGCAACCAAACTGATTGGGAGATTCCTTCATCATGCAGCAAGATAATGATTCAAAACACAAAGTAGTTCATCAAGGGCAAGAAGGGGAAGGTTTTAGACTGGCCAAGTCAATCTCAAGACATAAGGCCTATAGAGCATTTTAGCTGCTGAAGAGGGGACTGAAGGGAGTAAGTAAGCCCCCAAAACAAACAACAGCTGAAAGATGCTGCATCTTTAAGTTCATCTGTTCCAATACTTTTGCTCACCTGAAAAATGGGTGGGTTCTTACAAAAAGTGCTATCTTAGTTGTGCGTCAGATCCAGATGTAAATACCTGGAAATAAAAGCTGACATTCTGATCTCTCATATTCATATTTGGATGTCAAACACAAATGTTTTCACTCTACAGCAAAAATAAAGGAATTGGCCTCACTGTACTTTCGGAGCGGAGTGTATTCACTTTCACAATCAATGGAACAGGACATTGCCAGGGTTAAGGAAGAATGGATTCCTCCAAGCATCACCAAAGTCTGGTTGCAAATGTACCACTGTCTGTAGGATGAGGATCATCCTAAAGATACCTCAAGAATTAAGATTTTGAATGGCCCTCACAGTCGGCTGACTTAAAGGATACTGTAACTTTGATCATTTTCTAATTTAATCCTGTTTTCAACAATCCCCACACTGACACTAAAACCAACAACAAATTGTCTCTACTCACGTATGTGATGGTCGATCTGCAACCTTATTTAGTTTATTTGTCTGTGCTGTAGACCTGTGCTGTTGTCCAAAATGTATTAAATATAAATCAGTAAGACATTGAGCCACTGGCTGACATCTTTTCCCCCAAAACACACGGTGAAAAACAGCATCTCCAGAGGAACCGTCCATCTATTATCTGTCACTACTTATCCTATTTGCGGGAGGAAACTGGAGGAACCCATCAAATGATCAGCAATGCAAACTGTATGTGTATCTAAAAAAAAAAATCACTGTCCTGTTTATTCAGATATGTAGAATGTCCAGACAAAAAAGAAAGAAAGAAATCAAGAAGTGAGAGAGAGAGAGATGGCGGAAAACAAAAACAAAAGACAGGGGAAAAGGTGGAGAGGAGAGGTAAAGATTAAAGTGTCTGGAAAAAAGACATGGCTCAAATCAAAAGACAGGCACCAATTAAAATGGCCAAATATTTACCAGTGAGTGACACAGTTTACTTTGCATGGTAACAGTGCTCAGTGAATCAGATGCTTTATTCTGGTTCAAGGGGCCACAGTGTGCATGATAAAGCTGAGTAGATACCAGGACACAGCACAGTTGTTTATTACGCTCAAAAACAGAATAACACGCCTCTGTAAAGGTTCTCTTAGTAATCTGACACTGTCTGCTGTGAGAATGTCTTTTCATTAAAATAAGTAGTTTTGGCTATTTGGAATCAGCTTAAGGAGTCTAATACAGAAAACAGTTTTTCAAATCCAAATCAGATGGAGTATCACAAAGCCACACATACACACATACACACACACACACCCTGTAACATACCTCCATAACATATAGACACAGACACCAAAGCGCAGTTGCTAAAATCTGTATAGGAAAAAACATTAAACCACTAAATCAGTCACAATGGGGATAAACAATGTGAGCCTCCCCCACCACCACCACCACCACCATGGCGGCTGTCTACCACATTTTCTACGCACTCTCTTATACTCTGAGCAGATACTCTAGAGGGCAGCGTTGCTCTCAGAATGAAGCAGAGGAACGAGCTGTGGCATCTCCCCCGGGGCTGTCTGGTGTGGAGAAAGGAGGCCTGCTTCCTCTTTTGTTTCCCAGTTGCTATCAGACAGTACCACTGCTACTACCCTTTAAAATACTGAGTGTGGCACAGGAGACAGAGCATAACATCTGTCATGGCTTACTTATTCTGTGACTGCAGCTGTAAAGCAGCCTGGTCCAGTTAATAAAGAAACGTTGTAAGGGGTGAAGGCACACTACAGTGAGTCTATCATGTTACTGGTTTACATGGGGGCAGAAATTAATAAGAAAACCTACTGTGCTCAGTCACAGGGAGTTACTTTGGAGTTTAATCCTACTATGAAATACAGTATGTATTGTGTTATTTCATTTGAGATTTTCCCCTGAGGTGCTTATTTGTACACCTCCAGACAAACTGTACAGTACATTTTACTCCTTCACCACTAGGATCATCCTGGAAGAGCACTGCAGGGCATTTGTCAGGATGTGGGATTTTTACACAAGGAGGATGCCACTTTTTAATTATGTGCAAAAACGCCAGTAGGCTCTCTGGGCACAAGCTTATGTAATATACAGCAGACTAAAATATAGTAAAGCACATTTCATCATGTTTTAAATGCCAAAAATAATAATAAGGACTTTCCAGACTTTACTCAGTGAAAGGTGTAAAAGCCAGTATCTGTGATGGTATAGGGGTGTGCATGGCATGCGTGACTTGCATATTTTTTAATGTATTACTGCTGTGGTGTATGAACGAGTATGTGTATTAGTATTTTCAGAGACAGACAAACACTCATCAGGCATAACATTATGGCCACCTGTGCAATTTAATGCAATCCAATACAGCAGCTCTGCCATGAATTCAAATGTTATAATTTCTCAGTTTTTAGGTTAAAACTGTCAGAAAGGTGATAATTCTAATCTTTGTTTATTATTGAGTTCAAAGTACATAGTGGAGTCGTACTAGAGTGCATTATAAGAGGAGGAAGTTTTAATGTTTTAATGTTATCATTTTAAATAGGGTTGCAGACGTCACCCTGCACAGGCTTCGACAATTTGGCTTCACAGACACAGAGCATGTGTGCTTGACTGGCCTGCCACAGCTCATGTATGTACAGATCATCATGAAGAGAAGAGTCAGAGCATGGTGACCACAGGTGAGCAGATGAAGTGTTGCATCCAGCAAGAGAGGACAAATAATTCACTTTCAAAACTGCACCAATTATTATCCTCAGTTCCCAAACTATTCACCCAACATGGTGAACATGTGTGTGTGTGTGTGTGTGTGTGTGTGTGTGCACATGCGCGCGTTTGTGTATGTGTGTGTTTAGTGTGTTACAGATGTCAAACTCAATCAAAATACAATAATGTTGGTCAGTGAAACAATAAAATGTACTTTTGTCAGAAAAAAATGCTAATTTATAAATCACAGATTAAAGCTTTTATTGGATTTTAGAAAACTTTTCTTCTAGACATGGGGTGTATATACTGCTGTATATGTGGCGACTGTGGCGCAGGAAGGTAGAGTGGTGTCCACCAATCTCATAGCTGTTGGTTCAATCCCTGGCTCCTCCAGTAACATGTCGAAGTGTCCTTGAGCAAGACACTGAACCCCAACTTAGTTGCTCCTAATGAGTGTGCATAGCAGCTGTAATGAGTGTGTGTGTGAGTGTGTGTGATTGTGAGTGTGAATGGCAGTGTAAAGTGCTTTGAGTGCCAATAGGTAGAAAAGCATATGCATGTGCAGACCATTTATGTGGAGGAACATATGGATTTATTCATGAAATGGATGATGTGAAAGCATCATGTAATGGAGCTGTAATTTACAGCCAGCATCACATCTGTCACACTCTTTCAGCTGTAAATTGGCCTCCACCAGATCACTGACTACATGCTGAAGAAATCTTAAATATCTGAGGAAGGGATATTATCCAGAGTATATTGCAAACACGCTCAGAGCACCCAGTGATAGCGAAGGTGAATATTTTCAGCAGTATTCAACTCCCTCTCATTGCTATGATCCCTCTCATTGCCCTTCTCACTCCTGTCTGATCTGTATTCTAACACATTGTAAGAAGAATATGGAGAGGTCAAGGTTAAAGCAAGGAGAGCTATGAAATACTGAGTTTAATAGTGTCAGTTTTGCCAAATGTGCAAAAACCAAAAACATCAGCTTGGCTAAGGATCAGATATCACCCCTGGAGCACAGCAGTGTAATAACTGCCTAAGTAGCATGGGGTAAACCTAAAATTCCCTACAAATCGAAGCGGCTCAAATAAGCAGCCTGGCTTTCCAGGGACTGAAACTTCCTCTCTGTTTTTGTTTGAACTTGTCTGGAAAATTGCCAGGTTATTCTATCTGCTGAGCTTATTTTTCAAAGAGTGAGAAATGATTTGTTTTTCTTGCAGCCGCTCCCTCTTCTGTGGCAGGTCCGAGCCTTTGCAGTGGCGTATTAATTTCAGTCTTATGCTGCCAGCTTTTGTTAATGTGAGAGTCAATGATGTGTAATTCCAACTGTGCAAACCTCACTGTAACTGTGCAACAGCAAGTGCATATTATATTATATACATATTGACTCAAAATCAAAAATAAAAGCACCATAGGTGGTGAGGAACTGCTTTCCAAGTTGAGTAGTTTGTAGCTCTTTAGGAGCAGGATCTCACCCTGCTTTTACTCTGAATGTGCAACTTTTGATTATGTCTGGGGTTTGGACCAGGGGCCAGTAAACACTACCACTTTGTTAAAATTCTAAAAACATAAATACATTTTCCAAGAAATATTTGTAAATTAGATGCACTTCTACATATTCTAATTTAATATAACTCAAGTGTAACAGCTGTGACACAATAAACGCTACAGGAAAAGAAAAAAAGAACATTTTATTTATCAATAACCAGGAGTTACTTAGCATTAATGCATTTCAAAAGTTTTAGGAGCAAAATACACATCAATCACTGATGCAAACACAAAGGTACTGGACAAAGCAACGCTTTTTGATGCCTCAGGAATGAGAACAGGCTGGACATTGCTACTAAATTAGAAAGAAGAGCAGAACAACACAATTTTATTTGCCTTCTTCTATTTAATACATTGTTATATTTTAAGCAGAATAAACTTTTGAATGCGAACAAAACAGAGGGTATGCTGGTAAGTATCATAGCATCATAGCAAAGCATGATGGAACTTGACATTCCTTTACACCTCCGAGTTGAGAGTACCTTCGCCCAAATATCTTCAGTGGTTGAAGCTGACCTTAATGTTTAGTAGGCAGCACTTCAACAGTAAAAGACCACTTGTTTTGGAAATTTAAGAGTAAAAGAATATTTTTGGCAATTTGGGAAATATGCTTTTTATTCGCATTCCTGCTGGAATTTAGATGAAATGATCATCCTCATTTTCAACTGTACTGCTTGAAGCTGATTAGCTTAGCTCATCCATCCTTTATCTGTGACTCCTTATCCTGTTCAGGATTGCAGGAGGATGCAGCCTATCCCAGCTGTCACTGGGCAAGAGGCAGGGTCCACCCTGGATAGGTCTCAGGGACCACAGAGAAACATACACAGACAGACAACCATTCGCACTCACATTCACACATATGGGCAATTTAGAGTCACCAGTTAACAGGTATGTCTTTGGACTGAAGCACAGGGAGCTCCAAAAAGAAAAGTTGCAGCCGGCTGGTAGATTCAAATTGAGGACCTTCGTGCTTCTTGTCAACCTGCTTTTTCACATATCCTCCAGATGACATCATCTAAACTCCTATTGATGAAAAACTCCTCCAGGTGATGTCATCTGGAGGACTTTTTCAGCTCCAACTACAGGAATATTTGAATATAGGGAAGTTAGAGGGACATTTAAAAGTATTTATGTATATTTGCACCCTAAACTAAAGCTATAGAAAGCAAGATGAGAAACATGTTTCACAAGATTGCAATGCACAGCATTGGATTGAAATAGAATATGGTAGCGGGCCAGCAAATCACAGCAGTCATTCACAATAAATCACAAAGTTGTAAACAAATCCAGCATGTTTTCATCAATCTTTTCATCTAACCCTCAAAAATGTTTTTTTTTTTTAGCATTTTATTGATTTACTCAAACTATTGTAAATGGTAAATGCTCTGCATATAGGCACTCAAAGCACTTTACGCTGCTTCTCATTCAGCCATTCACACTCACATTCACACGCACACTCATACACTGATGGGGGATCTGCTATGCAGCTGGCCAACACTCACCAGGAGCAACTAAGTTGGGGTTCAGTGTCTTGTTCACTTCGCCATGTGACTGGAGGAGGTGGGGATTGAACCAACAACTGTGAGATTGGTGGACAATCGCACTACCTCCCTGTGCCACAGTAGCCCTGTCTTAATGATACTTCCAATGTGATTTTTTTTAATAATTATTTAAATTGTGATTTATTGCCATGTTGAATGTTAAATTTCCAGTGTTTTTGCCATCCAGGGCAATGATCTGCACTTATTTAGCACTTTTCTACATTACTGGTACCCAGAACACCTTACTCCTCTTCTCTTACACTCATTCATACTCACAATCATAGACACACTAATGGGATAGCTGCTATGCAGCTGGGATAAACTCAGAAGCAACCAGAAGCATCTAAGATGGGGTTCAGTGTCTTGCTCAAGGACACACTGCCAAGGAGCCGGAAATCAAATCAACAACTGTAGGATGAGTGAACGGCTGCTCTACCTCCTGAGTCAGGCCCTGTTCAAGTCAGGTGACTAAAAAATATGAACAGATCCCCCTACACACTGCACCTTTAACTGTTACCTGAATGCAGTGAATTTACTGCTACTTGATTACATGCATAAAACATTGTGCCTGAAATGAAACATTGCTGTCCACCCTGCTGCACATTCTGACAATTCATATGATACATACTGATACATATTCACATATCAGTGGTGCTGTAATAAGATTATTTTAGGGTGTTCAGATAAACTGGGTACTTGTAGGACTCTCAGCAGAAGAAGTGAGCTTATTATGTTGAAGTGTGGTACAGAGAAGGACACTAGTGATTAGCCCAGATGTAAATGCTACATCCTACATCCACATCTGAATGCCAATTGCTCCACCAATGGGATGGCAAAGGGTGGACAAACTGTTCAAAGAAATTAGCCCAACAAGTGCTGGTGCTGCACAGACAGGAAGAGTAGGAGGCAAAAACTGTAATCAGTCAAGGCGCCTGAGGAATAGATGATGGTGCAGCTGGCTCAAGGCTTTAGAAGCTGCACCGCTGTGTATCAGGGACAATGCATTGCGCAGTCTATTTTAAAATCCTTTGGAATCACAGTACTTACAGCCATCTTCAAGTCACAAACCAATTTTGGCCTTGAAGGAGAAACATTCAAAGTACAGTGTGTAGTACAGTTAGTCATGTCTACAGGAAGCAAAACAAGCTTTAGCCAAAGGGTCGATAGCAAACTGAGTTTGATAAAGCTGGACTAATGCATAAATTTATAATAACAATGAGGCAAATTAACGTGTCATGTAAACCACAGAGAGAACTATCACTTTACAGTAACTTTCCCTCAGCTGATTGTTTCGGGTGTACAGCCTGAAACTGTGTTTTTTGTGAGAAACTCACTGTTCACTCACGGTACATTACCTTTTTTTTGTCCTTTCGGCTCATCCTGTGAGTTCAGGGTCGCCACAGCCGATCATTTGTCTCCACTGCACGGCTGGGTATGGGCTGTTGGGGGACCAGGGACCCAGGGACACTTCAGCATGTGCTTGGGTAGAGCGGGGCGAACCTCCGACCCTATGGTCGGTAAGCGACCACTCTCCCAACTGCTGCCCCACTCAATTTTCTATTCAATTTAACTTTATTTATATAGCGCCAATTCACAACAAAGTCACCTCAAGGCACTTTAAAGAATAAAGTCAAGACTTTAAAGATGTATAGAGAGAGCACCCAACAATTTGCAAGTGCAGAACATTTACCATTTTTCAGAGGGGCAACCTTATCAAGTATTTTCCGTAGTGAGGCTGGAGAATTATCAACAAGATAATTAACTTGTGCAGGAGTAACATTAAGGTGGCTACTCTCCATTGTATTAACATATGGTGAAGCAATTGATGAAAGAATAATTTCTTTAAATTTGTTGACAGCTTTTTCACTTAAGCATCTGCTATAGTGGAATTTTTCCCTATCTGCTGTATAGTCCGTTATTGTAAATTCAAATGTTATTAAAAAATAGTCAGACAGAAGAGAGTTGTGAGGAAATATTGTTAAATTATCTGGTTCAATTCCATACGTAAGGACAAGGTCTAACGTGTGACTAAAACAGTGAGTGGGTTTATTTACATTTTGGGAAAAAACAATTGAATCTAATAATGAATTAAACGCAGTGCTCAGACAGTTACTGTCAGCATCTACATGAATGTTAAAGTCACCCACTATAATGACTTTATCTGTACTAAGCACTAAATCAGAAAGAAAATCAGAAAATTCTATCAAAAACTGAGGGACTGGAGGACGGTACACGATAACAAATAATAGTGGTTTTTGAGTTTTCCAGTTTGGGTGTGAAAGGCTAAGAGTAAGGTTCTCAAATGAGTTATAACTATGTTTAGGTCTAGGAATTATTGATAAGCTAGAATGGGGGGGGTTGGTGTGGCTTGTAAGGAGAGGCGTGTAGGTCTGGATCTCAGCATCCTAGGCTCTGGATCATCATTCTTTTGGTTGTCTAAGCTGTTGAAGGACAACATGCAGCAGTACATGTCGTCACTGGTCAGATTTGGCAGGTGTCCAGAGAAAACTATTGAGTCCGACATTGTTTTGGCAAAGTTACACACTGATTCAAGTTCATTCTACTCACTGTACATTGCCTACAGGGAGGTACAGATTTACCAACTAACCGGTGAACCTAAGGAAGCATTTACATGCTCAAGAGCCAGATATTTCCTCTGGGAGACGAAAAAAAGAGCTAAAACATTGAATATTAGACTTTAACTGATTATTTAAGATGTCTGTGTTTGCTTTCCTATGTCTGCAAGTGGCTAAACATTGTATGTTCAGACTGAACATGAAATCAATGTGCGACTAGCTTTAGTTTCAAAAGTGCGGGAGTGTTCTTTTAGTTTCAATTTAGCTGCTTTAGCTGCTGAAAAATATTCTGAGGTTGAGATGAATGAGATGATGAAAATACCAGACTCCATTCTCAGGGAAGGAACAAAGTTCTAATTAAAAATCACAATCATATACAATAAATATACATATACTGCAAATATATACTATTTCTATAGAAGCCTAAATTATTTTGCATTTAACTGTAGGAGAGGTAGGAACATCAGGAAAGACTAATAATATTTATTGGAGAAATCATATGGTTATTATAGTTGTCCAGAGCTAGAAATGACCACAGATTTCGGTCAGAAGTCCTGTCATTAGCCAACATGCTGATTGCGGAGTAAGCAGTTGGTTCAGCAGTGTGGAGGAGTATTGCTGCCAAGACCCCACATCAGTAATGGGAACCCCCAAGACTGGCCCAGCTGCTCCTGTCAGGCCCAACACAGCCAAAATCAAACAGCAGGCCCCTCACACTTTGTCCTGATAACACACTCTGCCTTCTTCCAGCCACACAGGAATGCTGCACAATCACAACTGACAAAGCGTGTGGTGATATTTCAGACCCCTTCCCATCTGCTTCCTGGCCTGCTTGACCTTGGAAGTCACTTGGACAATGGATGTAAAGTCAAGGATTACTGCTTCAGCTGCTACACCTAAAGGAATAGTCCAATTTATGACAACTTTTTTGGGGAATTGAATATGGTTTCATTAAATTATGATCATTATTGACCTCATACTGACATCTGGGAATGTGGCATCCTTGCTACAAGATAAAACAAGAACTACCAGGTGATAGACTGGTTGTACTCTAAAAAGCTGAAAAATTTAGGGAGATTGTCAGAAACTATTTGTAGGTAATCTTTGTTTCTTTTATTCCAGTTAAATGTGGTACAGATTTAATCATAGAGGCTTTGGATTGGTGAGTTTTTTTGGATGTAGTCACTAGGAGGGTGAATACATTTCCTTATTCTTTTTCAGTCAGTCCATGCTTTACCAGCATAGAAAAATTAACCTAATTGTCACACATTTGTTTTATTTTTCTTACCCTAAAGCCTCAGCTGTATGTACATTTATTCTTTTAACGTGTCAGACATGGTAAATGGTAAATGGCTGCTTATATAGCACTTTTATCCAAAGCTATTTACAATGTTGCTTCTCATTCACCCATTTACACACACATGCGCACACACACACACATGGCGATGACTGCCGTGCAAGGTGCTTACCTGCTTAAGGACACTTCAGCATGTAGTCAGGACAGACAGAGTCAAACCACTGAACCATCAGTTCAACTGCCTTACCAACTGAGCTACAACCGCATAGACGCTTTATATAAAACGTACAGTGGTTATAGCGTAAACACAGTACTACAATACCCACAGCTTTCATATTATTGAGTGAAGAAGTGAGGTCGATAAAGCCTACATGGAACTTTTTCCAGTACTGGTACAAGCGAATGTATTTCCTAGGTTGTTTGCAAAACTGTAGTTCATTTGCTGTCATCCGAATCAGTGGACCGGGTTGTAAACTTGGTGCATTTGCCTTTTGGTTTGGTTTCTGTTCACACAGAAAAATAGAAGCGAACAAAACGTGCAAAGTAATGTGGGAATTGTTTTGTCGACTCATTGGTTAAACAGATCTCGGGCAGGAACAAATAGCAAACACAGGAACACTCTCAGAAAAAAGGATACACTAGGAGTCCATTTATGTCTCCCAAGGTACAGTACAATCAACACTAATTTAGCCTCTAGGGCTAATTATTGGACCTAAATGTAACTATATGTACCTTTTGAGGGCTATAAAGATACATATATGTTTCATGCAGTAAAAGGTACATTTATGTACTGTTTATTTCATTAAAGTACAATTTCAACAGACAGTTTTTTAAGTAGCTTACTATTATCAAGTCAATAATGTAATTATCATTGACTAAGTTAAATGAAAAGCAGTGTCATATATATGCATTCAAGTGGCAAGGTCCTGAATTTTGAGTTGCCACAAAGGTACAGTACAAATAAGTACCCAGTGTGAAAGGGTTCAGCCCTATAGGCCATCATACTTCTAAGGGTACAATAATGTTGTTTTGTTCTGAGAATGAAGTAGACCCTGTTCTGCATGTAGTGAATATTCCAGTGAGTGAAGCAGCATGAAACAACCATCAGCATTTCTTCAGAACCATGGAGATTATTAATATAACAAATAGCTCATTAGCTTTGGGCGGATCACAATTTCACTACGAAAGGATCACTCCAGAGTTCATCTGGGACCAGACTGAGACCATATGATTTAAAAGGATCTTTGTGCAGTTATTTCCGTCTGCACCTTAGTGCGATTACTATGTTCAGACCTGCGCAAATGAACTGCACCATATTATGTGGAGAACAAGCTTTGAAAGAAACCAATGCTGTACTTGATGAAGGAATTGATTGCACTGACAGAGCAACTCATAGCATCTGTTATTGATGTTTTAGTGTAATGAAATGAAAGAAGAACAGGAGAAAAGAAAAGCAAAATGGTGATAAGTGGAGCACTTGAGCCTATAACTATTAAATATAATAAACTAAATAGTACATGCAACTACAAGGGGGCACAAGTGTCCTCTTGTGCCCTTGAGTCCCAAGTCTGGATAAGAGTTGCGTCAGGAAGGGCATCCGACGTAAAACACATGCCAAATTAAAAATGCAAATCACAAGCATTAGCTAAATGCTGCTAGTGTAGCTTTAATTATGGTGAAGAGACAGTGGAATAACAGAACTTCCACTGGTATCATATTGTTTCTTTTGTTTACTTTTATCATTTAACATTTAACATGAGTTAACTTAGCTAACTAAGTTAGCAAAGCAACCTAATGTGTCCAGCTTTGCTGGAGCCACCAGAAGTCAACTTGTTAGCTTAGTTAACAGGCTGAAAAAACTCTGCGAACTCGGACAATACTTTTTCTATAGTAAACTGATGAAATTTGTGTCCAACTGTCGAGCTAAGAATGCAAAGGTATGAAATTTAGGTGCAAAGAAATTTAGACAAGTGCACCATAAATCACTGGTGTATTACTGTAAGTTACTGTGCTATGTGCAGTGTGGTGTGGTGTGTATTTTATTGTATTATCATATCTTTAGCATAGTGGTTTTATATTGCATAACTTTTTGCCTAAGGCTCCAACAGACTCTAGGATCAACACTGTCTGTCCCCATATGTTGCATGTAACAGATGTTTGACTAATTGACAGAAAAAATATTTTCACAGCTGGTGAGGGAGGGGGATGTAAAATATGTTCTGGGATTCATCACACTAGAGGTAGCAAAAACTTAGTTGGACAATACTCTACAGTATCACATTAACATCCAGATTAACAACAGTATGTGGGAATTCTCATTTGGTGTTAAAGTGTTTGCTTCCTCACAATTTCCCAGAATGTCCAGGGTTCATGTCCTTGTGTTGATGATAAGAGAAATCATTCATTCCCAAAGGAATGTGAGCCTGCTGGTCTAATGATTAATGCATGAAAACAGCACATTGTTTTCATCAGTAACATACTGTTAGAATGGGAAGTGAACGGCAATGATAATAATGGAAAAAACTAAGGGAACTAGAAAAGTGCTGGACAAACATGTTGCTAATGAATTTCTTTAAGTAGTAAAGAAGTTAGTGAGAGGAGTATATTTACACCCATAAAGCAAGTACATGACAGACAACAAGTTCCAACAATGCAACAGTCTTAAATTCTTAATACTGCATTTTTAAGCTGTGCGAAAAAACTGTTTCACATCACCCTTTGCGGGTTGGGTCAGATGTTCAAAAATGAGAAGTGGTCTCCAGCAGCCAACAGCAAAAAAGACTTCCACCTGGAGCTGACTTTGTAAGTCTCGGTCTCACTGGGAAAGACCAGCTGAAGCTAAAACCAAAACCAGAATATAGTTAAGAACACATGAAAATACTAGGAATTTGTCTTGGTGACAGGTGCAAACACAGAATTAAAAGTATAAAGTTAAAAGACAAACATGTGACACACAAAAAATATGATATCTGTAAACCCACAACCTTGTAGCTTTGAGGTGGCAAGTGCTGACTACTTCTCCACTGTACTGCCCAATGTGTAAACAACATAAAAAAGAAGAAGAAAAAAGTGTGCAGTTGAAGGTGGTGCAACTTAAAAAATTCAGTGACTGACTGTAGGTTGGGGGGGTTCTCTGGGGGGGATTTGGGGACTGTTCGTAAGTCTGACTACAGTGGCAAAAAAATGTTCTTGTTCCTGGTGGACCGGAGCCTCTTGCCAGAGAGGAGGAGCGGAACGAGCTCCTCTCCAGGATGAGAGGGGTAGGCTGCGATCCTGGCTGCCGCTTGTGAAGAGATGGGAGGCTGCAGCTAATCACCTTCTCAAAGGAGTAGATGATGCACAGCAGCTTTGCCTTGTCCCTGGCTGCAGCAAACCAGACTGTGAAGGAGGATGTGAGAATGGATTTGATGATGGCAGTGTAGAAATTCACCAACATCTTTACAGGGAGGTGAAACTTCTTCAGCTGCCTTAGGAAGTACGGCGTCTCCTGAGCCTTCTCGGTAAGGGAGCTGATGCCCTGCTCCCAATTGAGCTCCTGGGTGATGGTGATGCCCAGGAAGCAAAATGACTCAACAGAGGTCACCGGAGTGCTGTAGAGGATGACAGGGCTGGGTGCTTCCTGAAATCCACTATCATCTTCACTGTCCTGAGAGTCTTTACTCTCTCCATCTTGAGCTAATTCCTGAGGTTAGAAATATTTTGTGTTTTAAAATATTTCTAACCATTAACAATTTGGCAATGACCATACAAAATGTTCTTTGCATTCACTAAGGAGTTACAGTTGTTTCCTTTGTTGTTTACTCCTACTGGCCACTTGAGCAGCTTGTACAGGGTAAAGATATCATCAACCAATCAACTCAGCTTTCTAAAAACTATGTTTCTGGGACAAAATTGCAACTAATTCCGTTTTCTGTTGACACAAGAAGAAAATGCTGACAAGTAACATAAAGTTGCCAATACGCTGGTAATTAACAAGTCAGTGAAATAACTCTAACCTAGGCCCACTGAAATATCACCACCTTTATGGTCAAGGTGTAGTTATGGTAACCTATTAGTTAGTTAGTAAGATTTTGGAAACTTCATTTCACTAATAAAACTGTGACAAAATCTTCTTCTTTTCCTTTTGGCTGTTCCCTTTCAGGTGTTGCCACAGTGAATCATGTGCCTCCATCTAATAGTCCTCTGCATCCTCTTCTCTCACACCAACTAACTTCATGTCCTCCCTCACTACATCCATAAATCTCCTCTTTGGTCTTCCTCTAGACCTCCTGCCTGGCAACTAGAACCTCAGCATCCTTCTACCAATATATTCACAGTCTCTCCTCTGAACATGTCCAAACTACTTAAAGTCCTGCAGCTTCTTCACCTCTGCTCCCTGTAACCTCACCGTTCCACTTGGGTCCATCTCATTCACACACACGTATTCTGTTTTGCTGCAGCTAACCTGCATTCCTCTGCTTTCCAGAGCAGAGCTCCACCTCTCTGGATTTTCTAAAACTGTGACAAAATATATTTGCTTTTATAGAGCACAACTAACACTATATCCTTTAAAGTTATTGTAATAAAAATTGGTTTTTGCTATGGCTCATCAGTGAATAATAGAATATCTGATTTTCCGCACGACTGCACTAATTTTTTAATGGATACGTTATTACACTACTAATCATTTACATCAGTCTGAGCCCTCTCCTGAATTCTTTTTGTTGTGACAGCTGTTGTTTAAATATCCTTTCAGTGGAAGGAAAATTTGGCCGAGTAGAGGATCATATATCCCTCCTGTTATTTTTGTTGGTGTGACCTGGATATTTGTAAAGTCTACCCATGGCCAGCAGGTAGCTCCAAGTCCCAGACCACCTGAAGAAACCTCCACTTCTGAAAGCTTATTACCTACATGTATGCATAGACTATAACATTTATATATCTACTGATGCTTGGGTAATGGTTTAGACAAGATTCTTTACTACTTTCCATTGCCTAAAATGCCTTGAGCTTAACCCACTGAAGATAAAGACAGTAGGGCATTTAGAACGTGTTACTTTTTGACATTTCATTTTCTCTTTCAACTTTCCATTCAACTTTTACATCAGCTTGGATTTCTTGCGTAAAAATTTAAAGCAAATTTTAAATGAGAAAACCTTTAATAACTGAGCAAACTCAAACATGAGTACACTGTACTGCACTGAGGAGGATAATCATCTTTAAAAGGAAAGGGATGAAGACGATAGCTTAAGTGATAGCTTACATTCTCTGAGAGTGCGTGCTCTGTTTTGCTAGATCTATCTTTCCAGTCTCTGGTTACAGCATCCTTGCTTATACAGGTGCATAAACACCACCACCATATATTAATGTCACTTCAATGACTTTGAACTGAATTCCCAGCAGAGAACAGGAGAACTGTGCTGTCTGTTCTGTCAAGAAATGTGCTTCCTGCAGCCTCCAGCTGGCCACATTGTTTGGCTGATGTCCTGGCTGCCTGGCCAACTCTGAATCTGCTCCCACTAAGGCTGGCCACACCAACAATGGGAGCAGCACAGAGCTCTGACCCTGTGGCCACACAGCTCAGACTGCAGTGTCCTACAGACTGATACACAAGGAAGTCAATGCTAACCACCACAATAAACTGGCCACAACAAACTTCAGACCAATGGAAAGTGGAAAAACAATGGACACAGCTCCACTTGCAATTTTACTTCAAACCCACTCCAAACAATGTGTGTCGTCCTTCTTGTCAGGATCTCACCCTAAACAAACTTGGGGTACTGACAGTACAGCTAGCACTTGTTGAACATCTTACTTGCTTGCTCATGTTTGTTAAGTTGGGTTTTTGAAGAGAGTTGGTACTGTGTTTTTAGGAGAAGAAGTTTGTAACTTACATCCTGTTAGTGTTCCAGTTAAACCAAGGATTTCACCAAGTATACACAGCTCAAAAAGCTTATCAAAACCTTGCACACAAATGCACATGCAAGCCACAGTAAGTGAACGCAACCAAGTGCTACAGAGTTATAGCACAATTTTATAGAATGCGTTTGTGTTACTTTTCCACATTTTTTAAAGTTTACACATTAATGTACCTGCTGAACCGAACTGGGAACTACACAAAAATCCTAAATCCTACTGTCATGTGATAACACATGATAAAATAATTTGCACAATTTCTCTCCAGGACTATACTTCATTATTTGTCTTTATTAATGAAGTGTTTTGTTTGTCTTCCTTTCATCAGGTGACCCCTTCATCGCTGAAGACAGACAGTACATACTGTACTGTAGAGGCCTGCACTGTCTGCAGTTCACTGCTTGTTCTAAGAAGAAAATTGTTTACACTTGTACACTACAGTAAGAAGGTAACTACTGTTGTCTTTTGTCTCCGATGTATCAATTAGATCAATATGTGATCAGATCAGAATGCACTGTGGTCAGTGGTAGTTAGTGTAATTCCCAATAATGTATTGTGGTGTCAGTTCCTTTTAAACCTGTCATAGCAGGATCTTAACCTGACCTGAGGCCAAACTGTCACAGTGCCAAGAAAACAGCTTTTTAATTCTATTTTATAATCTCTCTGAAGATGGGAGCAATCCGCTGCACAGTGTTCTTCAAGAAGAGGGAATGAGATTAAGTTCTACTTGGCTCAGCGTCAAAAGAAAAAAGTGAAATTAAAAGCTACAACAGGGGCTGACTAGAGTCTGTGAGCTTGAATTTAGCCTGATAACCGTCAAGCACTTTTCACTGGTCCACTGGCCTGAGGTGCACAGCCTCCCTGTGAAAAGAGCAAGGATGAAGACAGTTGGAGATAAATACAAAGGGGAGCACCTCCCCAGACACACAATGACAGCGCACAATAGAATGATGTGTTCTTCTTGTTTGTGCCGGATGTGTCATCTCGCACTGCTGTGCACAACTTCCCAGCATTGTGGCCCAGCAATGCTAATACCTTGCAGAAATTTCACAGTGGGTGAGTGCTTTCTGTCTGCCCATGCAGCTAGGAGTTCCCTTTCTTCCTAGGTCTGGGAGGCCCCAGGACTGAGGAGCCTACAGAACCACAACTCCAGCTGTGGGGAGGGAAAGCCAATGAGTGAGACCACAGTCTCACTCTATCTGTGTCTCTTTACCATTTGGAAAAGTTAATGAACACCCAGTGTATTTCTATGACAAGTCCTTTCTGAATTCAGAAAGGACAAAAAAATATATATAAAATATAAATATAAATACATATAAAATAATATGCAGTACAAAAAAATGTTACATTAATAAGTTGTTAAAAGGACGCCTTCACTGATTTTGAACTTGCTTCTTTTGGTTCTAGTTTGGGTAGCGTATGTACATAAAAGGCATTAAACTTTCCTATATGAAAATCTAAATCTATTCTTCTAGCTGAAAACTACTTGGAGAAACCATCAGTCCAGATTATGTTATATTGTTGCTTATACTGTGGAATTTGTAACAGTGGTCAATGTGCTTTTCCAAAGCTCCCCGAGATGACATCATTTGAACTCCAAATGAGGAAAAAACTCCTCTGGGTGATATCATCTGGAGGAGTTTCTACAGCTAGAAGCAGAGAAATATTTTAATATAACGAAGTCAGAGGGGAGTTTAAAAGTATTATTGTACATTTACATGGTAAAGTATGACCATGGAAACCCTGTCTTGACCCAGGTGTTTTAGCCAATTACAGACCAATATCTAATCTCCCCTTTATTTCTAAAATAATTGAAAAAGTAGTCGCAAAACAATTATGTGATCACCTTCATAGGAATAATTTGTATGAAGAGTTTCAGTCAGGATTTAGAGTTCATCATAGTACAGAAACAGCACTGGTAAAAGTCACCAACGATCTTCTCATGGCCTCAGATAATGGACTCATCTCTATACTTGTTCTGTTAGATCTTAGTGCCGCATTTGATACCATTGATCATAACATTTTATTACAGAGACTGGAACATGAAATTGGAATTACAGGAACTGCACTAGGTTGGTTTAAATCTTATCTGTCTGATAGATTTCAATTTGTTCATGTTAATGATGAATCCTCCATGCACACAAAGGTTAGCTATGGAGTTCCACAAGGCTCTGTGTTAGGACCAATACTTTTTACTTTATATATGTCTCCTCTAGGCAACATTATTAGAAAACACTCCATAAATTTCCACTGCTATGCTGATGATACCCAGCTATATTTATCTATGGAACCAGATGAAAACAATCAGTTAATAAAGCTTCAAGCATGCCTACAAGACATAAAGGCCTGGATGTCCCACAATTTTTTACTTTTAAACTCAGACAAAACTGAAGTCATAGTATTTGGGCCCAAAAATCTCAGAGATATGATGTCCAACCATATTGTTACCCTAGATGGCATAAGTATGGCCTCCAGTACTACTGCAAGGAACCTTGGAGTTATTTTTGATCAGGATCTGTCCTTTAAGTCACATATAAAACAAATCTCTAGAACAGCCTTCTTCCACCTACGGAACATTGCCAAAATTAGGAGCATACTGTCTCAAAGTGATGCCGAAAAACTGGTCCATGCATTTGTTACTTCTAGGTTGGACTACTGTAATTCCCTACTTTCAGGATGTCCCAGTAACTCCCTAAAGAGCCTGCAATTAATCCAAAATGCTGCAGCAAGAGTGCTGACTGGAACTAGCAAGAGAGATCATATTTCACCTTCACTAGCTTCTCTCCATTGGCTTCCTATTAAATTTAGAATAGAATTTAAAACCCTGCTTCTTACATATAAAGCTCTGAATGGTCAGGCTCCATCATATATAGAAGATCTCATAGCACCATATCATCCCAGTAGACCACTTCGCTCTCAGAATGCAGGCCTACTTGTGGTTCCCAGAATTTCCAAAAGTAGAATGGGAGGTAAAGCCTTTAGCTATCAAGCTCCTCTCTTGTGGAACCAGCTCCCAGTTCAGATTCGGGAAGCAGACACCCTCTCTACTTTTAAGTCTAGGCTTAAAACCTTCCTTTTTAATAAAGCATATAGTTAGTTATAGTTATGCTGCCATAGGCTTAGACTGCTGGGGACCCACCCCCAATGCACTGAGCTCCTTTCCTCCTCTTGACCATCTCTCCTCTCCTCTCACCCCGCAATTGTCACCACTGTATGTCATTAACTCTGTGTGTTCTCTCCCGTAGTTGTCTTTGTCCTCCTCTGTCCCCCTCTCTCTGTCCCTTTCTGCAGGTGTCCCCCGGCTTTGAAGCTGTGTGTCTTCCAGCGTGCAGCTACTGGTCCTACCAATTTGCCCGATGTTTTGTTGTTGCTTTTTGTTGCTCTGTTCTTTTCTCTCTCCCCTTTCCACTCACCCCAACCGGTCGAGGCAGATGGCCGTCCACCCTGAGCCTGGTTCTGCTGGAGGTTTCTTCCGTTAAAGGGAGTTTTTCCTCTCCACTGTTGTTGCCTATGGCTTGCTCCAGGGGGAATTGTTGGGTTCTCTTTATATATCTTTATAATCTTGACTTTATTCTGTAAAGTGCCCTGAGATGACTTTGTTGTGAATTGGCGCTATATAAATAAAGTTGAATTGAATTGAATTGAATTGAACTAGAATACCTGCTACCCACTGGGTAGCAGGTTTAAAAGATAATTAAATATACATTCCTCTCAGTTTACAAATATATTATTACAGCTACTTTAAATATTTTTTGCAGATTGGTGTAAAGTTTAGATTCATGCTAATTATTTGTTTTATAAAGGCTCTTAGAACATTTAACTACATGTCTCTAAATTTAAAAATCACGATAGACTGTAATTCCTTTCCAGACGGCAGTTCCCACAAACACCACTCTGACCTTTACAAAATGGGAAGTGACCTTTCCTCAGTGGGAGAAAAACAAACAAGCTGCTTTCTTGTTCTGTCTGTGTGCATCTGTGAAATGTATTTTACATCCTGGTTAATATAACCACAGTTATACAAAAGGTAATAAAATTACCTTTTGTAATTTTAGATAGAAAATTATAACATAGAGAGGAAATGACTGTGATATCTAACATCTATTTAGCTATGTGGGGCTTTATATAATTAACTGTTAAAGCTCTACAGATCATAGAAAAGAGCAACTTGCAGTGAAAAGTAACTGGCAGTTTGATTTGTACTTTTGTACCAGCTTTCCAATGACACCTTTACTGTTTGGGTTCAGTAAAGATCACAATTTTCATTAACCCCATTTCCTGCAGCAAGAATTCACTAACAAAAGCTCTGACAAACCCACTGTACCTACCAAAGAGCAGACTAACAAATAGTGAAGGGCCTTTGAACATAATGAAGGATTTAGTGGCTACAAAGCCAAAATATATTTTGGCTTTGTAGCCACCAGGGGTTGGTCTAAACCAGATGGGCGTAAAGGAGAACCAGCATTGCACTTACAGATTTCAGTTGGTTTGTTAATGCCACTCTGTGTGTAAATATTTATTGTTTGCTTCGACCTTCTCTGTATGTATTTTAATGTAACATGATGCCCGTTGCCTGTCTTTTTCCTGTTTTTAAGGCTGACTGAAATTATGAATTGTTTACTACATTCTTCAAACTTTTCAGTCTAGCCATTGTCTGTAGTGCACACTGTGTAAGTAGCTAAACCAGGAAATATGGATATGCAGATGTGATAGTTGTCATGACCACTTAAGTCTGTCTGCAGAGATGACAGCAGAGAGGAACAGAAAGGGCAGACAGAGGAACTGATTGTGTGAGAGTGACCAAAAGGAACATTGCCTTTGGGCCTGTGAAAGCAAATTTTTCTCCACTGTCACAGAGATTTCTGTTGCCAATGAGCTGTATCCATACACTATCAACTGCTGCTGAATGCAGAGAGTAGTTGGTTCTCCACATAATTAAATCAATGGCAGTTTTTTGGCTTTAATTTTAGGGCTGAAGCCTTTATGTAGTGTGAATACTCATAATTGTTGTTGAGGTATTACCATGTAAAAGACACATACCGATGGTCTGTTTTTAATTTATTTCAGCTGAGGACTGTGACACACTAAACCAATAGTCAGACATCAACTAATGTTGGGTTGTCACCCTAGATTTTCAGCTGTGTCCCAAACCAATCACTAGATTTGTTAGCATCAGTGAGAGAGAGACCACTCTGTTTAACGGCTTAGCTCGGCAAATTAGCACACAAGAACAGAAACTAATTTAGTGAAAGCAAGCTATTCACAGTCTCACAGTTTTTAGATTTAATTTGGTGTAAGTCAAAAAAGGCGAAGCCTCTTCTCATTTTCACACCATCTGAACATTTCAGCAGAGTATTTTCACAATGACATGACCATCTGGAATGAAAAACTGAAGACTAACTAATCAGCAGGATTCAGAAGAGGCCAACTCTGTAGCACTTCACTTCATTCACGGTTTGTGTATGTTCTATGTTCTGTGTTCTGTTTTTGGATGACAAATACAGCCTACCACCACCTTTGGCGTTGGACAGTCATTTCCTCTGAGACTGTACTTACTAGTTTGCTGTTGGCTGTAGTCTTTGCAGTGTGTTCAAACATCACTCTTTCGCCATTAGCCCATGGCATTTATCATGATACATAATTCCCTAGTAAATGAATACACCTCAAAAACCTCAGGCGATGTTAGCTCTGAAGGGAAGAACTACAGACACAGTGGGTGCACTAGGAGTGGGTGTCTTTAAGTGGGAGTAATCTCTCTTTTACCTCATTCTATAAGGCTACACTAAGGTAATAATATGCATTAAAGAGCTTTCATTAAACTTTTAATCTACATGTTAAAACATTCTATAAAACACGAGTCATAATTTTGTGTCTGAAAGCTTTGAGCTGATGAAAAGTTTTCTCACAAAAGCTTAGTCCAACAACTGTGTTATGCACAGCAGTGAGCAGGTAATTTTTTATGTTCAAGACAAGGTCTGTACATGAAAGGCTCCTTTCATGATCCTTGTGTGCAATAAAAATGGCCACTCGCAGCAGACTAAAACTCAAAGGAGTTAGATGCAGGTGGTCATGGTGGGAGAACAATGTAGAGTAAAAGCAGTTGTGCTATTGTATTAATCTTAAATGTTTTCAAGTACATGCAATAACTTAGCGTATGAAGTTTGGCCAGCATGTCTCATAGTGGCTATTTTCATACATGTGGTGTCAAGCTTTTGAAGCAAAATGAAAGATGAGAGTGCGCCAGAGGGTGCGACATTCTGTTGTCACACTGCTGCTCGCTTAAGTTCAAAGGGGAGTGCTACCAGACTTATCACATTTCTGCAAAGGACCTTGTGTATGGACATTCTCAAGCAAACCAACCAAGGTCTAATTTAAATGAAAAAAACTTTAAAAACTGGCATTAAAATTAAAATTACATTTGACAAAGACTAAAATAAAACAGAACACAATGTGTCTAGCTTCAAAACTATATTACTATGCTATTTTTATTATTTGTTGTTGTGCTTAAAACATTGGAAAAAGTGGTGTAGAGTAGTTATTTGAGAGATTCCTATTAGTATTGCTTTTATTTATAAAATCCATGAGCTGTCAGGCATCTGCTGAATCAGGAACAAGCTTATTGAAGTTATTATGCAGACGCGTTTGGTTCTATGTTTGTATATCTGTGAGATGCTCTAATATTCTGAACACTCGGCCTGCACTAAACTATTTGTTTTATTTGAACATGCTGTGATGACGAGAGATCAGGGGCATGTTGATTACAGTGTAAGGTGAAGCACAAAGTTATTATTTTAAAGAAAAAAGCAAAGCTGCATTTAAATCAGAACAGACACTCAAGCGCTGTTTCTTTGCTGTGTTCTAAATCCACTGAGGCTGTTGTAGGTCTGTAAACACATCATTATTTTATAAATGAGTACATTTAAAATATTTACTTTTCATATCCTGTCAGCTGGGAAAAAGACAACATCTGGAAAATCTATCACCCACTTCCTTTGTCACTAGTAACTGTGACCATGGCGACAGGGGTGAGGGTGAAGGCAGCGCTCAACAGGAGGAGTTCAGCTACATTTCTGCGGAGATGCAGTGAAATAAAACTGTAGATGAAAGGAAGCCGTGTCTTAACTCACTTCATCCATAGATCTTTTACTAAAGAAGAAAAAAGGTTTTATATCTTGCCACTGTCTAAAGCATCCTCCAAAATCCAAATCAAATGAAGTTATAATCCATCTGTAGTATATCTCCTATGTGATCACATCAAATGAAAGCCCTGTCAGATCCCTCTCTGAGAGCCATCTTAAATCCACTCAGAGATCTCAGGGGACCAGTTTTCTGCATACTCAATACCTCACAGCTCCTTCAGCCGCACAGTCGCCATGGCAACTATGAACCACCTCTGGCTTCGAGTGCATCTGCCAGCCAGTTCCCCCCTACCCCTCCTAAACACACAAACACACAGCCATTTTGCTTCTCTGTAGCATGACGGCATTGTTTCAGCATCAGTGTGGAAATTCTGTTATGAGACTGAAATGTTTCAGGTAGTGTTGCCAAATATAAAACACAGCAGGCTGAGTTGATCAAATAATGCTTGTGGATTTTCACTTTCTCATCTCCTCATCACAGAGAGGAAGAATGCTGAGATGGCAATGCAAGACAACTTTTTGTTTTTTCTCCTAAAGAGGGCAGTCTTGAGCCTTTTCTTGTGCTGATGCCCTGTGGACACTTCCTCACAGAAAAAATAAATGCATGAAATAAATAAATAAACAAATCCATGCAAACCTGCTGTGTCACAACCTTCACTATAAATGCAGGACCACCCATCCAGCACTAAAAGTCTCTGGCTGGGATTTAAATCTTTCTGACCCCACGCCCACCTATCAAATCACCTACAGAAAGCAAAAAACAATGTTGTGTGTGAGAGTGCTGGTATGCATGTATGAATGTGTGTGAAGCAGCAAGAAGGGGAAGGAAAGTGTAGAAGAAGGAGGAGGAGGACAGAAAGCAGCTGAGCAGAGCAGCCCTCTCTCATCACTGACTAATGTTTCACGCCAGCTTTTATTTTCTTTCTCAGAAAAGAGGGAAACAGCATTGTGCATTCAGCTGCACCCAATGTTTCTATTCTCCATTTGCCTCTCTTCTCTTTCTCTGCAGATCTTCTCTTTTGTCCCCCTAAATCCTCCCTAAAGTCCCCCCTCTTCCCTCGCCCTCCAACTCCACCCCTCAAAACCCTTCTGAAGTCCCCACACTTCATCTAAAAGGCAGTGTATGAGGGAGGGGGAGTTCAGAGGAGGAGTGGGGGTGGGGGCTCTGGGGGAGGGGTGTAGTACTGTTGTAATCTGCAATTGTTGCAGTGCAGAGCCTTGCTATGCTGTCACCATCCCAAATTGATTTAACCATCAATGGCTGCATCCATCTTAGGGCTGCTGGCGCTCTGGCCCTGGCTGCCCAAATGCAGCTCAATGTGCACTGAGACCCCTTTTGCTCTCTTTCCCACCATTGGGTATCAAAGGCTTTTGTGTCCAGAGAATGTAGAGGGGTCACCCATTTACTCCCTGTGGTTCAAAACCATGAGCTGGGACAGACTGGAAAGTGAAGTTGCAGAAGAAGAAATGCGGTAAGAAGGAGGAGGTCCTGAAGTGCAGCATCCAGATAGAAAACTTCCAGTTGTGTGTACAGGAGAAGATAAGTATGACTGTGTGGCCTCTGACGTCAATGGAGCCTTTTACACACATAAACACACTCACACACACACTCACACACACTAACAACTGGAATGAGGCATCTGTGTGCTGCTTTCACCAGGATGGATGTTCCCCAGTTATCTTTACAGCTGGCTCCCTTCCCAAGGCTGTGTTTACCATGACTGAAGTCAGCCTGATGAAGTCGATTATGCTTTAGACATAAAGGAAATATAAATAAAGGAAATAAATGAAATATTAAGGACACTTCAATCCCTTGTGTGCTGGTGTAATTTCAGATGCCTGGTGAGCATCATGAACCCAGCTCCTGCCTCCTCTCTGCACAGTTGCTGCCTTCAAGTGGCTCCAGCTTGTTTATTTCGACTTAATCCATGATACCATATCTACAGTTCAAATCTGAATTCCAATTCTGCTTTTATTTGGCTGATGCTAATGGAGGAAAATTAATTAATTAATATTTTTACAACACGTGTGTGTTTTTCCATGTATGAGCAGCAAAACCAAAAGAGCAAACATGTTCAAAAAGTAATGCCAAGAATCAGTTCACGCAAATCATTGAATTTTCACACTTCTTACAACTTAAACAGCCATGTTTATGCTATTATGTGTTGAGTCAGTCTGTTCTGCAGTCAAAATGTGCTTCCTCTTACTTTAACCTGAACCTACTGTAAAGTATAACATTCAACCTGCAATTATGATTGAAATGGCAGACTTAAAATTTTTTAATCTTCATTCTTCAAACCAACTGTTATCTTAATTAAATGTTTAAGTGTTTGTTTCAGTTTAGTTTAGTTAGAGATGTAGAACAAATTTAGCCAATTTACATCAGCTTTAGATTGCTCTGTAAACAACATGTGTTTATTATAATTAAATTAGCTAATTTGTTGAACACTTCTTTGTAGTTCTGTAAATCGAATATACTGTAAAAACCAAGACTGGGGTGAATAACAACTATGACCTAATTTAACATGTATTAAACAGAGACAATTTTAAGTTGTTTAAAATACTAATTTAAAAATATTTGCTGATTCAAGTGCTTTACATTATAACCTTGTTCTAAGTGAATATAAGGTGCCCAAAGACACAACCTACACTCTGTACTGTCCCTGAATGCCTCACACACAGGGTACTATAGCTGTTGCCAACACACTGCTCGTAGTGCTCTACAAAATGCCTGTGCACAGAGACAAATGATTGATCCACTTACAACAAGAGGTAAAATTCCATTTCAAATATTGTATAAATTTGCAGGCAGCAGTGTCAGACTGCTTTCAGGTATTTCAGGGACATGTGGGACTTTCTGCTTCTGTACAGTCAATATTGGAGTATACCATTTAGGTAAGTTATTATATCAACAAACATGACATTTTGGCATGGCCAGACGTTCTGCGATCAGCCACACAAGCACCATTCAACACAGTTCAGTTCTGTAGTTACATTTTGCCAGCTAATCATAGGAGATGCTGGTTAGGGACTGCTGCATCTCATTATTTGGTAGCTTGCATCCTGCATGTCTGGAAAAGCTGTTTTTCACTCATTGACAACCTTCCAGTTTATATGCAGGGCTGTTACTCTATCTGCTAATTGTCCAGAAGAGTGCTACTGGAAAAATAACTTGAGATGGAGTGCTGAAGTTTTTAATGGAGAAAAGTGAAAGTGGAGAATCCCTCTAATTCTAAAGTAGCCTTGGGTGATGGCAATTATGCATAGGATATCTTTGGGTTGGTTCATGCAGCTGAATACAGATGAAGCTGCCTTTCACATTCCTCTTCTCCACAAAGAGAGTATCACTGCCTTGTCACCCAGAAAAGGGCCGCTCTGCTCACTGGCTTTATTTTAGTTATGCTCCCAGTGTTTCCATGGTAACCTAAATACTATTCAGCCCTTGCAAGGAAAGTAGTCCTTGCAGGTGGCTGTTCTTCACAGCAAAGAATGCCTTCAAAACAACTGTTGAATGTGGCCTGCTTAGAATTTGTGACTCTCAGATTCCAAATTCTCTAATTGTTAAGCTCAGAAAAAAGATAAACAAGCTGGGTCCTTTAAGTTCAGTGAAGAAAAGTCCTGAAAAGGGGGAGTGTTTGATGAGGCTGTACCCTTCTATACAGAGACAGGATGTCGGTTAAGAGACACGAGGCTTCCTGCAGGCTTCACTTAATGACTTAACAGTTTGCTGCCTGCTCACTAAAACAGCTCATATGATGGGGAAGGCAGCTATGGACTAATAAGCCTGATGTAACATGAGTATATTTCTATGGTGAGCTTGTTGCTGAGTAACCAGTTACCTTGACAACCCTTTCCTTCCCACTTTCCCACCACTGTTATTCCCCAGGCACTCTCCCACCCTCTCTCTCTCTCTCCTCCACGCTGTGTGATCTCCATAACCGGAGGAGGATATTAAAGTGTTCTTATCAAGGCTTCAGATAACAACAGGGCCAGCATAATCCACACTCCCACACAGGTCCAGATAAACGACACAGGCCTGGTGTCATCCTCCATATGGTCCCGAGTGCCTCTCAGTAGAGTCTCTGACATGTGGTGTCACTGACCAAGCTAATGGCTGTGCTCAGACAAATGAGACCTGAAGGCTGAAGGTGGATGACACCATGTGCCTCAGGGAGCTTCATTATAGGGAAACAATCCTTTAGTCACTACCTGTCAGTGTAGCCACAGTTTATGTTCTGCAGAAAAATACTTCTTGTAACATGTCTATGGCACAGTGTATACTTCTATGTGTGTAATATGAATGGTAAGCAAATGACAATTTGTGTCACCCCGTGT
The DNA here is from genome assembly GCA_020496755.1 of Channa maculata. Classification (NCBI taxonomy): domain Eukaryota; kingdom Metazoa; phylum Chordata; class Actinopteri; order Anabantiformes; family Channidae; genus Channa; species Channa maculata. The sequence continues at coordinate 21,873,903 of CM035616.1, read as the reverse complement.
TTAAATAACAGAAACAAAGCTTGGTCTGAGCTTTCAGTGGAATTGGGTCTGAAAGACAGGAAAGTTTTAGCCCTGTGGCAAATGCTTTAATCAGGCATACTATTTGCTTCTGCTTCCACTTTTAATGCAAAGCCAGACTAACTATGTCCAGCTTGTAGCTGTGCAGTTACACACAGCCATGACATTTGTATCTTTCTTCTCCCCTCACTCTCTAAACAAGAGAGAAAAAAATATTTTTCACAAATTGTTAAAGTACTCCACTCCAGGTTACAGGACCACTGGGGTTTTGGTTAAATTCACAATTCTTCCACTTTTATAAAATGTAACTTACTCATCATGACCACATTCTTTAGGTTGGTTAATAATAAGTGTCATTAGAGCAAAATAATTTAAATGTGAACATATTTAATTACTGTACCATGAGTGACTGCATCCCTCTTAAAGTGAGGGATTCAAATCATTACTGGTGCAGCCAACTGGTTTTAAAAGTCGCATAACTGGTTGAATGGAGATAGCCTGATTGCATCACAACTGTAAATACACCTATATCTGGAAGGTCCGTTAACGGTGAATCAGTATCCTGGACAACACTACACAATGTCAGGGGATGGACACACGAACACGGAGCACAGTTAAATACATCATTACAGGCTGTCCTCAAAAACAGATTTTTATTTAAATTTTTTTTGTCCTTTCGGCACATCCCATGAGTTCAGGGTCACCACAGCAGATCATTGTCCGCATGTTGATTTGGTACCAGGCAGGATTTGGGATCAGGCAGGATACTAACTTGTGACAAAGGCGGACAGAGTACTAACACATGCTTACACATACTACAAACCAGCAGAGAACACTGGGGAGAGCAGGGTATAAAAGGTCTGGGGAACAGGTGAAACAAATCAGGACAAAACGAGGAAGGTAAAGACAGCAAACAGACTCACAGGAAGAGACACAGGAGGATCAATAAACCAAAAGCCAAAACAGGAAATAAAGCTAGATAACTTAAACACAGGGACAGGACTTGGACCGGCACTTCACAGCTGAGGATGGGAATGGGCTGTTAGGGGTTCAGTGTCTTGCCCAGAGACATATAGCTGGAACCGGTGATCAAACCACTGACCCTGTGGTCCGTGGACAACTACCTTTACCAACTCAGCTACAGCTGCCCCTCCTCAAAAGAGACTCATGAGGGAGGCCACCAGGACACCTCTGACTTATCTCTAGGAGTTACAAGGTTCAGCCACTGAGATGGGAGAGACTTTATGGCCAACTGTTGCCTAGTCAAAGTTAGATAGGAGAAAAAAAACCTCATATTTGTCAGAAGATATGTAATGGTACATTGTGCTGTGAGGATAATTCTCTGCATCAAGCCCTGGAAGGTCAGTAAAGGTAGAGCTTAAAATAAATGACTGGGAGATTTGTTTCCCAGCAAGACAATAACCCCAAGCATACAGCCAAAGCTACAGATGGACATACATGAAATATGTATGAAATTGATGGGAGTTATGTACTATAGCCATCACAGTCACCGAATCTTAATCCAGACAGTGTTAAAGTTCTGGAGTGGCCAAATCAAAGCGCAGACCTCAATCCAATTTAAAAATTTGCAACTGGACTTGAGATTATAGGCTGATAATGCACATCTATATGAGACCAATTCAGTAAGGAAAGTCTATTGAAAGCAGTTACTTTTTTCTCCCCTTAAACTGCTGATAAGTGGAGGTGCTAATGATAATCTACCTAATGACTGTGTGGAAAGACAATGCACCCCCTCCGACCTCTGTTTTGATTATAACAGTTGGACAAACATAACCTTTGATCTGATTATAAGGATCATACTGTAAAAACAATCCTCCGTGTGTCAGGAATGTGACAACAACAAAAACAGTTGAATGAACACCAAAATGATCAGGACTGAGCCTTTGGGCACCATAAATCTTCATACAAACATTGCTGAGATTATTCAGTCAGGACCAAAGTAGCAGACAGTGTTATCCATATATATAAATATTTTATACTCACTAACATTAAGATTAAGTCATGATTCACACTAAAGGGACTAGCAATGTCCACCCATCCATCCATCTACTGGTACACTCTTAACCAGTTACCAAACCTTCAAGGCATAGTTGCAGGAAATAGGGGTGGTGGGGTCCCAGCACCTCTATTCACAAAAGCCACGACAATACAAAATTACTTATAACAATTCATGTTCGTGTAGTTACTTAGGCATTACAATTTGTCTGCCTAGTAGGTTTTCTGCAGAGCCATTCATTTGAAACACAAGGCAGCTCTGAGCTACTTCTCCAGTTGAAAAAATGTGCATACATTTGGAATGAGAGGAGCTGCAGCATGGGATCACCATTTCAGACATGTGGTTTCCTGCTTTTAGAGAAACAAATGTTATATGTAACCACAGAATAAAGAATTTGCCTGGTGACAGTAAAAATTTAAAACAGTTTTTTCATGAGTTTGTATTTTTTGGTGCATAAAGTGATTTTAAAGAAGGATAATAGACCAAACTGGTTAAAAGTGGCCTGAATGGTCAAAAGGAATCAAGGGACTGTGCAAAAATTCCTCTTCCAGTTTTAATATTTTCCAGAAAAGAAAAAGTGGATGACCAGTAAACATTTTTATTGCACATGTGGTTTTAACTAAATGAAACGATGAACTCTGGCTACCTGCCTCAGTATTTAAATCACTGTGATAAAAAGAACCCCAACTTCTGAGTCTTGCTGTGTCCAGGGTGGCTTTCAGTGCAGCTTGAGCATACACCAAAGGAGAAACTAGCCAACCTGTGTGCTTGTTACCCTGGATAATTAGTTAGAGACATCTACAATAGCTCACTTGTCTTACAGTTAGTCCAGTGCAGCTGGGATCCATGATTTACAGCAGCTACACCCTGAGGTCCTTGCATGAGTCACAGCAATGCTCCACGCTGTGAACCACGGGGCTTTAGGGGGGAGGGGGGTTACTAATTGGAATGAGAAACAAAAGAGGGACCCTCAGAACAATTGGCTAAAAGATAAAGTTTGTGTATTTTTTTATGCAGACTGGTGCAGTCGCTGCTGGACCACTTGTCATAGGGCAAAATCAATTTCAAAGTTAATCAAGGTTTCCTACAGGAGAATGTCAGGGTGGTTGTCCACAAACCAAAGCTCAGAAGAAACTGGGTTATGCAGCAGGACAGTGACTCTAAACATCAGCCTTTTGGTGTCGCCCAGTCAGAGCCCAGACTTCAACCCAATAGAGACACATTAGATGTCTTAAGAGTATCCTGTGGCCTGGCTGCAGCAGTTCTTTAAGGAAGAATGACCCATAGAATGAACCATAATCCATAGCTACAGGAAGCACTTGCTTGAGGTTCTTGCTGCCAGGTGTTTCAACCAGGATTAAAATGCTGTTGTCATTACTTTTTATGTTTAATGGGTTCAATAAAGACATGAAAGATTATAACTGACATCAGCTTATACATATTGACTGGTTGTTTTGCTTGCCTTGAAGCAGTGAAGACAAACAAAATGCTTAGAGTGTGTGAGTGTACATTGGAAGGTGGTGGTGATAGGGATGAAGGTAGGAGAGGGGGCTAAGAGGGCCACAAAGGCATAAACAGGTGAATAGAACAGATTCTCCTGAGAACAAGCATATGCAAATCTATATGGTGACTTTGACAATAAAAATCAGTTAGTTAACTTTTTTGTGACATGTAACAAATTGCTTTGAATTTTTGTTCAGTGCTTATGCTTTCTGCCTCAGTCTGTGTTCGATGCCAAATGCCAAACATTCTTTACTTTACAGTCACTTCTTCTGTTTGCCTGTTATTGAGGCAGATTTTAATCTGCTTCCCAGTGAGCCACTGAGGTTCTTGTTAACTCAGACTTGTTAACTCACTTTCATCATGATACAATACATAGAATACAAAATGAGTGATGATACACATATTTACTGTGAACTGTGATGTAGCAACGATTACACAAAGGAAGAAAAATGTATTGAAGCAATAACAAAAAAAAGTTGTTATTTATTTTGTTATGGGTAAAAAAGTTTGCACCCCAACTTAGTTGCTCACGGTGAGTGTTGGCCAGCTGCATATCTGCTCCCCCAGCAGTATGGGATTGTGAGTGTGAATGGGTGAATAAGAAGCAGTGTAAAGTGCTTTGAGTGCAAATAGGTAGAAAAGCGTTGTATAAGTGCAGAATATACCATATACTAGCTCATTGTGGATGAATATTAGGTTGATTTTTAAAAATGTTTTATTTTTTGCTATTTAAAAATGACGAGATGAACATTTTTGCACCCAACTGTATTAATCTTATTCCTAAGGCACCATCATGAGCAAAATGACCAGCATCTAATGTGGACCCCTCTGACCAGAAAAACAACAGCTGCAGTTATGTGGCGTGCACTATAACCAGTCAGGTAACAGGGCACCTTGGTGTGTACACATAAGAAGACTGTAGCTTCACGTTCATTTTGTAACCATGGTAACAACAATCAAGCCCACCATCTGCATGATAAGAACCTGAGCATGTGCTGTGGAGGAGTCTACAGCAGTACACAGGAGGCTGCTCTAGAAGAAGAAGCAGATAAAGCCAAAGGTCACAGTTCTGTGTCACAACTACACAGTTGCAGAGGTCTACTCGCCTTGATGTGTTATACTATACAGTGTTATAATATGTTGTTGATGTTTGGGTTGAGCCCCCCATCAGCAGAAAGGAATCACACTTTCACCACCTTCCACAACAAGTGTGAATCTCATGCTAAGTGAGAAGTGGAGACAGTTGGGTTGGTTGAAATAGAAGCATGTGTGTCTGTTCCATCAGATGTAGCAACAACTGAAAACAAAAAAAACAAAACAGGTTTTAACAGCAAAACAATAAATTAAGCAATATGTTATTTCCAGGTTCGTAGCATTTCGTTTAAGATTAGTTAGAAAAATTACTAACCAACTTTGTTTGGTAATATAATAGTGGTATTGGCATCTCAGTGTGTAAGTTCAGGTGTATTGTTTTCAGCGCATGGACAGTCGATTACTGAGTAGAAATATTTAGTAGGCTATTAGCTGATTAAATTTTATTTGTGTGGTGCAAGTAACAGCTTCTACCATTAAAGTATGAAGAGTGAACACTTGGTACAGTTGCTTACAGGACTTTTTTGTCTAAAACTGTGTAAAAAAAAAGCTACCCATTTTCACCACTTCACAACTATTTGTCTTTTTGTTTCCACATTGCAAACTGGAGGCTGACTTACAGTAGAGTATAAATTATAATCCAACTCTCTGACCCCCTGGTGTACCCCCACACACAACACCAGTAGCACAGTCACAGAAAGAGCATCTAAAAGTCAAGGAAACACATTTGAAACAAAAAAGAAACTTCTAAGCAGCAGAGAGCAAATGCACTAGAGCTGCTGATTAAATATTTATTATGACATATAGAAGACATAAAAATGTCTGAGCTTCTGGGCTCTGGGTAATTTTTAGTAACCAATAAATATTTCACTTCATTTTGCCCTCTAGTAAGCAGGTGACCTCCATTTCCCTCTCTAGTTTCTCACACACTGACTGTGTGGGAAACCTCTAATGCTTCTTCTTTCCCTCTGCTCTTGTGTTTGTGTTCAACATGTGCTTCCTTGGATGTGTGTGAATGAGGTCATCCTCTAGCTTTCCTGCGTGTGAGATTTCCGTTATGTAACATAATCTGAGACTAAACTGGCAAAGCCTTGATTTCTGAGCCTCACAACATTTCCCCAGATATAAGTTCAGAAGCAAAAACATAGTTAGCATCATTAATTGTATTTATTAATGCATCTCAAAAACAAACTGAATATTTTGAAAAAAATAATTATGGCTTAAATCTCATGATAATAATAAATATGATAGATACATAGATATTAGAGTATTTCCTAAGATCGAAGGATTTATAATAAAGAAATGTCCAACTTCTGAAAAGTATGTTCACGGTTGTGCTCAATACCTCATAGGTCAAGACTCCTTTAGCTCCAAGTACTGCATCATTGCAGTGTGGCATGGGGGTCATCGGCCTGTGGGACCAGTGTTATTGAAGACCCAATACGTCCTCATCCGTTTTGTGTTACTGAATGCTCCAGAAGCACCACTACTTGATGCCATGGGAACAATGGCATCTGGAATTGACGCTACAGTTACTCTTTGTCAGTATAGTACACTGCACGAGCGCCACAATTTGACCCCACAGGAATAACTTTATACATGCACAACTGTGTTAGGATTAGGTACAACAACTTCAGGGTAAAGTTATGTTACAAAATAAATGACATAAACATTAAAACGCTACAATGACAATGACACACACCTATTTCCTTAGTAACCACATCTCGCACATTGTGTTACAATTATCATTAATGCACACAACATCTTTCCCTGATCTCCTGTTGAAAAGTCCCATTGGATGATCCACCACCCTGTCCACCACCCTACAAAACTTTTTCACTTTATGTCATAGCTTTAGGCATCATGTAAGCGTCTGGGTTTCCATTGTTCCACACTAAAAGTGTCAGAGCGTCGATCACTGGGTAATCTAAGCGTCAGCAGGGAAGGACTACTTTTTGATGCCTTGGAAATTGGATCAGGCTGGAAGACCAGGTCCCTTTAAAAATAACCTTCAGCTCATGTTAGTTGTTGATTTGGTTGTTTCTCATCTTCCTCTTGACAATAACCTCTTAGATTCTCGGTGGGGTTTAGGTCAGGAGAGTTGACTTGCCAATCAAACACAGTAATATCAACGGCGGCGAAGCATTTCATAGTAGTTTTAGCACTGTGGGCAGTTATAAGCATAAAGTGTCTAAATTCTCCTGCTAGATTGTTATCTTGTCTGTTATTACTGTTGGTTGAACAGAGTTCTCACCAACCATTGATCAGCAGCAGCCCCCCTCCACTGCCACACCTGGATCACCCACACAGCTACACACCTCAGTTTTCCCCTCCCCCCTGCCCCTACAACTTCTCACCATAAAAGAGGGAGATGTGAATAGACTGTTTAAATGGCTGAACCTCCAGAATGCACCCTGAAGCACTGTGCCAATCAGTTGTCTCAATTTTTAACACCGTCCTGGAGACCTGCTATGTGCCAGCCTGTTTTAATCATACCAGCCCCTAAAAAGGCGAGGATCATGGGTCTCATCTTGTCCCACCTCAAAGACATTACAGACCCTCTTCTGGACCTCCTGCAGTTCACCTACAAAGCCAGCAGATCTGTAGATGCTGCTGCAAATATGGCCCTCCCCTTCATCTTCCAACATCTGGACTTCCCAGGATCCTACACAGAGATACTGTTTGTGGACTTCAGCTCTGCCTTCAATACAATCGTTCTAGCTCTGCTCTGCGACAAGCTGAACGTGCCTGACTTCATGTTCAGGTTGGCTACAAACTTCCTAAAAGACAGACGGCAGTTCCTGAGTCTGGGGAAGCATGTCTCTGACACAATGAGCATGAACACTGGATCCCCCGAAGGCAGTGTTCTTTCGCCTCTTTCGTCATTCTCACTGTATACCAACAGCTGCACATCTGGTCAACAGTTTGTCAATCTCTCTCTCAAGACAGTGGAGATGATAGTGGATTTCACTAGAACCTAGCCCCCTCCCCCCCGTCATCCTCTGTGACACTCCAGGGACCTCTGTCAAGTCCTTCTGCTTCCTGGGCACCATAATCACCCAAGAGCTCAAGTAGGAGTAGAACATCAGCTTAGGCTTAGCAGAGGCTGTACTTCTTGTGGCAGCTGAAAAAGTTTCACCTCCCTGTGAAGATGTTGGTGAACTTCTACACTGCCATCATCGAATCCATTCTCACATTCTCCTTCACAGTCTGGTTCGCTGCGGCCGAGAAAGTTATTGGCTGCAGCCTCCCATCTCACCCGAAGAAGGGCAGCCAGGATTGCAGCTGACCCCTCGCATTCAGTGAACTGTTTCAGCCCCTCCCCTCTGGCAAGAGGCTCCTGTCCATCAAGACCACGACCTCACGCCACAAGAACAGTTTCTTCCCCACTGCAGTCAGCCTGCTGCACAGTGCACAAATCCCCCCCAGATAACAACCCCCCATTCACTCTCCCTTTTCAAGTTGTACTACCTCCCATTGCACACTCACTTTCTGTACATAGCTTCTGATTTTATTTTTTTTGCATTTTATTCTATCTCTGTGTACATCATACTTGTTGGGTGTCACACCTTTGCATTTTAACTTTATATTTTAGATTATGTGGTTCCACTTGACACCAACACAAATTCCTAGTACTGTTAAGTGTCCCTAATTGTGCCTGGCAATTAACAATTTTCTGATTCTTGATAGTCTTTTGAAGCCTGCTGTTCCCTGTTGCTTGTGCACTTTGTCACCAATCTTTTCCCCTCCAGTGAACTTTTCATGAATATGCTTCAGCACATCGCTCACAGACAGCCAGCCCCTTCAGCGATGACCTTTTGATGATCATCTTCAAGACAAAATGTCTTGAAGTCAGCAGCACTCCATATTTGTGGTTGCATGTACTGAACTAGACATAGAAGTACACAGTATTTAGTGTGTACTGTATTAACAGTAATTTATTGAAGAGCTGTAAGCTGTTACCATTCAATTAAGACAAAAAAAATAATCACTTTATGTGTAATGAGTCTAGACTATATGACAGTTTAGCTTTTTTCATTAAGTTACAAAAAACATTTTATTTTTCAAGATATTCTAATGGTTGATGTGTATTAGTGACAAGTCTGGTAATAATTGTAGTAACTGGAGTGTTTAAAGGGCGAGTTTTAACATAATATAATAATTGGTCCTCATCAATTTTTTAAATTTGTTGCTCATGCCCAGTGCACCCCTCACACTGACAAGATAGCATGTTGTTTGAAAAGTTGCTTTCCAATGCATGAGTGACATATGATTAACCAGGTTCTATATCAACATTAGGCCATAGACAGTAATGTAACATCACTGATGTCATGAGGCAACAAATCCAGGTATGTTTATAAAGGTAGCAACTAAACATCCAGATGTTTTCCCTGGATTAAAACCACCCCACTGTTGTCCTTTAAAATACATTCACCTTCAGTTTTACAACAGCAGCAGTTTGTTCTTCATCGGTTTCAGTGATATTTAGCAGGTCAACACGTCTCTAAAAAGCTGCCGTTACTTTGTCATTTTGTTCATGCTGAGGTTTATGAGTTAATGTGTGCACATACAGTAGATAACAGCGTCATTTGTGTCACTGTTTACACACTTCCTCGACTGCTATTAAGGCGTAATCATGACTGACAACACAGTTATTTCTTGACACATGAGGCTTTTTCAACACTTAAAGTGGTTAAAGTTAAGATCACAATTGGAGACGGGGGAAGAAAAAGACTGTGAACAAGCTCAGTAAGGTTTGCCTCTATCCTTTCCACTACTGTTGAACAATACATAAAAGCACTAAGTCCATTTGGACTTTTAAGTCCAAATGGACTTAAAAGTAAGTAAGGGACACTTCAACATGGAGGACCAGGAGCAGAACTGCTCTTTATGTATATTTAAATATTTAGTCAACATCTTGTGTGTTCTAAATCTAAATATTCACACACATTCTGCCTCATTCTGTCTGCACTGAAAAATGGAAAATTAAGGGAAAACCAATAATTTGTTGTATTTAAAATGTCAAGACAATGTCAAGACCATGTTTATGGCATGGCACAGAACATAATTTTAATTTGCTTATAATAATGTTTAGAAAACATTTTAGGGGTACCAGGCATCATTGTGAAATCCCCCTTGAAAAAGTGGTTACTAACCTGAATGGAAACTGCCCGGTTAATCAAAGTTTTAATAACGAATAATTAAACAGCGAGGTACCATGCCATACCATGTACAGTTTTAATGTACATTTGTGGCTGCAGCAAGAAACTATAAGCACTCACATATGTATGTCATTAACTCTGTGTGTTCTCTCCCGTAGTTGTCTTTGTCCTCCTCTGTCCCCCTCTCTCTGTCCCTTTCTGCAGGTGTCCCCCGGCTTTGAAGCTGTGTGTCTTCCAGCGTGCAGCTACTGGTCCTACCAATTTGCCCGATGTTTTGTTGTTGCTTTTTGTTGCTCTGTTCTTTTCTCTCTCCCCTTTCCACTCACCCCAACCGGTCGAGGCAGATGGCCGTCCACCCTGAGCCTGGTTCTGCTGGAGGTTTCTTCCGTTAAAGGGAGTTTTTCCTCTCCACTGTTGCCTATGGCTTGCTCCAGGGGGAATTGTTGGGTTCTCTTTATATATCTTTATAATCTTGACTTTATTCTGTAAAGTGCCCTGAGATGACTTTGTTGTGAATTGGCGCTATATAAATAAAGTTGAATTGAATTGAATTGAACTCACATGGGTTTCTAAAGTTGTTCCTGAGCTCATGCAGGGATTCCAACTAGATAATAATGTGTGTTTTTAATGCAGTGCTGCCTGAGGGTCCAAAAATCAAGGTGTTGAACACTTCAGAAAAACTCTGACAGACTTCTTGACATCTTCTCTGGGATGCTCTTTTGATACTCAACCATGATACTGAGTTGCCAATTAACCTCATAGGTTGTACAGTTAGATGTTCCATCAGCATCAATTTCAGAGTAAACCAATATTTATTCAATCAACAATCAAAATTTCAGTTTCAGCATCTAAAATGTTGCCTATGTAGTTTCCAGTGCTTTGCAAAGCATTGTATTCTCTTATTAGCAACTTTTTACACAATGTCCCAACTTTTTAGGGGAAGGGCTTTGTACTTGAGGTTTATTTTAAACTGTACAGATACAATCATGTAAAAAGCAGCTATTACACTCATGTTAACACTCAGCAAGCCTTTTGTTGGAGGCTTATATATCCTACAAAGATGTGTTGCACATGAACAAAAGGAAGATGAATGAGAAAGAAATAATTATGTGAACAAAGCATGATACAATAATAATATGTAATATTATTACAATAGAGTGTGGTACAAACCTGGCCTGTAATGAGACAAATGGAAGTTAAAATAACAGTAATAACAGTTTCTGTAAAACATCAACCATTTATAGGTGAAGATTCACAGTCATCCAGGCTTGGTTATCCGAAGATTGAATCACTTCAACTGTACTTCTTTCTTCTTGGTTAGAAATGTTTCGCTACTTATCCAAGCAGATTCTTCAGTCTGAATAAATTGGCTAGAGAACCTTGCTATATCCCACCCTGGCCTGAATAGGTGGGAGATGTAATGATTGTGGCCCTAACCCCCTAAACCCCTAATCTGGGGGTCACTAGGTGTGGCCCTCTTGGTGGATGCGTTAGGGTGTTCTTAAGCTTCCTGGGGATGGGTGAAAGGGCACATGAAAAACTAGAGACAGGTTGTGCCTGAGGCCTTCTCCTCCCAAGGACAGCTCCCAAGGCCTGCGATTATCCTAAGTGGGCCTTAAACAAGATGGCCTCCAGATCAAACAGAAGAATGATGGACAGAGTAGAGACTCAGAGTCAAAGGAAAAATCTGGTGATTGCTTACATGGGTCAGAAAAACTCAAAAAGATCTTCAGAAAACCACATACCTGTTCACTTCAAACCCAACAACACACTAAGACAAAGACTCGTCCACACGAAAGACCAACATCTAAATAGCAACTTACTGTATGCAGTCCAGTACAGTGCAGTCTTCAGAGCTCTACATTGGACAAACCAAACAGCCTCTACACAAGAGGATGGCCTAGCAACACAGGGGGAGCAACACCTCATGACCAGATTCAGCAGGGTACCTACACCTGAAGGACAAAGGACACTCATTTGAGGATCACAATATACACATTTTGGACAGAGGAGACAGACAAATGAGAGAGGGGTACATGAAGCCATTTATGTTCACATGGAGAATCCTTTTCTCAACAGAGGAGGCCACTTCACACATCCACAAAGAGGGCCACACCTAAGGACCCCCATCTTAGGGGTTTAGGGAATGTTATGGGAATGTAGAAAATGTTTCTAACCAAGAAGAAAGAAGTCCAGTTGACATGATTCAATCTTCGGATCAATCATTTAGTTTATCTTCCTTATTGCACTTAAACGAGAAGCTCTGATAGAGGTCTTCATGGTTCTGAAGAACTGAGGTCTTGATCCGGGACATGAGTCAGTGGATGTTCTTTGTGACTAAGCAGCTTGTATTCAAAGCTTATAGAATATTAAAGGAATAGTTTGGGATCTTTTCAAGTTGGTCTTAATAGAAACTTGAGTGTTATTTATGCATATGGAATAAGCTGTTCGTAGGTAACTTTTCCTGTTTCCGGTTTTCCTGCTTTTAACAGCAACGTGATTGTGTCCACCTAAAACATGACTACATTGTCTTCTGGAGATTCACTTCAAAGTTCACCTGAGACTCATATGAATATGTCATTCATATTTTTTTCTGTTCTCCTGAGCTGCGGCAGATGGATATGGGCCCCTGGCTATTCATGGTTATGTTCCTATACAACTAAACTGCAAAGGCAACTGCTATTAATTTGTAACATAACATGACAAACTAACAGTTGTGTAGGACTTTAAATTTTAGGAGGATTTCATATTGTATGACAAAGCACAGGCTGATGAATGAATCAGATTACAGGTATGAAAAAGGCAAAATAAGGGAAATTAAGCAAAACACAAATGCATAACCAGTATCCCGATTTCTGTTAATTACCATAATATAATATGCATTTATCTGACAAACACTAACACCGTTTCTATAAAGCTGAGGAGCAGTTAAGGGACTATCAGGAAGAAAAAAAAAATTGTTGAAACACTGACTTTCATAGATTTCATGGTTTTTGAGGAGCTGAAATTTAATGAGTCCCAGGTGAACTTTGAAGTGTTTTTTTTCCACTGACAGATCAGTGTACAGGGTGGCCCTTATTTCTTACTGTGTAGTCATGTTCTTGGTGTAGACATTCGCTGACACTACAGAAAGCAAGAAGTTTTAAGGACCAACAGCCATTCCCATATGCATAAAAAGCACTAAGGTTTCTTCTACTAAAGTCAGCTTGACAGATCCTGAACTTTTTCTTTAATGTCATTCATTGTTAAGAGAAGGAAAAACTGGAGGTTTTAGGAGTGATTTCTAAAAATTCATACTTTTTAATGTTAAAGAGATATTAATGGCATTTCCTGGCACCACAGGCCTGGGAGTGAGGGCTGTCTAGAGCAGACTGCATCACCTACCAGCATGAAGTCATGGTTACCAAGCTGTGTTTGCCCCTGGCAGGTCTCCATTTTCTTATCAGATAATCAGGTTATGATCCTCTCCCCCTGTCCAGACTGTGTTGTTATACTCACTGGACCAAAAGCAGAAATCTCCTCATCATTACATTGCAGATAAACGGCACATCAACCAATAAAAAAACAGGGTTTCAGCTAATCCAATCAAGATCCTTCGGTGAATGTGGCTTCATGTGCACCCATTAAGTTAATGCGTTTGCAGTCAAACCTGGCTGCATGTCCATTCTACCTACCATCTGCTACTCTTTTGAATGTTGACTGACCATATTTGTCTCACTGCATGCTTGGACTTATGTATTACTAATTCGAAAGATAAAGACCACATAGAGTAATGTTTGAAGCAATTACCTTTTCCAAATGAATGTATAAAAAACAAACAAGAAAAACCTACAATTATAACCACATTGCATTTTCTATTAATATATTGTCAATATGTTTAAAATGGACTCAAGTCTTGCAGTACAACATCCAGGTTGTCTGACTATAACATTATTAAAACCTTTTGTGGTTGTGCTTCAAAAGTTAGAGCAGCTGCTTATGGTAAGAGGAAGATTAAAGGCTGACTAAAAGGATAAAAATGTCATGTAATTTTGCAGATAATGTGTTTATTTGCTTTTAAACAAAGGCACAATCTTTTTCTAACCCCAATATGAGTGGTTTTATTGCCTGAACCTAACCAGATACAGGACTTTGGAGTCAATATCAGGTTTGTGGCTTCACTGTCCTGCGGATTGAACACCTGCCACACTCCCCAACTAACTCCATGCAACTCCCCTTCTCCTAATAAAAGTAATGTTTCAGTCAAAAATATTTTACATCAGAACATGTTTGCTACAAACACAATCACATTTGCAGTTTAGTTGTATGGGAGTTGCTCATCCATGACATGTTTGTACTTTTTGAATTAAATATAGATTTCATATGACTTGCATATGATTGGATTTTATTTTTATTTACATTTGACACTGTGTCATACTTTTTAATGTTAAACTATGTTTGTTTGGATGCACGGTTGCAAAATGTTAAAGCAGGTGATCTAGCATGGATGTTAGTGGGTGCCCTACTGTGTAAATGATCCAGTATAGTGTGATTCTTTCCACATTTCCTTACCTGTAATATACTAAGGACCACTGCCAGACTAGAACTGGACATTACGTTGTCTTCACTGCTCTGGGATATGATCGATCAAACTAAACTTTTAATGTTTTATCCCTGTAAATGACTGCATAGTAGAGCTTGAAACACAGAGCTGTGACATGATTCCACAGTCATTTACAATAACACTGTAACATAAAGGAAATTAAATATAAACACTGGGACAAGAGAAATGGTCTGGTTTTGCTAAGATTTACACTTGAAACATACCATTCAGAGCCTTCCATGCTTGGTTCACTCTCATCCTTTCCGTTTCTCGCGTGTGGAATTAGACATCTGTAACACATCTCAGCTGGCAGATTTATTGGTTCTTGTGCCGGGCTTAATGGTGCACTTGACAACTTTCTCTGGCTCATTGAGCAGGCTCGCTCCTAGAGAAACCCACTTCACTTCCTTCATCGTGACTTACTGTATTGTCCTGTCAGGCTGAATGGGGCTGTTGATCCATTCAGTACCAGCCATGGAGACCTGGATTAGCTAAGGTCTGGCAAGATGGACAGGTCTAAAGAGTGGATAGGGAGTGCAGGATTTTCCCATTGTCAGTTTAAGGGCACTATGTGTAAATGTGTTGTTTTTATAAAGGGGAACTCCCATTTGGCCTTTGAGAACAGTATATGCTGTATTGCTAGATCATGCACAAACAAATTGTACAAAACCTCCAGAATTGTTCTGTTTTCAGTGACTAACTGCAGCACGAGTTTTAATGTCACATAGCACTTGATGGTCTGTCCTGTTGCTCACATCAACCTGACCGCAGTCTGCTTCAATTACTCAGGCTGCAGGACAAACAACATCTTAATGTGTAAGATGAGCAGAACCAAATGACAGTCTGACCAGAAATAACTTGGAACAGCAAGGTTTTTTAAAAAAGCTGTGAGTGGTGACAGTGGGTATCTCAAAAGATCAGCAGAGGTTTGATTTGATCATTAATGGCAGAACCAAGGTCAGTTTTCCCTAACATATTACTGACACGGTACACAAACAATAATTGACCAAGCGGATTCCACATCATGAATGAACTGTTGTATGCCATAGGGCGTAGACAGATGACTGGTCTCATACCCCTTTACATACTGCAGGACCTTGAAACTGAGGGAGTGCATTTTGGTCTCTTCTTTTCAGTTGTTTGTTTTTTCTTTTGAGAAGTTTGGAGTAGTTTTGTGTCTGATTTAGGTTGTTTGTCTTTTTGTTGGTTTAGGGACTGTTTACGTTGTTTGGTGCTTGAAACTAAAAAATATGAGCACTCACACACGGTGGGTCTGGGTCAGAGGCCTTAGATTTGTGGCCACAATAAGCTCAATTTGTCAGGACCCAAGGTGGACCCAAGATAAGTAGAATGAGCTTTGAGTTTATCAATAACACAGGGAAAAACTACTAACAAAAACTCGCTCCTATAACAGAGGACAAACAGACACAAAAACTCAGAGGGAAAACTACAAAAGTAGAAAACAAGGAATTAAGTCGGAACGAGGCACTAGGAATTTAACAAGGGCAGAATGGGAGATGAACATAGAAGGAGAAAGGTGGCAACTAAAACTAGAGACAATGACACCAACAACCAAACCTAAAGAGAAACCTAAACATTCACGAAACCATCAATTAAACAAAAAAGTATACTAGAAAACAAGTCATACCCCACCCAACTAAACCCCCACACAGGGAAAGACTGACACAGAGTGAAAACCAAAATCAAACCAAACAGAAAACAAAGTCCACAAGAACTGGGTCATGAGTCCAAGAACCTTGAGTTGGGTAAACTAGGAGACGGCTTGTTGCACAGATGGCAGCAGCAAACAAAGACAATGATCCAACCAGGAACCAGGGGAGAGCTGGGTTTAAAAAGGGCAGGGGAACAGGTGAAAACAACAGAGGGTGTTGATGAGAGGTAAGCTGGAGAAATAAACTGGGGAAAGGAAGTTGAATAAAGGGGGAACAAAATAAAAGTCCAGGGCAGGAAGTGAATGTGGGGGTCAGATCATGACACAATTAGTAATTTATGACTTTAACAAATTGAAATAAATCTACGTGACCTAAGTATTAAACTTTAATCTCTCCACAACAATGAATCAAATTTTGTGGTACAAGTTTGTATAAAAGTTTTCAGAATACCCTTGAATAACTATTTCAATTCAATTCAATTCAACTTTATTTATATAGTGCCAATTCACAACAAAGTCATCTCAGGGCACTTTACAGAATAAAATCAAGATTATAAAGATGTATAGAGAGAACCCAACAATTCCCCCTGGAGCAAGCCATAGGCAACAGTGGAGAGGAAAAACTCCCTTTAACGGAAGAAACCTCCAGCAGAACCAGGCTCAGGGTGGACAGCCGTCTGCCTTGACCGGTTGGGGTGAGTGGAAAGGGAAGAGAGAAAAGAACAGAAGAGAAAGTAGAGAGGGTGTCTGCTTCCCGAATCTGAACTGGGAGCTGGTTCCACAGGAGAGGAGCTTGATAGCTAAAGGCTCTGCCTCCCATTCTACCTTTGGAAATTCTGGGAACCACAAGTAGGCCTGCATTCTGAGAGCGAAGTGGTCTACTGGGATGATATGGTGCTATGAGGTCTTCTATATATGATGGAGCCTGACCATTCAGAGCTTTATATGTAAGAAGCAGGGTTTTAAATTCTAGTCTAGATTTAATGGGAAGCCAATGGAGAGAAGCTAGTGAAGGTGAAATATGATCTCTCTTGCTAATTCCAGTCGGCACGCTTGCTGCAGCATTTTGGATTAATTGCAGGCTCTTTAGGGAGTTACTGGGGCATCCTGAAAGTAGGGAATTACAGTAGTCCAACCTAGAGGTAACAAATGCACGGACCAGTTTTTCGGCATCACTATGAGACAGGATGCTCCTAATTTTGGCAATGTTCCGTAGGTGGAAGAAGGCTGTTCTAGAGATTTGTTTTATATGTGAGGTAAAGGACAAATCCTGGACAAAAATAACTCCAAGGTTCCTTGCAGTAGTACTGGAGACCAGACTTATGCCATCTAGAGTAACAGTATGGTTGGACATCATGTCTCTGAGATTTTTATGCCCAAATACTATGACTTCAGTTTTGTCTGAGTTTAGAAGTAAAAAACTGTGGGACATCCAGGCCTTTATGTCTTGTAGGCATGCTTGAAGCTTTATTAACTGATTATTTTCATCTGGTTCCATAGATAAATATAGCTGGGTATCATCACCATAGAAGTGGAAATTTATGGAGTGTTTTCTAATTATGTTGCCTAAAGGAGACATATATAAAGTAAAAAGTATTGGTCCTAACACAGAACCTTGTGGAACTCCATAGCTAACCTTTGTGTGCATGGAGGATTCATCATTAACATGAACAAATTGAAATCTATCAGATAGATAAGATTTAAACCAACCTAGTGCAGTTCCTTTAATCCCAATTTCATGTTCTAGTCTCTGTAATAAAATGTTATGATCAATGGTATCAAATGCAGCACTAAGATCTAACAGAACAAGTATAGAGATGAGTCCATTATCTGATGCCATAAGAAGATCGTTGGTGACTTTTACCAGTTAAAAACTAGACTAACTTTGAGGCCTATTTGTTTGTGCAGCTACTGTTTTTATTTATTATTTATTTTTAGGATGAGTTCTCTTTTAAATATTAGACATTCTATACATGTCTGCTTTAAATGTTCTAATAGACAAATAGTATTTCAGTGTTGGATCTCTTGACTACCATAGTTTTCCCAAAGCTTTTCTGACTTTTACTTTGATGCTAAAGATCATTGCCACATTGCCCATATCATGGTGTATAGCCATGTTATTTAGAACAAGATGTATTAAAATAACAGTCCACTTCTGTGGACCTTTAAAACCATGACCGCGAAAAGTGTCAGCAGTTTTCATGATGTCAGTGAAACTAAACGCTACAGTTGTTCTGTCCATTATTCATCAAGCTTGGTCTAAAATGTATTTCTGCCCCTGGCACTATCTCCAGACTCATGTTCATTGTGACTGCTGAATGAACTGCTTGCTCATTTCTCAATTCTCAGCTCTATTATTCTGCTGTCTGCACCACCATCCACATGGCCCACTCTCTTCTCCTACAAGTTAAAAGGACTCGGAATCCCTCTGACTGAGAGGACAACAGATGCAGCACACCGCCTGCTTGAAACCCAGCCATTAATCACAGTGCTGTTAATGAATGGGGCTTAGTCAGTGGAGCAAGAGGTAAAAAAGAGAAACACTTCTTATTTCATTAAGAGGAAAAGCACAGATTGACAACGATTGGCAGAGCTGAGGGAATCCCTGGAAGCAGATTGTACTATTCATTTGGAGCTTCGCAGAACATTTTTAGAAAATGAAAAACAGATTTTGCATTTTTTCCTTGACAAAAGCAGTCACTGGTCATTTCAGCACACTGTTAGTGCTTCTATTCTCTGGAGGAGGCATGAAGTCATTAACTAATTGCCTACACTGAAACAAGTTGTAAATGTAGATTACTCAGCACATTAACAACCTCCTCCATATTGAACATGAGCTTTTTAAACTTTTCTAAAAATGTGTTTAAACACTGTCTAATAAAAGTAAAACCAAATCCATTCATGTTCTGTCCAACATTAAGCTGAGAAGTGTGGGCCATGTGTTATGGGCCAGAAGCCACTGGGGAAAGGGGAGTTGTTGCTACAGTATTAGTTTCCCCATGAGCTCCAAAAAGAGCTTCTTAGTTAAAGCAACAGATGCCAGGTGTCAAAAGTCACAGGGTGTATACCCCCAACCCACCACCTTCCCCCAACTCCCCCTTCTTCGACAGAAGGCAGATAGGGGGGACAAACAGCCTCTGGGTCCCTTTGAGGGCCCAAACAAAAACAGTTCTTTCTTCAAGGCATCTGACGCTCAAGGCTTTGTCTTCTTTGGAAACAAGCAGCCCGGCTCCTCACTGGAATAGCTGGGAATTAACTAAAGGATAATTATCGGAAAGAAAACACTTTATGATTCTTGAAGTTGAGCTTAGTACTTTCTTTTGCCCGAGAATGGGAATCAGAATATTTGTGGTTTGGAATAGTGACTGTGGCCTATAGTGCCGCACGGACTGTCTTTATACCGTAGGTAGTTTGTACAGGACATTTACTGAGTGTTTTGTTGTTAAGGAACAAATAGCCAAGACAGCCATCTTATGTGTGCTTCATTTACTATGACAATGTGACAAGAAGTTGCTGAGGGTACGCAATTACTGACACTGTGATTGTGCTGAGAAAGACACCAGAGAAGAGACTTTGGCTCCTAAAAGATCACAAAGTTTGATTTCAAATTTAGCAAAATTACAATATTTTAGTCTGTTGAAAAGTCTGTTTAATTTTACTGCTGTCAGTAGAGTTTAATGGAAATTTGTGCTATAGATTGGAAGAAAGTTGTGAACTAATGTGGTTGCCTGAATTTTATTCTTTCCTTAAACCTTATTACTGTGGAAGAGCTGGCATCAGAGGTTCACAGCCTGTAGCAATAGAGTTAGAGTAGCTGGTTTAACAGGCTGCAGTATGTTATTTCAGGCCACTTTTTCAAAGGGGGTGACCATGTGGCTACTTCTCTCAGTCCTGTCCCAAATTCACACAAGGAATCATGTTGATAAACATGATTCCATGTTGATAAACATGATTCCTGATGATTCCTGATGGTCACTGGAGTAATACATATATATATGTGTGTGTGTGTGTGTATATATATATATATACACACACACACACACACACACATACATACATATATATACACACATACACACACATCCAGACCAGAAGATCTACAGGTTGATTCATGTATATTTCAGGTCAAATTAAATTCACCTGTAAAGGTTATAGTGCATTTTAGGTGCATTTGGAAATTTCACCCAAAAATCTAATATTCCTATCTTTTTGTGAGTAGTGTTTGACTGTAAATAGTGATAAACCACAGATCCACTTGGTGCTCTGACATACAGTAAATACTTCACTGACATTGATGCACAGTTTTCCAGATAGAACCTTTAAACCCTCTCCTCTTCATCAGTGATGTTGAGATAAAGGAAAGAAGTGGCCGTACTGTGTCACTAACTAAACAACTTGAGGGGCTGTCTCCCTGCTGTGCCAGTCAAACATGTCTCTGGTCCCATCTGAATGCAGTGACACAATGCTTAAAAGTATAGAGTTGCTGCTTTTTGGAATTAAGCTCTGTTTGACATGAAAACATAAAAAGGTTGACCCTTCCACATATACAGAACCTTTAGTATGAGCTGATTTTGGTTCCTTTTTAAACTCAATTAGCAAACCTGCGTATTATCTATATAATTTCTATATTGTTTAATGTGAATCAGTATGGATGTATCTGTACAGTGAAAAGCTTGAAAAGGGATACATCTCTTCTACATTATCATCTGTTTATTTAGACCTAACAAAACTGCATCATTTATCATGAGAGGAAAAGGAGCAGTGTGACCAAATCATTACGTTTTTATGCCAATGTCCTCTGATGATGTTTAAAATTAGTAATTACAGAGAAGGGTAGAAGCAGCCAAAGGTGGTCATCTTAACTGCTCTGCTTTTAAGCAAGAAATATGACAGCCTGCAATGAGAAGAGAGAGTGATTGTAAGCCACTACTGCACTATTCACGTGGGAGTTAATGACGCCCGATTACGCAAGTTGGAAGTCACTAAAATGAATGTTGCATCGGTGTGTAACTTTGCCAAAACAATGTCGGACTCCGTAGTTTTCTCTGGACCCCTGCCAAATCTGACCAGTGACAACATGTACAGCAGCATGTCGTCATTCAACCTCTGGCTGTCTAGGTGGTGTCCAGCAAACGATGTGGGCTACATAGACAATTGGAAACGTTTTTGGGGAAAACCTAGGCTTATTAGGAGAGATGGCATCCATCCTACTTTAGATGGTGCAGCTTTCTTATCCTGAAATATGGCTGATTTTATTAGACAACCAAAAGTATGACAATCCAGAGTTGAGCCTAGGATGCAGAGATCCAGTCCTACACGCCTCTCTGCAGTGCCCTTACAACCGTCACCCCCCCACAACTCCCACATACCTATAGAGACTGTGTCTGTTCCCTGACCAACTAAATTACATAAACTAAAAACGACAACAAGAGGAGTTAATCATGATAAACTAATAAAAGTTAAGACTACTCCTCTTACAGAACAAAACCCCAAAACTATTAAATGTGGATTATTAAATATCAGATCTCTCGCTTCTAAATCTCTGTTAGTAAATGACTTAATAAGCGATCATCAATTCGATTTATTTTGTCTCACTGAAACTTGGTTGCAGCAGGAAGAATATGTCAGTTTAAATGAGTCAACCCCCCCAAGTCATATTAATTATCATGTTCCTAGAAGCACAGGCCGAGGTGGAGGAGTAGCAGCAATCTTCCATTCTAGCTTATCAATAAACCCTAGATCTAAACAGACCAAAACAATATTTCCTCACAACTCTTCTGTCTGACGATTTTTTAATAACATTTGAATTTACAATAACAGACTATACAGCAGTTAGGGAAAAATTCCACTATAGCAGATGCTTAAGTGAAAAAGCTGTCAACAAATTTAAAGAAATTATTCTTTCATCATTTGCTTCACCATATGTCAATTCAATGAAAAGTAGCCACCTTAATGTTACTCCTGCACAAGTAGATTTTCTTGTTGACAATTCTGCAGCCTCACTACGTACAATACTGGATAGTGTTTCACCTCTGAAAAAGAAGGCAGTAAACCAGAAGAGGTGATCTCCATGGTATAGTTCGCAAACACGCAACTTAAAACAGACAACACGAAAGTTAGAAATGAAGTGGTGTTCCAGAAATTTAGAAGAATCTCATTTAGCCTGGAAAAATTGTTTAAAAATGTACAAAAAAGCTCTCAGTGATGCCAGAACAGCATATTAATCATTTATAGAAGAAAACAAGAACAACCCCGGTTTCTGTTCAGGACTGTAGCCAGGCTGACTAAGAGCCATAGTTCTGTTGAGCCTAGTTTTCCTTTAACTCTGAGCAGAAATGACTTCATGACTTTCTTTATGAATAAAATTGTAGCTATTAGATAAGAATTCACCAGATCCTCCCCCCAAATATTACAGATAGATCTTCATGAATCATCAATAAGGCCCCAATCCCTGTTAGACTGCTTTTTACCCATAGATCTCTCTGAGCTAACTTCAATTATTACCTAATCTAAACCAACAACCTGTCTGCTAGACCCTATTCCAACTAAGCTGCTCAAGGAAGCTTTACCGTTAATAGATAATTTCGTATTAGATATCATCAATCTATCTTTAGAAACAGGCTATGTACCACAGGCCTATAAGGTAGCTGTAATTAAACCACTACTTAAAAAACCCTGTCTTGACCCAGGTGTTTTACCCAATTACAGACCAATATCTAATCTCCCCTTCATTTCTAAAATACTTGAAAAAGTAGTTGCAAAACAATTATGTGACCAACTTTACAGGAATAATTTGTATGAAGACTTTCAGTCAGGATGTAGAGTTCATCATAGTACAGAAACAGCACTGGTAAAAGTCACCAACGATCTTCTCATGGCCTCAGATAATGCACTCATCTCTATACTTGTTCTGTTAGATCTTAGTGCTGCATTCGATACCATTGATCATAACATTTTATTACAGAGACTGGAACATGAAATTGGGATTAAAGGAACTGAACTAGGTTGGTTTAAATCTTATCTGTCTGATAGATTTCAATTTGTTCATGTTAATGATGAATCCTTCATGCACACAAAGGTTAGCTATGGAGTTCCACAAGGCTCTGTGTTAGGACCAATACTTTTTACTTTATATATGTCTCCTCTAGGCAACATTATTAGAAAACACTCCATAAATTTCCACTGTTATGTTGATGATACCCAGCTATATTTATCGATGGAACCAGATGAAAATAATCAGTTAATAAAGCTTCAAGCCTACAAGGCATAAAGGCCTGGATGTCCCACAATTTTTTACTTCTAAACTCAGACAAAACTGAAGTCATAGTATTTGGGCCCAAAAATCTCTAGATGGCATAAGTCTGGCCTCCAGTACTACTGCAAGGAACCTTGTAGTTATTTTTGACCAGGACTTGTCCTTTACCTCACATATAAAACAAATCCCTAGAACAGCCTTCTTCCACCTACGGAACATTGCCAAAATTAAGAGCATCCTGTCTTCCCATTAAATCTAGAATAAAATTTAAAACCCTGCTTCTTACATATAAAGCTCTGAATGGTCAGGCTCCATTATATATAGAAGACCTCATAGCACCATATCATCCCAGTATACCACTTCTTCTGAGAATGCAGGCCTACTTGTGGTTCCCAGAATTTCCAAAGGTAGAATGGGAGGTAGAGCCTTTAGCTATCAAGCTCCTCTCCTGTGGAACCAGCTCCAAGTTCAGATTCAGGAAGCAGACACCCTCTCTACTTTTAAGTCTAGGCTTAAAACCCTTCTCTTTAATAAAGCATATAGTTAGTTATAGTTATGCTGCCATAGGCTTAGACTGCTGGGGGACCCACCCCCCGATGCACTGAGCTCCTTTCCTGATCTTGACCATCTCTCCTCTCCTCTCATCCCGCAATTGTCACCACTGTATGTCATTAATTCTGTGTGTTCTCTCCCGTAGTTGTCTTTGTCCTTCTCTGTCCCCCTCTCTCTGTCCCTTTCTGCAGGTGTCCCTGGCTTTGAAGCTGTGTGTCTTCCAGCGTGCAGCTACTGGTCCTACCAACCTGCCCGATGTTTTGTTGTTGCTTTTTGTTGCTCTGTTCTTTTCTCTCTTCACTTTCCACTCACCCCAACCGGTCAAGGCAGATGGCCGTCCACCCTGAGCCTGGTTCTGCTGGAGGTTTCTTCCATTAAAGGGAGTTTTTCCTCTCCACTGTTGCCTATGGCTTGGCATCTTTATAATCTTGCCTTTATTCCGTAAAGTGCCCTGAGATGACTTTGTTGTGAATTGGCACTATATAAATAACGTTGAATTGAATTGAATTGAAATTCATTTACATTTAGTCATTTAGCAGACGCTTTTATCCAAAGTCACTTACACGTGAGGTACAAGGCAGTAAAAATCTAAGTCAAGGAGAAAACATCAAAGGAAAGTCCTATCAGAATAGTGTTCACATTTCACGAGATGCAAGTGCAAGAAAGAACAGAACAGAAAGTTGTTGGGTTTTTTTTAAAATAGATTTAAGTGCATAGGAAGATGCGGAAGAGTTTTTTAAATATTGGGAGTGAGTTCCCCACCATCGTGGGAGTTTTGCTTGGTGTCTTCTGTACGGTGCTGGGACCACCAGACAGCGTTTGTTGGCAGACCACAGCAGACGGGAAAGAATTGTAGAACTGAATGAGGGAATTGAGATAAGCAGGAGCTGTTGAGGTGATCACTCTGTAGGCAAGAGACAGAGCTTTGAACCTGATGCAAGCAGCTACAGGAAGCCAGTGTAGAGCTCTGACCACTTAAAAGTGGTGTGACATAGGTCCTTTTTGGCTGATTAAAAATGAGGCATGCTGCTGTGTTTTGGATCATCTGCAAGGGTTTGATTGTGGATACCGGTAACCCTATTAACAAAGCGTAGCAGAAATTAAGACGAGATATGACCAGCGCATGTACAAGGAGTTGGGTTGTATATTCCGTGATGTAGGGTTTGATCTTCCTGATGTTGTAGAGGGAAAATCTACATGCCCTAGAGACGGAGGAGATGTGGTCCTTAAAGCTCAGTTGGTCATTGATGATGACCTCCAGATTTCTGACAGACTTAGTGGGGACAATCTCTGTAGATCCAATGCTGATGCTGATGTTGTGTTGCGTCGAAGGTCTGGATGGGAAGACAAGGACTTCGGTCTTGGAGAGGTTGAGCTGTAGATGTCTTTATCTCATCCAGGCAGAGATCTCTGAGAAACAGGCAGAAATGTGTGATGAGACAGTGGAGTCCTCTGGTGGAAAGGAAAGGAAGAGCTGTGTTTCATCAGCATAATTGATAGGAAACACCATGTGAGTGGATGAGGGAACCCAGGGATGTAGTATAGATAGAAAAAAGAACCGGACCAAGAACTGAACCCTGCGGCACACCGGTAAAGAGGCTATGAGAGTGAGAAACATGCCCTTACTAGGATACCTTGAGCTGATCCAGAGATGCCTAAGACAGGGGTACCATTTCTGTGGAGTGACCCCTCTTGAAGCCAGACTGACATCGAGGAAGTTGTTCTTGGAAAGAAAGTCTGAGAGTTGATTGAAGACTGCTCGTTCCATTGTCTTGGCCAGAAATGGAAGAAGGGAGACAGGTTGGTAATTCTCCACAAGGGAGGGATCAAGAGAAGGCTTCTTGAGCAGTGGGGTAATCTAGGACTGCATGAATGAGGTCAGAAAAGTGTTGTGACAGATGTGTTAATGACTTATGTAATAGCTGGCCTTAGTGCGGGTGCAACTGCTTGAAGGAGAGTGGAAGGGATTGGATCCAGAGAGCAGGTGGTCGGATGGTTAGAGAGGAGGAGGGTGGATACGTCGTCCTCAGTCAGAGTTGAAAATGATGAGAGCAATGCAGTGTTGGAAGAAGTTATCAGGATGTCACCATCTGGAGGAGAGAACTGTGAGCTGATGGCTGCCACCTTATAAGTAAAGAAGCCGGCAAAGTCGTCAGCAGTGAGAGAGGTAGATGGAGGAGATGGAGGTGGGTAGATGAGTGATTTGAAAGTTGAGAACAGCTGTCTGGTGTCCGAGTTGTTGCTGAGCTTCTCCTGGTAGTAATCCTGATACTCAGCAAGAGCACATGGAGTCTTGGATTTGCGTCACTTCCTCTCAGCACTCCTGAGCGTTGTGCATTGCTCATGGATCCAGTCGGTGAGCCAATGATTAGAACTGTATCACAAAGATGTAAACAGTTATTGTGTGGAAACTAATTAAAGCATCATATGCTCTGGTGAATATATATAATATTAGTAGCAGATATGCAGTTTGCGTATCGTCCAAATCGTTCCACGGACGATGCCATCTCCACGACCCTCCATCTGGCCCTCACCCACCTGGACAGTAAGGACTCATACGTACGAATGCTGTTCATTGACTTCAGCTCAGCATTCAACACAATCATCCCTCAGCACCTGACCGAGAAATTGAGCATACTGGGCCTGAACACCTCCCTCTGCAACTGGATTCTGGACTTCCTGACTGGGAGACCCCAGTCAGTCGGATCGGGAACAACATCTCCAGCACCACCACACTGAGCACTGGAGCCCTCAGGGCTGTGTGCTCAGCCCTCTGCTGTTCACTCTGCTGGCGCACGACTGTGTAGCAATGCACAGCTCAAACCACATAGTCAAGTTTGCTGATGACACGACCGTGGTGGGTCTAATCAGCAAGAACGACGAGTCAGCCTACAGAGAGGAGGTGCAACGATTAACAGCCTGGTGTGGAGCAAACAACCTGTCTCTGAACGTTGACAAAACTAAAGAGATGGTTGTGGACTTCAGGAGAGCACAGGGTGACCATTCTCCATTGATCATCGATGGATCCTCAGTGGAGATAGTCAAGAGCACCAAATTCCTTGGTGTTCATCTGGCGGACAACCTCACCTGGTCAGTCAACACCAGCTCCATCACCAAGAAGGCCCAGCAGCGTCTCTACTTCCTGAGAAGGCTGAGGAAAGCCCATCTCCTCCCCATCCTGACCATGTTCTACAGAGGGACCATTGAGAGCATCCTGAGCAGCTGCATCACTGCCTGGTTTGGGAACTGCACCGTCGCGGATCGCAAGACCCTACAGAGGATAGTGAGGACAGCTGAGAAGATCATCGGAGTCTCTCTGCCCTCTATCATGCACATTTACACCACACGCTGCATCCGCAAAGCCAACAGCATTGTGGACGACCCCACACACCCATCACACACTCTTCACACTCCTGCCATCAGGAAAGAGGTTCCAAGCATTCGGGCCACCACATCAGACTATGCAACAGTTTTTCCCACAAGCCATCAGGCTCCTCAACACACAGAACTGAAATAGAACTTAAACACACTGCAAACCGAACTCAGCACATTCTCATCACTCACTACTCATCTCATTCCACCACCACTTATTTATTATTATTTACTTTTATCATTCTACATTTACTGCACTACACTGTTTTACCTGCTGTTTTGCACATTCCAATGCAATTGCACTTTTTACATGCTGGACATTTAAATGCACTATACCGTTTACATGCTGCTCTTTTTTTTAACACCCCTAGCACACTTAACTGAACTGTACTGTACTGTAAAATAGTATACAGTAGGTTTACTGGTCGGCACTGTCTTGGGTCTTGTGTCTTGTGTCCTGTCCTGTGTTACTTGTGTTGTCTGTCTACACTGTCCCTCTGTACTGTTTTTTCGTCTGCACTGTTTGCACTTGGTTGCACTCGATGCACTTTATTATAGCTTGTGTTGTTTGTAGCACCTTGGTTCTTGGAGGAACGTTATCTCGTTTCTACTGTGTACTGTGTACCACTGTGTATAGTAGAAATGACAATAAAAGCCACTTGACTTGACTTGATATAAATGCATTAAAAATGCACCAAAACTATTTGCTGACACCGCTCTTACAGCACAGTGCAGAGATCATGGATCTAAAGCTAAAACATGTGTTGTATTGAAGGAAATATATTAAATACCCTAGAGTGAAATGCATCCAATTTCCACTATGATTAAAAAAACAAGCATGATCTGCTCAGTGACTGACACTAAAAACATCTCTAGACAGATTTCATCAGCATGATAACAGAGCAGAAATCTACAGAAATTAGCCACTAATGCCCATTTTCCAATAATTTACTACCAAAAAGCTTCCCTGACAATGGTTGTAGTCATCACGACATAAGTCATAGACCCTGGAGCTAAGTCTATGTCATCATGATTAGGAAGGGGCCAGAGGATTTAGCTGAACTGCCAAAAAAAAAAAGAAAAAAAAATGAGGGGGGAGAAACAAATGGGCGTAGTGCTTCTTTTGGATTCACATACAGTTCTTTGAGATAAGACAGCTGTGTGCTCGCTTCAACTTCAACTCACCATAGACTGTATTGAGGAAAACTGGCCATAGTCAGGCAAAATTTCTTCCTGTTAAGAAATATATCAGTATTTTCATGAACACTATCATGGCTGGTTCACCCTTAGTAAGCACATGTGACAGGACTGACCTGTTCACAGCCCATCTGATCATCTGTTTGCTTGTGTTTTGTGAGAACAGTAGTAGTGATGATATGAATAATGGACAGATGTGGTAATAAAGTGGCTTAATCTTTTAAATAAAATGTAAAAGAAAAACGGACTTTTAAAGATTCTCAAGTTTTGACTTTATGTTCACTAAAACTGACAGTGCGGTATATTTTCTATTCAGAGATAATACAGAGTAAATTATTTCTGTCTATTGAAACTAATTTGATACAGATACAGTATCTTAGATGATTTACTAAACTTTCAAGACTGTGTCATCTCACAGTATCTGTGAGAGCAAACAGAGCAGTGGAGTGAACCAAGGTGAGAGGAGATGTGGAGGGAGGTGATGTTTGGAGTGCTGATGATGAAAAGAACAGCCCAAGAGGATGTTTTGTTGTCAAGTTCAAAGTAGAGACCTCATCATGGATGGTAGGTGGCTGCTCCTTGAGGCTGAGCATGGAGTAGAGTCCTCATTAGCATTGCAGCTGACAAAAGCAATGCTTTTAATGAATCTCTCCATTTCTGTCACTACATTAAATGCCAGAAGAGTACACAATAGAGGGATCCCCTTGTCTTTGATGTATGGAGACTGGCTGCTCCACCATGTACCCTATCCATCTGGCCTGAACTAACAGTAGCAGTTCTACATCAAATCTCATTAGTGCTGACTAATATTCTTTTCATCTTCCACAAAAGGCTTCCATTGTGCCAGCACTAAAATGCATTCCTTAGCTCCCACTTGTCTTTCCTGTGTCTCAGAGCGGAGGGGTGGGGGCAGAGACGGAGGTGAAGATGGTGTAAAAAACAAAACAAAAAGAAGGAGATTACAGCAGTCCCATTGTACAATTGATTCATGTTGGAAAATGAATATGCAGGCTGCTAAACACACACACACACACACACACACACACACACACACAGCGGAGGATGAGCAGCACATTAACAGTGCAGCAGCGAAAGCGTCAGTGCTATGTGTGTGTGTGTGTGTGTGTGTGTGTGTGTGTGTGTGTGTGTGTGTGTGTGTGTGTGTGCATACACGGGAAGAATTCACGTCCAAGTTAAAAGGTAAAAAAGTGTAGTTCAGCCGTGTTCTGGAAGTGTTCATAGCCCAATATATTACACTATTACACCCTGAAACACAAGAAAATAGGCTTGAAGCATAAAATTATAATCACTCTTCCCATACAAGCAGGAACTTAAACTCCAAGGGAGAGGAGAGTAGTAGAGACCCCAGTGACTTTTAGAAAGTTACTAAACTAACAGCACAGTCAAGTGACAGCTGTTCAAATAGTTAGTATAAGAAAGTGTTGATTGACAATTACAATTAGTCATTTAGCCAAAAGCAACTTACAACTAAGCAGCAGACAACTTGGCAGATCATTGTGTTTCCCAAGGACACTTCAGCTTGTAGCTAGGATGAACCGGAGTCGAAATACTGACCCTGTGGTTTGTGGACGAATGCTCTACTAATTGAGTCAATACCAACTGCCAGGAGACTGAGCTGGAGACCTGGAGCTATGTTGACACTATATGGAACGCCACAGGGTCTCAAATTGGACCATGAATATCCATTTCTGAGTTTATGTGAATCCTGTGATTAGTTTTTGAGATTTGTTGGACCAAAGTCCTGCCACTTATAAAAACTGACTTATAATCCCACACATGGTGAACAACCACCAGCAGCCCAGATATGTGAGGCAGTTGATCATTACAGGGGAGGCAGGACAGCACAGCATTTCAGTCTGACCCAAGTGGAGGGTGCTGAACATAATCACAGTGCACTGCTTTGCTTTTCATTCTCCTTCCATTATTAACTGGTGACTGTATTTTGTGCTAAAGGAAAGCAGGTCAGTGGGGTCGGGCAGTCTTTCTGGACACCAAAATGCCCCAAAACAACACAGCGCCTCTAAAAACACCACATTAATATAGATGCATGTGTCCGTGGAAATATGACTTAAGCTCTTACACCAGTACATGTCCCCTGTGCATGACTAGAAGCTATAAACAAAGG
The DNA here is from genome assembly GCA_020496755.1 of Channa maculata. Taxonomy (NCBI): domain Eukaryota; kingdom Metazoa; phylum Chordata; class Actinopteri; order Anabantiformes; family Channidae; genus Channa; species Channa maculata. The sequence continues at coordinate 21,843,335 of CM035616.1, read as the reverse complement.
TGTGGTATTTGTACTTACTGGATAATAACAAAGATAGAAAATCGATAGAAAGATGGAATAATAGAAATATGTGTTTGTGTAGTCTGTTAAATTGCTTCCTTTGGGAAAAATGTTTGTTCTGTTCATTCATTCATTTATTGTAATTTTATATCAATTTCAGTTTGCTCCAGTCTAGTAAAATGGATGTTAGAAGAAATTAAAGGCAGCAGTCATGGCTTACTTTATATTTATTAATGAAGCTCAATCAGGAAAGTCATTGTTAGGCTTGACCCGATTATTCCGTTTTTTTAAAGGGGGTGTTTGAGCTTATCTTTTTGTTGGAGATCAAGCTACCTTGTTCTGTAGTGTGACAAATATCAATGCACACAGCTTTGAGTGTAGCACAAAGGAAACCTTTCAACGCTTGACTTTTTGATGCCTAAAGCAATGATACAGTAAATACAGTAAGAAACTTGTGTAGCAAAGGGGGACAGGATGTTGAATAGCACAATAAGGCTTTTCCACAGGAGACCAGGGTTTGTCAGGGTTTGTGAGACATTGTGTGTTTTAGTGATGATAGTCACACAACGTAGTGCACATGGTCACTATAGTAAGGAAGTAAGTTTGTATCCTTGTCCCAGTCTGTGGAATTGTTTTTATGCAATTCATCTTCCTTATCCTGAAGTTTACCCTAACCCATGTTGTAACATCACGTTACCTTGAAGTTGTTTTCCAGAACCCTAACGTAGTTGCTCATGTGGCATCAAAAGGTGGCACTCCTGGAAGGTCCAATAGTGGCGTGAAAGTGTACCTGTTTGCATAATATGAAGTGCCGAACACTGTAATAAAGTGGCACCATTTGACTTGGTAAGTGCCATTATCTGACGCCGTGGGATGAGAACGTGTTGGTCTTTTAAGACATTTTTATAATAATAAATGTTGACAGACATGTTATCGGACAAAATAAGCTATTTAGGATTTATGAAGTTGTAATGGGAATTTAGCTTTTTATTTACCAAAAATGTATAAGAGGGCCTGGTGGAGCAGTGGTAGAGCACTGGATTGGGATGCAGAATTCCGCTGGTTTGAAACCCAACCCACCAGGTGTGGTCCTGTCCTGAGCACGGATAAAAATGGGAGGGTTCCTAAAGGAAGGGCACCTGGCATAAAAACTCATGCCAAATCAACATGCTGAACAAGTTCTGCTGTGCGACCCCTGATTGACAAGCATAGAGCTGGTGATATTGATTTACCAAAAAATGTACAGTTCAAATAATGACATACATTTAATATTTAATAAAAATAAATGAGTGTTTGCAGCTGTCTTGTGATTTCATAGGACGTGGATATATATGTGTAATGTAGTTTTTCTGATCCTCTACCCTCATATTCATGACACTGTAAAATTCTGGTTGCTATGAAAAAAGTTGATGGAAACAAAGCTAGAACAAAAAATAACCTAGTTGTTAGTAAGCAAGAACTAAGCTAATCTTTGAATGGTGAGAATAACCAGTAGCCTGTCACCACATTCCCAGGCAGAGTTAAATCTATTTTGTTTCCTTTCCCTCCCATAATCGGATGTAAAGCCTCCAGCTGAAATGTGCTGACCTGTAAAATCCCAGCTGTGGGTCCTGTGGTGCCCAACACAAACTGTCTCTTTCCCACTGAAATTCAACGCCCTGTGTAACATGCCGTGTTTTGCTTCAGGAAACCAAAGAATGTTTGACCGCTGGCTCTAACGTCTGATGGCAGACTGTATATGTTTGAAGTATTCCCCTTCCAAGACTGTGGCCAAAGTAAATAAAACTAGACTGCTCCCTCGACCTCCATCAAACACATCACTCAGAAACAGCTGTTACCATTTAGCTGGAAAAACCACTGAAATTCCTCCCATCAGAGTGTATATGGCACATGTAAGATAGCAATCAGCACACACATTCTTTGAGTGTGGTTACACTTGCAATTTCTTTCCCTACCAAGTGTAAACAGACTGGGCCACCATGCTGACTAGCTTCAAGTTATGACCTCAGACTATTTTTCTGTTGTTTCAAACATTTCAACACTGTGATTATGTTGTCTGTTTTCTTTTTCAAAAATTAGCAACAGGCCAGTGTCATGATTGGTATAAAAGAGGTTAACACAAGGCAACAACTTAAGATTTATGAATATGGGGAATCTGGAGAGAAGATTGTAAACTAGGAACAAGATTAAAATCCAATATTTAATGGCTATAATACTTCAGGCAGCATTGCATTAAAAAAGGTATGTTTATGTAGTGTAAATCACTGCATGGCCTCAGAAACAACTCTAAATATTGTTGTTTGTATGGTAAGTCACATTTATAGATGAGACAAAGAGACAAAGTGCATTCTGACAATGGATTTCAAACAAGATCCAGAAATGCAGTCAACTTTTTGGAGCTTGAGCTCAAAATGGACTGAGGTAAAGTGGAAAGCTGCCCTGTGGTTGGATGAGTGAGCATTTGAAGTTCTTTTTGGAAATCAAATATGCTAAAGAGGAGATGAACTTGCTCTCAGAGTGCAGTTCAAAGGGCAGAGTTTGGCAACCCATGGCTCCCACGCTGCATGGCTCTTTAGCCCCTCTCTAGTGACACAACATCCTTACCACCTCCAGTGTTGAGCATGGACAGCACTGCTCCATAACAATGTCTGGTAGCTATCCAGGGGGGAGGTCCTGAAATAGTGTGCCACTTGTTTAGATGTGAAAACCGTCCTGCAAAGCAAAGGCCAGACTTTTCCAGAACTGAAAGATCCCAGCTGACTGAACAATTTTTACTTCATGGTTGACATGACAAGTCACCTCAAAAGCCTGACTGTGGAGCTGCATGCTTGCTACTTGGAATATGCTTTAGAGCTTGCCTCCTAATATTAAAAAAATAGACTGAATGTTTGGAGGTCAGCAACCAGTAACAGTAGCTGATACCCCAGAAGTCTCTAGGCTGTTGGCAAATGTTAAAGGCTAACTCCATTTTCGTATTGATCGTATTGACTACATCACCATACATACACATGCTAGAAACAAAAGCAAAACCTCTTTTCTGATATTAGGTTAGTGTCAGCCTGCCGCCAGGATTAACTTGCTGACAACTCTGGAAATACAGTGACTCAAACCAGTTTGGATAATTATTATAGTGCTTTTGGGGAAAACTATTTCACCTATAGAAACATCTGTGTCTGGCTTATGTTTTTTTAATAGTTTTTTGACAACTGTTGAGCTAACTGACCTTAGTTAAGCAAATAGGTTTATCAGCATCCTTTATATGTGCATTTCCTAATCAAATACAACAGTGAAAGTCAGAAGAAAAATGTATTCACTTGGGTGGTATGATAAAGCTGAGTCCTCACGAATGCAACTTTAACGAGGAGTTCTTAGGAGAGACAGGATATGTGGCCCATTTTTGGAGTATCAGTACTGCTGATACTCCAGAAATACTCACAACTACGATAAATTGCATCAAGTGAACAGAAATAATGCAGGTTTTAGAAATTTGATTCAAAGAGTAGGACTCCTGCAGGAGGATATAGGACAAACGGATCAAACGACAGGGAGTTCATAATTGGTTAAGCTACAGTAGGTTAAACACATCCTAAGCCCTGTCACATAATTACCTAGAACACATCCACATCAAAAGAATCATACCAAAAATCTACATTCAATTCTTTCTGAACACATTAGTTCATCAGTCACTGTGGATCTTGGCTCTCTGTTGCATTACTTTGTGGAGTGCTGAAGGAAAACACAAACATATTTGCCTTCCAGGTCCTCCATGGGACTGTTGCTCTGCTTCCACAGAACAATAATCAGTGTGGGAAGAAAGTTTACTTGCAGGCCTACAGTGTTTATATGCTACCTGATGAGATTGTGTTTGTATTTTCAAAAATACAATATATCAGATTTCACACACACTGTTTTGGAGGAACCAGTCTAATGTTACTTGGGCTACAACTCCGCTGGGCAGCTTCATGCATAATTTACCTGTGATATATACACCTCTCTATTCACTATCTTTTATTTTGTTAAATTACGAAGTGATTGATATGATTAGGTCAAATGAAAGTTCGACACCACTAAGGACGGACTGCTAACAACACCTACTCTGAATTCCACAAGGAGGGATGTGAGAGGTTACAGAACAGCTGAGCAAACATGCTTTCATGTTGTAGCTGAAACCTAAAACTCATCACTGCAGATAAAAGGCCTGTGTGTGATTTACCACAGGCTGGAGTTATGCCAGAGACCAAGCAATGGAAAACTCATTAAAACGCAACAATATGTGACACTCACAGAGTGATTGGGCTCATTTGATCACTCTTTCAGTGGAATGAGCATTGTGTACAGCTTCAGATGGCCTGAGTCCTAATCAATATGCAGGTCTGGCAGGCGGCAGGGTTGTGGACACAGCTGAGCCTTCCCTGGCTGGATGGGAGGGGTGAGTCGGCACTAGATGGGCTGAAATGGCCAAATGGCCTGTCTGCGACCCTCAGCACATTCCCTCCTATGGTTTACTGATGAGGGCATTGGTGTTGGGCTGGGCAGACATGGATACAGACCATTTTGCCTGCACAGTAAAATGGTAAATGGTCTGCACTTCTATAGCTCTTCTCTACCTATTGCCACTCAAAGCACTTTACACTGCTTCTTATTCACCCATTCACACTCACAATCACACTAACTCGAACATCAATGGGGGAGCTGCTATGCAGTTGGCCAACACTCACCGGGAGCAACTAAGTTGGGGTTCAGTGTCTTGCTCAAGGACACTTCGACATTTGACCGGAGGAGCCAGGGATCGAACCAACAACTGTGGGATTGATGGACGACCGCTCTAACTCCTGCGCACAGACTCATTCTTCTGGACATAGACATCTGGAAGAAAATCTGCAGGGCACAGTGGTGCAATTAATTCCTTCACAGTGTGACAGTCCAAACACTATTTAACTGTACTCAGCTAGTAAGCTGAGTCCATGATGCTCAGTGAAGATGCATTATGTGGGAGGAAATCATTGTAAATGCCTATATAGACACTACTTATTTGCTAATGAATCAATACAACACAAAATAGACAAGCCTCAAAAGAACACTAAACACATGCATTTTAAGTTATAAATTAAAGGAGAACTGTTTAAAACCAACAGCATTTACATAATACATTTATCCAAAGTACTATATGGTTTTGATATAGTACTGCCTGAAGGCATCATAAGTCACCACTAACATCATAATTATGCAAAGGTATGAGGTTAACCGCACCAAGCAGTAGATCAGAAGTTGCATAGTATTGATATTGTCATCAACATAGACACTTTCACAATGATTATAGTAGAAATAGTGGTAGAAGTCTATATTGTTATTGTTTTGGAGCATAGAACAAAACCTTGGCAGTATGTGTAGTAAATGTATAAATAATCACATATAATCCATTCATAACTTGGTAAAATAAAATAAAAATTGCTGAGGGTCAATAAATACATCTGAATACTTAAAGGGCAACTTCATCGATTTCCAATTGCTTTCTATGGCTTTAATTTAGAGTATAAATGTACATTAAGTCCCTGTAACTTTCCTATATTAAAATATTTCTCTGCTTCTAGCTGAAAGACTCCTCCAGACGACATCAATCACCCGGAGGAGTTTTTCATCATTAGGAGTTCAGATGATGTAATCTGGGGGAACTCTGGAAAAAGAGGTTGAGCATGATTATATACTTATATTATACTTCATAGTAATGCCAACAAGATGACATCATCTGAACTGAAGGTTCCTCCAAGTGATGTCATCTGGAGGCATCTTTTAGCTAGAAGTAGAGAGATATCTTAATATAGGAAGTCCGGGGGAACTTTAATGGCATTTATGTACATGTACTACCCAAATAAGAACTTAAACAATGCAAAAACTGTAGAAATAAGCATGGTGCAGGAATAACAGCTTGGCAGCAGTAACTGGCTAGTTCAGTGTTTGTTCACTAAGGCAATAACAATGGAAAAAAATAGTCTTTGAGTCTGGTGGTATGTGTGTTAACAGCTCTGTAACCTCTGCCAGAACGTGTGTTCGAAGAAACAGTGACTGAGGTGAGTAGGGCACTCAATGTTTTTAGCCCTGCAGAGCTACGTGCCACAGTGAGGTCTTCCAGAGGAGCTAGTGGGCAGCCAACAATCTTTTGTGCTGTCGTTATTACTCTGTGCAGTGCTTTTTTATCTGCAGCAGAGCAGGCCACATACCACACCGTAATGCAGTATGTAAGGATGTTCTCAATGTTCGCTTATAAAAGCCATTTTTACTGAGCAGGAAGGAAGTGGAGTTGTTGTGCTTTCTAGATGATTGCTCTGGTGTTAGGCAACCAAGAGAGGTTCTCAGAGATGCGGATGCCCAGGAATGTAAAAGTTTGCACCCTTTGCACTTTTTTCCCTTTAATGAAGACAGATACAGAGACTTTGTCATGCTTCCTCCTGAATTCTAGTATTATCTGCTTCATTTTTGTGGTGTTCAGTGTCAGGTTATGCAGCAAACACCACTCTGACAGTCTCTGTACCTCATCACTGTATGATCTCATCTACGCTGGAGAGGATCCAACCACAGTTTTCAGCTGCGAACGTTGTGATGTTATTGTATGAGCAGGCCGTTCTGCACTTGTGTGTGTATAGAACTTAAAGGACTGAATTCAGTACACAACCCTGGTTGTGTGCTAATGATATGTTGATAAAACATTGTTACAAGTTACAAAAGCATTGATACTGAAAATTATATTTGGTGTATTTTTTCCACCAAATTATCCAATCTTTTAGAACTACAACTAGTTTGTCTAGCTCCAGCATTATTAAACTTTAAGTTTGTGTTGGGACCTTCATATCACTTTACCAAACCCATAAAATTACTTCTGAACAAACCTAAAATTTTTCCTCTAACCTTAACCAAGGTGCAGGTAGAGTGGATGTCCACCAATCCTGCAGTTCTTGGTTCACCTCCCGGTGAGTGAGCGTGTGAGATTGTGAGTGCGAATGGGTGAATAAGAAGCTGTGTAAAGGGCTTTGAGTGCCAATAGGTAGACAAGCACTATATAAGTGCAGACCATTTTCCATTTACATAGGGCTACCAGCATGCACAATTAAACCCTCCAGATGATCTGAAATGCAGCAGCACATCTCATATTTATTGAGCCAAAAAGGACACACATCACATCACTCTTCAGATCTCTGCACTGACTTCCTGTAGCTGCCAGCATGTGATTCAAAACTCTGACTCTCAACTACAGAGTGGTAAACCCAACAGCACCTTTGTACCTGAACTCTCTCATTCAGGTCTATAATCCCCCTCTTTCCCAGTGAACTAAATTATAATAAAAAACTTCCTATTTGTTCTATCTTAAACTTGCATTTCATGAAAAGGAAACTTTCTCTTCCATAGCATTTTACTTTGATGTTTTCTCCTTGACTTAGGTTTTTTGCTTCCCCTGTAACTCACTTGTAAGTTGCTTTGGAAAAACATTTGCCAAATGACTGAATGTAAATGTAGAATTTGAAGCATGACAGTCCTGAGCCAACCTCCTTGCAACTCATTTTAGACACAAAATGCAGCACCCCTTTTCTTTTCACAAAGGTTGCATCTGTAATCATCTACCTCAAAAACGTAATCAGTGTAGCAGTTTATTTATTTAAGAACATAATTTTTAGCAAACAGGGTTATCATGTCATAGCTGAAGTCTGTTGCTTTCAGCATCACAGCATTGGCAGCCACATTTCTGTATCTAATAATGTGACTTTTCGACCACGTCTCACTTCGACTACATAAATACAGAATGTTGTTAATTTTCATTGACTTTTTTAAATGTCCGTTGCCATCACACAGCAGCAGGATTTATATGTATTTGTGTCTCCAAATAAAGGAGGCGGCTGTGCACAATTTACACGTGGGACAGCAGCAATTACTTACCTGAATGATTGTGCACGAGTACAAGTAATTAGTCAAATTATGCTGTGCTCAAATTGAGTCCAGAGCGTTTCCAGTATTGGTAAATTCTAAATGTGATTTCCTTTGCAGAAACATTTTTCTCTAGTGGAGTTGATTATTTAATTACAGTTTTTAATATTGCTTCAAACAGTAAACACAATAATATTTGAGATATTCTAATCTAGTTTAACTGAAAGCTTTTTGATAGTTGGCACAATAATGAAAACAGCTGGGATGAAGGGATGGGGGCACCAACACAAAAACTTGCATACAGGGTGCTGACAGAGTCTGCAATGGCACTGTTGTTTTGTTGCCATTAATATTAGCAGCAAGAATCATGTGTAGACACATAAGATGTGGTAGCAGTTATTAGCAGCATCCTGTTTGTTAGTCAGGATATTGCAGCCTAAGTTTTGATTTTGAAAGCTCTCGTTTTTAATCTGTAGCTCACGTGTTCCCTGACCTCATGGAAGTGCAATGATAACCATTCCTGTTTAAGAAGGTTATTGTGGCCACTACAGGGAAAATTCCCAATATTTATGTGTACTGTAAGTACAACTTTACAGTTTAACACAAAATAAACAATACTTTATAACTTGCAATTACTGGCTTCATCAGGTCTCTGTAAAAGAAAGGCTTGTAGAAAAGGTAGTGTGTTAAGTCAAATTACAAATTGAAGGTTTAGCAATGGTGATGCTGAAGTCATGTGATCGTACAGTGGGGTAGATGTAGTTCAGTAGGTAATGAAATCGTCCACGGACCACAGGGTCAGTGGTTCGATCCCCGGTCGTGACTAGGTGCCCTTGGGCAAGACATTGAACAACAAGTTGCTCCTGGGGGGTCAGGTGAGCAGCTTGCATGGCACGCACACACACACACAGGTTTTTTTCAATACAACAGAATGCTGCTCTGAATTCAGCTATAGCTACATATTTCACAGCCATGACATAAAGTTTTTCAATGAAGAAAAGAGGCCCCAGACAATCCCCTCTAGCTCAAACCAGGGTTCACAGACAGCCATGTCAAAATCCCTGCAGTGGCTGACAGTTTTATGGTGTGTTTAAGGTTTTCCCAGAGTAATGCAACCCTGTCACTGGCGCCTCAAAGAGGAATCCGGAGATCTGGACACAGCTGATAAGAATCAATGATGCATCAGACAGGAGCACACTTCTCAGAAACTGACTGAAAAATAATTCTGGGACATAGGCATCAGCGACATGCTATGTTCATCTCAAGCTTGCTTCATCCAGCATGATCACGTTTAGAGTGTACTGTTTTCTTATGCTGCTGTATTAAAAAGTCAGCGGGCTTAGAGAGTTCATTTGCTCCCCCACCAGCCTGGTGAATGCAGCAGTCACTGGGCCATGTGAAAGATTGCAGACTTTGAGTGAGGCAGATAAAAGCTATGCACGTACTTAACAGCAGCACTGATGTCTGACTGCAGCGGACATAACAGTCTGCAAAACTCATGGTACAGACACACTAACACGAAATGAGGTTTTATCCTGTAAATGTTGGTTGGGCAGATTTCCACTCCCAAAGCCAAAAATTGATCTAGAAGCCCCCTAAACCCCCTAAACCTGTAAGATATCTCTCAGACTCTTTTTATTCCATCCTTCCCCTCGACCACTTCAATTCACGTGCAGCTGCTTTTAGAAAAAGCACAAGTAGTAGGTGTAAGGTGCAAACATTCCCACTGTACGTAAATACTGTTTTATATATGGAAAATGGCGTGTGCATGTTTTTATGTATTATTTATACATCTGGCTGCTCATCCAGGCATACTGCCATTTTATGACAGCATTTAAAGCCCCATATTAAATATATAAACATTTAATATATAAATGCCTGAAACAGGGAAGTGATATCATAAGCCCATATTGCTCTATCTGGCCCAGATTGCTAAACTGTACACACCATCAGCAGACTAAAGGTTGACATGAGCAACACTAAGTAACTACTGATTCAAACTGCCAAAAGAACAGTATATTAGTAGCCCCGACCCATGGAGAAGCACAAATGTGCTCTAAACAGAATCACTTTTACCTATGAAAAAATGCACTAACCCATATACAAAGAAGTCATGAACTCTGCATCCTCCATGATAAAGAGAAGAGGGAACATCTGACTTGTTATAAGAGAAAAAAGCCAAGAGTCTCTGACGGTGTGTGGGGGGCCATTAATGCACACACCATGAGTAACATTCACATCTGTGAAGGCTCCATTAACGCTGAATGATAAACACAGGTTTCAGAGCAACATTTGCTGCCATACATCTTTCACACCTTTTTCAGGAAACACAATGTCAAACCAACTTTTGCACATATTACAGCATGGCTCAGGAACAAAAGAGTCCAGGTGTTAAACTGGTTTGACTGCAGTCCAGACCTGTCACCCACTGAAAACATTATGGAGGTGAAAAATGTTATAAGTGGCCCTGACTTGATTAAAACCAATACACAGCAAGGAGGAAAAGTGTTTTGTTTTTTTTTGTTTGTTTTTTTAAAGGGTCTCCTCAGTTTCCAAACACAGAATGGTGTTAAAGGAAGAGGTGATGTCACACATGCCCCTGTCCAAACTTTGTTTAATGCATTGCAAATTTAATAATAAGAGGGTCATTTTTATATAACTGTCATACATAGGCATACAGTGGCTTGCCTCACTACACTCTTTCTTGTAGTCACTCACTTTTTGAGAACAAACTGCTCTAGGGAGATTTACATGTGTACCACATCCTTTCTGTTACTTTGTGGATTTTACTGTACTCCCAGGGATAGTGAGTAACTTGCATATTTTCCTGTATACACTTCATTTTTCAATTATCTCTTTACTTGTTTTTGTGCATTATATATGTATATATGGAAAAAAAAGGGGTCAGTTTTTATAGATGCTGTACTTGCAAATATAACAATACCAAAATATACTACAGAGCTGCAGTGGAGAGGACATTGCATTTCTGTAAAAATCCTTTTACGTAAAATCCTAACAATATTTTGCTAACATGTTGAAACTGCAACCTTCCCACAAATACACACAAGTTCCCCTTTTTGCTTAAGAAAGATCAGCGGTTTCAACAGGCTATCAAATGAGGAATGCACAAGTGATACTTTATAAATGCTAAAAAGATGTCAGCAGAGCCGGCCTGTGCCATAGGCAGTACAGACAAATGCTAAGGGCGCCGTCCATCCAGATGGCGCCACAAATGGGGGAAGAACAAAAAATTTAACTGTCAATATTCTTATACTAAAAGTTCTTGATACTATTATTTCCAAATAAGCCCACATTAATTTGACTGCATAGCAAAGCCTATAATAATAATAATAATAAATCCCACCCCTGACTGCTTACTGTCCCTGCTCTCTAGGAGGATGATCGGGTGTTCTGACATCAACAGGTGTTGTCACATTTCTCTACATTTTTTAAATAAATCTGAGGAGCTAACGTCTGCCCCGCTTGTAATAGTCAGTTAAAATGATTTTCCTTTTCCACACACTATATATATATATATATATATATATATATATATATATATATATATATATATATATATATATATATATATATATATATATATATATATATATATACTTTACATCATCAAGTGAACATTGTTATTGTTAATATTCCACGATTTAGCATTCCCAGTATAATAAATACAGCATGTATTATACTGCCCTTTACTACTTCTTTGCATTCTGCCTATCAGCATTACACTCTGACAATAACATTCAACCTGGTCTAATTTGCATTGTATATTCTACATATACAGTGTGGTAAACATCATGCAACTCTTTGGTTTTTTATTTTATTATTTCATTTAATTGTATTTAAATGTATGGTAGAATCATATGTCTTATTATTAGACTGTAACACTGTGTCACATACTGCCCTTCTCTTTTCAGATGCACTGTTGAAATATTTGAATCCCACCACTGCAAAGCTTGGGCTATCTACAGATATCTCCACAACAACATGAAGTGATTCCCCTGTCACCTCCACCTAGGAACCCAGCACCAATAGACTCTACTGACTGGCCATCTCCTCTTACTGACAAGGTACAAAATTAGTTCACAGAGATCCATTTCAAATTCCCTAAACAAAAGGATGGACGAAGGTGTCAACATGAGTATTCTAAAAAACCTATTCGTCAATTGAGAAAAACAATCAGAAGAAGCCCACTGGTTTCTTTATTATCTTATTTTGTAAAGTGCTTTATTTGTTTTTTTGTACTTGTTTACAAGTTCTATTTTGTGGGTAATTAAATCTTATACTCTGTGTAGGCTATTTATATTGTATTTCAAATATTTTGTATTTATTTACTTCTTATATATTATCTTCTTCTTAACTGTTTTGTTCTTGATTTGGAAAAGAAAAAGTGAGTATTAGTGATATTAGTGATATACATGATCATGTTCCACCAAAAATATACAGAAATGTTGTTATAAATATAAAAAAAACCTAATTGAAAGCTGCTTTTAAATTTAGTAAATATTATACTGATGATCTAGCAAACTGGGACAGTACTCAGCTATTGCTGCTGATTTAATGTGAGAAAATACAGACGTGGTGTGAAGCTCATCGACTGCTGATAGTGTTTTGAACAGACTTTCAACCAGAGGTGAGACTACACACACTGGGGGGAGTATAGAGGACATATTACTCCAGTAGAAAACAGTACAAAACCATCACCTAGCACCTGCTGAGGTGATGGAGTGAAGCCTCTGGAAAGTCATTTGATAGAGTCTACGAAGCAGAACACATGATCAGCTCATGTTTTGGCTCTGACATTGTTAAATCAGGACACCCATCATTACTACATTCAAATGACACAAAAAGCATCATATGGCTTCTTTAAAATACACATGTATCAGCCCAGACACCAATCCTTAGGACTGATTTGGCCTGTCTCTAGTGACAACTTATTGCAAAGAAAGAAAGACAATAATGAAAACTATCCAAATGGCTGTGATTCAAATGTAGCATCTTAGTCACTTTAAGTCGAACTGATTATTTCTCCATATAAACTTAAAGCTTTTCTTTAAGCATTCTGCTGTAATCTGAGACTAACACAAATATTGTGATGGTGGTGAGCCCATACAAAGAGCAAAGATGATGGGTCAACAATCGAATGCAAACTGCTCTCAGAGTCCAAAAACAAAAGAACGGTAATGCCAATCGGTGGGTTGACTTCCAGTGACTAAATATTTTACTAACCCCTCTGACCTCATCTTTATGTTGTTTTTATGTTGTGCACTTTTTATGTTGTGAACTAGCAATGACATTTGTTCTTTGCATGTTTCCATCCTGCATGTTTATAACCAGGAAGAATCAATCCTGAATAAAGTTTTTTAATTATACTTCAATTAAAACGCTTTTGAATGTTGCTTTTAAACTGAGGGAATGATGACATTGTATAAAATATTCTGTGGCATGCTTCTTTCTCTGCTATTCTGAATAACTCGTAATTACAAATGGGTCATGTGTCTCAGTCACAGTAAGAGATCTGTCCTTAAAGAGTCAGGACAGTATTTACGTCGTGTTGAGACATACCATTTAACAAACCATACAAAATAATCATTCAAAGGCTGCACAATCATGTTCTTTACCAGGGCATAATTTGAAGATACTTACAACACTTCATGGCTGCTGTAGGTTTCTACAATGAGGCAATGCTGGTCCTTAAGGTCTGGATTGGACTGAAGGACATTTAAGATCTTGACCATCAAGGGGTGATGGTTAAAGTCCTGAAGGGCGGAGTAGGGAGGAAATTTCATCCCATATTGTTGTTATTGGTTCAATCCCGATAGGGATTGCCAATAGGTAGAAAAGCGCTATATAAGTGCAGACCATTTACTGGGACAAAGAGCAGATCTGACATTAGACAAAGACAACATTTGACATTAGACAGACACTGTTCAAAGGACGAGAACCAGTTTAGTTAGGCTGAGAATGGTCCAGGGGGGTGCAGTGATTTTTCAAAATACCCCAGAAGCTCATAAAAAGTTTAATTATGCTTTTTTTCAGTTAAGTACTGTTTAAGAACTAACTATAGTAACCAGTTATAGGTGCAAATTTATAATTTATCACCACCTAAAAATTTTAAATAATTCAGCTTTGCTTTATTAGCTTTAATGATAACTTCATTTGGCAGACACTTTTATCCAGAGGCACAAACTGGCCACAATGATGGCTGTCCAGAAGAGGTGTGTTTCTGAACAAAACTAAGCATGATAATGTATATTGTCCTTCCAAAACATGTTATACCAGAGGGGGACTGAAACAAGGTATTCAGGTCCTGGCATTTCAATAAAAAATAACGTTATCCAAAACAGTAATAAAGTACAACACTAACTATGTCAGCAGTAGTTACACTTGAAGAGCAACAGAGTGCTCAGTAGGTTGGTGTGAGACAGTGTGTGTGTGTGTGTGTGTGTGTGTGTGTGTGTAGCAACAGTTATTCAGTGATGCAGCCTGATGGTTCTGGCCCTGATTCTATTTGGCTTTCTGAATAAACAGTCCATCAGCAGTCTGAATGAAGTCCCTCATAATGATAGAGGACATTCTCCTGAACCAGTTCATGTAAATGTCACTGATAGTAGTGATCTTCTAAGCTGCCTTTACCACCCCCTACTTGTCTGCAGCAGAGCAGGTACTATACCACGTGTGTGAGATAGGAAGTGAGTGTGTTTTCAACCACACACCTCTACAGGTAAAAGGGCTGTAGTGCTGAGACCAGTGTACTAGTTTGTCAAGAAACAAAGGTGTTGTGTGCCTTATTCACTAAGCTGACTGTGTTGGTACCTCAGGTGAGACTGCCAGAGATGTGCTCCTCAAGTATTTAATGCATATGACCATTTGGACAGATGCTCCCCTGAAATAGAGATGAGGTGTAATGATGCCAGTCTTTCTAAAATCAACTACCATCTTTGTTTTCTTTACATTAATGGAGACATTGTTTGCCTTGCACAAAGCTTCCTGCCTGTACTCACACTTATGAGTGATTGATGAGTCCCCTTGAGCCATGTTATCTGCAAACTGTACAGTATAACTGCTGGGGTGCCTTGCTGAGCAATCATAAGTAAGCAGTGTGTACAGTATAGGGATCAGAACCGTATGTGAACCAACATTTTAGATTAATTACAAAAATATCAAGTTTGTAATACAACCCCAATTCAAAAAAGTTGGTACAATGTGTAAAACCTAAATAAAAACAGAATGCAATGATTTCCAAATCTCATCAACCCATATTTTATTCACAATAGAACATAAACAACATATCAGATTTAAAACTGAGACATTATACTATTTCATGGAAAATATTAATATATATCATATATAATACAATTTAGATTTTGATGTCAATAACATCTCTAGAAAGTTGGAACAGGCCGATTCTTACCATTGTATAGCCTCCCTCTTCCTTTAATTTAAAAACTGTCCGTAAATGTTTGGGAAGTGAGGAGGCCAGTTGCTGGAGTTTAGGAAATTAATGTCCAATTCTTGTCTGATGCAGGATTCTAGCTGCTTAACAGTCCTGGGTCTTTGTTTCTGGATTTTTAGTTTTATGATGTGCCCAATGTTTTCTTTTGGTGTAAGGTCTGAACTGCAGACAGGCCAGTGAAGTACCCAGACTCTTCTCCTGTGAAGCCATGCTGTTCTAATAGACGCAGAATGTGGTTTAGCATTATCTTGCTGAAATAGGCAAGGCCTTCTCTGAAAGAGACATTGTCTGGATGGGAGCATATGTTGCTCTTAAAATGTACTTTTCAGCATTGATTGTTTCTTTTCAGATGTGTAAGCTGCCCACACAATAACCACTAATGCACCCACATACCATCAGAGATGCAGGCTTTTTTAACTGTCTGCTGATAACAAGGTGGATGGTCTTTAGTCCGCAGGACACGGCATCCATTTTTTCCAAAAAGAATTTTAAATTTTGATTCATCTTACAATAGAACACTTTTCTTTTTTACTCAGACCATTTTAAATGAGGTTTAGCCCATAGAACATGGTGGCATTTCTTGATCATTCTTTACATGATACAGCTTTAAATAACATTTGTGGATTGAACAGTGAGCTGTGTTCACAGACAGTGATTTCTGGAAGTGTTCGTGAGCCCATGCAGTGATGTCAAGTGGAGAATCATCTGTTTTTGATTATTATAGGGTAAATGGTAAATAGTCACTTATATTATTTATCCAAAGCGCTTTAGAGCATTGTAGAGCATTCACACACACCGATGGTGATGGCTGCCATGCAAGGTGCTCACCTGACCCACCGGGAGCAACTATGGGGTTCAGTGTCTTGCCCAAGGACACTTCGACATGTAGCCAGGAGTGGGGTTCAAACCACTGACCCTGTGGTCAATGGTTAACTGCCTTACCAAGTGAGCTACTATACATGGGAGTCTTTACAACTTTACATTGAGGAACATTTTTCTGAAATTGTTCGACACATTTTAGGCGCAGTTTGTCACAGATTAGTTATGATCATCATCATTACATTTGAGATGCTCAGCCTCTCTGAAATGTTCCTTATATGCCCAGTCATGTTATTGACCTGTTGCCAATTAACCTTATTAGCTGTCAAATGTTCCTCCATTTGTTTTATATTTGTTTGTTTGTTTTAATTACTTTTTTGGCTCTTTTGTTGCTCCTGTTCCAACTTTTTTGAGATGTCTTGCAGCCATTAAATTCAAAATGAGCTAATATTTTCCATGAAATGGTTAAAATATCTCAGCATCAACGTCTGATATGTTGTTTATGTTCTATGTAAATAAAATATGGGTTAATTAGATTGGTAATCATTGCATTCTGTTTTTAATTTACATTAAACACATCCATTAAAACTCTTTAGGAATTGGAGTATCAGGTTTTTTGTATGTGGACCCAAAAGTAACACAGAGAGGGATGTATGAAGTAGAGTAATCTTTAACAAACGGAACAAGAAGTGAACAACAACAAAACAACAGGGACTAAACTAACAGACAACAACACAGAAATACAATCCACTACAGGAACCAAGGAACTAAGTTAACTTATTACATGGATCATCAAAAGGAATAAACTAGAAATAACTAAGAGGGAGAACATGGACGCGGACCTTAAGAGAAACAGTGATGACGAGGGAAACAAAAACCAAAACTTAGGTGGGTACTGCTCAAGTGGAAATAAAGTGACAACAAGCAACAAGAGTACAGACCACACATTGAACGCTTGCTTTTACAAAGAAGGTGGGGAAGCGAAACAATCAACAATCCAGGTGATATTTAACCAACTACGATGACAGGGTGACAGAGCAAAATAACAACGACAAAACAGTAACCTCAGACCAAGAACTTGATAACAGAAGTCCACAGGAACAAGAGTCAGGGATTCCAAAATAAAAAACCCATAAGACAGATAAACTCGAGAACAATGTGTAGCACAGGCGGCAAAGTCTGTGAACACAGACAACAGCCTGACAACAAACCAAGGGAAGAGCTGGGTTTAAAAAGGGCAGGGGAACAGGTGAAAGCAATTGGGCGGTGATGATTAGTGAAGCAGGAGGCATGAACTGGGGACAGGAAGTGGAGAAAAGGAAGTACAAAATAAAGGTCCAGGTCAGGAAGTGAGCGGGAGTGTCGGATCAAGACATGGAGTGTATATACACACTCTGTTGTCACCTTTTACTTAAATTTGATCCTGTTGTGATATTTTAACTTTGCACAAAGCAGAATAATTCAAGTATCTAGTGACCATTACAGGCTTTTTCTATTTGGTTTGTGGTGCAGTTGCTATGGAGATGACACACTTGCTTTTCAGCTGCATGATACTGAGAAAACAAACAGTGGCAAGCCTGTTTGTATATTGGGAAAGAAGTGGATTTTAATTTAGGTGTGGCTTTGTCTCCAGTTAAACAAATCCAAATAAACACTATCTACCATTTACAGCCAAGTGTGCATCATGGCTCAAGGCCTGTGTTCATGCTAGACACACATCACAGAATCACCCTGCACACTATTAAATAAAGCTGTGTTGATTCCTTGAAGCTGTGAGTTTATTAGTTGATGGATAATGGTGCATTAACGCAGAGGCCAAAGCAGCTGAAGGATCAGCAGCTGACAGGTTTACTGGTAGCAGTCAAAGCCAGAAAAGCTGTCACCTTGATCTGCTCAAACCCTGTGGCAGAAACTGACCCAGCAGACACAGAAAAAGATAACCATCCTTCTGCTGTCCACAGCTGTGGCACAGGGTCAATCCCTGCTGCAGCCAAATGGTGTCACCCATTCACTGCCCTTTAATAATCAAAGTAGGATCTTTTACAATATAATTTACTATAATTATCATCCTTTCTCCAAAGCTATCTGGATTAATTATATCCAGATTAAATGGTGGCTCAAAGTTTTCTGTTTAATTTTAAGACCTACTATAAAAGCACAGACATAAATGAATGAAACTTAAAAATAAAGTTAGATATGCTGGCATGATATGAGGCGAGGTTACACTAGCTTTGAGTCTGCAGCTGCATCTCAGCCAGGAAGCTGTTCTTTTAGTCAAAACTACACTGAATATAATTGATGTTGAATGGTCTATAGGAGACATAGAATTTTCTGAGACAAAATAGTTCATATTAGATAACAGACAACAACTGAGTAACAAACACAGTTGTCATGTGTATTTCATTCATGAGTATAGTAGGATTCTGGTTCAGGAGCTACCAGGTCTGTTGAGGCTAAAATCATTTTGTTTTCTCTCAACTTGCTCCAATAAAGCTGTGAAAATGTTCAATGTAAATGTATAGATGAGGGTTAAGGCCGTTATTAAAAAATCTGCCATGGCAACTACATAAATGACAGGTATGTAGATGTGAGTAGCTGTGGATAAACACAATAGGTTGTAGTGATTTGATTAATATCCATGCGTTTTCAACTTGCCATTTAGATTAAATGTCAACATATCCTCAATATGCTCATAGAAAACATAATCTAGTTGTAATTGCGTTTCTCAGAAAGTCATATTCACATTTGCAATTTTGTTGTATAAAAACATAAAATTTAGGTGAAGGTTGCCAAATTTTACATCAGAAAAGAAACAAACTGTCTTCGCTTAGATACACAGGGCTGTAAACACAATCATTTATGGCATCAAAAGTCACTCTGAAGCACAGATGGAATATGAATCCATAATAAGGTGATGACTCTGCACTTTAGTGCAGGTTCAATGGAGTGATTAAAAAACCTCAGACAGATTACTGTTGGAAAAGTGAAAGCTGTTCAGATAACAGCCTAGTATTTCTGAAAAGAATGGACGGTTTTTTAAGTTAGTAGAGATGGTGACAGTTAATATTCTACATTTTAGCCCCAAAACTTTAAGCACTGGTAATTTCTTTGCACTTATTATAATACCCTCTTATGATGTAGAGCGGGGGTCACCAACCTTTTTGAAACTGAGAGCTACTTCTTGGGTACCGATTAATGGGAAGAGCTACCAGTTTGATAAACACTTTTAAAATAACAAATTTGATAATTTACCTTTAATTATATGTTATTATTATTAAGAATTAATTAAATTACTGATATTCATCTATGTGAAGACACGGATCATTTTAATGATTTCTCACAATAACTATCAAATGTGATTTAAAAAAGAATAGTAACAAAAAAATTAGATGCAGCTCATTGGTAAGTGGCGCTATGGTGATCTATTTTTAGAACAGGCCTGCGGGCTACTCATGTGGCCCACGGGCACCATGTTGGTGACCCCTGATGTAGAGTATATTGGTTAGAAATATTAAATGAAGGGCTCTGCAAGCTTTACTCTGTCAATGTGATACAACGTTCACAAGACTGAAACAGCCTCTATGTTGCTTCCTGTAATTTTGTTAATAAAACTTCTCAAAACTCATTTAAAACCATAACACAAACAACCAAATCCCAAAGCAACAAAGTGTGAAATGTGTCATCATGGCTTTATATTACACACAGAGGGCTTTGAAGAGATGAGACTCCTGGAAAAGGGTCTTGTGTCAAGAGTTTAGAAAAGCGCCTGTGTCATGGTTTTTAGCAGCCACGTCTACAACTGACCTGCCAAACTGGAAACCCAGAGAGCAGCAGATGCCAGCAGAGGTTCTGAGCACAGCAGTTTTCAGAGAGGGCAATGAACTCTGTTTTACCCCTTCTCTCATAGGGTCACCTGAGGATATGGTAATTATGCTTGGCAGCACTGTAACAAAGTCAGTGAAAATGCCTATGAATAAGTGCTATGCTTCTTACTGAACTTCTGGAAAATGTCTCCAACTCATGGACTGACATTCCTGGTTACAACATTATTATTTTGGCATCCCTCCATTATAATTACAAAGAAAAGGGGGTGGGCTTGTTGCACATCCAGATACACCACGCAGCACTGATGTAGATGTTCTTGGAATGCTGCTTGTTAACATCAAGGAGGTAAAAGAAATGCTGGTAAGTAGAATGCTTACCAAAATAATATGTTTATGATCATGGCAACATATGCACTTTGTAATGCTTTCAAGTTGAGCAGTGTTTCTGTGCTTGTGGAAGAGAAATAGTCACATCTTACTTTTCAGTATGTCAAAGTACATCAATACCACTGTGAGTACACACAGACGTTCTCTGCTGAAGCACCAAGTAGTTCTCAAAATCGGAGTTTATCTTGCACACTGCATTTCTCAGTGAAAACAACTCGACATGTCACTTGCAGAGTCACAGCTCCCTTCATCTTAGCACCTAAACCTTTTTCCAAATGAGTTTCTGCCTCACATGGCTGTGGAAAAACAGCACACAGGCCAACATACCTTTTTTATTTAGCTCTTAGTAGCATGGCTAAGCAGACGGTTGTTACAACCTCACACCTTTTTGATGGCAGAATTTAGGGGATTACGTCCAGCAATATTTCTATGTTTCGGTGTGTCAATGTCCATAAATTCAAAATATCTGTTAGTGTTCATAACTGTTTTTCTCATTGGCACAACTCCCATCAGGCCTCTCCCTTTTGAGAGCATCCATTTGGAACAGGAATTAATATTTTAGATGTGGGCAGATGTCTTACAAACAAATTCTTATAAAAGTTAAATTGTAATCCTCATGGTTTGGGACCTGAAAGAATCTTCACAGAGACACATCCATTTCCCTGAATCCCTTGCATTAAGAAAGATAATCGAAATCAAGCACAAATGTACAGTGAGGTCACTAGTGAATGCCAATACACAGACAAAATGCCAACCATGAATACCATCAACATGGAGTTTATTACTTGTGAAAAGCTAATGAGGATTACTGTTAATTACTTAAACTTTAAACCCAGTGTTTGTTGGATTTTCTCTGTAATTCAGTATGACCTTGACTTTACAATGTAAAGTGCATTGAGATGACTTTAGTTTTGAATTGGCACTGTATAAAAAAACTGAATTAAAATAAAAATAGTTTGTAAAACAACCCGCGATGCAATAAAGTCGGGCAATGTCTTGCAGAAAATGCACTCAGATTGTGATTTTTCAAAAGTGATATCAAGGAAGACATACAAGCATAATGTGTAGAAATTTAAATTTCAGCCAATTTAAATTTATATTCAATTATAATTTCAAAAAAAAAAATAGCATTTGAAAATTTGACCCCTCTACAGTCTGGTTTTAAATTATTTACAGCAGAGTTATGAGAGCAAAACTATTATCATTTGATTAATACCAATGCCAATCTGCTTTATAGCTACACCACAGTTTCCTCTGTGTGAAACATGCACATTAAACACCTGCTGCTCTCCTCATTACAGCTGTCTCTTCCTGACCGTCTCTTGCTGCTCCAGATAGCATGGAAATATTCAAAACACTTGGAATATTATTTACAAGCCAAAACCACACCGGTCAGCTTTCCCACCTGTGTTTTCTCTAACTCTGTTTTGCTAAAATGGTTCCTCTGCTTTAGACTGTCACCTGATTTTACCATTGTGTCAATATTGCAGTCAATGTTGATATTGTGGCATGTGGCCACAAATAAATAATTAAAGGTCCTGAAAAAAGGTTGTCTTAGGCCAGCTTCAGGATCACCTCAAAAGATATAATCTGTTTGAAAAATTTCAGTTTGGCTTCCGGCCCCCCCACAGCACAGAGAGAGCCCTGGTCAGACCTTATGACCTCCTAATGGCTGCCAACCAGGGCTTCCCATCACTTCTCATCCTTCTGGATCTCACTGCCGTATTTGATACAGTTGACCACAAAATTCTCCTTCACCGCCTACAGCATATCGCTGGATTTTCTGGCACTGCTCTGGGGTCGTTCGGGTCCTATCTCACAAATACTGAGTATTTGGCCCAGGGGGATGCTAAATCTCGGCCACATTCGGTCATGTGCGGGGGCCAACTCTTTTCAACATCTATATGCTCCCACTGGGCCACGTCAATGGCAAGCATAGAGTCTCTTTCCACTGCTATGCTGATGATACTCAACACTATGTGAGGCTGAACCCGATCTCCCAGACACTTCCATCAGCTCTCACCTGCGGCCTGGAGGAGATTGAGGTGTGGATGTCAGAGAACTTCCTTCAACTGCACCAAAACCGAAGCCCTTCTAATTTGTACTTCCCACCAGCTTCATTCCTCCCCCATTAATTCTATTTCCTTTTCTGGCCCCATAATTACCCTCTCCTACTCTGTTAACAACCTGGGGGTCAAGTTGGACCCCCATCTGTCATTCGAAACACATGTCCAACACCTCTGTAAAATTGCATTTTTTCATCTCAGAAACATAACCAAACTCCTCCCCTCCCTCTCCCTCTGTGACGCTTAAAAGGCTGGTCCACGCCTTTGTCTCTTCCAGGCTGGACTACTGCAATGCACTTCTCATTGGAATTTCCGGCAGGAGCCTTCAAAAGCTCCAATACGTTCAAAACAGTGCTGCCAGGATCCTTCTGAGGGTGTGGAAATATGAACACATCACTCCTGTCCTCTGGACACTTCACTGGCTCCCCATCCACCTTGTATTGAATACAAGCTCTGTCTACTTACCCACCAGTGCATCCATGGCATTCCCCACAATATCTTAAAGAACTCCTCAAACCACAATCTACAAAAAGACACCTTTGTTCCACCAGTACTTATCGTCTCTGCCCCTCCAGAACCAAACTCCACACAATGGGGGATCAAGCTTTCTCAGCAGCTGGTCCACGGCTCTGGAACGCTCTGCCCGAGAACCTGAGGGCACCACAGACTCAAGAAACAGTTACAGACTTTTCTGTTGAGAAAAGCATTTTAAAGTGATCATTGCCTTGTTTATATGTTATTTTATGTTTTATATGTTTCTATGACTTGCGTGTTTTTTTTTTTTTGCTTTGCTAAAAAAATTTTATATTGTCAGTTGACTAGTTTGCCAATATGCAGATGGTGGTTCTGTCTGCACATGTCTACAAGTGTTTGAGGATACTATCATCCTGCCTGCTATTCAGAAACAGTGCTAGTTTTAGATAGAAGGCAGGCCCATATGGTCTGTTCTGAGGCAGGCTGATAAGAATATGCAGTTTAAGGTTAAGGATGTTATAAGGGAGCTGATAGATTTTCTTATGCTTATTATAGTTTTAGAAATGTGGACTGGTTTGTTTTGAATATTCGGCTTCTCCGTCTCAAAAACCCATTAATGTGGCAACAGGCTGAACATTTAAATCAGTTCAGCACATTATACAAAACAATGATTGCTCAACCTTTGTGAAAAGACATTGTGTTCCTGCTGCTGCTAAGGACTGATTAGCATTTTAGCTCTGTAGACAAAAAACACAACCAAACAAAAAAGTCCAGACTACACATGTATCTAGAAGCAACCTAACAAATCCCCCTTGAGTAAGCCATAGGCAACAGTGGAGAGGAAAAACTCCCTTTAACGGAGGAAACCTCCAGCAGAACCAGGCTCAGGGTTGACGGCCATCTGCCTTGACCGGTTGGGGTAATTGGAAAGTGAAGGGAGAAAAGAAAAGAGCAACAAAAAGCAACAACAAAACATTGGTAGGACACAAAATTAATAGCATGCAGTGGTGACAAATAAATGTATAGAGAAAAAAAGTAGGGGAGCTCATTGCACTTGCTGGAGTCCCCCAACACTCTAAACCTATAGCATCTTAAGTAGGAGCTAGTTCAGGTTGACTGAGCAGTTTTAACTATAAGCTTTATCAATAAGGAAGGTTTTAAGCCTAGTCTTAAAAGTAGAGAGGGTGTCTGCCCCCCGAATCTGGATTGGAAGCTGGTTCCAAAGAAGAGGGGCTTAATGGCTAAAGGCTCTGCCTCCCATTCTACTTTTGGAAACTCTGGGAACCACAAGTAGGCCTGTATTCTGAGATCAAAGTGGTCTAATTGGGCGATACAGAACTATGAGATCTTTTAAATATGATTTAGCTTGACCATTCAGAACTTTGTATGTAAGAAGCAGGGTTTTAAATTCTATTCTAGATTTAATGGGAAGCCAATGGAGAGAAGCTAGTGAAGGTGAAATATGATCTCTCTTGCTAGTTCCAGTCAGCACTCTTGCTGCAGCATTTTGGATTAATTACAGGCTCTTTAGGGAGTTACTGGGGCATCCTGAAAGTAGGGAATTACAGTAGTCCAACCTAGAAGTAACAAATGCATGGACTAGTTTTTCGGCATCACTTTGAGACATGATGCTTCTAATTTTAGCAATGTTCCGTTGGTGGAAGAAGGCTGTTCTAGAGATTTGTCTTATATGTGACTTAAACGCCAAATCCTGGTCAAAAATAACTCCAAGGTTCCTCACTGCAGCACTGGAAGCCAAAGTTATATCATCTAAAGTAATTATATTGTTAGACAGCATATTTCTCATGTTTTTAGGCCCAAAGAGAATAATTTCAGTTTTGTCTGAATTTAGAAGTAGGAAAGTGTAGGACATCCAGGCCTCTATATGTTTTAGACATGCTTCAAGTTTGACTAATTGGTTAGTATCTTCTGGTTTCACAGATAAATAGAGCTGGTTATCATCTGCATAGCAGTGGAAGTTTATGGATTTTTTTCCTAATAATTTTGCCTAAAGGTGACATATACAGATTGAAAAGTATTGGTCCTAGCACAGAGCCCTGTGGAACTCCATAACTAACTTTGGTGCATAAAGAGGAGTCACCATTAACATGAACAAGTTGGAATCTGTCTGATAAGATTTAAACCAATGTAATGTGGTTCCTTTAATCCCAAATCCATGTTCTAGTCTCTGTAATAAAATGTCGTGGTCAATGGTGTCAAATGTGGCACTAAGGTCTAGTAAGACGAGTATGGACACAAGTTCATTATCTGAAGCCAGGAGAAGATCATTGGTGACTTTTACCACTGTCACAGCATCCGCCCTTCTATCCTCCCCTTCCCCCCTGCTCTCTCTCTCTCTCCCTGTTTGTTTTCTTTCTCCCAGACCACCTGTGACTCGCCGCCCAATCGCTCCCCCCTGCACAAGGCATCAAGCTCCTCGGACCAACCTCTCCGTTCTCCAGACATCGCCTCCCGGCAGCGCTCCCCTTTTCCCCCGACCCAATCCACTGTACCTTCCCCTAAATAAACATTCACGCCTTCCTAACCGCCTGGTTCCGTCTCTCTTTCTGGGTCCGCAAAACATTAAACACACATCAAAGTGTGACAGAACGATTTGGCCAGCTAAATGGACCCAGCAGACGCAAGCCACCTGCAGCACGCGGTCTCCAGCCAGGGGGCTCTCCTGGCCCAGCATGACCACCGGATGCGGCGGATCGAGGAGGCCTTGGACCGGAATTCCCAGCAGCTCTCACAGGTGACGGACACACTTAGGGTTCAGTGCTCCATGTCTGCCTCCTCCGCCGACCCTGCTCCACCGCCGCAGCCGCCTACCGCTCCCGCGGTCCGCCGGTCCGCGAGTCATATGTGCCTCCCCCCGAGCCCTTCTCCGGCGACCTGGATAAGTGTCGGGGCTTCCTCCTCCAGTGTCGTCTGGTCTTCGCCCAGCAGCCCCAAACCTACGCCTCAGATGCAGCGAAGGTCGCTTATGTTGTCGGACTGCTCCGAGGACGAGCTCTCGAGTGGGCGGAGGCAAAGCTGGGTAACTCGTTTCTGATTCCATTCCACACATTTGTCGAGGAATTAAAAAAATTTTTTGATCACCCAGCGCGTTCGAAGAACGCAGCCGACAGGCTTCTCTCTCTCCGCCAGGGCTTTCGTAGTGTGGCGGATTTCTCGGTGGAGTTCCAGGTGCTCGCTACGGAGGCCCAATGGGACGACGCCGCTCTGCGGACTGTTTTTCGCCACGGACTGTCCGACCCGGTGAAGGATGAGCTGACACACCGGGATCCTCCCGACTCCCTGGACGAGCTAATTGAGCTAGCCATCCGTCTGGACAACCGCATCCGTGAGCGGCGGAGAGAGAGAGGACAGAAACCAGCATCTGTTCCCCAGGGCCTGCGCACTCCCCCCCTTAAGAGTCTCGTTTCTCCGGTATCCAGTGCTTCAGCCTCTTCTGAGCTTCCTGCGGAACCCATGGAACTGGCTCGTGCACGTCTTTCCCCCACGGAGCAACAACGCCGGCTTCAGGCTGGTGAGTGCATTTACTGTGGTTCCACCAGACATTTCATTGCACAGTGTCCCTCACGGCCAAAAGGGGGAGCTCGTCAGGGAGACTGGGGGCCCTGATGAGCGGAGCCGTTTTCCCCGACAACCCCCAAACCCGGGGCAGAGCATAGTCTACTAGATGCCTCCCTAGCCAAACAGTGGTCTCTTCCCCTCATTCCCCTGGATCAGCCTTTGAAGGTCAGAACCCTTGATGGATCAGTGGTCACGGAGATTTCATACAAAACAGCCCCTCTACACCTGTTAGTTTCTGGCAACCATCAAGAAGACATGTCCTTTTTCCTTATGCATTCGCCTGACAATCCCCTGGTTCTGGGCTACTCCTGGCTAAGGAAACATAATCCCCACATTGATTGGTTCTCCAATAAAATAATTGGCTGGGGAATCCCTTGCCACAACTCTTGTCTCCTTTCAGCACCATTCCCTGGTCGTCACTCTCCTTCCGTGGACACTTCCCCCACACCGGATATGTCCCTCATTCCCCCAGCCTATCATGACCTCGCCCCAGTCTTCAATAAAGAGCAAGCCCTGTCACTCCCTCCCCACCGCCCATTTGACTGTGCTATTGATCTCCAGCCTGGGGCACCGTTACCCACCGGTCGCCTGTACAACCTCTCTCGCCCCGAAAGGGAGGCCATGGAGAAATACATCAGGAGTCTCTACAAGCCGGTCTCATCCGTCTATCTTCCTCCCCTGTCGCTGCGGGTTTTTTCTTTGTCAGTAAGAAGGATAAGACTCTCCGCCCATGTATAGATTACCGGGGGTTAAACAACATAACGGTTAAGAACAAATACCCTCTCCCTCTGCTTAACTCTGCCTTTGAGTCCTTACAGGGTGCAACCATCTTCACCAAGCTGGATCTCCGTAACGCCTACCATCTGGTCTGAATCCGCGAGGGGGATGAGTGGAAGACAGCGTTCAACACACCACTGGGCCAGTTTGAGTATTTGGTAATGCCTTTTGGTTTAACTAATGCTCCAGCAGTTTTTCAGTCTCTGATCAACAGTGTGCTCCGTGACTTCATCAACCGGTTTGTTTTTGTTTACCTGGACGACATATTAATTTTTTCACGCAATCTTCACGATCACCAACAACATGTTAGACTGGTATTACAGAGGCTACTGGAGAACAGACTCTTTGTTAAGGCGGAGAAGTGTGAATTTCATGTTTCAACTGTGTCGTTCCTAGGATTCCTTATTGGTGAGGGAGAGGTGAAGCCTGACCCCGAGAAGACACGCGCAGTCATGGAATGGCCCAGACCTGGGACCAGGAAGCAGTTGCAACGCTTTCTAGGCTTCGCCAATTTCTATCGCAGATTCATCAAGAACTACAGCACAATCGCCGCCCCCCTGACAAAACTAACATCTCCTATTGCCCCATTCCGCTGGACAGAGAAAGCCGAGGGAGCGTTCACCCAACTTAAGGAGCAGTTCACCTCTCCTCCCATCCTGTCTCAGCCCGACACCTCTCACCAGTTTGTAGTTGAGGTGGATGCCTCAGAGGTTGGCGTGGGTGCCGTCCTTTCCCAGCGCAGTGAGGGCGACCAGAAGCTGCGGCCCTGCGCCTTCTTCTCGCGCCAGTTGTCCCCTGCCGAGAGGAACTATTCTGTGGGTGATCGTGAGCTCCTGGCAATTAAGCTGGCACTGGAGGAGTGGCGCCATTGGCTAGAGGGGGCGCCACAACCATTTATCATTTGGACTGACCATAAAAACCTCGCTCATCTCAGGACCGCCAAGCGACTCAATTCCCGCCAAGCCCGATGGTCCCTTTTCTTTGACCGCTTAAATTTTTCCCTCACCTACCGCCCCGGGTCTAAGAACATCAAACCCGATGCTTTGTCCCGCATCCACGCCCCTGAGACATCCCCCCATGATCCCGAACCCATTCTCCACCCATCATGTGTACTGGGGGCCCTCACCTGGGAAATCGAATGAACTGTGCGCACGGCCCAGCAGCAGGAGCCCGATCCCGGCACCAGACCTCCTGGACTCCTTTTCGTTCCTTCTCGGGTTCATTCCCAGGTCCTCCAGTGGGCCCACTGCTCCAAGTTCTCCTGTCACCCCGGGGCAGACCGTTCCATACACCTCCTCCGGAGACACTTCTGGTGGCTGTCTCTGGTTAAGGACACCCGGGAGTTTGTGGCGGCCTGCGCCACCTGTGCCCGGGGAAAAACTCCCAAGAAACCACCAGATGGCCTCCTTCAACCCCTTCCTATACCCAGTCGCCCATGGTCACACATTGCCCTGGACTTCGTCACAGGACTTCCACCATCTCATGGAAATACCACTATCCTCACCATCATCGACCGCTTCTCCAAAGCTGTCCACTTTGTCCCCCTGCCAAAATTACCTACAGCCACTGAAACAGCTGAGCTTCTCACCCAGCATGTTCTCCGTCTCCATGGAATCCCTCACGATATTGTTTCGGACCGTGGCCCACAGTTTGTCTCCCAGGTTTGGAAGGCCTTCTGTAAGGCTCTGGGGGCAACCGTCAGTTTGTCTTCCGGGTTCCACCCCCAATCCAATGGCCAGACTGAGCGTGCAAACCAGAGTCTGGAAACCGCCCTCAGATGCGTCACCTCATCTAACCCCGCCACCTGGAGTTCATTCATTCCATGGATTGAATATGCTCATAACTCTCTCACTTCCTCTGCCACAGGTCTCTCGCCCTTTATGTGCTCTTTAGGGTACCAACCACCAATGTTCCCAAATCAGGAGATGGAGATCACTGTTCCGCCTGTCAACGCACACATCCGCCGTTGCCGTAGGCTATGGAGAGAGGCCCGGGCAGCCCTCCTCCGGACGACACAAAGGAACAAGCGCCTCACCGACCGTCTGACCAGGTCAGACTGTCTATCTGTCCACTCAAAATATTCCTCTGCATGTCGAATCTCGAAAATTAGCCCCCAGATATATTGGCCCCTTCCCTGTTGTAAGAATAATTAACCCATCCGCTGTACAGCTCAAACTCCCCAGAAATATGAGAGTGCATCCCGTGTTCCACGTCTCTCAGTTAAAACCAGTCTCTTCCAGTCCTTTGTGCCCGCCGACCGACCCCCCACCTCCCACCCGGCTCATCGACAATCACCCCGCCTACATTGTGCGTCGCATCTTGGACGTTCGCCGCCGGGGCCGGGGTCTCCAATATTTGGTGGACTGGGAAGGTTACGGTCCGGAGGAACGCTCCTGGGTCCCCCGGGCTTGGATCTTGGATCCTAAGGTTGTCAGGTGCTTCCACCAGGCTCACCCTGACAAGCCTGGCCGGTCGCCCAGAGGCGACCCTTGAGGGGGGGGTACTGTCAAAGCATCCGCCCTTCTATCCTCCCCTTCCCCCCTGCTCTCTCTCTCTCTCCCTGTTTGTTTTCTTTCTCCCAGACCACCTGTGACTCGCCGCCCAATCGCTCCCCCCCGCACAAGGCATCAAGCTCCTCGGACCAGCCTCTCCGTTCTCCGGACATCGCCTCCTGGCAGCGCTCCCCTTTTCCCCCGACCCAATCCACTGTACCTTCCCCTAAATAAACATTCACGCCTTCCTAACCGCCTGGTTCCGTCTCTCTTTCTGGGTCCGCAAAACATTAAACACACATCAAAGTGTGACAACCAGTGCTGTTTCTGTACTATGATGAACTCTAAATCCTGACTGAAAGTCTTCATACAAATTATTCCTGTAAAGTTGGTCACATAATTGTTTTGCAACTACATTTTCAAGGATTTTAGAAATAAACGGGAGATTTGATATTGGTCTATAGTTAGCTAGATCACCTCGATCAAGACAGGGTTTTTTAAGTTATGGTTTGATTACAGCGACTTTATAGGCCTTTGGTACATAGCCAGTTTCTAAAGATAGGTTGATCAAATCTAATATGAACGTGTCTATTAAAGGTAGAACATCTTTGAGCAATTTGGTTGGAACAGGGTCAAAAAGACATGTTGTTAGTTTTGAGCAGGGGTGCCCACACGTTCTTGGCTTGTGAGCTACTTATAAAATTACTAAGTCAAAATGATCTACCTACTATAATAATACAAAACATATATTTATTTATGAATATATTGAGAATTCTTTATATGCACAACATATGTTGGTGTAGCTTGCATAACTACATGAACCTATATTGCGCAATACATTTTTTCCCATTACCTTACTCTGATTATTTGCACTGAATAGAATTAGCCAGGGATGCATAGTTCGGACAGCAGCTGCTGATAACCAGCCTCAAGCTGAGATTTTAGTTCCTTCACCCTTCTTCTTCTCAGTTCACTTTTCGGAGGGAAGTCAGTGTCAGTCCGAAAATGCGGCTCCACATTTCCCTTCTTCGGTGTAGCGATGACAGACTGGCAGATGAGGCAAATGCACTTTGACAATGACATAGTGAAACAAAGTCCACCTTCCACTCCGTATGGAAGTGTCCAGCTCCCCCACTCATTTTTATACCCTTTCTTAAGATTAAAAAAAATTAATCGGAGGCTATCTCGCTAGCTTGCTAGAGTTTTGCAGCACCTGGCGCCGATGTATGCATGCGCATGGGTGGGGACCCATGTGTCACAAAAGGTCAGATGTCAGACTGGCTGCCCTGTACATCAATCAAGTGACAAATTTCAAAGTGAGGACGGATGATGGGCTAACGTCTACTTTGTTAATTCCATGCGATCTACCCACACTGCCTTTGCGATCAACCGGTCGATTGAGATCGACGCATTGGGCACCACTGGTTTTGAGGAAGCGATAGTTGAACTTAGCTCAGTGAGATCTACGGGTGGAAGATGAAGATATGTTTCTTTCAGGACTTAACAGCTGACCTTTTTACAAATACTACATAATCTATTCGTTCCTTCTAGTCGTGTTTGATTACATTTTTTAGTTTACAGTGGCAGCACAGTGTTAGAGTGGTGAGCACCTCACAGCTAGAATGTTCTCAGTTCTAGTCTACCGGCCGACTGCAGCCTTTCTATGTGGAGTTTGCATGTTCTGCCCGTGCTTGCCGGGGATTCCTCCAGGTACTGTGGTTTCCTCCCACAGTCCAAAGACATGCAATTTTAGGTTAATCGGTGACTCCAAATTGCCTGTAGGTGTGAATGTGTATGTCTCTCTGTGTTGGCCCTGCGATAGACTGGAGACTGGAGGTCTCCAGTCCATGATAGCTGCCCCATGATAGCTGGGTTAGGCTCCAGCCCCCCGTGATCCTGAACAGGATAAGTGGTGACAGATAATGGATGGATATTTTGAGCCATTCTGGGGGTTTGTGAAAAGCTATAGCCCTTTTTTTAACGATACCTCCACTCTTCACATGAGCTAATCCTGCAAACAATCACCATGAACGAAAAAATATATTTGTTGCTAAGTCACCAAACCAGGACTATACCTCAGGCTACTTTACAACAATTGAGGTAAAAATGGATGGAAATCTGATGTCCTAAGCCACCTGCCAATGGAATCTGCCTGAAGGAGATAAGGGCTGCTGGGCTGTAATCTAACTCCCCAGCACTGACAGTCACAATACACTTTGTGCCTATTAAAACTCTAAACATCAGAGCAGGTATTTGTCCCCCAGTCACCAATGGTTAAACTAATCCTACCTACATGCAAACACAGAAACTGAACTGATATGTGTTGGTTTGGAGTGGACATACAGCTCAGTTTTAACTTTGCAGAACATTACTTGTATTTTTGCTTTACTGTACTATTAGTTTTCCTTCTTGTTAATATTTCTAAATCAGCCTCATGTTTAAAATAAGGTTTTATATAAATATTCCCTTTATGAATTCAAACAAGCATTTATCTACATATTTAGGTATGAGCCAAAACAAGAAATTATCTCCAACCAATAAATTTTTTCCTGAGAAAAAACATCAAAATTATGGAGACACTAATAATTTAGTCCATTAAGTTACATTTTCATTAGGATCCCCTGAACAGTGGCACAACTGTGGTGATCAACAATCGACAATAACCATAGTCAACAACAGTCAACATAATCATACATTTTGAATAGGAGACAGATCTGGACTGCAGATAGGGAAGTCAAGCACACAGACTCTGTGTCTTTAAACATTCACTGACTTCCTGGAAAAATACATTGCTTTGATTGCAGATTATGTCTCCCTAAAACCCAAAAATACAACTCCATGACATAGTACCTTCACACATATGTAAGT
The DNA here is from genome assembly GCA_020496755.1 of Channa maculata. Lineage (NCBI taxonomy): Eukaryota > Metazoa > Chordata > Actinopteri > Anabantiformes > Channidae > Channa > Channa maculata. The sequence continues at coordinate 21,810,664 of CM035616.1, read as the reverse complement.
GAGTTAGCGTTTGGTGGGTTCAATCACATGTATCCTTTGGCCATCAGGGCTGGTCCTCAGCCATCCTGCAGGATGCAGAGGACCAGCCAGAGAATGAATCACACTCTGGCACTGATTATTAACCTGTCACCAGGGTTTAAGGGTGTTGTTGGTAAAGACAGGGCAGAGCAGGAGATGGTGACTGTCTCCCCCCTGACACACACACACACACACACACACACATTCTTAAGAGACCTGTAATTCACTCAACCTTTTACTTTGGTGGTGTGTGATTTGCAGCGTTTACAGTAGGCAAGTAGCATTAGGCCTGATCTCCTGCAGACTTGGTCATTCATCTAAAACCACAAATACTGGAATGCAGGTCTGTTCAAAGTCATATGAACATGAATGCGGTCACCAGTTTTAAGTAAGGGTCACTTTACCTAGATCACATCACTGCTGGTACATCATACCATCATACGTAGGTTCACTGGTTCTATTCAAATCTGGCTCAGCTAGTTGTGAAAGGCAGCAGAGAAAATCATTTAGTGTGTCTTCTCTCACAGAGAAGATTATTTTCAACGTGTTTGATATTTACGACTAACATCAGGACTACATTTTAACACTAATTTCTTCTGCCTCCATTTTCCTCTAGGCTCTAAAGTCTGCTATGCACTGTTTAAAAAAAACTGCAAGCCACCAGTTGCCGTCCATGTTTGTTTTGGCACAAAAACAGGTTTTATAGTTTTTGCAGATTTACCTCCAGAGAGCCAAGTGATTCAGTGCAATGCCCAAACTCAGTCAGCATTTAGTTCATAGCTCTACTGGGTCTCTAAATAGTAAATGGTCTGGACTTGTAGTGCGTTCCACCTTATGAACACCCAAAGCACTTTACATTGTGTCTCAATCAACCATTCCACATAGACACAGACTCTCTCTCTCTCTGTCTGATGGCAGAGTTTCCGTTCTGACCCACCAGAAGCAACTGAAGGTTCAGCCTCTTGCACAAGGACACTTTGACATATAACAGGAAGAGCTGGGGATTACAAATCCAACACTACAATTGGTGGATGACCATTCTACCTCATGTTACACAGCTGTCCAATACAGCCAGTTTGAACAGTTACCATAATTGATACAGATATTCTCACCATGGTTTGGCTCAGGTGACATTTTAACAAAGGTACAGTGTCCTACATACAAAAAAAAAAACCCCTGCTGACCCAAGAGCATACTCATTCAAGTACATAAAAGTTCCCCAGAGTTCATTAAAGCACTTTTTAAATCGTCATACAAACAGAAAACCCCACAATTTCTGAAGAAGTACAAAGCTGAAATGCATCCAGCACCTTTATGGGAAAAAACCTTTTGCAAATGTGCAGTTCTCTTTTACTTTGAATATCTTTGACACATGTGCAGGCATACTTTCCCCAAAGCAAAGCCTGCCAAACTCTTTATCACTTGTTCCTATACAGTCTTGAAGATAAGGGCAGCCAGGTGAGATACTCAATGTTAGAACTGAGGAGGAAATCCAAGTCAGCAGTGAGATGTTTCCACCACCTCATTTCTGCCAATAATAAAGTAATTAACACATTCTCCAACTATATGGAAAACATTAGAGCTCTGATGGTGGAATTTGACTCGCAGCCATTCTGATGTGCAAATAATTAAAACTATATTATTTTCTCTGGGATATGCTCTTCACATAAATTCCTAAAGGTTTGTCTAATCCTCATATTGTGTTTCAGAGAAGTTCAGGCAAAGTTTACTACAATTAACTCAATTTATGCACATGTATTTTGATGATCTTGTTTCTTGTTTTACTTTGTATTTTAACTCAACAAAATAGGTGATATATTTATATGTAATACAATTGTTGATTTTATTGAGGGAGGGGAAGTGAAGCTAGAAAACTCACAGTGACAATGAAAGAGAGTTCGAACAATTAATCCAGACACCAATAACCAGTTTGGAGTGAATATAACCAGATTCAAATATCGGTCTGTAGAAGTTACGCTTCATTAAACACACCAAGGGAAGAAAAAAGTAGACACGCAGTGTAAAAAAACGGGGTTTCAGAGGTGACACGAATCTAAAGCATTTATCTCAGAGTTGGTGTTTATTGAAACGTTTGCTCGGCTGCACACACACACACACACACACACACACACACACAAAACTGCTGTTCTGAGTTGGTGGGTTTTGAATGGAATGTTGGCATTTAGGTAACAAATCAGAATGAATGTAAAAACGAGAGTGAAAGTTTATGTGCAGCCAAAAACACAAAAAAGAAGCGGCTTAATATGAAACAGAAAGGTGCAGATAGAATGAACTGAATAAACATTAGTTTGACTGGTGTGTGACAGATACCATACGCCAGGCTAATCAAAAAGCTAATTGGATATTTCTCTGTACAACCAACTCAAGAAGTTAGTCGAGATTATTCCAAGGCTGTCCATGACTCCCGATTTTGTTAGTTGGCTGTAATTTGGCTGTTCGATACAAAAAGATTTAACTACTTGCTTTGAATTCCCCTATTTATAAATCATTATTTTAGGGATGGTTATGTCTGTGCAGATAATTTGCTATCTTCTCTCTGACTTATGCTGTTGTTCTAGGCTAATACAAATTGGGCCACTCGTAATTGGAATTGCCATTTGCCTTTGTGTGCAGGCTTTAAAATAAAAAAGAACAAGTACTATCTTCTTCTGTCTGTGAGAATTTGCAGTTCTAGTGAGAGCTGTGGTTTAGGGAAAATGTACATGATCTGTGTATCATTTGAAACGTCGGTGTGTAGGGCATTGAGGCACACTACAATTGTTTCCAAATCAAAACAGATCGCAGGATTTCAGACCCCCACCCCCCTGAAATACAGGGTCTAAACCCTCTGAAAAATAATGGGAAACTTTAACGACGTTACTAAAAATAGAAAATGCCACTTATTAATTTAACAGAGTTTAACTCTGGTCTTTTGTGGGAAAGTCCTCTGCTTTATAGACCCAACCACCAACCACCCAAACTCTTCCCTGATTGCTATGTGAGAGTGTCAATTTTGCAATAGCACCCAAATGTCACCCAACTGTTGATAATGTCAATAATCGGAAAGTTATGGTAAAAATGTTGATGAGTGGTGCCCGCATGTCATGAAACATTGGTTCAATTGTGTGCAAAAGGCTTAAGTTTTCTTAAGTGATTTGTGTGGATGCAACAACAACCACAGTCTGACAAGTTTTCACAGAACCATTGATGACAGGGATTTTATGCACACACCATCAACATTAAAATAATACTCAAAGTAAAATACTTAATACTGTCTATTGAGGAATTTATTAAGTTTTTTTTTTTTCTAACCTTGTCTGGACAGTTACAAAACTCCCCCAGTGAAGGGTTTTTCCAGTCTCCTCACTTTCATTTCTCTTTTCCTGAGAGCTTTTGGGTCTGTTTTAGTCAGTAGAAAGTTGAAAAGTGGGCAGAACCTTGGCAAGATCACTTTCAATTCAACAGCAAAAACAGGAATCCAATTCAACACAGCCACACCATCCCTATTCAGTGCTGTGTGAGAGAGAGCCCTGATCCACGGGAAGTGAGCTGAACTCAGCTGGGCAGGGGGCATTGACATTCTAAAGGGATACGGTCATTGTGTCATCCTGAGCACTGCCTCAGTCCCCCATGTAATACAGCCCTAACAAGTCATGTCAACTAAGGAGGAAACACCATGTTGCATAAGGAGTAAGTATGTTGCTTATCTGAAGCCATGAGAACTTGCTGGGAAAGAGGCTCTCATTCTGTAAACTGACTGACCACACAGCAAAAGCTGTGACTGTTAGAGGGGCTGATAAGTAAAATAATTCCTCTAAGAAAGGATGCTGATTTATGTACAGGAAAATCCCGCAGATGAGTTCTCCACACTTCCTGTAGCAGCCCAAGATAGGCGGCAGAGCCCTTCATCCAGACAGAGCTCAGCTCAGACACCGTCTATCAACTCCAGACAGGTTATGAATGGTATTTCCAGTTTGACAGTCACCCAAACCCTGCTGGAAGCATTATCAAAGATTGCCCGTATGGGGGTGTGGAGGACAACATTTGCAACTCGATTCTTTGGTTCCCCGTAGAAATGCCTTGCTATGGCCACTCGGTTAAGCAGTAATTGTTTAAATATTCATACTAATCAGGTTATGGCCAAATATTCAAACATTAATAGATCTTTCAAGATGACATTCATGACATCACTCTATTATTATTACTTTCATGCTCCACAGCAGAGGAGAGGCTCTTTAAGGTTGAACAGGAACCCCACATGCACTGATCACTGCAGTGTCTGTAGCTTCACCCCTGCCAAGGTCTGTGTATTGCTACCTAATGAGTATCAAATGTAGATTATGGATGGAATAATGATTGGGCCTAGGTCAAGGGCACAATGGGCTAGAACGTCTGAAGTTGCTGTTCGTATTTCTTGTTTTAAAAAATAAATGGACATAAATCTATCCATCCATTATATGTGACCACTTATCTTGTTCGGAGTCATTGAGAGCTGGAGCCTATCCCAGCTGTTATTGGGCGAGAGATGGAGTCCACCCTGCACAGGTCTCCAGTCTATCTCACGGTCAACACACAGAGACATACACAGACAGACAACCATTCACACTCACATTCACATGACAGGTAATTGAGAGTCACCAGTTAAAATAACATCCATGTAGGGGGCAGCTGTCAGTTGGCAAGGCAATCGTCCACGGACCAAAGGGTCAGAGGTTTGATTCCCCTATGTGGAAGTGTCTCTGGGCAAGACACTGAACCCCCAACAGCCCCTTTACATCCCAAGCTCTGCATTACTGGTCCAAGCCCGGTAGAAATTGGGGAGGGTTAACACGCATGACTTTGGACTGTGGGAGGAAACCCATGCAAGCACGGGAAGAACATGCATTACTATAAATGAACAGAAAAGTCTTAAAATATACATCAAATAACTAAAACAGTCATCAAATGATTGAATAATGACAAAAGAAGCAGACACAAAAGTAAAAAAAAAAAATGATATTAACACATGCAGAATTAAAACAACTTTGAGATGCTGAATATCCAAAAATCTTGCAAAATGTCATCTGGGGATCATCTATAAACAAACACTGCTTAATATGAGAAGTCAGTTTAAAAGACAATAGGAAGTAAATGCATAAAAACAGGTGGATGCACATTTGCTCAGCGTCAGCCAGCAGCGTCAAGTAACTCCAAAAAAATTTCATGAATATTAAAAAGGCAACAATTCACTTGAACATACTTTTGCAAGGACTTTAACTTACTGCTGCAGGAACATTGTAATTGATATATTGGTGTAAATATAATACTGTAGCCAGGATAAAGTGACACTACTTTGTGTCACTGGGGATCCTTCCGTTGGTCAGTGAACCTTGAAGGGAACTTCAAACAGGACATCCTGCCATTCAGAGCTGCTGTCACAGTTGGGATGATGGTACAGCTGCAACGACCTTCCTGAGCCACAAGGTCACATCTGGGAACAGTAGGAAGAGACTTTCTGGCCTGGGTCTGCCAGATATGTGACACCACTGAGCTCCATCTTTGTCTGATGTGTTTGTCTGTGAGAGCAAAAGATAAATGGGGTGGTCCTATAAAAATAATGACAGTGGAATTTGAAGAAAACCAGCTCATCTCAACCAGATTAATAGAAACACTGTCAAATTAACAGCAGATGTTACTTGAAATGGCATACACAAGTACTAAAACCTAAAACCCCATCTTCAACACATACATTTCAAAATAAGAGCATACCACACAATATTACATGAACTGTTAAAGCCATAAGGCATTAATTTAATGCAGCCACAGGCTAGAAACTCAGTCACAAAGACTGAGTTATTCACTCTGCTTCTTTCCACAAGCAGAGTGAATCCTAGTCAGGATTTAATAGGCAGATGTTGAAACTGATGATACAACGTCAATGTAAGTCCTGGGCAACAACATGTACAGGCTTCTGTTCTGAAGTGATGGTTCTGCAGTTTGAGGGAAATCATGCCAAGATGGTATCTTCTAAATTTTAAAGTCTTTTTAATAAAAAAAAAATCCTCTTTGAGCTGCAGTGGAGGGATTCTAATAAAGGTTTGCACTAATGACAATACAGTGTACTGACAATATACTGTTTTTTGAAGAAAAAATACCCTCTTACTTTCTTTAGTCGACTTAGGGAATGATACAAGATTCTGTGTTTAGATATTGGCTGACAAGTGATGAAGAAAAAAGGAGACAAAGCCAGTCCAAACCACTGACAGCTGCACAAACAAAATCAAGACGAGGACCTCATAATTAAAATAGAGTTACATTTGATACAACAGAAGTGGATGCACCAGCTCCCTACCCCAGCTGCTACTTCCTAACTACAGGTGTTTCACTTCTTCTGTTACTGATGGTTGCACTTCCTTTCATAGAGCAGAAAAACAGACATTAGATCATGAGTTTGTCCAATGACTGAGCTGCACTCTTGTCAGGTTGTCATGGCAATGATTTGCTCTCCTGCTTCTGGGCCTCAGACTCAGTTTGATGAGATGAGGTACAGAGACCTTGTTGTGTACTCCTGAGACACATAGAGTAAGTGGGTTTAGAAGGACACACTTGTGAATATGTGCACACATGTTCTGAAATCACTGGGTGTCCAGTGGTTCTAGCAGCTCTGGGAGCCAGAGCTGTTCTTTGAGCTAAATGCTAATAATTTGACGCCAGCATTTTAACATGCTCACAGTGACAATGCTGACATGCTGAAGCTCAGCGGGTATGTTTTCTGTTTCTCATTTTTAGCATGCTAGCATTCAGGAGACCTAAATATGTGCACCAACTGTAATGCAAAAACAAAGTTAGAATTTAACAGTGCAGAAAATGTGTTGTATATGCATAAGTAAATATCAAGATATTAGTGTCCAGTCTATGTATACAGTATATATGTATTATGATTTAATATAACGTGAAAACAATATCACTTGAATGAAGTTATTAGTAAAATTTACAAGATAAATAATATTCCAACTTTAAAGTGTTATCTTATTATCTGCACATAATCCACAGGAGAGACATAAATTACCTTCCAATATCTTATCCAAAGTTAAACTCAAATGCTTTAATTATGACTTTCCTTCAGCAACAACACACTCAACTTTATTTTTTAGATTGGGGGATTAATAAGTGAAGGAAGCACACCCAGTTTGATGATCTGTCCCATATCAACAATTTAACACATTAAAATTCCCATTGCTGTGCTTTTGTTGGCCAGTTTTGCAGGGAAGAGCACAGTTGTGTGACGCACACACAGACGTAGGGTGTGCTGGGCTGCACGGCACGGGTCGAATTTGATGTCTCAGGGCAGTGATATATAGCTAAGAGTAAATGTTCTGCACTTATATAGCGCTTTTCTACCTATTGGCACTCAAAGCGCTTTACACTGCTTCTTATTTACCCATTCACACTCACAATCACACACACATTCATACACCGATGGGGGAGCTGCTATGCAGCTGGCCAACACTCACCGGGAGCAACTAAGTTGGGGTTCAGTGTCTTGCTCAAGGACACTTCGACATGTGACCAGAGGAGCCGGGGATTGAACCAACAACTGTGAGATTGGTGGACAACCGCTCTACCTTCCTGCGCCACAGTCGCGGCTGGCATTATTCCAGCTTCCTGTTTGGCATTGCTCCAGGAGAGCTGTGAGTACCTGGTGGCTGTTCTGTCACATCTGGGCCTGATAACAATAGCAGCAATACTGCAGCTCAGCCTGGATTTACTGTAAATCCAAGTCTATTAAAGCCTGATTTCTTCCTGCCATGTCACTGTGCTGAACAACAGGGTTGGAGGACTGTGCTACTTGGCACGTGTGCTTGTCATGCACTGCAAACATTCCAGCTGTTTACTTTTAAACTGCATTGACTTAGCTTCACTTAAACTTCCCTCCTGCTTTGTGGGGGTGTTTAAAGCTGACCTGATTTTAGTTTTGCTGCACAATACAACACCTGCAGACTGAAAGACGATTCCTCTCTATATCTGGCAGTGCCTAAATATCTGTGCCTGTGTGCAGTCATTGTATTTTCATGTGTGCAGACATCCCCAGTGGGTACGGACCACATAAATCTGGCCTCATCCTTAATAAAACAAAGCCCAGAGTCTCTGCCTCAAAAAATCTTTCTGTCCCTTGCCAGGAATCCAGATGGACCAAGTCTATACATCACAGCATAATGCCTTGTTGGACATAATGTGTGGTTCTTTTGTGAGGAGCCGTCACAAAAGTACATTCACTGAGTGCAAAACCTCTGACTCGCTGGCGAACACCAATCCCTGTGTCTCATCTTAAAACCAGGATCATAACAGTGTCATTGTCTATTGGCTGTGGCTATAGAAGGACACTGGCTGTTAAAGGCATTTAATTAACCTTTCAAGCTCTATTTTGCAATACAAATAGTTCTGTAGTGACATGTACAACCCAGGGGCAGCACACTGTACAGTCTATGGACAAAGAACAAAAGGCTCATATCTGATAAGAAGGAAGGAACTAAGGAAAGACCTCTTTTTAGAATTCCCCTCTGCATATGATAACATTCACTGCTACTTCAGGCGTTTCCTGCTATGTTCTGAAAAATGACAAGAATGTGATTGTTCATTCACTGCAAGCAAAGGATTCACAGCTTATAAGAGGTCAAATTCTCTGTCAGTTATCCAGGTCTCGGAAGTAGAGGTATTAGGCTAGGGAGCCATGAACCCCAAGGCCACATACTTCACCCTTTTCTGTTTTAAGGGTCTGCTCTGGCAGGACTGGGTCACAAAAGCCATCACTATTAATTTGAAACTCAATCAAGATTTATTCACTAACCCTAACCATGTAGCTGTTTCCCTTAAACATACAGTTGCATCTAAACCTAATCAAGTAATTTTTGTTCCTCACCCATTCTTAACTATGATGGTTCCAAAAATGTAGCAATGTTGATGATATTTTACAAGACTGGGAAGTGTCCTTTACACCAGTCCATTTTAGTGCTTTTTTTTTAAGAAATGCCCCCTTCCACAGGGACACTATACTTGAAGAGATGTCTGCCAGGCACCATAGGTCGCCATAGAAATTATCTATTTCTGTAGGCCAACTTAGAAAATACCATTACCCTGGTTCTCTCAACAAAGAGTCACAATAGGAATTTTATATTTACATGTATTGTTCAGCAAGAAATGCTGAACATCACTTTTAGGATTTTTAAAGCTTAAATCGCCAGAATTAAAAAGTAAATGGTCTGTACTTATATAGCACTTTTCTACCTATTGGCACTCAAAGCACTTTACACTGCTTCTTATTCACCCATTACTACAAAGCTGTAAAGGTGAAGATTTAATGTTTGGCATAATGTTACTAACTCTATAATCTCATTTGGCCACTTGTGAGCAACCACCTTTGTTTAAGACACATACTGTAAAAGCTTAAAAAAAAGGGGATGGGGCACAGTGTCCTGCCCAAGTGTCCCTGGGGAGGACACTGAACCCCCAACAGCCCATCCCCATCCCCAGCTACTCAGTGCCAATCCTGAGCCTGGAAGAAATAGGGGAGGGTTGCATAAGGAATGGTATCCGATGTAAAAAATGTGTCAATTCAACATGTGGACAAATTTACTGCTGTGGCAACCCTCAACTCACGGGAGAAGCTGAAAGGACAAAAAAAAAAAAAAAAACACAAACAAAAACAAACAAACAATAAAAAAACTGTAAATGAAAAAATGTATATGGTAGTTACTGACAAATTTTATGTTGTAAGGTAAAATGTGAAAATCTCTTTAGGATGTATTAACCACAGGCCTTATTTCAGACACCTAACCAAGAATGAGACTATTTTCCTGTAAAATATGGCTTGGTAGGTTGTCTGAATAAGCAAGTAGAAATGACAATCAATAAACTTATTACTCTGGGGAAGCAAACACAACACAATCACCTACTGTAGTATTTAAACACACAAAAACTTTAACAGGAGGTGGTTGGGGTGGATAAATATGTCAACCAAGCAGAGGACATGATGTTTTTCTGACCCTAACCAAATCTACATGTTGTTAACAAAATGTGAATCATTTAAATGTTAATCCTTCAACAATTAGTACTTTCAAGACTGTTTTTTTATTTTATAGCACAAAATCTGTGTAGTGTAAGTGGAAATTTATATTAGTCATTCAGAATAAAGGTGAACTATGATTACTGCAGAGATGGAAGCTGAGGCAGAGGACCAGAGGGAGAGGATAATATGTGGTCTATGTGATATAGTCTCTGCTTGGGGGCTTTCTCGTGTGGGTGTGACCACAAATGTTTACAGTGACCACATTTGAAAAAAAATCCCAAATCCCTCTTTGCTTATGGATACAATTAAACTGCCTGGAGCACATTTAATTTAAAAAAACTCAACAAATATGTAAATACTCCTGAGATTCTCTTAGGCCATAAATATGAAATCACATGGTTTTCCTGGTTCCATGGTTTTATCATTAAGTAAATATTTTTAACAATTTTGCAACTGGCTTCTCTTAATATTTACACAGAAAACACAATGTAAATAAATGTAAATTTTCTTAAAGAGGTGTCATATACAGAAAAAAACTCACAAAAGCAACTGATCAAAAGATTTCTGATAAGTTGTGGAGAAAAAAAACATGACACACAAATAATTCAAGGGATGTTGCACAAACAACAAAATAAAAGGAATGCTGCAAATTACAGCTTTGACAAACAAGGAGAAGCAAAAAGGGCTTTCAGGATCACAGTTTTCCTTATAAAACCCCAACATTTTTAAAGAAAAATGTCAGTGGTTTACTGACTGTTTTACCTGCTCGTGGATATCGACTCCAAAAGTGCTGTACTCTATCTAGAGTGGCAACAAATACAGAAACAGAAGAATTTTTTACACTTCAGAACAATACTTTTAAGTTTTTAAACTCCAAATTGTGAACAATTTGTTGCTAAACTTAATTTTAAATGGATGAAACTGTAATTTCTGGACATCAATCTAAAATCACACTTTTAGAATTTTTGCAAATGTATTTAAACAGAAAAACCACACTTCAATTTAGGGGTCGCAGTCCTCTTAATTTTTCCTTGTGATATGTGTAGAACTCGAAAACCCAAACAAGGAAGTCCAAGCAACTCTATACAGACATGTGCCGTAAAAACAATGCAATTATATACATTTGTCACGATCTGGCCCTCAGCTACACTTCCTCCCTTGGGACTTTTATTTTGTAGCCCCGCTTCCTGTTCCTAGTCTTTTCGTTTAGCTTTACTGTTCGTTATCCCTCATTGTTTGCACCTGCTTCACTCACTATTTAGGTCCAGCTTTCCCCAGAGTTCTCTGCCAGATCCTCATCTCTGCCCTTGCCAACACACTGAACTCTTGGTTTACCTGGCCTGAGCAATTCTGGCTCCTGTGAATTGGACTCTACTCCCAAGCAACTTTTGGTCTGAGGTTTAGTGTCTTTCTGTTTGTCAGTCTCCTCAGTCTTTTCCTGTGTTTTTTCTGGTTTAGCAATTTATGTTTCTCATCTGTGTCTTATTTTGTTTGGTTTGCTTTCTGTTCATTTGTACCCTTAGTTTTTAGTGTTAGTTGGGTTTCCCGGTTGGTAATTTAGGTTTAGTGGGTTGCATTTTGGTTTCTTATAATTTGTCTTGTTTTCATTTGGGTTTGTGTTCTAACTTATTTCCCTGAAATCCTTGTTGTTCAGTTTATTTCGGTTTCCGGTCATGTTTTCCTCCTCTTAGAGAGATTTCTGTTTATTACTGAATTTTTTTTTTTTTTTTTTTTTCTAAACAGTAAACATTCTTGTTAGTTAAGTCCCTCTTATAGTCTTCTCACTTGGGTCTGCCTTTGTATTAATTGTGATAATATTTTTTTAAATGAAATCTACAGCTCAATCAAGATGTCTGAACACTTTTTTTAAAGGCCACACAGTAATAATAATTTATTTTATTTATAAAGCACTTCACATTTGTTAACAAATCTCAAAGTGATTAAAACCAAGAATAAAACATAATAAACATGTAAAGCATAGAAAGATATAAAACATAAAAAAACAGCATTAAAGAAAAAGTAATGATCACTTTTAAAATATTTTTCTGAACAGAAAAGTCTTTAAACATCTTTTGAAACAGTCCACAGTCTGTGGTGCCCTCAGGTTCTCGGGCAGAGCGTTCCAGAGCCGTGGAGCAGCTGCTGAGAAGGCTCGATTTCCCCCATTGTGTGGAGTTTGGATCTGGGGGGGTAGAGGCGATAAGTGTTGGTGGAACGAAGGTGTCTTTTTGTAGATTGCAATGTGAGGAGTTCCTTAAGATAATGTGGAGCATTTCCATGGATGCACTGGTGGGTAAGTAGACAGACTTTGTATTCAATGCGAAGGTGGATAGGGAGCCAATGAAGTGTCCGGAGAACATTAGTGATATGTTTCCACACCCTCATAAGGATCCTGGTGGTGCTGTTTTGAGCGTATTGGAGCTTTTGAAGGCTCCTGCCAGAGATCCCAATGAGAAGTGCATTGCAGTAGGCAAATGCGTGGACCAGCCTTTCAGCATCGCAGAGGGAGAGGGAGGGAGGCGCAGTTTGGCTATGTTTCTGAGATGAAAAAAATGCAATTTTACAGAGGTGTTGGACATGTGTTTCGAATGACAGGTGGGGGTCAAACTTGACCCCCAGGTTGTTAACAGAGTAGGAGAGGGTAATTATGGGGCCAGAAAAGGAAATACAATTAATGGGTGAGGAATGAAGCTGATGGGTGGTGCCAACTAGAAGGGCTTCAGTTTTGGTGCTGTTCAGCTGAAGGAAGTTCTCTGACATCCACACCTCAATGTCCTCAAGGCAACAGGTGAGAGTTGATGGAAGTGTCGGTGAGGTTTGGCACAGTCTTACATAGAGCTGAGTATCATCAGCATAGCAGTGGAAGGAGACTCCATGCTTGCCAAAGACGTTGGCCAGTGGGAGCATATAGATGTTGAAAAGGGTTGGAACCGATCCCTGTGGCACCCCACTGGTGACCGAGTGTGACTGAGATTTGGCATCCCCTAGTGCCACATACTCAGCTCTATTTGTGAGATAGGAACCAAACCAAATCCAACTGTATCCTGCAGACGATGAAGGAGAATTTTGTGGTCAACTGTATCAAAAGCGGCAGTGAGCTCCAGAAGAATGCGAAATGATGGGAAGCCCTGGTAGGAGTCAAACATTAATTTTTGTATTTTTATTAGCAATTTAGTAAAATAATTCAGACAAGAATATATGTTTGATATCTCTTATAACTTATCCTGTATTGCGTTGCTGAATTTCCGCTTGCCCTGTTTATTGACTTTCTCCTCTTTTTCCCTCTGCTAGAAATAAGAAAGTGATGGCAGAGTGAAGGTGAAAAAGCCACACATCTGTACTAAAACAGGCTATATATCCTTCCACTCTCTATCTCTAAGCATACAAGTGTTTCCCACTCTTTCATCCAGTCCCTCCCATATTTGGACCCCAGTCTGGGGGAAAGAATTTATCTTTTACAAACCTGTCATGATTCACTTTCTGTGAATTTGAATTTCCACTTAGCTATAAGTGACAAACCATCATTCTCACAGGGGCTGTCAAAAATGTTTAGAGGGGGGGGGAAATACGGCTCTGAGAGGGGGCGACTGTGGTGGAGGAAAGTAGAGTGGTTGTCCACTAATTTCGTAGTTGTTGGTTCACTCCCTGGCTCATCCGGTCTTTTTTTGAACAGTCAACTGTTCATTGTGGCTGTCAGCTGGAGGACTGATGCACTGTGGCAGTGCTTTATGCATATTTCATAACCTTAAGCTCCTTGGTATGAACATCCATCTTGAGCAGAGAGTCGCCAAAGACGTGTCCAAAGCCACAGGAGTAGAAGTAGCGGTAAGGTCTGGCATTGGACTGGTCATAGTTGATCTGAGGGAACTCAAGGCCGCCATATTGCAGCAGCTCATCATCGTAAAGCTCCTCAGGGGTCATGTAAACCTGTAAGGTCATGGGAGAAAGTCAAGCTATAACTCAGTGTGACTTTTACATTTAGCATCAAAATAGGCCCAGTTAATGCACAACAATATACCATATTTACAGTACACTGTAAAACTGTGAAGGCTTGAATCAATACTAAATTATACTTGTACTGTATACAAGCTCCAGGAGTTTCGTTTAAAACTAGTTTTAAGAAAACTATATATGCATTTTCAACACCACAAGCATCTCTAACCTGTCGCCTATTCCAATATCTCTGCAGCCATTCTGATTTGTGTCAGGATGTCAAGCTCTCAACCTTTGTTGTGAGATTTTTCTGGAATCAAAAGAACTTTCACAAAGCAAAACTTGCTGGGTACTAACATATTATGTCCTTTAAGTCAAACACTCTCTATGCTACACTTCCCACTTCTGGTGGCTACTGCCAACTTGGACAGTTCATGACATGTTAAGGAAACCCTCCAGTTATGGCTATAACAACTATATGAATCCATCTTTTGCACATACATGAAACATATGTTGTCAGTAGGTGCTCAGTGATAGGATAAAACTAGCCAATGATTTAGAATTGGGACATTGTCCCTTCTCCCAACTCTCACTTCATATCAGCATAAATGATGAGACCACCAGCAAACATTTGCAGTTTAGTACAATTGCCCTGGATACTCCACATGGGGGGCGGAGCCTATCCCAGCTGTTCTAAACCTACAACATGAACTCTAGAGCCCATCCCTGGTGCTCCCAGCTTTTAAAACGGATGTGATTACACTACTTCTTATGCAACCCACTCACTGATAGATCCACAAGCCCTGAGCAATTACTGACCAATTTCCACTGTCCCATTAACAGGTCCACATTGTTAGAAAAGAAATGGTTACCAGGCTACTCACAGCCTATTTATACAGAGATGATGGTTTAATTTGATCCCAGCAAAAGTTCAGATTAAAGCACTCCACAAAAACTGCATAAACTAAAGGAGTAAAAGTCCTGGATAATAAAACAGTCAGTTATTAAGAAAAAATAGCTTCTGCTGTAAGCTTGACACAATGATTGGAAAAAGAATATTAAAAAAAACCTCCTTTACTTTAGCCCAAAACCACAATCCTATACTAATACTAACCATACAATTTTGGTGCCTAATCCCAATTGTTTTTGATCCCTAACATAACCAAACTGTAATGGTTGCACAATTGCTAAGGAAATTACAACCCAGATTTTCATTTACATATATGCTGATACACATCTCTGCATCTTTTTGGCTCACACAATTTGAACATGTAACTCCTAACCTAATGCACTAACCTCCCTGCACTAACTGCACTTTATTCTGATGTTTTAATGAGATCAATCAAGGGGATGGACATTGATACCACTAATGGGAAAAATCAGTGACAACTGAACTTGTTTGAGGTTTTTGTAGGTGATCCCCAATTATTTACCCCTGTGGGTCACTAACTACTTGGGAGTACCAACCATTCAGTTAGAAATGAAGACCTTGTTTGGAAGAATAGACTACACGATGCGTCCTTCCTGTTATATAATTAGAACACAGTTGCTCTACTCTGAAAGCATCACTTTAATTCATTATTCTTTTATTCCTCTAAAGCACCATATTTGCAATATTTGAGGATGCATTTATCTCTTGGTGATATACTATAAATACAGCAATGCAGCATCAAAAACAATGGCAATCTGTTCTTTACCATCACATGATTGGAGGCAACAAGTAACCTAAAATCTTCCAAGTGTGGCTAACACCCAGTTACTAAAATGACCTGTGACCACTTGCAACACATGACTGCACCTGCTAATAAAAGCACCCACCCATGTTAGAAGAATATCCTAACCTTTTAACCTCACCTCCCCCTGCTCCTCTTCCTCTATATCTCAGTGCAACACACTCAAGGCTAGACAGATAACAGGAAGACAATGTCTACTGTATGCACCATATGCCTTTTACAGAGTAGTGAGCATTAAATCCAAACTGAAATCTGGAAAGGAAGATGCTCCAGACAGAGCAGGCAGATGTTGAGCACACAACTGCCTTAGTCTGTCATGGATTAGTCTTGTGGAAACAAACTCTCGCCCTGCAGGGACTGAAGGCACAATTGCGCGCACACACACACACACACACACACACACACACACACACACAAACCCAGTTTCATATCCCTTTCACCCTCCCCTCAAAGCACACAGAACCCGCTCCACACAAGATGTGCAAGTTGCAGCATGGAAAGGAAAAACAGATTTGGAAAGTGGTGGCAAGAGGGGTTAATGACAGAGGATTGTGAGTTGGATTGGGGTCAATTCAGTGAGATGATACGAAACTGAGCCTGCATTGATTTCCAGGAAGCAACAGTTTTTAAGATGCTGCACGGTTGTATAAAGCTATCAGGGTACCTAAAAGAACACAACCATGTACACTCAGTCAGTGGATCTGATAGTGTGTTGTATTTAATCTATAGGTTACTAATAAATAAGCTTTAAAAAAGTTTTGTATGATGAAAACTGGCCAGCAGCCTCTTTACTGCAGGTAATGACTTCCTCACTTCCCAGAAACCCCTGCTGGTCTCCCAGGGATACACATGGCATATTAGAAATGATGAAGATCTGTCAGATGGACATGCTGCCTCGCTGAGCCCACTTGCCTTATTTGTGTCATAGCCTCTGGGTGGGTGTGCAGGGGAGGCAAAGAATCTTTATCTCTATCTGAAGTGGCTTCTCTCACCAACGGGTGTGCAGCGACATCTCTACTCTCAAAAAAGACAATGAAAAACAAAAAACAAAAGGCAGAGTAAGACATATAGAAGTAGCAAGAAAGCACTTTGTCTGCCTGTGCTTCAGGTAATCAGGAGTGCAGCCTCATGCCCTGCTGTCTGCACACTGCTAAGCCTCGGGGGTCTGATGTCTTTAGGCTGTCATGCTCCACAGAGCTACTATCCATTTATTGTGGCACTGATTTAAAGGCCTCTGATTTATTTGAAAGGCTCACACTGGGATGGTAAAGGTAGTCATTTATTTCGAAGAATCAATTATGCGAAAGGCCTAATTAATAAATGTCAACAGAGCATCAACAGAGTGTGCAGAGTCATGCGTTACACTACACTCTCGAAGAATCCTTGTTCACTTTTGTGGCAAAATGGGAAGGTTGCGACAGGACATCTGGCGTAAGAACTCATGCAGGTTTTGTGAGTTCAAATTACTTGGATTCATCTTCACCTCAGTTTCAGTACCTAATGCACAGATGTGATATTAATCTGAATTTCCCAATCTCACTCCCATTAACAAATCAAATGAACATACTTTTGACAATAATCTTACATCACTGCAATAAATTAAATTAGGAGCTCTTTGTTGAGGAACATGCTATGATATATTAATGGTCAGATGAGAAAATAGTCCCCTGGGCATAACCAGAGGAGGGGCCTCCACCCCTATCCATTTAAGACTTGGCCTGTGTCCAGTAGGCCTGTTCACTAATCCATCCATAGTTGCAATAACATCCACATTTGATTCATTAGAAGCAAGCATTTATGTATATGTAACATTTACTGTAACCACAGCAACAGTTGCCTGCTGTTTAAGCTTCATCCTCAGACAGCAGCCTCCACACTAAACCAGCCTCCTCAGTCTATACCAACTGTACCTGTCCAGCAGTGAATCCCATCAGAGGACAAAGGTCTTGTTTTTTTTTAACCTTTTAACCCGGCCCTTTCAGTGCCGTCAATATTATTTGTCAACTGCTATGTTGATAAGAATATTAAAACTTTGAAAATGTCCCTTCACAGTAACCATTGCTATTATAAGCTAAATTTAGAGTTTTTTCTTATTTTAATTGATTTACAGCCCTAGTGAATTTAATTTTTCTGTAACGTGATGACTGAAGTCCTTTGTAGCTTCCAAAACATGACTTAAACGTAAATGGAAATGCAGCCAGCAGGAAAGTGACAAGGAAAACAGCTAGGAGGAGTTTCAATTGACCAAAGCCCCAGGATGACCTGACAGATGAAAGTTATTCTGGAATTATGTCACTTTTATACTGGCAACTTTAGCCCCTGTTTTGGCTCCTCTTGTACTGTATTTACAACTTCCGGGATCATGTCTGTTTGGTATATCAGAAGCTGGAAGATACCAATTCACTGTGTCTTCCTCCATTCTACCTTCATTTAAGATGGTATGTACCAGCTTCTAAATGACTGAAAAACCTGATCCAGGATATAAGTAGTGTGTAGTGCAGAGTTACAATCAGAGCGGGGATCCTTGAGGACCAGGATTGAGCAACACTGGTGTATGTGGTCTATAGACTTTCTCCTTTTATGTTCTGGTTTTTCTGCCTTATCCTTAAAAAAAATAAACAAAACAATTTCAAAGAGAGCATCAAAGATACCAACTTGAGTTTTATGTGGATTTTCAGTTGTGTGGTGTGTTTATTTCTCTGGCACAGATTACAGGATTAAAAGAGGTAAAAAGCACTGGAGCGTGGAATCTTGAGCAACAAAGCTGGTATGTGTTAAGGTACATTAAATTTAAACATAAAGAAGGAATTTCTTATCTAGCTGTAAGTCCTGGCACATTACATCAGGATCAACAGTGCAAGAAAGTGACTGTGCGACTCATTTAGCATTTAAATCTTCCTGCAGTACAAATCTTCTACAGTACATTTGTAAAGTTTTCACATCCCCTTCACTTTTTTCAATTTCGTCATGCTACAGACTGATACTACAGTTGCTTATTATAATATAGATAATATAATATATAATATATAAAACATATAGATATATATATGCACACCGATCAGGCATAATATTATGACCACCTGTGGAGTGTTGCATAATTAGAAGAGATGATTTTAATGTTTTGGCCACTTCATTCATTTTAAATAGTGTGGCCAAAACATGACAACCACCTCTCTTATAATGTGCTCCAGTACAACTCAACTAACCACTTGGACCTCAGTAATAAACACATTGACAGTTTCAACCTAAAAACTAAAAGTAAAAAAGGGGGGGAGGAGCAGGGTTTAAGACCTGTGCTGTAATCATGGCTTAAGATGGCTTCATTTCGGCTGAACTGCTTTGTCATTCTTTAGCACCACAGTTATGCATTTTACAGCTGCCACACATGGGCATTACACAGAAACTACCAGGAGTGTTTCTAGGGAGTTATTGTAGCTCTTGATGTTTAGTTTCCACATTATTTCCCATGTTATTTGTCTCCTCTTACCTAGATTATTCCATTGCCTATACCAAGCTATTGCCTAGTTGTTACTTTGTAATTACAATGAGGCTACTTTAGTCCTCATATAACCCTGTTAAATACCTTGTTGTTACCTTGATATTACCCCAAATTACCTTGTTATTTCAGAAATATTACCTCACCATCAATGTGCTGTAAAGTGCTACTGTATATTCTGTTTCATTGGATTGTAGAATTTATTTAGTCACTCACATATGTCATTACCGGGGAATTCAAACCTCCTGTGTTTTATGTACAGTATCCATACAAGTGTTATGTTTCTGAGGATAATCTGGTAGTTAACACTGTTACTTTTTGCTCCTTTTACTTAACACGGAAACAAGAATCTCTCACCAGCAGAAGCTATATAAATTGAGTTTAGCAAATAATCTATTGAAAATTGATTCATAAAGTGTTTTTTTTTTTTTTTTTGTGCTGCACATTTTCTTAAGACATTTGAAAAGTAACAAAAAACATGACATGGGGAAAACTAATCAAATAAAAATGTTTCTATTGAGTTCATATTAATCTGGAAGCAGAATGTGAGGCTGAGGCTCAGCATCCCATTATTTTTAATATCTTTTGAACATAGACACATTTGACACAAGTGACCCAAATGAAAACAAGATAAAATAAACCACTTGAATTAGGTGGAAATAAATCAACGGCAAGATCATTTTACAAAGGGACACTAATACCACGGTGTCACCAGGGAATTCCAGCTCATCTGAAATTCCAGTTTAGACGCCCCCAATAGGCCCTGGGGTATCACAGTTGATATCTAGACTTTATTGCAACTCCTTTATATTGAAAGGTCAACTGCAGAGGTCAAATATCTCAGTGTAATCTGGCTGCAAGCTTCACTTTCAAAGGCAGTGGTTGAGACGAGACATGCTCATTAGAGTGACGGCAGTGGCACGCCCCGAGCATTCACCACCAAGTTCATTAGCTTAATATCTGTGGACATCTGTTTAACTGGAGGACTGTCACTACTTCTTAACTAATCAGATTGTTCCACTGGGAAATCATCCTGATGACTTAGAGACTCCATTAAACAGCAGTATCCCTGCCATCCACAAGGCTGCACTATGATAGCTGTAATTAGGGTCTCAGTGATAGGATGCTTTTTTTTTTGTTTGTTTGTTTTTTTTATGAGTGTTCATTAAACGCCCACATTCATTTCCTTTGAGGCTTTTGTTGACACTTTTAACCACAAGATCCTATGACAAGTGAGCAGGCTGTTTATATTCACTCTGTGTAGCTTAGCCGTGCTGTAGACTACATGCTTGTGAGAAAACTACTAAACACTGCTCCACTGGGCGACATTTTTCTTGTTCAAGATATTTTTAAAAACCATTATGAATCACTATAATTTTCACTATGATTCAACTGGAGTTTTTCACGTATACAAGACCAGAGGATTAATGATAAGCCATTTTCTCATGAACTCCAGACAATGCCTGGAAAAAGTTTTTTCTTACACTCTTAGATTTTAAGTTGAGTACTGATCATATGTACTTCGACTACTTCTGCCTAGTGGTAATATTTTATTTGTTCATCAATAAGCTCAACAATGGAGCTTCTTGAAAATAAGAACAAACTAGAAAATGCAGGGTTACAACAAGGCCAGAATGATTATAGGCAAGCATATTTCCAGATTTTGCACAGTTACAGACTCGATTGAAAAGAAACTGGTGTCTATTACTAAAAAAGCCATCAGGGACAGAGTGTCCCACAACTTCGTCAACCCAGTGAAGTCTACTGTCATGCTTCAAAGAGTTGAATAAAATCCAGCAAAACCAGAGGAACCGAGACAGGCCAACATTTTTTGTGGAGAGTGAAAAAGAATGAAAATCTTCTTTATGACTATTCCAGGTGCCTTTAAATCTCCAAAGAGGCTGTATGTGTTAAATCCATCAGCAGTCCATGTCCCACTCTACTTTGCATCAAGTAGAGTGGGATAGGTAAAATATGCTAAACATGCCAATTCATGGTTGATTGCCTTTATCTGCCAATAAACAAACCTTAAACATGTAACTATGTCAAACATTTCATTCTCTGTCTCTTTATAGAGAACACTGAGGAACCTTTATATGAATGAGTCCAATGTGACCTGGCTCCTCTGCTGCCTTTATGTTTCAGTACTCAAGCTCTGCAGAGGCTTTAACAAGCCTCATTCAGGTTATAAATCTTACAGAGCTTGTCAGGGCCCAGGTCCAAGGCAAACCCTCCCAGAATACAGGACATGACAACTGATCTCCTGCAGTACAGGTCACATAGTGAAGATATGCATAGAAGCACATCCAGTCAGTCCAAAAGGGACAAAATGACACAGATAAGCTATTATTAATGAACACGTATTTGATAAATTTAACACCTATTGGGGAGTTGTGGTTAGTATTAATCAAACTTGAATTTGAGATTAATTAATGAACTGTGAAATCACTAGACTGTGACTGATGGTGTTTCTCTCATGTTTGGCTGCTTAAATGTCCATTTCAACACCATCTCCACCTCTACCTGCTCCATATCTGTCTATTCACTGTTTACACTGGCTTTTATACATGTTATCTTCATCTTATTTTTGCTTTTAATAAACATATAAGATGCCTCTGACTGTACGGTATTACTAATTATATATATGCTATAGTATAGAATATTTATTGGTGGATACCATGATGTTTTCTTAAGTTAAGTCAATAAGGTTGAGCTTATCAAAGCAATTTCCATCTGGGACTAATAAAGTTGTTTAAATCTTGAATAAATATGTGCAAATGATTATCATGACCACATTTCATAGTTTTAGAATACACCCAAACAAAAAAGAAACTGTAAACTAAATCTGTTTCCTGACTCATTCTTTTTACTGAGACCTTTTCGTATCCAAAGCAAATCCCCAGAGCAAATTAGTGTTTTTGCAAGCTTTCTATTAGAATTTCAAAAATAAGTGGATGATGGGGTGAAACTGGAAAGTGCTTTTAACAGCTGTCTAATTAGAGCTTGTTTATCCACTCATCATTCCTTCTTTTTCTGACTGTGTATCTCCCACTTGTGGAAATGAAGGGCCAATGGCTATTATAGCCTTGTGAGTGCTGTTTGCTTTTTTTTTCATGGGGTTCACCACAGTGACAGAGAGAGCTCAGCCTCCCTCTTCCTAGCTGGTCTATTTACCGCAATACAGGAAGTGAGTGTTTTGTTTGGGAATACACAGAATGCCAGAGGAGGAGTACGAAACCAGTTTCTAAAAGGCACTTACACCAAACCAACCCATGGAAGAAATCAGGAACCATCAGCAGAACTATACAATTCCAGTAGGAGGGTTGGAAAAGGTCTAATCTTTGGGGGAACACTACCCAGTGCTCAGCTGGAAAGGAATGCGCCCTTTCATAAAGTTGAATTGAAGGGATGGCTGGCATGGAAATAATAGGGGAAGAAGTCACATTTTCCTAGATTCTCAGGATGGGGGTGAGGCGAGGGAGAGCTTAAACTGGAGCACCTTGAGTCTTTGTAATCTTTTCTATTGGGAAGTGAAGACATCTGCACTACATATGCACTTCCATGTCATTTTAGAGGTGTTGTTAGTCCTTTAGCTATATTCTGAAGTTTTCTTCTCACTTTTCTTAGCAAAATCAAATTTATGTATCACCAAATGGTGTTGTGTCTGTGTTCTTGTTAAAGATGTATAAATTATTTTTTTCAAGAACCCTTGTGACCATAAGACAAAAAACCCAACATAATGTTACAAATCAGGCTTCTTTTAGAGAGTCAGAGGCCCAAATTGATTCAAAAAGGTAAAAACATATTTCCTGCCTGAAAATGAAAGAAAGTAAGTAGTGTGCAACACCAAGGCTTCTTTGGAATACTGTAAGACACTAGCATAGCTTAAAACAAATTAAGTTATTGAGAGAAAATTGTAATATAAAAGCAACACTCTATGCTGACATTCAGTTTGTGTGATAGTAAAGTCTGTAAATTAAACAATTTGTATCAATGTACCAAATTTACTACAAATATGAATAAAAATCGAAGATCTTATTTTAAAAAGTTTTGAGTAGCAGTTCAAAACCTACAGCTAAATCGTGATAAGAGCCGATCAAGAATTTGCTTGCTAGAATTATTCACTCACTATGAATAAAATCATTTATTAGAGATTCCACCTGCTGAAACTGATGTGAGATCAACTGGTGGTTCAACTGAGTAAATCTCTCATTCTTGTTAGAACTACAGAACCACTCATCTCACTGTGTTGTTCTGGTGTTACAGTAATGATTCTTACCACTGCTAAACCATCTTTGAATGCAAAGCGCACAGACACCTGACACCAGCACATCTTGGCCTTGCATTAATTTAACTTGTGGAAGTGTCCCTGGGCAAGACATGGAACCCCCAACAGCCCGTCCCCATCCCCAACCGTGCAATCACATTGGTGAGGGTTGTGTCAGGGAGGACCAAAAAAAAAGCCGCCGCCATTGGCATCTGAGTGTGTGTGAGAATGGGTAACTGAGAAGCAACGTTGGAAAGCACTTTGGATTAAAGAACTATATAAGTGACCATTTACCATTTTAAATTGTCTGTTTCTCCACATATCTCTTCCTGCTCTCACCAGCCAGATGAGTTACATCAGTTGACAGGCTGTTCTGTTCATGATAAACTTTCTGTGTTACCCCCATTGCTTAGCAAGGCCCATTCATCAGAAAAGCATGCATGACAAGACCACTCAACAGACTATTATGTGACAATTCCCAAGCCACAGGAAACAAACACATCCAATATGGCGGCCAAAACAAAGTATCTGTGGGTAAAAAACCTCTTGGTCTGCCTTGTTTCACAGGCCATTCTGTTTGCTTACTACGTCAACCACTGCACTGAGAACAAGGTAACATTTCCCGTCCATCCATTCTATCAGTCTTACCACAATCATTCTAATTATTAAGATGAAATAGGCCTGAGCACCTACATCTCAAACTAAGTCTTGGAGCTCACATTCGGCAGCACCGTCTAAGAAAGACGTCTCTTCATACAACACACTTGCCTGTTTGTGCACAAGAATTATATTTGTATTTTTTAAATACATTTTCTCTCCCATTGAAATTGCACTGTGACAGGATACTGACAGTCAGTACAAACAAAAAAATAATGACACTGGCCAATAGGTTTGTCAGTATACACAAGAACATTTGAGTATTGTTTTAAGGCAAGCATGAGAAAATGTGAACCCATGCTCTGAATGTTTGGCATGCCCTGTTCAGATCTATGTATACTGTTACTGCCAGAGTGTAGCCTGGGAAAATGGAAGCCACGTCTGCATGTCTGTGGTTTTGTAAGGAGTCAGCTTTGCCGGTGTGACTGTGCCACACATGGTCTTGATATATCCCCTTCTGCAAATATCATATAAGTGCTCAGCCTTCTTTATAGCTTATTCCAGACTAAATTGAAATGTTTCTAAATGCCCAGAACAAATATATATACACAGCATGAAAAGTAATAATGAGGCTGAGCTGTATCGAAAACTCTCTTCAGTGAGGTCATGTTAACCAATTTAGTCATGAGCTGTTTATTCTATTCTCCTGCTTTGACTTAGAAACTGACATCATGTCCTCCCTTAAATCTTACAGCAACACCTGGGTGGAAATTCTAATATTACCTCTGTAATTACCAAGAAGTTAGTCTACAAATAGCCAAAATACTTGCCTAATCATAGCATGCTATTCTCCTTTCCAACCACTGTGTTTGGTTAGTTTTTGTGCCACAAACACAGTTGGCACACATTTTCCAGAGGCAGCATGTCAGCAAACAGTTGAATCTTACATTAAATGCAATTCCATGTTTGAAAAGGATATGAAATACAGAAAGTGTATCATACCAGTTGTCACAGGCAAATTGAAAGCTGCAAGTTCTGTTTCATGAAAACTTTAAAGGAATATTAAAGAGTAGACTCTTAGATCTTAGAATCTAAATTGGTGATTCTTCGCATTATTCTGTAAACAGAAAGAGTGCACCCCTCTCTCATAAAACGTACCCTACATGAGGGTAATGCCAGCCTGAGGTGCACCAGCATCTGCAGTGGACATGTCCTACACACTCAGCACCTTGAATAAATAGCTGTTTCTCTTGCTCTTTGCACAGCCTGTTAGGTCTCCTTGTACATATCTGCTTCACATCAGGATGTGGGAATGGTAATTATGGTCACCAAGTAAAAGATGGGGAACAGCAGAGGAGCACAACACTACTTTTTTCCACTGCCACCCTCTCTGTGCCAGCATGGAACTTTGTTGGATTGCCAGTTATGCCATTTAAACTTTAATGATCATTTACACTGTGTTAATGTATAAACAGGTATTTTTTTCTGCAATGTTTATTTTTATATATATACTTGATAAACACACGATCTCATGCTTATATTTCCTGTTAATTTGCTTTTCAAGATCTGTTTTGCTGTTACCATAATTACTGCCTAGATTACGTTCCTTCCAAACCAGGAACTATGCCATCCTTACACTACATTGAAATCCCAGTGTAGACTGAGAACAGAGACTGAGTTTGTGTCCAGACATTTTTAGCCTCTTCATGTTTTTGTTGCAAGTGAAACAATTAAAGCAAATTTATCAAATGTGAATTTAAAATGACCTTCCAATTCTGTCCAATCAATGCAATTTGTACTGCAAATTTTACCTATTCTGTACTGTCCCTGAATCCCTCACATACAGTATGTGGAACAGAGGTAGAGATGAGAGCTTGCTAATGCTACATGGTCTAACTTGACAGTTTCACTCACTAGAAGAGAAGCCTACAGCATATTATTATAATTTTTGGTTGTCAGGAAGGTCATAGCAACATTGACCTTTGATCACCAAAAACTAATGATTTATCCTTGGGTGTAACTGGAAATTTGAGGCAAGTTTAATGAAATCCCCTCAAGGCATTCCTGTGAACAGCTCCTCTTTCAGTATCTCCACATCAATGGATGCTTCCACCTCTATCACGCCTCTACTGTCATTAGAGATTGTTTGCGTTGGCACTTCAGTGGACACAACTTGAAATTCTTTGCAGAACTTCCTTGAATTAAATTGCTTAAGGTTCAAGGCCCACTTATCAGCTTTTTCAAGAACTTTAAACTGCATCTCACAAACCTTAATTGGGGGGTAAGTATTCTGTGTTATCATTAGGTATTAAATATTTGATTATGCTATAACCAATATGAAATTTGAAAGTCCTGAAAAAAGTAAGCAAACAGTGATATTGTTTCTTATTATTTCTATTTAATATTTCAACTAAAGCAAATGTTCTAATAACAAATTAGCTTCATTAACATGTTAAATAATGTTTACCTACTGGATACCATCTTTAAAAGAGTGTGGTTGGGAAAACCCATTGGAACATGTTTTCACCGTCTTATGGTCCATCTGACATGAGCATGGGCCTGAAGAACTGTGTGACTTCCTGCATGTTGCATTTTTGCATGTTTCATGTTGCATTTCTGGATATTGTGGTAGACTGTGTAAAGAAACAAATGTTTCACAAACTCTTTATCAAAGTGGCATGATGGTTTTTCATCCTCAGGGTTCAAAGGTCACACACATTAGACTGCTGTTTCCATGGCAGTGGAGGCTTCACGGAGACTTCTCAGGAGTCTATAAAGCTTTTCATAATATTTTAAACTGTAGATAGTGAAAGACCCAAATTCTTTACAATCTTGAAACTTGAAAACTTGAAATTGAACTTGAAAATTCTCAAAGGTTGGCACAAATAGTCAAGGCACAACCTGTCCAAGACTAAACCTATTACCAGTTACCAATTACCTGCTCACACTTGCAGGAGGCACTTACTCAATTATTTTAGAAACTTTTTAATTGTATTGTGCCTTTTTAGTCTTTTTTTCCAGCAGTGACTAACCATAAAGTGTCACAGCTGCTGAACTGAATTTGACTGTGCACAGAGGCACATTTTGAGGAAGTGGTTACATTGCATTTAAGTTCCTTTTCTGTACAATATGATGACTAGTCAAGACACTTAGATACAGCTCCCAATAACAAATCTACTTAGCTCTCGACTCAGCTTCCTTTTCAGCTTTAAATAGCCACAAGGACACATTTGAGCAAACATGAAACTCAGCTTTCTTTTCTGCTTTATGCACATCACTTTAGGAGGTTTGCTTTACTAAAGATGGGAATGGAGTACACTTTCCTATTTTGTAGCATGAACAGCAGTGAGAATGCTAGGGCTGGCTGGGCTGGCCTCCAGCTGTGTGCCATGTAATGAGCAGCAATTACTCTGTGTGACATGTTTGCATTAGGTCTCCTGCTGCCACTGCTGCACTGTGTCAGTGTAGCCTCAGAAAGCAGCATATGAGTCACGGCTCGAGTTTTATCAGCGACTGTGGCACAGGAAGGTAGAGTGGTTGTCCACCAATCTCACAGTTGTTGGTTCCATCCCCACCTTGTCCAGTCATATGTCAAAGTGTCCTTGAGCAAGACACTGAACCTCAACTTAGTTGCTCCTGGTTGTTGGCCTGCTATGCAGCTCCCCCATCAGTGTAACAGTGTGTGATTGTGTGTGTGAATGGGTGAATAAGAAGCAGTGTAAAGTGCTTTGAGTGCCAATAGGTAGTATAGTGCTATATAAGTGCAGACCATTTACCAAGTGCAGTTCAGTTCAGTTATCAGTGAACCAATCCTGGATCAACAGATGTGCTGCTCAACCTGTCTGCTTCACGGATTTTAGTTTCTAGTTTGTTTGTTTTTTTAAGTCGTCTGAAGGTAAAAACACAGGACTTTCTCTGCTGTGGACAATTTCTTTGGACAAACACCATGGAATAATTTAATTTAACAGTAGCTCTTGGTTCAACCTGGAACAGCAGGGACAGATACCATAACTCATATCATCTCCCTTGTTGACTTAAAACAAACTGAAATATTTTAGGAATACAGCTGAGCTGCAGAGCTTTGTGGGCTTCTTTATCTTTACTGTAACCTTTTTTAAAAACATGATCAGCTTCATTGCAGTAAGTCCTGCATAACTGATGGCTTAAATGTTTTTGTCTTCGTTGCCATTGCTTCGGCATGAAACATTTGAACCAGAAAGCTAAAAAGAAATAAAACAGAGAGGTATGCTGAGTACTGGGACCAACAAGAAGTGAAAGTGATACGATCACAGTTTACGTGAAACTGGCATCAGTTTCAGTCACCCAAAAGGGCTGTGTTAATGTCAGGGTTCATGTTTGAAGCCTTGTTTATCAGCTTTATTTCAATTCCCCCGTATTGGCTGTTGGTTTTAGGATGTTTAATACTGATGTGAACACTTTTAATGCTCGACTATGCCTGAAGTGCACCAGATAATCATTTGACAATTCTGACATGATTCAAAAATCTGATATCCAATGTCACACTGTAAAAATTATGAATATTTAAAAAGTGCACAGCAAAAAGAGGGACATGGAAATATAAACACATATAATTCAGCGGTGCACTCATGTGCTAAGGACGATGCCATGTGACATGACTTAATGTTGCAGAACAGCTTAGGTTAAGGTTAAGGCTGTAGATATTAATTATAATTATTACTGTTCTATTCATTTCTAATACAACATATCAGAACTGTATATGACTCTTGACGTGTCAAAGCTGTCCATTTCAGGAATGTGTGGCCTGTGTGTCTAGCCTGCCTGCATAAAAACTCGTGTTTCACTCAAGCTTTACATGCGTAACTGAAGCATATCTTGCTTGAACGTCTTCTGTGGTGACACACAAACACTAAAACTGTTGGTGCTGTTCACACTACTTTTCTAAGCTTACAATAGAAACTTTATATAAATGGTGTTACAGAAAAGGAAGTGCTGAAGAGTATTCTGATACTGTTTTTAGTTCCTAAGGAGAGCAAAACACCACAACTGCTGGTCTGACCACTACAAACCATTTGTAATTAATGCAGGTGTCTACAATAGCTGTGTAACAGCTTGTGCTTCACTTGCATGTATAAATGTAAATGGATTATGGCTTATGGCCAGACAAAGAGATAAAGATGGGAAGGATGTGCAGCAGGTTAAAGTGATTAAAGATAAGGATGGAAATGTATTGACAGGTGCCTGGAGTGTGATGGGAAGATGGAAGAAGACCTTTGAAGAGTTGATGAACGAGGAAAATGAAAGGGAACGAAGAGTAGAAGAGGTGACTGGTATGGAGCAGGAAGTAGCAAAGATTATAAAGAGTCAAATGAGGAGGATGTTGAAGAGGATGAAGAGTGGAAAGGCAGTTGCTCCTGATGACAAACCTGTGGAGGTATGGAAGTGTCTAGGAGAGGTGGCAGTAGAGTTTCTGACTAGTTTGTTTAACAAGATCTTGGAGAGTGAGAGGATGCTGAGGACTGGAGGAGAAGTGTACTGGTGCCAATTTTTAAGAACAAGGGAGATGAGCAGAGCTGTGGCAACTAAAGAGGAATAAATCTGATGAGTCACACAATGAAGTTGTGGGAAAGAGTAGTGGAAGCTAGACTAAGGGCAGAGATGACCGTTTGTGTGCAGTAATATGGTTTCACGCCTAGAAAGAGAACAACAGCTGCAGTATTTGCTTTGAGGATGCTGATGGAGAAGTACAGAGAGGGTCATGGGGAGTTGCATTGTGTCTTCGTAGATTTAGAGAAAGCGTATGACAGGGTGCCGCGAGAGGAGCTGTGGTATTGTATGAGGACGTCTGGAGTGGCAGAGAAGTATGTTAGAGTCATGCAGGAGATGTATGAGAGCTGTAAGACCGTGGTGAGGTGCTGTAGGTGTGACAGAGGAGTTCAAGGTGGAGGTGGGTCTGCATCAAGGATCGGCTCTGAGCCCCTTCTTGTTAGCTCTGGTGATGGACAGACTGACAGATGACTGGAATCTCCATGGACTATGATGTTTGCAGATGACATTGTGATTTGTAGTGAGAGCAGGGAGCAGGTGGAGGAAAATCTAGAGAGGTGCAGGAGTCATTGACCTGCTCCGAGACAGGAACAGGAACTGAGCCAGAACTGGTGGCGTCCACCCGCTTGGAGACGTCGGCAATCTCAGAGACAGGACAAACAGGAACTGGAGCTGGACAAGCAGCAGCTGACCCCGGCAACAGGACAGGACGAAGAGAGACGGGACAAACAGGGACAGGACCAGAGCCGGAGGCGACGTCGACCCACTCAAAGACAGGAACAGGAACAGAAGCACAGGCAGCATCAACCCGCTCGGAGACAGGAACAGGATCAGAACGCGTACAGGCAGCAGGAATCAGCAACAGAACAAGAGCAGGGGGCAGACCAGGGACTGGAACAGGACAAGTGTCAGCCGACCCCGCCCGGAGGAGAGATTTCCAGACGGGTACCCACATAACCGTTGAAGACCCGAGTCCGGTAATGAGCCTGGGGTCTGTACCCCAAGAAGGACTTGAATGCCTCTGTGACATCCATAGGTAGAAAAAAAAAGGAAACCATTTGCAAATTCCCTCAAGGTTGTCCTAACATATTGTCACAAGAATGAGACAGATGTGAGATCAGTGACCTTAGACCACCAAAATCGAATTAGTTCATCCTTAAATCCAAGTAGAAAATTATGTTAATTTTGAGAAAATTCATACAAGATTTTCCTGAGATATTGGACAACCCACACACATAATGACTCCACACCAGCATTCCTTTGCAGGAGGCATTATGATTTTTATGATTATGATTTTTATTTCGTTCAATATCCAAGAATAATATACAATAATACAATCCCTCAATGCATCAATCTTCCAAAGCTGCATGCATTTTATGCTGCAATGGATATCCCTTCCCTGAAGCTTCACAAAATGATAATCTCAGGTCAGCGCTATAAAGATGGTCACACACTTTCATATACACTTAGAAGTAAATACGCTGAAAAACATAGGATTCAGTAACTTTGTATGATAGGCAGTTTGAGTTTTACAGAGATAGTCTTCTTTTTAAATCATTTGTTGTACTTTAAAGAAAAGTAGGGGTAGGGCGATGAATCGGAGGTATCGATTACATAAATAAATCGACTAACATAATGTGCGTCGAGGCTTCATAAACAGGAAGTAAGATGGCTGGATTTGGGATCTGGAATGTTGTGCGTAATGCATGTGCTGCCCCACATACACATTGAAATGGTTACAACTCCCATTTATAGAGCGCATGCAAACTATTAATTCCTGAAACCATTATTTCATTGGCTACAACGTTGTTGCATCATGACAGGGAACCCACACTAGAAGTGTTCAGCCACCAAGTTAAGTTGTGCGTTACTGTCGGGGGCTTTGGACTGGTTTACAGGCTCACTGAAGGCCCAATCCCCGTTGATGCTTAGATGTAGACTTGTTTTGATACAGAATGCAGAATTCAAAATGGTGGTCGGCACAGTGTTTGCTTTTCATATGCAGCCAAAACAACCGGGGAAACAAAGAAAAGTACGCATTTTTAGCAATGACTGACCGGTGAAGAACGACGGCTTTAAAGCTTTTTCTCTTGGATAACATGATTTTTAGACCAAAAGCTTGGTACCATTTTGTTCTTTGGATTCGTTCGGAGAGAATTGTGTAAAACACTTGAGGATTCAATAACTCTGTGCCCCAGCAAATATCATAAAATGTAAGATTCACATCTCGCTGAGTATGAACTCTTGTTACATTTTGACAAACTGTTGTTGCTATGGTCCTTCTCTTAAATCTTAAATTGGTTTATGTCACTGGATTTACGAGGTTTTCTGCTTTCTAACAAGGTGTAGTTTGTTCAGGATAAACTGGTGCAGTTGTGAAACACTTCAGGTGATTATGTGTTTGTCCTACGGCCGACCCAGGAATAACAACGAATAGGAAAATAATCTATAGATAAATCAATTATTTGAAAAATAATTGATAGATTAGTCAAAAAATATTGTTTGGTGCAGCCCTCAAGAAAATCTCTCAGTGGATTTTACCCCTGCTGAACAGATGATCCAACCAATAGCAGACACGTGCAGAGACAAGAACATGTTCCATTATCAGATTTAAAAATCAGCTAGATAAGATGTAGTGAAATGGTTAATTATTTACATCACTTGTTAGGCTAAATACTGATAAAAACCCTGCTTGACAAAAAATATTTAAAAATTATAGCTTTAATTAACAGTGTAACATTTAAGATCAATTGCATTGAAACCCTAGCTATTAAAATGTTAGTGTGTATTTAAATTATATTCATGCAGCAACTACCACTTGATTAATACAAAGCCCTAAAAAATCAATAGTCTCTTTAAGGCTGGATATTATTGCAGTAAAACTACACTTAACATTTTAACTATTATACAGTAAATAACTGCTTTGCAAAAACAACATTCACTCAAAACAGATGGTCTGGCAAATTCTTAAGAAGAGAGAGATGGTCAAACAAAAGTACAGCTAAGCTAAGCTAATAATATTATTATGCCCTACAGTGATGAAGCTTTTGCAGGTGTTGAAAAGGGTTTTTGACTGTATTTGAAGGGAAACTGCCTCTCTAAGGTATTTTGGTGGAACAGCAGTAAAACAGTGGACAAACCTCAGTGCTCTATGGGCTTCCATGGCATGTTGCTGGCTCAGGCTGTTTTGACAAAGGGGCCCCTGCTTTACAACTATAAAAAGGAAGGACTCCACCAGGTAGATAAGCAGTTCAGCTCCAGGAGCAGCAGCAGCAGCAGCAGCAGTACTGTCTCCAGTGACAACACCTGCCAAAGATGACCTCCAGTGACATGAACATGATGAGCAGGATTATCTTCTATGAGGACAGGAACTTCCAGGGTCGCTCCTATGAGTGCATGAGCGACTGCCCCGACATGTCTTCCTACCTGAACCGCTGCCACTCCTGCAGGGTGGAGAGGGGCTGCTTCATGGTCTACAACCGCACCAACTACATGGGTAACCAGTATTTCCTGAGGAGGGGCGAGTATGCAGACTACATGAGTATGCTGGGCATGAGCGACAGCATTAGGTCCTGCCGCATGATCCCAATGCACAGAGGATCCTTCAGGATGAGGATCTACGAGAGGGAGAACTTTCAGGGCCAGATGCACGAGCTGATGGATGACTGTGAGAACGTCATGGACCGCTACAGTATGTCTAACTTCATGTCCTGCAACGTAATGGAGGGCCACTGGCTGATGTACGAGCAGCCCAACTTCAGAGGAAGGATGATGTACATGCGGCCCGGAGAGTACAGAACCTTCATGAGCATGGCCTGGGGCGGCACAAAGTTCATGAGCATGAGGCGTATCACAGATTCCTGCTACTAAAGGAGGACTCATCATAGTGCAGCAATTAGATTCTAAACTAATTCTTAAAAATTTGTTACAATGTGCACATAGAGATGCTTTTGTGACCTGCTTGAAAAAAAAAACACATAGCCAACACATTGAAAAACTAATAAAATCTACTTTGTTATAAAAATATGTTGGAGTTAACTCTGATCTTTCTCCTCTCTCCTAATTAATATGGGGATATAGTATGATAGTCTGTGTTAAATCAAGTGTTATTATGATTTGGATATTGATACTTGCCATACGCCAATGGTGGCTTGATTTTTAGTTGGCGAGTAGCCTACATCTCAGAGGACTATCTGCCACACTAGCAGATTAATGTTCCTAGCAAGGTTGTAATACAACCTATGCTGAGGTTCTTTACCACATTCTGATGTACAGGTGCTGTGCTTCTGTTCTCTCTCTGTGTTTGTGAATGTTTGTGTCAAACTCTGACACACAAAAACACACATAAAAAAGGTAAGTTGTAATGACCTTTCAATCAACAATCAGTGTTAGAATAGCTGACTGAATAGTTCTCTGTACCAATGGTATATTAGTTGAGATGTATATTTTCTAATTTCTTGTGGTTGCTGAACCTTATCATATAACTTGGTGTATGGGTTTTACATTAAATAGCTGTATTCTCCTTCTTTGTGGCAGAAGCAGCTGTCAGCAGGAGGCATTCAGGGACAGTTAATGTGTAGGTCACCTGAGATTTAGAAACACTAAGGTTAGAATTTTGAGATCAAGACATGTTGTATTTTTTATTTAAATTAAAAATATGAATTTATTAACTGCTGATTAATATATACATAATTTTGCCTATATTTTGCGATGTAAATTTGTTTTTAGTTGAGACATATGTATTCTACATGTGACAAAAAGTAATTTATGAATTTGGCTGGAAAAAATAGGATTGGCTGATGACCAGTCACCTTGGCCAGAAGGTTAGAAAGGTTTGTTTTTTGGACTTTTTGTGCTTGTGTGGTGATTAGTCACCAATTAAGCTGATAATATTTCACTGTTAGTGTTTTGGTGTTTCCATATGTGTGCGGGCTGCAGGTGCTCAGCATTTCATAGATATAAAACGGGTTCTATGGAAAATAGGTAGTGAGTCACTGCCTAAGAAGACGGTAAAGAATAGATATCAAACTTTGCTGAAGATACTAAATACGACACATCTTTTACTAAGGGTACATATCCTGTCATGTTCATTTCTGACAACTAATATGACCTGCTGCTGTGGGCAGATTGGCTTGGGGTACCTCAAACCAGATTTATTGTCATGACTCACTGTTGAAATGTAAAAACTGAGATGACATTGGTTGTTTCTGTCAGGAAGAGGAGGGAAAGGGGAAAAAGTTTTATTCACATCCTTTTCTTCCTTTCCTTTCATAAAGAGATGTGAGAATAATGTCATATGTGCCAAGTCCAACTATACTGTACAATGCTGGAGCCATTACAGCTGGCACAGTAAATTCACTTTTTCACACATATCTCCCAACCGCAGCTAAGACCTAGTCTGACTGGAAAGACTGTAACAGTATGGGCTAGTTACAAGCAGACAGCAGCAAATCTTTCGTCTGAGAAGAAAAAAGCATGAAGGCAAACAGCTGCAGAATTAATCCATGGATTGTGCTGAAAAGATCGGTTTTAATACATCTTCTTTGATTGTTACAGGCTCCTGTTTGGTCAAAATCATCCAATTCAATTCAATTCAACTTTATTTATATGGCGCCAATTCACAACAAAGTCATTTCAAAAAGATGTAAGCAGGCTAATCTCAAACTAAGCAATCAGCACAATCTGTATAGATCCACTCTCTCTAGTTAATTTAAGTTGTGACACAGGTCAGCAAATACATGAGACAGCCTCTTAAAGGGTACAACCTGGCAAAACAAAGAGGCTTAAGAGTTACTGAGTAGGTTTAACAAATCTGCGAACCACATTTTACACTGTGTGGATGTCTAAGTGATGGCAACAGTGGCATTAAGGTTAGTCAAAAACCAGTTTAAAGAGAACAGAATCTGGCAGGAGAGGACTTCTATCAAAGCAGCTTTTGTGAGTCACATCAAGACTAACCGTTTGAAAAACAGCATGGGGTGAAGGAGGCCAGCATTTTCCTGAGCACAAACACCAGTACTGGGGAAACCAAACCAGAATGTTAAACACTAGTCTTGAATGCAGCACAAGCAACAAAAAGTGGAATTATATGAATGATGGCTGTCATTTTGTCATTTGCACTCACAGGAATATGTGGACACTGGTGGGAAAGGATTGGCACAATCTTAAGGGCATCTAGGGAGTTCATTGTGTGGACACTGTGTGTTCAGCCCCCAGACTATGCCAAGATCACCCCACAGTTTGTGATCATGCCACAACTTGTATCCAACAGCTGGACTACAATTGGCCAGTCTGGATATATTAAAAAGGCTTAGCGGTGCTGGGAAATGGGGGCTGGGTAGGGGGTTGGGGGATCAGCCTGCCAAAAGTAAAGCAGAGCAGAAGACAAAAAAGATTCCTTCAAAGTAAGTGCTTGTTGGACCATCAAGAATCTTCAAAAACCACTTCCACAATCTGATCATTTGACAGCAGTTTTCTTGACTTTGTACAAAAAAATTAGAGATAGGACAAGGATTTGCCAAGACGTGGCTACTTCCTAACAATCCAATAAAGAGGCTGTAGGGCAACAAGACCACAAAGATGTTTTTCAAATGAAGGAAGTATCGATGTGCTACTGAGCCCTGGGGCAAAGTACGGAGTCCTTCCCATCCATCGATGTTTACACTGTAAATGAAAGCATGTTTTGCCCTCATTCCCAGAAATGACACCAGTACTTCTTTATTAAAATACTACATTACCCTAAGTTTGTTTTGCATCAGTTAGTATGTGATGATTTGACTAAACACATGTATTTGACAATGTGCTATATAAGCACAAGGTCAACTGAAAAAGAAGAATTAAAACCAGTTTCTTATACAGGCCCCTCGGGTCAAACACATATACACAGATACTGACAATAGTTTTAAAACAAACTGATTCAGTCTTGCTTTGTGGAAAAAGGTGATAAAGTTATTACCCAAACCCAAACTCCTCTAAACACATCAGTCTTGTTTGGACTTAAACTATAGACTTGAACATAGTTTTTGTAGTAATGTGGCAACCCTATTAAACCTGAACGAGGGGCCAAAACATTAGAACCACCTCTTATTATAATGCACTCCAGGACGACTCCACCACATTTACATAGCCTCAACAATAAACACATTACTTCTAACAGAGAAGTTAGAACCACACAAAGTAGAATTAATGGCATAATATCCAATAAAGCTGTCATGAAATCAGCCATTTTAGGTTGTAACAATAACAAAAATGTCCAAAACACTAGAGGGCCTGATTTAGGGAAAAATTTTTTACAAGGACGTGTTTGTGGTGCATGACATTACCATAAAAACATTTTTTAAATCAGACCGACTTGATGTTGTACTAAAAGACATCTGCAGCGTGAGAACATTTTACTGCTATGTTCAAAATCAGTGTACTTGTGAATAGCCCAATTGTAATTATGTTCAAAATGCATTTGCATT
Source organism: Channa maculata (assembly GCA_020496755.1). NCBI lineage: Eukaryota > Metazoa > Chordata > Actinopteri > Anabantiformes > Channidae > Channa > Channa maculata. The sequence continues at coordinate 21,773,586 of CM035616.1, read as the reverse complement.
TATAGGTTAATTGTATAAACATAGTTTTGGAGACCAGGGCGGCTTGTATATAGTAGGTGATGGACAGCATTTACTTTAAGCAGGTAACATTCGTCCTGCAGATGAAAAGATTAAAATCTTGTCAAAATTGTTTTTGAGCTTCAATTTTAAGGATTATCTTCAGATGTTGTACTAAAAATAGAGCAGGCATTACTTCTCTTAGGGATTTCTAACTCAGCTAAAGGTATTTAGTTGCACTCACTTAAGAGAGATTTGTATTCCATGCATTATCTTCTTTGGGAGCTTTGTTTTGCAGACCTTTATTCCTCTGTGGCCACGGAATAGGGATGACAGACTGGAAAAGCTTGTTTAGAGCACAAAAGGTAGCTGAGATGGAGTATCAGACCAGTAACCCCAAGGTCAGTGAAAGGCAATATTGTATATGAGCGAGTATTTGTATGTGGTGGTCTTTCACATTCATTCATTGTGATTTCCCTAATAAATGGGAAGAACAGGTGTGAACAAGTATAGGGTCGGAAGAATTTAGTATTACAAGAGTGAAAGGAATCTTATTTCACGCACTGACGGAAGCAAACAGCTGCACATGTGGCGTGTGCTTGTGTTCTCAGCCTGCACAAGCACACTGTGCTGTTGCAGCTCCATGCTGCCACTTCATTGTCTGAATTAACTGTATTGAGACACCATAACATAGGCAACTTAAGCTCCTGTGAAACCATCTAACAACTTTGACAGGTGCCATTTATTATAGAGAAATGTGGCCAATAAAAACCATTCATGTGGTAGTCCTTACCTTTCTGCACCAGTAGAACTTTGTGATTGTATAATATCTAACAATGCACCAAAAAAGCATATAAATTACAATCTGACAGTAATAAGCCAAATGTTGGGAAAGCTATGACTGCCTTTGTCTCTTCGAGATTTCCATATTCTAGCAGAAACTGCAGCAGAGTACAATCATCCATCCATTGTCTGTAACCACTTATCCTAATTTGGGTTGTGGGGGGGCTGGAGCCTATCCCAGCTGTCAAAGGGCGAGAGATGGGGTACACCCTGGACAGACTGCCAGTCTATCGCAGGGGCACATAGAGACATACACAGCCTCACAACCATTCACACCTATGGGCAATTTGGAGTCTACATATGTTGGAAAAATTAAATATCAGAAGATATAATTGAGACCAAATGTAACACAAGTTAATCTGCAGGTTTGCAAAGTTGTAAACTTTGAATTTTTTGACCTGAACACAATTGTTGTGCAGGGTTTTAACACCTGATAAGTTAACTTGGTAGACAAGGTAACTTGTCTTACCTGTACTTTAGCATGCCCATTACCAATATATCATTTGAATGTTCATAGGATAAACAAAAGGATATTTATCCAATACAATCTAGATTTTATCTGGACACTCAATTAAATACAAATGGGGGATGTGATTGAAAAGTGTGGACGTTATCCTCCACAAGACTAAAAGTTGACCTCAATATCTACAATCATATAAGCCATCCATAATGATCTTCTAGTGAATATTTCAACCTAGATTTATGCAGGTTAAACCCAGGTTAGAAGCAGCCCCAGCTAGTCTGGATAATGTTTGCTGACTCAGTTACTCTGATAGGTCATGTGGGTTAGTCTGCTTTAGTCTGCAAGGATGTAACTCATGAGTGACGGGACGAAGCATATACACTGAGTTTTTGATGCATATGCTGATATCCTGCAGATGGAACTGTTAAAGCCATCTTTTTTTTAGTAGGCTCAACCTTTTCTATAGTTTCCACAATATTAGAGTCTGTATGAGGTGGGAGCAGCATGTTCTGAGAGTCGGCCTGGCAGCCACCATGGCTATTAACCATGTTACAAACTGGCATAAGAGTTACTCAGAAACAGACAGAGTGCTGATTGTCATTGGTGTTATCTGAGCTGAGTGGTGGCAGTTGGCAGTGTAGGTTTCACCCAGCATAAATGTGACAGTGACACTGCATTATTGTGCTAAAATCGAGCTGGGGCCAGTTTTATTCCAGTGGGCTCTGTTGGCCAGAGACTGGGACACTGTGATATGGGCCAACTTTGTAATGTGAGCTGAGCCCAAACTGCCTGCTTCCCTTTGTGTGAGTGATGAAAAACTACTGTAGCTAGCAGCAAAACTGTTACAATCTGTGTTTTCTCCCAGTGCCAAGCTCTGAATAAATGCCAGAATCAATTCCACTGAAAATGTGGTTTGGCTTGACCAAGAACATCAGAATAATCAAGATGGAAAAAGGAAGCCAATCACTGACAAAACTTAACATGTGGGGTGGAAAAAAGCAACTGGCAGTGAATTATAGGAGCATATGGCACAGGATAGGATAAGCAGCGGGAGTTAATCAGTGTGGTTTAAAGGAAACAGAAACAAGAAAAATCTTCTGGCAATGATAAGATAACATTGGTGGGTAAGTCTACCTCAGCACAGGAAAACAAATGCTATTAAAACTTTCCATCTTCATACATGTGGTGGTTAATCCTGTGCAGGGTGTTGAATGGGGAGTGAAAGTGAACAGGGTGGGGGGGTATGAAAGGGGATACAGCCCCACCATTCACTACTCTGCAGGTCAGGGAGCCTTACATTCCTCTTCCCTTTACCAGTCACTCCATCGTTGAGGCATTGTGGAGGTGTTACCATGGAGATGTGGGTCAGAGTGCTGATGTGTGAGCATGGAGTGGATTTGGCACTGGCTGCGGAGTGCAAGCAGCCCAGACTGAAGCCAGCAGTAAACTCCGGATGAATCTAGGTCACCAGGATTCTCCAGAGAAGTACAAGTTACTGCAGAGGGGGTACAAGAATGTGGGAGGGGAGGGTAAAGTGAGAGGAGGTGTGACGGCTAGGACTGGGGAATACCAGCTCATACCTAAATGGATTGCTGGACTTCCTGCACCTTTCACCTCTGTTCTGAGTGAAATCAAGATACCGCATAAAACTCCTCAGTAAGCTAAGTATTTTCAGCTTTGGTAAATTTTAATCCAAGCCCTTTTGATCCAGTGGCATTAGAATTAATTTGTGACATTACACGTTTATTTTAAAAGAATACAGCAGCGGCAGTGAACAAACCTGAGTTTGTTCACTTTGTTCAAAGAGTCAGAAAGTTATGACCATTACATTTTTGTCAATGTTTGCTATAGAAAAGCTTCCTTGGCCCTGTTGTTTGTAAGTTGAAAAGCAGATCCAAAATCAAATAAGTAATTCTGGATGTTGTAATTAGTTATTTTAGTTCTTTGAGAGGATATCCCAGAATTGGAAGCAGTACCTCTGCTGACAAAATGTCAACTGATAAAGTCTCCTACAGTATTGCAACGGCAAGGCCAAATGCCATCAAATATTCAGTGGACAATGAAAACTAAAAAATTGGCCTTGCCATCCTAACAATGCTATAGGGGACTATATGACATTAGCATTATAATCAAAGCAAGAACATTCCAAGTATAATTGTATGGTGACAAATGGAAGACGTTCCAAGAATATTTTGCAAATTAGTGTCTGGGTATTACTCTTACGCACTACTGTTATTAATATTAATAATAGTATTCAGATCTATTTGTCTGTAGACACAATGGTAAACAGATGTATACATTTAATGTGCAGATGCACACACTATAAACCATCAAGTAGCAAATCAGCATATAAAAAAAACTAACTCGTAGCTGTCTAAACAAGTAGACTCAGACTCAGGTTGACTTAGACTTCTGCATCAGGATATTCTAAGTCAAACTGCTGGAGAATGTTTGACAGTGTAGGAAGCAGTTCCTCTCTGTCACCACAGACAGAAAAAAGCCTCAGAGGAGAGACAGATGCTTTCCCTTCCTTTTGAGCATTATCCTTTTAAAAGAACAGAATACGGTTTAGGTGCTTGAAAACAATTGGAGAACTAGTAGATGTGGCTGTTTTCATTGTGAATCACAAACTTGACAGGGAAAATAAACGATTAACTTATTTAGCGTGCGAGTTGCAAGAGTGCATCTGAGGAGCTTTAATGCTGCTGCTCTCAGCTTTGAATTTCTCTATAAACGTCAAGTAAAAAAAAGTTGTTTCAACATTACTTCATCACTCAGAGGCTGCAGACAATGGTGTAAAGACATATTGTGTTAAAAGGTTAAGAAACTTGTTGGCTAATTTCCCATCCTGCAGACACAAAGCAAGTTTAGCAATCATCTGTAGCTAAACAATCAATAAAGGTCCATTAATCTCTCTTTATATCTTGGTTTGAGTCTCCAATGTCCTGAGAAAAGTATGTGGCTCTTTAGCTGCTAGATGGTCCACTGTGTTCACCAACTTGTTACTAACTTTTTTGCAACTTGCTCCTTTTGAGAACAACAATGATGAAATCAGTGAAAGCAAAAAGAGTAAAGCTGGCCACAGAGCAAAATGTGGTCGACCTGAACACAAAAACAACATTAATGAATGACCAATAAGTTAAATTCAAGTTCAATTAACAAGCTGCTGTGATGGAAAATCAGTACATTTATGTTAGTTTATGTATTTAGTTTAGTTTATGTATAATGGCATTTGGGGCAGCTGTAGCTCAGTTGGTAAAGGCAGTTGGTAACTGAGCACAGGGTCAGTGGTTCGTTTCCCTAGATATATATATATATATATATATATATATATATATATATAATTTATTTAAACTGGCTATCCTAAAACAAGTTAGACTTTAGATCCAAACAAAGGTCTGGTGAAGTTATCATTCCTTCTTGGATTAAAACACACCTCACACACCAATACCACATATTCTATTTGCGAATTAGGCAATGGTGCACAGACCTGACTAAAGACCCATGGCAGGTAAAGTATCCCCCACTCTACTGAGCAGAAATTGAATGTGACCTGAATCAGGTCCTAGGTCAAGTCTTAGGTTTTTGGAGACCCGAGTGGAACTTTGAAGCCCCTTACTTAAAGGAGTACATGTTTATGGTATTAGACTTTAGTCTGCGTTTCATATAATAAAATATCTTTCTGACTCATTGTTGAGAGGGTTTTTTTAGTTTAAATGTTGTCATCTGGTTGATCATACTATAGAGGGCTGGTCAACCTACTTCCAAAGAACTCCTCCAAATAACATTCTCTGAAAAAAAATGTCCTCCAGATGATGTCATCGGAAACAGAATATAGGAAGGCAGAGGGAGCTTTATTACAGATTATATACTTCAGTTCCCAAACTAAAACTAAATAGATTAGAACATGAAAATGTCAACCCCTTAAATAATAAGAAAACTGTATATTGAGGGTTTATCTTTCATAGCAATTTGATATTTTTTCAAACTGTATTTTTGGCAGCAGAGCAGATATTCTCTTCTAAAAGTTTTTGAGAGAGTCTCACCCTTCTAACCAACCGGAAATTATAATAATTTCCACCTGGCAGCTTCTTATTTATTGCAGTATTGATTAGTACAGCTTTAAAACTTTTACATAACTCATCCTCTTTTTTTTTAGAGAGCACTATCATGATTTCACACATCTTATGACCTTTGCTGGGGGAGTACAACTTAAGCAAGTCTGAACCAAATCCCCCTGATAATGTTTCAGCTTAGACATAGATACTTCAAATTCTGAACAGAAAGATAGGTAGAAACTAAAAGGTAGTATATGGATGTGTTATGGAAAATATTAAAAACAGTATTGTAGAAGCTAACTGTATACTGGGAAGTAAAAGTCTAAATATGTTGGTTGCTAACTTAGTTTCATTCCTCTACTTTATTTTCCCTCTTACAAGTCCCTCAAATTTAGGCAAGTGTCATACTAAAAATATTTTATTCAGCCCACATGAAATTCTTGTGCAAGAAAGTGCGAGTTATGAAGAAGTTACAAAGCAGAACTTACATTTACATTTACATTTAGTCATTTAGCAGACGCTTTTATCCAAAGTGACTTACAAGTGAGGTACAAGGCAGCAATAATCTAAGTCAAGGAGAAAACATCAAAGCAAAGTCCTATCAGAAAAGTGTTCAGTTTACGAGATGCAAGTGCAAGAAAGAGCAGAAAGTTTTTTGTTTTTTTTTTAAATAGATTTAAGTGCATAGGAAGATGCGGAAGAGTTCTGTTTTCAGCAGTTTTGAATATTTGGAGAGAGTTTGCTGAGCGTGCAGAGTCTGGTAGCTCGTTCCACCATCATGATCATTGAGCTAAAAACTTACCCATAAACATCACAAACAACAGTCTAATATTATGAGACATGAGCCGTACATCAATCCTTGACCAGAGCATAAACTTAGAGAACAACCTAACTAACACTAAAAACAAAATGAAGTCTCATCCATTATTAACTAAACAGCTGATGCAGTTTCTCCCAGTGTCAATCAATGTTCCAAATGTTTTATTTTGGGGCTTTTAAGGAACAAAGAGGAAAATGCACAAAAGACAACAGAACAGAGAACTTTAAGTACATATTTCTGACTATATATTATGTCAAAGCGAACTCATTATCATTTCATAAACTTCAAATATAAACTTCAAAACACTGATTTTACAATAAAGGGGAACCTTTTACCGTTTTGTCTTATTTTGTCCCTTCAGGGGTCGCCACAGCGGAACATGTTCCGTGCGTTAATTTGACAAGCTTTTCACGCCGGATGCCCTTCCTGCCGCAACCCTCCGGGCTCAGGACCGGCACTAAGGTTGCCCTTGGTAGCTGGGCGGGGCCACACCTGGTGGAGGGGGAATCAAACCCAAAGCCTTCTGGATCCCAAGCCAATGCTCTACCACTGAGCCACCAGGCCCCCTTGTTTAATGATTTTATGATTTTATAAAAACCACACTGAGTAGAGTTTAGATTTATGAATGCACTTTTCTCAGTGACCATATGGCTACTGATCCCCATTAATTTTCCAACAGGGTTTACATCTCCTTGACACTTTAACGTTGGTTATCCATCAGAGAGAGCATCACATCTGCATTTAATTTGATCCAAGTTGTGTTATTGCTCATGAAATCAATGTTCACTTTAAAGCAGACATGAGCTGATCATGACTTGTATGTGTAAAACAAATTTAAATACACTGCAGTAAATTAACTAAACAAGCAAAACCACTGATATCATCACTGACTAGAGTCAGTCTTTTGCATAACGTATGCCCCAACAGGTGTTGAAGTTCAATATTTGAATGTCAAGCCTATGTAAATATTAAAGAGGATAAATACTGTTGCCAGGGCGACTGTGGTGCAGGAAGGTAGAGCGGTTGTCCACCAATCTCACAGTTGTTGGTTCAATCCCCGGCTTCTCCGGTCACATGTCGAAGTGTCCTTGAGTAAAACACTGAACCCCAACTTAGTTGCTCCTGGTGAGTGTTGGCCAGCTGCATAGCAGCTCCCCCATCGGTGTGTGTGTGTGATTGTGAGTGTGAATGGGTGAATAAGAAGCAGTGTAAAGCGCTTTGAGTGCCAATAGGTAGAAAAGTGCTATATAAGTGCAGAGCATTTACCAGAGTTGAAACAAACATACTTCATGCACATCAACTACAGAGCATTGAAGATGCTGGTTACAACATATGCTGTGAAACTGTAGGATGTATTTTCCGTTCAATAGGATGCATGAACGATTGTGGGGGCCTTCAGGCACAGATTAAAAAATTGCCTTTCCTCTTCCACAGATGCTGCTGACGCACAAGCCAGGGACTCTCAGCCAACACAGTTGTCTGTAACTGAATTTCCCATTTACACAAGATGACTGTGTAACCAGTACAGGCCCCATCACTGGGGAAACCTGGAGACCTTTTATTCTAAACAAGAAAGGGGCGGCACAACAAAATTAGCTGAAATAAAGCATCTATTCATCTGACTTACTTCACTGCTTTCCATTAAAATGTCCTTGATCATTTTCCTCATACAATTGATATGATGTAACTACTCATTTTGCTTTTTAAAGGGAAGACTCTGTGCCAGCTTCAATAATAGAAATAAGAGGAGTGAAAATGGGTTTATGTTTTTTTTTTTTTTAAAGGCATCAACCTTTATAGTTCTCATAATAACATTAAAGATCTTGCAGTAAGTGTTTGGTGCCATTACTTCAGCAAATGTCTCACTCCCAGCCAGTCAGTCAGCCTGTTTGCAAGCTTCACTTATTTTCAAAGAGCAATAATGATGTAACAGGCCAAATTGAAACTGTTGTAGGGTGTATTTGTTCTCTGCAAGTCAGCACAGAAACAAGCTTCACCATGGCACTGCTGTGCATAAAACAGAGATCCTTTATGAGGTGAGACACATCACTCCACTAAACTTTTAGGGTGTATATATATATATATATATATATATATATATATATATATATATATATATAAAACTATTTAACCATTATTGGTACAAACAATTGGTATACTCAGAATAAATGTATGGATTTAGGTTGGATAACAAATTACACCCCTATTTTCATTTTTTTTAATTTGGTTGAGGGCAGCCATAAAAATAAATAATACATATAAAATATTGTGCTGTGTTATCATCACTCATATAGTGTGTTTAAGATTAAATTAGGGCACAAAGTTGTTTTCATAAGCACAGTTTTTCATTGATATGGGTTCAAAATTTCTCATGCAGTTAACTTTAAAATGTTCCAAATTTTGGAATGGGTCACCATTTAGGGTCTGAGATCCATCCACTACAGTCTCACAAAACCCTGTGGGAAGCACTAAAATTTAAATGCTTGATACAGTATATATATACAGATTTTTATGTAGCAATATGTTCTAAAAGATCTTGTCTTATGGTGGAAGATGCAGCCTTATTGGCAGTAGCGGACTGTAGCAGGGTAGAGAGAGAATTTGCTGGGCAGAGCAGAGTGGGTTAACTCTGATTCTGACATTAGTGCTTCAGCTAAAGTTGCATAAAGCATTAAGTAAGGAAAAATAAAATGTTAACTAGTCCTATATTTTGTTCTCTCAAAATAATGGGACAACTGTCGTTCAAGAGTTAGAGCAGTTGTCCACTATTCCCAGGATTGTTGGTTTGATTCTTGGCTACTTCTGTCACATGTCCAAGTGTCCTTGAGTAAGACACTAAACCCCAACTTAGTTGCTGAGTGTGTGTGATTGTGAGTGCAAATGGGTGAATAATAAGCAGTGTAAAGCACTTTTGGTGCAGACCATTTACCATTTAACATTTCCAGTTTCCTTAAGCAAGCCAACACTACACCTCAGGGTACCCCAGCATCTAAATTGACTGCTACACTCAGTGTCTTGAATTTCTCCATTCAGCCATCGATCAATAAAGTAGATAAAAAAAGTTTAAAGTAGTTTAAAATTGTTGGTGTCAGAAGAAGTAGTGACCACTGTCAGTGGATTAACCATGAACACAACAAGCTGTGATCACAGACAGCAGCTTACTGACAGCAGTTTAACAGTGTTGCTTCAAATATCTGCTCATTTGTTGTTTGAATTTCACAGCAATTGTAACTTTTGACAACTTTTGCCATTCTTTCCATGCAAATTTCAACTACAGCAATTAGGGTACTGTGAGTTACACTCTGCTGAGGGCTTGGGAACATAACACTCATAGACCATTGAAAAGAAGACAACAATGCCTTTCCGGCATTCCACAGAGAATATGTGCATATGGCCCAGAGCGAAAAAGGGGGAGTGCTCACTTTCCCAGTCGACCAGGGCTCACAATTAGCCTCTGATGGAGCACAGCAGAAAGACGTCCAAGAGGTCTTGTCAAGGATTAAAAAACCCAATTGAGATTAACGGTTTAATTCCAGGCAATTCAATGAGTTTTGCTGATCTATAGAGCACTAGGTCACATAGCCAATCTGTTTCCCATACACTCAGAAAAGCAGCCCCAGGCATGGGATTAAATGGAGTCATGGACAGCAGTGCATGTGTCACATAATAAAGAATTTCCTTCCTTTTGTTAAAAGGAACAACAAGTGTGCTCATTGTGCTCTCCAGCACCTCTTCTTATGAATCCTCCATGCACACAAAGCTCTGTGGTAGGAGTAATACTTGTTACTTTATATACAGTCATGGCCAAAAATTACAGAGCCTTTAGCTATCAAGCTCCACTCCTGTGGAACCAGCTCCCACTTCAGATTCGGGAAGCAGACACCCTCTCTACTGTAGTTGTCCTTCTCCTTTTCTTTTTCCCTCTCTCTGTCCCTTTCTCCAGGTCTTTCTCCAGTGTGCAGCTACTGGTCCTACCAACCTGCCCGATGTTTTGTTGCTGCTTTTTGTTGCTCTTTTTCCTCTCTTTACTTTCACACATCGCAACCAGTCAAGGCAGATGGCCATCCACCTTAAGCCTGGTTCTGTTGGAGGTTTTTTCTTGTAAACTGAGTTTTTCTTCTCCACTGTTGCCTAGGGCTTGCTCAAGGTTGGGTTCTCTCTATACATTTTTATAGTCTTGACTCTATTCTGTAAAGTGCCTTGAGATAACTTTGTTGTGAATCGGCATTATAAATAAAGCTGAATTAAATTGAATTGGTTTGGTTCATGTTTTAATTTGAAGTGTTTTAAGTAAATGGTCTGCAGTTTTCTACCTATTAGCACTCAAACCGCTTTACACTGGTTCTCTTTCACCCATTCCCACTCACAATCACACACACTGCCATGCAACTGGGCAACACTCACCGGGAGCAACTAAGTTGGGGTTCAGTGTGTTGCTCAAGGACACTTCTACGTGTGACAGGAGGAACCAAGGATCAGACAAACAACTTCGCAATTTTCGGACGATTGCTCTACCTTCTGCACAAGAGTCACCAAGTGAGGTACAAAGCAGCAGGTAGAGCGGTCGTTGGTTCGATTCCTAGCTCCTCTGGTCACATGTCGAAGTGTACCTTTCCATCTTCTGCAACGTTTTGAATGTTAAATGGTGTCACTGCTGAGTGTGCAGAGTTTGGTAAGTCATTGGGTAAGTGACCCATTTATCAACTGTGGCCTCATTTCTGGAGAGCTGTCATGTCACATTTACAATTCAGTTAAGTGGAAACTTAAGGTTAGGTTATGCTTTTTGGCTCTCAGCTCTCTTTCGTGGTTATTATGTTAAAACTACCAGGTTTGTTTCCAGGTAGTTACTCTGGCTCATCATTACCAATGTGTTTCACCCTATTGGCTAGATATTACACTGATTATGTATGTTATATATGTATCTATTACCTGGTTATCACTTTAGTAATTACTTTCAAATTAGTTTATTATTTTAGCTACATAACCCTGTTACATCTTTATAACAGAGATATTAAGCCCCCTAACAGTTTGTTATAACAAAATAGTAAACCACTAATAACTTATAACTCAAAAGTATTACCCTTACAATAACCATGCTATTACCAGGCTGTAAAGGGCTACCTAATAAAAATTCAGAGACAAAAATTAGGTTCCGTAATAAAAAAGCAGAAGTGCCACTTAAATTAAATTCACATTCTGTTACATTGTATTTATTATAGTCTTTACCATGTAAAACCATTATATCAGTTTATCAGTTATATATGTCCTTTCTACAAAAGCCGTAAAGAGCACACACTTAACACACATCTGATTTTCCTTTTTCTCCTCTAAGGTCAAACACAGTTAACAAATAATCGGATATGCACAGAAAAGGCTTTATTAGGTCAGAGTTTGTGGTAAGTTTACCACAAGAGGAACTCACAGTACAATACAGTATACAGCAGATAATGGTAGATTTTTTAAGCCACTGAACTTGCATTAAAAAAAGCGCTTGCATTACTTTGCATGGTGCCATAACTCAAGACACTGTTAATGTCACTGCAATGTTGAAAAACATATACAGGTTTTACAACGTAATTATTCATAAATGCAGTAACAAATCAATTATTTTCCTGCCGTTCCCAGATGCTTGGGAGCAAGTATGTGGAACACCTGCAACTGTGTTAAACGACATGTGGATGCATGCAACATCCACATTTTAGTAAAAGACCCAATACTTTCACAAAATCTATAATTTAATAAATAAGATTCCAAAGTCTCACACTGATGTTATTTATTTCCAAATCAGACTGCAGCTCAATCCTATATCCTTTCACTTTTCAGCATGTGGAGCTTGGGAAAGCTACCAAATACCTGAACAAAAACTGTATGGTACTGCAGTAAAAATTATGCCAATTATATGTTGTAAAAATCACTGTAGATAAGTTCCATGAATATAATGAAATGCTGAAGGACAAAAACTATTTGAAAACTGTTTTGTATGCAGTGACTGTGTGTCAATGTGGAAGCACTGGCTTGTCAAAGCAGATACACTACACAGTTGAATAAAGAGTATGTTTCTTCACACACACACACACACAAACACACACACACACACACACACACACAAATAACAAGGCTCATTAAAACTACTTTTCAGTCTGTCACTGCCCCAGCTCTGACTCATTAAACTGCTGTACACTGAAAGCTCATCCAGCCTTTAAGGTCACTGTCATACACAGGACTGTAGTGCCCTTGCAGAGGGGCATATACAGGATGTTTGTCACACAGAAGTAAACACCGGATTTAAATGAAATGGCCTGTGGGTATTCATGGTTTCCTTCATATCATATCATATAACAGCAAAAATGTCCACCACTCATTCATGTTCTGCCAACCATCCAGACCCATTCTCAGCATAGTCAGACTAATGGTCTGCACTTATATAGCGCTTTTCTACCTATTGGCACTCAAAGCACTTTACACTGCTTCTTATTTACCCATTCACACACACCGATGGGGGAGCTGCTATGCAGCTGGCCAGCACTCACCGGGAGCAACTAAGTTGGGGTTCAGTGTCTTGCTCAAGGACACTTTGACATGTGACCGGAGGAGCTGGGGATTGAACCAACAACTGTGAGATTGGTGGACAACCGCTCTACCTTTCTGCACCACAGTCGCCCCCTAATGTGAAAGTGAATGGTGCAAACCAGCAACTACACTGTAAAGGCTTTTTTTAAATGTTTCAGACATTTCAGCTGTCTGTTCGCATCCTGGATAAGCTTGTCAAAACTTCACCAAGTTTACAGTGCATCCAGAAAGTATTCCCAGCGCTTAACTTGTTCCACATTTTTTTATGTTAGTTCAAAATTTCAGAATTAAAGTCATTACGTTCCTCAAAATTCTACAAACGATACCCTATAATGACAACGTGAAAAAATCTTGTTACAAATCTTTGCAAATATATTACAAATAAAAAACTAACAAAATAAATACAAAAAATAGATAAATAACTCACATGTACATGAGTATTCACTGCCTTTGCTTAATACATTGTTGAAGCTCCTTTAGCACAAGTCTTTTTGAGTATGAGTCTACAAGCATGTCACACCTATTTTTGGACAGTTACTCCCATTCCACTTTGCAGTTCCTCTCAAGCTCCAGCAGGTTGGATTTTCAGATCTCTCCAGAAATGTTCAATAGGGTTCAAGTGTGGGCTTTGCCTGAGCCACTCAAGGACATTCACAAAGTTGTCCCATGGTTGTCCCACTCCTTGGTTATCTTGTCTGTGTGCTTAGGGTAGTTGTCCTGATAAAATATGAAACATCGCACCAGTCTGAGGTCCAGAGCACTCTGGAGCAGGTTTTCATCAAGGATATGTCTGTACATTGCTGCATTCATCTTTCCCTCGATCCTGACTAGTCTCCCAGTTCCTGCCACTGAAAAACATCCCCACAGCCTGATGCTGCCACCACCATGCTTTACAGTAGAGATGGTCAATCTTTGTTCTGTCTGATAGATTTCAATTTGTTCACGTTAATGATTAATCCTCCATGCACACAAAGGTTAGCTATGGAGTTCCACAAGGCTCTGTGTTAGGACCAATACTTTTTACTTTATATATGTCTCCTTTAGGCCACATTATTAGAAAACACTCCATAAATTTCCATTGCTATGCTGATAATACGCAGCTATATTTATCTATGGAACTAGATGAAAAAAATCAGTTAATCAAGCTTCAAGCCTAGAAGACATAAAGGCCTGGATGTCTCACAATTTTTTATTTCTAAACTCAGACAAATCTGAAGTCATAGTATTTGGGCCCAAAAATCTCAGAGATATGATGTCCAACCATATTGTTACTCTAGATGGCATAAGTCTGACCTCCAGTACTACTGCAAGGAACCTTGGAGTTATTTTTTGACCAGGATTTGTCCTTTACCTCACATATAAAACAAATCTCTAGAACAGTCTTCTTCCACCTACAGAACATTGCCAAAATTAGGAGCATCCTGTCTCAAAGTGATGCCGACAAACTAGTCCATGTTACTTCTAGGTTGGACTACTGTAATTCCCTACGTGCCAGCAATTAATCCAAAATGCTGCAGCAAGAGTGCTGACTGGAACTAGCAAGAGAGATCATATTTCACCTTCACTAGCTTCTCTCCATTGGCTTCCCATTAAATCTAGAATAAAATTTTAAACCCTGCTTCTTACATATAAAGCTCTGAATGGTCAGGCTCCATCATATATAGAAGACCTCATAGCACCATATCATCCCAGTAGACCACTTCGTTCTCAGAATGCAGGCCTACTTGTGGTTCCCAGAATGTCCAAAGGTAGAATGGGAGGCAGAGCCTTTAGCTATCAAGCTCCTCTCCTGTGGAACCAGGTCCCAGTTCAGATTCAGGAAGCAGACACCCTCTCTACTTTTAAGTCTAGGCTTAAAACCTTCCTCTTTGATAAAGCTTATAGTTAGTTATAGTTATGCTGCTATAGGCTTAGACTGCTGGGGGACCCCCCCTCCTCCTGTCACTCTCTCCTCTCCTCTCACTTCAAAATTGTAACTACTGTATGACATTAACTCTGTGTGTTTTCTCCCGTAGTTGTCTTTGTCCTTCTCTGTCTCCCTCTCTCTGTCCCTTTCTGCAGGTGTCCCCGGCTTTGAAGCTGTGTGTTTTCCAGTGTGCAGCTGCTGTCACAGTCCTGTCCCTGTGTTTAAGTTATCTAGCTTTATTTCCTGTTTTGGCTTTTGGTTTATTGATCCTCCTGTGACTCTTCCTGTGAGTCTGTTTGCTGTCTTTACCTTCCTCGTTTTGTCCTGATTTGTTTCACCTGTTCCCCAGACCTTTTATACCCTGCTCTCCCCAGTGTTCTCTGCTGGTTCGTAGTATGTGTAAGCATGTGTTAGTACTCTGTCTGCTTTTGTCACAAGTTTGTATCCTGCCTGATCCCTGTCTGGACTGTCAAGGTTTCTGGTCTATGGTTTGGTCTTTCCTTATGTGGTTTTGTTATTCCTTGTTATGAGGTTTGGTTATTTCTTGTTTTATGGTTTGGTTCTCCTTTGTTACATCTTGCATTAGTTTATCTTCCCCTATTCCCTGTATTAGTTAACTTCCCACTGCCTCCAGTTTAGTTTGTTTATGTCTTATTCTCGTCTGTCTATTTCTGTTTAGTTCATTAGTCCCTGTTAAGTTATCTTCTACCTGTGTATTAGAATTAGTTAAGGTCTAGTCTGGTCCCTGGCTGTACCCTACCTTGTGTTAGTCTTGTATGTGTGCACCCCGTTGTTTGAATACCTGTCCTAGTCTGTCGGTTACCCTGTATGTGTTTAGTTTGTTTGTTACCTTTAGTTCTGTAAGTTCTTTACCCTCCTACTGTGGAGTGATTTTTAGATGTGTTAAACCCTCCAGTTAATTTATAAATAAATACCTTTTTTGTTATACCTCCTCTTGCCGTCTCCTTACTTGGGTCCTTTCTAAAATACTTATACTAACCGTAACAGCTACTGGTCCTACCAACCTGCCCGATGTTTTGTTGTTGCTTTTTGTTGCTCTTTTCTTTTCTCTCTTCACTTTCCACTCACTCCAACCGGTCAAGGCAGAAGGCCGCCCACCCTGAGCCTGGTTCTGCTGGAGGTTTCTTCCGTTAAAGAGAGTCTTTCCTCTCCTCTCCACTGTTGCCTATGGCTTGCTCCAGGGGGAATTGTTGGGTTCTCTCTATACATCTTTATAGTCTTGACTTTATTGTGTAAAGTGCCTTGAGATGACTTTGTTGTGAACTGGCACTATATAATTAAAGTGGAATTGGGAAAAAATTGTTTCATCAGACCAGAGAATTTTGTTTCTCACGATCTGAGAGTCCTTCAGGTGGGCTGTCATTTGTCTTTTACTGAAGAGTTTCCATCTGGCCACTCCACCATACAAGTCCGATTGGTAGAGTGCTGTGGAGATGGTTGTTCTTTGGCAAGGTTCTCTCTCTCTCTTCTGGAAAATGCTACAGCTCTTTTAGAGTGACCATGGGGTTCTTGGTCACGTCCCTGACTAAGGCTGTTCTCTCTCGATTGCTCAGTTTGGCTGTCCGGCCTGCTCTAGAAAGAGACCTGGTGATTCCAAAATTCCATTTACAGATGATGGAGACCACTGTGCTTATTGGGACCTTTTAATGATGCCGACTACAGTCTACAGACAATTACTTTGACTTCATGCTTGGTTTGTGCTCTGACATGCATTGTTAACTGTGGGACCCTATATAGATAGGTGCTGACTTTCTACTGAAAGTAACAGGTTTCCATCAAACCTTTTGCTGTTTCCAAATGTCTGTGGCTAGGTTCCAATAAAGATTTCCATATACTGCATCCATTGGTTAACATTTATAAAGCATTTCTAATAAATAAATGTATTTCCCCAGTAAGCATCAGTCCTATCTTAATAAACAATGCAGAGCAGCAAATTGATTTCTATCTTGGGTAAAAATCATTCTTCTAGTATTTGTTGTTCTTTATAAAATTCAACTTAGTTTGTGAATTCAATATTTGTTATTACAGGTGCTCTACTCTGTGTCCAGGCTTGTTAAAAATGTTTTGAATGAAACATGGAGATATAGTGTATATTGTATTGTATAGTGTATATACCTAATATGCAGGGGCAGATGAAATCTTTCATTGGGGGGAGCAGACTGGGCACACGCAAAAAAATAGGTTAACACATTTGGAAATGATTTAAAAGGTTTTATCTCAAATTTACAAACATTTTTGGAAATAATAAACTGAATATTATTAGGATGATGTTGTGGTGATAAAGTGTTCAGTGTCAAAAATATCAAATGGGGCAACTGTGATGCAGAAGGTAGAGCGGTCGTCCACCAATCCCACAGTTGTTGGTTCGATCCTCAACTCCTCTGGTCACACGTCAAAGTGTCCTTTAGCATGACACTAAGCCCCAACTTAGTTGCTCCTGGTGAGTGTTGGCAAGCAGCATAGCAGCTCCCGTATCAGTGTGTGTGATTGTGATTGCAAATGGGTGAATTTGTAAAGTGCTTTGTGTGTAGACCATTTGCCATGTATAAAATAATAAAACTTTATTTGTGATTAAAGTGACTTATTTCAGTTCTCTTACAGCAGGAACAGCAGGAACCTTCTCACTCTGGCAGGGGGTGGCCAATGAGATTTTAGGGGTGGCAACCCCTCTGGCTCTGCCCCTGCTTAAATGTGGTTTTTATCCGTAGGTTTTCACGTAGCAGTAGCAGCCAGGCAAATTAACCCTGCAAACTATTATTACACATGAATAAGGACATGCTGTGGATCGAAACAAGGCTTTCAGGGTGTTTTTATGCTGATCTTTATAGAGAAATTCTGTGTGTTAGAACTGACATATCTAGTAGTCTGTGGTAACTTAATATCTTAAAACCATCCATGACATTTCAAACACTTTGAACACTACATACCAGCTGTTAAAGAAATAGTTACTGTGCCCATGGACTTGCATCAGCATTGCTGATGGTGCCGATTTAAACTATACTTTGATCTTCGTGTGAATGCAGGAGCAGTGTGAAGTCGTTCAGTAATCCAATAGGCAGTTGATGCTAAGAACACTTCAGACAAAAGTACTGACAATATACACTCATTGACTTGAAAGTTTATTTGGATCAAAGAATTCACTGAATGGTATAGACATACCCCTTCAAAAAGGATTGGTCATTTGGTTTGTCTGTACAATAAAGACTTTTGGTTTTAAGATAAAAATACAGATATCTGGTGTTTCTTATTAGCCAGGTGTGTCCTGTGAGACTGCTTGTTCAAACAGTGAATACTTAATGACTACTCTAATAGTAATGACAAGTCTTTTGGAATACAAGAAAAGAGGGAAACCCAATCAAAACAAAAGCACTACAAAAACAATGGACCATCTTCACAGGCAAAACCCATTTATTACCCAGTCATTTGAAGCCATTTCTAGCTTGAACAATCAATCTCACAGGACATGTCTGGTGAAAAGAAATTTCAATACATTTTGAGGATACTAAATATACAGAAAGAGAGGGAAGTCACAAACCTCCTGGTTGTTACAGAACTCAGTACAACATCATTAGACAGCACATCCATTGCAGAGTTGCTACAGGAGCCAATAGGAAACAAATGATAAATACTGTACAAATAAGACACACTCAAAGATGACAGCTTATTCCTCACTAGCAAGTCAGTGGTTAAGTTAGCTAAGGGTTAATGCTTAATTATGCTTTAAACTAGATTTGGTTTGGATGGTTTTCACTTTATATGAAATAGCCTACATCTTGTCAGATGCTCCTGTTCAAGCACCAGACACTAGAGTAGAGTGGGTTTTGGCAGTGATGCACCTTCCTAACTTTTCCCTATGTGTGATATCAAATGTCAAAAGTAAATGAAAAAAAACTTGGCATCACTTTGTTATAAGCATCTTACAACTACTACAACTTTTTCTCATAAACTAAGTTGTGCTGTTGGGGTGGGAACTTGTCATAAGCTTATGATTCATTGGTTCATGCACTTTGTTCCAAGCTTCATTCAAGCTGAAATCCTCTTGCAGTCTACATGACTCCAATGTTTTATTAGTTTAATTAATTAACTCACATTTTACAGCATTGTGAATGTTCATCCTCTGTGTTTTAAAAACACAGAAATTTTAAGCATTCTTCCCGGATATAATTTTGTTCATCTCAGCATTCCACAGAGCATCTCTCCCGTTGAGCTACTGACAGCCAGACAGAAATTGCTGATTTCATGTACAGTCAGCACATCAGACCAGCACACATACAGTAGGGCATGCTGCCCTGTGTCTGTTTTCACTGCTGTAATTTTTGTGGTTTGCTCCTTTTGGGTACAAGACTTGCTTTGTAAAGTTTGTATTCTGCCACCCTCCTGGTCCAGCACTGTTCCGAATGCAAATGAAAGTACAGTGATTGGAGGACAACCCCACTATATATGCCAGTGGATTCCTTGTTTCACTTTCTGACAAATGTGCCAACCAAGGAAATGTTAGGTCTTTTAGTCCTCAGCCCACACCTGAGAACTAAATTTGTATTACCTCATATTACTCATCTTGTGGTCTCTCTTTGGACATTGTAACAGACCACTTAGACTGACTTGACTCCTATCTCCTTTTAGTTTCTATGGTGGTGGCCTAGGTCAGACATAAAAAAGGCTGCCCTGAATTGCTGACCTTAACCGTTGACCATAGATGTCCCTACTGCTATTAGCCCTTTAGCACTGAACAATTTTCTTTTTAGACATTCTTAGACTTTTCTTGTCTAAAATGACAAATTAAAAACTTAAAATATAAATATACCTAGAAAAGCCCCAATGATCTTCCCTCAGATAATTGGGGGTCTATGAGATGCTCACTACCTTAGTTTACTGAAATGTAGTTTTTGCTGTGCTGTGACTGTAGTGTGGGCTGAGTTGAATTACTGCCAGAATCACTGTTCCAGTAAAAATACCAGGTGCAACAGGGCAGTGCTGTGGCCCAAAGCAGATATCCAAGAACTGCTGCCCCCAACACCCAAAACAACCCCTCCTAGGTTAGTAACCTGCCAGCTGGCAAGCAGCCATGGAGTCTTTCCTTCCCTTTCAGACCCCCTTCCAGCTGGCCTCTCTGCAATTATCAGGAACTAGTGAAAAAAAAAGACCCCCCCACCCCCTCCATGAAAAACCTGGATCAGAATAACCATCTCAGCTGTTGTCTCACTCAGCTGTGGCCACTGTATATACCCCCAGGGCAAATATTCATACAACGATGTGGAATTGTGGGTGTTAAACAGGATCAATTTATGCTATTGGGGTCGATTGCAATGTGGATGGGTTCTAATAGCTGCATCAATTTTCATGAAGACAACATGTTGAGATAATTAAGCTGTGTGGCCAGTTAAACTTTCTAAGTTTTTTCATTCCCAGACTTTTTACAATAATGTGCATATGTTTAAATTAACACAAAAGCTC
This sequence comes from Channa maculata, assembly GCA_020496755.1. Classification (NCBI taxonomy): domain Eukaryota; kingdom Metazoa; phylum Chordata; class Actinopteri; order Anabantiformes; family Channidae; genus Channa; species Channa maculata. Next base: position 21,753,454 of record CM035616.1, on the reverse strand, counting down.
CTGCAGATGAATTATATAATTTTCCAATGTTACAGTCTATGTATTATACAATTACATTTCACCTACTGTGATGATTATTATTATTATTATTGTGTCTCACATTAAAGTTGTTTGATATGCTGCATATTTGGCCTTTTTGGTCAAGCTGTCATAAATCTGTTGGGTCCTGTGATAGGTGAAATCAGTCACTCACCATAACCTGTTGCCAAGCATCTATTTATTGATTTTCCTCACCCAAGCAATGAGTAAATAGCCTGGTAGCAGAGAGACATCAAATAGTTTTCATCTTGGGTTACAAGCCAATACTCCTCTGCTACCTCATTTTGACAGACATATTACACCACTACATGTACACTTTTGTTTAAAGCCCTTTGTAATACATCAGTTCAGTACTTACATAGGGTCAGTGATTTGACAATGTTAAGTAATATTACCTTGACATCAATATAATCAGCTTAACCTAAACCTGACAAATGTTTAAGGTCTTCTATAGAATTTTCAAATTTAGACCTTAAAAAAAGAAGAGACCTGCAGAAACCCTGAAACTCACACAATCAGATTACACAGGTAAAAAGTGGACCTCACATCATTGCAGCTAAGGCAGGGGAACAGGGAAAACTAGCAAAAAGTACAATAGTTTCCTCTTCACAGTACTTAAGAAATTAAACGAATCTTCCTATTTTCTGGGATAAACCCTGACAAAAATTCTCAGTTGTTTTCCTAAAGCTTAAATATACTTATCACTTGCTTATCTCCTTCATTCAGATTTGGCAATAAAAAAATCCACTGGCCTCTGGTATTTCCAATAGTTGCTGTACTTGTGCATGTGGGCGGAACATGAAACTACCAGAGTGAACAATTACATGTTGTAGAAGTGTAAAGCTAAGGCCACTTCCTTATACATACATGATAAGAAATGCTCTGACTTCTCATCTTATCATTGATGTGACTACAAAAGACGACACAATGAGGATGACCAAGCTATGGTTCCCTGTTATCACAGCGAAGACATTTAATCCCATCAGAGTATTTGCTCTTCCCTCTGTAATCAAACAACAGAAGACATCAGACTTTAATTGTGGGCACAGAAAAACGGCAATATGGTTCGGTCATCAGCAAGTTTAGAATTTTTTTTTTTTTTGCACTTCGCACTTTAAGATGATTATAGACTTTTGCCAATGCTACTTACTAATGCACCACTACTGACCTATTGGTTGAGACAGTATACCATCTGCAGTGTCACCAATTCAATATGCTTTGATTTCAGCTTGGGACATCTGATACATATTACAAACTCTCCTTTTGTGTCCTGATGAAAAAAAAAATAAATAAAATAAAAATGTGTTTTAAAATGCATGCTAATGTGGTTCCTGTGTGCACAGAATATAAAGTGCTGTTGTAGCACATTTTTGACATGCAGAAAAGCCATCATCCTCCTTCCTCCTACAGTTTCCCCTAAGAAACAGGAAGTGCCATATTTATGCCATACGTTTGGCACACATTGCAGCGAGTAACCCTCTCTGCCTATATCTATTTGATGTCACTATCACAATCACAATCAGTATCACAAGTTCAGTTAAAATCCAGTAACAGCTTCCATTATGTTTGTTAACTAAAACTATAAAAAGGTAAAATGACTTATTGACTGGACTCTGCTACTGCTTTGTGCTACTGTTAAACCCCAACCAACTGTGCCAATCGATTAGGATATTTACCAGCACCGATCATCTTTCCAATCAGTTTCCTTTTGTTAAAATGCATGTTCTCACGAGTATTAAATATTTGTAAGCTATTAAAAACATTTGACCTCTGTAAAAAACACATGAAAATAATCTTACAGAGACTACACTGTACACCCTCTGAAAGGGCAGTGTTTTCTCATAGTTGTTCCAGAGTGAAGATATGTGTAGCAGCTACTGAGTAGTGTCTTTGTCAAAAGGCAGATATTTGGACAAGTTTATGATGTACAAGCATTGACTGGGTCATGGTAAATTCACTTGCTGCATCTTTAAATGTCAAAATATTAAAATACAAGTGAGGGCAAAATCCTTGAATATACAAATCCAATATCCTTTAAAAACACAATTGAATCTCAGTCCAGTAAAACCTACCTGAATTAATGGATTCAGGTTCAAACTCGAATCACTTCCAAAGGACTATACAAAACACACAAATAATCCTACAGGCAGATCATACACATTAGCAACTTGGAATATACAGTATGTGGCATCATCCTCATTATTGAGAATATGTGCTGTCCTTATGTAGGACTGTGTGGTCCTACATAACCCTAACCCTAACCCCCAGTCCAATGTAATCCATCAGCAAAACTAATGTGATCGTTAATAGTGATGGATGATGTACATTCAGATATCAATAAAATGAACCATTAAAGGAAAGTACACCCTTAGGACACTAAATAACAGCTCTGACTGATGTCCTGGTGCTGCTGGAATGCCTTGTTGTTTAAATGGCTGAGGTTTGGGAAAGAGGTTCCTGGGGAAGAGGTTCCTGTTGGCCCTTACAAATTCCTGCTTTAAATGTTGCTGATCTAAAGCAGCACACAGCAGCAGTCCTGTTTACTGAAGCCAGAGGTCAGAGCTTCTTGCCACACGTTCTTCATTAATTGGGAGCAACTGGCTGAAAGGACGATCAAAGGAGTAGCTGTAGACATATAAACACTGTCCAGGACTTTGAGGAGGGAAAAGTGTGTGAGCCCGGGTCAGCACTCTCATTTTACATCGAGAACTTCATACACCATCTGGATTGAAGATGCTGCATAACTGAATGTTGTTGATGGTTTATTTTTGCTGGCTTTCCACAAGTGTTAGTTTGACTTTTTTACGTCGTCTGCCTAGATTTTAGCCAGAACATATTGACACACACGTGCTGTGTATTTATCAGACATTTTAACAGGAAAACTGCCTAGATTTTAGCCAGAACATATTGACACACACGTGCTGTGTATTTATCAGACATTTTAACAGGAAAAATCTCCCGTGGCAGATTGAGCTGTGTAAATATTCACCATGCAATGCAGATGAAATGAGGTTAAAAGATTATAAAGATATATAAAGAGAACAATTCCCTGGAGAGCAACAAAACAACAGAGCAACAAAAAGCAACAACAAAACATCGGGCAAATTGGTAGGACCAGTAGCTGCACGCTGGAAGACATGAATGAAATGAAAAACTATACAATTCATGATGCTGGATGAATCCCAACATGAATGTTCCATGTATAACTTGGCATTTGTAAATGTGTTTATTTTTTATCTACCTTCATTTTGTCACACTGTAGCCAGTATAGAAGAGCATCTGTATATGTAGGCTGTGGGATAACGTCAGCTACATTAAGGTCAACATTAACAATGACATTGTTTTTCTTTTGAAATACTTTAAAGTAGAAAAAATAACAAGATGCTGATTTATTTTTGCAGTGCATGAGCTCAGCATGAGGTGCACTGGCAGACTAAACATTCACTCTGTGAGACACATGCAGCTCCTGCCGCATCTGTCAGCCAGTACTATTCCTGTGGCTGCAGCCTGTGCTGAGACAGCAATCTGCACAGACAAAAGTCTTATCAACATGCACAAACAACAGTCTGACCCCCCTACCCCACCCCCAAACCCAATAGATCAGACACACATACAGCCATTTAGTCTGTCCGTGGCCTGCTTGAAACCCAATCATTCTAAAAGAGGATAAAGAGGAGTGATGAATCAACATGCAAACTTATCAGAGTACAGAGCTCAGACTAACTGTGGGCCTGCTGTAATCCACTTCCTCAAAATGGAGCCACACTCAGTCAGCAAAACAAGACATGCAGATTCCTATGATCACATTCACTGTGACTGTGGCTAGGATGATAATGTTGCCAGACAAAGCTTGAGAAGGAAGCTGTGCACTGTACATGAAAAAGGAGTAGGTGTTCAGCCTGAGGATGGGCTGAAGAATGTGGCTGAGCCCATTCTCAACATGAGCAACTTTTCCCTTCACTGATGAAAAACACTTAACAGCAGGGCTGAAAAATGGGGTTCTTATTACTTCCAGGTGACGGTGGCTGATAGAAGATCACACACATTCGCAGAATACACTGAGGAGGCATATCAATGCATGTAGTGAGTCTGTGTCTCATTACTCCTACACATGCAGGGAAACTGTTGTGATGTTGGAGGGCAGCTTGTTAAAGGAAAATTGTCGTTTATTAAAACTTGGATTTTAGCTTTGTAGTTTGGACCATAATTCCTATTAATAGGTTCTCATCAAGTTCATTTAAGAGGCCATGTTCAAAAAGGAGAAAAACATTTTGTAATGTTAGAAAATGATCTGCTGTAACCAGATAATCGGTCTAATGTCGGGGTAACGAGTTCACGGTCTTCTCAGTCCTCTGCTATTAACTTGCTGAGTGGAAATTTATTTAGGAAACTTGCTTATTCATATAGTTTCATATCTTTCATAGCTGTACGCTAAAATGAAGCTACTACAAAAAGCTAGTTACTGTAGTTTATACTGAAAACTGAATATTTTCACAACAACATGACCATCTGGAGTGAAGAAACTGAAAACTAACTGATTAGCAGGATCCCAGAGAGGCCGGCTCTGTTACACATTACATGGTTCACAGTTTGTGTATCAACACTCCTATCTTCTATTTTCCCGCTTCTTGGATGATGAACTTAGGCTGCTGCCACTTGGAATGGAAAGTCCCTTTCCCCTCACACAGACGTATTAGCTGCAGCTGAACACATCCCTAAGTGTGTTCAGCTGCACCTTTTTGGCCCAGAAATAAAACAATAGTGAGACAGGAATCGCTTCACTAACCAATTGGTGCGGGCATAACATTAGTCACTTCGTTCTTAAGTGAGAGCAGAATGTTTTGTTGTCTGCCGTATAAAGTACAATAATTTGAATTGGACCTGTCCAGGGTGTTCGCCAACTGACAACTGAGATCAGCTCCAGCACCATCTGGACACTAAACAGGATAATGGGTGAATAAATAGATTTTAAGGGGTTTTAACTTTTCAGCTACAGGTTAACTCATCTTGCAAGTTATCTAGAATACATTTATGACAAGAAACAACATGTCATGATCATCTAAGAGCTCTCATACACCTAAGCTCTCACAATAGAAAAATTAATGCAGTCAACTGTTTTAGTGTCCCCTCACATGTTCAATACATCTTGTACTGGTTGTCTGTGCATGTGGACCTCCACAAATGTGCTCTACAACAACATCCATTTTGACCTTTCACATATGCATGTGTCTACTTACACTTGGTCCACACAGTCGGACATTATGACTGCATATGGGCAGCTGGGCTACATTTTTTTCACATCATTACAGATGTGCAAATACCTGGTATTTACTGGTACATACTGGTAAAAATGTGAAAATTCTCATCACAATTTTTCAAAATCCAAGGTACAATCTTTAACAGAGCCATGCCTCTAATAAAATCAAAATCACTCAACTGAATCGTCATCAACACGTCCATTTGATTTACTTTTCCACTTTAAATCACGCACATAATATGGACTTAGTACTAGGGGGGTCTTAGGATAAAGTCGGACTAATGTCAGGAGACATCTGTGTTCTCACATACACATCCTCCAGACCAAGTCAGGAGAATTTCAGAATTCCAGTCAGTGTGTGAAAGGGGCTTGTGTGAATCTCCTGCTATGTGTTACATGTGTGAAACGACAACTGTAGACAATGTCGGGACCTGTTTTTCCAGACATTATCATTTGTAAAAGAGGCTTAAAAACATCAATGTAAAAAATAAAGAAAAAGGTAGGAGCTGAAACTATGCTGAAACTTCTGTACTATGCTCTGGAAGTACTTCAACTTAGAGTACAACAACTTCATAAAGTTTAATATTCAGTCAAGTTATTTGAAATGATTCATATTTTAAGTGATTAACTGCTTCTGAATGGGAGGAACACATGTTGAAACACTTCACAGTTTATCTATTGAGCAGATTGCAGGTTTTTACAGTATACATGTAGTAGTTTCCACTGACAGATGTGGTAAGAGTTGGCTCAGTTTAGTGCAGTATTCTAAAGCTGCCTGTTAACTGGTTAATCAGGAAGATAAAGGGTGCAGCAGAGAGAAGAGGAAAACTAATTGTCTCGTTTCTTATCAGATTCCACCCCCCACCCCCCCTTGGCTAGCAGCCGTTGTTTTATTTTCAAACACGTGGTATATGCAAATAAAAGCCCACCATGTGGAGCATGAAGTCACTGCCAGTGAAGTCACAGCTAGTGAGGAGACCAGCGTGGTGTTTGACATGTGGGGTGCCTGAATCGCCATCTGTGTGAGTACAGAGGCACACCCAAAACAGAAGGAGATATTCCCTGAACTCTCCTGGACAGGGCGGGAGACCTATGCAGTGGAAGAAACAAAGCGACAGGAACAGGAACTGGGGCCAGATCCACAGTGGGTAGTAGTGACCTGCAATTACACAAGTCAGCGGAAGTAGCTACCTCACCCACTCACACACAAAACTAACTCATGAGAAAGAAGATCACATTTCTGCAGCTTTTGTGTCAACCTGAGTGTTTGGTTCCTGTACCTTTTGTATGGGAGGCACATAGGCAAGTCTTCACTTTTAACAGCTAGGTTGAGTCAGGTTATTCCCACAAGGCAATTGCATTCCTGTAACGGCAGCAGAAAAGCTGTGGACAAACATTTACTCTTAGCCAGATTAAGTTTTAAACAGCCTCTTTTCTCCCCCAGTCCTTGTCCAATTCAAACAGGTCAGTGGGCTCCTCCCTGGTGTTTTGTTCAACAGCATTCAGTGCTCCATCACTCAGTGCTTCAAATGCTCTCCACGGTCCTCTGCTCACCGAGTTGGACAACACAGGGCAAACCCTTTGTTTTATTCTCTAACCAAGAAAAGCGTTGAGGGTGAGTCCTTCAAGCTTTCAGAGAAGACAAAAATCACCAGGAGTTTGAGTATTAAAAATGGAATAAAAATGTCTAACAGAATAAAAAAAGGAAGCTAGATCTTCTTGTTTTGTCCAACCAAGGTTTTGCATATACTGTGAATGTCATTGATATAATCCATTTATTTATCGATATTTTGTGCCTTTTTATGGTCCTTTTGGCATCTTTTGGATAGTTTTTGGTTATTTCATAGTAATTTTGACCCCTTTGGCATCTTTTTGCGGCTGTCATCCATCTTGTTGGGGTATTTTTTTCTTTTGACCGAACACTTCTAAACACAAAATATGAACAGCAATTTCAGATCCTCTGGCTTACAGCCACCTGACCTCTGTGCTCAGGAGGGCCAATAAGTATCTATTCATCCAGAACTTTGGGCCAGTAGGTAGCTGCTCCACACGCCAGTAGGCTCAGTATTTTGTCATTATGTGATGATGTGCCACAATGTTTTTTAGATTTGTCACAAAAATACACTCTTAGTGCGCTAACATCACTAACCTAAGTTGCATTTTGTAGCTTTGATAAAATAAAATAATAATAACTATCAGCAAGTCAGCCAATGATGGCAACATGGCAATTAGACAAGGCCCAATTGCTGAGGACAAAAAAGGGGAATCTTTTTAATTATTATTGACTGAGTACAAAGAAAAGAAGTTGCAGTAATTCTTCAGTTTATCTGACTAACAGTCATAATGTGTTGTGATGTGTTAACAAAGTTGTTAGAAAATCTCAAAAAAGAATCACATAATGAAATAGTGCACAACTTTCCATTTTGTGGAATCAAGGCGATTATGATTGGATCTTGCCTGGCTGTTGCACATATTGTGTCAGAGTTTATTTCCATAAAGTTGAGCCTCTCTACTTTTCCCTGTAGTGTAGCCTATTTAATTTGTTGACCTCAGTGGGGCAAAGCCTGTTCTCATTCACAATTAACACCAGCTGTTACTAGAACAGCTTTTTCAATCTGTACCTGTGAACAGTCTGCAATGAGAACAGTAATGGGGGGCTGAAAGGTCTGGGGGGAAGTGCTATAGTTTGAATCTTGATGAGAGTGGCCCAGCAGTGCTGTTTTGCATTGCACTTGATAAAATTTTCAAATCTTTCATAAAGCCCACCACTGCTGTTCAACTGCTCGAGCTGGTTGTCTCTCAATCCAACAGGGGACAGTTGACTCAGCCTCAATGATTGATTTGCATTGCAAATGTTGGTTGAGGGAGAAGTTGATGTGTCCCCATGAGAGCATATTACATCAACAAGACGGTACCAGGTCACTACCACCACCCTGCAACCCTCTATCTCTATGCACAGAGGTAGCAAAAGTACACACATTCTTTAGTAGAAGTAAAGATAAGTCAGGAAAAAAAAGACTCTGGAACTCTCTTGAATGAGGTAAAAGTGAAAAAGTTTTTTTTTTGTTTTTTTTTTTGTCCTTTCGGCTTATCCTGTGAGTTCAGGGTCGCCACAGAGGATCCTTGTCCGCATGTTGATTTGGCAGTTTTTACGCAGGATGCCTTTCCTGGGGCAACTCTCCCCAATTTCTAACAGGCTTGGACTGGCAACGCACAGCTGGGGATGGGAATGGGGTGTTGGGGGTTCAGTATGTTGCCCAGAGACACTTTGACATACAGCTGGGACCAGGGATCCAACCACTGACCCTGTGGTCTGTGGATGACTGCCTTACCAACTGAGCTATAGCCCCCATATATGTAAAAGTGAAAAAGTACATGCACTAAATTGTAACTAATGTAAAAAGCACATTTTTTACCAGCTGTGTCTGTGCAGAGCTAACCAAGATATATTAATAAAATCCTCCATTAATCCTCCATTTAAAAGTTATTTTGTTTAGTACAAACTTATGGACAGAATGGACAAAATTAAATGGATTATATAAGAAATGTTTTAGTTCATGTTGTCAGGAGTTGTTGATGACAAACACCAAATATTGTTCTGTGTGGTGGGGCCAAACTTTAACAAGCCCCCTGGGCACCTCCTAGAACTGCCATGTCCGTATGCACACAGATACTATCACAAGCACACACCTGAAAATGAATAACAGCCACACAGTGAAGTACAGCAGTAAAGTACTTTGTTAATTCCCACCTCTGCCTCTACCGTGCTGACACGATGGCACGTTCAACGTTCCAAACTAATTTGATCATAACCCTTTAAGAAAAATTTTATCTGTTTCCAGACCTCCTTTTCCTCATCCTGCACTTCTGTCATTAAGAAAATGAATGAATGATGTTAATACAAATGACACTTGACAAAGTAGATACAGATGATAAATCACTCTGCGGTCAATCAAAGTAAATGACTATCGTGAATGTTGGAGATGAATGATGAAAACAGTGTCACTATGACTAATTGTGCCATCCTCAGTCTATATAGGCAATCCTATAAGTTTGAACACGTAAAATTGATTTGGTTTAACACCTTAAATCATGTATTTCTATTTTTCTTTAAATCCAGATAAGTACAACAGTTTATTTTATAGCAAAAATGTGGCCTCCAATTTATGCAACCATGTTACATTCAAGGCACACAAAAAATCTCTACAAATAAAAGTGAATTGAAAATAAAGCTCAAGATGACCTTCAGGTGACTCTGACTTTGAAAAGCGTTGTCAAACGTCACAGATGTCAATGTTTGATCTGTATGTTATTATATGTGGTAGAACACTTCATTTTGGGTTTACCTGTAAACTATGCATGTCTTTGTATCTATGGGTTCACTTACAACTAATGATCCAACCCAAGTCTGGATGAGGCCAAAAACAACAACAACAAAAAAAAAAGACAGTGGTTCTCAAAATGGTTTCTGTGGGGCTGTAGCGTACAGTTACAATTAGTAAGTTACCAGATGCTTTAATCCCAAGATTGTTACAATGAAGTAGCATGCACCAGGGGCAACTTGTGGTTCAGTGTCCTACCCAAGGAAATGGTAAATGGTCTGCACTTTTCTACCTATTAACACTCAGAGCGCTTTACACTTCTTCTCATTCATCCATTCATACTATCACACTATCACACACACCGGTGGGGCAGCTGCTATGTAGCTGGCTAACACTCACCAGGAGCAACTAAGCTGGGGTTCAGTGTCTTGCTCAAGGACACTTCGACATGTGACCGGAGGAGGCGGGGATCGAACCAGCAACTGGGGGATTGGTGGACAACTGCTCTAGCTCCTGTACCACAGTCCCCAAGGAGATTTCGACACCTAGCCCGGGAACCGGGAATGAAACTACGGATCTTGAGGTTTGTGGACTAGTGCTCTCTCCACCAAGCTACAGCTGCCCAATAAGGTTGTGACTGGTTAAAGGTCAAGCTGTGTCCTATCAAACATTAAAAGACAAGGGTATAAGGAAAACTCAGAGAAAAGCAAACCTGAGCTGATCAAATGTACCCTACAAGTTAAGGTAATGAAAAGATCCAGGTTATGGTTTAGTTCAAGTCCTGTGGTGAAACCCTGTCATTACATGTTATGATGCAGGCCTCAATAAATGAGCGTTACTGTTAAGTAGTTTCCAACTGAGAAGAAAGAAGACCAGTGAGATGACTTAATTTCCAGATTAGTGTTGTGATTCAGTGCAGGTATCTGTGGAGCCTGTAACTCCATCCAGAAGAACTGAAACTGGAACTAGGATGTGAGCAGGGTCAAACACTAACATTTGTGTTTGTTAACACATGATCTCAGAGCACCACTGCTTTTTGTGGCAGATTTAAACAACTGGCTGATTTGAGCTTCCAACTGGACTACTCAACTTCTCTTTGTTTAATCCTTTATTTTTAATTCATTGTGGTGTGGAGACTGATACTAATTAGATTAGTCTGATGAAAGCCACAAGATACTTAAAAGTTAAATGTTGCCAATTGAAATCTCATAATTCTTACGTACCCTAAACGCAGCTACAACCTTTTGTTCACGCCCTTCCCAAACCCCGCCCATTCTCTGAGATAAGGCCTCTGATTGGTTGAATCTCAATGCAGTGCCGTCACCACTCGGAGCACCCATTCATCTCTGCACTTGGGCGTTGGACTCCGCATCTTATTAGCAACAGGGGACATTTCTCCATTTTGCAGCCTGTCTACAGCGACACGGCCACCAATCTGGGATTTTATTACTTCTAATCACCTGCCATCTTTTTCTTGCCTTTGCGAAAAATCCTCCTCACTCTAAGTGGACTTTACAGTTTCCTTGGGAACTTTTTCTTTGTGCAGACAGAGAGAAAGACAGCACCAGAAGAGCATTGCTTTTTAACAAAGAGGCTTGTGGGTCTTTGTTCGTTTTTTTTCTCCTTTTGGATCGGCTGAGTTTCTTTGTTTATTTCTTCTTTGCAAAAAGCATGGGAGCGCAATTGTCCAAGACAACTGGAAAAGCTGATACCGCAGCTGAAAAGCCCGGAGAGGCAGCTGCTTCACCCACCAAAACCAATGGGCAGGTAAATATTTTTTTTTACATCCATCTCTTTACATCCATCGGGATGGGGGGGCAGTAGGGGGTCTGGTCGTTATGGAGGGGGCTGCGCTCCGAAGGCGCAATCGGCGCGTAATTGTGGACAGATTGAATGGAGACCCACTGTAAGAGTTTAAACTAAAACATCAAGATTCATTTTCTAATCACAGTAGATTATACTTCATGAGCAACAGTTGATGGATTTATATCATTTAGATTTATTCTATTAGTTTTTCATGTTATATAGATCTTATGATCACGGTAGATTTGCTAAGAGGGCTTTTTATGTATTGTTTATTTTTACGAAGGATCAGTTGGTTTGGATGAGTATTTTGTTTATAAATCAATACAGCATCAGAATTTAAAAAAATGAAGAAATTCATACAAAAACATTGTATAATTGTTATGACCAGTTTTAGTTTTGAATGAAATAGTCTTTTAGTCGTAATTTGGATCTTTTAAATAAGACAAGCACGCACGACACACACAAAGGCGCTGTGCGCTCGGAGCACCACGCCTTTTGTTACAGATGCTCGACTAGAAAGTGGAGATGGCAGCCTGCTATCATACAGGAGGAGAGACAGAGGCTCAGAGCCAGTGGTACGCTCCACAGTCGGTGAGGAGGAGGGGGTCGTTCCTGATTAGTGTTTGGATACAGGGGGAAAACAATTCAGAACATCGCCGATCTTTAATACTCAAAGATAGTCTGTTTTATATGAGGAAATGCATGTGAACTCTGCTCTCCGTGATGTGCTGCATTAATGACCATCTGCTGTTTTAATGAGCAGCTGCTTTGCTGTGGCGCTCTGTTGTTGGAACGGTCCTGCACCGACCCCTAACGACGCAGCCGAGGCACTGCGCTAACGCTCGTTTGGGATTCGATTGAAAAGATTAGGGAAGAGTTGGGATTTTTGGACTAACCTTCAAAGCGTGTGTTTTACCAATGTTAAGTTTTATTTCAGTGACTGCCTTAGAGTAAAAACTGATGCAGATGCAGTCTGCTTTTGTCTTTTGATCTGATGGTGCCTGCTGCCCCTGGTGTCCACCAGTGGCGCTCTCTACCCTGAGTCTTGCAGCATGGCACTAACGACGACTGTTTCTCTTTCCAGGAAAATGGCCATGTTAAAGTGAATGGGGATGCTTCTCCTGCAGCAGCTGAAAACGGCAAAGAGGAAGTGCAGGCTAATGGCAGCGCCACGGCCGACGAGAGCCCCAAAGAGGAGGCTGAGAAGGCAGAGGCTGCCCCTGCTGAGAAGGAAGCTGCAGATGGAGAGAAGGTAGAGGCAGCTGCTCCTGCTGAGGGAGAGGCAGCGAAGGCAGATGATGGCACAGCACCTTCCACCAGCAACGAGACCCCCAAGAAGAAGAAAAAGAAGTTCTCCTTTAAGAAATCGTTTAAGCTCAGCGGCTTTTCTTTCAAGAAGACCAAGAAGGAGACAGGAGACGGCGCTGAAACCGAGGGGGCAGCTGCAACAGCATCCACAGAGGAGGCCAACAAAGCTGAGGACACAGAAGAAGCACCTGCTGCTAGTGAGGAGGCCAAGTCTGCCGAGGGGGAGGCTGCACCTGATGTAGAGCAAACCAAGGAGGAGGTAGAAGCCAAGCCAGAGGAGGCAGCGGCAGATGAAGCACCAGCAGAGAAACCTACAGAGGAGGCAAAGGAGTCTGTGCCCGCAGAAGAGCCAAAGGCTGAGGAAGAGCCAGAGATGCCTGCAGCAGAGGAGGCCCCCAAAACAGAGGAGACCACCCCAGCCTTACAGGAAGCAGCATCAACAGAGGCTCCAGCTGCAGAGGCTGCAGAATAAGTTCAGAGGATGGGGGGGAAAAATGTTATAAAGGAGGAAAAAAAAAAAGATAATCAAAAGAACATTTCCCTGTTTGTACGCTGGAGTGACGCCATGTGACGTCTTGGTTTTGAAGAACTTATCTACAACCAGGGATACTTTAAAGCTTTTCTTCATTTTTTTAGTTTTGGTTTCCATTCCCCAACTTCCCCCACCCCTTACACAAAACCCATCAGTCCATCCACAGGCTAGAATGCTGGGTGGCTTCCATATGTACGACAGATTAAATACATCCACACTCTGCCATATCGTTTTCATCAGTATTAATTTTTTTTTTACATTTTTATACAAAAAGTAAACAAAAAAACACATGCCCTTGGTAGGAAGGAGATGGGGAGCTGAGCTAACCTGTAACTGGGTGGGCTTGAGCATCAGGGGAGGGGTCTGGGCCACAGGCTATATGAAGAGTAGTCTTAAAAACTATGAGACCAATATCTATACAGAAAAACACACACACCATGTGGATTACAACACTAAGTCATTTTTACAATAAGACGACAGAAAAATCCCAGAGTTAGGTTTGTAGGACGTCATAGGAGCGTTTCACTTCTCATTAGCTGTACCAGTCAGTGATTCAGTAGACAGAAAACTTGTATAGGCTTTATTGTTTATTGTTGGTTAAATGACCTTAATAAAAAAATGTAAGTATGTATAGGCGGGGTGTTTTTAACTGTGATTATTGTACAAAACAAAACCTTGATCTGAAGAAGCACACAAAGTTTGCAGGTCTATTTTTCACCCGCTCATTTTTGTAAGATAACACAAACACACACAGTCATCCTGAAAGACCTTTGGGAGCAACTCTGCACTCAAACACCAAGCTGTGATAAGTGGAATGGTTACCTGTTTATATACTGTGGTATGTTTTTTGGATTCCAGCAGGCAATTCTTTTTTCAGTGGTCTTTGACAAAACTTAAGGAATCTATCAGATGCAAATGTTTGTGTAGCATCTCGTCTCTCTCTTTACTCTTTTGTAAATACTGAAGCTTTGACCAATTTGACTTAGAGGTGGAATGTAACTTTGCTTACAAAATGCTATTAAACTCCTCTGCTTAAAGGTGTTCTAATTTTCTGTGAGCACACTAAAAGCAAAAATAAATGTGAATAAAATTTGAGCCGCATCTGTCTTTATTTGCACGTCATAACTGCAGCAGTCTGATGCCTGCAAGACATAACCAAGGGTGTGTCCGTGTCTATATATTTGTCTGCAACTATGCTGTGTATGTAACTAAATCAGTACAATTTAAATCAATTTAGAAACATAGGTCCCACTGCTGCCTTTGAATTACAAAGAACTGAAATGAAAGGGCGACTTTACCAGTTTTCAACTTGTGTCCTTTGCTTTTAGTTTGGATAGAACATGTATATGGATGGCATAAACTTCAGCATGCCATTCGCAAATTAATATATCCCTAACTTCTAACACTTTAGTTGAAATAATGCTTCCAGATGACATCATCCAGGTTTTTTTTTTTTTAGTTCAGATGACATTTGGTTGTTCACACATTAGAGGTTGTTTCAGAACTCCTCCAGATGACATCATCTTTTCTTCAGATTTAGATGTTTTGAAGCAAGAACCAAAGCTATTTAAAAAGAATTTCCAAAATGTATTTTAGAAAAGATATAGAGCAAGATTTAAAATCATTATTATATATGCATCCCAACAACCAACTAGAACTATAGAAAGCAAGAAATTACTTTGTGCTGTTGAGGTTCAAGATTAACAGTAGGGTAAACGTTAATTAATTTTACAAAAAGTTTCCATCATGTATGCATGTTTGTTTCTTTGGTCTACAGTTAAGACAAGTCACAGAAGAGTTTAATGCTCCAGCAATGCATGCTGGGAAGTGTACTAAATGTGTTTTTAAAGTTCCTTTTCATTCATTGATTGTTTTATTTGATGCCAGAAAACCAAATCAGAACTGCACATGTTTAGCAATTATATTAAAATTTAGACTTTAAAATAAAAAAATATTGTAAAACTTTTTTTTAACTTAATGTAAAAATTAAACATCATTAATCATTGTATGATGTTTTCTAGCATATATGAAAGCGTTACTGGAGCACTACAAAAGCTGAATTTAAACCTGCACTGCATGTCCAAAAATACATGAACATTTAGCATTACACCTTTATGTGATTAAACCATGTTGCTGTTGCAGATATTTGGTTCCATCTGAACACCATTCCACAAACTGACCTCATTAAAAGTTAAATTATATAGAATTATGGTCTCATGGGTGTAGACACAGCCCTTTGACATATAGTACAGCACAACATCTCACCCAAAGATCTGGAAGATGACAAAAAGCTCTGTAGGAATGTCCTGCAAAGTTTTGTTGAGGAACGAGAAAATGCAGTGTTTGTCACTGTCTTGACAAGGCTGTACCTTAAGGAATTTCAGTTATGTCTACTACGTGCTGAGGTCAAAGTGGTTAGTGGAGTCGTCCTGGAGTGCAATATAAGACGAGGTGGTTCTTATATTAATGTTTTGGCTGACTCGATCATTTTAAATAGGGTGGCACTGCAGTACAGCTCCACTACCCACTTTGACCTTAATAATAAACACTTAGTTTATTAAACAACCTTTCTGAAAGTTTTAACTTAAAAACTGAGAAATTCTAACATTGTAAAAGTAGATTTCCTGGGAGAGCCACTGTGTCGGACTGCAATAAATTGCAGAAGCGCTCACAATGTTATCCCTGATCAGTGTATGTCTGCATTTATCTCTCAAAGTTAGAGATGGAAGTGACAATGGAGCATGTCATCTGTTGACTGGTACACTTCTGTGGTCATATTTCAACTATATATTTACAATGTTTCAATGAATGTAACACTCAATTTCATGTTGTATGAGTCACAGATGGTGCACAAATGATCAGCAGTTAAAAACCCAGTGTAAAATCCAAGATCTCAATGCTTCCTTCAGTTGGAGTGGGTTGGATGTAGGTGCACAAAGCAATGACAACTCAAATTGAACTTCCTTCTATTGGTTCTAGTTTGAGTAGCACATGTACATAAATGCCACTAAACGCCTCTCTGACTTTCCTACATTAAAATTTCTCTCTTTTTCTAGCTGAAAAATGCCTCCAGATGACGTCACTTTAAGGAACCTTCAGTTCAGATTATGTCATCTCGTTGCTCACACTATGCAGTTTGTAATCAGCCAACCAGCTTTTCCAGAGCTCCCCCGATGACATCATCTAAACTCCTAATGATGAAAATTTTTTAGCTAGAAGCAAAGAAATATTTTAATATAGGGAGGTCAGAGGGACGTTTGAAAGCATTAATATACATTTGCGTCCTAAACTAAAGCCACAGAATTGAAAATTGGTTAAGTTTATGTGACAGCAGACAATTTAACTGTGCTCTAACTTTAGAACAAGTAGCTTCACGGAACTTCATAAAACAATTTGGAATCAATCACAAAACCTGAAAGTGGCGATTCTGCTCAGAAAGAGAAATGTTAACATCTCCCTTCATAAGTGGTCTCCACACTCAGATTTCCCAGTCTAACTCTTTTCATTGCAAAACAAAATGTTTTACACTATAAACACTTTCTGAATATCATCCTACGACTGTAACCCGTGAACAGTTTACCTGTCACTTTGTGCCTGTAGCCTCCATTACACTCAGTCTTTTGTCATCCTCCAGGCCTGAATTGACTCCATTCAGTATTTCAGATAGTTGAGTTTCTTTGAAACTGCGAAGAAAATAATGCTTATACAAACCGAAAATTACGGACATATGCACATGTTAAGAAACTGCTTTACAATTCAGCATACCTTGAACAAGCTGGCAGGCAATGGTAAGTTGAGAACAGCCGTTTGTAAAGTGAGGCCTGCGTTCATCAAACAAACGTAGCAATGGCGGATGTCCAGACTTCCCTTGTTGAGCTTTCCGCGTGGCGAATTCACCACAACAAAGAGGTTTATGTTAACTTTTCATCTGTGTGAATTATTTTAAAGGTTCCAGTGTTTTTGTAACCTTTTTTTTTTTTTTTTTTTAAAACAAAACCACTGACAGCCAATAAATGTACACATCGTGTTGAGCACAGCGCCCCCACGGAGTCGTACATATTCATTACACACGCAGACGGCAAACAGAATAACCGGATCATTAGCGCCCCCTACTGCATCACAGTGGGTTTCACAGCTCAGAACAAACTGGATACAGACTAATCACTGAAATAAACTTCCATCCTGCCTGTTCAGCCTTCTCAAATTTGTTTTAGATGAAACTCCTGAATTCTTACTCGTTTCCCGTTGGTACCTCTGACACTTCATAATGACATGCATTTCTGTCATCCACCAAATATGACATAACTATAATACAGACATAAGCCAATCTTAATCTTTTATTAACTTAGCTGCTATTCAACAAAGAACCACTCATTTTATAGGAATAGTATCAAAAGTTTTATTGGCAAATATAAAATATTAAAATGTTAAAACATGTGGGTCACCGTTTACCCAGCTTGCTGAAAACAAGGTAATCAATGTTTCCTTCAGAAGATTGAGCACATTAGAATCAAATAGTATCAAAGTACAGTGTAGCAAATTCAAGACTGCCACTAATAGACTACAGAAAAACAGACAATTCACAAGAGATTTACAAGTAGAAAATGGAGACTCATAAATATTATGCTTCTGACAGAGATTCAGTTGAAGAGCTGGATCCTTGAACACTTCAGGCACTGCTGGTCTGCTCAATCTTTACACTGGGAAAAAAATGTAATCAGCTGACGATTTATTCTTAAGTTTATGGTCAAATTTGTAACTAATTAAATGAAACACTAGAAATGGATAAGTGAAAATCTCTTTACACACAGGGAATTAAAATGTATTACTTTCCAACTGTGTAAATAAAGCGTAAGTCAATAGTTTTAATTATGGTGGACATAAATGCAAAGTGAGCTAATGTGAATAAAAATGACAGAACGTAATATTTTTCCAACAATATGTTTGTCCAACAGTATGTCTTAGAGAGGGTCATCACCTTTTTGACTCCATCTTTTCAGTGCTGCTGTCGTTTGTTTTATCTTCTTCTTTAACCTCTGAGATAAGATTAAGAACAAATAAATAACTTTTTCCTCCAACAGAATAACTTTGTCATATGCTTTTGTTATTGTCCAAGCTGCGAGTACCCACCAGTCTTCTTGTCCTCTCCTTCCTTTTTGTCTTCGTCCACTTTAGGCCTCTTCGCCCCCTTCTTGTGATTGGCCACATTCCTTCTGCCACCCTCACCCTCATCCTCAGAGTCAGAGAACTCTTCATCACATGCTATCCTCTTATCTGTTGCACGAACTGCAAGCACAAAAGACGACATTCTGAGTAATGACATATTGGGTGAACATGTGGAAATAATCAAGAAAAGTTGGAAGAAACAAAGGAAGCCCAAAGAATGAAGTAAATCCATCTAAAAACAGACTTCGGCTGATTTTTTATTGCTCCTCTTGTTTTCAAATATTCCAAAGGTGTTGTACTGTACTTAAGGTGAAAGTAAATGTCTGAATTTGTTTCATTTTTCTGATCATGAAATTTATTGCTGTCTTCCAACATGCTTTAAATTGTCTGATCATTCACTTCCTTTACCACAAATTATCCACGTTTTTCAATGCAAGGTTGTGTAAATAGCAAATTGTGTGTTGCATCATGTTTTAAAGGGACGGACACTTTTGAATTATTAGTAGTAGAAATGTCACGGGTGTTAGTAATGCGGTAGCCAAGTTAACACCAAAATGGTGAAAACAGGACAGTACTTCTATGATAAAAGTTGCATGCACAGAATGTAATTTCTCCAGCATTGATGAGGCAGCATAAATACCTCTACAAATGTCAAACACAAAGAAAAGAAAGAAGAAGGATAAAGTAAACATTTTTTAAAAATGGAATGTTAGCATTAGCAAGTGCCAGTGCAACAATAGCTACATTGCAACTTAAGGAAATATCATGTATGGAGATATTTTGCATTTTAGTCAGATGATCAGATGACTGGTGTATGAAAACAATGTCTCTGAGACGTTGGAACAAAGAAGAAACATGTCAAACATAGCTAAGCATCACAAAGAAACATTTAGCTCTTTTCAAAAGAAGTCAAGTTGAGAATTTCAGTTGTTATTTTATGTTAAAAATAAGTTGTCATGTGTCAATTTGTTTAAATGTTACTGTGTGCTTGTGTGTTCTTCTGATTGTTAAATAGTGAGGCCCAGAAGGAGCAACAACATTTTGGGAAGTTAGGACATTTTAGTTGTTCTATAAGTTTTCAAAGGGCTGTTTGAGAGTCAAAACTAGATTTTAAGCGTGCAATATTTGGTGGACAAAATAGTTGTAGCATAGGACTTAAAATAAATGCATAGATATGCACAAGGTACTGTTTCATGTCAGAAGGTGACACATAGCATTTGGCCTTCTGATTAAGGAGAAGGCTGAGCCTTCTCAGAAGCCTTTAGAATAGTTCAAGTCTGTACTGGCAGTGCTGTTCAACGAGTGTGTCAAAAGAGGTTTTGACCACACCTCTCCACATTAAAGAAGTTATAGAACATATCCCTATTTTTAAAACGTTTATCAGTAAAGTATGTAAAGTTAGAATGGGGCCTCTGGTTTTCTTTGAGCTATCCCCATACAGCAATAGAATACTCATACTCACAACAATAGAATTGCTATGCCACCATACCATGTTTATAACTTTTAGGCACAACATTGCTTGTTTTCATCCCACTCTTGTTGCTATAATAGAATAAGAGAAGTAACTTCTTTTGATTGGTTTATTTTTTACCCTGCCATCTAAATTAGTATTAGGAATTGTCAAACTTCGATGGCATTGAGTACCAACTACCAAATTTCTGGTATTGTGACAGCAAATGTTAAGTAGCTGCTGTTACTGTTATACTTGCACATCTCATAGTCTAAGTTCCTTATTTTTGAGGTATTTTCTGACCATATGGAGACATTTTAAAAGCCAGGGCGAAACAACATAATTATGTGGAGCCATTTTACTGCATAGAACAAAAAAAAAAAAAGTTGTGGGGAAAGTAAGGGCTGTCTCACTGGACAAGCGTTTATCAGGATCCTCCGTGTCCTCGTCCACTGTGTCATCTGGGACAGCATCCTCTGGTATGGCCTGCATCTGAACTCCAGGAGCGTGAGGCAGCATACGCAAGTTCTCAAACAGTCGCTGCCTGAACAGTCACATGTACATAGACACAAGAATATTAGGTACACTGGTTCCGTAAGACAGCACGATGTAATGTTGGGGATTATTCTTCTGGTTCACTTATTTAGCTGTGAAATGTTTATCAAGCCTGTCAGACTGAATAAACAATTACTACCTGGTAGTATTAATGTTGTGGCTGATCTAGTGTAATGTTTGCTTGATGCTCAAGTAAAAAACTCTAAACAAATTAAGAACTTGCCTCATTGAATGACTATACGTACTTGATCTTGTCCATGTACTCCTGTGTGTTCTGGTTGGTCATGTTGGAGGGGCTGATGTGCAGCTTGAAGTCAGGCCCAAAGTACTCAAAATAGTCATTGTATGGCAGTTCTGTAATAGAAACATTGAGAAAAGAAAGATGACAGTGAAAAAACAGCTCCTGCCCAGTCAAATTATGAGTTGTAGGGGATGAAAAAGGAGTGATCACACCTGTATAATATGATTTACAGGCTTTCTAACCTGGACTGATACTGACTGAGAGGAGGGTGAATTGAAATGAGCAGGTAGTTCAGTTAATGCAATAAAATTCCATTAAGAGGACTGCTGGCCCATTAGACAGCCTGTGATTACATCCACTTTATTTATGAACAGACATTCTGCTGACTCGGCTCCTTGTGAGGAAAGGTAGCAGGCAGGCTGTCCCCTTTGCAGATGTGAACTCCTGTAACAGTGCCTCACATGTGAGCCCCGATCAATCCTTCTCCCCATCAGCTACACCCAGCACCATAAAGCTAGAGATCATGTAAAAATGCACATTATAGCCCTTTGGACTGGATGAATTCCAAGTTACACACACTCATGCATTAATGGTACTGCAGTGTTCAAACCACTCAGCAGCTGCAGTGAGGAAAGTAAGCAAGTAAATATGTTCCTACTAATGGCTGAGCCTCCGACCAAAGAAACCAAGAATGAAGTGTCTCACAATTCATCTACAGGCAACCAAAATGTTGTTAGTTCTCTTATATTCTGCAACGAACCATCAGGGATGTCTGTGTCCAGAGCCACAGCTGTCTCATATGTCCAACAGCGGGCCACATTACGGATGGTGTAGCCTCCTCCACCTAGCATGAGCAGTGGAAGGTTGAAGGACTTCATGTACTCCACACATTTTGCATGGCCTGGCAGACAAAATACACAATGAAACATTTCCTTTCAACCAACAGAGCAGACAACAAACTGTTGCTCTCACACAGAACGACCTGCATTATGATGTAAATGTATGCATAACAGATTAGTCTAAATCTGTGAACCATCATACCTCTTATGGTGAGATTAAAGCAGCCAAGGCGATCTCCTGAGAGGGAGTCGGCACCACACTGAAGGACCACAGCACTGGGTTGGTACATCTCCATAACCTTGGCCATCACCTGCAGGGCCACAGCATAAAAAAAAAAAATTAAATCACAAAGTTATAAACCTATTGTCATTCCATTGCTCTTCCAGTGCTTAAAAAAAAAATCCCCTTCCCTTTCATGTCATGATTAGTCAACTTAGGTAAATGGTCTGCATAACTGTGGGAAGGTACTAAAGGCCACTGGAGCAGTGTTTTCATCCACAGTCTACATAATAGCTTATATAATCTATTAGTTGTTTTAGCCTTACTCCCATTACTTTTTTCTCCAAGAGCTCTTCACTCCTAAGGGTAAAACATGTGGCTCTTTAGCCATCTGCCGTTTTGTGCTGTGTGTAGTAGGCATCTAAACTGAACCCAGCTGCCTGCTGCTGCAGAAAACCAGAGCTGTGTCTGACTACTGTCTACTAACTACTATATAGTGCCCTATATTTTGTGTTCGTCATTTTGTAGTAGTGTCAGAATGTTGAGTGTGTAGATCTATCCTATGTATAGTACACTCGAAGTATCCCACAATGCAACATTAAAAGTAATGTACATGGCATGTACACCATTTTCTTCTAAAAATCCCACAGTGCACAATTACTGTTGCATGGCTCAAACAGCTGATAGTGATGAAGCAAATCACAACGGTTAGTAAGTGGACATCTTCAAATAACACACAGAAACTTGACCCATTGTTAGAAAAGAGCTGTTTATCCTATATTGTGAGTTATAAATACTGGAATAATGTGCAATAAGTAATGCAGTCCGAACCATAAAAATGTCAATAATAAATGCAGTGGAAAGTAAAAAGTAATTCTTTGATTTAACTCACAGGCTTGAAGATTTGCTCGTATGACTCATCATCAATGCCGTCTCGCAGAGGGAAGTTGACAGCGTAATATTTGCCTTTTCCAGCTCCAATATCCTAGAAACATAGATAGCCAATCAGATACACCACTGAGTTATAATATGTACCACACTTTTCACAAGGAGCTGCAGCACATAAACATTGGCTACTGTGCTAAACTAAGTGACTTAGATTTTTGCTTACCTTGTACCTCACTTGTAAGTTGCTCTGGATAAAAACGTCTGCTAAATGACTAAATGTAAGTGAGGATAAAGGCTAAGGCTCACCCTGAGATCCCCAGTTCCTGGGAAGTACTCCCCATATTTGTGGAAGGACACAGTCATGACTCTGTCTGTGGTGTAGAAGGCCTCTTCCACTCCGTCCCCATGATGGATGTCTATGTCAATATACAAAACCCTCTGGTGGTACCTGGGAGTGATAGGGAGCAGACATGAGAACAAACATTACGCAGTTGTAAACACTCCTAGTTAATTGGCATTGGTCAGTGTCTGCTCTCATGCAGCTGATTAACTCCTCTGTTGTGCATACATGCAACACACGAGTAAACTCATTTCTCCTCCAGCTCTAGAAGCCTAGCTCACTGTTAAAGGTTTTTATTTAACAGTGAGTGAGTAAATGTATTACATTTTCTGTTGGGACTTTGGGCAGACTTAGTTTTAAAAAGTCAAAAAAGTCAAAATCCGATTTCCAATTAAAGTATGAGTAGGAGTGTGTCCTTACTGATTGTGCATCTCCACACAAGGTTATGCAGAAAGTATAATTGAGCCTGTAGGCTAGCTGCTCAGCAGTGAATCACATCAGCAGTGAGAAGAGGACAGAGGACCAGTTTACTTCAAACCAGTCCTTAATGTCAGGACTATTTATTTTAAGTAGATTTTATATTTAATAAAAGTGAGAAATCAAATCTATGTTGTGACATTGCAGTTGCCGAAATTAATTTTTACTCTGCTCTGAAGGTTTATTAACTACACCAAAGGTAAAACAGTCTAATCCAACTGTCCATCCAAAAGTTCCGACTGGTTTTAGTTTAAAACCGTTGTCGTGTTGACTGCTGTGGAAAATGTTGCTGGTAAACTGTACTGCTATACAAAAAGATGCTATAAATTAATTCTAGTATATATAAAAACCTCTCAACAGAAAAGGAGGCCTCAGGCACAATCTGTGCCCCATTTTCTATGCTGCACTTTCATCTATCCCCCAGTAGATTAAAGACCACTTAACACATCACACCATGCCATGCCAGGCCATGCCAGGCCTAACAATCCTTTTCTGGGGGATGATGGGTGATAACAGCTGTTACTGTTACTCGACTCTCTACATTATTCTCATCCCTTCTATTAACAAACCTGTGAGATGGGTCCCTGGAGGACATAAATGGGTCTCCTAATAACTGGGTCCACCACTACAGGGGTTCCCAGTTGTAGTCCTCAACTACCCCTGCCCCACCTATGCCTGATTTCCTGGATTAGGTTTGTTCAGCCAGTCATCAAGGTAATCAGCTTTAGATAGGGGATGCTAGTTTGAAAACAACTACTCCTAAGAAGTTTTGTAGCAAAATAGAAAGAAGAAAGAAGTGCGCTTACACAACTCAACTTCCAGATAGCTACACCTTCACAGACATATTTCTGATACTGTTATGAATTTTTGTTTGAAAAAATTTAAGTAATAAAATATGTAGAAAATATCTAAGTGGGCCCCCCAATTATAATTACAATTTTATAGAATGCCCACCCCTTTGTCCACCATGTATAATCCAAGTATAATCAGGTTCTGTGGCAACCCATACACCGTAATTTCACAAGACACAGCTTGTTTGTCTTATGAAAAAGAAAGAAAGAAGAAAATCAAGGCTCAACAGAACATACATCATTAGAAGTGGAAAACCTTCTTATAAACTTGATTTTTCCCAAGCTGTTGGTGAAACTCACTTGAGCAGTTCCAGGATGGCCAACACAATGTCATTAACATAGCAAAATCCAGATGCTTCAGACTTCTTCGCGTGGTGAAGTCCTCCTGCCCAGTTTACTGCAATGTCAGTCTGCTGTCGGTTCAGTTTGACTGAACCAGCTGAAAAACCACAGAAAATGTCTTCAGTGAAAGATTCTGACAGATTTAACAAGGCCTATGGTCTTCTTTTCTGTTCGCTTCCTCGTTTGCTAATAACAGAATAAGGCTCACATTAACTGGCAAACAAAATGGCCTGATATCAGGCATTGGCCCTCAAAAGCTGTTTTCTCAATTTTTGTACTGTAAGTGATGGATCCTTATGTAAATAGTTTTTCTATAACCAACCTTACCACTATTTTTCATTTTTAAACTTCAAACTGATGAATTTGCATTTTAGTCGTAACTATTTCATGTTAAAGTATTTAGAATTTTAATTTTATATTTTATTGTTAGCGATTCTACTTAGCTACACAGAGAAGAATGTTGACATGATGTGCTTGTACATCAGAATGTGCTACAAACTGCTCCTTTTTCTGTTTATATTAGATCTCCCTCAGATCCTTAGAGTTATATGTAAAGGTGCTCGTCAATCACTGGTTATAATGAATCATTCCAATTCAAGTAGTAGTGGGCTCCAAAAGAAATTTGCTCCGAGACACTACCTCACCGCATGTCATTGTTGCCCAGCAAATATACCAAATATCTGGCAAATATTTGTACAGCCGTCCTGCATGGGGTAAAGAGCTGATAGAACAGAGAGGTTGACATCCCACAATCCAATTTCCGTGTAGTGAATTAATTTGGTCATTGGTAGTTCATGATGTCCAACTTACCAGCAGAACCACCAGCAGAGAGCTGGCAGAACTCAAACAACCCATCAAACACAGGGCAGTCCTCTCCAACATTGACTGCAAGATAGAAATGATGATAAATCATTTAATCACCATTCCAGTCAGCTCTGTATACATTTAGACAGGGACATACATGTACACCACCATGATGATTTAAAACAAAGTTAGTAGAGTTTTATACTGTCAGCCCTAATTGGTGTGTAGGGTAGAAAATACTGGATGAACTGTGGAGGAATTACAGCCATTTTCTTCATATACCACAAAGTTATAAGAATCCTAATGACAACATTATATAAACACAGATCAAATTGATGGATGACTTTATTGTCAATGACTAGCTAAAGTATGGAACCTATAGACATCAGCAGATGTTTGTTTTCTTCCTTGATGGGCTGCATTTATGAGTGAGAAGGTCTTTACTGTAGCCATCACTTCCTGATTGTTTAGGGGCGTTTTGCCCACATCAAATGAAATATAGATTCAGCTGGATTCAGGTTTCTTTTTTTGGGCTATGCTCATGCTGCTGCAGAGTAACAGCACACAGTGCAGGGGGAGAGAGAAAAATGAGAGGGAAGAGAGAGACACAGCTGATCCACAATGCTACCTGTCTGAATTGAGAAAAAAAACTGTGGTGGAAAGTGACTATTACAAGACGTTTTGATACCTAAATGTTTTGTCGGACTTTAGGCAGATTTGTTTAAAAAAAAGGCACCATTCCTTTGTTAATGATCTCTTTCATTCTTTCACTCAGATGCATTTTCCGCATCTGCAGCCCTTTTGTTACATGCACTGACATACTAACGTGGCTTTTGGTGGCTGGGTGGGGTGGGATTTGAACCCGTGGCCATCTGCATCCCAACCCAATCACTGACCCAACAGGCCCCCTTTAAGATGTTGTAAGAAGGGAACTGGGAATAAAAAAAAGGTCTACCGAATGGCTGGGTGTTTTAAGTCATTCCTACAGGGCCCTGTTGTCAACTGTGTCAATTTGTTGTATGCTTCTTCTTGATTTTTGTCACTCATAAATCCATAAATCCAATGAGTCACTGGTTCAAGCTTTTCTCGTGTTAATGTTTAATGCTTTTTTCTTTCTTTTTTTTTTTAACTGCTTTTCTCAGTTATTTGATTTTGTAAATTGAATACATTTGGCGTTTGGAGTGGCTGTCAGACAAAACAAGACGTGAAGTAGTCTGAGTTCTGTGAAACTGACCTTTTTTTCTGACAACATATTGAGGTAACAACAACAAATAGTCAAACTAATCAATTGTAAAAGTAATTGTCATTTCAAAGCTTGTGTGAAAAGCCAACAAACTACTTACAGCGCTGCATTTGTTTGCTGAACTCAGACATGTTGTCTGGCCGTATTGATCGAAGAAATTTGACATAGTCATCACTGTGATATTTTGTCATCTCTTCTGCTGTGGCTTTGTGTGGTCTCTGAAACACAAAGCAGTTAAATGAGAGGCAGTGGAAAAAGAAGAAGACCACAGTTGTGTTCATAAATTATAATAGTAAATTATTCAGTTGTTTAGAAACATACATAGATTTCCATTTTCCTGTAGAGTCCATAGTTCAGAAGCAGGTTGTGAGTCATCCGCATACGATGTGGTTTCATGGGATGTCCCTGTCCATAATAATAATTCCCTATGTCCCCTGCAAACCCAAACATAACAAGATAAAATAGTGATTCACAAGCAATATGTTAATGTGTCATGAATTGAAGCATCAGTTCATTGTATTTTGGGTTTTTATAGAACTTGTTAAGGTTGTTAGTTTTATTGGATTATTAAATTACACTGACTGATACTGAATATCTATGCTGTAGAACCATGTAACATTGTAGTGCAGTGCATGCAAAATGAATGTGGGACCACTTGTTAACAAAAATGTAGTTATATTCAAATAATTAAACAAAAATTAGTAGTTTTGTTAATTTTGATAAACAAAAACAATTCTGTTTAAAAACCAAGCATAACAGTGATGTGATGTCACTGAGTGACGCATTTTCACACAGCTCCATTGTCAATAATAGGACATCTCAGGAAATACTGTGTTTGCGTATATTATCACAGAGCTGAGTAGCTGAATAAAAAACTAAAAACTAAAACAGGAGGCATGAATAACCTCTGCTCATCTGGAGGCATAAACTTTCAAAACACTGACTCTCTACACAACAATAAACATTACACCTCAAACCTTTTACGTGTAAAATTGTTTTTACTTTTTGCTGCTTGCTTCCAAAGTACAACACTGACTCTTTGGCTTTAAAATATCTAATCCGTTCTATTTATTCATCCAGCTAAACGGTTATAAAACGGCGTATAAATCCTGGCCTAATGGTAACAATTAACGCTAACTACATAGAAAATGGTTGTTTGAGACAAACAACCATTTTCTATGTTGAGATTCTATTTCAACGTTAGCACATTCACGTCTTGCAAACTACATATTTTTAACCTTATCTAACATTACATATTTACATTGTCGCGACAAAGTGGATATTCGCTTAGATACTTCGGTTTTAAACGGCTTAATACGCGGTGTGACACTAGTTAGCACCATGGAGCGATGGTCGTTTACGCTAACAGTGAGCTTGCTCGTTAGCTAGTTTCTGTTACACAGCAGCACCAGTTAGCGACTAACGTTAGCCTGCCAGATGCCCCCACTTGGGGCCCATATTCTGACATTCTGGACGTCCCGTACCGTCATAGTAGTAGCAGACCTTCTTCTTAGTTCCACCTGCAGTCGTATAAGCCATGTTTGGAGCGACTGTGCAGAAAGTTAATTAAAACACGTTTAGCGAGATAGAGAATAGGATGGACGGAATCCACACAGAAGAATACACGGCGGAATGGAACGTTGGCTAATGGGAGGGGCAACTGCACCGGGGCGGGGGCGGGGCGGAGCGTCGCGGGGGTGTTAAACGTGACAAAGTGGCCACCAGACCGAGATCAGACAGAAAACATGGTTTCATGGCTTCTGAGAAATTTCACGGGTTAATTAGTGTTTACAGTATGTTAATGCATTTAATGGATGAGCAAGTTGTTCCAGAAAGAAACACCTGCGATAAGTTTGTATGGACAAACCAATTTGTAGATTCAAAGGTTAATGGCAAAATACACTATATTGCCAAAATTATTCGCTCACCTGCCTTTAGACCCATATGAACTTTAGTGACATCCACCAGGTCACCTTTCCACCTGGCCTTTCCACCAGGTTTAGGAGTGTGTTTATGAAATACATAATACACAGTGCTCACAGTCTTCGCTCTAATTCATCCCAAAGGTGTTCTATCGGGTTGAGGTCAGGACTCTGTGCATGACCACTCAAGTTCTTCCACACCAAACTCACTCATCCATGTCTTTATGGACCTTGCTTTGTGCACCTGAATTCATGGAGGATGGGTGAGCGAATACTTTTGGCAATATAGTGTAAGTTTCAGTACTTCATATGAAGTTTCCAAAGAAGGGAAGAACCTACAGCATGTCATTTACTGCTCTGACACAACACTAGATGTCAGCATTATCTTTGCTACATTTACATCACCCGCAGTCACAGTAGACAAACAGAAAAACATAAATGAGGAATAGTTTGATAACTCTGACTTACAGGCATGTCGCTAATAGCTGATGTTATAAAGAATGTTAGGTTATAGAGCATTGTCTCCTCACAGCTCAAGGGTACCTGGTTTATATCCACCTGTATGGGGAATTTCTTTGTGGAGTTTGGATGTTCTTTCTGTCCTTATATGTTTTCCTCCCACTTGGTGACTAAAATAGACTCGAGACCTGTTCAGGGTGGGCCCCACCTCTACCTTAATGAAAGCTGGGCTCCAGCTTCCTTCAACCCTGAACAGGATAAGAGATAAGAGATAGATGGATGGATTTAAATTGTTTGAAGCTAGGTTTCTAAGTCTTCTTTTCCTTTCGGCTGTTCCCCTTCAGGGGTCGCCACAGAGAATCATGTGCCTCCATCTAACCCTGTCCTCTGCATCCTCTTCTCTCACACCAAATAACTTCATGTCCTCTCTCACTACATCCATAAATCTTCTCTTTGTTCTTACTCTAGTCTCTCCTCTGAACATGTCTAAACCACCTCAATCTGGCCTCTCTGACTTTATCGCTGAAACATCTTACATGAGCTGTCCCTCTGATGTCCTCATTCCTGATCCTGTCCATCCTCGTCACTCCCAAAGAGAACCTCAACATCTTAAGCTCTGCTACCTCCAGCTGTGCCTCCTGTCTTTTCTTCAGTGCCACTGTCTCTAAGCCGAACAACACCTCTGGTCTCACCACCGTCTTGAAAACCTTTCCTTTCATTCTTGCTGATACTCTTTTGTCACACACACCTGACACTTTTCTCCACCCGTTCCAACCTGCCTGCACTCGCCTCTTCACTTCTTTTCCACACTCTCCATTGCTCAGTCCTGCACCTTCTTCACCTCTGCTCCCTGTAACCTCACCGTTCCCCCTGGGTCCCTTTCATTGACACACATGTATTCTGTCTTACTGCGACTAAGCTTCATTCCTCTGTTTTCCAGAGCAGACCTCCACCTTTCTAGATTTTCCTCCACCTGCTCCCTGCTCTCACTACAAATCACAATGTCATCCGCAAACATCATAGTCCACGGAGATTCCTGTCTAATCTGTCAGCCTGTCCATCACCAGAGCAAACAAGAAGGGGCTCAGAGCCGATCCTTGATGCAGACCCACCTCCACCTTGAACTCGTCTGTCACACCTACAGCACCTCACCACTGTCTTGCTAGGTTTCTAAGTAACAGAGTAAAAATTTAGTAAGTAATTCCGACCCTTTCAAGACAGCAGCTAACTCCCATGGAAAAAAAAACTAATTCTTCAAATGATCAAAAACCAAACAGGTTTTTCAGAGTCCCTCAGAATAACATGGTGCAGATGCCCACTTGACCAAGCTTTTACCCAGCTTAGGGCAAATGCATCACAAGGACTCTAATGAAAGCTTTAGTCATCTGGATTCGGAAGAAAAGTCTCACTCTGAAGTTCAAAAACAAGGCAAACAGAACTCCAGCTACATAATTGATGCCCACAGAAGAGTTAAATCAATGTCCTCATCTATTTCCCCAGCTGTTACACTATTCCCCTTAATTGCAACAGTAAAAAAACAAACCAATCATAGACAATAAATCTGCTGACAAATGTCTACATGTTCTTTTAATTTAGCTGTTCTTAACACACTTATGACACAGAATAAATATTTGCACAGAAACAGACAGATTTTGCTACTCATGATAGAATAAACTGTTGGTTTGACAACAGTCATTAGAAGACAGTTTTTTACAATGGCATTTAGCCAGGCTTTGCAAGCCAATGCAAAAGCTGCAGGGGAAAGAAACAACATACTTACAATAAAACACAAGCTCAAGTCTTATATGCTTTAAATGGTTTTGAGTTGAGCTTGAAACAATTGGTTCTGCTCTGATAAGCCTTTTCCAGATAATGTTGTATAATTCTGGGCTGAGAATTTGAGGTCCCTTCCTAATGGATAGATCACAGCATGAAGTAAAACAAAAAAGTGTTTCAAACAATATGTACCAATAACAAAAGACAACACAAGATCTTACAGTGTCATAATTGTATCTTGATTGCACATGCAGTTTTGGTCAAATAAACAACACAATGGAGAAAAAAATCAACTAAAGTGTCACTTTGTCATCTTTTAAGTTTTTTTAATCAATAAACACCTCACACTTAAAGCTTCAGAGCATGGATGTCAATGTTTGATCGTTTAATAAAGCAAAAACAGAATAATCTCTTTTGTTAATCACACAGTTCAGTACTGTTTTTTTTTCTTTATGGAAATCGTTGACAGACAGCTGAATTTATCTGCAAGATCAAATGCTTTAAACAGGATCTTTTAATCAAGTTTTTTGTTTAATTTTCTACACCTAAAAACCAACTCACATCATGTTCTTTTTGTATTAGGTCACACTGTCATTTTTGTAATAAACTGAATCAAAGTGCTATTATTATCAGTTGAGATCCCATGGCTTCCAAGGAATCTCCCTGGAAAAGTTCATGGCCAGTTGAATGTTCTACCAGTGATCTGGGAAAACTTCTGATTGAAGGGGTGAAAGAACTTTTGCAGTTTGGTCACCACTGATGGGTCTACCTCTGGATGAATGCGGCCCTTGCTGCCTGCCAGGCACTTGTTAAAGACAATGTTAAAGCGCAGACAGTAAAATCCCCTTGTGGCATTGAAGTACAAGTTATATTGGCTGATCCTTGAAGGAAGGTTGAGGAAGCGCTCGACAAGCTGTAGCTCTGGCAGCGGGTCTGTGATGAGGCGGTCTCCATCTACAATGTGGAACTGCTCAACGGGAAAGTACTTCAGCCAGCGCTCCAAATGTTTGGTGTAGATACTGGTCCGGACAGCTTTGTACTTCGTGTTCACCTCACAGGTGTTAGTATCGATGGCCAGCTTCTCAAACTTGTGGTAGGTCTTGTTTTTGCGCTCCTTGCCCTCCAGCACTTGTGTGTAGTCAGATACAGCTCTGGTAATGGGCTCGCGTACGATGATCAGCAACTTGATAGAAGAGTTCATCTTGAAGATGCGTTCAGGGACCTCCTCTGTGATGAAGTAGGCAGGGCTCTTCTCAATGGTGATCTGATGAGGAAAGGAGAATGGCATTTTTCCTCGATACCAGTCGATTCCCCGGGCGTAGTTTTGGTCATTATCAAAGAAGTGGATCTCCTGTGAAGCCTTGACCACTGCCGGATGCAAGTTGAGCATCTCCAGCAGGGCACGGGTGCCGCCCTTGCGCACCCCAATGATAATGGCCCGAGGCAACTGCTGGACCAGATTATGCAGACGGATTTGCTCTTTGGTGGCATTACCCTTACGCAGTTCGTGAAGCAGGCCACGCTTAAACTGCAGGGTGCGGAGAGGAATTTGCCCTGTTTCAGGAGGGGTCAATCTGCTGTCAATGGGGCAAATAGGCTGCAGCCTGAAAAAGAATAAATAACAGAAGTAAAAGACATTAAGAAGATGAAGGTTTAATAAGCTTTATCTAAGGTCAGCTTTTACATTTTAAGGCCTCAAAAACCACTTAGTACCCATAGCTTGTTTTGGAAATGATTTAAAATTAACTTTCATTGTTTCTTTTTTTTTTTTTGGTTTGTGCACTGAAAACATTATAATCCTACCAAGCATCATTAGTTTTGTTTTTTTACTGAACCACCAGTTTTATATTTTATTTTTTCATAAATTTATTTTAAGTACACATTCTAAAAGCAATCTTGACATTATTATTTTAAGTATTATTTTCCAAATAACTCAGTGTGTCTGACTTTGTGGCCTGTACCACAAAGTGAGTTCATGTTATTCTGGCTCTGTTGGGATTATCTGGTTTCACTGAGCCTAATGAGTGGGATGGAAAACCGGTAAGAAGCTGGTTATCAGCTGGCCCTGTGAGCCTGGGTTTTTCTTATCTGTGCTGGGCGTGTGTTCATGAAAGAGACGGAGTTGTTCAACAGAGGTATTTCAATCAAGACAAATTAAATGAGAGAAAATGGTGACACCTGCAGGATATTCTAGAGTTAACTGAAATAAGTAGCATATGATGAAATTAAGGATATGTTGATTAGATGAAATTTTGTCTGATGATAAAGAAACTAATGTGAATATGTGAATGTGCATAAAAAACACAATGTCAGTTTCTGCTACTAGAGCAGAGCACAGAGGAGCAGAAAACAAATGCCTTCTAGAAGCTTTATTTTAAAACACGGGTCAGCCATTAAAAGTCTGAGACAGTGAAATCATATCTATTGCTCTTATTTTAATTTTTGTTTGTCAAGTTTTATATCCATATAATTATCATGAAGTAAGGATGATTCTGTTTTTTCATTAATCTTTCAGGCTAGAGCTATGGCCTTAAAATAATATATTGCAATAAAGAGTATATACTGCATCTCAATATTGTGAAGTCTCCTCTGAATTATTTCATAAATGCTGGATTTAACTCTTGATTCTTGTAATCTCTGTAAAATAAGTCTGCAATATAACAATCTTTTTAAAATGAATTAATGGTTTCTATTGGAACAATTTTAAACATGCATGTAAAGAGTTCAATTTAACGAAGCAAAATAATGTTGTATCCCCAATTTAAAACATCTGTCAGCTATTTTATGGCAGGTTCCAATCTTGAGTTGTATTTAAAATTCTGTTCATCTATTTTATTATTTTCTTCACTTTTCTGTATCACAGGATTTTTTAACTGATTGTGCCACATGGACCATTACTATGACTAAAAAGCAACCCGAGGACCACTGTTGTAAGGTGCGAGGCACAGGTTACTTGAATCCTGTCACCTTGGATTTTCAAAATATTTTATTTTTCCATACATTTGATTATTCAGATACAATACTTTTTTAACTATTGGAAAAATGTTTTAAAAGATAAACCAAAAGTGTTTCTAACAGCGCCACTGTATTATTGATTACATAGGCAATAACCATCTGCAATGCCTTCACAGACCACCAGAGGGCCGCGGATCACTGATGGAAAACCCCTGTTGTAGCAGTCCCCATTTTTGCCTCATCCTCCCTTCTCTCTGGAATATAAAAATGCTTCAGTTTAAAAATATCCAAATGTGCATTAAGCTACACTCCAGTGTGGATAAAGTTACTGAGAAGCCAACTTATACTCTAAAGCAGCACCGTGACAAACTGAACAGTTTAAACAGTGCTGTGCAAAATATCTAACGGTGTTAGTTAAGGCTACTGTAGATTTCAGAGTTGATAAACTATGTGGAAATTCATTAGTAGTCTGTTACAGTTTAACACATATAGCGGAAAAACCCACATTTTATCTATTTGTCTCAAACACTCTCAAAACTAGTCTACTGACTAGAATATATATATATATATATATATATAAGACATCGCCCACCCCTATGTCAGACTGTTCTCAGCTTTTGCTCTGACACTATGAAGTTGCCCAGGTTTTCTGTGCAGTATTTGTTACCATGAGCCACAGTACAGACATCTGACCTAATAAAAGTCTGATTCTCACTGTGCTTTCCTGACTTGGTCTCCATCAACTCCTGGAAAAATAATGTCTGCAAATGTCCTTTTTAACAAAGTCACTCCTTGTTTTTAAGTTTTTAAGTTTTAAGTGTAGTTCTTTTGCTCTGGTCCAGACCATGGTCCATTTCCCTCTTGGTTCAGTTTCCTTTCACATATAGAAACATGAAGGCAAACCAGAAAAGTCACACAAGAATGGTCCGCTTGTTGGTTAAAGAGATCAGGGGCAGGAACAAGAAACCACACACAGGAGTAAAGATCCTGTTCTGTACCAGTGACAAATTGCTGTAAAACAAGGAACAACTGCAGAATTGGTACTTGGTCATAACTGTGGTGATTAACTGGACAATTAACCAAGCGAAACTCTTCTGCAGATGCTGAACTTCAAAAACACGTCCCAGTGCGACTACTGCTAGACCTGCCCAAAGGAACAACACCAAGACGGGAAAAGAACCAGAGATCAATTTAACTGGACCAAATAATTTGGCTAGAAATACAGTGACAAAATGCTACTTGAATCCAGAGAGCTTTGTGTTAACAATGCAAACCTTGAAGCATACCTTTTACCTTTTACACAGGTCTGAGTACGTATTGAGCGTTAGAAGAGACCAAGTGTGAAAGCACCCTCAAAATCCACTTTGCTTGAACCAGGCCTCCCTCTCCTTGGTCTACTACACTCTGCTACACTTTTCAGGTGGTTTTCCTTACAATAAATAAGAATGCTCTAAAACTTATTTATTAGGCAAAACATAAAAATACTGTAAAACTACTGTATAGTTGCAAAAGAAAACAGTATAGTGTGCATCAAACATTACACAGATGAGTGTGATAAGATAAATGATAAACTGAAATTATTTCCTTAGAGACATCTTGTGAAAAACCAGCCACTACATTATTTTTTACTCTTTCCAAACTGCTGTTGCTGCTGCTCTCCTGGGAAAATTCTTGAATGGAGTCTCACAGGAAGTGTTTTCTTGTCTTGTATACAGTAGACATTCTGCCTCATTTGGGAAAGCTGACATAATCTCCCAGGTCCATGTCTGGGAGTAGTCACTGGCTGACAGGCTGCATTTAGGGCAAAAACACCTGTGGCTATCAAAACTGTAAACAGTGACAAAATCGTGGGTAGTGCAGTAGTGCATTTAAACAACAACGAGTGGAGAATTGCATAAAGTCATTCACTAATTCACTGCAACTGTGTTATATTGATTCAGAATAAAAAAAACAAAAAACAGATTGCAACTAAAATTGGGTTTTAAAGAACGTGCTGTATTTCTCAGACTCAGTGATGACTTACCTATCCAAGGTCCCAACCCTGGCCACGAGATAGAGGACACTTCCAATTGCAAGGCTGCCCAGAACAAAGAGCTTCTGTCTCAGCAATGCCTGCTGTTTGAATAGCATGGCCCTCCATCAATCTTCAGGACTGCATCTTCAGCCTGCAGAGAGCCCAACACATAAACCACTAATCACTAGGGGGAAGAGATACAGCCTAATGTTTATTAACACACACTCGATCAAGTCGTACAAGTGATTAAGCCGCACTCACACACATCTAAAAGGGCTGCACTTCCATTAGAGAAAATGTTCACCACTTTGCAACATTTATTTATTTATTCTTGACAACTCAGTGATCCTATTCAGTGCTATGCTGAAGCATGTTGTGAGGGCCCTGCTTTGAGATGGGAGCATGTAGCATTGCTGGAACTAGTTCAACTATGTATGTGTTTGAAGTTGTTGGACAAATTAAAGTTGCACTAATCCTTATACTTATATTAAGAATGGATCAAATGACCAACTGTTTTCTAAAAAGAGCAGTTTTTGTAGCCTTTTTTTCAGTTAAAAAAAGATCTAATAAACCCATAGTACACTTCATGCCCAGCACCAAAACAACACATAGGTGAAGCAAGTTAAGTTAATAGTGATTAATGCAGCCTACTTGAAACAGAAAATACACTTTACAAATACCAAAAGATACTACTAATAATCGATAAGCATTGCCACAGTTGGTTGGCAGGCACCCTGCAATTAAACGTAAGGGATCTACCCTAAATATGCATATTGTCTGACTAACCTGTAAAATCATGTCACCATTTCTGCTTGACATATCTGCCCACTGCAAGTAGGAAAACATGCATTTTTATTTTCCAAAGTTGGTCACTCTGGTCGTCTATGTACTGCCATACTCTGCACTAACTGCAGGTTTTAGTCAATAACTAATCACAATAGACACAAAGCTGCACAACCTACAAATGAAGCACATTTTTAGAAACTCCCTGATTGGTTAGAAGGGCGAGTCTCGCTCTAAAACATTCATCAGTGAATATCTCTGTATAGCTGCCAGTGCTGTTATGTGACTTCCACATCACAGGTGGCATTGACAGAACCTCTTCACAGCAACTTTTGGAGTATTTTTCTACAAAACACAACTAACACAAAATTATACACTATGTCTTTGAGTTTATTTCTCTTTTGACATAAAGGAAACATGCACAATCCTTTCTCTTAGTCCACGAGAGGACACCACATCCTTTCATAATGTCTCACCGCAATATAAGAAAATGTCTTTTCTGTTGTTTTGCAGATCGATAACACAATCCTTACTGCATCTGCAGCTTTACCACAGTGTGACTGGCAAATCACATTACACTATTACAAATCCAGATCCAGTCATAGCCCTACAACAAAAGGGCCAACTGCTGCCTAATCCAGCCTCTGAAACTGCCTACCATTACCAATAGAGCAGATCCTCTAGAGCAGCTCATAAACAAGTCGAAGGAGGATTTGACCTCAGTGTGACTGGAAAACATTTCACTCATATTGCCTTGTGGTGACTTCTGTAGGGAGACCAGCAGAGCAATTGCAATTTCATCGGTCTGACAATGCAGAAGAAGAAAGCCAGTTAGCCAGGGGCAAGTCCTGTGTTTGTGGAGTCCTATTTGGAAAATAAATGTTTTTCATTACATCCTGTATCTCAGAAATAAATGTGATAAATTCAATCATTTACAATAAGAAGAAATAAAGTCTATTATTATGAAAACACAGGACACTGTACACTATAAAACACTGAACAAAGCTAAGATTACCGGCTATTATCTGCAATGTTTTTTTTTTTACTTTTAAGGTTTAGAATGCAACTATTTAACTGTGTGGAATTAAAAAAAAAAAATCTTTTTTGTCTTACATTTGCACCCTTGCTTAATTAATTACAATCAGGTGTTGTCTCATTTTGGGCATTTTGGGACAAGTTATGTAAGGTATATTGGAATTCACAGTCATAATTACTACTTGAACAGTAGATCACTAAGATAAGCTCCACAAGTTGGCAGGAAACCCATATCTGCTGGTACCAGTGGTGCTGCAATATACAGGTACTGAGAATAATATTGATGATAACTGTAATATAAAAAAATGTACAATTGGTATTGTGTTAAAAATACACATATGATAGTACCTTAAATAATCCAAGAACATTAACTTTCTGTGTAACTGTATAAGGAAGGAATCACAAGCTGCAGTAACAAGCTATCAAGCTACTACTACAATGTGTGGCTGTGGCTACTACACACAATCATATCAGGAGATGACACAAGAGAGTGAGACACAACCTGATCATAAAAAAGTTAACTCGCAAACAGGGTTTTTTGGTTTTTGTCAAAGAATGTGGTGTTAGACAGAAAGGAAATGCTGACTAAGAGTAAATGCAAAGAAGGGACAATACCACCAATCAGCCACCTTCGCCCCTTTTACCCTGCAGATTTTTCTGTGGTTATAAGGGTAAGTTGCAGTTTTGTTAGA
The DNA here is from genome assembly GCA_020496755.1 of Channa maculata. Taxonomy (NCBI): domain Eukaryota; kingdom Metazoa; phylum Chordata; class Actinopteri; order Anabantiformes; family Channidae; genus Channa; species Channa maculata. The sequence goes on along the minus strand of CM035616.1, from coordinate 21,715,138 downwards.
GCTAACTCTGTGAATGTTACAATACAGTGAAAGAGGTTAGTGGGGTTAGTGACTAAATAGAAATGGTTAGGTGTTGTTAAATGACTTGGTACTGTACATCATAGCAACAAACAGTTGTCTCACATCGCATTGAAACTCTGGTTTGCTGTGAGAAAGTGCTCAGAAAGTGATTGTTGACTCATCGATCCATCTTTACCTCCCCTTGGCAAACCTTTCTGTCTAAATACAATGTGACTGTTCTATGTTCGCTGCAGCTGCTATACGTTGACATATGGTAGTATGTTGATTACTTTGACTTGCTGATATATTTTACAAAAGGACAAACTTCGTTTTACACTTAATTTTACAGTTTTTGGAGGTTGTGTGTCTATTATCTGTTTTTTAGTGTGTTTTAGTGTGCCTCCTCACCACTTGGGCCTTTGCTTGATAGACCCATTTACTAAACTGTCCATCGCTATCAGACTGGTCTCACACACAAATTGTCCCCTTTCCTGCAGTTGATATAATTGCAGTTGTTTATTAGTTCATCTGGTTGCCTCAAATTGGTGTAAGTGTTCTTTTTGTGCAGTTATGGCTGCAGACTTTCTTAACCTTCCTGCTACTAATTCCTACTAATGTTTTTAGAGCAATTCATTTGTCAAGAAACACACCTGAAACAAGGTTATAGGTCCATTTGACTGAGGGTATTAATGATTTTAATTTTTCATTTTCTATAGACATCATTTTGCACAGTGTTGTCCCAGCATGCAAGGCACTGGCCTGAACCATTAGGAGAAAATTTCTGGTTCAGTGTCTTGCCCAAGGACACTTTCGCATATGGACGCGGCAATTGATGTGCAACTGCTCTACCTGCTGAGCCATGCTCTATATTTTTGGCTTTTACAAAGCAATAAAATAAGGCAGGATCCTGAAAACTGTTGAGAGCACATCACCCTCAATAGAGGCCCAAGTTAGACAAAGCTGCCAGTCGTAGTTAAAATTTCTATGCTATGGTTGGAAAGTGACTTTTTGATGGATGGTTTAAAGATAATACTGGTAAAAGTTAGTCTTTTTTATGTAATTGAAATGAAAACCCTTTTAGATTGTGAAGAGTTTCCATTTCACTGAGTCTCTGACCTGCACAGACTCACAGCATCTCTCATGCAGACAGTTGTAATAATGAATAGAGAGTACCACTTGCTGCACTTTCTTTCTGACTTATTTATAAGAATGCACAGAAATTAATTGTTTGCCCTGTCAAAGAGCTACAACCAGAACAGCTCTGCTAGGCCATGGGCACAAGTCGGGACCCGTACAGAATTATCAATTAGGGAGCAGTTTATTTTCGTGAACTATGCACTGGGCCAAAGCCACAACTTTTATTTAGCCAGGAAGGAGAATTTACATTGGCTCTGGTTGTCTGTTTATGAATAATTAACTGCACCTTACAATTAAAGAGAAACATGTAAATAAAAAGAAGAAAAAATTAAAGTCCACTTTTCTGCATGAATGTTGATGTAAAGTCTACAATGAAAAGATTTTCCAATGTACAGTGCCGGCAAAGTTTCATGCTGCTTCCTTCTGTATTGAAAATTCTTATTCTTGTCTATAAAGCAGATTATCATGCAGTGTGACCTAAATAAACAACCAGAGGGTAGAAGTGCTGCTGCAAGAAAAGGAACAATATGATGACAGTACATTTCGCACATGCTTGGCATGAAACACCGAGCACAGAAATGCTCAGTGTGAGAAAAGGTACTTAAGAGTGGTGTGATGGAGCCCAGGTGCAATAAGCAGTGTTCAGCAAATCATAAAGTGCATAGTCTGTAGTGCCCTGCTGTTATACCAAGAATGTTCTGACCACTAACTAAACTCCAAGGAGAAAGAATAAAGGTTACAAGGCCCAGTTTTAATTATTTCTTAGAATCTGTATTCTTCCCCTTACAAGGAGAAGTTTAATTATGATTTAAGAAATATATATTATATATTAGGAATATTCTTTTTATTTGATTTCTTTATTTTTCTTGGATAATACAAGACGATCTTTTTACAGCTAAGTAACCGTTGCTGTGAATATAGGGCTTGTAGCAAAAAGCTAACTTGCAGCCCCTGTTCTGGTAAGGCTTTTCTTATGTTATGACTTGGACCTGAATCACACAGCAAATATACAAAATACATTGGAGTTATTAAGATAATAAAAACTGGCTTATCCTTAGGGGACCAGCTTGTAAGGATCACCCTTAAATAAGTATGGCTTACAGATGTCAACAATTTCGAAAGACAGACTGACAAACATCATCATCTATGTCCTTGCTGGTAGCAGGCCAAAAAAGGTTATTGTAATATTATATTGCTATGATATATATTAGGAACATTTCAATATTCTATTCACACCAATAGAGATCCTCCCTCTCTGTCAACTTGTTGATTGATTGAAAACACCTGACCCATGTAATCAGCAAAGGAGGATGAATAGGTGGAAAATAAACAGCGCAGGGTTTCTTGAGAACTAAAGCAAAAGCAGGTAATTTTCTTGTTTTTCCTGCACATTTTTGACCAACATGTGTCATGAGTGATCATTGTACATGAGCTCTAAGCCTTCAGGGCTAATGGGCTAAACTAGAGCACAGCAGAAAACACTAAGTGATTAGAGAAATGCTGACTGGCCTTTTTATGCTTGTAATTAAAACACTAAAATCTATGCTGTTTTAAACCCTGATAACAACTACACTTAGGTTCAAAATATGGAAATATATGCACAGTGAAACTGCACAAATACCTGTTATTTAGCCACTTGCTGTGCTAATTATCGACACTGGCCGTAAATTATTGTGAACTTATTCAGACTCTCTAGAAATATGACAGAATCATGTCAGGTGGCAAAGAATTCAATTCAATTCAATTCAACTTTATTTATATAGCGCCAGTTCACAACAAAGTCATCTCAAGGCACTTTACAGAATAAAGTCCAGACTATACAAGTATGTAGAGGCAACCCAACAATTCCCCTTGGAGCAAGCCATAGGCAACAGTGGAGAGGAAAAACTCCCTTTAACGGAAGAAACCTCCAGCAGAACCAGGCTCAGGGTGGACGGCCATCTGCCTTGACCAGTTGGGGTGAGTGGAAAGTGGAGAGAGAAAAGAAAAGAGCAACAAAAAGCAACAACAAAACATCCGGCAGGTTGGTAGGACCAGTAGCTGCACACTGGGAAACACACAGCTTCAAAGCCAAGGACACCTGCAGAAAGGGACAGAGAGAGGGGGACAGAGGGGGGAAGCACAACTATGGGAGAGAGAAGGAACAAAATTAATAGCATGCAGTGGTGACAAATAAATGTATAGAGAAAAAAAGGAGGGGAGCTCATTGCACTTGCTGGAGTCCCCCAACACTCTAAACCTGTAGCATCTTAAGTAGGAGCAAGTTCAGGTTGACTGAGCAGTTTTAACTATAAGCTTTATCAAAAAGTTAGGTTCTAAGCCTAGTCTTAAAAGTAGAGAGGGTGTCTGCCCCCCGAAACTGGATTGGAAGCTGGTTCTAAAGAAGAGGGGCTTAATGGCTAAAGGCTCTGCCTCCTATTCTACTTTTGCAGATTCTGGGAACCATAAGTAGGCCTGTATTCTGAGATCGAAGTGGTCTAATCAGGCGATACAGAACTATGAGATCTTCTATATATGATGGAGCTTGACCATGAAGAGCTTTGTATGTAAGAAGCAGGGTTTTGAATTCTATTCTATATTTAATGGGAAGCCAATGGAGAGAAGCTAGTGAAGGTGAAATATGATCTCTCTTGCCAATTGAAGTTTGACTAATTGGTTAGTATCTTTTGGTTTCACAGAGAAATAGAGCTGGGAATCATCTGCATAGCAGTGGAAGTTTATGGAATGTTTCCTAATAATTTTTCCTAAAGGTGACATATACAGATTGAAAAGCATTGGTCCTAACACAGAGCCCTGTGGAACTCCATAACTGACTTTGGTACATAATCATTATTAACATGAACAAGTTGGAATCTGTCTGACAGATAAGATTTAAACCAATGCAGTGTGACACTAAGGTCTAGTAAGACGAGTATGGACACAAGTCCTTTATCTGAAGCCAAAAGAAGATCGTTGGTGACTTTTACCAGTGCTGTTTCTGTACTATGATGAACTCTAAATCCTGACTGAAAGTCTTCATACAAATTATTCCTGTACAGGTGATCACATAATTGTTTTGTAACTACTTTTTCAAGGATTTTAGAAATAAACGGGAGATTTGATATTGGTCTATAGTTCACAAAATCACCTGGATCACGACAAGGTTTTTTAAGTAGCGGTTTGGGTATGAAACGCTAAGAGTAAGGCTTTCAAATGAGTTATAGCTATGTTAAGTTCTGGGGTTTATTTGCAAGCTAGAATGGAAGATTTCTGCTACTCCTCCACCTCGGCCTGTGCTTCTAGGAACATGATAATTAATATGACTTCGGGGGGTTGACTCATTTAAACTGACATATTCTTCCTGCTGTAACCAGGTTTCAGTAAGACCGAATAAATCAATTTGATGATCATTTATTAAGTCGTTTACTAACAGAGATTTAGAAGAGATAGATCTGATATTTAATAATCCACATTTAATTGTTTTGGGTTTTGGTTCAGTATGAGCAGTAGTCTTAACTTTTATTAGGTTTTTATGAATAACTCCCTTTGTGTTCATTTTTGGTTGGAAAGTTTAGGTGGTCGTGGAACAGACATAGTCTCTATAGGACAAACAGCTGTGTGGTTAAGATCATAACATTCATTAAAATAATAAAATTCCCTGGGTGAAAAGTTAGAATCCATAAGAGCTGCATTTTGTCTGTTGATAACGTCAGATTCTATAAGAATCTCAGACTGTTCATAGCTGTGGATGTTGTCGAGGGTTGGAGCGGAGGTGGCAGGAGAGCTGTGGACGCTGTGGACAATGTTCTCAGTCAACATCCGTGATCCCAGAAAGTTCGGGTGCACTCCATCTTGTTTGAAGTACTGAGGACGATCCCAGAAAAGATTTAAATTGTCCATGTAAAAGAGTTCGTGTGCGGAGACTTGTGGTTGAAGCCATGTGTGCAGGCTAATGTGGTGGAAGGCCAAGCTCACAGCTTGGAAGGGACTAACACTCAATTCAGAAAGTAGAGTTTCCTGGTGTCTGGAAAAAGGTCAGTCACCACTTAGATATGAATGGAACATTTAATTTATCTGTCAGAAACCTGAAAATATTGCCCAGCCCTACCACCATCTTTCTCTAGTTTTAAAGAAAATGCTTTTCTATCCCAGGCTCAACCTCATTTGCAGCGAGTCGAGATTGGACCACTGAAAAGACAATTGGTGCTTCAGTATTAAAAAAAAACAGAACATGGGGGCCTGGTGGCTCAATGGTAGAGAATCTGGTTGGGATGGAGAAGGCTCGAATCCCTCCCCACCAGGTTTTGCCCTGCCGAGCAACCAAGAGCCACCTTGGTGCTGGTCCCAGAAAAAAAGTTACAGCAGGAAGGACATCCAGCGTAAAAAAACTCATGCCAAATCAATGTATGGTGACCCCTGAAGAGACAAGCCGAAAGCAATTGATCTTTTGATGTTGCTTCAAAACATACTGTAACCCACTCACTCATCACAACATCCCAACTGCAAGGTATGCTAGGAATGGCATTTGTAGGAAACAAGGTTGCGAGATGAGTTTGTTATGATGCTTACACTAAACCTTCATTTACTACTTACCTTCAAGTGGCGTCTTCCACAAAGATCAGTGCATCAGTTTAGCAAACCCACCACATGAGTTCAGTAGCCACTGCAACACATCACCTGCAGTTTTCCTTTAGTCAGACTCAGCTACTATTGTTTGAGATGACTTCTGCTGAACTAAAGTTTTTTTTAGAAAGATGCTGTTCACTGTTTGCCCTCACATGATTTTCTCACTGCAACAGAGAAATTAAATGGTAAATGTTCTGCACTTATATAGCACTTTTCTACCTATTGACACTCAAAGCGCTTTACACTGCTTCTCATTCACCCATTCACACTCACAATCACACACACACACACACACACACACTGATGGGGGAGCTGCTATGCAGCTGGCCAACACTCACCGGGAGCAACTAAGTTGGGGTTCAGTGTCTTGCTCAAGGACACTTCGACATGTGACCGGAGGAGCCGGAGATTGAACTAACAACTGCGAGATTGTTGGACAACCTGCTCTACCTTCCTGCGCCACAGTTGCCACAGAAAATGGCTAGTACAGTGTTACTAAGACATATACACATAATGGACATAACTCTGAAACTATGAAGCCCCAGGCTGAAAACTAGGAGGATTTCTCTCTGAGAAATAGCTGATAAGTGTTGGGACAGTGCATTCAAGCTGACTGTTCATATTTTATGTGTGGAGAGAGCCAGGGAGTGACAATAAACGACAGTCATCAAAGCCTGCTTCACACTGCCTTATAAACGTTATTCTCTGACAGAACTGGTGCACACTCCAAAGCCATCAAAGATAATGTCATTCATTCATCAAATGCATTTGCATGTTAAGGAAAACAAATCTAATAATATGTATTTGGCCCTTTGTTAGTGAAAATAAATTCTCCGGAGTTTGATGGAGACAGATAGCAGCGGCAGTAGTTCTTGATGCTGTAGTTGTTTCTGCTGAGGACGTTGTGGAGGGAGAGAGAGAGAGTCAGGGATACAGAGAGAGGGCAGAGAATTGATGAATAATTCACCACTATGTACTTTATTATTGTTATTGATCTTTGTTTATGCACAAGGGAATGATTCTGCTGTTCGGCTCAGAGCTCTGCCCTCTGCCAACCTCCGCTCCCCTCCTCCAAACCAGACGTCCATTTTGTGATAATACACTTACATTATTTATCACCTGTCGCTGCAGGTCCCTTTGTCTCCATCATTACTTCACTATTGTCTTATCCTGTGAAACTGTATTTTGCAAGAATGGTCAAGGCAACAAAAATACTCTGACAAGTGTATATTGGAGATGTCCATACAGTGTCTGCACCCTCATATCTGAATATACATAACGTTTTTACTTTTTCCACACTAGGTCATCAGGGATACAAAAATGTTGAGCAACTGTGGACTACTAGTATGATATACTATACTAATTAGAGATGCTTTATCACGCTCATCGCTTTAATGACAAGGCTGATGTTAATGATAATGAGTGATTATTTTAATGAGCTTATTCACTGTTTCACAGCCAGATTAACCTCTCTGGTCCAGCCTCTCTCTTATTCTTCTACCACCCATTACGTTCAATCACTGCACACAGTCAGACTCTTCTTATATACAGCATAAATGGTCCTTTTCCTCATTGTCCTTCTTGTTTGTCCTCCCGGCACTCACTGAGCTGTGGACTTAAGGCACCAGGTTACAGTCAGCTTTCTCAGGATTGTGAAGTGTCATGTGAACAGGAAATCGGGTTAGGGGATTAGGGAAACCTGGTTTTCCCAGGTATTCCAATCAAATCATGAAAATGCAGTAAAAAAAAATCTGATATTTGCTTCTGAACTGTAGTAAATATGAAGTTGCAGGGAAAGGGAAAGGAAAATGCTCTGCACTTATATAGTGCTTTTCTACCTATTGGCACTCAAAGCGCTTTACACTGCTTCTCATTCACCCATTCACACTCACAATCCCACACACACCGACTCATACACACTCACCGGGAGCAACTAAGTTCTGGTTCAGTGTCTTGCTCATGTGACTGAAGGAGCTGGGGATTAAAACAAAAACTGTGAGATTGGTGGAAACCGCTCTACCTTCCTGCGCCACAGTCGCCCAGAGGTAGAACTAACCTCATGACTGCAAAATAAAATACTTAAATTAATGTAGTTACTTTTATACTACATTCAAATGTTGTAATCTGTTGCAGTTGGTCACTGAACAAACAATGATCAGAAACTTCTTGTTTATCTTCCCAAACATAAGCTGCTAATTACTGCCTGTGACTGGGTCTCACACAGCTCTGACATGACAACAGAGGAGTTAGTGTTGGACTCACAAAGCAATATTTGGCTATGTGATCTTCTAACACCAAAGAAGACAACAATCATAAACTGTGAGCTACAAGACAAAAAGCAGAAAATATTCCCACAAAGTTTTAGCAACTTTATCTTAAGGCCTTGTCTGCGGTAACATGTACATACAAATACAGTACACACACATGCAGACATGCTACCCACATAGTGAAAGACACTGATGTTCTTGTGAGAGGATGAGATCAATGACAAAATACCTTCCTTTTAAGAGATGTGTGAACACACAGCTAAGTACTGTATAGATATTAAACTGTCACAATCTTCTTGCCTCTTTACTCTCTGCCTTTGAGGACACGCTGAAAGGGAATAGAAACATTTCAAAAATAGACTAGGGTTAAGTAGAAAACAGATATGCACTTTGGTGCTTTACGCACCTCACAATTGTTGCAGGACCATCCTGTAACAATGTTGAAAAAACATAAAAACACCAAACTGAAACAAAAAATTATTCCACTGTCCAATCAGATGAGTTGAGAGGGACTTCTTGACCATTCAGGTTCATTAACTTAAACAGGATGGGGTTCGCACTGCCAGCTCACAGCTAGAAGATCACCAGCTCAAACCTCAACTGGCCTGCCGCAGCCTTTCTGTGTGGACTTTGCATGGCCGAGCCATAGGCACTAATGCCCCCACATACCATCAGAGATGCAGTCTTTTGAACTGCCCGCTGGTAACAAGCTGGGTGGTCCCTCTCCTCTTTAGGCTGCAGGGCATGGCGTCCATGGTTTCCATAAAGAATTTCAAATTTTGATTCCTCTGACCTCAGAACAGTTTTCCATTTTGCCGTAGACCATTTTAAATGTGATTTGGTCCAGAGAACACGGTGGCGTTTCTGGATCATGTTCACATAGGACTCCTTCTTTGCATGATACAGCTTTAACTTACATTTGTGGATTGAACAGTGAATCAAAAAGTGAAAAAACTGGATCACACGCATCCAGTTTTGACCTTCTGCCTTGTCCTTGCACACAGAGATTCCTACTGATTGTCTGAATCTTTTGATGATATTATATACTATACATGGTTTGATCTTGAAAGTCTTAACAATTTTACATTGAGGAACATTTTTCGGAAATTGTTCCACAATTTTTAGATACACTTTGTCACAGATTAGTGATTGTTACATTTGAGAAGATCTGCCTCTCTGAAATCCTCCTTTTATACCCAGTCATGTTACTGAACATTTGAAAACTGACTAATTAGTTGTCAAATGTTCCTGCATTTGTTTTTGATTTGCGGCAATTACTTTTCCAGCCTTTTATTCCCCCTTCCAAATTTTCTGAGATGTGTTGCTGCCATGAAGTTCAAAATGAGCTAATATTTTCTATGAAATAGTAAAATGTCTCAGTTTCAACATCTGTTATGTTGTTTATGTTCTATTGTGAATAAAATATGGGTTAATGAGATTTGCAAATCATTGCATTTTCATTTTATTTTGGTTTTACTCATCATCGCAACTTCTTTGGAATTGGGGTTGTATGTTTAAAGAGGTGTTTAAATTTTGGTTAGGCAGACGGTGATTCAGTGGTTCTCTAGTAACAATGCAATGTGCATTGCATCTTGCAGCCTGCAAGTGCTTTCTCCACCCAGGGCTTTAATCTGGTCGAGAAAACATGGCTGTGATCAGATTGGCCATACAGCACCTGGATGTTGTGTGCAGCAACAGTGTGGTCAGATGTAAATGCAATCTGTGAAAAGTAGACACATTATTAACACTGTACTAATTAAAATATTTTAAATAATAAATTAATCAAATGACCTTGTGCAATGTGCCTTCACAATTAGCTTTGAATATGGCACTTAAAAACTCATTTACAGTCTATATGCTGCAGTATGCCAAGGGAAATATCACATTTTTCAGAGCAAGACAAACGTGAATAATTGGGGGATTTCCTTTTGAGAATTTGTATTTTTTATTTCATACTCTTAATTCAGCTATAGAGCAAGAGATGCGTGCAAATTTAAATAATTCAATACATTTGCTTTTGATTTATTTCTCAGCTTTTCAGCTTTTAATAAACGTATTTTACATTTTTCTGAGATTGACAATCAAGAATGTGATGTAATAATTTGAAATACATCTGTGCTTGCTCTACCTTCATCAACACAATCCGATTACACCCTTTACCAACCGTTTCCAGGGAGCTGGTGATGTTCCATTTTGAAGCTGATGTGATTGTGTTCTTCACATCTTTGCTTCCCACTGTACATGATAAAAACTAACAAGATTAAGTGAGTGACAAGGCCTGTTTTAGCTTCAGAGTTAAGTGCAATAATGGGATTTATAAGTGGATTGTGTGTGTTATGGTTAAAATGCAGGGTCAGAACAGAAAGTGTGTGTGTGTGTGTGTGTGTGTGTGTGTGTGTGGAGGGGAGGGGCTCTCTGCTCTCCCCTCCTCTGTGAGCCTCCTAAATCACATCAGGTACCAACACCTGCTAGCAGGGGGGTCTCTAAAGCAGCTGCGTGCCTTTAACAGCTGCTGAACCCCCCCATCTCCACCCTCAGAGGAGAGGCTGTGTCCTAACAACCAACCGGCTCCCAGTTCTCCAGTTTCCTAGAGCTCTGGATGCTGTCTGGTTCTGGCACTACAGGCAGACTGACAGACATGCCCCTGAGTGCCGCCTATCTGTCCTGTCTTCCCTCAATTCCCAGTTCCCCCTGCAGTAGCTTTGTCTGTGTGGCTTTAGTTTATCTGATTTTCTTCCCTCTCTCTGACGCCTTTCCCTGCACTGAGCAATGTAGCCTCTCCTCATTATGTACAAACAGAAAATGCAATTATAGGCATCCCTCCAAACAATGGCATGTCAACTGATAGAGATATCAGGCACTTTCAGGAACCATCATCACAGGCACTTTTATTTGTGAAGTGCTGTGAGGACTTCACTGGAAGTATTGCTACCCAAAGAAAAGATCAGAAGGATTCAATATTTGACTCCTTTACTGCAGCAGTTGTTCTTCGTTTTATAAAGGCCGTCATTTGAGTGCAAAAATAAAAGCCAGGACATTTTGAACACCAAATGTTTTTTCTACGGGTCAGTCAGGGTCACAGCAGTCACACTGCCATTAATTTCATCACTGTGTAAGTGAACATACGCTGGCTTCCTATTGAGGGGTGTGAACCTGTGATCTACATGTAAAGGCTTGATATGTATTTTTAGTTTAACTATTGATTTAAATTTGACCATTATTGTTGGTGTTGTTATTTAAAATTGCAATACTTTCAAAAGATTTTTAAATGGTCACTGTTTGGGAGAGGACAGTGTCTGATGGATCTTTCTGCTTAGGTTGCCCTAAGAAAAAGAGTTAAAAGTTTTTAGGCTTTGCTCATGAGTGAGAGAAAAATGGAGACTGACAGGTGGATTGGTATAGTGTCAGCAGTAATGCAGACAGTGAACCAAACCACTGAGATGAGCAGGGAGCTCTCATCTTATCTGTCTATGCTTGAAGCCTGACCTATGGTCAAGCTTTGGGTAGTGATGAATAAATTAGATCACAAATACAAGCAGCTAAAATGAGTTTACTGCGTATTGTTGGCTAAGCCTCAGAGTTAGGAGGGAGATCAGAGCTGCTGCTCTTTCATGTCCAAAGGGGCCAGTTTAGGTGGTTCAAGCAAACCTCCTTTTGGAGGGAGAAGATTCACAGATTTAAACTGTATAGTGACAATAGATGCTGCTCCTTGACTTTTTTAGTTGTTACATTTGTATGTCTCAGCAGAAATGCAGATAGGCACGAGCATTTTAAAGGATGTGTGGAAAGTTTTTTGTACATTAGTTTCAGTTTTAGATAGACTTTGGGTAAATATTTAAGAAAAACAAGATGTCATCACTGTGTGTAATGAACTCTACCACCTCTTTTAGGAAGCTGAAACCCAGTTATGTGTATACACGGCAGAGAAGTATGTGTTCTCCAGGAGAGATTTACCTGAGGAAATCAGGTTTGACAGATTCCCTAGCCAAATAACAGACTTCAAAAATCTGCTTTTAAAATATATAGTATATAACATCAAATTTTATCAGCTTACACACACACACACACACACAAACACACACAGTCCTCCCTTTGAGGCTAAAACAGTTGCAGCCCATCCACACAGGAAAAACCGTGTCATCTCATTTCATAGCTGGACTAGCACAGGCCCTGGGGGAGAGCAGAGGTGGCAGGCAGAGGTTAAAGCTGAGTAATGTGTAAGTGAGGAGTCTCTGAGTCATGAAAACACTGCAGGGATTGCTGAGATATGTCCTCTCTGAACAGCCACTTTATGCCATTCACCTTCTCGTCCGTCAGCTCAGCCCCTGAGCTGCTTCTCTTTCAGGGTTTGAAATTCAGCAACCTTGAGCCATCTTTGCAGTATATCTTCAATCAAACACTTATCCATGGATGTTTTATGTGTATGCCCTTCAAAAACCATATCAAGAGCCACGGTGCATTCATCTGCCGTGCTCAACTCTAAGTGACACTGACTCTGATAGGATGTTAGCAGGGCTTTGACAGCTTGTGTGAACATCCAGGGGATAGATGAGGACAGGGTGGAAAGGAAACCAGAGGTAGCTCCTGGTGTAGGGGCAGCCCTACAGCAGTAGTCAACATATGTATGGAGCTAATTAGCCACGCAGCACTTGTGCAAAACCCTTTTAACTGTTTCCAGCCATCAAGCACCTTGTGATTTACTCTGACAGGCCTTCTGCTCGGCTTTGCATAAAAACGCCAGTGTGGGTGTTTAAAATTTTATCCACCTCCCTCAGCAGAGGCCTATCATCTGCGGTTCATTTAACATTTTATGTTTTTCTCTCCCTACATGAAAGTTAGCATCACAACGGTGTCTGAATCCAGCTAGAGAAAGGTGTCACCTGTCAGCCACTGATAGGTCGGCTCATCATTTAAAAGAGTCACATTGTGTTTTTTGTGGTATTTTTAGGTGGAACTGTTGTGATGATGGGTTTTTATATAATGTATGTACACAAATCCTATAAAGGTAATTCTCTTGTCTCTGTCGTCTCTGTTGTGAGAGGACTTTAATAGAGACTTTCATGAGTTTGATTTGTAACATACTGCATATGGTACTGCATAAAGGCTCATTGTAAAAAAAAAAAAACATTTTTGGAATTGCAAATCAGCTAAAACTAATTTAATAAAACTCCAGAATAAAAAATCTAAAACCCAAATATGACCCAGGCTTATACTGGTATACTACATCACGTTTTGGCTCATTTATCCCATTTACAGGCACCAGAATAACCAGATTAACTTCTTAGATCTTAAAACTGATGCTGGAATTTATTTATTTATTCTATTGTCCTTTGGGTGTCCAGATCCAGGATGGGGTTAGCACTGCCAGGTCACAGCTAGAAGATCCCCAGCTCAAACCTCAACTGGCCAGGATAACAGCTGTTTTGAGGAAGCATATAACTACTACTCTAAAATAGCCACAATCTCAGCTAAATATAAACCATAAGTAACACAGTGTATGTTGACTAGTTGAACAATGAGCCAATACAGTTTTTGTACTTTCCATGCAAGAAATTCCTCATTTAAATTTAGAAAGTGGTAAGCTTATCCAAACTAAGTCTGGTTATAAATTTGATTTGACATTTTCTGCAACATAAGATTTACTCTGCCAGGTGAGACAGCAGTGAGCTCAGCATTCTGCAGCCTGGATCCTGAGAGCAAACAACCAGTCAGTGTCATCATTCCTGGTGACGTGACAAATTGTGAGTTAATTTACAACTGGCTTGTGTTCCTGGCATTTTAAAATATTAGAATTAACCTTCGAAGATAAAAGCTGTTGTCAGAGTTGAGATATGATACATGTTAGTGCCATCTGCCTGAAGGAAAAGTAAAATAAAACACCCTTAATAGAATAATAAAGATGTCTGCAGATGTACGAATACAAGTTTACAAGAGGTGCACAATAATCTCTAGTTTTTAATATTTCATAACATACATTTGATAACATATATATATATATATATATATATATATATATATATATATATATATATATATATATATATATATATATATATATATATGTTATCAAATATTAACATATTTGATAACATGTATCTCTAACCTCCATCCAGTCTCTATCAGAAGAAGCAGACACTGAAATAGTAAAAAGACGACCAGTTACCAGTTAAACCAGTAAAACCATCTGTGCTGGAAAATGCCATTAACATAAATAAGACGTTCAGTTGACCAATCAGAAGCCAGAGAGAAGTTAATTTTGAATGGGCCAATCACTGACCCACATCGTTTTCCCCAGTTAGACCCCTACAGATCAATCTAAACCTGCTCTCGGTAAACTAGTTGTTCTTTGTTTTTGTTAAAGTCAACTTTTATAAAAATGTTATTATTTAGAATTCATTTTATTTTATTTAAATACACATAAGCTAACTCCAGTGTTTAGATTTGTAATTACTAAATAGTAATTCATAATTCAGTCTGTACAACAGTCTACATGAAAATCTTCTGATATTAGCAGTAGATTTGGACATATACTGATATAATGACAGCAGCTTCAAAATATCAGTGCCCAATATAATGATCTGCTCTAGCTATGCAGAATCTAGTTTATTTAAATGTAATTTTAACTGTAATTTTCTTTTTTGATAAATGCGGTAGTTATGCATCACTATGCAAATTAGAGACTTGTAGGAACTTTTCAAGGAGGTTTTAGCTACTTTTTACTAAAAATACTGCAGTTGGCAACACTGAGCTTAATTAATGTTATAACCTGCAGCTTCAAACTCACAATTAGATCAGATTTTTGGCAAAGGGTGATTGGTTGGCATTAATGTATCTTACTTTTCTCACTAGCATTGTAAATGTTTAATAGGTGTTTTAAGAAAGACAATAGAAACCAAAACAATTGTGTTTGCCTGCACACTGAGTTCATGGAGAAAACTAGGTCATTCCAATTATTTCACATATATATTTTTTCCATTGCTTGTGAATGTCATATAAAAGAATGACTCACTTGAGTCAAACGCCAGCACAGACACAAAACACAACCTAATTAAAAAAGCAACTCCATCAATTCGACAACACGGGTGCAGCATTGAATGTATTGTGGCTTTTTGCAGCATTTTCCTTAAAGCTGTACCTTCCTTGATATTCCTTGAAAAACTGTCAGTAAGCTTTCGACACAGGGCAAAGCACATTTGGATGCAGACTTTTATAGGCACACTTGGAGGAAAGACACTCAAAGTCAGAATGTGAGTGAACACACTGCCAGTTCCTACTCTGCATCAGTGTGTAGAACATTTATCACAGAGTGCCGCTTAACTGGACAAATGACTGTAAATACCCCACAAGTGTTAGGAAATTTGGGGAAAATACCAAGAGAATAAAAAGCTTTGTGTTGCCTAAAGGAAGCATAAAGCCATAAAGCCCTTAAAAATATATCTCCCCAGAATGATGAGGTGACTCTAGAAGTCAGGTGAAATGTAAAGGTTGTCAAAAACAGTGAGGGTTTTTCAGAGACTCTACAGGTTCCTACTTCAGTGCTGTATTAGTGGAGAAAGCTGCAATGAGCCGCCCATCATCTGCTCAGGGAGCCAGTCAACCGTCGTCAAGTCAGGGCAGAAAGCCCTGCTGGGTTCGGCATAATTCTCTTCACTTGTGCATTTCAATGCAGCTCACTCCAAAGCCTCACACTGGCATCACTGAAGTATGAACTGACATGTCCAAAGAGATGTCAGTCCACAGCAGAGAAGACACCAAAGAGCAGAGTATGAAAGGTTTATTACACAGGTGTCACTAAGAGAATGGACTATGAAATGAAGAAAGTTTGAATCTGTAAAGGTAAAGCTACTCTAAACTTTTACATATGAACAATGAATTATATTTTTATGTGTAATGTGAAAGTTATCTATCATAGGTAGCTGTCCACTACCTGCTCAGCATCAGCTTAAACTGTTTAAGGAACAGGTGAACACCAAAATGAAAAAAGTTCATATATTTTAATAAAAAGCCAAACTGAAATTTGTGAGTGGGCGTCTAATTTATTAATAGCTCATCGATGCAAATACATGGACATATGCAACACAACAAGCAGCCAGCAGAAGGCGAGAAAAAGACGACTGCTAATTAAGCAAACACAATGTAGGTGTCACGAACAAGTTTAATACTCAAATGCAAAACCACAGAGCAATCAGACAGCGTTTTGACTTAATGGAAAGTAGAGGTAACAAGAACATTTTAATAAGGTATTTAGGTCATAGACTAGCGAGCAACAGTCATTTCAGCAAACTCAATGGTCACTGGTTAAAAAAGAACCTGTTTTTGTTCTCAGTTTATCATAAATTTCGATATTTAACTGGTAAATCTTATCTGCCACTTGTTTGCTTTAAACTGTGTATGTGCTGTGTTCAAATGGAAAGTTTGACAGATGTAGCAACAATCACAAAGGGAGTGAAACTTAAACTTTGTACTCAAAGTAAATTTATGTTGCATGTTTAGCTGGTTGTGGAATTTCTTTGTGTGGTCACAGAACAACAACCACAACAAAAACAACAACAACAACAACAAAAAACAAAACAAACAAAAAAACAAGAAATATAGCTTTAAGTTTTTAAAATATTTTTAATATTTTTATAAGAATTATAAAATTTACATATTTCAATGTTGACCAAACTGTTTAAATGTCAAATGGTATTTACTAAATGTATGGAAAAAATGTTGTGGAATAAAATGTTAAAACTGTAAACTAATGTCATACACGGCTCTTGAGCAGGAAATTCAAAATGACATTCTATTAAACAAAGGCCTGGATTACACCATTTACTACATCTTTGAAAACTGATTGGCTATTTATAAACGCATCAAATTATAGATTCACTTATGCTTTGCTTTTTTGCAGTGCCACTCAATCCATAATGAAAAATGTATTCGTACTGCCTGTCTGACTGTCTATGCCTGGCCCTAGAACCACCTCTCCTTAACTTAGCAAATACAATTATAAGAGGAAAACTAAAAATAAAACAATGCCATATATTAAATTCAAGTTAAACAACAACTGCAGCACCTAAAAGTTCCTAGCAGCCCCACCTGACACCGAGAGATGTGGGGCTCTAGATTCTTGCAGTAAAGCTGCAAATCTGCCCAGAGAAACCAGTGACTGTATTTGTAGCTTATATTGGAGAAGGTTCCATTTATGGGAGGCTACAAGCACAGTTTGAACCTTGTTTTGTTGAATTAGGTACAGTAAAAAAAAAAAAACAGCTGTAAGCAAAGAATAGGCTAAAGCCATTTTATGTTTTTTATGCCATTATCTTGAAGGTGATAGAATAAATATCATGTTATTTTGGTACAACAACTTTGCATTCTTGTTACAACAAGATCATTTTTCAAAGTTAATTTTGTCATTATATTGAGCTAATTTATCGAAATCCAAATGACTGCTTTCGTAAATCACAACTAATGCCTTTTCCTTCAAAGTTTGTGGATTAAAAATGTAAATATAGGCAATTTGATGTTTTGCACAATTGTGCTAATGTTTAACCTTTTTTTTTTTCTTTCAGCTTATCCCGTGGGTTCAGGGTCACCACAGCGGATCATTGTCATTTTCACGCATGTTGATTTGGCACAGTTTTTACGCTGGATGCCCTTCCTGACGCAACCCTCCCCAATTTCTACCGGGCTTGGGACCGGCACTGCATGGCTGGGGATGGGCATTGGCTGTAGGGGGTTCAGTGTCTTGCCCACACTTCAACATGTGGTCGGGAAGAAAACGCTGACCTAACGGTCGATGGGCAGCTACTTTACCAACTGATCCACTGTCGCCCCACCATTGTGATAACCTTGATCCAATCACGCAAATGATATCTGGCTGTAATAAAACACAAATCAACACACATAGAGTCCTTTGTAAAAGTAAGTACCCCTCTTATAATTCTACAGAACCAATGGTCTTAGAGAAGCAATTGTTGCTGCACATCAATATGGAATTAAAACTCTTATGGCATACAGGAAATGATTATGTCAAGTTATTGCTGCTGTGAAATTTTTATTCTATAACTAAGACAATGTGATATAAACATGAAGCAATGAAACTCAGGGTGAACCAAGGCCAAAACAACAAACAAAAAAATCGATTTCCCAAAGAAAGTGCTAACTGGCCTCTAGGAAGAATCAAACAAAAAGACAGTCACTGACCCTAACTCTGTGAAAACAAGAGAAAATGGCAGTTCACCCCTACAGCTTCAATACTATTTACAGTTATGTACGAGATAGCAATAGTGAGGAGTAACATTATTTACAGAATATACAATAAATACAATAATCCAGAATAACTACTTCAAATAATACCCTTCCTAAATTTACAATGCTCAAAAAGGTTTAGAGGCTGAGGACAGGGAACAGGTGCTGCTGCCAGAGAAGCTAGTCTGGCTGGTGGGAATCCTACTTTTTAAACTTCAAGAAGTGTAGGATGGACCAATCACCTATATACAGGTACAGGGCACCTATAACTTAGACACACAGATCCACACAAACAAAACAAAAAGCTCTCACTCTCACTCACAAACATTCACACAAAACACAACTTAAAAGGAACAACAATTACATCCCATACGGCCAGGGCGGTAACCTGAGGTTGTATTTGCCTAATACTAAGACTCACTATGATCAGATGATTTTACATTAAAAAAGAGAGAATTGACCATTGTACTACAATTGACCAGATTACTACAAAGAGAAAGATTATTGTGACTCATTAATCCTGTGCCTCCACTTTTTCAGGGTAATATTTGAACATGAGCGAGTAGGAGCACTGATAAAGCACTGGTTTGGTTTAGGCTAATAATAAAAACATCCCCAATTATTTGTTAATGCAGATAGTTATTTTCTCAGCTCTCACAGCCGTGGCACCTTTGGGGTATCTGCTGCCTCTGATATGACAATTTTTATTTCATCTATCAGGATGTGGAAAAAGATTCAGGGGACCGCTGACAGACAGACTGGAATTGAGCTGCACACAAATGGTCATTTATTCTCTCTTGGGGGAACAAAGGTGTCGGTGATTTGTTTTAGTGCGCTCCAGCCAAATTACACATCCTCTAACAGGATGACAATTGCACTGTCTAAAGACCGTTTTACATGGACAAGGCAAATTAAGTTATCAAACACTAGACATCCAAGAGATGTGGTGAGCTTTTGGACATCTGTTCATCTCAGTAGTCTATTATTTCAATCAGTATAGTTAAACATTAGGGTTAGGTCAGATTGGTAAGGCAGTCGTCCACGGACCACAGGGTCAGTGGTTCGGTCCCGGCTATATGTTGAAGTGTATCTGGGCAAGACACTGAACCCCTAACAGCCTGTTCCCATCCCCAGCCGTGCAGTGCCAGTCCAAGCCCGGTAGAAATTGTGGAGGGTTGCGTCAGGAAGGGCATCCGGCGTAAAAACTGTGCCAAATCAACATGCGGACAAACGATCTAATGTGGTGACCCTGAACTAAAAGGATAAGCCGAAAGTACAAAATAAAATCCTGTTATCACAATAGCATAAAAAAAACCCAGCATCCATGGATGTTCTCAGCTTCCATAATAGAGCCGACATCTCTGCCTCTCACCCAGTGACAGCTGGGATATGCTCCAGTCCCCCATGCAGAAGCAGAAGTGGTTACAGATAAGGGATGAATACTTGGTACTAGTAACAGTCAAATAATGGCCTTAGAACTAAAACTAGATTTACTGCCTTGTGGTCGTATGTCTCTACCAACTAGCAAAGTTGTAGTGTACGTGCACATCTGTCCAGACTCACGAGTCCATGTTGAAGTTTATTCCAAATGTAATGAAGTTCTATTTGGACATTCCTGATGAAACTGCAACAGACATGGTTAAAGGCAACTGTGCCTATTGAGAGTACAACCTAGATTTCACACTTGACACTCAATCTAAGGGATAAAAAAAAGAAAATGAGGGCTGTGTTTGTGTCTTTGTGAAAAGACTGTTTTAGCTTCAGGAGAACTTAGCATATGGGAGCTCATTTAGTAGAAGAAATAAATCAATCCAAGATGTTGCTTCTACCCTGCATCTGCTCTAATCAGGCAACACAGTGTTGCATTTAGAGATCTTTAAGAGGTTCACAAATTTGCACTGGCTTAAGGTACACACACTTTATTTAGTGCTTTAGTGCATTTAAATACTTTAACCTTTAGCCTCTGCAAAGTATTCTTGGTAGCTTTCAGTAAACACTCTATACAGTATAAGGTTATAATGCAGGGGTTGGTGGGAGATCTATTAAAATGTTCCAAATCTCACAAGCCAGACACTGAAACCTTATTGAAATGGAGTGAGGTCTGGAGTCATGGACGAGACACAGCTCATCTCTGTTATTAATGGGCTCTGTCTGTCTAGGACACATTTGTCATTTCTGTAATGTCACACAGCCATGAAGGAGGACACAATAAAATACAGAGCCCGGAAGCTCCACTTGTACTAATACTTATACTTTAGTAAAATACTTGAAACATCACCACTTAAAACAGGAATGTTTCTTGATAACAAATACATTTTTAAGAATGATGCTAAAAATGAATAAAACATGAAAACACTTACTAAAAAAAGCAATTTAACAAAAAAGTTGTTCTTCAATATAATAAACCAATTGACTTAAAGGCCTGATACTCGTTGGGTCTGAGTTAAACACAGCACTCACACTGCACTCACTGACTCGTGATTCCAGCAGCCAGCCTAAGACAAGAATCCTTGTAAAACGGAATTAATCACATTTCAGAACCGTCTACAGAATAAAAGTGGCCTTGATCTAATTTTAACTTTTCCAAAGCAACTAATTTAAAACCAAACAATTTGAAACAGAAAACAGAAACAAAAAAACCTTTTAAAGACTTTGGCAAATATTTGCTTGGTGCACATTATGTGTAACGGTCAAGCTTTGGGATGTGTGCTGATGGACTAGGTGACTAGGTGACTGATGATCTTAGTAGTCCACTCTGATAGATTGCAGCTCAGCCGGTCTTACAGCTAATGATCCTGGAAATAGTCAGAGCATCATATGATGCAGTGTGAGAAGAGTAGATTCTGTTTGGTCCTGACTAGGCCTCTAGTGGCTGCAGTGATGATATTCAGTGTAATACAGTACCTGACTGTATATGTTAAAAAGTCATGTTGGGACACTCCTGGTGTTTAGTGTTTTTATTGTTGTTATAATATTTAATATTCCGACTAAAATCAGACCAGAGTGCTACAGTAGTTCGTGTCCTAATCCCAGCTGGTGTTTCAATAATGCAGCAGTTACCTTTCTGACAAACAACTTGAGGTGAGGTTGATGTCATTTCACATTTTCCTCTCTCCTCCAACTTACTATCCTGCAAGTACTTCTTAAGTTGTGACAATGCCATTATGCCAAAGCACAGGAGTTAAGGGCTCATGTCAAGGGCAGTGGTTTATGTATCTGTTTAGTTCTCAGTGTAGCCTGGTGGCAGCAGTTTGTCATGTGTACAGGGAAGGTGACTGCAGTTACACTGGCGTCATCTAGCTGAGATGACCCTGCTGTGTTCGTCTCACGACTTACATATTGCTCCTCTCTTTTAATATCTACTTTAATTATGGCCCAATACCAGCGGATTGTCTGAGTTGCCCAACAGCGTTATACAACAATGAAAAACAAAATAAATAAATACATAAAATATGACATTGCTTCAGGCAACAGCCCTGGATATTGCTTTTTGTGTGCCTGCTGTCACCATATTTCTGCAATTTATTTTATAAGTTTACTGAAGGTGAATAATTTTCCCAATATCAGCTTGCTTGTAAAAGCAAACATGAATAAATAATCTGAAAGGAATAAAAAGAATTATTAGCTCACTTAGGTGACAGTGGCAGATATGTCTAATTCACTCTGGTTTTCAAGAAAGAGAATTTACAATTTGATAATATCTGAAATATATATCTCTGAGCATGTTTTCCATTACAATTACATTATTTTGGTAGATGTTTCTATATAGTTTTCAGATGAAGGTACATAGAAAGAAAAATGGTGTAGTGGAGCATGATTACCCTCAAAATGAAACGTACAACATTTATGTTTCTAGTTCATAAGGTGAAGAGACATGGGTACAATAACTGAGGCATTGTTCCAACTGTGTGTAAACACTTAAAAGCCTGGATGGGCACAAAGCTCTAGTGTTGAGTCACATGGTTATATCAAAAGATATGGATCAGTTTATGTATATAACATAGAATCCCAAAAGAGTCAGATTGCTGTGTAAATAGTAGACAACATATCAAATTTGGAATCTAAAACTAAATATATATATATATATATCTCCCAGCAACGTATCTCAAAAGAGTTGGGACAGGGGCCATCAGAGTTTAGGAACTGAGGAAGCAATTAGTTTTTTTTTCTATCTTTGCCTTAGGTGCTAAACAGCTAAACAGCTCACGGCCTCCTTTGTAGTTTTTTTGGCCTCTTTGCATCAAATGTATTCAATAGGTCAGTTTAACCCCTAGACTCTTTTACTACTGAGACATCAATGTCTTTCTATGTGTACAAATCATGATCACTACTTTCAACAATATGGTTTCTAGCATCAGCAAGCAGCAGATTGTCCACATCTGGCTGGTGAAAATAGTGGTGCCAAAGCTAAGAACAGAGTGGATAGTGGACATGGGCTCCTTGGGCAGATATGAATAACTCCAACTGAGTTCTAATTGAACTCTGTCTGCTGGATGTGTGAACAGACAATTTTCTGCTTAATGTTTATCAAATTTTTATGTTTGTGTTGGTGTCTGTTCAGATTCTCAGTCATCAAGGTCAGAACGTCATGCAGATGCCACTGAACAGCTCCTCTGACAGCGTTAAACTATGATGCCATTAAAGATTGTAGGTTAGAATCAATCATTCATCAAGCTTAAAAAAACACTTTGCATAAACCTGACCTGTACATACATGAGCTTCAATATTGGTCAAATACACTCTATCCAGCATTAACACTGGGTCCACTGTCGTCAACTAAAGGGAACGTACTAAGCCTCTATGCATTAAGACTAACAAGGCCAGAAGACACATTACACTGCAGACTAAAAGCTCCTCACAGGTGGCCAAGTAGAACATAAGGTCTGACAATGTAAAGAATAGACTTAACCTACATCCGAACAAACTCTCTGCTGCTCTGTGAAGCAGCCGGCTGTTATACGCTGTGAAATACATTTAATTACTGGAGTCCTCTGTTGCGGCTGTTCTCATTGCACTGTGCTGCGAGCAGCTATTGATTTCAGGTTGTCTTCTGCCTCATTAGACCGTGGCAGAGCTCTGCCCTGCAAGCTAAAAGGGAACAGCGTCAATCCATAAATAAGCCGACTACACAATATCTTCTATTGGGTTGAGGTGAAATATCTGGACTCCTGGAGATGAGAGAACACTGAGTGTTCAGCCTTTTAAAGTTGCTCTGTATGATATAAGCTACAATAGAATGGCCAGCTTTGATGCCCAGGGGCAGACAGAGCGATGTGGGTCTGAGGTTTGCGACATTTGCATTGAATCAGAGGTAATTGTGCCTGTGGCCTACACAGATGGCAGAAGCTTCAGTGAGGACACGAAGGAGTTAGGTTCATAAGCAGGGTCAAAATGAGGATTCCTTTGAGGACATGCGGCTATTGATCTGCTTACAGCTCACCAGCTTCAGGGTGAATGATGCAAACCTCGCTCATCAAATGGCCAGAGAACAACGGCCTGGCTGCACCTGTATGCTTGATCACCTCATGAGAAAAGCTAATGCAGCTGAAGGAAATGTTTGGGGGTAAATGCCTTCTCTTTCTAGCAGAATCTTTGAATAATGAGAGAGACAAACCCAGCCAACAATCTGGCCACATGGGTAAACTGTACAACAGATGTGTGACACTTCACGGGGACATGAACCCTCACTGTGTCTGACCACACAAACACACCAATTGCTGGCTATTGTGAGTCCTAACTGGAAATAGTTCTATTACATACTGAAATCAGCTTCTGATTAGAGATTATGTCCAAACATGCAGTTTCTTATTTTATTTAAATCTTTGCTGACATATTCAATGCTTCAAGTTAGCTAATGTCAGCATGTTAAAAGTGTTTCTGTCAAAGCAAACAATGAAGACAGTATAGGAAAAGGAAGTTATGGAACTAGCACACAAGTAAGAACAAATGTGTTAATGTGTAGAAACGTATTTTCATTGTGTCTATAAATCAGAAATGTTGAAACGCAACAACATGTAAATGTGTGATTGTTTTCGATTCCCAGCTCTTCTTATCCATATGTTGACGTGTCCTTGGGTAAGACATTGAACTCCGGGTTGCTCCCTGTGGGTCAGATCAGCACCTTGCAGCACTGTCATCATCAGTGTCTGAAAGCAACACACTAAAGCACTTTGTCTAATAAGGTAGCAAAGTGCGGACAATTTAGCATTTGTTAATGTTCTTGTGCTTTTTTATTATCTGACAAAAATAAAAAATTGAAAACTTTATTGTACTTTGGAAATATAAGCAAATTTAGAGTTTGATGCTTACCACAAACTCAAAGAAAGAGTCACGTTCAGCACATCTTCTTTCCTTTAATTAGACATTTTATTCATTTTGGAATGAATCCTATAAGGTTTGACACAAAGTGGTGAGCCACTCATCTTCATCTTTGTCTGTTTCTCAGTGTGTTGCATCAAACGTTTCCTTATTTACAAAATGCTATTAAGGTGGTCATTGAAAACACTAAAAAATAATTATTTGTACTGGTCAGATAAATATGGCTTCAAGCAAGAAAACAAGTGACAATTTTTTTATAGCATTTTAAAAAGTATTCTGCAAAAAGGCTCTGTAGAAGACATAATAATAATAATAATTATAATTATAATAATAATAATAAAAATAAATCTAAGAAGAAGTCAAAAAAAGAAGAAGAAGAAGAAGAATTTCTCCGTACACAGATGTTTAAACACAACTTCCTCAGTGGTCAACACAAAAACAGTAAGTAGCCATATAATGTCCACACATACCATCTGATAAACTGCAACTATATATCAGTTTAGTTTCTGTCAGGAGTACTGCTACAAAATCCTCAGTTTGAAGTAGGACACAAGTATTTCAGGTTTATGAAGGAAATGAGACACATCCATTGGGAGGAAGGAGAGGATCTGTGCGTGTGCAGACTGCTGGAGATGAGACAGAGTCTTCTGAAAACCTTTGACGTGGCTACATATGCAGGCAGTCAATCGAACGAATGTTGAAAGCAAATTTGACAGGTTTTAGCGTACAAATGTGCACATACAGGCTCGAGATAACGCACACACAGACGCCCATCTACTGAAATGCATGGCACAGCTTTGAAACCAGCTGTTCCACTGTGTTTAAATTATCACCTGTCAGCACAACTTTAGCCAGCGTTTGAAGGAGCTGGAATTCATAGTTTCAAATCTGCCATGGAAATCACCCACGACCCCTCTTCCACTGTCATCCATCATAGAATACAGGCGACAGAGGCCTAGCCATTAATTTTCCTTGTTTCCTTCTAAGATCACAGGAATTTAGTTCAGTTCTACTCTGGCGGCTCTGCATAGTGTCAACTCATACAGTAGGGAAACTGCAAAACTTGCTAGGGACTTCAGGTGGCTTTTCAGCTGTAACTAGCAACTACAAAACGGATCCATGCAGCATGTGTTGTGGTTGTAAAGGTGGACACACCATCCTGTCTGAATGACTGTTGGCCTAGCAATCATTCAGACAGGATCGTGTGAGGACACAGCTTCAATTGGTAAGTGGAGGACATGTGGACAGTAAAACACTTTAGGAGGATCCTAATTCTCACCGATTGTTCTGGCCTGCTAAGTTGTAGCAGTCCTTAAATTACTCTGAGGGGAGAGGATTGAGAAGCAATGTCTGAGGAGAGATGAGTGCAATTTTATACTGGGGTACACGAAAACAATTGAAGAGAAGAGAAGCAAGTTGCAGGGTTTATTAAATGAGAATATGTTTATAGCCTCTTATCCTGTACAGACTGACAAAAAAACTGACAATTGTATTTGGACAGTGTCATTTTGAACAAATATAAACTGTTGAAGATCAAGAGTAACTCTAAAGAGCTGCTGTCATCAGAAACAGAAGTCACTTCAGATGATGGTTTAGAAGAAATGAAATCTCATATTATTAAAAACATATTTCTTAATTTCTTAATTTTTATGGTACATAAAATATTCCCCTGTCCACACTGGAACCATCTGTTTCAACCCCTATAGATCTGTTTTTATTGGTGCCTACACAGCAGTATATCCGTGACCTATAGAATCACATTTTCATGTATTAATGCACACAACATCAGAAATATCATGAGAGAAGCTGAGATGACTCATGTAGAATCAGCTAAAAGGATCAACAACACAACACAACCTTTAAAAATTACAGGGTCAACAAAGTTTTAATAGGAGAGTCAGGCATCGCCGTTCATTTGATATATGGTTTTCAGTGTATATTTGTGTTGTTTACACATGCCAGCGGTCTTAATTTGGTGATATTTCAGAGCAAAGCTGTCACTTTATTTTAGAATAAGCCTATAAAGCAGCAAAGGTGCTGACACATAAGAAGAGATATTAGAGGTAGGATTAATCATGTGCCACAGAACGTGTATAAAGAGGGACTCGCCTCAGCTGAGCTGGAGGGAAAGAGGCAGAGAGACGCAGGGAGAGAGCAGAGTCCTGCAGAGTGATGGATGAGCATGGTGTGGATTTACTGCTCTGCCCATCTACACTCAGTTCCACCCCCACCCAGCAGAGCTTGGTACCAAACTAATGGCACATGTTGGCAAGGCACCAGCAGGTCTCATCAGCTTTCTGAAGCAGGACAGGTAAACAGGACAAAGTCAAAATCCAGGGTCAGAGCTGGTATAAAAGCAGCTGCGAGCACCAAAACCCAAAGTAAAACGGAACACAGGTGTTTACGTAGCTGGAAACAGAGTCAGGGGGTCGGGACCAGAGGGAAAGTCTGGGGACATCTGGAGGACAGACAGGAGCAAAGGATGGAAAAACAAAACTGTCATGACAGGTACTTTGACACCAGCATCTTTCTCCCCCTGTGATGAAAAACTTGCCCATTTTGTTAGTATTCAGTGAAACACTGCTGTGACTGTCTGTACTACCACACAAACTATGAAAGTTTGTACTTGCATGTAATGTTTTCAACATTTACACTAAGTTTATAAAAAAATCCTTATTTTGTGGCCTTGATTCACATTGTGAAATGCCTACAATACAAAATAAATTATTCATACCTTTTTATAAATGTGGCATCTAAATATAACAAATTGTGATATTTCCCTCTGTCTGTAAAAAACATGCATTTTCTCCCACTGTTCTTTTACAAACAAAAGTCCTCCTGTCTCTTTCTCCTGCATGAAATTCAGTGTTTTTTAACATCCACCTGGTCCAGGTGTTCTGCAGTTCTGACACTGCTGGTTCTGGGGTGCATAATAAAGCTTGATTTACACTATGGTTTTGCATTAAAGCTACACAGAGACTAATCTGTAGTGTATGAGCACTTGTGCACTAGTGCTTCTGTGTCTTGCTGCAATTACATCGCTCGCTCATGTTGAATCTAACAGATGTTGAACAAGAGGTCCATAAAACCACTCACCGTTGTTAGTTAGTTAGGCCCACTACTGCCCCACCAGGTGCTCTGCGTTGTGTTACTCTGGTGTGGAGGGGGAGCGATGGAAGAGATGGCTCACAGTGATAACTCTCTTCTCTCCTGTTGTACTCCTGTTGTACTCCTTGAGTACAACAAGTTATACTTGTTGTACTCAAGGGACACTCAAGGGACAAGCTTAAGATGAGAGGCTGCTTCAAGTGTGCCTAATAAACCTGATAATATGATGAAAACCTCGGATATTTCTGGGACTATACATGAACTCAGTTGATTACATGCCATATTTTTTCACAGCAACATCTATCATTGATTTAAGTTGCTCATTGACAGGTTAATGGTTAGAATATGTTTTACCTCCCAGAAACTATGCTCTAAAAATGTGTCTCTAGTGTGCAAAGACCTTTAGAGTTAACCACATACAGTAGTTCTTACTCTGATTAGAATCATCTCCTCCTCATCCAGTGTCAGGACACAAACCTAACATCAATGTCAATGCCCCCTTATGTACACAACACACCTCAGTACACAATTGTTTAACATTTTGTCATGTTACAACCACAAATGTAAATGTATTTTATTGGGATTTTATGTGATTGACCAACAAAATATGGCACATAGTTGTGAAGTAGAAGGAAAATGATAATGGTTTTCAAAATGTCTTGTAAATAAATATCTGAAAAGTGTGGTGTGCATTTGTATTCAGGCCCCTGAATCCATACTTTGTAAAACCACTTTTTGCTGCAATTACAGCTGCAAGTCTTGTACCAGTTTGTACATCTAGAAAAACTTTTTCTCATTCTTCTTTGCAAAATAGCACAAGCTCAGTCAGATTGGATGGACAGCGTTTGTGAACAATAATGTTCAACTCTTGCCACAGATTCTCAGTTGGATTTAGGTCTGGACTCTGACCGGGTCATTCTAACACATGAATATGCTTTGAACTAAACCATTCCATTGTAGCTCTGGCTGTATGTTTAGGGTTGTTGTCCTGCTGGAAGGTTTTCTTTAGAAATTACCTTATATTGGACTCCATCCATCTTCCCATCAACTCTGACCAGATTCCTTGTCCCTGTTGAAGAAAAGCATCCCCACAACATGATGCTGCTATCACCATGTTTCACGATGGGAATGTGTGTTCAGGGGGATGTGCAGTGTTTCAGCCACACATAGCGTTTTGCATTTAGGCTAAAAAGTTTAATTTCGGTCTCATCTGACCAGAGCACCTTCTTCCACATGTTTGCATGCCAACATGGCATGTGGGGACTTCTTATGGCTTCCTTTCAACAATAGCTTTCTTCTTGCCACTCTTCCATAAAGGCCAGATTTGTGGAGTGCTCGACTAGTAGTTGTCCAGTGGAAAGATTCTCCCACCCGAGCAGCTCCTCCAAAGTTATCATGGGCCTCTTGGCTGCTTCTCTGATTAATGCTCTCCTTGTCCGGCCTGTCAGTTTAGGTGGAGGACCGTGTCTTAGTAGGTTTGCACAGTTATGGATACTCTTTCCATTTTTGGTTGATAGATTGTACAGTGCTCTGTGAGATGTTCAAAGCTTGGGATATTTTTTTATAACCTAACCCTGATTTAAACATCTCCACAACTTTATCACTGACCTGTCTGGTGTGTTGCTTGGACTTCATGATGCTGTTTGTTAACGAATGTTCTCTAACAAACCTCTGAGGGCTTCACAGAACATATGTATTTATACAGGTGTATTACACATGGGTTGACTCTATTTACTAAATAGGTGACTTGTGAAGACAATTGGTTCCACTGGATTTTACTTAGAAGCATCAGAGTAAAGGGGGCTAATCACAAATGCACGCCACACTTTATAAAACTATTTGAAAACCATTTATCATTCTCCTTCCACTTCATAATTATGTGCCACTTCGTGTTGGTCACGTTTGTGGTTGTGAGGTGACAAAATGTGGAAAAGTTCAAGGGGTATAAATACTTTTGCAAGGTACTGTAAAATTGGTCCTGTAGCATCATCAACTATGCCAAGGTTGTGATATGAATTGAGTATAGTGACACTGATTTTGTTTGAGTTGGTTCTTCCAATCATAGGTAAGAAGCGTTGTCCCTACCTTTCTGTAACATTAAACATTTTTCAAATGTGGTTTGTTACATGTGCTTTATGATATATTGTGTTTTGCACCTCAAGACCACAAGAACATTCAATGTACATACCCTCTATTCCTCATGACTACCAGAGGGGGTGTTTTGCTCCTGGACACTTCTTTATGCACACACAGAGATCCAGTATCTATAATATAGAAAGAGAAATTTGGACTCAAATCTCCAAACAAACAGTCACTACTTTAAACTCGATTCTATGAGATATAAAAAGACTTTGGGGGAGAGCACACAGAGTGGAAAGTTAAATGAAAAATGTCCTGCCTCCACTCATTTTGATTACAAACCCTCCCACCATGTAAATGTCTGAACAAATCCACTTTTCAGCTCCCTGCCTCAGGAAAAGCTCATTCAGCTTCTAGTTTGCATAAGATATAGGACATAGTGACTGGCATTTAGTGTGGAGTTAAAATAAAACCACATATGAAAATAAAACACAACTCATTGCTGTACAATTGTTCCTCTTTTCAGATAAATAAAAGCAGCCTACTGAGTGTGAATTGACACTGGAAAGAAAAGACAAAGCAGTTATGTACACCGACCACTCCTGTGACCACCACTGTGCAAAACCATCGCATAAAAATCTCTGTTAAATGTACTTCAATTGGTGATGCTGAAATTGTCCATTCTAAATAGCAAGCAGTCTACATTTGGGTGACGACACAAGTATGATGGAAAAATCTGAATTCATCTAGTAATAACAAATATTAACCAAAGTGAAAGAGTTGAGAAATTGTTTCATTGGTGATGACAGTGAAATACAAACCTATAATTACAGTTAACTACAATTAATAACTACCTCTAGTTAAAACAGTACACAGAGAAAACAAAGACTAATAAAGCTTAAAGACAAGAACAGAGATGTGTCTTTATGTGGCTTTTAAACATTTTAATTTAAGGCTCCTAATACAGTAGTGAGTTGCCAGCTATTCTACGTTGTAGGACGACAATGGATAAGGTGAATTTAACTAGGAGAAGTAAAATAAAATGCGGTGGTTGGTCAAGATTTGAGGGACCTGGAGGTGGAGTGGATGCACCTGATATCGGTTCTGCATCACTTACTTATTGTTTAAATCAAATCATAAATCCTCATTTAGGAAATTTGTAGAATCAGCTAAAGGTACGGTTGGTACGGTTTATTTTTTTTAACTTAAACAGTGAGCTAAATCAATGCATTGCTGAGAGTTCACTCAACACATTTCATTAGGTTGATTAAAAATAGCATATTGGTTCAGACTTCAGAGCATGTTTGAGTGCACTACTTGTTTTGTAATATAAATATTATTTTCCATGGTGGAAACTTACAGTGTCTTTAATATATGACCGATTAGTTCATAGTTGTTCATTTTTACCAAAAAAACCCAAAAAAACCATGATGGAGGTTGGTGTTGAACTCAGTCCCTACCGCTGTACATTTAAAAAAGTGTTAAGTACTTTAACATGCTGGAATTAAGGTGTTTCTTTCTTGTACCAGCCACCTGCCTTAACACCACAGCTGCGGGTGAGATGAGCTGACTGAATGAATTTATTATATACATATAATTTCAATAATTGAGATCAAAGGAATTAGAAACAATTATTGACATTGTCTAAATTAACTGTATTTCACTCATTAAAGTCTAAATTTCCCCAAGTGTTTCCTATAATCATCTATACAAAAAGGGCAGAATCACGTCTCTCTTCAGTCCATTTCGAGGCTATTAAAATGAAATCTGCATTGTGAGCCCCTCACTCTGACTGGCTGGGTACCAGGCCTCCACCTCTAGCCAAAGACATACTCTCTTATGCTGTAAACTGGAGTCTCTGGACTAGAGAATGTGAAGGGAAGAACCTGTTGATGCTCATTAGACTATAGACTATAAAAAAAAGATGTAAATTTACATGCAATGTGTAAAATTATAAAATATGCAAGGCCGTAATTTATTAATGTTTGTGACATTAACATATTTTTACAATTTGTTGGTAAAAACATGGCAAGAAATTAAAAAACATAGCAAGGCTATGTGTAATTAATATTGCCAATGTTCATGATCATAATACAATGTTAAACAAGACAGAGATTTAAATTATATATATAAAGTTTTGTGGTACCTTTTGTCCCTAATCACTGTTTTGATTAGTAAGTTGCCTCACTATAAGTGTGTCCTGTCTGTCCTCCTTTCCTCCTTTGAGGACTGATTTCCTGTTGTTCCCTTTACTTCTAATTAGTAAAAGTAAACTAGACTAATATGCTGAAGTAATGCTGCTGATTGTGAGGCTGAATAGTAGCAACCATAAATATAATTACTGTATATTATTTTATGTACTGTACAGAGCTTGACACTAACACCTGTTAACACATCAAATGCAGCTGGATTTCAGCAGTTTAACATAGTCACAGGTGGAGCGGGTCTCTATTATGTCGTTTAATTCAATAACCTATATCCAATTTTACAGTATCACAGTATTGTGGTGAAAATGATGAGTGGCTAGTAACTTTGGAAAACAAGTAGCCACAGTGGCTGGAAGGCAAAAAAAGCTAATGTCAAGCCCTAATACTGTATATATTTTATCTGGTATGGTGGCAAACACTGATTTTCGTATCGGTCAAAAAGTCCAGCATCAAGTGGGTTTCAGTAGCAAAACAAAAGGAAGAATGTTGTAGGAATATACAGTATGTCTTCCACGTCCACTTACTAATGGAACAGGGAACGATTGTGCCTGTAAGGATAAAATAAAATTATGTGCACCATAAATAATCTGCAGGCCACTTATTTGTGATTTTCTGCTTCAAATCAGGTTAAAAGTTATCCCATGCAGGGTTCTTTAGTGCAGCAGTATCCAATTATGACAATATTACAACATACATTTTTTCAAAGTGAAAGCACATAACAATCAATAAGATTTATATTGTGTTCCAGTTCATTTCCTCTCGCCTTGTGCTATGATTACAGTGCTGCAGGCTCACTCCAGGGGGTCAGAAGTTCATGGGTTGTGGGGTCAAATCCCAAAGACTGAGGTGCTCAGGAAGAATTTGCAGCCCTTGAATCATGTCACTGAGTCACTGCATGGCGAGGAAACGCAGTAAATCACATATGATAGGGTCATGTACTGTATTGCTGCAGCAGTGTGGAGATTACCGCTCCTGTAGGACAACAGACTCTGCCAATCATGACCATGCTTACACACTGCGGCGATGGGGAATGTGTTTGCCAAGCCTTCCAGAACAAATATTCATTTAATTTATGCAAATATGCACAAGAGTAGATTCATTTTAATTATTAAAATGAGACAGCTCTGTGTGCAACAGATTGTTCTACTGGTGAATCGGCAGAGTCTTACACTACACCTCCTCTCTAATTATAACCAGCAACGTTGCACTGTGATGGGAACAGAAGAAAACTGGGGGAAGGCAGGATTCCCTGTTGCTGGCACACAATGTGAGTCAAAAGAAGATACAGCATTTTTTTCACACTACGATGCAGTGTTGCTTTTTTCTCTCTCTCCTCCTTCTCCCCCCTGCAGTCTGTCTCACTCCAAGCTTAAAGAATAGGTTTAGCTCATCAGGTTGTGGCTCTTATTTCCCTAAATCTGGCCACTATTGCTAAGTCTTATAATAAGATTGTAGCTCCAAATCAGTAGCTGAGATCAGGGAATGCAGCAACCGTTTCAGGGTTCAGGTTGACCGTTGCTGACCACTGTCACACCATCATGGCTTCATGGAATATACAAATAAAACAGAACCATGGTTAACATTATTAGTGAAAGCTGTTGTCTGTCATAAATGTCTCTTGCATTTCTCTGTGCACCATAGTGAAGTCACATACACTACATTAGATGTACACGAGGTGCAAGTAGCAAAGAAAGTGGAACCATTTTGAGCCTCTTTGAAGCACTTTTATGAATCACCACATAAACAGGATCTCTGTTACAATAATGGTTCATCATCAACAGTTCTGTAAC
Source organism: Channa maculata (assembly GCA_020496755.1). NCBI lineage: Eukaryota > Metazoa > Chordata > Actinopteri > Anabantiformes > Channidae > Channa > Channa maculata. Next base: position 21,681,394 of record CM035616.1, on the reverse strand, counting down.
CTCCACAAGTGTTGCCATGTCTTCTGCTTTGTGCATTAACAAAACTTGACAAGGATGAGTCTGTTCAAATATGGATGTTCTGATCCATATTTAGTAGATGAAGTGCTACAGTTATTAATAGGTTATTAGGTATTAAAAGATTGCAAGGAGCTAGTTGAGGTACAGTAGATGGAGGGTGTACATAGTGCAGGACTGTCACAGCTTAGAACTCTTTTTGACTCTAAAGGCTTGTGTGTGATTATTTTTAGTCCTGTGATCACTGCCAACTAAGTGTAACTTTCTAGAGTCCTCAGTCACACTGATGTGATCAGTGTTAAAATATTTAATGTGACATCTTAAGGTGAAATCAAACCTTCTACAGTAAAACCAGCTCAAGACTCATATACTATAGTCATACTCAAACTGTCTGCTGTACTGTAAGATTGCATATTTTGGCAATATATTCCCAACAAAACATTTGTTTTAGGCGTATAGAAACCTAATTTTAGGAAACAGGGTTAAGTCATCAGCCACTGCACTTTTTATCTTTTAATCTGAGAGTACACTTATGTTCCTTAGCATCCGTTTTTTCTGGCTTAATACAGTATTTGTGCCACTAATACCAAAGCATGCTGAATGAAAGCGGGAGTGGTTGAGAGAGATAAAAGGATAAAAATGATGAGAAGTGTTGTGAGGGAGAGAAGAACAGCTTTATCACTGCACAAATGCTCAGTCAGCTGAGAGACGTTTCTGATTTGCCCTCTAATTTGTGTGAAACAACATTCTCACTTTTACAGCATAAAAATAAAACTTCATGCCTGCTATTACTGTAAGTAGCTTTGCCAAGATTAATTGACAAACCCACATCCCAGCTGCACAACAGCACTTTATTTAGGAGTCATTTATAGAACCAATTGTGCAGACCATGAGAACTAGAGTTGTAACAGAAGGCAGCCTGTGGTGGAAACTTTTTCATTATTGCTGTCGTATTGGAACAACTAACCTGAGACTGTGGTTTATACTGAAAGAGCTGAAACATCTCGTGTAATTAGCACCAAACAACATTTCTGCTTTATTTTTGTGGATTACTGTAAATTCCTTAAGTGTTACAGACATGTTTCCAAATAGTTTAGATGTCTGGAACCAACAAATCATCTGTACCATAAACTGGCAGAAAATGCTGAAGTGGAGTTGTGTTCAAAACACTTTATTAAAGGTGCAGCAAGTTGAAGGGTCTTTTGGCAAGACACACAGGATGGAAGTGCTTAACAAGAGTGTCTGTGAAGTGCATTGATTTATAGCAGCTCCCAGTAGCTAAGAGACTAGAAATCATGTGACATACTGACTCATTGCCTCGTCCTCCTTGACAGCAAGCTTTTTGTGGCATCCTCAAATGTGGCCATTTGAAAGGGAAAGAAGTTGAAATAAGGGGGAGTAACACAGTGTACTGGACGTCCCGTCCTTTGGCTTGGCTACACATTACACCTCAGTTTTAACCGGAGTCATCACTTCAAACTAGGGTTGTCCTGATCAAGATCTTTTGGTTCTGATTACAAAGAAATCCTCTTATATTGAGTTAGTCTGATCCAATAGTAACAATACACTTACCAGCAGATTTGCTGCTTCAATGTTGGACTTATGCACTTTATTATTAGCATGACCAACACCAAATTAGTGAAAAGGCAAAGATGTCACATGTCTGCAAGAGTAGAGAGGAGATAAAAGTCAATATATTCCAAAATGGCCCAATATCAATCCTTAAAAGTTTAAGGTTAATCAGTGACAAGACTCCTACACAGAGCAGAAAATGTGGTTAGTGAGAAAAATGACAGAAAAGAGGATTAACTGATAAGTTTAGTCATTTTCTAAATTAACTGTATTTTCCCCATACAGACACTAAAACCAACACTGAATCTCCTCCACTCCATCATTTTGCAACCTGGATTAACTTGCTCACCAGTGCTGTAGAACTATTAAAAACACATTAGTCTGACACACTGCTCCACTGTGTGACATGTTTCTTCATTCCAAAACAATTTAAATTTAAAAACCCATTGCCTCAGATGCTCGAAACAGTCATAAGTAGGAGTCAACTGTGCCAAGTTATGCTTTATATTTCTGCCCCATGTGTAGACCATTCAACATCTCCTCTAACCTTCACGTTTATATACATAGGTTACAGCTGCAACATGGTGCCACATGGTAATACAGTATGTATCTGCTGGTTTGGTGGCCGGTACAAACAACCTCTTTTGCATTTAATAGGACACTCTCAGACCCTGAGAAACACTAAAAACTAACAGACTACAAGATGCCAAAGGGTCCCCTCTTATATGTACAGTAGGCTTTCAGTAAATCTACCAACAGTTTCCAAGGCACATTTACACAACTGAGTCAAACCTTACGATCTCTGTTAGTAAACCAAGGACAGGGCCTTCGTCATCAGACACAGTCTGTAATGGAGTAAAACATCTTCCAAACATCACATTCATCAACTTTGACATCATGACACCAGAAACACATAACATCACCTGCTTGATTAGTCAGGTCTAACTCTAGAAACCATTTTTGATGTGTGATTTACTCATATTATGCCCATTCGTAAGTGATTTAGCAAATGTGGCATCTTATTAGTGCTAATAAACACTACACAGAGAAGAAACTGATTTAGAAACTTTGAATGGACAAACTGTCTTAAATTCCAAAATTAGTTATATGTATTCTAAGCACAAAACAGGATTTTAAGCAGCCAAATTCTGTTCCAAAGTTAAAAGTTTTTAGAAGTTATGCAATAAATCTCTTTCCTCCTAAACATTCCTGTTTTTATGAGCCCTTGATGTCCCCTGCTGCTCTCCTAGTTGTGTTTGTTAATTAGTTTGGATGTCTTTTGTGGGGCTATAGCAGTCTAATAATTAACAATGACAAATAGCTTTGGTGTCCACTATCTCTTATCCCACCTCCACAGCTGTGGAGATCTCACCCTTCTGCAAACTGTTTTATCAGGCAATAGAAGCCAAACCACACTGATAATGCACCGGCATCAGGCTGAGCAGTAGAAAACAGGAGTTAGAAAACAATTCCACTACAGCAGGTGCCAAATCAAAAAGCTGTAAACAAATTTAAAGAAATTATTCTTTCATCATTTGCTTCACCATATGTTAATACAATGAAAAGTAGACACCTTAATGTTACTCCTTCACAATTCTGCAGCCTCACTACGCACAATACTCGATAGTGTTGCCCCTCTGAAAAAAAAGGCAGTAAACCAGAAGAGGTGATCTCCATGATATAGTTCACAAACACGTAACTTAAAACAGGAAACACTAAAGTTGGAAAGGAAGTGGCGTTTCAGAAATTTAGAAGAATCTAATTTAGCCTGGAAAAATAGTTTAAAAATGTACAAAAAAAAAAAAACACTCCGTGATGCCAGAACAGCATATTATTCATCATTAATAGAAGAAAACAAGAACAACCCCCGGTTTCTGTTCACCACTGTAGCCAGGCTGACTAAGAGCCATAGTTCTGTTGAGCCTAGTTTTCTCTTAACTCTGAGCAGCAATGACTTCATGACTTTCTTTATGAATAAAATTGTAGCTGTTAGAGAAAGAATTCAACAGATCCTCCCCCCAAAAATTACAGATAGATCTTCATGTACAGCAGTGCTAGAATCATGGATAAGGCCCCAATCCCTGTTAGACTGCTTTTTTCCCCATAGATCTCTCTGAGCTAACTTCAATTATTACCTCATCTAAACCAACAACCTGTCTGCTAGACCCTATTCCAACTAAGCTGCTCAAGGAAGCTTTACCCTTAATAGATACGTTCATATTAGATATCATCAATCTATCTTTAGAAACAGGCTATGTACCACAGGCCTATAAGGTAGCTGTAATTAAACCACTACTTAAAAAACCCTGTCTTGACCCAGGTGTTTTAGCCAATTACAGACAATATCTAATCTCACCTTCATTTCTAAAATACTTGAAAAAGTAGTTGCAAAACAATTATGTGATCACCTTCATAGGAATAATTTGTATGAAGACTTTAGGATTTAGAGTTCATCATAGTACAGAAACAGCACAGTCACCAACGATCTTCTCATGGCCTCAGATAATGGACTCATCTCTATACTTGTTCTGTTAGATCTTAGTGCTGCATTCGATACCATTGATCACAACATTTTATTACAGAGACTGGAACATGAAATTGGAATTACAGGAACTGCACTAGGTTGGTTTAAATCTTATCTGTCTGATAGATTTCAATTTGTTCATGTTAATGATGAATCCTCCATGCACACAAAGGTTAGCTATGGAGTTCCACAAGGCTCTGTGTTAGGACCAATACTTTTTACTTTATATATGTCTCCTTTAGGCAACATTATTAGAAAACACTCCATAAATTTCCATTGCTATGCTGATGATACCCAGCTATATTTATCTATGGAACCAGATTAAAAAATCAGTTAATTCAACTCAATTCAACTTTATTTATATAGCACCAATTCACAACAAAGTCATTTCAGGGCACATTAATAAAGCTTCAAGCCTTCAAGACATAAAGGCCTGGATATCCCACAATTTTTTACTTCTAAACTCAGACAAAACTGAAGTCATAGTATTTGGGCCCAAAAATCTCAGACATATGATGTCCAACCATATCATTACCCTAGATGGCATAGGTCTGGCCTCCAGTACTAGTGCAAGGAACCTTGGAGTTATTTTTGACCAGGATTTGTCCTTTACCTCAAATATAAAACAAATCTCTAGAACAGCCTTCTTCCACCTACAGAACATTGCCAAATTTAGGAGCATCCTGTCTCAAAGTGATGCCGAAAAACTGGTCCATGCATTTGTTACTTCTAGGTTGGACTACTGTAATTCCCTACTTTCAGGATGCCCCAGTAACTCCCTAAAGAGCCTGCAATTAATCCAAAATGCTGCAGCAAGAGTTGCTGACTGGAACTAGCAAGAGAGATCATAGTTTCACCTTCACTAGCTTCTCTCCATTGGCTTCCCATTAAATTTAGAATAGAATTTAAAACCCTGCTAGAGCCTTTAGTTATCAAGCTTCTCTCCCGTGGAACCAGCTCCCAGTTCAGATTCGAGAAGCAGACACCCTCTCTACTTTTAAGTCTAGGCTTAAAACCTTCCGCTTTAATAAAGCTTATAGTTTATTATAGTTATGCTGCTATAGGCTTAGACTGCTGGGGGACCCACCCCCCAATGCACTGAGCTCCTTTCCTCCTCTTGACCCTCTCTCCTCTCACCCCACAATAGTCACTACTGTATGGCATTAACTCTGTGTGTTTTCTCCTGTAGTTGTCTTTGTCCTTCTCTGTCTCCCTCTATTTGTCCTTTTCTGCAGGTGTCCCCAGCTTTGAAGCTGTGTGTCTTCCAGTGTGCAGCTACTGGTCCTACCAATCTGCCCGATGTTTTGTTGTTGCTTTTCTTGCCCTTTTCATTTCTCTCTCCACTTTCCACTCACCCCAAACGGTCAAGGCAGATGACAACCCACCCGGAGCCTGGTTCTGTTGGGTTCTCTCAATACATCTTTATAGTACTGATTTTATTCTGTAAAGTGCCTTGAGATGACTTTGTTGTGAATTGTGGCCATATAAATAAAGCTGAATTTAATTTAAATCTGTGGTGTCACCATAAGTCCACTTTTAGCCCTCTTGCATCAAGTTACTGTGTATGCACTGATACAGCTGCAGGACAGATGTCCTTGTGAGCTGACGTATATATATAATCTCAAAACTACAAAATGTGTTTGTCATTTTGTAGTAGTGCCAGAGTGTACTTAAAAACTCCACAATGGAACTTAAAAGCAGCACACAGGCAATGCACTAACAATCCCACAATACAATACCCCCTATTTTAAAGATAATAAAGTTATTGTCACACGGCTAAAACTGCTGTTATTAATTTCTCTTCTGCTTTCTCATTTTCACACAGCTCACAAATCATCAGGTGAAGTTTGAAGTATAAAAACAAGCTTAAAAAAGCCATTTTCTCTTCACTCTTTTTGATTTTGAATACCAGTTAATTGTTAATAAACTAGAACAAATTAATCAGTCACACGTCAAAAGCAGTGATTTTTGAGATCTCTCTTCTATCACCAAAAAACCCCCCAAAACAAAAAAAAAAACATTATCCCCAACCGGTCAAGGCAGATGGCCGTCCACCCTGAGCCTGGTTCTGCTGGAGGTTTCTTCCATTAAAGGGAGTTTTTCCTCTCCACTGTTGCCTATGGCTTGCTCCAGGGGGAATTGTGGGGTTCTCTTTATACATCTTTATAATCTTGACTTTATTCTGTAAAGTGCCCTGAGATGACTTTGTTGTGAATTGGCGCTATATAAATAAAGTTGAATTGAATTGAATTGTCTGTTTATTTCACTTTGTTCTGAGATAGACTGAAGACCTGTCCAGGTTGGACCCTGCCTCTCACCCTATGACAGCTGAGATAGGCTCCAGCAACCTTAAACAATCTTAGGCATAACAGTAAAAAAAAATTTCCAGATCTTAGGTGATTTTTTTTTTCTCCTGAAAAAGTCATTCATTACTTGAAAAATAATGTTTTTTCAAAACTTGAAAAAATCATTTTTAATATTAATTAAATAGCACGTCAAAATCGTGCAGGTGAAAAGAGCATCAGGGTTTGGTCTCTTAAGTAAAATCACTTATATCACTATTAAAAAAAAATGTGTTATTTGGAGCAGTGACCTTTTGTTTCAGCCTGTGTGTTCACTGGTTTGAAAATGTGACTTTAAAGTGGACACTAGTGTCTAAGAAATGAGAAAAACTATAAGAGCCTAATCTTTAGGTCGTACAACAGTACAACATCCCCATCACTGATCAGCATTCTGAAATTGAACCTTGAGACATAATTCCTATATATTTACAACTTGCCATTAATTAGGTCAGGTGGGGAAATTTGAATATTCAGTATTACCTCAGTTAACAACCATGCTGGTGCCCACAGAGGTGAATGTTGCCTGGAGTCAGTCTTAATGTGCCTGTTAAGGAAGTAGAATAAATTGCCATAACTGTTAATGAAGTAGCAGCTTTGAAAGTATTCATACTCTCTTCAAATAATTGAATAGGACACCAAGCTCACTGTGTTTTATATGGGAATGTCCTCTCAGCAGTGCAGATTGTCTTTTGAGGCAGAGTGATGGTTGGGTGCAAAGTGACAGTGAATCTTGGAAATGCCTTAGCACATTATTTACTATAAATAAAAAGGATCTCTGCTCAAGGTCACCTGTAAAAGTGACAGCCTTCAAGTAAGCAAGCCCAGGTCTTCATCATAAAACTTTATCAGCATCCCAGTCTCTGTCCTATGACCAGCAAGTTAAAGAAGGATGAGGGCCCATTTTGATGTGGTCAGTCTTCACCCAGACTTGTAAAAAACTCCTAACTGAGGCAAACAATCACTTGGCAGTTTCCACAAAGGCTTAAAAAGTTAAACTTTGGAATCAATTTGCTCTTCATCTGCTCTAAAGAACTAGATATTTTAATTTAGATGTTGGACAGAAAAATTTGAGAGGGAAACTGACGACACACACTAGAAGCAACACTCACAAATATATTATATCATCATTAGTCTAATCAGTAATTAGCGGAAATCACAGATACATTGATAAAGAGGATCCAATGCAATTTTATTGGTGCCTTGTGACTAGAGTGAATTCTTGAAATCTCTATTTACAAGCTGTTCCTATCAGGCATATGACACCAGTGATCAGACAAGCCAGTCTATAGGGGATTATTTAACTCATCCAATCTACTTTATGGAGCAGAAAATATGAGCAGGTGTTAACCACAAAGACGAGTGTCGCTCCTGCCGTTGCTTTAACTGCTGTTGCTGAATGGCACAGTGGGCCATGTAATGGTGGAAGATCTTATTTAGGTTTTCACATAACATTCACTTTAAGGAGCATTTTCAATGAAGGTCAGGAGTCTGGTTGTTCAACATGTTCGGTGACTTTACATACACCACTTACAAAAAGGGATATTCGAGTTTTGGGTGAAATTTCAGAATGTGTTCCAAACTAAATTGACATTCTCTAAACCTTTGAATTCACATGTCCAACTGTTCAATGTTTTAGTACCTTTTGCATTACATGCTGTTCTCTAACAAGGTGATTAGCCGCAAAAATCACAGCAAGTGTCTGATCCATGAATAGACCACTAAATGTTCTGGTTCAATGAGAAGTCCTTTTCATGATGCTGTTCACCTTTTGATATTTTGATACCAAGACCACACCTAACAATTGATGAACAGTACCTGGCCATTGTGTCACAGAGTGTCATCAGCAGGTTGCAACAGAGACACGGAGAGACTGGAAGAGTCACCAGAAGGTATGGAAGTGGATGCCCTTTGGCCACATCCCATGCTGATGACCGCTTCACTGTGAACAGAGCCCCACAGAACCGGATGATGAATGTCACTCAAGGTTTAAGGTTTAAGTGTCACGTCAGACCATTAGAAACCGCTGACGTCAGCATGTTCTGCATGCTAGATTACCTTCAAGGGTGCCTGACAACACCACCACGCACAGGCAGTGGTCTCTGGGCAGGCGTGTCTAGTCAATACAGAACTGCCCTACACCTTGTGAATGGTAATGTGACAAGCCACTACTACTTGAATAACATAATTAAGCCAATCATTGTGTCTTTGCATGCGCAAACCAGGCCTGATTTAATCTTCATAGACAACAATGTCCCAGCTCATTGAGGTCACATCATCAGGGAACGGGTGCTGGAGGCTGGTGTACCTCAAATGGAGTGGACTGCACTTTCTCAAGACCTGAATGCAATAGAAAACCTATGGGATCATCTGAGTTGTCATGTAGAGGGTCGTAACCCTGCACCCCAAAACCTCAAGGACCTGAGGGCAGCCCTTCAAGAAGAGTGGAATGCCATGCCATGTAAGTAGGCAATAAGTCACCTTGTGAACATCATGAGCCGTCGTTAAGGTGTCAAGGTGCTCAAGATGCTTCTACTAAAATGTGCTACTTTCATATATAATATCATTGTAGCATGAACTTTTGAAATTTTCCATAAATTTAGCACGAAGGTCAAATATCCCTAACTTTGCCAAAGGTGCCCTAAAGTTACAGGCTCACCCTTCTAACCAATCATTCAATTTGTGTTTAATTAATGAGTTCTGCAGCATTCTCATTTATTGCAATTTGATAATGACCAGTACATAAAGGGCTGGGCAGAGCATGGTGGGGAGTAGCAGACAGTGCAGCAGAGCATGGAGAGGGAGGGCTGGGTGAACCATTGATTTAGGGTCTCATGTTAGTGGTAGCTGAAGTTCCATACAGTATTGTATGTGCAACATACTAATGGAATGCAGTGGTTTTCCAAACCAATCATTTGTTACCTTCCAGTTTCTGATGCACAATATTCAAATATGCATCATTATCATGATCCATTGGAATGTCTGTTGTCCTTGTTGTTTTTGCAATTATATTAGAGCTGCACAGGTATGTGTACAGGGTTTGACTGAGGACATAGTTACTAAAGGTACCACTATCACTGCCTTGATTTACAGAAGATAGCTGTTCTTCTAAGCTCGAGAGGTGTTCACTGACACACATGTGCAACGGAGTAGGGGCGAGGTTGTGTATTTTCAATGAGACAATAAAGTTTAATACATACAAACAAATAAACAACATTAATTATTTAAAGAATGAGCAACTGATCGAACTCAAACAGAGTTGACTCAACTAGTCCCCTCTTCGCCCACTAAGGCCAGATGGTGCATCAAAAATTCATATACAAATATAGGTCATTTCAAATATCGATGACAATATGCATCATGATAGAGCTTTTCTTCATATATTTAGTGAATTTACAGTAATCAAGTTTATACAAATTTTCAATTAGCATTTCACAAAATGTACAGCACACTTTTGAAGCTCTCGTCCCAATATTATCTTGTCCTGTTACTTGTAATGCAAGAGAAACTGTCAGGATCCCCAACTCCACTTCCTCCCTCATGACTTTTATTTTGCAGCCACTTCCTGTTTCCTGGTCCAGTCACATTGATTCCGCTTTAATAATCACCGCCTTCATCACGTTCGTCATTGCTATCCACAGTTTGGACCTCACTACGTTTGTTGACCTTACTCTGCCTGCCACTCTGGTCTTGGATTGGAGATCCACCACGGCTAGGTTCCATCCACTCACTACCAGGCCTGCCTCTGTGTTACATCTTCCCTAGTGGACACTCCCCCCACCGTTTCCCTACCCTTTCTTCAAGCTACTCATCCTCGCTGCATCCACGGATCTATCCACACTGCCAGGACCATAGTCTATTCTTCCCTGTAAGATCCCTGCTTCTCCTCCAGACTCAGCTTGTCTCCTCATGCACTCTAACGGGAGATCAGCGCCATCTAGCGAGTCGGAGGACTCACCACATCATCATCCTGCTTTCTCAACAATGATATTCTATAATAAACCTTATTAGAACTGAGAAGTTGTGTCAAGCACCGTATTGGGTCCAGTCCTAAAAACTAGCTTATTACAGAATCAATGAAAACAGAATGGTCAATGGTCAGTTGTCAAAATAAAATTTAAGGTGGGTTGATTGATTCAACATGTGAACTCATGCGCTAAGTAAAAAGTTAAGAAAACATTCCACCTTAAAATTACCGGTGGCTCCTGGTGGTCTTTCAGCAAGTGTTAATGTGTTGCAAACGGATGATAATTAAATAAATTTTAAAAATTAACATTTGTTTTATGATTTCAAGATAAGCATAACCTCAGCACTACAAAATCTCCACAAAAGGATGCTTAATTTGCTTAATTTGTTCAGCAAAAGTAAGTAAATTAAATAAATGAAAACACAACCTACTTGTGTTCATTCACCTCCACTCCTATATCCAAAGAAAGCTGCCTTGTACTGTCAAAAGAATGTAATTTGGAACATGGAATTGAACAAGAGCATAATATTAAGCACTAGCTGTTTTTCTATCATGGTACGATATGTATTGTCATATTGCACAGCTCTAGCTGATGGTTGAGTGTGTTATGTCATTCATATGAAACCTGAGACTAAAAAAGAAGCAGAAGAGGAGAATCAAACTGGTAAAATTAAGGGTCACTGCTTCGTACTCAGTAACTGCTTCCATTTGAATGAAATGTTGCAAAGTATTAATTGTATACATGCTTTTTACCAGCACATTTCTAAAACAACGACAGCGTTTAATGTTATCCACAAGGGGTTAGAGTAAGGCCTAATTATCACTCGCTCACGATAGATTTCTTCCTCATGAATGTTAATTTTTTTTATAAACAAACAGAAGTTATGGTGAAAAAAAACCACAATACTAAATGGTAAATGGTAGATGTGTAGAAGCTTAGAGTGTTTTTTTTTTTTTTAGCTGGTGTTGTGGTGCTGGTGCTGGTGGTGTTTTAGCTTCAACTTGAGCAAAAAATTGTGCAAATTTTCATTAAAGAGTATAGAGGAGAAAGGAGACAAACTCAGGCTGAACTTATCACAAACATAGTCTGGCTTAGAGCTGATGCACAGTATGTTGTGGGCTGGGAGTTATTAAAAACACATTTTTCCAGGGGCTGAATTCTGTCTGAACACACCTTGACACAAAGTGACACAAAGTCTGAGAGCATTTGGGAAATTCTAAGGAGACACAGGCAGTTCTAACAGCAAACCCAAAAAACAACACAATCTTCACAATCAGCAGTGAGTGAGCACTGTTTGCAGCGAAAGCACAACTGGTCAACATCTGACCATTCACCTCTCTTATGTTTTTGAACAGCTGGCTGTGTAAATCTGAGCATGCTGCGCTTAGTTCATTGACCTCACACTTCATGATGGTGTTGTGCAAAGCTGCGAGTGTTCCAGCCCACACTGTGCAGCTTTAATAAAAAATGTAATCCCTTGTTATCTGAGAGGCACCGTTATATCTGCCTAGACAGTCCGTCAGACTCTGTTGACATGTGTATTCCTCTGCACACGGGACGCTGCCATGTGATAGCACTGGGTTTATTCTGCTTTATTCCTCAACTTCCAGTGATAATTTCAATCAATCACGTCGTGCTGCCCTGTCACCACCAGCAGCCGCCGCCATGGCTTTACGTTGGACTGCACCGTCTTCATGGACAATAAACACCACCCGCTCTCTGTCTCCTCACCATCTCCACACTCCTCTGCTGGCTGCCAACAACTTGCCCTGTGACATTGGCATGTGTATGTGTGTGGGCCAGAGATAGCCACACATAATCATCTTGTGTCTGCTTCATCCTTTCATTTTGACGTGTCAAGCTTCCACGTACATTCATGCTAATGATAGCTGATGCAACTTGTAAGGCACAAAGATATATCCAGTCGAAGCAGAGTTATGCAAATGAATTTTCTCTTGCCTCTTTAGGTTTGTTTGTTGAGCTTCTATTCTCAAGTGTCTTGTTTGCTAATAGAGTTTAGGGTTTAAAGGGAAATGAAGCATTGTGAGCAGCAACTCTGCAAGAACAGGCATGAATATCACGATGTGCTGGTTGAATAAAAGAAACCAACAGCTCATCTACCATGTAGCTGATAAGACTGACAGCCTACTTGTATTATCAGGATGTCTAAATTACAGCTGTCTTCTTTAAAAGATCAGTTCACACAAATTTTCACAAGCCATAATTTGTTACTTCTCAGGGTATTTGATCTAAAGTTGGACTATTAATGGAAGAGTTTGATAATATTAATAATATTAACTTGAGTGCTATTTATGCATTTGGAAAATTTTAGGAGGATTTGCACATGTGTATGAACCAGAGTACAGGTATGAAAAATCACTGTAAAGTGTCCTGTACACCAGAACACCAGAACATTAACAAGACGAGCTGTGACTTTTGTGGATGATAGTTTGGGTTAAGACTGGTGAAATTGCATGAATAAAAGGTGGTCTTTAGTGCCTTTTACATTTGCATAAATAGCGCTGAAGTTTCTATGAAGACCAAGTAAAAAAAATTTGAAACTACTTCTCCTTGGAATTCGGCTAATAGCAATAGAATAAATATGTATTGAGCGACACACGCATGAGAAGTACATTCCCTCTTTGGATTTCTGCAGTTTTTTTAATATACTGTTATTTCATTTTCTGAAAACTTGACACACTGAGAGTGCCAATCTACTTGTGGTTCCTAGAGTTTCCAAAAGAAGAATGTGAGGATAGACCTTTAGCTATCAATCTCCTCTCCTGTGGAAGCGGTTTATCCACTCTACTGTAAAGACAAGTCTTAAAACACTGCTGTTTGATAAAGCTCATACTGTAAGTTGAGCTGAGTCTACACACAGTGCATTCAGAGACCTTTCAGACCCCCTTCACTTTTTTCAATTTTGTATGGTGCAGCCTTATACTAAAATCATACCCACATTTTATAAAAATCCCTGAACTATACTGTCAAAACCAGAGCCCTTGCTGTACTTTAAAATGTCAGTTCTTGTCGTACTGGTGGCAAAAAGCTGAGGCAGCTGTGAAAGTTGTCTACATGGTTAGATATCGCCAGAGGTAATATGTATTTTGCAGTTCGTATTCACCATTGATATGTGACATGAAAAAGCACTAACTGTTATATCACTGACAGCTTGATCTAAGGAGAAATGAGGAGGCTGACACTGTAATGAGGGGGTGGGTTTGGGTTGGAAAAGGGCACATTAAACCACAGATTCTTTTTTGGTTTTCCACCTTCCAAATAAACATCCACTGTAAGAATCAACTGTTTGGCCACATCCTCTGAAAATGACACAAATTGGTTTTGCAGTTTAGAGAAGACTGTGTGATGGTGAGAGACAACTAGCACCCCCTTCCCATCCCTGCCAGGACAGATGTGAAAGCTTTTAAAGTGACTGCAAGTGTTCATTAGAGATAAGGGAGTTTGTCTGCCCACATAATTGCCCAGCTCCTGTGCCAGACTGTATGTGCCAGTCAACCATTACCAGCATGACAGCGGCCTGCAAGGCTCCAGCAGCTGCTCTTGTTCCCTGACATTTAGACCCATTTAGGCTCATTAGAACTAAGAAGCCAGCAGGCCCCTTTTGTGTTTGCCTGTTTTACTCACAAAGAAGATGCGTGGCAGCACACGACAAATGAGTGGCCACTTAAAGTGCTGTCGAAACCTGTGCTTAAATGTAGTTCAAAAGGCACTTGCACTGGCGGAATGCGTTTGCAGAACAAATCACGTCGGTTCCCACACTAGCAATTACCATCAGACAATCCAAGACAAGATATTCATCAACAAATGTACAATATCATCTGCAATATATACTGCAGATATAAAAATGTTTAACTGATCAGTATGAATCAGAAAAGGCAACATTTACCTAGTACAAGGGTAAAAATCTAAAACTCCAGGCACTCGACATCTTTAACCAGTCAAGGTCTAGAAACTTTTTTCACTGCTTTCAACAAAACATTCTTTCTGCAGCGATGCAGACATTTTTAAGTTTTAAACAGAATATTTAGCACATATTTTGTCTCTCAATTGGAAATGATGTGTCAGCCTTTGTAAAGTCTATATTCTTGCTTAAGCAATAACAGAGAGCATGATGAATGAAAGCTTTGAATCCCTGGTTGGCTGCAGCTTTTCTGTGTGGAGTTTGCATGTTCTCCCTGTGCTTGTGTGGATTTCCTCCGGTTTCCTCCCACCATCCAAAGACATGCATGGTAGGATAACTGGTGAATCTAAATTGCCCATAGGTGTGAATATGACTGTGAATGGTTGTCTGTCTGTGTATGTCTCTCTGTGGTAGACTTAAGGCAGACTGGACACCTGTCCAGGGTGGACCCGACATCTTGCTCATTGACAGCTGGGAAAGACTCCAGCCCCCCCATGACCCTGAACAAGTGGTTAGAGATAATGAATGAAGAATGTAAGTCCTTGGTTCTAAAACTTCTTAAATGAAATATATATTTTAACTGTCACATCATTTTTGTGGATACCTGACACAGCCTGTCTTGAGGGCTCCAGTGTCAAAATCTAGTTGAAGAATTTTCATTATTTTAGTTGATAGTATGCAGACATTGTGCATATTCATTATTTTAATTTGTGTTACACAGATAACCTGGGGCCATGAAATACTGCAGCATTGGAAACACTGCCAGGGTGGGGGGTGGGGGGGCATTTTACCACAGCTACATAACAACACCATGTGGATCACTTTAATAAAGCAAGCAATTGCACCTAGCTTTTTTAAATGACTGGGGACATGAAACAATACATTTGGAAGACAGGTAGTTTGGAGGATGTATAGTTAGAAGGAAAGCTGTAACTGCGGTCCTCTCATTTAGGATTCAGCTCTTTCTGGAGATCGTGGGTGTCAGGTGGACACAGACATTTAATTTGAGCACACAAGAAAGCAGGGCTAGTCTTCGCTTTTGCTGCCCCCCTTTATGATTTCAGCTAACAAGACAGCTGTATTTATATGTATAAAAAACTTGCTGAGTGCAACTTTAATTCTGTGATGCAAGCATTTTTTGCCAGTTCGGTGAAAACTTAGAGCAACTTAACAGAGTATCTTAGCATTCTCTGTCTGGTTTCACTTTTAAATTGCCTGTTAAAGTGACATATTGTAAAGCATTGCAAACTTTAGCATTGCATAATTTCAAAGAGAATATTTTTACTGTTTTGAGACACACTCAGTGTTTCCTCTAGCTCAAAGTCTCGGTGAAGTGCCAATTTGCTTGTTTTTTTGTCTTTGATCCTGCGAGCTGAGATGGTGCAACATTGTGCCACACTCAGGTGATGATATTATCTCCTTTGTCTGCATATAAAAGCAGATGCGGGAAAGAGATCATATCTATTCTGTTGTTATATGTGCAGGTGACCCACTGAAGATAAAGAAAATTCCAGAACAAGCTTTTTAGGAAATCTTTATCAGCCTAATCTACTTTAAAATGGCTTATACACAAGAGTGAGAGTACAACATGGGAGAAGTCTTAAAACAGAAGCAGTCAGCAGAGCTGGAATGAAACCAGGCCAGCATCTTTAGGGAGGGGTTTCCAATAATTTGTCATCACACTGACATCCATTCAGATGACAGCAGCCCCCCAAAAGACTCTGTAGGACACGCAGAGAGACAGCACCTAAAATAACCAAACTGTTCCAGGCTCACAGTAGCGCCTACTGACACAAAGTGGAAAGGATGACTGTGGTCCTGTTGGCAGACAACAGGCCCATTTGGCTGCAGTTGCTGGTGAGGTGGTGATAACTTTACATTGCTGAAATCATCTGGCGTGAATTCCTGTAAATGAAATTGAAATACACAATGATGAGTAAGCCAGCCACAGTCGATGGCCTGACTGATGCAAACACAGTCTCCTCTACTGTAAGATTGCCAGCACACATCAAGTAGGCTGTTGGCAAGCAGCCCCATCCCCTGAGGTTTGATCCAACTTCCTCCAGGCTCTGTAAAAGGTGACATGCAAAGCGGAGTAAATATAAGATACAAACAAGCTGAGGTTCCAGTTTAAAAAGAGTTATTTTTCACCAGTGGGAGGAGGACGAAGAAACTCTCCCCACAGTCCCTGATGAGGTGTTATGGCAGTAAGTTTAATAAAGCATGAAGAAGTCATTAATAAGCAATGCTCTGCTGTGTTGACAAATAATGTGAAGAGCATCAGCTGGAGGCCCAAAGTAAATCACATCAACATGAGCAGCCAGACATCAAGTCAGTGAAGCCGAATCAGCAGAGGAGCCTCAGCCGTGGTGCTGTGTATATGAGCAAAGGGGAAATTTGATCTTCTGCAGGATGGAGTCTAGGTCGCTCTATTTCACCTCCTACTGTGACAACTACACATATGCAAATATTACATCCCAGTGTCATATTTTCAATATGCTTATTTTTGTGATCTTTAGCCATTAGCCTAGCACAACAGGGAAGACTGGAAGCAGGGATAGAGCAACTGGGGCTCTGGTTCAAAGATAGGGACTTTAGTCTGCAGCTTGGACTCATTTCACACTTAAATCGCACACACAAAGACTTTAGACTTGACTTGAGACTTGTCCTCACAATACATAACAATACATAAGACTCAACTTGGACTTGTGATCTGCAACTCGTGAACAACCAAATTTTATCAAACATCAGCAGATGTGCTGTTTTACATACACCTGTGTGTGTAATGTGTATTTAGTTTAATCAACGGAGTCCATCTTATCTTCATAATAATGTTAAACATCCCACACATTTGGCTTCTATGATAACATGTCTAACCACAGGCCATAGCTAGTTACTTTGCCTGGTTCAGCTGTAACCCTGACCATCCCCTGCACTTGTCTGGCATGTCTGGAACTTTCTTGGACAAACATATTAATAGCAGACCAAATAAAAAAATATAGAGAGTCCAGAAGAAGTCTATCAAGGACCTAGCTGAGCATCTGGCAGCACATGGTGGAGGGTCTGTCGTGGTTTGGAAAAAAATAAATACAAATAAATCTGACAGTCTTGGACTGGCCTCCACAGAGTCCAGACTCAAATATGACAGAGGCAGTGTGGGATCATCTGGACAGAGCAAGACAAAAAGAGTAGAAACACTTACCCCGGACTCGTGCGGTAAGCGTATTGTGTCACTTCCTGTTTCTGCACACTCTTGGGTTTCTACCGAAGGACTGTTTACTGATTAATTGTAGCTGTTATTTTACTTAAATAAGTGATTTCTTTACACAAAAATTAATACTTGAGTCGTAACATACGCTTGTTATTACACAAGCACCTGCTCTTGCAAAACATAACCAGCTAAAGTTTACAAATTTCACATTTCACCTATATTAGCTTTGTTAGCTTAGCAGTTATCCGTTAGCAATGGCTTCTCTGTCTCCCTCTGTCTCTCCTTGTCTCACTTGCTCGGTGTGTCTCATGTTCAGTTTTTCTTCTCCCTCCTTTAGTGATAACTGTATATGTAACAAGTCTAAGGTTTTTGCAGCTTTGGAGACGAGGCTCACGGAATTGGAAGCACGGATCCGCACCATGGAAAATAATCCAACTAGTCAGGCCCCGGTAGCTGGTGCGGGCCGACCTACCATAGCCCCTGTTAGCTGTCCCCTGGCAGGGTGACGGTTCGTAAGAGATCTAATGCTAAACAAACGCCCGAGGTTCACCACCAGTCGGTTCACGTTTCTAATTGATTTTCCCCACTCAGCAATACACCCACTGAGAAACCAACTCTGGTAATTGGCAGCTCTATAGTCAGAAACGTGAAGTTAGAGACTCCAGCGGCCGTAGTCAAATGCCTCCCTGGGGCCAGAACGGGCGACGTTGAATAATATTTGAACTCCTGGCTAAAGATAAACGTAAATACAGTAAGATTATTATTCACGTGGGAGTTAATGACACCCGATTACAAATCGGAGGTCACTAAAACGAACGTTGAATCGGTGTGTAACATTGCCAAAACAATGTCGGACTCCGTAGTTTTCTCTGGACCCCTGCCAAATCTGACCAGTGACGACATGTACAGCAGCCCCCCAACAAGCTCCTTTGATGACCCTGAGATGACTTTGTTGTGAATTGGCGCTATATAAATAAAGTTGAATTGAATTGAATTGAATAGAAAGCCTAAGTCTAAAGAAGAACTGAAAGGTCCTGAAAGAAGCCTGGTGTAGTATACCAGAAGATTACTATAGAAACCTTTAACACAGTCTAGAATTCAACAGAAAAGAATTCAACATGTAGAAAGGAAGGTCAAAAGGTCAATACGGACATGTGGCTGTAAAAATGTGAATAAAAAAATGTGTGTTTTCAATATTTAGTTGATATTTACTGTATTTTCTGATTATATCTTAATAAAGAGACCTATTAGCACCTAGATGGTCACTGCAAACCTGCTAAAACAGCAAAGCTTGTGGTGGTCTAAGACTTTCGCACACGGTGACTGTGCCAAAGGAGGTGGAGCGGTCGTCCACCTATCCAGCAGTTGTTGGTTTGAACCCCGGCTCCTCTGGTCACATGTCAAAGTGTCCTTGAGCAAAACACTGAACCCCAACTTAGTGCGAATGGGTGAATGAGAAGCAGTGTAAAGCGCTTTGAGTACCAAAAGATGAAAAGCGCTATATAAGTGGAGATGGTAAATGGTAAATTACCTGCACTTATATAGCACTTTTCTACCTATTGGCACTAAAAGCACTTTACACTGCTTGTTATTCACCCATTCACACTCACAATCACACACACACTCATACACTGATGGTGGAGCACTAAACTCACCGCACTTTACACTGTCTTGTTCAAGGACATGTGACCAGAGGATCCGTTGAGACCATTTTACAGTACTGTACTTTTGTTCACAAGATCACAGACACACTTACCAGTAAATTTCATACACTGATGAACTGTGGAGGTCATTGTGGGTAGAAAAGCTACTTTATCATGCAATGGCAAGTTTGAGTTTTGACTTTTTAGTATTGAAGACAAATTTCAATAAAAACAGAATTCTAAAGAAAAAGGTAGAATAATGATTTAAAGTCAGGATTCTGAAAAACAAATACATAAAATAAAACTTTTAATAACAAAAATTGTGAGGGGTGGGTGGGGATTTGAGGCTTTGTAACCACTAGACACTGACAGACAGACAAATGGACAGGGTGGGAGATGTCAGGTTAGTGATTATTGAAAACCATCTATCTACTGTCAACTCTATACAAAAAAAAAATATGTCATTAGTCTCCCTAACAACTATTGTTCATCACTATACACACAAAAGTCCCCAAACTTAGGTCTATTTTGTAACAATATGAGAAGGGCCAGGAGATATGGCTGAACAAATCTTTTAAATGCTTAAATTTGACCAGGGTATGTTGCCCCTATAGAGTACTTACACACTGAAACAACATCCACAGAGTTTGTTCTATGTAAATGTATTCAAATGTGTATCTGAATCTAAAATGAGGCTTCAGCAGTCTGAATTTATTAAAATCGAGTCATTTTAATATAAAATTCCCCGTTTGTGTTTGCTGTGGAAGGAGAGTTACATAAAGAATTGTGTAATAAAATGTTGCAACTTTGGAAGAGATCAATGTAATATGAGTAATTTCAAAGGATGCAATCCTACATTGTCTCTATATAAACTTTATTACTGTACATACTGAACAGATGGACCATGCATTCTGCACCGTCACCATTAAAAAGGTAACATCAAAATCGGATCCACACCAGGGTAATCTTTAAGGATACAAACACTATGGTTAAAGTGGGAATGTGAAACGTCACTATTGAACAAAGCACAAAATTACCCACTAAATCCAGCAATTCTGCTTCAGAAAACAAACGATCTTAAAGCCAACTAAAGTCCAGAGTTTCACAGAAAATAAATACTGGTAAAATGGCATTGAATTATAGCTTTCTTTGTTTGATTTGAGTTGTTCGACTTTATACAGTGCAGATGTTGATACAATGGCAATGCTACTTCAATGTGTAAACATTACTTGTAATAAATAAGTAAATTATATTGCAAGTTAAATATGATGATGATGCGGACCTGTACATGGGGACATTTTCTCTCTCTGGACCTCATTAAATGGTAAATAGTCTTCACTTTTCTACCTATTGGCACTCAAAGGACTTTACACTGCTTCCCATTCACCCATTCGCACTCACAAACCGATGGGGGTGTGACCGGAGGATCAAGCCAACAACTGTGGGATTGGTGAACAACCGCTCTACCTCCGGCACCACGGTCGCCACCATCATAATCATAATTGATTACCCCTGTCTTAAAAAGTGAAGTAGTTAGTTAGTGAGTTTAATGAAACAAAGCTTATAGTGATTAACAATGATCTATAAGCCCAGATGTTTCCTCATGAAACATTTCACTGTACCCTGTTAATGCTCTGGAGGCAGAGGATTGTATATGTTAGATATGATTTCAGGGTAAAAAAGAAACTTTTCTGAATGAATTTCTTTAAAACTCAACACAAAGACATCACTTCCAGTGTGTGATAAATGCAGCAGAATCCACAGGATAAAAGGAAGGAGGCCAACAGCTGATACAAACTAGCAGAACATTGGCTTACATATGTGGGCAGTGTTTGATCTATAGCTTGTTATCATAGAGGCCTGTGCTGCATGTTGGGATCATGCTCTGCCCAAATTGCATTTCCCAGCTATGGACCGTGAAAATAACACTTAGTTAAGCAGGCTTCATAAAACATGGGCTTTTTTGCTACATAACAACAGATAAAACCAAATATATTCTGGTATTTTTTTTAAAGCTCATCCACCCCTTGCATCTCATGCAAATAGTTTATTCACAGTTGAGTATAAAAATGCATTCCAGTAATCATTAAAGGTAATTCAACAATATTACAGTTGTGTTTTATGTGCAGCATGTAACATCTTAACAGATTTATACACAACTTCATTTTCTGGATTTGGGCATATAAGTGAGCAGACAGGAT
Organism: Channa maculata; assembly: GCA_020496755.1. Classification (NCBI taxonomy): domain Eukaryota; kingdom Metazoa; phylum Chordata; class Actinopteri; order Anabantiformes; family Channidae; genus Channa; species Channa maculata. The sequence goes on along the minus strand of CM035616.1, from coordinate 21,659,999 downwards.
GCATTATACAATACCTTGGTGCAGCAGTATTTCTTCTATATGAAAATATGCTGAATGACTGCTGCTTTTCTCACAAATCAGACAGCAAACGAACAGCTTCCATGATTTGCAAATCATTTGAAACCTACTGTATTTGTATTTTAAATAGTACTTAAACAACATATCAAATGTTGAAACAGTAATGAACTCAGCATATCTGTGTAGACTTCAATAATGCTGAATGATATAAAGCAACATATGATGCCATCCAGAGGACGTCTTTTTCAGCAAAGGTCAAACCAAATTCTGCAAGTATTCCAAGAGCATGGCTAATAGTAAAAGACTCCTGGTACTAAACTGACCTTCCTGCAGTCCAGACCTGTCACCTATGAAAAACATTTGGATCATTATGAGCCAATGAGCAGCTAAAATCCTATATATCCAGCAAGAATTGGGATTTTTTTTTAAATCACTGCAGTCTCTATACATTTTACACAATTTCCCAACTTTTATGGAAATAGGGTTTTACTGCTACTATTATTAACTATTAAACACAGTGCTATTAATTTCTGCTATACATGTCTGCATAATAACAGCTACTTGTGCAGCCAAGCTAATGAGGTACAGTGTTTAGACTAATAATATTTTCCTTTTACCAATCAAATACCTCTCTGTCAACATAGATAAGCAAAGAATCATTACATTAATTTTCCTAAAGTGTAAAACCCATTATAGAGACAAAAAGCTGATGAGTGCAGTGGCCTCAGCTCTTTTTCTTTTCACTGTGTGTCAGTGTGTAAAGTAATCCTGAGGAAGAGGCTGATTCAGCAACATGGACAGCAGCTACCGTCTAACATGATTCTACTTTGACAGAAACACTAACTGCAGCTGGTTTGCTGTGGACACTTTCGTACCTCACTGCATCTGGGGACTTTAGACTGGTTTGAGTGTTCTGTAGTTTAAAATGGAGCTATACATTTTTCATCATTTTAGAGATTTACTAATAAGAAAGAAGATGGCATTAAGCAATTCATGTTTTTTTACGTTTAATTAAATAAAGTATAAAAATGCTACACAAATCCCTGTTTCCCTGCTTGACAACACTTACTTAAAATCACTTTTAATTTCCTAAACCTGACTCCTTGGTGTTTGACTTCAAACTGGTCAGCCACAACATTAATACCACTTGTGGTTTTGATATCAAAATATGTGTGTGTGTATAAATTAGGTACTTTTGTACCTAAGTACAAAAGTCTGCTTAGAACTTTTAAGCAGACTTGGGTAAAAGATTTAGTGTGGTACTTTTTGAGGCAGCACTTTTACATAGGTACTGAGTTTGTGTACTTGTACTACCTCTGCACACAAAATATATCACATTTCCTTTTGTACATGGCTGTGTAGCTGCAGCCTGCTTAGAGTAACCATGCTGACCCTTGTCCTTCACCACATTATTCCACTTTGCTCTCAGAATGCAGGCCTACTTGTGGTTCCCAGAATTTCCAAAGGTAGAATGGGAGGCAGAGCCTTTAGCTATCAAGCTCCTCTCCTGTGGAACCAGCTCCCAGTTCAGATTCGGGAAGCAGACACCCTCTCTACTTTTAAGTCTAGGCTTAAAACCTTCCTTTTTAATAAAGCATATAGTTAGTTATAGTTATGCTGCCATAGGCTTAGACTGCTGGGGGACCCACCCCCCAATGCACTGAGCTCCTTTCCTCCTCTTGACCATCTCTCCTCTCACCCCGCAATTGTCACCACTGTATATCATTAACTCTGTGTGTTCTCTCCCGTAGTTGTCTTTGTCCTCCTCTGTCCCCCTCTCTGTCCCTTTCTGCAGGTGTCCCCCGGCTTTGAAGCTGTGTGTCTTCCAGCGTGCAGCTACTGGTCCTACCAATCTGCCCGATGTTTTGTTGTTGCTTTTTGTTGCTCTGTTCTTTTCTCTCTCCCCTTTCCACTCACCCCAACCAATCGAGGCAGATGGCCGTCCACCCTGAGCCTGGTTCTGCTGGAGGTTTCTTCCGTTAAATGGAGTTTTTCCTGTCCACTGTTGCCTATGGCTTGCTCCAGGGGGAATTGTTGGGTTCTCTTTATACATCTTTTATAATCTTGACTTTATTCTGTAAAGTGCCCTGAGATGACTTTGTTGTGAATTGGCGCTATATAAATAAAGTTGAATTGAATTGAATTGAATTGAATTATTAAGACCACCTATAATAACATTGCAGTCCACGGATGTAGATTTATGTTCATCTTTTTTTTTTTTTTCTCCTTTCTTTTCACCCCCCCTCCTATAAAAAGAATACGAGGGTGATGTTTTTTTAATATTTTTATTGTATTCAATGGATATCATAAAGATTAAAACAATTAATGAATTGCTTCACATCAAATCTGCGAATAGCCAACATTTTTCATTAGGAAAAAACATGTGTAGTAACACTCTCTTTCTCCCTGATGGGGTTTTACAGTAATAGTAGTTTTTAATAACATTAGAGCTCCATAAGCTAAAATCAGGTTCTGGTATTGTTCGTCTTTTAATGATGTTGACCTTTTGCAACACTGCTCTGTGCATATGTCACAGCGCAGTCTAGTAATATGTATTGATACCTTTGTCTAATCTCACCCAACTCCACAGATGTGTGCAGTTTGGAAAAATTAGACGGCACATCAGTCCACACAGCACAAAATCATGATCACACCATCAACAGGCAAGATGGGACACACACCAACAGGTACAACACCATGCACAAGATTGCAATTAAGTACATCATTAGGCAGCACTATACAGGCGTCAGCCCCATCTCCATTCCCCGCATCAAAATCCACTCCCCTGTTTCTGTTACAGATGAAAAAGGCCACACTGGCTCCACAATAAAAAGGGCTTAGCTGTTGTGTCACAGCAGCTTAACCAGCACACATTCTTCACTTCTAAAGACACAAAGGGATCTGAAATAAATGGCTCAAAACCATTACCACTACCTGGATCAACACACAAAGGCTTTGGTGCAAGAACACTGGAAAGGACATGACTTGAACTTGTAAGGTTAGTTAGTTTTAAATTTCAAAACAAGGCATTAAGAGCTCTTTTTGTTTGAATTTTGGTGGCAGACTCAAACTGTAAAATTGCAAAAGGTGAGTAAGGGGCACTTTTAACACACACACTGTACACAGTGCACCTCTAATCTGTCTGAAGGTGTTTTTTTATTTCTCTTTAATGTCAAATCCTGGAAATGCTGGCATGAAGGTAGAGCTTTTATGAGTTTTAGAAACGACCACTGTGTTTTATCAGCTGTAGGGCACAGGCAAAGTAGACATTTGTGGTGTAGAAATGTCACAGATTGTTACAACTACAGTATATATACTGTAGGAATATGGCCCAGACGAAAGCACTGCAGATTAACACACACACACACACACACACACAGCTCAGGTCTCTGCATAAACTTTGGTGTAAATCTTGTCAGTAGCTGACTGTGGGCCACAGGAAGACAATCTGGAGCTGATGTTCTCCTTGAAGTCCTTAATCCTCATATGTATAGCAAAAACATGGTACAATCATTGAATATGATGCAACACAGCAGCACACATTCCCAACCCACCTACATGTTAGGACTGTAAATGCATAAGTTAATGAGGTCACAGGTGGGCTCATTATGTGGCGCGTGAAGGTGTCAGCCTCATTAAACAGAAGTCCAATCAGCCAAGTGAAAATGGTCATACCACTGGGGTGCTAGACAGCATATTCATCGTGGTGCTGAAAACAAAGCTGCTCAGCTTTAGTGAAAATTCCAATACAAAACTCCTCTACACTCATGCATCCATCCATACATCATCAGCATCTGCTTATCCTGAGCAGACTTACGATGAGCTTCGTGGTATCCTATCTGTTATAGGGCAAGAGATGGGGTCCACCCTTGACAGGTTTCCAGTCTGTCTTAGGGCCAACACAGAGATGCATACATAGACAGACAACTATTTCCACTCGTTCCCACCTACGGGCAATTTAGAGTCACCAATAACGTAACATGCATGTGTTTTGATGTGGAAGGAAACTAGAGTACCATATGTACCACCATGGTTTTAGTAACAAAGAAACAACAACAACTAACCAGACATACCACATAGTTTAAGATATGAAGGCCGGTGAATTAAAAACATTTCCAGAACTCTGCAGAAACTGGCTTTAATAGGACTGCCACTAAAAAAGTACACCAGCAGTTTCCTCAGCTGCAGACGACAAGTTCATCAGTTTCAACAACCTCAGAAATCACCAAATAATGGCCCAGATTAGAGCCTACATCATGTTTCCAGAGTTTAATGTCTACACATCAGCTGTTTGGAGGAGCCGGTGTAAATCAGGGCTTTGTGGTTGAACCGCTGTATGTAGAACAGAACTGAGGGAGATCACAAGAAGAAGTGGAAACCTGTACTTTGGTCGATAGATTTGACATTGTGGTTCCAACCACCATAATGCACATAAATGGTATCTGTATATGTAGTGGCTAATATAAAGCATGGGGGAGGAAGTGGTGGTGGTTTATTCAGACTTCATGGTTCACTTAACCAACATTTTGCAGTAACATGCCACATCTGGTTAGTGTTTGTTTGACCATCATTTGTTCTACCAATCTCCAGGCTGTAACGGCTACTTTACCAAGGAGCAGATGAACTGGCCTCCACTAACCCAACCATAATGTAACTGAGATGGTTGAAGATGAGCTAAACCTAACAGTGCGAGAACTCCTTCAGGAATGCTGGAAAAAATTACATATGTGTTCCACAAATCTAACTGAATCTGACTGATTGTTTTATAGAGTCTTTTCGAAACACCCCGATCCTATGAATATAATATAATCAATTCCTGTTGGTGGAAAAGTTTTCCCATGACTGATAAAGCCTGTAACCAGAATTTAATTTGGGAAATTAGGGCAAATACAGAGCAATTCTATTGAAGGAAACCAGATATCCATCTCCGCTGCAGCCCTACTCTGTGATATAGCTTTTTATAATGGGTCTATTTTTAAACTTAAAATCTTCCTCAGTGCAGCTTTAACTAAATCTGGGCAAAGAGAGTGATGTCAGTGGTCTCAGCTGAAGACAACAACAGAAGTTCCATGCATTAGATGGACTGATCTGGGCATTTGCTGATTTTTCAAAATGGATGGCATTCATTTCCATCCCAATCCCTGCTCTACACTCTCTTCCTACATCTTCCGCTTTCATTCTTCTACTGTCTTCCCAATCTCCAGTGTTTGTCAGGCAGAGGGAACATCTAATCATGAAAAATGTCTGTGTGTCAAGGTATCAGGGAACATATGAATACATTTGGTAAACCTGAGCTCAGCTGTTTCCAACAAATTGTTATTTTACAGAGCTTGTACATTTTCCTGTCTCTTCTTTTCTCTCCCTACTACAACCAATTTACCACCACATAAAACTTACATCCTGTTAAGTCCTGTTAAGTCTTTTTTAAATTTTTTTATTCTTCTTCATTTTTCAAATCATCTGTTTTGGGTGAAACTTTGCCTTTAACTGCTCTTTTTGACTTACAGATGTCTACACTCATATAATTGAGTAAATACTCTGCATCCCCTTACGCTGGTAAAAAGAGTTAAACGAAGAATTTTGTCAACATAATATTTACATACATTTGAATGTTAAACGTTCCTCAATCATCAGTGGTAACAAAAATGTTAAAGGTGTGTAGAATGGAAATTATATCAGTGCAAACGTTTGTATCAAATCAGGTGTCTTATCTTCTAAAAACTGTCAAAACATAATGATTAATGAGTGGCACCAAGTGTATTAAAATGGGCTTGCACTTAAATTTGGGTGGATCTCAAGGAGCAGTACAGTGGGTCAAATACACAGCTTTCAGAAGGACACAAAATTAAACTGGTAAACCTTTACACAACAGAAGAGGGGTGTAAAAAAGCTTTTAGGGATACCAGTACTAATACCAGTATCTGTGAAAACCATAATCCAGAAATGGTGACACACCAAGCGAAGACAAATAACTGAAAGAGGTAAAACTTGGAAACTTGCCTTAGAACTACAGAGGAATCCAAAACAGACAGCAAGCATAGTCTGCACAAACCTGGATTGTAAGGCAGCAGTCTTGGAGTGTGCAAAATAGCATGTAAAAGAAAAACTCTGCCTATGAGAAGAGCACCACATAAACATGGTAGGTGCTTGCAGATGCTTTGAGGGTGTGGGGTTAGGGTTAGGGTCTGCATTAGGCACTGGATCTCTGCATGAAGTGGAAGGTAGAATGAATGCAGCCCAATATTAGAAGATTTTAAAGCAAAGCCTCCTACCACCATCAGTCAAAAAACAAAAATAAAGACGCAGTGGCTCCTTCAACATGACAATGAGCCCTAGGCACTAAGCAAAGTCAATTTAGGAATGGTTTAACAAAGGATGTGATAAATGTTTTGCATTGGCAAGGCTGTACATGGCAGACAACTAGTCAACATGGTAGATTTGGAACAATTTTTTCACAAAGAATGGGCTCCAATTACACCTGAAAGGATACAAAGGCTGCTTATAGGGTACCCAAAGAGATTGGAGGAGGTTTTAAATGAATAAGAAGGACATACAAAGTACTAAAGATTTTAAAAAAGGGGAAACAAAATATGCTTTTCCACCTTCCCCTGTGCTCAGCCCTAAGATTATAGCATCAAATTAAAATAAATAAAAAAAGCTTTGACAGCACCTCTCCACAATAAGAGTTTTGTATAGAAATGTTATCAAAGTTACTGTAGCTTTAATTCTGTGAATATAAACAGGCCTCCTTCATTTACAGACTTTTTTTCTGTGATGACTACTTGTGAACTAGAATTATAGTTTGTAAACTCTATTACTTGTCTCCCACGAATAAGGGGTTGCGACAGAGACTGAAATGTTGACATATATGAATAATGACATTAATATAAAATATGTGTATAAATACACCTTTGACATATTTAAATGCACATCAAAACAATGTGATATGTGTGCTGAAGGAGCAGAACTGAAGAGCAGGCTCTTTGCTGAGCTTTGTGCAGGTGAGAGGAAGCTAAAAGGGAAGATTCAGCAGAACAATGCTGAAGAATGAGAACCCTGGACTGGCAATATTTCCTCCAGCACTTATAATTGCAGCCTCAGTGATTTTATACCATCTAGTATATAACTAAAGCTTCCCCAAGAGGAGCATCATCTAGGCAGACGGTCTCTGGGTGTTTGGGTAAAATGTTCTCCCTACGTGTGAACAGCAGCTGAAACAAAGCAGTTCCCAGGACTACATTTTGCAGTCCAAAATATCTCCCATCTTCCTCTGTTCTCCCCAAGGTCAACAGACCAGTATTGAGTCAGAGATACGGCAGGCATGGGAGCAGATCTGTGTACAGTAGATAAAAACATCTAGGTTATGTCCCAGAGGATGTTCTGTACTCTGACTTCAAGCACATTTCCACCTCTTTCTAACTTGTGACAAAAACTCTTGACGTATTGGAGACGATTCTCAATAAGTACTCTTGTCCTGGGGGGACACTGAAACATTTCCCACCTGTTTCTTCATTCTGAAATGTAACAGGTTGCATAACGTTAAATCGTTTTTACTGTCAAAGGGTTCATGGACTTATGGTGATAAATGACATCTTGTTATGGTGCAATCTGACAGCTGAAGACATTACTGTGTTTTTCTGGCCTTGGGTTTTTTTACATTTTAGAAAACTGAAAGCTATAGTTCACTGTTGTAAAGAGGATTATTTCAAAAGTCTTTTTTCCAAATAGGAATCAGAAAAAAAGCATTACTGAAGGGCAATTGGAAAAGGCCCAGGCTTGAAACTTTTTAGGGCCCATATATGACAATTGTCTATGACTAACACATATGATGTCTGTAAAGACTAAACACTATTAGAGAAAAAAATTGCGGTAAATGTGAAGCTTTATGAAGTGACTCACTTTTGCATAGAAGAGCAGTTCTCAGTGTTTCATATCTGTGTTAAAATAGGTTAATTTATATGAAATTCAAATAAACAACAACTACATTATAGAATTTTATCCAACTAAATAAAACTTGCTTTCTATGGCTTTAGTTTATGGTGTAAATATATAATAATGCTTTTAAACTTCCCTCTGACTTCCCTATATTAAAATTTCTCTGCTTCTAGCTGAAAAACCAGAAGACATAAACCGGAAGACTTTAGATGAAATCATCTGTTGGAGTTTTGGAAAAGCAGGTTGACCATGATTACAAACTTCTTAGAATGAGCAATGAGATGACATAATCTAAACTGAAAGTTCCTCCAAGTGATGTCATCGAAAGCGTTTTTCAGGTAGAATTGGAGAGATATTTTTATATAGGGAAGTCAAAGCGGAGTTTAATGGCATTCAGTTACAGCACAACAACAATGGCATGTGGACTGATGGGACCAAGATGAACCTCTACCAAAGTGATGAAGAGTCCAAAGTGTGGAGAAAGAAAAAAATGTGTTCTTGAGCATTTGCTTTGCCACACCATAACCAAACTGCTTATCCCAACCAGAAATGCATGTTCAAACAAACAATAGGCAACTAGAGATTACATTTTATTTACTTTAACACTAGCTTTTTTTCAATACCTCTGCTCATTCAAAATTTGGGCGATCTGATACAAAAGGTGCTATGGAAATAAATGCTCATATCTAGAACTTGTGTCTCATATGAATCTTTTGATCCTAAACCCAAATGTCTTCAATGTACAGCAACAACAATTGAAGTGGCCTTGTCGTTCCAATCCTTTGAAAGGAGACTCTTCACCAACAACGACCTAATTGCACAATAAACACAATTAACAAGAAGTGACAAAGGTAAATGATAATACTGCACTTTATCTGGTTAACACCTAATAAACAAAGACCCATCATCAAATATTGTGGCTGCCAAAGTTTGCTATTAGCCTGCTGGAAGAGGTAGGTCTTCTCATGATTACAGATGACACAGATAATTGACAAAAAAAAAAAAAAAAAGCGCTCAGTCACAGTAGAACACATTAAATATTAATAGGATTTCCTCTTGTGACTGCAGAATATTTCCAGTTTTCCGGGCTTTATGGCCTTTGGCACGTCCTTTATTCGATCCCTGTGAGCATTTAAAAGCTGACCTGAATGCAGAATTGAATGACTGACCTGAGACTGCAATAAACTTGGAGCTGTTACCTTCTTTTGGAAAGACTGCTTGAAAATGAATCCACAAGCAAAATGAAAATCATATTTTTTTTCAGCAGTAAGTTCAATATAGAGTGCGGTCAATACATATGGGGCAGCTGTGACTCAGGAGGTAAAGCAGATGTTCAACCAATTGAGGGGTTGAGGGTTGAATCTCTTACTCCTGTCTATATGTTAAAGTGTCATTGGGCAAGATAGTCTCCAAGTGGTCAGAGCCTTGCAGACGACCAGAGAAGCAGATCATTTCCATGTGCTGCAATACTGTCCAAAATGTGTGTCCAAAAAACCTGCAGGATTAACATCGCACAGTTATGGACAAAAAAATATCACAATATCGCACTGCAAACAAGGCGTAAAGATATTCAGCAGTTGAAGATAATCTGCTCCCAGTTTACATTATTTATTTGATCATACTTAGTGAACTGTATGCTGTGCGGTCACACTGAGGATGAAATATTTAAGTCAAGTCAAGTCAAGTCTGCTTTATTGTCAGGCATATGTTATGGCATGTTAGGCATATCTAAAAATTCCAGCAGGCACCCAATACAATAACCCAACCCTCAATGCAACACACAACAGAAATGTAGCCGCATTATATGATATTGAACCTTATAAGTTTTACACAGGTAAAACTTAGGTATGTTTTTAAAATTAAAATTCATGTGCGTGTTTCAAATGTACAATATGATGGTCTGTGGGTAGGTGTTGTGTGAATACCATTTACCATTTCATTTCTGTAACTTTCAGTATTAAAGCTACAGTACAATATGCAGCTTAAGCTATGGATACCATTAGGCTGAAACTCCATTCAGCTCTGTGCAGCACTTCCTCAGCACACCAACTCAGGTAGTGGTCATTTTGAAATCACAAATGCTTAAAAACGTTCCAATCAGACAGACATTGTTTACGTCCTCTTATATGGTATAAAGTTGAGCCTGGCTCAAAAGCTTTTTAAAAGAAAGTGCTATTAAAAATACTGTACATGATATATGAAATTCCTAATTTGTAATGGATTTTTTACAGTTGTATTAATCGTAAACATGGAGAAAGTACTTAACAGAAAGCAACAGAAAGTGCTTAATGAATTTGCCCTGTGGTTTTTCCTCTAAGTCAATCCAAAGGCTGCCTAACATTTGTTGTTTAGTCGAATATTTAGGCACTGTACCAAGTCCTTAGGAACTGGCCTGGACTATAAAACTATTTTGCCATGGTGGCTACACTTAGTTTAAACTTCTGTGTTGATCACACTAGGTTTACATACACACTTAGATTAGAGAAGCAGCAGCTGTAAAATAATGAATAACATTTCTGAGCATCACAAAGAGAAATGACTATTGTCAAAAATTCTATCCCTTTACTAGAATAACTATTGAAGCGGCTGTATTAATAGGGTACGTACTGTATGGTTTGTATGCAGCCTGGTATTGGGCATCTTTATCTTTGACACTATACAACTAAACTTATTCAGATTTTTCAGGAGGTCATTATTGTGTTATTTCTGAGACCTTGATTGGCTGTGGGTGTGGCCCCCAAATATAATCCCAGCCTATAGGAACACATCCTTCTCAGTAATGTATATTCTGTTCCACTATAGCTACACCGGGGAAACTACATGGATGGAGTCACACAGCAGTTAATGTGATCTTTAGAGTGGATTTTAATCCTGAATGTGAAGGGGAGAAACTGCTGTTGCACAACTGAGACTCAACAAAAGGCTCTAGAACAGTGGCATCATGTCCTCAGGCTTGCTGAATTCATTCAGTTGAGTGACAGGAAGAGATGATGCTCATGTCCATGCAAACACTGTTATGTATCCTCCATAACGCACAGCACAGCGTAGCAGCTGGATTTATACTCATGTATCCAATGTCACATTCTGGTGTGAGCAGCTTCAACACCGTTTATTCTCCGGATGAAAAATTCTAAAATGTAAATAGCATAATAGTAGTGGATATAAGAACTTAGGCCCCACCATCACGTTAAACCAACTCAAAGCTTGTTTCTATCACAGCAATTCCCTAATTAAATCCATTACCTTTACATATATTTTGACTTAAAAAAAAGACATGTAATTGTATTTTTCTACTACTAGACTACATCCAAATATTAATCAGAACCAAAGGAGCAAAAGAAAGTGTTCCTAATACAAAAACACAGTTTGCTGTGTAAAATAATTTTTTGTTATTAAAATGTGCATATTTATCGTTAGCTGTACATTGGCTTAAACGTAATTAAGCATTAGTCATAGTGTCAGTGCTCCACAGAACTAGACATTTTAGGGTTAGTGCAATAATAATAACTTGTCTCATTCTTTTGTTAGTTGCATTTATTCTACAAAGAGCTACTTCATCATCATGTTATTGGTAAGGATGACTAACATAAATACTGCACTCACAGTATTTATTTGTATGGTCCAAGAACTCTGAATTTGATTTGTTCTGCCACCAAACCTACTTCTTTGAAATAGAAGCCATTTATTCCATCTATAAATAATTAAAATGTAAAATGCAAAACACATGCAAAACGTAATGGGTTGCCCGCTAGCGTAGACTTTAATAGTCATAGTTATAACCTACTATGACTGCTGGCTACAGGGCCAATTTAAAACTTGTTTATTTTCCTATGTTCATCTTCTCATATGTGTGGTTTCTCCATGCTGGGCTTTAATCATCCCCATCAGGCAGACAGTCAAAAAGAATTCACTGACCTTTGGCCTATATTGATAAAACTAAAAATAACATACCTCAACTGCTATGTCACACTTTTATTTCAATGGTAAATGGTCTGCACTTATATAGCGCTTATCTACCTTTTTACTCTGCTTCTTATTCACACATTTGCACTCACGATTACACACATTCACAGACTGATGGGGAGCTGTTATGCAGCTGGCCAATGCTCACTTGGAACAGCTAAGTTGGGGTTCAGTGTCTTGCTCAAGGACACTTCGACATGTGACCGGAGGAGCCGGGGATCGAACCAACAACTGCGGGGTTGGTGGACGACCGCTCTACCTGCACCACAGTCGCAGGAAGGTTTGCACTTTCGACAGTATAAGAAGACTTATTAGCACAGGAAGCTTTTTTAATATGCAACATTGTCACATCCTCCTTTGTCACATCACTTCTTATTAATGAGAAATAAAAACCCTCCTTTCGATCATAGGCCTCCTCCACATTACATCTTCCACCACACATTCCCAACAGACTCTACAGAAAAATGAAAAGAGTGTAAATTAAAAAGGCTGGTGCACACTGTTAATTTCTGCAGATGATTATCCTGCCACTTGAACAGCATCAGTTTAGAGAAAACATTTATCACCTCAGGCGACAGAAACCAATAAAGCATTAAAGTTTGCTTAACATTTTTCCTTTAGTAGTATGTATGCAAAGCCTATTTTTAATTGCGTTTTGGCTCCAACTTATTCTCCAACCACATCTACTTGAACCTTAATTATAGGTGTCTGCCTGTGTAAGAAAGCATGGTAATAGAATACAGCTGCAGGTCATCACATTTAATAGTATGACTCATCATTAACACTTGGGAACAAGGATCGATCAGGCATAAGTGAAAGGAATACTCGCAAACAAGGCTGGGCTAAACACTAAGTGCTCCATCAGATAAAGAAGAGTCATAATTCCCAGTTGTTAGCAGGAGGAGGCTGCTGCTGTTTTCTTCACTCTAAAAGAAGTTCAAATTACTGCTCATCAGCTTTACTCTCCAAATGGTTAGGGGACACATCCACAATGCGATTCCCACCTTGGAACTGTTGTAACTTAACAAATAAAAATAAATTACCTGAGTTAATAAGGATTAATCTAATTCTATAGAATAAACTTCCAATTGCAGGGTGCACTCTGACTAAAATGCACTGCAGTAATAAATAAGAAATACATTGATTAATAAATACAATTAATAAATTAAAAACACTTTTAGGCATGATGATATCTAAGACTTCTCCACATCAACACAGACATGAACTTCTCATTGTCGGTAGTAGTAAAATTTTTGGAATCACGCAACAATACAACAGGCCTTTCCCTCACTTTCATATTTTTTTTATAATAATGAAACTGTTGTATTGTAACTTTTGTCAACAGCATGTATTATATAATTGCACTACTGGCCTCTCTTGCACAAATACTGCAAATATTCTTCAAACTCATAGGCTGTATTCCTATACTGTATTGCATATGGGGCTTTAAGGTTTTTATCTCTATCTTTAGCATTTCGTCTTCACCATATGTATTTTATTTTTCAATTAGTGCCTTGGAAAATACCACAAAATCTGGCCTGGCACATGCAGTTTGGTTTTTGAATCAATGCGCCACACTGGCCTCCATGTTGGTGATTGGATCATTGGTTGGAGAAAAACCTGACCCAACCACTTTCTCTTGCACTTCTTTTCAAAACTCACCATAACATTTTAATGTTATTCAGTCAAATACAGTATAGATGTGCTAATGTGCCTCCAACAATAGTAAGAGAGGACGAACATCTGTAGGAGGTTTAAGGTCACACAGAAAGTGAAAATTAAGCTTAAGGATGCTGAAAGGTAGGGGTCAGCTGGGTGGTCACTCTCCATACACAAAATGATATTTTAGTATTACATGCCATTTCTGTCTTTACACTCTCAAGAAAACAAGACAGTGTTGCAGATGTATGTGCTCCACTCCATTTTTTCATACTTACTTTATAGAATCGTGACCTGAGGCTGGCATCAACCAAGGATGCTCATAGTAGCTATAGGATATTTCATGATAAACTTAAAAAAAGTTTACTTTTCTGATTGTGAGGATTGAGAAGTATAAGCTTGGTTACTCAGCATTTCTACTATTTGTTGAGTACTGAAAGTATATTTCATGTAATTAACATTATAAGGTTAAAATAGTGTTAATGTTAATGTAAGTCTGGGTTTGTTGGAGGCTCTAAAGTAAAAGCTGCCTAGTGCAGAAAAACAAACACAACTGGCCCTTTTTTTACTACTACTACTACTACATTAATACACACTAAGAGGGAAAGATACACACCCCTATGATTTATAAACGTAATTAATTTTAGAATTATTTTTTTTTTTTCTTTCGTCTTATCTCGTGAGTTCAGCGTCGCCACAGCGAATCATTGTCCACATGTTGATTTGGCACAGTTTTTATGCAGGATGCCGTTCCTGACGCAACCCTCCCCAATTTCTACTGGGCTTTGACCGGCACTGATGGGGAGGGGAATGGGATGTTGGGCGTTCAGTGTCTTGCCCAGGGACACTTCGACCTATAGCCAGGACCGGGGATCGAACCACTGACCCTGTGGTCAGTTGTTACACTACCTGTGGTCCATGGACGACTGCCTTTACCAACTGAGCTACCAGTAACTATTAAAACCCTGAATTTTGACCTCTGAATTATTTCTTGGCTGTGACTCCTAATCAACTTCTCCTAATATTTGAGTTTACCACTTATGTAAAACTCACTAGTAAATCCAAATATTTGATGAATCAGATGATGACTACTCATAAAGTGTGTTATAGAAAAATAGTAAGCTGTAAACTCTGACATTTTCATTTCATAGAATCCTAAAGCAGCTTGTTAAAGTGTGTGAGCAGGTAAATACTGTGGCTTGCTTCCAGTAAATTACTACTTCTGCCTGCAAGACACTTTTGCAACTTTCTCAGATTGTCAAAGCTATCTGTTAACATTCTTAATAGCCTAAGCAACACACACAAAGCCAAAAAGATGAGAAAAAAGTGGCTCCAGGAGCAGCACAAGTCTGCCAATACTGGTAAGTATTTCATGCTTTCTGTTTGTATCCCTGGGTGCTGGAAAATTTTGAATCTTAAAAATGTACTGTTGCAATAATACTTACAAGCACTACATTCAGAGCACTGCAGGGGATGCAATGCACTGCCAAAGATATGGGTTGCCATGGTAACATGGACATCCCCTCCCCATAAAAGCCCTAATTGATAGAAGCAGATAGCTGCAGAGAATTAACCACCCTGATCAGTGATGCTACGTGCAGCTAAAGGCAGCCAGGCAAAATCCATGTGTGGTCAATCCAGTCTTCAGATGTAAGGGTGCCCAGCTGGGACACAACACCTGGAATGCTGAGAGAACACCTAAATAGTCCATCTTCAATGAAAACATGCTTTCTAATGATCTCATCTTTTGGCTGTTTTTTCAGCAGAAAAAGCAAAATCAGTCGGGAAAAGTAAAAAAAAAAATCAAATTCTTCTTTTTTCCAACCAATTCCGAAATGCCCCGAGGGAAGGTACTTCCTTCCAAATTTGATAAACCTGCCTCTCATTTAGAGATGCCATTACTCTGGTGAAATGACTCCGAGTGAATGAGCTTGCTGCTAGAAATATAATTATGAATGATTTTAGCATTTAGTCTGGCAGCGTTATGTCCATGCATGTCAATAAAGCTTGAGTGCTAAGTCTTCTTTATGGCCGAGTTTCAGCCACAGCAGCAGCAGCAGGGCCAATGCTGAGAGAGAAAGTATTGAGCCATGATGCAACACAAGCTAAAGTTGGAGGAAAAAATGATGCCTCTGCCTCACTGTGTATTTGTGTGCAGACAGCTGGAGCAGACAGACTTCTTTTTCAAAGCTTTTTTTCTAAAAAACAAACAAACAAAAAGAAAAACGACTCTAAAAGTTGGAAGTCATGTGTACAGTTTCTTTGCCCTGGTTCCTTGTTCTCAAGTTGACCTGTTTTATAACTGACATGACAGATGAATGGCAGACATAAAAAAAAACTAAAATAATGTGTCAGCCCTATAGTGGTGATGAAATAGTTCAGAATATAATGAAGTTCAGGCATTTCAGATTGGCCGCGCTGTGCTGGACTTGATGTAACATTTAGCACAGAGTGAACAGAAACTCAGAATGAAGCCAGTCACTACCTGCAGTAGTCATTAGTGCTCTGTATGATTGGTGGATGTGGTGAGTATATATTGTGTCTACAAAGCTAGTTTACCAAGTGGCCAAAATGTCCTGATGCTCTAGGGCATTAAAACCCTAATAACATGTCAACACAGGAGGTTTCCATCTGAATTATTCATACCAACTGACAGCTGTCTGCACAGTCCACAAAACAGCTCATGCTTTACATACACTATACGAACCGAATGCAATTTATTACTGCAGTATATTTTCTCATTTGTATCTCCAGGAGTTTGAGGACCTTTTTTTTTTAACTTGTCGCAGACTAAAATGCCTGATTTTGAGACAGCTTTTTTTTTAAATCATGATGTGTGTAGTGATATTGCAAGGTCATGCTGAATTCACAGGGGATTGCTTTAATTAACCGTTGTGACCGCAACATCGCAAATTCCTGGAGGGCCTGTCTCATGTTTCACATGTATTACAGAAGTGGTAAAGTTCACTTAGTTTTAATGTTGGTCAGTTTGATTAACTGTTTGTTAATGATGGATTTCAGAATGTTTTCTCTCCTTTCCAGATTTTGTGCTTCTTTTGGCTTTATTAGACCATAACCTTTAGCATGAAGTGGGATGGAGACCTAGAGTTAAGACGCTGAGATGCAGGTCAGTTCCGTTCAGTCTAAGGTCATGGTTCACTGCTGGAAAATGGTGGACTGCCCCCTTCAGGTTGGGAATGAGTCACTACCCCAAGTGAGGGAGTTTTAGTATCTCTGGCTTGTGGATTGTGAAATGGATTAGGTAGGTAATTAGATGTGGATTGTGAGACTGACAGGGGAATTACTGCAGCGTTAGCAGTTGTACTAAACTGTGGTAACACGGGAGCTGAGCTACAAGGCAAGGCTCTCAACTACCAGTAAATCCATGTTCCAATCACCTATGGTCATGAGCTCTGGGTAATGACCAAAACAATAGGATAATAAATACAAGCACCTGAAATTAGTTTTCTCTGTAGGTCAGTCTTAGAGATAGGGTGCAGAGCTCAGACACCTGAAGGAAGCTTGGAGAAGAGTCGCTACTTCTTCCATCTTATAAGAATCCTCTCCGGGTGCCTCCATGTTTGTCCATGCCATACACAGCTTTAATTCTTACATTATGTAAAGCCAATTAAAAATCTGAATGTAATATTTTAAAAGAGGAAACTCTATCTGCTTAGATAGATAGTAAATGGTCTGTTGGGGTTCAGTGTCTTGCTCAAGGACACTTTAACATGTGGCTGGAGAAGCCGGGATTGAACCAACAACTGTGAGATTAGTGGACAACTGCTCTATCTTCCTGCGCCACAGGTCAGTCACATGTTTTTAAAAGCTTAGAACAAATTAGCAGGTGGATGTTGACTTTCCAAAGTTCCAAATTAGGGTAATTCCTAAAGCAGCACATAATGTGGTAACCTTCTGCAAATGCTTGAAGTGTGAGTTGGCCCCATGGGAATAACACACCTCACTTTGCAAATGTCTGCACATTCTAAACCCACAGAGCTACATACACCCACACACAATCTTCACACCTAGATGGGAAATCTGGTTTTAATTGCAGATGTATCATCCACCTGGATTTTGGTTTTGTTTGCTCAATGTTTCAAACTTATTGCTCTGGATGATTTATGGTTGTGGCTGCTGTGATAGGTGTTAGAGGTGAGACAGAGGAGAAAATAGACAGAGGTTCAGCAGGAGAAGAGAAGTTATAACTGCTGCCATTATTTATATGTTCAGAAATTAATTACACAGCAAACACAGAAGCAGCAATAGCCATGGATCAATGCAAGACTTCAGTGCAAGTTCAGTCAAAGTCTTTAATATGCAAGCACTGCAGAGGCAGAGGTAGCACTTTTTATTATTCATTACCAATGCTATCAGGTTTACCCTATGATTTTAAAGGTTTAAACACTAGTTTAAGAACTTATCTGTATTTAACTCATAATACCATACTGTTTGAACATCAGTACTGACTTTGGAAAAAAAATTGAGTGAAATGGCCAGAATGCCTTTATCCTCTGCCTCATTTCCAGGTTTCAGCTACTAGGTTCAAAGCAGCCTTCTCAAATGTTTCATTAGCTGCTTAGCTGACAAAGAACAGTTTTTATACGCTGATTATATGTTGCCAACATACAAAAATGTGTGTTAATGACGTTCTTCATTGATGATACAAATCTCTTTCCTTCACATGTAGATTACTATAGCGCTATAAATGGTGGGTATTAGATAAATGGGGGCAGCTGAACTAAGGGAACAGAAACACCAAGGCCATATCAGAGGACTAACAGTGGCAAACTGCTGCATTACCTCAAATTGTGTTCATCAAGTCCAAAACAAGACACTTGAACACACCCCAAAGACTAATGCCACTGGCCAACTAACACTTTCTCATCCCACAGCATCAGTCCCACGGTGTCACTCCTGGAGCATCACCATTTGACACTACACAACACCTTTATATACACACAAAAACTACCTTAGGGTTAGGGAAAACAACTTCAGGGTAATATTAAGACACAACATGTGTTACAAACTTCAGGGTAAGGTTACAAGATAAATGACATAAAAACAAAACTCTACAAACAGTGACAATGGGACACATGTACTTCAGACACTCGGCGATGCCAACAGCCGAACATGGACTTTGTGAGTCACTGGCCTAACTTCAAAGGAAAAACTTGCCATTATACTGACTTGTGAATGCAGGAAAGATGACTACTGCAGTACAACATGGATATAAACAATTAAAGCTTCAAGTTGCACTGGAAATGTTTTATAAGGAAGCAAATGCTTCTAATGTTATCATGGCATTTAATGGCCATTATCTGTCATTATCAGCACCACAGAATCAGGCTAGTAGGTACAGGCTCCACACGTTACTAGGCTCCGTCATTTTCATGCCATATTATGTGCTGATCGTTAGTTACAATAATAAATGCAGAGCAACAATATTGTTTAAGTATCATTCTGACCACAGAACACGTCAAAATGAATTAAGCTTTTTAAGATGCTGTAAAACCACAGAAAAAATAATAATGATAATTCTGAATCTGCATTGGGAGGACACAAATTGCATAAAGCAAATCTTAAGAATGAAACCCATATGGCTAATGGATGTGGGTTGTGATATTGTTCAGGAAGACACAGGAAAAAGCCGTCCTTTAGATGCTGCAGACCTTCACAAGTGATTACTGTGGGATAACTGAACACACTTGATCAGACCCTAAAGGGAAGGAAGGGGGTGTCAGGGAAGAGAAGAGCAGTCTGTGAATGATGATTACAGTCACCTTGGTCATATTTCACCATCTCCGAGATGATGACTTGGGTACGGGTGTGTGCAGAGGGAAGACAAATTTCTGTATCACCCTCAGATTAAAATCCCAAAGAGTCACACTACTATTGTTTGCATCTGCCTCCTCTGCTTTCATGACTGCTTGCTAAGGTATAAATTAATCCATGTTGTGGGCACCCAAATATGTCTCTGTAAACTGTAAATAACAGGATCACTATCATTAATCTCAAGTGATGACAGAGCCAGCTGCAGGGCTCACTTTCACTGTGTGTTCCTCACTAAAGTTAACGGGAAGTGGCAACCAAGGTCATGTTAGTAGATGTTAGGCTTTTTCTTGAATATTGAATTAATTCAATTAGTGCTTCTCCAAAGGCAAATGTAAGTGAAATGTATTAAGTGGCAGCAAAGGCTGCTCTTAAAAATCCCACTGATGGACTAACTTCTCTCCTTTCTTGCCACAGTGCTACTGGAGTTGGCGGACTCCTGGGCAGAGCTCGTTTGCATCATGTGCCAGGAACAAGGCACTTCATTTGTTACTCCCAGAAGGTCAGCAGGGAGTGTTTTTATGCACCTTCCTTCATGTCCGTTCCTGTCCTGCCCACAGAAGTCATTAAGATGAATAGGCCTATATGCTGTCCTGCCTGCTGCTAGCTGTGTGATGACCTATGATGGCGCAAATAAGACTTTGAAGGAACACATCAATTGCTCTCATCTGATGAGATTCATACTCAAAGACTGATGTCTAGATGTCATTCGGAGGTGAGGCAGAAGTTCACTTTACTGTAAGTTGAAGTGAAAGATTGCTTAAGGGAATAAATGTGATCATAAGGACAAAAGGGATCGTCAGTGCCAGCAGTGTAAATGCTATTGAGAACAATGAGGTCAGCACCTTAGAGGTTTTAGCAACAAGGACGGATGAAGATATTTAGCTGATGCCACTACTTTTACACAAGCATCTACATTTTTGGTTGTTGTCTCTCAACTCTGATCACGCTCACACATTAGGGACAGCGATATAGATACAGGCCACGTCCACATAAAGTAAGGTAAATCTTTAACTGCACCTTTCCATCCACATTTCGGCTCTCCGTCCAGATTGGTGGCTTTCGTTCACTAAAGTGGAGCTTTGCCAAAACAAGTGTGTAAATCGGTGATGACAGCTCAGAGATGTAGTGTGTACAGGAAAAACGGAGCTCTGCTAAAAGCGATGTTATGTTGCCTGCCAAACAGGTGGAAGCAAAGATGTTGCATTTTACTCTTAAAAAGATCAAACATCTTTGTCTGGTTTAAAAAAATAAGTGGGAATTCCCGATTTTGGGCTGCTTGGAACCTATTATTGACCAAACTTATCCTGTAGTGTGAAGTCGTTTCTGACACAATATTAACACTTCCATATAAAAATAAAATATTAAAAAAGAAGGCAGTAAACCAAAAGAGGCGATCTCCATGGTATAGTTCACAAACACGCAACTTAAAACAGGCAACACGAAAGTTGGAAAGGAAGTGGTGTTCCAGAAATTTAGAAGAATCTCATTTAGCCTGAAAAAATAGTTTTTAGTAGCACTGTAGCCAGGCTGACTAAGAGCCATAGTTCTGTTGAGCCAAGTTTTCCCTTAACTCTGAGCAGCAATGACTTCATGACTTTCTTTATGAATAAAACTGTAGCTATTAGAGAAAGAATTCACCAGATCCTCCCCCCAAATATTACAGATAGATCTTCATGTACATCAGTGCTAGAGTCATGGATAAGGCCCCAATCCCTGTTAGACTGCTTTTTACCCATAGATCTCTCTGAGCTAACTTCAATTATTACCTCATCTAAACCAACAACCTGTCTGCTAGACCCTATTCCAACTAAGCTGCTCAAGGAAGCTTTACCCTTAATAGATACGGTCGTATTAGATATCATTAATCTATCTTTAGAAACAGGCTATGTACCACAGGCCTATAAGGTAGCTGTAATTAAACCACTACTTAAAAAACCCTGTCTTGACCCAGGTGTTTTAGCCAATTACAGACCAATATCTAATCTCCCCTTTATTTCTAAAATAATTGAAAAGTAGTTGCAAAACAATTATGTGATCACCTTCATAGGAATAATTAGTATGAAGACTTTCAGTCAGGATTTAGAGTTCATCATAGTACAGAAACAGCACTGGTAAAAGTCACCAACGATCTTCTCATGGCCTCAGATAATGGACTCATCTCTATACTTGTTCTGTTAGATCTTAGTGCTGCATTTGATACCATTGATCATAACATTTTATTACAGAGACTGGAACATGAAATTGGGATTAAAGGAACTGAACTAGGTTGGTTTAAATCTTATCTGTCTGATAGATTTCAATTTGTTCATGTTAATGATGAATCCTCCATGCACACAAAGGTTAGCTATGGAGTTCCACAAGGCTCTGTGTTAGGACCAATACTTTTTACTTTATATATGTCTCCTCTAGGCAACATTATTAGAAAACACTCCATAAATTTCCACTGCTATGCTGATGATACCCAGCTATATTTATCTATGGAACCAGATGAAAATAATCAGTTAATAAAGCTTCAAGCCTACAAGACATAAAGGCCTGGATGTCCCACAATTTTTTACTTCTAAACTCAGACAAAACTGAAGTCATAGTATTTGGGCCCAAAAATCTCAGAAATATGATGTCCAACCATATCATTACCCTAGATGGCATAAGTCTGGTCTCCAGTACTACTGCAAGGAACCTTGGAGTTATTTTTGACCAGGATCTGTCCTTTACCTCACATATAAAACAAATCTCTAGAACAGCCTTCTTCCACCTACGGAACATTGCCAAAATTAGGAGCATCCTGTCTCAAAGTTATGACGAAAAACTGGCCCATGCATTTGTTACCTCTAGGTTGGACTACTGTAATTCCCTACTTTCAGGATGCCCCAGTAACTCCCTAAAGAGCCTGCAATTAATCCAAAATGCTGCAGCAAGAGTGCTGACTGGAACTAGCAAGAGAGATCATATTTCACCTTCACTAGCTTCTCTCCATTGGCTTCCCATTAAATCTAGAATAGAATTTAAAACCCTGCTTCTTACATATAAAGCTCTGAATGGTCAGGCTCCATCATATATAGAAGATCTCATAGCACCATATCATCCCAGTAGACCACTTTGCTCTCAGAATGCAGGCCTACTTGTGGTTCCCAGAATTTCCAAAGGTAGAATGGGAGGTAGAGCCTTTAGCTATCAAGCTCCTCTCCTGTGGAACCAGCTCCCAGTTCAGATTTGGGAAGCAGACACCCTCTCTACTTTTAAGTCTAGGCTTAAAACCTTCCTCTTTAATAAAGCTTATACTTAGTTATAGTTATGCTGCTATAGGCTTAGACTGCTGGGGGACCCACCCATCTGCACTGAGCTCCTTTCCTCCTCTTGACCATCTCTCCTCTCCTCTCACCCCGCAATTGTCACCACTGTATGTCATTAACTCTGTGTGTTCTCTCCCGTAGTTGTCTTTGTCCTTCTCTGTCCCCCTCTCTCTGTCCCTTTCTGCAGGTGTCCCCGGCTTTGAAGCTGTGTCTCTTCCAGCGTGCAGCTACTGCTCCTACCAATCTGCTCGATGTTTTGTTGTTGCTTTTTGTTGCTCTGTTCTTTTCTCTCTCCCCTTTCCACTCACCCCAACCGGTCGAGGCAGATGGCCGTCCACCCTGAGCCTGGTTCTGCTGGAGGTTTCTTCCGTTAAAAGGGAGTTTTTCCTCTCCACTGTTGCCTATGGCTTGCTCCAGGGGGAATTGTTGGGTTCTCTCTATACATAATCTTGACTTTATTCTGTAAAGTGCCCTGAGATGACTTTGTTGTGAATTGGCACTATATAAATAAAGTTGAATTGAATTGAATTGAATTCCAACAGGCTCAGACTCTCCCAACTGGGTGTTGTGTATTGTGAGCAGTAGTGTCAACCAGCCTTGATCAAGACCAAGACTAAAACTGAAAGTGTGACTTCAATTTGCTCTCCATTGCTGTAGTTTAGGGTGTAAATCTACCATAATCCTTTTAAACTTTCCTCTATTAAAATATTTCTCTGCTTCTAGCTGAAAAACACCTCAGGACATCACCCGGAGGAGTTTTTCATCATTAGGAGATCAGATAATGTCATTTAGGGGACATCTGGAAAAGGAGGTTGACCATGATTACAAACTCTATAGTAAGCGCATCAAGATAATATAATCTGAACTAATGGTTCCTCCAAGTGATGTCATCTAGATTTTACCATTTAGCAGCATGTAAGAATTGCGAATAACTGTAAATGCAGAAAAACAATACAGAATACAGAAAAACCCTACCTCGCATCTACTTCTTGCTTTGGATAAACCCGTTGGCCAAATATAAATGTGTTTGTAGACCAATCACTGTTCCCCATTGTTCGGGCTGGTAAACAACTTTCCTTCAGTTTTGATCAAGCTACCTTGGATCCTTTTTTCTCAAAAGTATACAGGGTTTAATAAAGTGGATATTTTGAAGTGTTTAAATTCTTGTTATTCATAGAATGTAGGTCAGCAACAGTGGATATCTGAAAAGGTTTTGAAATTAAAGTCAGATTTAGATGTCTGAGCAATCTAAGTCTGTGTTTCTTGCATTGTTGTGTTTATCTTTAACCCAGCATCAAAAAAGAGCAGTAATAGTGGATTACTTCCCACGGCTAAAACTGAGTTGAGACAGGCTAATATTTATTAAAGCAGCGACAAAATATATGATGAAAGCTCTGCACCCTTTATCATACTAGACACTTTTAAAATATTTTGACTTTCTTAGATTTTAAAACATGACTTCTGTTTTTTTTTTTAGTTAGTGCTTTCATATGTACATATAAACTTTAAAAAGTATTCCTATGTTTCATACATTTTCTGATCTGACACTAAAATATTAGGGAAAAATCAAAATCCTGGTTAAAAGAAACAGCTATGGCAATGCCACGCTACCGTCACCTTTATCTCTCAAAGACAACAGTCAATATTCATGCAGCCACAAGAGGTCAGTTATCCTGAAAACCCATGCACAGGTCATTTGAAGAGTTTGGTAAAACCCTGACTGCTATTCCCTTTCTTTTATTTCCATAGGAACCATCTAAGATCAAACAGCTGTCAGAGCTATAGCTGCAAGAAAATGATCTGAGGTTATAGGTACAGTAGCACTGATGAAGTTGATGCATGGAATATGGCAGATACAGTGGTGGAAGAAGCATAACTCCAGGAGCTTACATAAGCAGTAGTGTCATGCTGTTAGTCTTAAACCCATGTAGTGTAATATGCAAACTGCCTAATACTGCTCATTACTCTGCACTTTGCATTTTCATCTTCATTCTCACAGGCTGCCACAGAGCTGTAGGCACTTAACTAATAACAAAAGCCCTATTAGAGGGTTAATGCAGAGTAATGGTGACAAGCAGCAGCACTGAAAATAGCACCTGTCGCCTGAGACAATAATAAATCAGCAAAGACAAGAACGATGGTGCCAACAGAAACACAAAGAAAAACCTCAAATTGTTGACAGGTGAGAACCTGGATGTGTTAACTGGACATCTCTGTTTGAAGAAAGAATCCCTTACAAAAGCAGTCTGAGAGAAAATGTGTCACATGCATGTCAAAGTGTTAAAACACAGAGACTGGGCTGGAGACCGTGTTAAACACATGATGTGGAGGCAAGACCCTGGGAAACAGTCAACCCAGGGATGCTCACGGGAAGATTCTCTTTGAACAGCAGCAGAGCGCAAGGATCAAATGTGGAGGAGAAACTCCAGTTTGTTGTACTTCAGCTGGAATATGAGAGGAAGACTTTCCCACTGTGTCAGCTGGGAGGCTGAAATACTGATGAACACACCACAAAGTGCCACAAGGTCAACATAAATTCAATTGTGTTTTTGCACATTCAAACACTGGTTTGAACTCTTCAAAAAGGGGACTTTCTGTTTACCTGTTCGGCATCCTCCTCCGGACACGGCGGATACCCTTCGAGTGGGGCGCGCGGGAGGAACGGCTGAGGAGCAGAGGAGACACCACAACGCCTTTCCTTATTGCTCCCGGACGTGTGTGTAGGGTCAGGTTGCACGGGACAATTGGTGGTCGTCAAGCGGGCTCTGGACCGGATGTTCCGCTCAGTGCGCACTCCAGCCGCCAGTTGCGCAGGAGCATGTAAAGTAAATCGTCCGGTTGCGACTATATGATTAACTCTGCTCTCTCTGCGAGGCTGTGAAGACAAACACAGCGAGATTTCTCAAGTCCACTAGTTTGGGAGCGCCCTCCTCCAGCACGTCCCTGGATCAGTGTGGCGGTGGAGACGCATGCAGCTCCCTGTTCTGCTGACTGAAGGAGGGTGCACGGGGAGAGCTGGGCGTGTTCCTGGAGGAGGAGGTAAAGAGGAAGGGAGGGGGAGGGCGGATGCGCAAAGATGCTCAGCTCTTGGTGAAGGTGTTCGAAAAAGTTTGCAAGAGTGGATCAGGGGTATTCTCCGGATTTCTCACAACACAGGGAAAAATTATGGCTTATTTTATGAAAATGGTAATTTCATAGTGTCTTTTATATCACGTAGTGTCTTTACTCATGGAAATATGAAAAAGAGAAGTACAGTTGTCTAATTAACTGAAATAATTAACTTTCTTTTTCTTTAATTACTAAACATGATATCTTAAAACTAACTCCACCACAAAACTAAGACAACCTAAGTAAATAATAGAATTGTTTTTATTAAAGTGATACTGACCAGTCCTCCAGGGGAAAGTATTCACCCTCTTAGTGACTATATCCCAAAAAATCACCAACTGAAATCCACCAGAGTGGGAAGGGCTACATACACAAGTTCAAATAAGAATGACGTAGAACAATACTGAGCACTCACAGAAGTGGTCCACGTTCTAAAATTAGTTGAGGAACATGGCCTATAGGACTCATTCAGGAAGTCACAATAGATTCAAGGAAAACATTTACTGCTGCCTCTGTCAGGGGTTTGTGTTGAGTTGAAAACCACTGCTAATCCCAAAGAACATGAAGAACATGTCTGAAATCTGCCACAACACACCGAGATGACCCTAAGAGCTTTAAGGAGAATGTTCTAGGGGATGAGCCGTTTGGAAGACAGATGTCCTGTAATATCTAGGATAAATTAAACACAAAGAACACTGTACCTATGGTCAGCCATGGTGGTAGTAGTGTAATGGTGTGGAGAGGTTTGCTGTCTTAAGGGGCAGGGCGACTTCTCATAAGCTCATCAGTCTTTGATTAAATAAATGTGACATATTTTTGAGATATGAAACCAACAACTGGTTTAGTTTCTTGCAAATGTCCACTAGGGCTTTTATTATCTGTAACCACTTACCCTGTTCAGGGTCACTGGGGGGCTGGAACCTATCCCAGCCATCAGAGGGCAAGAGTCAGTGTACACCCTGAACAGGTCTCCAGTCTATCCCAGGGCCAATACAGACAGACATACAAAGACAAACAAACAACCATTTACACTGTGGTCTGTCCATGCAGACACAAACCTTTGACCTGAGTCGCTCAGAGAGTTTCTGAGTGGTTGAAAGAGTGATTACTTTTCTATTATGCTGATTTAGGTGTTGGATAAACTTTTAGCTTCAAACACAATGATTATTATGTTTGCTCAGGTCACCTTTGTTTTCTGTTAGATTTAGTTTGAAGAGCTGAAACAGGTTAGTATAAGAAATATACATCCACACACAGGTTAGTATTAAATAAACACAAAAAGAAAATAATAATTCAAATAATTTTGTAATGTACAAGGTCTGTTTTTGTGAGTGCTTGTGTGTCATATTCACTCACAGTTTTGTGATGTGCAGATGATCCTGTCAAGCAGCTCTGGTGCTACATCTGTGTTCACAGAGGAAGCATTCAAGCATAGCACTGAGTGTAGTTATCCTGTGTTGTGGATGCACTAGGAACTTATGTGGTAAAATTGCAGGAAGGTTTTATGTATGTGTCTTTTGTTGCCTTAGTGTCTGTGGCACATTAGAAAAGCAGAAACTTCAAGCTTTAGGTGTATATCTCCTGAAAAGTCCTACTTCAGTATCGCAGCTAACGTTGGCTATAGCATAAGACTGATCCATTTCATTCGGGTTGCTTTTACTCAATCAATGTACCAATCGATCATTTAAGTTTACATATTGTCATTTGTCAGCCTACGCAAAGCCAAAGCTATTTCCAGCTGATCCTTTGTTTCAGCATGTGACATCATGGCATCCAGATATAAAAACCTCACATGGCCCCTTGTTGATAACTTCTTTGTTGATCTGACTCAACCCTAATCCAACCCATTTCTTTTCACCCCTTTCTCACCAACTCACCAAAGATAACCAATGCAGCCTCCGTGTGCTGCTGAAGACTGCTCCACAGTTTCCACACTACAGTGCTGGTGAGCATTGGTGACCCCTGCACAGGAGTATCTATAAACTGACTGTTGTGGACAGTGTGTACACATCTATAGAGGAGCTTGCTTGTGGGTCTTTGCATGTAGCATGTTTGAGCCCTAAGGGTTTAAAAAGTTTGTGTTGACTGGACCAGAAATTCTCATTTGCATCAATGTACTTTCATGAGGCATATTTGGGGCCATAGAGGCCACATACTGTGGTATGGAGGAGTCCACCAAAACAACTCAGGACTGTACAGTACAGAACGCATTAGCAGTCTGGTACAATTGTGTGCAATAATCATACACACATGGATAAATTGCAAGTGGATTTCCTTGTAATATGAACGCTGTATTTCTCGTGTTTGCCTTGAGGTCACCACTAAAAATGAAACAGCTGAAATGACACACACTCCTTTCTATACAGCTTCTCTGAAGTTTTCCTCTGTGGCGACACACACCTGATCAAACTGAAATGTCAGTGTGTATGTGGCATTTCAGCTGATATACAACCTGAGTGTGGAGTGAAATGGACTTTATATCATATCAACAATATGTGAGCTCTCTCTGATTGCCCATATCCTCCCAAATAAGCCATCAGTCTGACACAGCATATTTCAGTTTGCTGGTAAGCAGATCAATCTGTCGTTGCAGAGGTCCCACTGCTTCTTTCCACACTTGCTTTGTACGAAAGCTATTTGAGGAATGTTGGTGTCTCCCGCGCCTGCTTCGGGCTGCCAGATGGTCCTGCGTAAGAACTTTGAATTATTCAACCATCCCACTGCAGATTGAAGCTGTCATGTGTAAGACAACTTGGCTGGCCTCTTCCTGTGCCGGGGACCACCAGCGGATGAGTGAGTACAGCTACTGCAGAGATGCTACGAGGTTACACAACTTCACATTGAAATTTCACTAATGCACAATTTAGGCCTGGCTAACAATTTACTGCAGTGGTGGAATGATTTCTTCCAGATCAGACAGAGTGTGTTATGCTTTCACAGAGAGGGATGAGAGTCATAAATTATTCACCTGATCCAGCTTTTATGTGTGAATGCTGAGCTTACAGTGGCACTGCCACATCCAGAAACAAGCAGTTAAGCTTTTTAATAGACACACTGTGTCTGTTTGTGCCATTCACTAATGCATCACATTAAGTCAGTGTGTCAAACACAATTATTGAAATGACTAAAGTTGGTTAAGAATGTGAGAAAAGCCATAAACCAAAACACTGTCATAAATTTTTGCAAAGACATCATGTGGGTCCTTAAACATTTAATGTGCTACAATTACCATACTGGCCATTAGTGATATTAGAGTGAAGCTTTACTGATGGCAGGGATCATGATTGGAGCCATAATTTAGCAGGATAACTCCTGTCACTTTAATACAGACATTGACACTATGAATACATGCCATTACCAAACACTGCTGTATAATATATCACCACATTAGAGAAAATGTTCCATATTTCATTTCCTCCTCATACCTCCCTCATTTGCTTTCAACTTAAACCTGCTGCACTTTGTCAAGGTTGAAATGATCTGAACTGAGTGACATGGATATGGTTGCATCCATATTTGCCATCAAGGTGCAGGAGTGCTTGAGCTTGTATATGTGTGTGTGTGGTGGGGGGAGGAGTGGGGGATTAATCCTTTCAAACAAGATAAAGAAATCCACTTCACATGGAGGCCACTGTGTGTATACCTTCGTGTGTTTGGTGTAATCACCCTGAGAGAGACCCATTAATCCATTTGGGGGCTGAGTGGCTCTACAGCCAAGGTCTCAAGCTCACCTCATCCACTAAGAATCACTCCAAATTAGAAAGGAGAAAAGCTTCTTCTGAGAAATGGGTTAATAGTGCAGCTTTAGTTAAGAGGTCTGTCTCAATCGTACACGCCACTCAGACATGAGGCTCTTTCCAAATGAGTTGTCCAAATTCAAATGAGGGCCTCTTAGCAAGAGGGGATAGTTATGTACTCCATAAAATACCGTGAGAAGAACCTTTAACCAATCTAAGATACTTACAGTGTGAGTATATACAGTTTTTACTGCAAGCACCTGCTAATTGTATTTCACTAATGTATCTGTGTACATATACAGTGTTCATGGTAAGTCTCAAACTCACTGTGTTCACTCACTTTGGATGTCATCACACTATAGAATGGCCATATTCTGTTGTTATCTTGCCTATACAGTAGATATGTTACCTGCTCCACATGCCAATACATGCTTGTGGTCAGGTTTAGGCACAAAAGGTAGGTAGCGGTAGAGGTGTTGGTAAAGTTAAGTCCTAATATCAAGTCCTGTGTAATTCCTTTTCTGAGTAGTGAAAGGAGACATGTTTGTGGATTCATTCCGCTGATTTTCAGTCAGATGACTTAGTGTATTTAAAACAACTGAGTCGTGAAGTATCAGTGAAGTAAAACTTGAAAATGTGATGATTCTCAGGCAAAGTCTGAAGACTTCGCATTATACGATACCAGCAAATTGAACCTCAGTCTGTAGCCTATTGGTTGATACAACAAATTAGCCATAAATAGTTCCGTTTTACTTTAGACTTTTGAGAGTTGTAAAAGTGCCACTTAACTACTGTGAAACTGAAGACATCTTAAAACCCAGATTATTCTAAGGCAGGTTCTGAAACAGTCTCATATGAGAGGCTTAAAGGACGCCTTCACTATTTGACTTGTTTCTTTTGGTTCTAGTTAAACTTCTGTCTGGCTTCCCTATATTAAAATATCTCTACTTCTTGCTGAAAAACTTCTCCAGATCACTTGAAGGAACCTTCGGTTTAGATTATGTCATCTCATTGCTCATACTATCGAGTTTGTAATCTAAGATATCTATATCTATCTATATCTATTTATAGATATAGATATATATCTATAGATATAGATATATATCCATAGCTATAGATAGCTATGGATATATATACTCTTTAAGATATAAATATTAGATCTGTATCTTGTAAATACAGGTATCTCATAAATACGAGATCTTTAGTTCTGTATGTCATATTTACAGGATCCCTGTCTCGTAATTATGAGATCTATATTTTTGTATCTTGTAATCACAAAAAAAAAGATCTCTTTGCCTAATACAACACACATATTTATGGGCATTTAAGTTGGAGGACTTGTTGAGTAAACCACTGATGATAA
Organism: Channa maculata; assembly: GCA_020496755.1. Classification (NCBI taxonomy): domain Eukaryota; kingdom Metazoa; phylum Chordata; class Actinopteri; order Anabantiformes; family Channidae; genus Channa; species Channa maculata. Next base: position 21,629,088 of record CM035616.1, on the reverse strand, counting down.
ATCACTTTAATCATGAAAATTTGAAGCTTTTAGTAACTTATAGGTTTATTAAAGTCAAACAGTTTTCATGTTGTGAGCTCTAAATGGGTCCTCTGCTTCCTTCTGCTCTTTAACATTAAAAGAGCTTTACTCAGGTTTTGAGGCTGTACTATTGACTGGAACCAAGCAGGATGAACAGATAGGGGGGTCTGCAGTTCACCTTGGATACAAATATAAACATACAGAAAAGCCCCTTTGGTTTCTAAAATGTAACATTTAAAATGTGAATGTAAACTAATAAGGTTTAAGCAATCAAAAAATAAATAAATAAATGACTGGGAACATGCCCCCTCAGTTTGAAAGGGCATAGCCCCATGGTTACCCCCACTACCCGGATTTTTGAGTTAGTGGCAGCACATGTACAGTATAGTGTATGGGTGGTCTGTGGGGAGGGGTGGAGGGGGTTAGATGTTCAGCTTTCTGAGTAACCTGGTTACTTAAGTGCATGTAAGTGCCCCATTTGAGGGGCCAATAGAGGTCCCCTTACCCAAATTTTATTGGTCCCCAAACATTTGGCTGGTTTGCCTCTTCTGACTACACCCAGTAATTCCCAATGTTGCAATTGCAACAATTAATTCAACCAACAGGTGTGAATTTGATGTGACCTTGCAATTTAAAGCACAACAAAAGCATTGCAACATGTTTTTAGAAATCTGGTATTTTAGGCCACAACAATCACAAATACATCCACACAATCCTGGAGAGACTGTCTGACAGTAGCTCTGAAAATACTTGTACTTATTAACATTAAGATGAACTTTACATGAATGATGAACTCTACAGCTTCTTTTCATTCACTGTATGTGAACGTCTCATGAACTTCTAACAATGTACGCCAGTCTGTTTTTGAAAGTTGCTGATCAGGACAGATATTGACACCCGCATACATAACAGGAGGTATATGTCAAACTCAAAGAGGCGAGGATACACTGAGCTCATGCAGACACAGAGAAAGGCACGGTTGTAAATATTCATGGTGGAGCTGTCAGCCAACCCTGCCTCTTTGCTGGCTCCTGTCACTCCATTGATCTCTCATACATGACATTCACGTTCAATGACTGCCCTGCCTCACCTCAATCATGTGGGAAGGAGTGCCCTTTCTTCCACCTGCCTGATGTCAGTTCCTCTACAAGCCGGGAGCATGCTAATTACCTGCACTCCTATAGTTTCTTTATTATTAGAGTTTGCTTAATGTAGAATCAAAAATAGCCTGTGAAAGATCCTTTCCTCTCATCATATGTAGCTGCTTTGAAAAGTAATCAGACACCTTTTACTGCATTGTAAATGAAGGATGCTTTAATCAAAATGCAATTTTCCAAAATCACTCTACACGCACTCAGCAATAAGGACAATGTCAAAACATACAAAGTATCCATTGAATAAAAATAAAAAAGTGAATTCTCTTCATTTAAAATTATGATATATTATATATGTTTTCAGACCCCTTATTCAGTACTGTGTGGACACCCTCTTGGCAGCAGTTATAGCCCTTTTGTTTGTGAAGTCTTTAAAACCTTCTCACACCTGGATTTTGGAGGCTTATCCTATTGTTCGTCACAGATACTAAGCTCGATGTAATTAAAAGTGTCTGTGAGCTGCCATGTTTAGGTGTCTTCATCATATTTCGTTGTCTGGGCAGCAAGCTGCTGTTTTATAATTCAGTAATTTTATAGGCTTCATCAAAATGAGCAGTGCAATAAACCTCCTGCCTTTGAAACCTTCATGACGCAATCTGTCTGACTTGAGCTTTAGTCAGGTGATGGAGCAATGACTGGTGGTGACTTAAGTTCTTCCCCAAGACTTCCAGTTTGAGGCAGTGGTTCACAATCCTGGTCCTCAAGGACCTGTGCCCTGCTTGTTTTCATACATCAGGTGTCATCAGTCAATCAGAGACTGGAAGATACCAATTTAATAAAATTAATTAAATTAAGTAAAATGGTATCTTTTAGCTACTGATTGACTAAAAACACCTGAGTGTAACTGTTGTGTTGTGAGCTTTTTCCAGGTAGTTAAAAAACAAGCAGAGCAGGGCTCCACGAGGACCAGAATGAGAATTAAGGTCTGATTGATGGAGTGTTATTGAGATGTTTGTCCTTCCATCAGGTTCTCCCATCTGTACGAAGAACTTCTGAAGTTCTGTTAAAGAGACTCTTTGGTTCCTATCACCGCTCAGACCAAGATCCTTCTCGGGGGGTTACTCATTTTAACTACAGGAAGAGTCCTGGTGGCTCTTCATGTCTTGGTTTTTGCACTGACATGCAGTGTGGATTGTAGGTTTTTTTTTTTGTGTCACTTTGTAAACTATGTCTAGTAGATTTATTTTGCTTCATTTGGACATCAGTCAAGACTCAAGAAAAATCAAAGCAACCAGGATTTACCTGACCACAGTTTGGAGCTGCAGGAAAAGTTTTCTAAAAAATAGTTTCACATTTGTTATAGGTTATTGTGTGCACCTCAGTACAGCATGTAAAAAGTGCAGTGGACTGCATATGATCCACAGCAACTTAAACTGACTAAGGTGAGAAGAAAACTGCAGTGGAGCTGTTAATATTTCTTCTGCCACCATAACCTCTTCTACTGTTACCATGGTTCGTCATGCTATGTTCTTCAAAATCTAAAGTTATTGAGGGAGGCAATCTACCTTTAGCCAGGGACGGTTCAGCCTTGATCTTCCCTGGTGTAAATACTGTCACAGATTTGCCTTGGTTTACTTTGATTTCACATATTTGTTTATTTTTGTCAGTTTGTCTCTTTTGTTCCTTCTTCTCGCTCTGCCACACACACACACACACACACACACACACACACACACACACACACACACACTCTCTTTGATTAGCTCCTCTCTGCTCTCAGCCTCACACACCTGAATTCTGTTTGCACTCAGTCTCCCCTGTATAGAGACCGTTCATGTTCATTCATTCCTGCCAATTTGTTTGTTGTGCTTCGCAACCTCAGCTTCCCAGTTGTCTTTCCTTGTGGATATTTCTTTCAAACAACTGTAGACTCCTTGCCTGCTTTATAGACTTTATTTCTACACTCTGCACCTCATCTTTGGCCCTTGAAATTCTGGTTCTTAGACTGATTACGTGATTTTTGAGTAGGGAGACCATCCCTCCCTTCCTGCCTGCCTCTGCTCTGATACATGCTAAACCTATTTTTGTCTTTTAAATAAGCTGCCTAAACTTCACCTGGCAGTCTGTCGGCTTTGTCTGCGTTTTGGTCCTGTGTTTTCTCTCTTGTAGTCTCTAACAAGAGACGTGACAGATGCCCTCTAATCCTCTACAGAAAGAACTTTTCTGCTGTACTGCTTGTACAAGTTTAGGAGAAATTCATGACTATAGAACAGACACTTTGGACTATGGCAATATTATCAATACACTGACCAGGTTAAAACTCCTTTTTATGTGAGAAGAAATGACAATTAGGAACTGGCTCTAAATTGTCCAGGCTATCAAAATTGTCCATCTTGCAAAGTTGTTAGTTATGGGGGCTCTTTCCTAACTCAGTTAAACAGAGAAGAGAGACAAAAATGTTAACTTTTATTTAGCAATGTAATTATGCAGTAAACCTGGTTTGATCTTACTATTGTACGTAATAGTCATGTCAGCAATAATTAAAATGATTTTAAAAACAGTATTTGGTAATTAAGAACTAGTCCTTCCTGTGTGCTGGTGCCGGTAAAATGTGTGTATTGTGAGCTTCTGATAATCAGGTGATCTGAGGTTAGACTCTATCTGGGGCTGTAAACGGAACATTTTGATCCAATTTGATTTACCAATACCACCTATCTGTGATTTAAGTGAAATGTTGTTGTTGTCATCCCTTAAAAACATGAACACTTATGTTCTGTGTGTAGGTCTGTGATATCAGACTGGACCACATCAGGGAACACTCGTCCTTGACAGACCACTCTGATCCTCATCACCTCTGCGTCTTCTCTACTGGGGAAATGACAGACTGAATACACTGACTATACTGTCTGTGGAACAGAAACTGGTGACCATCAGTCTGAAGCAGCTAAATGGAAGTCTGCCGTCTTTCATTTTAAGCTGGAGACGCACCTAAAGACTAGCAAAGACTGAATAGTTTACACATAAAGACTGTTTCCACCAACTGCCACAGATTTCTAGTGTCTGGAAGTAGCAGATTCAATGACTGTCAGTGCTGACTGAGCCAGACTGCCACTGATCAGGACCAACTAGGTCCTAACAGTCATCATGACTGAATCCCATTCATAATCGGTAGTAGCTCTTGATTCAGTGTCTGCAGTGTTTATAACTGACTCTTTTTTTTAAAATTAGAATCTTTACCGGTCGTTGTTGAGTCGATTCATACCTGATGCTTTACAACCAATGAAATTCCAAAAGCTGTGATTGATTGTAGTTTTCATATAAAAGGTGCTTGTTGTATTTATTATTATTATTATTTTACAGTTCAGCCTTTATACAACACTGATGATATGACTGAATAAGTGTAGTGTGGTGTAGTATAACCAGCAGCAACAAAGTCCCAACTTACGATATCTAATTTCAGGTTTTTCACACTGTCTGGATTATCTGTTAAATCTTGTACTGTGAATAGAGTGTACGCACTTCCTGAGGGGGGAGAATGGGGGAATCAGATAAAGCAGCAGTCGGTAATCTCACACGGTTGCTACTTTTTTTTTTTTTAATAAACAGCCTTTTGAACATTTTCACTCCCTGTAGCTGCAGGGAATCCGATCCACAGTGATTGCTGTGAGTCACGTTTGCACAGACTTCTTGCTCATTTGATACTTGAAAATGACAGTTTAGAATATACTTAATATCTATAATGTATGTAATTACATTTCAGTACGTCTGATCATTGATTTCCTGTGCACAGCACAGCTTTTCACAGGTAATTGCCTATCTACACTGATGGGCACCAAGCTCACATAATGACATTCATAAGACCTTTATACACTTTTTTAATGTGTTTCAGTAGGACAATCGATACAGAGGAATGAAAAGACTCAGCAAACATGTTAAAGACACATACTGAGCTGTACAATTTTTGCATTCAGCGTGCAGCAGCAGAAGCTGACACTTTGCTCATCCTGATGATCCTCCTCCATCCCCTCTAGCCCCTTTTTTGGTCATGCTTCATGAACCCTGGCTGATGTACAGGTGGATCTCAGAGAGAGGGGGGCAGGCAGGCAGGCAGGGGCCATGGCCTGTTTGCTGAGAGAATGAAGAAATCTGTCATTATCCTCTGTGAAGCATTCCTCTCACACAGTCTGGGACTTGACTGTTAATTGCCCTGAGAATTTGTCCAAACAGAGACGGTGAGAAAAAAATATCACAGACGGGGCTGGGAATCGATCAGCTTTCATGAGGCTTATAAAGAATTTTTGGTCTTTGTGAGACCAATGCTAAAGCATGACTTCCAACTAGGTGCTATTATTTTTCATTTATCCTACACTAGTTGTGTTCTGACACGTGGCCTAGAGTATTTGCCAGAATGTTACATTAAACATGTGGTTACTCCGTGCTGCTCTGTTTCCATGTCTGTGTATATGTACTTTAATTGCTTTACAGTTTTTACCAACTGCTTACACACAAAATCTTTTCATGTCACACGATTTTTGAAACCTCTCACTCAAAGTGCAAAACTAAATGCCAGATCTTCAAAACCATAAGCTATTTCTCAGCCTTTGACTCAGTTTTCAATTGCATAAAACACTTTTTTCAAAACACTACACACAATGAGATTAGGGCAACACCTGTTGACGCATGTGGGGACATAGAGGTTGCATCTGTCCAAGGTTGGATACGCCATGCTAGGAGAGACTTCCCTCGATGTTTGAAAAGAGAAAACGTATCTTGTGATGTGGACGAAGTATTGTGGCCAGAGCCAACTCGGAGAAGAGATGAAGCTTAGCACTGGGAACTGCACCCCCCCTGCCAATTCCTGGACCGGGACCGCACACACAATTGACTGTATTCTACTGTAAAGAATATACCTTTGGTTTACATGTTTATAGTTTTGTTGTATGCTAATGTATAAAACAGTAATGTTTGGCCTAATATAAATATTTTCTGTTTCTACATTGCATTGGCATTTCCAGTGTACTTGTTACCCCTCTCAGCGGATTACTTTCCCTGTAGAACATTGTATTGAAGTGATATATAGATATAGATATAAGCCTATGAAAGATCAAAAAGCTTTAGATTTAGAACAGCAGTGTTTACATGATATATCCAGAAATGTATTATTATGAAAGAAGTGTTTGCCATTTGATGCAAATGCTTCATTCTGACATGTGTTTATGGCATTTTGAATGCAGTGTTGCATTTTGAAGGAGATGTGAGGCATTTTTCATTTTGTGTGTGCAGGTTTCAGAATTGTGTGTAGAGTTTTGAAAAAAGGAGACTTCGTTTTGAAAACGTGTGTAAGCAATTGGTAAAAACTGTAACAACTCCAGCTTGAATGGGGTAAGAAAAAATCTATCTCTGCACATTACGCTATTCTGTTCTTCAGATTGATGATAATGAAAGTTACCTGTGGAAGTGCAATGTGTTCTACAACATAGTTGAAACTTTGGGTGAAAAGTAAGGATACAGACTTTTTACTATTTTCACCTACAGTAAAACTACATCAAACTAGTCAGTTGTTTTTTAGAGGAGATGTCATGAACAAGCAGAAACACATTACAACTAAATATGACATGATTTTGTTTTAAATTCAGTTTTTATACAGTTTTGAATATTATAGTGCAGAATTAAGTTATTCCTTATGATCACTTAAGTCAAATCAATGTTTGTGTAGCATTTTACATACGTGAAGGCAGTTCAGTGTACTGAAATAACTGAGTTATTGGCATTATTTATTTCATTTATTATGAAAATGCATTTATTTTCAATTCAGGTCACTGAAAAAAGATTGCATTAAAAAAAGCACAATGTTGCACCATACTCACATGTACATCCAGAACGTATTCCCAGCGCTGACGTTTTTCCACGTTTTATGTTACAGCCTTATTTAAAAATGGATCAAATTCAATGATATATAATGATAACGTGAAAGAAGTTTTTTTTTTTTTTTATCTATTTAACCACTGACCCTGTGGTAATAAATTACCGGGGTTCAAACCACAGGGGTTCGAACCCCGGTCCCAGCTATATGCCAAAGTGTCTCTGGGCAAGACACTGAACTCCTAACAGTCCATTCCCATCCCCAGCTGGCAGTACCAGTCCAAGCCTGGTAGAAATTAGGAAGGGTTGTGTCAGGAAGGGCATCGGGTGTAAAAACTGTGCCAAATCAACATCCGGACAATGATCCGCTGTGGCGACACTGAACTCACAGGATAAGCTGAAAGGACAAAAAAAAAAAAAAAACAGCCTCAAGTCTTTTTGAGTATTTTGATACTCACACCTATTTTAGGGCAGTTACTCCCATTCTTCTTTGCAGTACCTCTCAAACTCCAGCATGGTGGATGGGGAGCACCGGTGCACAGCCATTTTCAGCTCTCCCTGGAGATGTTCAGTTGGGTTCAAGTCTGGGCTCTGTCTGAGCCACTCAAGGACATTCAGAGAATTGTCCCGTAGCCACTGGAACAGGTTTTCTTCAAGGTTATCTCTGTACATTGCTGCATTCATCTTTCCCTCAATCCTGACTTGTCTCCCAGTTCCTGCCACTGAAAAACATCCCCACAGCCTGATGCTGCCACCACCATGCTTTACTGTAGAGATGGTATTGGCCAGTTGATGAGCGGTGCCTGGTTTCCTCCATTTTGAGACTTTCTGCTGGTTTGTCATGTTCCTTTTACTGAGGAGTGGTTTCTGTCTGGCCACTCTACCATACAAGCCTGATTGGTGAAGTGCTGAATATTCTTCTGGAAGGTTCTTCTCATGTGATTTACATGATTTATTTATGATTTATGATTTATGATTATTTTTAATAAATTTGCAAAGTTTCAAACAAACCTCTTTCACATTGTCATTATGGGGTATAAATAATGAATTTGATCCATTTTGAATTAAAGCTGTAACATAAAATGTGGAAAAAGTTGAGGGCTGTGGCTGTGAATACTTTCTGGATGCGCTGTATCTACTTCTCCTTTATATCTGCCTGAAACAAGGTTTCACCCCCAAGTGGACGTTTTCCCCCTTTGTTTTCAAAACTGAATCATGATCAATTTAATTTGGCTTTTTTGGACAAACTAAAGACTCTTTCATTTCAAAGTCAAAATTGAGCACTGAGTAGTTTATATATTGTTTTTATTTCATTTTTTTGTTTTTTTATCCTCACATTGGTTTGATATTAATGTGATTTTTTTTTTTTTAGAGTGAAGCTGTAACAAGCCAAATTTTATTACTGTGCATGTGAGAATAAATCTCTTAATTCTTGATTAATGATATAAACGATGAAAAGGCATTTAAAAAAAAATTTAAATGTTCGCTTCCTCCTATTAGCAAGCGATCAATGGCCAATTGCCTTTGTAATGCCTTTTCCAGGATGTTGTTGAAAGTCAGACACACTTCAAGGTATCTGCCGAACTTCCTCCTTGGCTACCCCTTTATTTCTGCTCAGAAGTGGGTACAAAAAATAAAGATAATGTTCAGTGAGTAATGATCTGCCATTTTCTCCTTACTTGTACCCTGTTATTAGTTAGATCGGTATGGCAGTGAAAATTAATTTTCTTTTCACTTAGAGGGGACATTACCATGATTAATTTAAGCACAGAGTGGAGGAAACTGGAGGATTGGTGCAATATGAGGAGTGAAATCAATTTGCTCTGATGTGAGAAGAGCTGGGGAATGTGGAGTATAAACAAGTATGAAATTACCCTCTCTGTCTTTTCCTAATAGGAAGAGAGCAAAGCCCCTTTGTGCTGGAAATGTGACCCTCTTTGGCCTTCACTGGGATGAAAGGAACCAAGAAATGAAATTCTCTATCTATTGGCCATTATTTCAATATCGCACACACCACTTGTGTGATGGGCAACTGAAAATTCAATTTAGAGACAACGATAAGGACAAAAAAATCAATTTAGTGCTGATTTTCTTTGGTTTTATGCTGTTGATGCCACACAATTGCTAACAATAAAGTAGGTTTTTTCCCTGCTATTGGTCTCATGCGACTTTTCTACAGTCATATGTGGAAAAGTCACATTTTGTCTACTATATATGTAGCCGACACACTCTCATCTTACAACCTCAGATAATGACGCTTCCTAAGACGTCAAATTGAGCCACTGTTTTATGTCCTTTAGTGTATCATAGTGACGCCACAGGTACACTTTGGAGTTACTTTCGGATGCTCCAGGACCACCACCATTTGACGCCACAGGAACGACGTTATGTGCCCACTAATACTGCATTATGATTAACCACAATAACTTCAGGTTAAGATTAAGTTACAAGATAATTTACATAAATACAAAATGCTACAAATAATGACAACAACAACAACACAAATACTTTTTTTCTATAGTAGCCATGTGTGCCACATTGGGTTATGATCATCCATAAAGTCTTGCACTAGGGTCAAACCCTGGTCGCCTGTGGAAAGGTCCTGTGTCTTGTACCATCCACCACCCTGTCCACCTCATTACGAAACCTTTTCACTTTACATAACACATCATTGCTTTAGGTTTAATAATTTGAAGCATCTGGGTTTCCATTGACAATCTGTTCTCCACAAAGATGGTGACAGGAAATGATGTTGTTCTAAGTGATAATTATCAGGGGAGTGTAGGGTTAAGGGAAAATGTGTTCATGGCAACATCTTTGGTTAAGGTGTGATTATATGTACAGGATATATTTTTTTGAGCTACAGCAGTGTCAAAGCTTCCAGTGCAAATATATTTGCTTAGATATCTCCTTTATTTTAACTTCACAACAACTACCTGAAGCACTGGACAGTGCTTACGTTGCTTATTGTAACTCTAAGTTACGGTGAACATTAACAGTTCGACTCTTACGGAACTCAGTCTCTGTAAGTAGTCTGCCAAACACAGAGTCTCTATTTATTCATTCTTATCTCATTGCAAATCCTGGCCTGGTTAAGCGGGTGGGTGTGGATAGATCTGTGAATAGATCATTAACAAATCTCAGTTTTGGTGGTTCAGTCCCCAGCTCTTCTTTTCAATAGGTTATGAGTGTCTTTAGACAAGACATGGAACATCAAGTTGCTCCCAGTGGGTCAGGCAAGCACCTTGCCTGATAACTGTATTCATTTGTCTGAGTGTGGGTGTGAACGGGAAGCAACACTGTAAAGCACTTTGCGTACCATTAAGACCATTAAGACAGAACAATAAAAGTGCAGACCATCTACCATTTAGGACAAAGGAAGACTGGTAATCTTCATGGCCAGTTCGATGTCTAGAGACCGGATATCAAGGCTCATCTGAGAGCCTGGCATCCACATCCCTCACAGCGGCTCTGAGAGTCGTAAAGGTCACAGAGGAGGCTCTGCTCTTGATTACCAGCTGTTACAGTCAGACATTGAAAGTCACAGCACTGGACAGATCAAGACGGATGGCTCAAATCTTTGTGTTATCTTGGCATGTTGAGAAGCTCTACTGCAAGTCCAATGAAGACAGATGAGCACTAACACTGGCTGATTTATGGGACACTTGGTGTCATTCCACCAAAACTGGAGGACGGGGGTGACTTGAACCTTGTGTCTTCAGGGAGCGAACCCACTGACTAATTAGGGGTAGAAGGATGAGATAGGCTGCTATAGTGTTTTAATCAGCTGGTCTGAAGCAAAGTAGTGATGAATGACAGAAGCTCCTCTAACACATGGTCTGGTGCTTTAATAGCATGAGATCTGGCACAGCTCTAAATGTAAAGCTGCTTCACAAGATGATGGTGGCTTTTCCTCCCCGGCCCTCAGACACCAGGGAGTGACTAAGCCTGTGATCAGATATGAACACTCCACTGCTGAAAGCAGTCGCTCCTCAGTGTGCTGAGTTACTTTCTGCAGAATATGAAAACACTTGAGAGCTGTCCCTCTCTTCTCTGAAGTCTTCTTGTTGTTGCCCAGTTTGTTCTATTCTTAAAAATTCAGGTTTGGGGTTTGTTGTGTGAACTCAAAGCACTGGAAAAATTCACTGTGATTTAATACAGAAAGTTTTACATGAACAAAAACTAACTAGGACTAGTTATTAATTTTATAAAAGAAAAAGCTCTAACACATTCACATAACAACATACAACCACATTTACCCCAATTATCAACATATCCTCATTATGTTTTTAGAAAATATGATTTGGTTGTAGTTACATTCTCTACAATACATATTTGAGTTTGATATTTGGTTGCACAGGAACATCATTTTTAGGAGATATGGATGTTCTGTGAGACGTTTATAACTAAAGCCATAAAAAAATGCACTGGACTGAATATGTCTCATGACAGAACAGTATGAATCCAAGTACCTACACACCCACAAGGAGCGTGTTGCTTCAGTGATGATTGAGTTCAGGCCTCATCCGTTCATACTTCAATATTTAACCATAAAACTTAAAATTAATTGAATGGATTCCCATTTTTGCCTGTGACTGTCAGCAGACATTAACTTCACTATGACCAATAGGAGCAGTGGGACAGTCTTCAGCCGGTCACCATGTCTGCTGGGGCTTCCCAGCTATATGACTGCTCTCTCACTGCTGGAAAGTGAACTGCTACCCTGGCAGAGCACACTTGAACTCTGACACAGACGGAGTGGAAACAGTGCAGCTCTCAGCCATTTAAACTTGCAGACTTGCATCAATTTTACTGGAATGTCAGGAAAGGCCATAATAAATCAATTAGATTAAAAGAAACATATCTGTCATGTTCATTTAATAGTGTATTGCACACTGTTGGTGTTCAACAAGGGTGTCATAACATGGATTGATAGAGCTGAAACACATTTAGCAGAATTTATGGGGCTTCATCAGATTTCATTACTTTGGATCAGTGTTCAAAGGGCTAAATAATGTGCAAGTGAGTGAGATTATGTGTTTTTAGTCATCTTTCAAGTGGGCTGATTTACATCTTCACCTTTGTGTCTTCATTTTTTGTTTTTATTTATTAATTTTGTATTTAGTGTAAGAGAGTTGAAAATCAGAAAACTTATTTGTAAGAGATGATGTTTGGCACAAAGCTTGATTAGTTTCCATAAGCAGTAGAGACAGTATATGACTGTAAACTGTAAATTAAAAATGAACCCCAGCTTGCTCCTGGTGGGTCAAAAATACCCTTAGCTGTAATAGACCAGGATGACACTTTAACTGTGAGTTAATCTCAGGACAGACTGTATAGAGACTTTTGTCCGTTAGTGTCTCTGTTTGTTGGTCACTGTTAACTACGATACAGTAATTTATCTGATAATTATCTACAGAAGAATTAAGGATAGAAATTAATTACAGGCATGAGTTGCTTCAGTATTGCTTGCTGTCATGTTTGGTATATCAGGTTTTATACATAGCCATTTCCTTTGCTGTGGCCTTGTATACAAAGTAGCTACATCACCACTCAATATAAACAGAGTGATGGTTGAGACATTTTATTATGTTTCCATAAGCAGTAGAGACAGTAGTAAATTAAAAAATAAAAATACCCGCATAGCGCCTCAGATGGTTGAGAGAAAAGAGAAAACTGAGATTCCATAAGTAATTCCAGCTAAGATGACAGATGTCTTCATCATCTTCATTTATCAATAGCACATCTTTACAAATCTGAGAGCAACTTCTGAGATCTGATAACAAATTTTCCATATTATCTTAATATTCTATTACTTTCTTTCTAATATAAGAAAAGTACCTCACAAAATCTTTACCAGTATGTGTTTTAAAACGCTAGATAGGTATAAAACTCATTTAGCCCATAATGTTCAAAGCAGTCAGTCTGTCCATCACAGGAAATAATATGCATTTGCTAAACTGTGATAAAATGAATTGATTTAGAGAGAAACATTTACTTTAGTGAGCAAAAATATTATACTGTATTATAATGAAAAATAATTATATAGTACAGCAGTTATAGTAGTAAAAGAGAGGTGTAGTTTTCATTACAGGTGTAGTTTTCATTGTAACAGAAAACCAATTTGTTTACCAATGAAGCTCAATTTGCTTTCTATTTGAATGGGCCATAAGAAACTCACAGGATCACCTACAGGCTTAGATTAGGTTGTAGTAATATGCATTGGACTGTATCATTGACCTAATACTAATATATACTCTTTGTAAGCCTCATACCTACAACATTAGCAGATGAAATGACAGTAGATACAGAATTAAGAGGGTCCAATCTCTGAATCACTCTCTGAGCCAATGCCAGATAACCTTTCCAGAGAACGGAAGAGGTAACTTTCTGAACCGGCTCCTCCATCAGACTCAGCCTCATCAAGCCTCTGAAATTTGGTTAAAATTCTTGCAAAGGAATAGATACAGAAACAAAGGTTACTAGGGGAATGACGCACACTTTTACGAGCAGGAAAAAGTAGAAAAACCTGAAATCTATATTTTGTTATGGTCAATGTAAGTGCTATGGCCATTACAGGTAGAAGCACTCATGACTCCTTTGTGTTTTCTAATTAGTTTAAATTAACAAAGTTAGATTAAAATAAACACACATTTACAAAATTCCAGTTCCTATGGTTAGTTAGGTATCATTTCAGCAAAGTTATAAAATTATCAAGTTTTAAAACAGAATGACATTTCTATCAATTTTACAGTTCTCTTGTAACAAATTTGAAAGTTGTAAGTATGTTGTCTACCATTTGTGGTTACAGATTGAAGAAATGCTTTAATGAATTACACATACACAAATAAATATAATCTGACTGATCCGAAAAAATTATCTCTCAAAACCTCAAACTGCTAAATCTCTAGCTGTTGATTCTGCAAAGTACAAATACACTTTAAAATTAATTGCATTAACAACTTTTTAAGGGAGGAAGATGGTCAGTAGAACAACAAGACAAGCAACATTTGTGTTCTTGCAAGGTACCAGGCAAGAGACTTCCAGGAAAAAATGGGAAATTCTTCTGTGAGTCACTGTAACTTTGACAGATACAATTCAATTTGGTTTATAGACTAATGAATTCCCACATAAGTCTCAGGTGGCCTGTAAAGTTCTTTTTTTGTATGAAACAAAGGCTGTACAGCGTGGCCTCGTATCATGTTTCAGGTGGAAACAAGATCTTGATGTACACTGGTTTGGACACATACATACTTACGTATTCTTACGTACGTATTTCTATTATCTTCTGTTTGTTTTATTTATTTAAATGGTTGTAAATTGATGACAATATTTCAGCATGATGTTAGTATAATACTCCTAAATAGATCATACATGCAAGTGTTAATACATCTTAAAATAAGTTTATAAGTTCATGGGGTTTACACTTGGCATTTCCTCCATAGTGTCATTTTCTGTGTAAATTACTAAATATGGCCTTTTATACTGGACAACGACTGATTGGGAACAAGTTAATTTTGCAGCAAGATGATGAGCCCAAGCAAGCTTCCTGGTTTTGTAAGGATTTTCTGATGAACAAAGTAGTTGCTGCAAAACTCTCTGTGATGGCTTGGTCAGCTCAGTCACCAGATCTGAACCTCATCAAGCTGGTGTGGGAGAAAGTGGACTGAAAATGTTTGGAAAAACTGCCCAACCGGCACAGCAGGCCTTTGGGAAGTTCTGCAAAAGGCCTGGAAGGAAATCACAGCTGGATGTCTGCAAAAAATCAGCAGAATTAAATTTGAAAAATGCACTTTTACAGGGCCCTGGTGGCTCAGCACATTGGGTTAGGATGCAAAAGGCAGCGGGTTCAAATCCCACCCCACCAGGCGTACCCCCACCCAGCCACCAGCGGCAACCTTGGTGCTGGTCTCAAGCCCGAAAAAAAATGGGAGGGTTGGGGTAGGAAGAGCATCTGGCATAAAAACAGATGCCGAATCAACTTGCAGAACATGTTCTGCTGTGGCGAAACCTGAAGGGTGAACACGCTTTAACAAGTGAAAACATTTTTGCTTTATTGCAATTTTACTTTTAGTTAAAAATGGAAATTTGTCATTTACTAATACATTCACACTGTTTGATGTGGCACTTCAGGGTGTGGTCAAGTACATCCTATTAAAAAAATGCAAAATGAATTAACTGGACATAATGTAAGAAAGGCAAAGACATGTATATTCTATATTTCACACTTACAAACCTTGAAGTCACAGAACTCTATGTAACTCTGCTCAGTATCAGTACAAGTGTATAAAATAATTTTTAAAGCTCTGAATGTTCCCAGAACCAGTGTCCTCAATAGCTATATATATATATATATATATATATATATATATATATATATATATATATATATATATATATATATATATATATATATATATATATATATATATATGTCTATTTATATCTTCAGAGACTCAGACAAAGAAGCGATGTCAGAATGTACTAAGACATGGACCAGCCATCGTTTCCTTTGGATTGTTTTTGTAATGTGACTTGCTGTGTGTCATTTACAGTATATCACCAGCATTACCTGTAAACTGGAGGCTTTGTTGGAAGCTGCCTCCTCCTATTCATGTCATTCTCTCCATAGCTCATGTTTCCTGAAATCAGAACAGATATCCCAGCAATTTGTCATACAGCTAAACCCATTTCTGTGGCGTTGTCTCACATTAGCATAACAGTCACTTTCTGCATCTGCTCAACACTTTTTTCAAGTGTATTCCAGTTAACCCATTCCATAATTCATGAGTTTATTTGCATGTTAATTAGTAAGTAGACTGAGATATGCCAGGCTTTAATTACTTATGGGTCTGAAAGGTCAGTTGAGTCAAGAGCTTGTGACAGATGATGAGCAAACAGAAAAAGAAAGACAGAAAAACATTGTGGGTTTCAATAGTTTTGCTCTCAGCATCTATATTCATGTCATGTCATTTCAACAAGAGTGAGCACACAGGGGCAACTTTAAGGTACAAATGTTCCTTGCTGGGTTTGTTCTTTTAAGGATACACCCCAAAATCATTTTCAAGTTTTATTTTAACTCCCTCACACAGACCCCACAAAGAGCATCATCAAATCCAACTTAAAACACTGATGCATTCACACACACTCCAGGGGAGTGGAGTGCGTATTACTGAAAGTCCATTTCAAGCTCAGATGTAAACAACTAAAAGCTCTTCACCACATGGTACCGACTTGACTCGACTCTACATGGCTTTTTTTGGTTTCTAATTGGGAAAAAATGTGGATAGTATCTGGTACTGCTACTTTCTATGGTACCACATCAAGGTGTTTTTTAGCTAAGATGATACTAAAAGTTGAAACACTGAAGGCTACTGACTGGTCAGATCGAAGTGTCACTGTGTAGATTTTTTTAAGCAGTCTTTGATCTTTCTGCTTTCAGTCTCTTCTGAAACTAAATGTATCTCCTTGCTGTGACAAACATATTGAGAATCAAGAACAGCATTCATTCAATATCCCCTATTGTTTCTGTGCAAGTTGCATTAACAAGGACGTTGCTGCAGTTTCATGTGGTGTTGTTATGACATCCAGCTACACTGTAGAGCTGCTACATCTGCAGTGGCAAACAAAGTACCTGGTACCAAACGCTGAGCTGGTACCATGCAGTGGGAAAGCACATTAATAAGTCAACAAATATTCTGTACAAATCAGCCACAACATTTGTGGCATTAGGGTTTTGGCGGACAGGTGTTGGCATTCGGATAATTCTGCAACTACACAGCTCCACACATAGCGAGCTGTGTGCGTACCTACACCTGTGAATCAATTTCATTAATCTGATGTTTCTTTGTAAAAGTCTCTGAAGACGCTACTCTTAAACTCATTAAATCCACTGGCTAAGTTGTGTTAAATCATCAGGCTGTAGCATAATGTCCACACAAAACTGTAATCATTCACATGCCCATTAAACATAATGATTTTTACAAAAGAGGCCACATCATGTAAGATTTCAAATAAATACTTTTACTCTGGACTCTACTGAAGGCCTCAGATGATTCACACACAGCTCTTCAGCTCTGTATGAATCAGTTTTTGCCTCTGTCTCTTTCAGTCTTTTTGGCAGATCTATAAAAACCCACATATGTCTGGTTCTGTTTCACAAATCTCAATCGTCATGGAAATCAGCATGTGCGCAAGCTTCATTCCCACTACTACAATTGATCATCAATGGCAGTAAAAATGCCCTTGAGCATCAGTTTGCATACCGATGCTTTTGCCCTCTTCACAACAAAAAGAAAGATCAAGGAAAAGGATTTGAAGTTTTATCACACATGACCTTTATGAATGTCTGTGGCCATCTGTAGCATTGGAACTACTGATTTATAACATATCATCACAACAGTAAACCACCATTGCTTTGACATTTCAATCTTCTTTATCAGATGTCTAAAAGATTTGCAGTGGCATATAGTGCTCATGTTTTAACAGACTTTATGAAGGTCCTCCTTCACAAATTTAGGCCATTTAATGTACATTTGATGTGCACATCAAATTGTAGATTTTATGGTTAAAGCAAATACAGTAATATTGACAAAACACCTAAACAAAGAATGTTCTAATATCAGGTTACAGGTGATCAGCTAAGTTGAGATGCAGTGTCTTGGACACTTCAACATGTGGCGGGGGAAGCCGGGAATCAAACCAACAGCCCCTAGAATTGGTGGATGACAGCTCTACGTCCTGATCTCCTGATCTGACAGCACAGGTACACTTTGGTGTCAGTAGCATGCTCCACAGTGACACCATGTGATGCCACTTTATATACACATAAAAACTGCTTGACAAAATCAATGTACTTCACATGTTAAGATCATCATTTAAGCACACAACATCTTTTACTAGAGTTTAACCCTGGTGGGCATTCAGACACTAACAATCATTGTAGGACTGTGGGGAACGTTTTGGGAGGATGGTTATGAATGATTTTGTGGTGTCTATACATTTCAAAAAGGAATTTCAAATTTGTACTCATTTTCAACTCAGTCTGTTCTGTTTCTGGATCTTGTTAATGAAGCAGCAGTTTCTTCTTTTCATGTTAGAGTTTAAATGTTTAGGTGATGAAATCCCAAAAGCAATTTTACAGTTATTATTTTCAAGGTGTTGAACAGAATGATCCTTACTCCTGCAAGACTAAGCTTTGAGACATGTTCAAACTTAGTTTTAAATGATTTGCAGGTCTTTTTTTGGAAATGATATTTGTAAATTGTAAAAATCAATTCAATTTGGAACCATGCAGTACATTTGAAACTCTATGTTCCAGACAACAGTATGTTTCCTCTGAGAGAAACTCTCTATAGTGTCTTAAACAGTGCAGCAAGCAGTGAGAGTTCGGGTTGAAGTGTTTAAAATAGTAATTCGGACAGGAGTATTGAGTCATTGCTGATTTGCAGTGTAGCAAATAGAATAAATGAAGTGTGACTTTAGTCTTGACAGACTATCTGTTATTTCTGTAAATAGTTTAACATCAGTAATATTGTGGGTGTTATTTGATTGATTCTGTCAGCTCTAATTAAAATGAGATGAAAATACTTGATATCTGATACTGAGCAATACAATGTAAATGAAACTTGACGTGGAGGCTCAGGGGAGATTCTCATTGACATGCTATATAATGACAAACAAAATGAAGTAATATTGGCAAGAAATATAGAAAACTAAACAAAGGGAAAGGAGCTTCACTTCTTGACCAAGCTGCTGATGACATCAACATGTGAACACGGTGGGATGGCCTGAAGGTTGTAAAGCACAGCGTGCAGTGGCCAAGGACACAGATGCTCAATTCTGTGCATCTTTACATATATTTAAATGTTTAATATTTAAACAATTCTTCAAAAAAAGGAGACATATAAAGATTAAAAAGTAATGTTGATTGATAATTATTTTCTAATTAACACTTTGGAATCCATATTTATCTGATTACGTTTATCTTGCTTTCATTGTCAGGGTTAGTTTTTTAGGTGGACCCAAGAGCAACGAGTTGTGAGGGGTTCGGTTAGACGAATGAGTTTTATTAATGATTTCAACACAGGACAGAGAAAAACAACCAACCAACAAATAAACTCACTCCTATAAAGGAGGACAAAGCTGGCAAATCCCAGAGGGATGACAACAAAACTAGAAACAAGGAATTAAGTCAGAATTTTACAAGGCCAGAAAATGACAAACTAGGAGGCGGAACTAAAGATATACATGGGTTAAACGAGTGGTGACCTGAAAACCCAGACAGTGAAACTAAACGAAGACACCAGGAAAACTGGGACTCAGACATTGGGAAGAGCTAAACATGAACGTAACATCAAAACCAGACTAACTTGCACTAGAAAACAAATAACACCCAAAGGTTAAGGCGACTACACAGGAAGCAACTGAGACACAGGGATCAAAAACAAATCAAACCTCAAACCAAAGATACAGGTAACAGAGTCCATATGAACCGGGTCAGGAGTCCAAGAATCATGAGTCAGGTAACCCAGAAGGCAACGTGTTGCACTGATGACAGGGACAAACAAAGACGATGATACGGCTAGGAACAGGGGACAGGACGTGGAGAAAAAGGGTAAGAAAATAAAAGTCCAGGGCAGGCAGTGAATGTGAGGGTCAGATCATGACATTCATTGAGTGTTTCCTCTTGTTTACCATCAAAAATGTATTTGTATTAAATCTAAAATTATTGGCACACTTTAGAAGTTAAAAATCAATATCTCATCTATGTGTTTTCCAACATTTCTGTCTTTGATCTGTAAATCTAATTTGATATTTTCACACTGATAAAGAAAGTATAATTTCTGTTTCCCTTAAAATCACCCCAAATTATGTCAGCAGCTGTTTTGTTCCACGAACACATTTGTCATAATAAAGTCATCTATTTTCATGTTAACACATCTTATGAAAGTCTTAAAGTCTCACTGACTTTATTTTCTGTTGGCACAATGGGAGATAAAGATATAATCAATTCTTGAACAGCTCTGCGAATAATAATTTCAGGATCAGGTTTATTGTTACTTCTTTATGGTTCCCAGTGCAACAGTGAACAGACAAAGGGTTGGTGGTAAATAATAAATGGCTAAAAATATATCTATAGACCAAATCTAAAAGCTTTAGGACTATTTCTAAGAGCAAAGGCCTCACAGTCTGAAGCATAAAAGCATTACTGGAAACAATGTAAATAAAGCGTTTTCTCCCTTTCTAGTAAATGTGACATTCTAGTAGAATGCCAGCAGTTGTTGTATTTGGTGCTTAAGTTGTTGAGGATCCACACAGTTTGAGGAAGAAGCGTGTACATGGCCTGGCAGGTGAATTCTTGACACTATGGTTCCTGTCGACTGTCTTTGTTATGGTGCCATTGATAGTGAGCATAATGTAGACTTTCCAACAAATGCTTCGGTCTAGATGCCCATGTAAGTCATTTGTCCCTACATTTTCATAAAAGACAATAGAAGCCTCTGTTGAAAAGACCTCCCCATGGCATAAGGTGTCTGGTGAATCTTCAGCCCTTTGCGATTAGACAGTGAAATGGCAGCTGTTGTCTCTAACAGTGGCTCCAAAACATTTATAACATTAGATCTGTGGTTGGGTTTAAAGCAATGAACAAACATGGTTGTGTATATTAAAAATGTCATGGTTAGACTGAAAATAACTGTCTCTTCAACCGTTTTCCTAGTTACAATTAAAATAACAAAGGAAAGTAGTTTCAAACTGGAGTTGAACTCTGATCTCCTTTGGGAAAGTTCAGAAGTTTTTGACCCACCTCCCCACAATAGTTTGTATCTCTGAATACTCTGCGAATGCTTCATGTTCCAGTTGTAATAAGCATCTGTCACTTATTTTGTGCTGTTGTATTTTACAGAGGAGAGACTTCATCAATAATAACCCTTCTTATGATGAGGAAAAGGTTGTCATACACCACACAAGCTGTTTTATTATTGTTATCACTATGCTTAATGATGCCAACAGAGCTGGATGATGCAGTAAAGCCATATGTTAACACTGTTAACAGTTTTTGACTGACCACACAGTCCTGTGATGTGGTGCAGGTTTGACTGCTGATCTTTACTCAATATGTCACATTGATGAAGAAGTCCTGGACCCATTTGCAGAGGGAATTGGTGGGTGGGTGCTGGGGCCTAGCGGTTTCATCTTAATAATTGGAATTTGTTGGATGATTGCACTGAATTGCATCCTAATATGCATGTTCCTTTTCTCTAGATGGATTAATGAATTATTTTAACAGGCAGTGAGGGGCTTTCGAGTCCAAATCTATAAACCCTCTGCTGTCAAAGTTTTTATTGATTCTTTTAGCAAAATTGTGTTTTGCTTCTTTGATGCCATGTAACAGATTCGTTTATACTGCTTTGAGCATTGCCTCCTCCCGGGGGAGAATGTGAATGCATCACCTCAGATTCTCAGCAACATCAGAACCTCATCTGGAATAAGTGTAGCCTTCTGTTATAGGAAGTATCATTCATGTATCTTTAAACCTTCCATTTCTGAAAACATTGCCTGTCCATTTTTCCAAATGTATGATTAAAGTCCCCTCTTGTACAAACATAGATCCTCTGTTTGTCCTTGTTATGTCAGAGCCAAAAGATGGCTGTGATCCTCTGATGGCTGGATGAGTGCTGGAATATCCACTTAAGGCTGAGCCAATCTCTTCCTTTTGCATATCACTGCAGCATCACTTAACATTTCACCTCAACACTTCAACTTCACAGTGTTATAAAACTGACACATACTACCCACTAAAGGAAATGGGAGCATGAAATTGCCCATAAATCATAACAACTACTGCTCTCAAGAAAAACGCTGATGAGTTCTCAACTTGGGTATAAATATTATGACTCAACGACGATGCGTGTGTGTGTGTGTGTGTGTGTGTGTGTGTGCAGCTGGCAATCAACCCAAGTGCAGATTGTCGTTGGTTTTATCAAACAGATAATATCATGTGATCATATCAAAGTAATTTGCAGGAAGGTGCCAGAGAACAGTTAGTTAGTGAAACAGGTTGAGTTTTAGTACCCAAGTCAAAGTAGTAGGCATTAGGCTCTACTGTTGGTTCAGAGAATAAGGAGCCAAACATGTATATTCTTTACATATAACATAAAATAGTTTACTTTAGGTTTACAGTTCTGCAGCTGCAGCACAAACCCACAAGAAGCAAACCGAGAAAGGACACGGTTAATAAAACAGAGCAGTGAGAGTAGTTTCACTGAGAGTTTCAACTCTCTTAGGCTGAAACACCCTGATCACATTCAAACCTGGAGCAGTTGGGATTAAGGTTCTTTCTCACCACACAATGTTTGATGATGCAGGGCCATTTGATGCTTTTTACTTGTCCAAACAAATTCAGTTTTTCTAGTCTGATGGACAGAACTGGTGACCACAAGCTCACTTCACTGACCATTAGGCCACTGATACGCAAACACAGTATGTTACTGGACATACTTCATACTTTAACTATATTTCAGATCCAAATATTGTGCTTTTATTTTACTACATTTATTCAGTAACTACAGTTACTAGTTACGTCTCAGACGCTGACTAATAAAACTAAATACAGTATAATCTTCAGACTTTATTGATCCATGGTGTAAAATTCACAAGCTACCCAGCAGTATTTAAAGGACACCTTCACTGATTTTGACCTTGCTTCTTTTGGTTCAAGTGTGGGTAGTACATGTGCATAAATGCTATTAATCTTCCCTTTGACTTCCTTATATTAAAATAGTTCTGTACTTCTAGCTAAAAATGCCCACAGATGACATCACCTGGAGGAACCTTCAGTTCAGATGATGTCATCTTGTTGCTCACACTATAAAATTTGTGATGATAGTCAACCTGCTTTTCCAAAATTCCCCAGATGACATCATCTGAACTGCTAATTATAAAAAACTCCTTCGGGTGATGTCACCTGGAGGAGTCTTTCAGCAAGAAGCAGGGAAATATTTTAGTATTGGGAAGTCAGAGGGAGGTTTAAAAGCATTGACGTACATTTAAATCCTAAATTAAAGCCATAGAAAGCAAGTTGGGAATTAGTAAAGTCTGCCTTTGAGGTATCATCACAAATATGGTGTAAGTATGGTGTATGAGTAATTAGAATATCATATATAATAATATCATTTTCACTGATGTAAAATTATTCAGACTAAATTCAAATGTAAAAGTTCGGAGGCCTGTTACTTGAACAGGATTTGTGTAACAGGTTAGAAAAGGATCATAAAGCAGCTTAATGAAGTAAAAAATAGTGGTGAATTCAGTTACCTGTTTATATACATGTTTTAAATCAACTTTAGCCTCAACCATAACCTAAACCTAACCACACACGGGACACTGGATTCAAACTCGGCTCTCAGCCATAACAGTTGTGCACTTACTCCCACCATCCACCTGAACACTGCTGCAACTGTTTCCATTAATAAATGTGGCATTTTCCTTGCTTTGAAAATGTTTGTTGGGTATGTTGGATATACTTTATTAATAAACACAGGTAAGTTGCAGACAGGCTATTACTCAGGGTTAACACTTCAACATGTGGCCAAGAGGATCCAATAATAAACACAATAATAAACACCATAGAGACACTGTCTCTATGGTTTGCATCACAAAATCATCCACTGACAGCTTATGTTTGCCCACCTGGTTGGGAAGCCAGCCACAACCTTTACCCATTCTAGACAAAACCTTTCAACTATCAGAAGACAACAAGCAACCAAGTAAAAAATCATTATGCAGCTTCTATGGCTTCTGGTGACTCAGTGAATATGGCATTAAGCTGGGAATTGTCCTGGTTCAAATCCCAGCGGATACACCAGGTGTGTTCTTGAGCAAGAAACTCAGCTGTAGCTCCCTGGACACTGACTGTGGCTGCCCACTTCTCCCCCCTCGAGGGACATGGCTTAAATGCAGAAAACAACTTTCATTGTAACATGTATATGTGCTCAATGATGATGAATACAGCCTCTGTGCTGTGTTTTTGGCCGCTGTTTACATCCTCCCCAAGCTAACTCCATGGCAGCACTCAGTAAACTCCATGACGTCATCAGCGCGTTAAAAACGGCTCATCCTGACGCTGTTTTTATTGTTGCTGGCGACTTCAACCAGTGTAGTTTACGGACTGTATTCCCCAAATACCACCAGCATGTGGACATTCCCACCCGTGATAAGAACACTCTTGATCCTGTTTACAGTAACATACTACATGGTGCATACAGGGCTGCACCCCACCCCCACTTCGGACACTCAGACCACATCTCTTTGTTCCTGTACCCTGCTTACAGACAAAGACAGAAACAAACACACCCTGTCACCAAACAGGTTAAACTCTGGACCCCAGAGACTGAGAGCACCTTGCAGGACTGTTTTGCTCTGACAGACTGGGATGTGTTTAAAGCTGCAGCCACTCTGGAGGACTCTTCCGTTAGCGTACAGGATTATGCTGAGTATGTGACTGGGTACATCAGCAGCATGCTGCGTTTTTATTTCTATTTTTATTTTACTTTACTGTATGACATTTAGAGTGAACGGCAAAGAAAGAATTTCATTGTGCAGGGAAACATGCTTTCTGTCTTTGCATATGACAATAAACACTTTGAATCTCTTGAATCTTTTCTTCTTAATTGGATTTTCACATTGTGCATTGCAGTAAGTGGCCTAAGCACAAGGTAAACTAATTTAGTCAGAGACCAAAGTAGGAGACTGTCGCCTTCTGCCTTTTCTGTTCTACACTTTAAGCTGATCTCCTGACAACACAAACAGCTGTCTCTATGTCCATTTCCAGTTGATTAGAAAAGCTTTTATTAAAACATAGCAAATATATTCTAATCCTTTCAGAATAAAAGCATCCTACTGTATGTTTGCCCAGTGGAAAGTTTTAAATATGAAGCAGCAATAAAGGTTTGATTTCCATCAGTAATAACTTGATAGATCCAAAAAAGTAGATAGTCAGTAAACAATATCTACTTTCTCTTTAACACAGACACCACAAGTTCAGCCACTGAGGATATGGACAAGGGGAGAGACCTGACTGTGGTTGGCTCTAATACTTAGCAGGACCACAGCAGTACAGCTATCTCCTGCTGAGGTGGAAACGTATGTTGTCACAGTGTGGCTAAAGCAGAACACAAAAAAACGAACAGGGTTTAGATGAAATGGGAATCAAGTAAACTAATTCTAGTGAAAGACAAGTCGGCATGAGTAAACTTTAGCAGGGTCTTAGGGGTTTAACTTTCTGAAAAACCATCAAAACATAAAAATAGAACAATACACAGCTGGAAGTCTTCGTCTTTGAGAAACGTCCTCCTGCTGTTCCTTTCTATTGCATGACAGTTCTCAAAGAGCCAGAGAATGAAATAATGGATTTGGCAGAAAATGAGAATCAATGCTAACAATAGAAAGGCAGAGGCTAATTGAGTCCAATCTACAGCAGGCTGGATTAATTAAGGGGCAGGGGAGATGGCCCATGGATTTAGCTTCTAACGATCATTCTAATTGGACAACAAGATTGGCAACGATTGGTATATTGTGTCTGTTTACAGAAATAAATTAAAACAGGACTGATGCATTTTAGAAAAGTTTTTGTACAGATTTAGGTGAAACTTAGGAATAAGGGAGGACTAACAGTTTTCCACAAAGTGTGTCCATTGAAATTAGTTTCAATTATTAAATCTTCAACAACATCCTACAGTTTATTGTGTGTTTAATTTTGCTTTTATTTGGAATGAAAAGCAGAAAACAATCAATAAGGCAATCTGTCATCAATAAAACAAATATTGTGTTAAGTAAATCTTTTTGTGCTTTTCATAGAAATTATTTTTGAGCTTGATAATTGGTTTGCTTCCATAGGGCTTTTAATGGATTTTACAATGTTCCCACACTCACACACACACGTTGGTATGACCCATTGGGAGCAAGTTCAGAGACTTGCCTAAGAAAACTTCGGAGGGGTAGTTGAACTATTGGCCCTGTTTTACTTGGACAACTGCTCTGTCAACGGAGCTTGCATTAATACAGC
Organism: Channa maculata; assembly: GCA_020496755.1. Lineage (NCBI taxonomy): Eukaryota > Metazoa > Chordata > Actinopteri > Anabantiformes > Channidae > Channa > Channa maculata. The sequence continues at coordinate 21,603,045 of CM035616.1, read as the reverse complement.
AGTCAACATAGGTGTTTTAAAACCTATTAATCATGTCCAGCATTACAATATTCCCATGCTAACCCCTGTCTACCTCAACATTAAAACCACCAGCTAAAGTTAATGTTGTGGTTGCTCAGGGTATGTAACATACTGTATATTTCACTAAAAATTATTTTCTGTTTAGTCAGAGTTTATCATCATCCAACTGATACCTGACTGAAAAATACAAGCATCTGTAGGCAAATAACAAGCTGTACCAGCATGCTGGTGTGTGTTTGAAGGACAAACAGCACCAATAAATCATGACTGACTGTGGGACTTCTAGTGTGGGCGTGCAGGTAAACAGCTGGTGCAGATAGTGAAACAGGGACAAATAAGTCCAGATGTCTTTGAGACTTTAAACAGCCAAAAAGTAGCAGTGCTTGTATGACAAACAACAACTACTAAGTGGTTGGAAGAATTAGGAAGAGTGTAACAAACCCCATTTCTAAAAAAATGGATTGCTGTAAAAAGACACCAGCAAAATGTCTTTAAAAAAGTTGGGACAGAGTCAACAAAAGAATTACTGCTAACAAACCACCTAGTACCACATCTCAAAACTAATGAGGTCAATTGCCAGCACACCAGATATAACTTCATGTCCTCTCTCACTACATCCAGAAATGTCCTCTTTGGTCTTCCTCTAGACCTCCTGCCTGGCAGCTCCAACCTCAGCATCCTTCTACTGATACATTCACAGTTTCTCCTCTGAACATGTCCCAACCACCTCAACCTGGCCTCTCTGACTTTATCTCTGAAACATCTAACATGAGCTGTTACACAGCACATAATTTAATAAACGTGTAAGTGTACTGCATGTGTAGCTTTTACCCTCTATGCATAATTGTGAGTCTGTGTTGACCTGTGTTGATCTGTGTTGAGAAAATCCCAAATGAATGAAACCATGTGCACCCTGTGGATTCACTACATGGACTCAGTCTCTCAAAAGCCACTGTGACTGAACATCATTTGTTGCAGCATGTAAACAATAAGTTTGATGAACATTGGCAATACATTCTTTAATCAGATGAACCCAAATTACGTGTGTGGATCAGATGGAGTCTAGCATGTTTGGTGTGGACCTGAACAAGACTACTACATAGTGCTAATTGTGAAACACACAGGGTGGAAGTGCGTTGATATTTTGACAGTTTGTATATAAGGATGGACCCAAGTAAGACAGTGACAGAAAGTAAGAGTAAATGGAGTTTATTAGGATACAAAACAATGGAACACAGGGCCAGAATAACGAAAAATAACTCCAGAGGAGGTCAAAATCTACACATTGACAAAACTAGACAAAGTGACTAAACACAGGTAAGGCTGTTCTAAGAATACCTCACCATAGCGCCGCTTACCAATGAGCTGCATCTAATTTTTTTGTTGCTAGTTCTTTTTCATAGTTATTGTGAGAAATCATTACCATGATCGGTGTCTTCACATAGATGAATATCGTATCATTTACTTAATTATTAATAATAACATATAATCAAAGGTAAATTGAGCAAATTTGTTATTTCAAAAGTGTGTATCAAAGAAGTAGCTCTCAGTTTCAAAAAGGTTGGTGACCCCTGTGCTAGACTGTAAAGTGGAATGGGCCTGGTGAAAGTAGAACCAAAGGAGACAACAGAAATATTACAAAGGTTCAGTGAAACTTAAGAGAAACATGACAAATGGGAAATGATCCTAACCAGGAACAAATACAAATCTATGTCAAGGAAATAGATATGCAGGAGACAAATTAGGAGACAAATTAGTAAGTGGAGTTCAAAGTAAAACATGAAAGTGGTAAGAGTATCTAGAAGTGACCTTCACTGCTCCCGGGAACCGGGATAAACAAATATAACAGCGTGGGAAACCAGAAACCAAACCTCAGTCTAAAAGCTCAGGAAACAGTCCAACAGGGACAAATTAAAACCAGGAAGTCTGTTGTATAAGGGGAGACTGAAGGCGAGGATCTTGCAGGGGGTTTAAATGGACATTGGCAAAGGTGAAAGCAATGAGTAGTAAGAGACAGGAGACCCTTTCTCCCAGTGGCCATTAAACTGTTCACCTCATCACCAAATGGACAATTGGTATTGGTTTTATTTCATTTATTTTATTTATTTTTTTACCCTTTTATCAGTAGTTTGTATTTGTTGATTGTCTTGGTTTGGTGGATTTTCTTTTCCTTTCTTTTAACTTTTCACACAGAGACCTGCTGCAACAAGCCAACGCAATTTCCCTATAGGATCAATAAAGTTGCTGAATATTGAATCTTGAATCATAAATCTTAAAGTTGCCAGAGAGAACAATGGAAACAGGAACTGTGAGAGTAGGACTGGAGAGGGAGGTAGAGAAAAAGCAAGATTGAGAGGGAAAGACAGAGAATGGCAGTGCAGGTATGGGAATGGACGGGGAAATGGGTTTAAGAGTGGGCAGAAGATGGTTAAGTACTCGATAGTGTTGCCCCTCTAAAAAAGAAGGCAGTAAATCAGCAGAGGCGATCTCCATGGTATAGTTCACAAACACGCAACTTAAAACAGGAAACACGAAAGTTAGAAAGGAAGTAGCGTTCCAGAAAGTTAGAAGAATCTCATTTAGCCTGGAAAAATAGTTTAAAAACGTACAAAAAAGCTCTCAGTGATGCCAGAACAGCATATTATTCATCATTAATAGAAGAAAACAAGAACAACCCCCGGTTTCTGTTCAGCACTGTAGCCAGGCTGACTAAGAGCCATAGTTCTGTTGAGCCTACTATTCCCTTAACTTTGAGCAGCAATGACTTCATGACCTTCTTTATGAATAAAATTGTAGCTATTAGAGAAAGTATTCACCAGATCCTCCCCCCAAAAATTACAGATAGATCTTCATGTACAGCAGTGCTAGAATCATGGATAAGGCCCCAATCCCTGTTAGACTGCTTTTTACCCATAGATCTCTCTGAGCTAACTTCAATTATTACCTCATCTAAACCAACAACCTGTCTGCTAGACCCTATTCCAACTAAGCTGCTCAAGGAAGCTTTACCCTTAATAGATACATTCATATTAGATATCATCAATCTATCTTTAGAAACAGGCTATGTACCACAGGCCTATAAGGTAGCTGTAATTAAACCATTACTTAAAAAACCCTGTCTTGACCCAGGTGTTTTAGCCAATTACAGACCAATATCTAATCTCCCCTTTATTTCTAAAATAATTGAAAAAGTAGTCGCAAAACAATTATGTGATCACCTTCATAGGAATAATTTGTATGAAGACTTTCAGTCAGGATTTAGAGTTCATCATAGTACAGAAACAGCACTGGTAAAAGTCACCAACGATCTTCTCATGGCCTCAGATAATGGACTCATCTCTATACTTGTTCTGTTAGATCTTAGTGCCGCATTTGATACCATTGATCATAACATTTTATTACAGAGACTGGAACATGAAATTGGAATTACAGGAACTGCACTAGGTTGGTTTAAATCTTATCTGTCTGATAGATTTCAATTTGTTCATGTTAATGATGAATCCTCCATGCACACAAAGGTTAGCTATGGAGTTCCACAAGGCTCTGTGTTAGGACAAATACTTTTTACTTTATATATGTCTCCTTTAGGCAACATTATCAGAAAACACTCCATAAATTTCCACTGCTATGCTGATGATACCCAGCTATATTTATCTATGGAACCAGATGAAAATAATCAGTTAATAAAACTTCAAGCATGCCCACAAGACATAAAGGCCTGGATGTCCCACAATTTTTACTTCTAAACTCAGACAAAACTGAAGTCATAGTATTTGGGCCCAAAAATCTCAGAAATATGACATCCAACCATATTGTTACCCTAGATGGCATAAGTCTGGCCTCCAGTACTACTGCAAGGAACCTTGGAGTTATTTTTGATCAGGATCTGTCCTTTAAGTCACATATAAAACAAATCTCTAGAACAGCCTTCTTCCACCTACGGAACATTGCCAAAATTAGGAGCATACTGTCTCAAAGTGATGCCGAAAAACTGGTCCATGCATTTGTTACTTCTAGGTTGGACTACTGTAATTCCCTACTTTCAGGATGTCCCAGTAACTCCCTAAAGAGCCTGCAATTAATCCAAAATGCTGCAGCAAGAGTGCTGACTGGAACTAGCAAGAGAGATCATATTTCATCTTCACTAGCTTCTCTCCATTGGCTTCCTATTAAATTTAGAATAGAATTTAAAACCCTGCTTCTTACATATAAAGCTCTGAATGGTCAGACTCCATCATATATAGAAGATCTCATAGCACCATATCATCCCAGTAGACCACTTCGCTCTCAGAATGCAGGCCTACTTGTGGTTCCCAGAATTTCCAAAAGTAGAATGGGAGGTAAAGCCTTTAGCTATCAAGCTCCTCTCTTGTGGAACCAGCTCCCAGTTCAGATTCGGAAGCAGACACCCTCTCTACTTTTAAGTCTAGGCTTAAAACCTTCCTTTTAATAAAGCATATAGTTAGTTATAGTTATGCTGCCATAGGCTTAGACTGCTGGGGACCCACCCCAATGCACTGAGCTCCTTTCCTCCTCTTGACCATCTCTCCTCTCCTCTCACCCCGCAATTGTCACCACTGTATGTCATTAACTCTGTGTGTTCTCTCCGTAGTTGTCTTTGTCCTCCTCTGTCCCCTCTCTCTGTCCCTTTCTGCAGGTGTCCCCGGCTTTGAAGCTGTGTGTCTTCCAGCGTGCAGCTACTGGTCCTACCAATTTGCCCGATGTTTTGTTGTTGCTTTTTGTTGCTCTGTTCTTTTCTCTCTCCCCTTTCCACTCACCCCAACCGGTCGAGGCAGATGGCCGTCCACCCTGAGCCTGGTTCTGCTGGAGGTTTCTTCCGTTAAAGGGAGTTTTTCCTCTCCACTGTTGCCTATGGCTTACTCCAGGGGGAATTGTTGGGTTCTCTTTATATATCTTTATAATCTTGACTTTATTCTGTAAAGTGCCCTGAGATGACTTTGTTGTGAATTGGCGCTATATAAATAAAGTTGAATTGAATTGAATTAAGGGTGAAGGTAAACAGAGTCCAGAGTGGGAATCATGACAGATATAGAGCAACAAGAGATCAAAAGGAGACATGAAATTTACAGATGCACTATGAACACTGAACGTAAAGTAAAAGAATGAAAAGATGACTCCCAGTTATGCAAAGCTTGGCAGAAGATTTTTAAAAAGGAAAATAAAAATTCTGGGAACGAGGCCTAATAGAAAAGGCCTTACTTAGGAGGTTTTAGAGCTATTTAGGGCAGTGATTCTCAATTCTGGTCCTTAAAGGCCTCCTGCCCTTGTTTTCCTACTATCCCTGTGTAGGAAAGTAGCGCGGTCGTCCACCAATCCTGTAGTTTTTGGTTCAATCCCCGTCTCCTCCAATCAAGTGTCCTTGAGCAAGTCACCCTGTTGAGTCTTGGCCAGCTGCTGGCCCATCAACGTGTGAGTGTGTGTGATGTAAAGCCCTTTGAGTGCTAGAAAAGCCCTATATAAGTGCAGATCATTTACAATTCAGTCCATTGGAACCTGGAAGATACTACGTCACATTTTCTTTCCCCACCCTTATCTAAGATGGTATTACCTAAGCTTCAGGTCCAGCTTGTACCCTGGACTGAACAGGGTTGCACTCCAGTCTATCTCAGGACCAACACAAAGAGACAGAACCATTCACTCTAATTTGGAAGATAAGATCATGGGAGAATTTGGCCTAACTGACACCAGAATATGTTGGAAATATCCAAATTTGCACAAATAATGAAAGAAATTAAAAACATTGATTTATTGATGTGTCATACATTTCTCTTCTTTACTTAAGTGTCATCCTTTTTTCAGGGTCTGTTGCACTACTTCACATCTTTATACACAGTTCTGCCCTCCAGTTCTACAGACTTGGAGAGACACCTTGCAAAGTGGCATGTTTGTAATCGACAGGTGAAGACACTCAATTGTGAATGGCAACGTCTTATTGTTTCCCATCAACTCTCGGGTCTACTATTAAAATAAACTTTAACTGCCCTTGTGCACACACAGAAACAATGCTCACCCCCTCCCCAAACAAAAAAAACCCCAAAAAAACAACCAAAGACAAAACAAGACAAAAAAAAAAAAAAAAAGAACAGGATGCAAAAGCATGTAGCTAAAAGTAAGCCTGTGCAATAAGCATTAGTCAGTATGAACCACCACTTACACACATTCAATGCGTGAGATGCTGCCAGGCTTCTTAAAATTCCAGCATTAAACAAAGAGATGACTCTGATGAAGGGAAATAAACCTCAGGGGTTAGTGTCTCTGCAAAAAGACAGCATTTTTGTCTGTTCTGCTGCTGTGTAAACTCCAGTGGCTGCAGGAAGAGATGGATCCACACGGCTGCAGTCTCTGTGGAAGCCTTCATTGCCATGGAGCTCAGGCTCCATGAGACCCCTGATCAGAATCCAATCACGGCAGCCGTCTGTGTGTGCTCTCTGAGAACACCAGCCACCCAGGAGACCGGCTGCTGCTGGCCTCTCTGTCGACACAAATCTAATGCAGATCCATCTCAGGCTTCTGCTGCCAGCCTCCTACAGCTCAATGACATACTGGTGCTTAACAACAGCAGTCCGGACAGTGTCTCAGCAGATGGTCTGTTTTTCATTCTTACTGTATGCTTACTGTTATGAATGAGCCGTCTTTGGTTTAGACTGCAAAACAAGAAGACTCTGTTTCTATGTAATAGAAAACTTAAGAAGACTGATACCACTGCTCATAACATATCTGGCCACACCTTACCAATAACAATAATATATGATATCTTGTTTATAAAATCTCCAAGCCTCCAGAAAGTGACGGTGCAGCAGAAAAGTAGCCTAACTAGCTCCGCTAACCTGCTGATGACTGTAGCTTCATGTTTACAGTGCAAACGTGGGAGTGGCAGCCATCAGCCAACAGCAGTCTCATATAACACTGACTAAGAAAGACCAAAATAAGCGTAATCCAAAAAAAAAAAAAAAAAAATCACACTCTTCATTTAATATGTGTTTTGACTGACATAAAGTAAATTTCCCATCAGTAGAAATGCTGACAATCTCACTTTAACATACAATTTCATGCAACAGGATCCAAATCTGCTCTAGCAGCAATTACGGCAGTGATGCAAAGATGTGTTTGCCGATGTTTTAGTTTGAGCCTAAAATGAAATGTGCTTTAATCACAAACTACCTGACTACAGTTAGTTCACACACACACACACACACACACACACACTACCCCCAACACTTTGAAGGATAACTTTGGTTATCCACAATCACCACACTTAAAATATTTAAAATATTTTAAACCATTTATCATTTTCCTCTTACATCACAATTATGTTTGTGCTGCCCTATCACATAAAATCCCAATAAAATACATTTACATTTGTGGCTGTAACATGACAAAATGTGGAAAATTTCAAGGGATATAAATATTTTTGCAAGGCACTGTAAGTAGCATTCCACCATGGATTTTTTTCTGTTAAACACTTTGTATTAGCTCTGTCTCCCTCTCTCCTTTTCTCTCTCCCCTGCATCTGTCACTGTAGCAACATGAACACAGTAAAAAAAACTAAACAAAACAGAAGGTTGCAGTTAAAATCTGTGAGCCATGTTTCCAAAAAAGGAAGAGGTGGTGGAGTAATCAGATTACCGATTTGCTACATGTATACATGGAAAGCTGATTTATCTGAGTATCCTGGTTACTCACAGTAGGTGATCCTTAAATTATCTCTACTCACATTAGATTCAAGACTCAACATTCAATAACTTCATTGATCCCATAGGCAAATTGTGTTGTCTTGTTACATCTGGTCTCTGCGTGAAAAGTAAAAAGAAAGGAAAAGAACATCCACTAAACCAAGACAACAAACAAGTACAAACTATTGATCAATAAATCAGAAAAAAACCCAACTGGAGGAGTAAAAATGAATGACATAAAAATAATAAATTTAATAAAAACAATACTAATTGTCCATTTAGGGATGAGTTGAACAATTTAATGGCCACTAGGAGAAATGATCTCCTGTGTTGTTCTGTGGGGCACTTGACTTTGATCAGTCTCTGAATGAAAGTGCTCCTCGCTGCAGCCAGCACACAGTGGAGTGGGTGGGTGGGATTGTCTTGGAGAGAGTTGCATGATTAAAGTCAGCTGAGATCATAAAGAGGGCGTCAGGTTGTCGGATCTGGAGTCTGGCTGTGTTCGAGTGAATGACGTCACATGCGCCGTCTGAGGAGGCAGAGGCAGGAATATAGACGGCTATCAGTGAGGCGTGACAGCACTCAGTGGGCATATTATAAGAACGAAGGTCCACTGCCAACTGTTCGATGTTCAGGCAACAGACTTTCTTTCATAGTAACATGACCAGAAAGACAGCACCTGTTGTTATAGTACATAACCATCCTTTCCTCTCTCCTGCATTGTGTTGGGCATATTGTCCTGCAGACATGTCTCTGTGAACCACATTAGTCTAAACTCTCCACATTATCCTTCCTCACCAGTGCAGTCAATTCGTCCACCTTGTTCTCCAGAGACCTCACGTTGCCCATAATAAGAAATGGGAAACGAATCTTCTCTCCCTCGCTCCGCTGTTTTCTTTTCCACCTCTCCGCTTTTTACCTGCTATTCGAGTTCTCGCTGTTTTCTTTCTTTGCAAATTCGGGATGAAATTTAAATCCACGGTGTCGGTCTGCTGCAGCCCGATCAGTTGTTCCCGACTGTAAACACCTGAGCGGCTCCAGCTGCAAACAGCTGGTCACAGCGTGAAGCAGAGAAAGTTCCGCGATGTTAAAAACAAAACTGAAAACTCCTCCAACCGCTTACCCTAAGCTTTACACAATAAACTGGATACTTTACTATACTATAATAATTATTATTGTTTTTTTGTCCTTTCGGCCTCTCCCGTGAGTTCAGACTTTACTATACTATAATACTAAACTAAAATATGAAAAAGGAAGAATAAATTAAACAAAAAGAAGAAAAACTGGCCAGTGGTATATCAGACCTCTGTTGTTATCTAAAAGATATTGAAAGCACATTTCCTAATTCCAAGATGTGTTATTAAACCTCTTAGTGCAACTGGAGCAGCTTCAATCTGCTGTAAACAAAACACTGATTTCCACAGCCTACTTTTTATTTCCTATCATACCTCCATGACATTCTATGCATGTGCGAGCCCTTGCTGAAATCTGTGTACATCCCGGTATGACAATGGATCTGACACAGATAGTGTCAGCGAGGAGAATAATGTCTCTTTGTCGTAAATCATTGTCGCTATGGTAAAAATTCTTCAGTGGTTTAAGAGGAGTAACATGAGCATGCAATAACTTCATAAACCAGTGCAGGCAATAATTGGATTGTTGTGATGTGAATCTTTTTTTCAAATGAGAAGCGTGCTCTGTTTCTGTATAAGAATCCAATTTTAATTTTTAATGTTTGAGCTTGATGTCCAACTGGGCTGATTCAATGACATTTTCATTTAAAGCATCTGTAGGACTGAGAACAGCAGAAGTTCAAAGAGATTTTGGTGATTAAAATAGACTTTAAATTAAACTGGGAAAATTAGGCCTGGTTTGTGGTGGTGCTGATGGCACAATGTGGTATCATCAGCATAAAAAAGTGCATTACACTGCCAGGGGATTATTGACACCTTTGTCAACTATCTGGGAAGTTGATTTGATCACCTCAGCAATAGCAGCACTTACATAAAGCAGCTTATTTAACATAATGTTATCGCCAACATAAAAAGCCTTTGTGAACTCTACAGAGTTTTACAATGATGGTGTCGTCTTCTATCTGAGCTCCGCATGTTGCATTTTATTGTCTTTTCATTTCATTCAGCATTACTTTCTCAAAAATTCTTTAAAGAGAAGATTATTGGTTCCTTATAAGAGTGGGAGACAAAGTGAAGGCATGTGTCCTTTAACCAAAAAATTAAGCTGATAAAAAAGGATGTAGTACTGCTACTACAAATAATACTAATAAAAGTAATAATGATAATAATAATAATATGTTTAATGAAGAAGGGAAACAGGGCTGAAGAAAACTGCAGTTATCCATAGACGATGAGACACACCAAATAAAAAAAACAGTTCATATATATCTCTGTGATCTGTAAATACCAGGGATGCAATTGAGAGAATAATATGTCAATTATTATTATCATCAGATGTGTTACAGAGATGTAGATTCTGTTATTATGATAAAACAGAGAAGGATTGCAACTTCATGTGAATAGCAGTTCAACAGTGATGGCAACACTAGCAAAGACAACAAGAAATACCATTTGTCTTCACACAGGTAAAAAATGAAATTCAGTTAAAGTCCTTCAAATGTAAAATGGTTTTTGCTTCTTTACTGTGATGTATGTAAAGTAACGTGTTGCAGAGAAGAGAAGCTAACAGTGATAGAAGTAAAAAACTACTAAGAATTATGGTTTTAAAAAGAAATTCATTACACTGATCTTGCTCCAGCTACAGTAAGAAAATAAGAGAGAGACATTGGAGACACATTTTATTTTACTTTTTTCATCATAGTAAAAAGTCCAAATTATATTCAAATGTCACCATACTGCAGCTACTGTCCATATTTGACAATTTTTTGAAAACATTTTAATATATTTTGAACACAATTGTGTAAATAGCCTTCAGCCTCTGAATGGCAGTTGCCTTTGGCTTCACCTGAATGAAAATGGAGTCACTGTTGCTGGGAGCACTGTCATCTGTCACAGTGCACTACTGACTGCATTTCCTACTTCCATCAAAGCAAGTTAACATTGTCCTCTTTGCCCGCCAAGTCCTTATAATGTTAATAGGTGACTTAAACTATTGTCCTTTTACATTTAGGGATAACATCAGCCATTTTCTAAATTAACTGTATTTCTATCATTCCCCATACAGACACTAAAAGCAAGAAAGAATTTTTTCTACTCATGTTTAGTGTATGTCAGTCTGCAAATTGGATTTTCTTATTTGTTTGTGCCATAGACCTCCATTGTTGGCTATCCATCGATTAATACACATGCTTATCCTGTTTAGGGTCACAAGAGGCTGGAGTCTATCTTTGCTGTCATAGGGCCAGAGGTGGGGTCAACCTTTGGCAGGTCTACAGCCTGTCTCAGGGCCAGCACAGACAGACATCCACAGACAGACAACCATTCACACATATGGGCAATTTAGAGACACCAATTAATCTAACATGCATGTCTTTGGACTGTGAGCTTATCCTGTGAGTTCAAGGTCACCACAGCAGATCATTTGTCCACATGTTGATTTGGCATAGTTTTTACGGCGGATGCATTTCCTGATGCAACCCAATTTCTACCGGGGTTGGGACTGGCACTGCATAGCTGGGGATGAGAAAGGGCTGTTGGGGTTCAGTGTCGTGCCCAGAGAAATTTCAACATGTGGTCAGGAAGAGCGGGGCGCGAACCTCCGACCCTCTATCAGCTGAGCCACTGCCGCCCCCAGGGAGGAAACCAGAGTACCTGGAGGAAAGCAGAACATACAAACCCTACACAGAAAGGCTGCAAACCGTGGATATTCTAGACTCCATGTTGAAGGGATACTGAAGCTGTTCTAAAGGCTTACTGAGAAACTTTCTATTGATTTTTCCTTTCACTTTTGAACCCAACTGTACTTTTAGTGAACAACAAACAAAGCACAAGAATGTCAATGAGGAATGCTCACACATATTGAATTTTCCCATGACACTGGTGCAGTGATATAAAGGATTTTTTTTTTTATTGACAATTACCTTCTCTGCTCAGGCCCATTAATACATCGTCATGGTATTTAGAGGTAAGTTTCCTGCTTTAGCTTATTAAAACCTCTATTACCTGCTTCACTGTGGGCTACAGAGAGCTGAGCAGCCATCTGTGGCCTGCATGGTCTGCTCCCTGCTGCTAATCTGGACTAAAGCAACAGCTACAGAGGGGGATTTATAAACAGGGAAAAAAAGAGAGAAAAAAGGAGGGAGAAGAGAGCTAATATCCAACGGTGTAGTGCAGAGTCTGCGTTTCGAGGCCTACTGACATTATCAAATGGATTGACATTTCAAATATTTGCAGTGCTCAGCGGCTCCGAATGTGGTACAAGTGAAGCATGGGCCTCCCACGGTAAGCCATGCATGGCTATTTCATCACAGGTATAGAAATGAGATCCAACAGCCTCTACTTCCCAGGCCTTTACCGTGCAGACAATGCAATCTGAAGAGCAGGTACTTTCTTGTAAACAGGCCATTGCCCTGCACAAACTGCAGTAGCTTAAGTGCAAGAGGTGCGTTTCTTAGCAAAACCGCTGAATGATTAATTTAGGCCAGATTGCTAAAGCAGCATGTAAGCTGTCTTCTTTTAGCTGCGGCAGAAATTCCTTACTTGCACCCGGTATGTCTGCGCCCTATTTGAGTAGACAGCGTAGCACTATTTCAAAATAGACTGTAGCAATGACAGCAAAGCCTGTGGTGTGTTTCTCATCTGAAAGCCGTCACAACCGCCGTATTGCTGTTAAACTAATCTTGCCAAAACAGATTAAACACCATGAGTGAAAATGTCCCAGTTCTCCCACATGAAAAGACCTCTCAGCATGGTAAAGATATTAGAAATGCAGATAAAAGCAAGACAACTGACTTGACTCACTGGTGTAGCACTCAAACACTGTGCTGCTGATTGAGGCCTCTACAATAAAACAGTTTTTGTTCTAAAGTTAGTTCAATTCTACATCTGTTGTCAGATAAAATGGGAATTAAACAGAGCTCGTGGCTGCGGCTGCTGTCACTCTGATGAATTTTACATGCTGTTTTCATTCCACGACTTCACTTTTAAATTTGGCTCTGAGGCTCCAGCAATAGACTAATTAACTGACTACGTAATAATGTAAAAATATTCCTTTACACTTAATCTTCACTCTTCTTCGTATTTCTCTGTTGTAGGAGGAAGAGTGTTGCTACTTGACCCATTGGTTAGGTATCTCTGTGACAAACAACATAATTCTGGAATTACGGTAATGAAACACGTCAGGACATTTGAAGTGACATCACAGGTGGAGTTTGACATTTATGATAGTGGTAGCAGAAAGTTCGAAACATGAGAAAAAGGTCTAACAGTCTGTCCAGTGTGATTTAACTAGAGCTAACCTGCATTAAACTATATATATATATAACTATACAGCCACTATGGTAAACACCAAACAACAATCACTATGGACCCTCATAAGCAGTCAAACGTCGCTCCTCTGCATAAGAATCATCTCCAATAATTTGATTTTGCAGCTGTACCATTGTGTCATATATCATCTAAACTAGCACAGTATGGGCTTTTCCTTCATCTTGTTCATTATGTATTTGAAGTCTGCACAGCATAATAGTTGCAGTAGGGCTGAGGTCGAACAGGTATTTATAAGTCATTTGCTATTGCAGTAAAGAGAAACATTAACAAATCGTGCACATACAAAGACGGCAGAGTTGTTAGTTATGTCACAAGTACAGTAAAGGCATCAACTAAAAAACAAAGATTACATGTTGTGAATGTTGTCTTTGACACATAAAATAAGTCAACAGTTGACTTCCCCTTGGATGTGCCTACTGTTATGTAGCAGGTGCAGGTGGCATGAGAGGTGGCTGAGTTTATGTTGATCTTTATCGGCTGAATGGATGAGCAAACTGATAGAATGGGTATTTGTTGAGCATGTCTGTGCTTCTGGATTACACAAAGAGAAGAGTTACAGTCCTGAAGAGGAGGCACCAGGCCACTATCATGACAGATGTGATTTTATGGACCTATTTAATTCCATCACAATTTTACACAGTGATGAAGAAAAATTATGTGAAGCTCAGCAGAATATTTAAATTCAAATGTTGTATTTGGATTCACAGTCAGCCAACAGCATCTTACTATGTCAGTCATTCTGTTTTGCTATGAAATGCCACAGAATCAAAGGTGGTTTCTGTGTTGTCTGTGTGGGCATGTGCATGATTCGTTACCGTCACTCTTTAAGGTGATAATAAATAACTAATCACACACAAAAACACCCCAACCAATAAGCAAACCCCAAAATAGCATTAATTCTGGTGGTTTTAATGTTGTGGTGGCCGACTGTGGAGCAGGAGGTAGAGCAGTCATCCACCTACCATGGGGTCACATGTCGAAATGTCCTTGAGCAAGACACTCAACCCCAACTTAGTTGCTCCCGGTGAGTGTTGGCCAGCTGCATAGTAGCTCCCCCATCAGTGTGTGAGTGTGTGTGATTGTGAGTGTGAATGGGTGAATGAGAAGCAGTGTAAAGCACTCTGGGTAACAATAGGTAGAAGATTGCAATAAAAGTGCAGACCATTTACTTTTGCTTTCCACAGCAGCATGATTACAAGTTGAGTGATCAGAGTTGTGTTCATGTACAGGACAGGGGGTTTTCAGTGAAGGACACTTTCTTGTGCTTGTTCTCATGAGTGAATCTGTATTTAAATTCTTTCCTCAGCTTTTCCAAAACCTCAGACCATCCTCTGTGGCTCGAGAGCTGCACAGATGGATCATTTGTTGCGACAGCTCTGTGTTTTGGGACAGTTATTTGGTTCTGGAATGCTCTGATTGCATTCAGGATGTTGCACGGAAGCAAACCTTTCCCATGCAGCTGCAGGTTCAGAACCTTTAGGTGAGTTGTAATGCCAGCCAAGAATTGCTTGTTGTACAATGCAGCGTGTGCCCTCCAACTTTGGCTTATGCTGTCTGGACTTGTGCCCTTCTCTATGCCTAGTATGCTTGGTACACAATACAGTACTGTACTTAAGCAAAACTTTAAAGTCCTAATACTTCGACACAACACATGCATCTACACATGCAGTAGATTAAATTAGGAGGCAGGAAAACAACAGAATAAATCTATTACTTGAATTGTTTACTCATCATTAGCTTTTAGTTGAGACCTAATAATTAACTGATTCCTTTCATTCATGTTGTCATTATAGCCGTATTACCATTTTCAGTAATCCAGTAATGCAACAGAGCTGTCTCTTGGCCACTTGGCTGCTTCTGGCCAAAATCATATAGTTGCTGTCATAGTGTGAGCAAAGTTTCCAGTGTAGACCCCCAGCACACATCCGTATTTTTAAACACTGTCCACTCTGAAGTTACATTTTCACATTTTCAAAACTGTTAAAGTGTGACACACTAATCTTTCACTAACCAATAATTAAAACATGCAACAAAAGTAAATTCTTCCCTGTCACTACACAGAAGACAAGAAAATACAAAATATAGCTTTCAATATTCCAATATCCATAAGTGAAGTACCAAACTGTAATGTTCATGTTAAGTAGAATTTTCTAGCAACATGAAAAATATAAGTATAAAATATATATAAAATATAAACATCTGGCTCTCTACATTTGTCTGCTGTGTTGAACTGTACATATTGTTTGGGGGATTCAAAAGGGGCATATCAGCGTTTTTTTGTTTGTAAAGCAGCTGTGATTGCAAACAGTGCTGTTGAGAGTGCGACAGCTTTATAAGAAACACTATCTTCTAAAAAGGAGTGGAAAGTATGATACATTTTGTAGGGAATGTAATTGGAACTGTATTATATCAAATCATCGGCTTTTGGCTTGTCCCTTCAGGGGTCACCACAGAGGGACACGTTCCGCACATTGATTTGGCATGTGTTTTTACGCCAGATGCCCTTCCTGCCACAACCCTCCCATTTTTGTCCGGGCTTGGGACCAGCACCAAGGTTGCCCTTTGGTGGCTGGGTGGGGCCACACCTTGCACAACTGAGTGTTTGGTGGGCTTCAAGCCCGCTGCCTTCTGCATCCCAACCCAATGCTCTACCACTGAGCCACCAGGCCCCCTGGAATTATATTATACACACACACACACACACACACACACATACATATAAGTAATGGGTTTTCCATTGGTTTCACACCTTTTTTTGCACATTTTTCCAAAACAGTTAACACACATGATTCAGTGAGTCAAAACTTTATTGAAATAACTATGTGTCAGGGACCGAGCAGGTAGAAACAGGACAAAGGAATAAAGTCAAAAGAAAATGGGTTTTATTCACCCAAATGTAACATATACAAAGAAATTTAAATGTTCTAACAAAATGTGGGCTCTAAAAGAGGTCAACAAAATCTAGCTAAACTTAAACTATCAAACTGAAATTACAACACAAGTTCTAACCACAACAACATATATACTGGCTGGCCAAACCAATATGGCACACAAGGGGTAGACATAACTGTAACTAGACAAATAATCAAACTCTAGACAAATATGAAAAAGCAATAACAAAATAATGAACCAAATAAAGTTTAATAACCTATAACATCTAAAGAAACATGTTCCCCATATTTTCCCCTCCCTGCATCAAATACTATACTTGGCCCAGTAGGAAGTATTTAAAGTTGATAAAGGCCTCAATCCAATCTTTTATTTGGATGGCCAAAACCCCCAGACCAGCAGAATGGTAACTCAAGAAAAACAGAAATGAAATTAATACAACTTAAACTTAATAATAAGAAACTAAACTTAAGGTAAAAGGTAAGTGAACACATTGCCAATCAAACTTAGGGTGTGGCTGAGGTTGTGGCCATCACACTGTGTCAAAGCAAACATGTGTTTCCATCTGATGGAGATTTGTTTGTATGTGTGCAATGTCCTGTGGAACATTCTCCAATCAGTGATCAGACCTTATCATCCATAAAGTGTTTTAGGTGAACTGTATTAAATTTTTATTCACTGAAGAAGGAATACAGTGGAAATGCTGCTGCATATCGAGTGTCTGAATTGGTCCTACATGTCAAAGATGGTTGAATCTAGAACACCTACACACAGAAATGAATCAAGAAAACTTTCTCAGCAAATGTTCATAGATTTTCATCCACCAAAGGAAAATATTACTGCTCAAAGCTTCCTCTTCTACAAAGCTGTGATTCTCATTTTAACCTGATTTTAGTTAGTATTTTGCCTGATTTTGATGTATTTCTCCTAAAATTGACTAGAGGAACTAAGTAAAACAGGAATCATGCTTGAGAAAAGAGACACAAGGGACATGGGGGAAGAAATTAAGCAGTTTTCTTCTCTAAAAGAAAATTGCAGCACAATACTGAACATAATAAAGAATTGATTGCAGACCTGTTGTATTAGTTTCACCCAGGATTACTAGAAAAAATCTCCCCTGTATTGATAAATTTCAGGAAAAATCAGACAAAATACAAATATTTGATCTTTGTATAATTAAAGCATTATCAAACTTTTCATGGTTGTGTTTACACACACGTAGCACTTTGTTATGGTTTAAAAACTGTTGTGTCTTGGCTCACACACAATGGGCCTCATACTCTAATATGTGCATAGAAAAGTTATTTGTTAACATAGTGTTCTCAGAAAGTCACAGTGGTTCTGGACAATTCAGATCTTATCACTGTGCCTGTCTTAGTAAAAGTCAATGTCATGATCGACACTCCCGTTACACTTCCTACCTTTGGACTTATTTTGTAGCCTCTTCTCCCCACTTCCTGTTCCGAGTCCTGTTCTTTAGCTTACCCTTCCTTAACCCTCTTTATTGTTTGCACCTGTTTCCCTCACTATTTAAGTCCAGCCTTCCCCACTGTTCCCTGCCAGATCCTCATCATCTCACTCCCAGTCAATGCTCTGAACTCTTGGTTTACCTGCTTGTAGCAATCCTGACTCCTGTATATTGGACTGTTTTCCTGCAACTTTTGGTTTGAGGTTTGGTGTGTCTCTGTTTATTAGTTTCCTTAGCCGTTTCCCGTGGGTTCATTTATAGTAGTTTGTTTCTCATCCATGTCTTATTTTATTTGGTGTGTTCCTGTTAGTTTCCTTGGTCTTTTCCAGTGTGCTCTTTTGGGTTTAGCAGTTTGTTTCACATCTGTGTTTTGTTTTATTTCTAAAAATTTTCTAAAACTTTTATTTATTTTGTTAACTATATTTCACTTGTTGTTTTTTGACCTGTTTTGTTTTCTTTAAGTTAATTTCCCTAGTGTTGAGTTGATTAGTTTGTGTTTAGCCTTTTGTTCAGTGTTCACTACCACTTTGGAGAGAGGAGTGAAGCTGCAAGAGAAGCATGGCTCCTCAAACAAAAATCCAGACTTTCAAAACTCATATATTTGTGCCCAAGGTAGAAGTCAGCAAAGGCACTTTCCAAAGTTTTTTTTTTTTTTTTTTTTAATTCTTGAGTGTTCTAAACAAGATTAAACAAATG
The DNA here is from genome assembly GCA_020496755.1 of Channa maculata. NCBI lineage: Eukaryota > Metazoa > Chordata > Actinopteri > Anabantiformes > Channidae > Channa > Channa maculata. The sequence goes on along the minus strand of CM035616.1, from coordinate 21,584,815 downwards.
CCAGACTGTAATTGTCCAAACAGCAGTTGGTTAGGGTTGGACACAAAATGACTAGTAAAACACACTTGACTCAAACCAGTTTCCTGTGTGAAAAGCCTGTATTTCAGTGAACTGTCCACCATCACAACCGGCCACCATACATATTTTGAAGGCTCTAAATAAAATAAAGTCCAACCAAAAAAATCAAAATGTAATCAATAAAACAAAGCTGTAAACCCACGACCAATAAACAACCTTACATCTGAGAGGGGTCTGTACAGTTGGGTAATAATCCTCTGTGGGTTCATAATTTTCAAATATTCTGTAAGCATTTCGTCTGATGTTATAGTTTTTCTTAATTGGTAAGAAATCCATTTGGACTTTATCACCTTTTTTAGCACAGTACATGTGTTTGCAAATGTGTTAACACTTTTCTAGTTAATTCACACTTTTACAACTTTTTTCAAACCAGTTAACGTCTTGATCATCCAAAGTGTCAGACAAAAGAACAACGGCAATCTCCAGCTCATACAACTTCCAAAATTAAAAATCTTTAAAGCTTCAATTCAATTTAACTTTATTTATATAGCGCCAATTCACAACAAAGTCATCTCAAGGCACTTTACAGAATAAAGACAAGACAGTAAAGATGTATAGACAGAACCCAGCAACAGTGGAGAGGAAAAACTCCCTTTAATGGAAGAAACCATCTCTGGATCAGCCCTAGACTAACTTTGTTCTTACCTATCGGGACGAACCTTCAAAGGTATCCTGACGGGGGCATCTTTCTCACTCTCATAGCCTCTGTAGTGGTGTGCCGCAGGGCTCAGTTCTTGGTACTCTTCTTTTTTCTATCTATACTTCATCCCTAGGTGCCATCATTCACTCACTAGGTCTTTCCTATCACTGCTACGCTGATGACACACAGTTCTTCCTGTCCTTCCACCGGATGACTCCACTGTCTCATTGCGCATTTCTGCCTGTCTCTCAGAAATCTCAGCCTGGATGAGTGAGAGACATCTTCAGCTCAACCTCTCCAAGACCGACGTCCTTGTCTTCCCAGCCAGACCTTCAACACAACATCAGCATCAACATTGGATCTACAGTGACTGTACCCACTAAACCGGCCAAAAATCTGGGGGTCATCATCGACGACCAACTGAGCTTTAAGGACCACATCTCCTCAGTCTCTAGGGCTTGCAGATTTGCTCTTTACAACATCAGGAAGATCAGACCTTACATCACGGAATATACAACTCAACTTATTGTACAGGCGCTGGTCATATCTCGTCTCAATTACTGCAACGCTTTGTTAACAGGGTTACCGATATCCACAATCAAACCCTTGCAGATGATCCAAAACGCAGCAGCTCGCTTCATTTTTAATCAGCAGAAAAAGACTCATGTCACATCACTCTTTAGATCTCTACACTGGCTTCCTGTAGCTTCTCGCATCAGGTTCAAAGCTGTCTTTTGCTCACAGGGTGGTTAACTCGACAGCTCCCGCTTACTTCAACTCACTCATTCAAGTCTACAATCCTTCCCGTCCGCTGCGGTCTGCCAACGAATGACTTCTGGTGGTCCCGGCACCGAACAGAAGACACCAAGCAAAACTTTTTAGCGCAATGATCCCACAATGGTGGAACAAGCTACCAAACTCTACACACTCAGCAGACTCTCTCCCACAACAACTCTTTCAGCTTATCCCATGAGTTCAGGGTCGCCACAGCAGATCATTGTCCGCATGTTGATTTGGCACAGTTTTTACACCAGATGCCCTTCCTGACGCAACCCTCCCAAATTTCTACCGGGCTTGGACCGGCACTGCACAGCTGGGGAGGGGAATGGGCTGTTAGGGGTTCAGTGTCTTGCCCAGGGACACTTCGAACCACTCACCTTGTGGTCCGTGTACGACTGCCTTAACCAACTGAGCTACAGCCGCCTTCAGCTGACTCTCTCCCAATATTCAAAAAACTCGTGAACTGTGAACACTTTTCTGATAGGACTTTGCTTTTATGTTTTCTCCTTGACTTAGGTTTTTTCTTGCCTTGTACCTCACTTGTAAGTCGCTTTGGATAAAAGCTAAATCACTAATGTAAACTTAAATGTAAATGTCAACCTCCAGTGTGCAACTTCCTGACCAAAATTTTTCAATGTGATCCAGTCCAATCAAAATTTGTTGATTCATTCCCACTCGCTATTTAAAATGAATTAGTGGGCCAAAACATTAAAACCAGCTCTTCCAAAAATCCACTCTAGTATGACTCCATTAAACAATGAAGTATCACCTTTCTGACAGTTTCAACCTACAAACTGAGAAATTATAACCTTGTAAAAGTAGAATTAATGCCAGTGACACTGCAATAGATTGCATTAAATTACACAGGTGGTCATAATGTTGTGCCTGATCGGTGTATGTGCAGGTTTGCACCCATCTGTGCTTGACTTGCAGGACCTCTAGTCCTAGTTTAGACCAATTCGTACAGTCAGTATGGCCCAGTGCTTGTACTTTATTCTTTCTTCAGTGTAAAAATAGAATGTTTATTAAGAAATGATTTTTACTGCACTAAATCCGATTTCATTTCTTCCCATCATTTTTCATCTTTTCCCAGAAAAGCTAAACTCTTTAAACTACTGATAAATAATAAATGCTACTAGTAACCAATACTGTGACAATACAGAAAAATACAAAGAAACCAAATAAAACTCATGGGTGGAAATATGATTTTGAAAGAAATCAAAATTAAGACATTAAATATTCATTTTACATTTAGTCCATTCATTCCTGTCCATTACGCCTCCGGTTCTCATCAACATCACATTGACTTTTATAGCATCTTTTATAGATTTCTGTTTTTTTACTGACTGAGGAATTTCAAGCAATTTCCCACCAGGGGATTAATAAAGTATTTCTTTATTTTTGTGTAGGGTGTTGCGCACACTTGGTGTGAAACCAATCGACATTAAAACATTTGCAAGATAAGACTTCTGCTGTTGTTAGTAGGTGATGATGAAGATTGTGTGCATCCCAGTTACTTTAAGTGCATCTTAGCAATTGAGAAAAACTGAAAAGCAACCTGTGATCCCCAACACACTGCAGACTGGAGAGGAGAGAGGGAAAGAGTGAGTGAGTAAAAATAAGTGAATCAGCACTCAAGTTGTCAGGACAGTGACTCACACTCACATTATTACACTATGTTCCAATCAATAAATCAAGACATAGTCTGTTCCAAAAACCACAGTGCAGAGAAATCCCTTAATATGTCTGTGTCCTTCACATCAGCCTTTATGTCTATTGCTGCTGTGAAAGGAGTCTTTCACAATTAATGCAATAATTTGAAATTAAATACCTTTACCTCCACTGCTCATCTTTGACTAATTTGGAAATTAGCATTTTGGTGCTAAATGAGACCCAGAGCTGTAATGGCTTGGGTGAGGTTGATGAGAGAGATTGGTCTTAACAGCAGGGCACATGATCGGATCAAGTCTGGTCACGGAGAAGCCCATAGTCAAATGCTGCCTCTAGTTTTCCAGCTCTGTAGATTTAAATGCTCCCTAATGACACTCCTTAAAGACTTAGACAGGGTTGTCTCATTGTTTTCCAGGCCTCAAATGGGAGAAATCTATTGAATCTGTTGCCCTCAGGCTGTAGAATACAATTTAAATCCTTCAGGACAGCATCTGATGTATTCAGGAAATAAATGAGCTGTTCAGAGCAACACCTAAAAAGAATTACAGCCATAGCATGGTGGCAGTGATATGTGTGCAGTAACAAGGTGGGATTCCACAATTCACCCTGAAGCACCTTTTCTTTTATTAATTATGTCTTTGATTTTGCTACTTTTGGCGGTTATGAAACATGAGTTATATATAACATATATATTTATATGTTGTATATAGCCTGACTGCCACTGAAACTCTGCCTGTGTTCATCTTAAGAAATGTTACAGGAGATTAGATGTAAAGAGAGCACAACACACACACACGCACTGAAAAGGTCTACTTATTGGCACTCAAAGCGCTTTACACTGCTTCTTATTCACCCATTCACACTTACAATCACACACCGATGAGGGAGCTGCTGTGCAGCTGGCCAACACTCACCAGGAGCAACTACGTTGTGGTTCAGTGTCTTGCTCAAGGACACTTCGACTGGAGAAGCCAGGTACAACAACTGTGGGATCGCTCTACCTTCCTAGGTCGAGCGATCCCACAGTAAAACTTGTAAAACTTGTGGTCAGTCATTTAAACTGTCACTTCACTATGGAGTGTCTTGCTCAAGGACACTTGAGCAAGACACTGAACCCCAACTTAGTTGCTCCCGGTGAGCGTTGGCCAGCTGCATAGCAGATCCCCCATCGGTGTATGAGTGTGTGTGATTGTGAGTGTGAATGGGTGAATGAGAAGCAGTGTAAAGCACTCTGGGTAACAATAGGTAGAAAATTGCAATATAAGTGCAGAGCATTTACAAAATATATCTATTATTAATCCATAATAATAATATGGTGATTTTACTAGTGGTAACAAACCCTGCTGCTCTCTGCACCTACACTTTTGTAGGTCCCTGACAGCAGCATTTGCTCCTGTCTATTAAGCTACAGGTTCTCATCAACATCACACTGTTTTCTTTGCCTTTGATCCAGATGTGCAAGCAGCAATAAAGAGGAGCATCTTTTGTAGATGGATAAGAATTGATCACTGAAGAATTATAAGGGTGTTGTGCTGTATCCCCATATAATGGGGGATAATGTTGTGCGGCACTGGAAAACCTACAAAATGGGGTGTTTAAAAAGCAGCTCAGCAGCCTGGAGTACACGCAAAAAAGGAAGCATTTAATAAGAAAATATTAAAAAGAGGCAAAGCAACCTCCCAGGAAATCAATCAAACTTAAACTAAAATAACAAACACCCCACAGCAAACTGACACCCCCTCCTCTCTACTCTAACACATTTTATGTTCTCACGTAGGTGGAACCTAGCACCTAAGCATGGGTGAGGTTATTCACATCAAAATATACAGGTTACCTTAAACAATAGGCAAAATATAAATCTATAAATTTACTGCAAACAAAGCAAAGTGCATATGGCTATATTCTATTGAATAGAGTGTATTTAATCTCCTTCAGCTCCCTCAATTTTGTACTGCCCAGCCTCACACTGCTGAGAGGACCTAATGATGCCAACCTGTCTCCATTCTCCTTGATTAAATGGCTGATCCACTTTACCTTCACAGTACAAACAACGCTCAAAGGGAATACACGGAAACTTAATTCCATCAGACCTCGATCTTAGAAAACAAAGCAAACACAAAACATAACTTCTTGAAACTAAACCAATCAGATTAACTCAAACAAAACATTGTTAATGTTAAGGAATACAGGGCCTAGTGAAAAGAGAAGAACCCAAGGCCCATAGCTGAACAGTCTGAACAGTAAAAGGTTTGTTAAATTCTGGACTCTGCAGAACCGGATCTTTACGCAATGTCTCTTTCAAAGCCAGAATGCTTTTTCATGTTTCTCCTCCTCCTCCAACAACATCTCCTGACTGGTACTGTTAGCTCTGGAATGCCACACAACAATTTTCTTTTTTCTGTGGTCAGGTATATTAATCTCATATGTGGAAGGATCCATTTTCCTGTAGTTTATTTTCCAATGTTGACAAGAGCAGTAATACGTCTTCTCCTGGCTGAAAAATGCTTTTGCCTCCTTATCAAAAAAATGTATTTGCCCTACACAAATCTTCGCCATATTTTCATCCACCAACTTGAACATCTGCTCCATTTTCTTACTTGTTTGCATAACTCATTGAAAGACTGGAACTGGCTGGGGGTTGTTCGGATGCTCCCAGTCACCTCTCAACACATCTGAGCGACTGTGCGCAGGATGGTAGAGTGGTTGTCCACCAATCTCGCAGTTGTTGGTTAAATCCCCAGCTCCTCCGGTCAAATGTCGAAGTGTCCTCGAGCAAGAACTGAACCCCAACTTAGTTGCTCCCGGTGAGTGTTGGTCGGCTGCATAGCAGCTCCCCCATCGGTGTGTGAGTGTATGTGTGTGATTGTGAGTGTGAATGGGTGAATAAGAAGCAGTGTAAAGCGCTTTGAGTGCTAATGGGTAGAAACGTGCTATATAAGTGCAGAACATTTACATCTAGAGGTCCTCTTACTTGTTTCCCATACAGCAGTTCAAAAGCAGAGAAACCCGTCGAAGCTTGAAGCACTTCTCAAAGACCCCAGTCTTTCCCATCTTTAGCCACAAACACGTCAAGCAAAAACTTTAATGTTTGATTAGATTTTTCTACGAGGCCATCTGTCTGAGGAGTGGTTTTTATCCCTTTGATACCCAATAAACTTGCAAAATTACAAACAACTTATTTATAACTAAAGCAAGAATGTTATTGTTCTAAAGGTTCCAATGTGTCTGTTGCAAACCTTGAAAATGGTACATCAACAACTGGCATTGGCTTCAGTGGAAATTGCTTGATTTTCTTGTTGCTGGCTAACTGACAATCAGGACAGGATGCACAAAATGTCTGGACATCAGTATACAGCTTGGCCAGTAAAACAGTTTTTACAATGTCCAGTCCAAGGTATGCTGTGACCCAAAACCTTCTCTCTAAAGTTCTGTGGGACTACTAACTGCTCAACTGCAACCCTTCTGGTGGTCCTTTAACAACCCCTCTTTGATGAAATAACGTTACCCTATTAAATTATCACTATCCCTGTGTGTACTCCCACTACTTCCACTGCATTGCTAAAAGCTGTCCTAAGGTTGGAGTCCTCCTTCTGCAACGTGCCCTGTTGGTATCTACCACCAACCATCTACAGCTGTTTGCACAGGTTGTGGTAACTGGGTCTCTCTTTTTTTTGACTGTCCCCAGGAACTTCTCTTCTTTGCAGCCATTTATTTTAACACTGCCATTACTTTCTACTAGAAAGTCTGCCTGGCTTAAAGGAGCCAGTTCTAACAAAGACAAGTGAGGAGACTAAGTAGGGGCCTTTAGATTCTCCTTCACTGCCTTTGGCCAAGTCACAACCATATCAACTGGTTTACTGTCTTGTAATAACTTTGATAGTAAAATCCTGGTCTAACAATACCAGCTGACTGAGATGAGAGTAAAACCTCCACCTCCAAAAAGCAAGTCTGACCCTGCAGTTTTAGATAAACATGAGGTATAGGACATGGTTGTTTGTCCTCATGAACACATCATACATCTTGCACTCTATACCCAAACTGCTGTGACTGAACCAGAAAAGGCCTGACTAAGGTTTGGGTGCTAAGTGAATCTAACAGAGCTGTGGCTAGAGTACTATTCACTGAAACAGTCACTGTTTGCATCTTTCCCCTCTCTTTTAGTCTTCTAATGAGTCTAGTTACACAACGCATAGCATTAGCCCCTCTGACTTTGAGAACTGGACATTGGGGTTTAATAGGACCTTGTTTCCCATAAAAATAACAAAGTGGTGGACCGCACTCTTATCTCCCTCCTATTTTATCACCGGATTTAGTTTTAACACTCTCTCCAATTTCCGCCTGCCTCCATCTCATCCCGAAACTGCTTTAGCTGCGCCTGGTCACTACTTCCTTGTTGCTCCTGCATATAGGATTCTTTCTCCAGAGTTTTCATCTACCTCTGAATCAGTTCATACAGTTGGTCAAAAGCTCCCTGGTAAAGCATCTAGTGTCTTTCAACAGCAGCTGCAGTAGTGTCTTTGCACACTTTGTGGCACTCTGGACACCTGAATGAGCACTTATCAGTTTGATAAGATACCTGTAAGCATGACTTGTCATTAAAAACATCCAAACCAAATGTTGGTATAACCAGTGAACACCAGTGTTTAGTATGTATAACCAATTTTGTTAGTGTTACGCCAGTTTCAAACTAAGGTATTTTGATAAGTAAACAAAAACCTAATATGTAAACAGTTTTTATTCAAACATACAAAATGTTAACACAATTACAACCCTATTAGGATGGAGGACAAAAATACATAAATCAGATAAAAGTAAAGTTAAACAATAGTAGATGAGAAATAAAATGCAATGTGGAAAAGACATTTAAAATATAAACGATACAAATAAAAATATCATGCAATTAAAAATGTATCCATACATTTTCTTTTTTACAGCATTATATTCAAAGAGGTTTTAGAAGGTGTTTGTCAATCACCAGTTTTAATTCTGGTAATGAGTCGTCTAACCTGAGTGTTGGGGACGGAAAATAACGGCACACTGAGAGAAGCCATGACCTGCAAAAACTTCTCCCATCCCAGATGTCTTTTGTCCAGTCTGACCCGTCAACGAGTGTTTTTAGCCATGGTGTCTAAAATATGCTGTGCATATTTCAGAATTTCATCAGTGGTTCCGCCGATACACATTCAACCTGTGTGAATTACACCACTACCACTTTCACCATCAGATAGTGTTAAGCTAATCTTACGTCTTTTTTTTTATACATGTACTGTTATAAAACACCAGCACACTTTTTGGCCTTTTCCAGGAAAGTTGAAAATATGGGCCATGGCCTTATGTAGTTCATTTTCTGCCAACTGTCTAATTGAGACAGTGTATTTGATTCTTGTGTTGCTGTTTTAACTCATTCAGTTGGTGCTGTGGGATAAAATACATTGCCTGGACATGCCCCATCACTTCAGACTAAGGCACTAAACTACGTGTAATGAGACTGGCAATGAATGGAATGACAGCACGGCACCTAAAAGAGCCGGTAAGAAACCACAGAACTAATTGTTTTTCTCTTCTGACCTTCTTGTTTGCCAATAATCTAACACCGGCTTTGTTCCCATTGAGCACACGGTATAGTTTGTCTGTCAGAGACAGACAAACACACAAGACACAAACACACAAGACACATTCAAAGCAATTTCAGTGCAAACAATACTTTTGGCACATCAAGGTGCTCTGGCATTGTGTATCCTGCAATTAACTCTTGTACGCCGATGTTTTTTTAAATCTCTGTCAATCACATTCCTACATGACAACAAGCAGGCCCTGTCTCCTTAAGCCACAGTTTTGGTAATGCTTTAGATTACAGCCCGAGCCAGGGTAAGTACAGTGAACTTACTGTGTATCTTCACAGTACCTATGGATACATATATTTTATTACTTGATAATAAGCGAACTTTGGGGTATAAGGGGATAACAAGAGAATAAATATTTTGTTGGGGTAATTATTAAATATTACATCCACATAACACAATAAAGTTTGTTTATGGTTATTAAACAACATATGCATGCATAGCTACTGTGGAGGTACACCGTTGTTACTAATAGACACAGTAAGTTCAATGTACCTATCCTGCAAGTCACAGGTTGTAATCTAAATTGTTAACCAATTTTTTTTTTAAACTGGCTGTAGAGCAAACTATCAGGAATTTTACTGATTGGGTTCAGCTTTGCATGGTTTGTACACATCATGCATCCAGCAAACACATAAGGTGTTTGAGTGTGCATGACAATCATCCATGTAGTACACGCCAATCTGCTGCTCACCATAGTTTACAATGTGACTGACCTCTATATGACCCATTCATTGCCAATGTAATTTACATGGGCTTTGTGAAGTGTAGTAGCCTCTGACTACTGGAAGAAAAACTGTTTTGGCTGATTCTGCTTCTGGCTACCCCTGGAACTTTGTTTATGAAGGAAGGTCAGTGGTGGAGCATGCCAAAGGGCTCAGTTATGAAGCTGATGGAAGAAAAGGTGCTGGGGACTGGGTAGAACTTTATTCTTCCTTCCTGGGTCCCACACTGTTCCACGACCCCCGTCAAGAACAAGATCTTGGCCTTTGGTACAATTCGCCCTAACACTATTGAACCCATACGGTGGATCAGGGTGGCTGAACTGCTTTTTGTAAAATGGATGGACACACAAAAAGTAGTAATGGGCTCCACAATGCACAAAGTCTATGAGGGAGACACTGTTCAGATGAGTATGTTCAATTCAACTTTATTTATATAGCGCCAATTCACAACAAAGTCATCTCAAGGCACTTTATAGAATAAAGTCAAGACTATAAAGATGTATAGAGAGAACCCAACAATTCCCCGTGGAGCAAGCAATAGGCAACAGTGGAGAGGAAAAACTCCCTTTAACGGAAGAAACCTCCAGCAGAACCAGGCTCAGGGTGCACGGCCATCTTCCTCGACCGGTTGGGGTGAGTGGAAAGGGGAGAGAGAAAAGAACAGAGCAACAAAAAGCAACAACAAAACATCAGGCAGGTTGGTAGGACCAGTAGCTGCACACTGGAAGACACACAGCTTCAAAGCCGGGGACCCCTGCAGAAAGGGACAGAGAGTGAGACAGAAGGAGAAAGACAACTATGGGAGAAAACACATAGTTAATTTCATACAGTAGTGACAATTGTGGGGTGAGAGGAGAGGAGAGAGGGTCAAGAGGAGGAAAGGAGCTCAGTGCATTGGGGGGTGGGTCCCCCAGCAGTCTAAGCCTATAGCAGCATAACTATAACTAAGTATAAGCTTTATTAAAGAGGAAGGTTTTAAGCCTAGACTTAAAAGTAGAGAGGGTGTCTGGTTCCCGAATCTGAACTGGGAGCTGGTTCCACAGGAGAGGAGCTTGATAGCTAAAGGCTCTGCCTCCCATTCTACCTTTGGAAATTCTGGGAACCACAAGTAGGCCTGCATTCTGAGAACGAAGTGGTCTACTGGGATGATATGGTGCTATGAGGTCTTCTATATATGATGGAACCTGACCATTAAGAGCTTTATATGTAAGAAGCAGGGTTTTAAATTCTATTCTAGATTTAATGGGAAGCCAATGGAGAGAAGCTTTTTTTAAGGATTTTTTTTACAGCTACCTTATAGGCCAGTGGTACATAGCCTGTTTCTAAAGATAGATTGATGGTAAATAGTAAATGCTCTGCACTTATATAGTGCTTTTCTACCTATTGGCACTCAAAGCGCTTTACACTGCTTCTTATTCACCCATTCACACTCACAATCACACACACACACTCATACACTGATGGGGGAGCTGCTATGCAGCTGGCCAACACTCACCGGAAGCAACTAAGTTGGGGTTCAGTGTCTTGATCAAGGACACTTCGACATGTGACCGGAGGAGGTGGGAATTGAACCAACAACTGCGATATTGGTAGCCACAGGTCTTCTATCGATGATAATACAAATGTATCTATTAAGGGTAAAGCTTCCTTGAGCAGCTTAGTTGGAATAGGGTCTAGCAGACAGGTTGTTGGTTTAGATGAGGTAATAATTGAAGTTAGCTCAGAGAGATCTATGGGTAAAAAGCAGTCTAACAGGGATTGGGGCCTTATCCATGACTCTAGCACTGCTGTACATGAAGATCTATCTGTAATTTTGGGGGGAGGATCTGGTGAATTCTTTCTCTAATAGCTACAATTTTATTCATAAAGAAAGTCATGAAGTCATTGCTGCTCAGAGTTAAGGGAAAACTTGGCTCAACAGAACTATGGCTCTTAGTCAGCCTGGCTACAGTGCTGAACAGAAACCGGGGGTTGTTCTTGTTTTCTTCTATTAATGATGAATAATATGCTGTTCTGGCATCACGGAGATTTTTATTTATTTTTATTTTTCCAGGCTAAATGAGATTCTTCTAACTTTCTGGAACGCCACTTCCTTTCTAACTCGTGTTGTCTGTTTTAAGTTGCGTGTTTGTGAACTACACCATGGAGATCACCTCTTCTGGTTTACTGCCTTCTTTTTCATAACGTAGCAAAGCCGCAGAATTGTCAACAAGATAATCAACATTAAGTTGGGTACCTTCCATTGTATTAACATATGGTGAAGCAAATGATGAAAGAATAATTTCTTTAAATTTGTTGAAAGCTTTTTCACTTAAGCATCTGCTATAGTGGAATTTTTCCCTATCTGCTGTATAGTCTGTTATTGTAAATTCAAATGTTATTAAAAAATGGTCAGACAGAAGAGAGTTGTGAGGAAATATTGTTAAATTATCTGCTTCAATTCCATACGTAAGAACAAGGTCTAACATGTGACTAAAACAGTGAGTGGGTTTATTTACATTTTGGGAAAAACCAATTGAATCTAATAATGAATTAAACGCAGTGCTCAGACAGTTACTGTCAGCATCTACATGAATGTTAAAGTCACCCACTATAATGACTTTATCTGTACTAAGCACTAAATCAGCTAGAAAATCAGAAAATTCTATCAAAAACTCTGAATAAGGGACTGGAGGATGGTACATGATAACAAATAATAGTGGTTGTTGAGTTTTCCAGTTTGGGTGTGAAAGGCTAAGAGTAAGGCTTTCAAATGAGTTATAACTATGTTTAGGTCTAGGGTTTATTGATAAGCTACAATGGAAGATTGCTGCTACTCCTCCACCTCGGCCTGTGCTTCTAGGAACATGATAATTAATATGACTTGGGGGGGTTGACTCATTTAAACTGACATATTCTTCCTGCTGCAACCAAGTTTCAGTGAGACAAAATAAATCGAATTGATGATCATTTATTAAATGGTAAATGTTCTGCACTTATATAGCACTTTTCTACCTATTGGCACTCAAAGCGCTTTACACTGCTTCTTATTCACCCATTCACACTCACAATCACAAAATGTAGTGCCACCTGGCAAGAATCACACATTCACCGATGGGGGAGCTGCTATGCAGCTGGCCAACACTCACCGGGAGCAACTAAGTTGGGGTTCAGTGTCTTGCTCAAGGACACTTTGACACGTGACCGGAGGAGCCGGGGATTGAACCAACAACTGTGACAACCGCTCTACCTTCCTGCGCCACAGTCGCCACTTATTAAGTCATTTACTAACAGAGATTTAGAAGAGAGAGATCTGATATTTAATAATCCACATTTATATAGGAAGCCAATGGCCAGTGGACAACAGCAAAGCTCCCCATACCAGCTACGCCTTACAACAAGTATGTATTAAATTCATTTACTTTTATTTGTATGCATGGTTATAATTCTTGTGTTGAATATTTGTCTGCATTAAGCTATACTTAATCTTTTCAGGAGCATGGGGAAGTGGAAATTTCAGATGCCCTGATTAGCTATTACAATGTCCATAAAACCAGGAAGTGGTACAAGACATTTTATCATTTCATTGTCGGTGATTGTGGATGCCTACATTTTGCACTGCCACATTCGAAAAGGAAAGCAACAGAGACCACTGACACAGAAAGTATTCAGAGAGAGCCTGGTGTTACAGCTTATTGAAGCTGGTCCAACATTGGCCTCCGCTTCAGGTGCTGGTCCATCCACATCAGCCTCCCACAAAGTCCAGTACATCCAGGGGGACAGCACACTTTGCTGATGCAGGTGCACACACTGCCAGCTAGACACCTGTGATTTGTGTTTCTTGCCAGGTGGCACTACATTTTGTGCCAAAGTGAGATTGTTTGAATCAGTGGCATGACCTGAATGGCCTGTTGTACCAAATGCACTGCAATTTCTTTTTCCTGTCTCAGAGGGAAAATGTACATTTTTTATATTGGACATTGGTCTCCACCTGGACATAGCCTTATAAAAACCACTGCAAAAAGCTCATTTTCAGTTCCTTTCACATCATTTGAAAGGGTTTTGGTACACAGTGCTTTTTTTATCTTTTGGTTCACCTCAAAGTGACTTGTTTTCATCAAAACAGACAATTTAGGCGAGGATAAACCCATTTTTTACCAAACCTGTGCCTCTAAGTTTGCTTCAGGATCACTTACTGAGATTTTTATTTGAAGACTACAAAGTTTTCCTTTTCCAGTGACATCAAGTTCATTAGTATAGCCCATACTATTTAAGCATTACAAGCATTTTTATTTGCGTAGGCATTTTTTTTTTTTGGCCTTGTGCACAAAAAGGGGGTGAAAGATAGAGGAATATATCAGAACTACAGTGTCTTTGGGGAGAAAGTTTGTCTTAAACACACCCTTACAGCTGGATGCGAATGTGGTGAAGCAAAATGAGTCAAATTTTATGCACTTGATAAACGTGCCACAATAAATCAGACATGACTGAGAACAGTTTCATATCATTCACACCGTAGACTGTTCTTTTTGAAAGTCAGAAATCTCATGACTGACAGAGCCGTACTACTCCATGACGATTCTCTTTTCACTCTCATTCATCCTGTTCATCCTTCATCTGATTCTCTGTCTGACTGTTAGGGCTGCAGAACCCTTCATCCCCTCCCAAATGTGTGATAATCACTACATCCCCATTAGTATCAGAATTGCCTTATGCGCCAGGTCTGAATTTTCCTGCTCCCACTGTCTTAATTATATACGTTTGTTATATCCTCACAAACCTAAAACTTACAGCTCCCACTGTATCACACAACTCCTTCGGAAACTTGAATTTCATCAGTGCTGGTCTGATTTTTTATTTATTATTTTTAATAAATAATAATAATAATAATAATAATAATAATAATAATGTCCCCTTGACCAGGGGTGAATTAAGAGCAGATTAACAATGAATTTGTTTACCTGGCTCTCTAACTCACCAAGTAGCTGGGACAGTATGTAAAGATGAGTCCTATGATTACATGTAATGCTGATTAATGCAATCAGTGTGTCAGCTCCAATTGTGGACTAGTTCAACTTCAGGTGTCAACATATGAAGTCTCTTTCAGCAGGTACTCACAGAAAGCATCTGGAGTCTGAGTCTAAAATTCTAAAAGTCTGAAAATTGAAGGGCTTGAAGACATGTGTTCCTAGGTCACTGAGCTCCACTGAAGTGAGTGCCAGGTCACTGTAGATCATGGAAGTTGATTGTATAAAAGTATTCACTCTGCGAGGTCAACATCACAGCCTCCACCAAAAAGCACTGTCCATCTAGCCCTAAATAGGGAACAAGACAAATTGATTTTATCAAAACATGAATAGCTATTTGATAGAAATTCTTTATATATCCAAAATGTATTGACTGCTTTCAGCTTGTCCCTTCACGAGTCACCAAAGCAGAACATGTTACGCACATTGATTTGGCACGTTTTTATAACGGATACCATTCCTGTCAAAACCCTCTCATTTTATCTGGGCTTGGGACCGGCACTAAAGTGCCCCTTGGATGTTGAGCTGGGCCACACTTGGTGGGGTGGGATTTGAACCTGCAGCCTTCTGCATATGCCCACATGAATTCTGCAGCATTTGGCACAGGGGGCTGCATCACAGCTGGCCTGCTGCTGGTTTACTGTAAAATGTGGTTGAACAGTTTTAAAGAAAATATAATGTACTTACCACTTTAAAAGTCAGGTTTATTAGCATTAAACTTTTTTCTTATTAGACTAAAAAAGCTTTAATGCCCAAATATATGCAATAACATTAAACACTAATTAGAAAATACACTAATCTGCCATGAAAGCAAAGGAAATAGCAAAAATAGCAGAAGCCAAACTTCCAAAAAAAAAATTTTTTTCCCTAAATATATTGTATATGTCAAGAAAGGGTGATACAAACTTACCAGGTTTGACTGTGATGAGACTAGATTGAAGGAATCTTAAGGAGGGAGTGTTTGCCCACTCTGATTTTAATATTCAACCACTTTGACATGTGCATGGGCAAAACCACTGGGTATTTCAAGGGCACACGCAAAAACGTATTAAAAAGGTGATATTTATAAACAAAATATTAAACATTGATCTAACTTAAACTAAAAGAACAAAACCACAAACAAGCTATAGTTTCAAGCACCCACACAAGACGTTATTACCTCCTGTCTTCTCCAGAAAGAGACCTGGCATTTTAAGTTCTCATTGGAACATACTACCTGTACAGGTATGCATGGGTGTAATCACAGGAAAATACACAGGTTACCACACAATGGGTAAAATATAAATTATAGATATTTCATCTACTGCAAACACCACAAAGTACCTATGGCTGTGCCTACACCTCTCTAATTTGTTAAGCAGGCTGTATATAATCTCTTTCAGCTCCATACTACCTATTATCCCTCATCTTGGTAGCACCCAGCCTCACACTTCTAATGAGGACCTAATGATGCAAACCTGTCTGCACTCAATCAGTTTAACTCAACAATTTCATTCCAAATTTTTTACAAGGGGGGTTCACACATATACATGGGAGATTCATAATTCTGCAAGTAACTTCTATCAGCTGGGAACACGTGTTTTTGTTCAACAGCGTTAATTCAATCGGGTTTTGGGTCAGTGAATAGTGTGTGTGTTTAAAAAGGATGTAAAAAACAATGGAAAAGTTTAAACACATTTGCTGGAGAAGGTTTCTGCCATGCTAAGAAGATAATGATCAAATGGATCAGTGTTTCATTAAACACGGCGACTGAGAAAAACTGTAATCAGTGGTGGAAGCCTTTGTGAAGAATCATGCTGCCCACTTTACACATGAGAAGCACTTCAGATGCATAATGCAGTTGTGGACACTGTGTGTGTTGGTATAGAGAAGGCCTACGGAACAAATACATTCTGATTTTAAAGCTATAGTATGCAAAATATATCAAACTGCCTCTACCATTCAAGAGATTAGATATCAATCCACCAACACTCACCTATTCCATGAATCTACATCACAGGAGGTTTTAATGACACCTTTACACATTTAGATACATTTTGTTACATTACATCTTTGGTAAATAAATACTTAAAGCTGTGGGCAGCAATGGTGGTGCAGTGGTTGGCCGCTGCTGTCTCACAGCTTGAAAGTCCCCATATTGCATCTCAGCCGAGTTTCCATGTTCTTCCTGTGCTGGTGTGGGTTTCCTCCTGGTACTCTGGTCTCCTCCCACAGTCTGAAAACATGCATGTTAGGCTCACATTTCCACATTTCTCAACCTGAACCTGCTGAAATTGGGCTGCTTAACATCCGTTGTAACTTATTACATAGGAGCTTTTGTGGTGTACCTGAACGTTCCTGTTCGGGGCACAAACAGCCATACTTGTCATGTCACTAATTTCCAAAAGATCCACACTTAAAAGAAAATGTCTGCGGGCAATTAGGCGAGAGGAAGGTGCACATTTGTTTGTAGTTAGCACTTCACAATGGAGGGTTACGTTAAAGCAGGCAGCAGTCGTCTTAAAAAATGAGTTGTCCCAAGCTGTTTTTCATGGAAAAACTTTGTTGCAGAAAATCAGGAATGTCTTCATAAGGGCAAGTAAACATTTAGCTGTGGATGAAATAGTCTCCTCTTCGTCTCATGTAAGTGTGGAAGCTGCCACCTATGCTCCTTTGTTGGACCACGATTATGATTCCCACCCCCCTGCATGAAGGAAATGATGAATAACGTTAGTTGTAATGTAATATAACTGGCTTCTATTTTCGTTTTCAGTCTGTTTTGTCGGCTCTAATGTTGAAGCTCACCATCTTAGCCTGTAAGGTAAAGCTAGTAAGCTTAACATACTTACTTGTTGAAATACAGCAACCTGGCTAAATGTCCTGCGTTATGAATGGTTATGCTTGTAACTATATATAAATACACTACTGCAATTGATTGTTGTGTCACAGCGTAAATAGTGTTACACATTCACTAAGTACTTCTGGTTTTTGTGAAAAAGGTCCATAGGCGATTCTAAACGTGTGAATGTGAGTGTGAACGGTTGTCTGTCTGTGTACAGTATGTCCCTCTGTGTTGGCCCTGAGAGGCTGGAGACCCGTGTAGGGTAGACCCTTCCTCTTGCCCTGTGTCAGCTGGTCAGACTCCAGCCCCACCACAACCCAGAACACGAGAAAGGGTTACAGGTGTTCAGTGACAATACTAGAGTCTGTTGGGGCAAAAATGTATGCAACATAATACCACTATGCTTAAAATACGGAAAATACAATAAAATACACACCACACAACACTGCACTGCACGTGGCACAATAACTTACAGTAATACATCGTAGTGATTTATAATACACTTCTGTTGCATCCAATTTCATCATTTAGCATTCATAGCTTGACAGTTAGCTTAGTTGGACACAGCTTTCATCAGATTACTACAGCTAAGTTAACAAGTTGACTTCTGGTGACTCCAGTAGTTTAGCATAAGTAAAGTTGATGTGAGCTCCTTGAACGCTAGGCCTCGTAACAGCTTAACAGAAGAAGCACTTAGAATTCCACACATGAATGACACACTAATCTCTCAGATACCTGTACTGAATGTGGCACCAGTGGTCCTGGCAGTGGCACTTGTGTAATCATAGAGGGTGTAGCGGGAAAACTTCAGCCAGCCATTCGTTAGCTGACTCAGCAGCCAGTTGGACAGGAAGCTGGCAGATTAGTTGTTAAGCGATGAGGCAACTAAAGACAAAGTAGCAGAGTGTCTCCTCTGTGATTAAAGACTGGAGCTCCTGACATGCATGATAGCCTCGTGACTCCTGTGACCCTGGCCCAGGAGAGATAAAGTGATGGCTCTCCTTCTCTCTGCTGCGTCCTCGGCTGCACCTATAATTTACCAGCCCCTGGTGAAACCTTTTAACAACTTCCCCACAGCCTCTGCACCCCATCATAACTGCATCACTCACTGGGCTGGAGTGGTGTGCAGGATGCACTGGAAAGAGAGGAAAAAAGGGAAACAAAAGAATTGGAAAGAATATGCAGCGTTTCAGTGGATAGATCTGCAACAAGGAAAATCCAGATGCATGAATCTCTTCAAACAGCCAGAAATACTCACAGGGGTGATTTGACAAAAGACATAAAACTCAAGAGAATGTTTTGGTGCCATTTGTTGCACTTATACATGGAAATTTAAAATTTTTATGCTAAATCTGCTAAATTAGAGGGTTTATTATGCACATAGTAACGATCGTGCATATCTGTCAAAGCATGTCGTTAATTCAGATGCACTTCAGGAAATTAATGGCACTGTAAATGTTGATCAACACACATAGACATTGTCTAACAAAGGCCAGCAGTCAGCGATTCATGATCCATTTCTGTGCTGCCCAGGCCCACACATCATTACTGCTGACTCCCCATAGTCTGCTCTACTATTCGCCATATAATATGCAGAGTGTTGACTTGCAACATCTTATTTAATTTTTTAGCTGAAGGTAAATATGTACTATTATTGGAATTGAGAAGTTTGTTTTGTGAGGAAATGTAACGAAACGGTTGTTCTTCTCTAGCAGTCTTTTGTTTGGTTCCCCAAGTGTTTTCTGTACCAATCTTTACCAATTTATTTGTCATTTAATGCCCGTTATCTGTTGTTATCACCATTATAGATGGTACATAATCTGCTTATACAGCACATTTATCCATTATCCAGTTTGTTGCTTATCCAACACACTGTCACAATGAACTGAGCAACAGATGCCCCATAGGCCAGTAGGACTAAATACTCAAGATGGCCTTATGTTCATAACAGCTGCTAGATGTTGCCTGTAATATATATCTCTGGGTGATTGTTGACCATCGATAAAAACAATCTATCATATTTTATAAGAAGACAGTCTCAGTTAAGTCCAACTCCTACATGTCATAAGCAAGTCACCAACACAACTCATTGTATTGCTGTCTGTTACACAGCACTAAGACGTCTACATTTTACTCTTTGACATACCTGGACTTTTTCACCTGCCATTCATCATGCAGGAGAGAACACGTTATGGTAAAATGTGACTTAAATGCCCACTTTTAAAGGCACTGTGCTATTTCAAAGTCAATCAAAAATATGCACTTATAGAACCAGTGCTCCAAATATTTCCTGACCTTAAAATTCACTTTGTCTACCTTGTCTTCTGCATGAAGACAGAGGGAGATGATATACTGTAAAGCAGTGTAACACCAGCTCCTGGTGTCACTGCACTGAGAATTCTGGCAGAGTGGTCCTTGTTGAATTCATCGATTATGATTGATTGATGGGATTTGTTGTCCACAGCTGCTTCAAACTGTAAAAATGTTCCTCCATCGGAAAAGCAGCAGGACACACGTTACGACCATGATGACACTATTTCTCTTTCTGTTTGAGCTGTGTTAGATGAACATAGTCACAGTTAAAGTTTGTAATTCTTTTCTGCTGGAGCACATTGCTGCCTTTGATACAGTAGACCACAACATTTTATTATCTCAGCTACAGCACCTAGTGGGCATCTGTGGTATTGTAAAGTGATAAATGTTCTGTACTTATATAGCACTTTTCTACCTATTGGCACTCAAAGCGCTGCTTCTTATTCACCCAGACACACTCACAATCACACACACACTCACACACCGATGGAGGAGCTGCTATGCAGATGGAAGCCACTAAGTGGGGTTCAGTGTCTTGCTCAAGGACACTTCGACATGTTACAGGAGGAGCCGGGGATCGAACCAACAACTGCAGGTTTGGTGGACGACCTCTCTATCTTTCTAAAAAATAGTTTACATCCTATTTGTCTGACAGAACCATATGTGCGAGGTTTGCTGGTTCTAAATTCTCTTTGGCTCCTCTGTTATATGGGGTTCCATAGGGTTAAATTTGGGGGTCTCTCCTTTTCTTCCCTTAGATTCCATCCTCAGAAAGCGGTGGTATTTCTTTTCATGGTTTTGCTGATAACAGCCAGATGTATATGCTAATAAAGAAGAATGACTCTTTCTCAATTAAACCTCTTCTGTCATACCTTGATGACTGGATGGCCCTAAACTTTTTATAGTTTAGTGAAAAGAAAACAGAAGTGATGGTGTTTGGGCCAAATGAGTTCGATAACCTAAGTTCAATCATGAGAAGCTGATAGTTTCAAAATTGGTTATTAATATGGACTGTGATTTATAATTGGATAGTTTTTTCCACTAGACCTTTTTTCAAGGCACCTTGAAATACTATAGTATATAGTAAAGAGGGAGCACAACTCCCATTCTGGCATCTCTCCACTGGCTGCCTGTGCATTATACAGTTCATTTTAAGAGCCTTTTATTTGTCTTTCTATTTTTGCCTTCTATTTTCAGCCTTAGCCAGCTGAGCTTGTTTTGGCCTTTGCTCCTTCCCAGTGTCTCAGATCCGCCGATCAGCTCCTCCTGGAGGTACTGAGGTCCAAACAGAAGCTCAGAGGGGATAGAGCCTTTGCTGTTGCTGTTCCTATTCTATGGGATGCCCCACCTCTGCCCATAGGCAGACCCCTCCTTGCCCCATCATGAGACTGTGCTCCTGTTCTCTTGTCTTACTATTGTGTTTTTATTGTTATTTTATTATAAATATGAATTGTTTTGAGTATTGTTTTAAAGTGTTTGGTTTTATTTTTTTATTATTTATGTACAGCACTTTGCTCAGCTGTGGTTAATAACAGTTGTACTAATTACTACTTTTTAAGATTATGTTAAAATAACAGTTAAGCTTGGGGAAAATGGGGGCTCAGGGGGGCATCCACTTGTTGCAGTGTCAGTTAGATGTCCAGCTCCGTCTGTCAAAGTGGCCAATAGTGAAACCAATTTCTCTTCTTATGCAGCATACTGCAGGGTGTTTAAATCAATGACTTAAAGAGCAAAATTCTAAAGCGCTTTACCTGGTAAAGCAGAAGATGACTGGCGTTTAAGTTAGGAAATATATAAGAAAAAAATCACAAGGTCTGACTAAAATTTCGATTTTTCAAATCTAGTTTTGAATCACATTATTTTGAATCAATGTGTCTACATTTGTCAGACAATTTTTTATCTGTAGATGTATTTAGTCAATTGAGAAGGTGGAAATATTCATGTTGGAGCACAATGTGTGGATAATTACTGATCACAACCTGTGATCAAACCAGATAGTGAGATAAACAGCAGGAACAATAAATTGGTGATTTCCTGTATATCTGACACAGTATCATCTGTAGTCTGAGTTTTAAACCTAATATTTCAAAAGCTGATTGATCCGGACACTGACACGGCATAAAGCACAGCATGAGCACGTTTGAATAATGAATAAAAAGACAAATACAGGCATGAGTGTTCTTTTATCACTTGATTATATCTAAATTAAATAGAGCCCGACACTATGACACTGTAAATTTAGAGAGGTGATTTTAACATGAACAAAATAACACATGATGCCTAAACCAATTTGCTGATTAATTAATTTTGTTGTTTTTAGTTCCAAAAATCAGTAAATAGCAGGCAGTGTCTTAATGGAAGCACCACCAGGTGAGGAGATCCTTGCAGGTAAGAAGTGTGTCATGGGAAGTCATAGTAAAATATTTCATAGTAAAATTTTAACTGCTGGCGAAAATGCCAATATCCCATAGATGGATTGATTGTGAACTTTTGGAGTTTTTGATTTTGTTAGAGTTGACAAACATCATATTTTGGAGAGGCAAAACATTTATGATATGTATAATCATATGTATAATAAAAGTTAAATGTAATTTGTTTTATTAATGATGAAAAAAACCTTCTTCACTACTTGTTAACATTAATCAGGACACATCAGCAGCTGCTGTGGCATTTTATTATAAAACAACTTGAGGAAAATGTCAGTCAGCTACTTTTTACTGCAGAACGGTTTGGTCTTTCACAAGGTACTTTGTTACTGTACTTGTACTTTATTTATGGCTACTTTCACTTTTATTCCACTAAATATAAGAGCAACTATCTATACTTTTTACTCCGCTACTATTCTGATCAAAGTTGCGTTACACATTACATTCACATTACTTTACAAATTTTTCGTTTTTTTTACAAAAATGAGTCAGCAATAATTTCATTAAACCAATCACAGGCTGGTTTAGTGTCAGTGATTTGACATCAGCAGTACTCAACGTGAGCCGGTACGCAGTCATCTTACTCTTTGGTGTGTTGTGCTGATTTTCGCCTGGTTACTGACATCTGCATTCACTGCCCACATTTTTATATTATGTTTTAATGTTTGAGCGGATAGTGCTGTGACGATTCACTGGTGTCAAAGACCAAAAGGTTTTACAAAGCTGTTTATGATTTTAAGTTGAGTTTAAAGTAATTGAATTGGTGACTCCAGTCTGACTCCTGAGAAACTCAAGTCCTCACCACAGTGATAGTTATGTATTGTTAACCTGAATAAGAAACTGCTGAGGTTTGGTGGGTACAGCTCGATGGGAGAGACTGTGTCTGCAGTGAAGACTTTAGAGGGAGCGGCTGCTGCTGTCAGGTGCAGCGGAACCACTGGATGTCACAGTCCCTGGTTTTGGACTAGTTTTGTTTAAATTGATTTCCTGTTTTGGGCTTTTATTTTGTTGCTCCTCCCGTGTCCCTTCCTTTGAGTCTGTTTTAGTATCTTTACCTTCCTCGTTTTGTTCTAATTGGTTTCACCTGTTCCCCAGTTTATTTATACCCAGCTTTCCTCACTGCTCACTGCCAGATATTCTCCCCTGCTTCCCTAGAAATCTCTCCTTGTGAACTACCCCTTTGGACTTTGCCCTCTCGTGCCTACCTGTTCCTCGAGTTTTGGTCTGAGGTTTGGTTTTCTGTTTATTTCAGTGTAGGTTTGTTGTTTAGGTTTTCTGTGTTATTTCCTTTAGTTTCTTAGTTCCCTTGCCTTCCCTGTGTGGTTATAGTTTAGTTAATCCCCTCTCTCTAGCTGTTTAAGTTCTTGGTCTGTTTTCTTAATTTATATTGTGAGTGTTAGCATGTGTTTTCCCGTCCTCCTTACGGAGTGATTTTCTGTTGTTGCCTTTTGTTTAAATAAACTTTAATTTATTATAACCCCTTGCCGTCTCCTCCTTTTTTGGGTCCTGCAAAATTAAAATACACAGTAGAAAGTGACACTGGAGAGAAGGAGAGAGTGAAGTAGAGAAAGGAAGGGCGACTGCATGGGTTTGTGAAGAAACAAGAGTGGACAGGTGATAGGAAAAAAGGTAGATTAAGCCAAATGACAGGAAGGGGTTTTTACGATGAAAACATTTTAGGCCTTGTCCTCTCCTGAACTTCAGATTAATAATCATCATTTAAAGGATCAAAGCACAGGCAAAGCATATTTAAAGCTGTTGTGGTGGTTGTTATAAGTGCATATGAACAAAATATGTGAGGATGTAACATGTTCTTATCTAAACAACTGAGTGATGGGAACACTGAGGAAAGTGCAATCTATAGTCTAATTATTTTCCCCTTCCCCATGTGTGCTCACTATTTCCTGTAGATGCCCGAGCTCCAGAGAACTCCCAGAATCAGCAGCTATGTGGTAGTAAATAGTAGACGAGCATAGCAGGTCATGGAGAGGGAGGGGTGAAAGGAACAGAGGGGATTGATTTTGAAGTTCAGGCTTAAGATGTATAGTAGAGCTTTAACATAGTAAATCTAAAATAGCTGACGCTAATGTGCTGCTCATACTAAACGTTCCATGTATGTACAGTATTTTGTAAACTTGTAAATTTGATTTAACAGAGTACAAAAATGAGCAGTACACAAAGCCTTATAAATAAAGCCAATGTGTAAAATGCTTTTCCCACATCATACAGAATTTAATCCTCCAAAGTACAGTAGTTCACAAGGGGTCAGGGGACTGCACAGTATAATTTGTTTTCTAATCTATCTCTGCCCGATCTCAGACTTTCTGCCTAAGGTCCCAGAACTACTCACCCCTGTAACTCCTCTTTCATGCTTTTCTACAATGACATTTTCTTTATCTGGTCAGCAAATCCGACGGTCTAAGTTCAATTTACTATAACTTTGGCTTTACAAAACCTGCAGCTACACACATTTGTGACACTGGCAGCTACTCAGGAGAGCACAGCATCTCTCTCTCGAGGGAAAGTAATAGCCTTGGTGCATAGATTTTTGCACTTGGACACTGGTTGTGAAAGCAGGGGGATGCCAAAGCTCCATTTTTTTTTCATAAGATTTATATATATAAAAGCTTGTTGATCAGATGCAGTTGCAACTAAAGCACATATTATTTTAGTTTCAACTGAGTGGGATTTCAGAGAAAAACACTGGGTAATGAAAAGGTATGTGTGCTGAACAGGCCCAAAGAATTTGTATGCATTTATGACATTTGCACCTGTCAGGAAGACAGATTTCAGTACACAAGAGAACATAGTACACAGACATTTAAATGCATGAAAAAGAAGTTAGTTCTTGTAAAATAAAGAAACAGCGCAGCAGATGAAGGCTCCCTGGAGTCAGTGTATGAGCCCTGTGCCTTGGTGGAATCTGGCAATCCCGGAGGAAGGGTGAGATGATGGAATAATGCATTATGTTTGGAGTTGGGAGAGGAATGAACTGGTCCACATACTCTGACAAGTAGAATATATGAAGACACACATTAAAGGAGAGTGATAGTGGAATACTGCTGAAGCTTAAGTATCAGTTCACACTCTGGCCATGGTGCTACCAAGGCCCATAACTCCCCTGCCTGAGGCTCATGGAAATGGATCACATCACTGTTGTTTGCTCATTAGACAGAGGGGAATGTTAACAACCACATCACCTTGCTGCTGTGTTTTTTAAAACTTGTTTATGCAGTAGACATTTATTTTGGGGTAGAGGAGGGGGAGGATGATCCATCACGGGCTGCAGTTAATAAAATTACAGCTCACACTGGCTCGTACATTTGTTTGATTCATCACCTGCTGCCAGCAGCTTCCTGCCACACCCTATCAGTCTCGGCTAGTAAAAACCTCCAGTCTGAGAGAGACTTTGGGGAAATCAACGGCAAAAAACAGTAATGGGATTTTGATTAGCAAATGTAATGGGGTAGTAATGCCCCCATGATGTGTGACAGTTGTAAATGAGCATCCATCCCATCAACAGGCGGACGCAGGAGCATTTGAGTCGGCTTGGCCTGTGTTCATTGCCACCATCAAAGAGGGGGTGGGGGATCATGAGGTGCGAGGACAGAGGCAGCTGCTGCAGCCTCAGGGTGACCTACAAGAGGGAATAGCACATCTGTAACAGTTGACAGGTCAACAAGGGCCTGACGTCCCATTTTCATCAGCAGCAGGGGGGATGCTTCCCCGCAGGACTTCACTGCACACAGTCACAGGCTGAAAAGAGTTTCCTCTGCTGTAAGCAGTGGGGAAGCTGCCAAGCTGCTGATAATTATTTCACCTAGTAGTTCTCCCAAAATGGCTTTTTATCATATCGGGGCAATTTTATTTGTAAATGAAATCAGGAGTAAAGACCAGCATTTACCAACATTACATAGCACCATAAAACTGCTATTAATTCCGTCAACGCTGATGTCAAGGGAGGCTAAAAATATTATAATGGCAGAAGCAACGGTTATTGCTGCTGCCACGGCAGTAACAGAGGAGGGAGATTACCAAATTCAGTGTGTTCTAATTAGGAGCACATTAGTGATCCTATTTCTGCACATGCAGTTTGAGTGAAAAACATGGTTTACACCTCCACTGTGTTTGTGCGCAAGGAAAAATCTTAGGGACAGATTTCCCAAAACTTTTATCTGCAGTATACAGACAGTATAAATGTCTAAAAAAGGAAATACCTTCACAGGAATGACCCACTGAGAGCTGCTGGATGCGACACTTAGTCCTTTTCATTTTCAACGACACACCAGCAAATCAGTTTACAAAGCATTTTGGAATTCCAGGTGACATGGGACAGACCTGAATAACAATATTAACTTTATGCAAATGAGGGCAAATTTCACTTGGGGACGACTCACCACAAAACTAACAACAAAGAAAAAATGCAGTGTTGGGTCAGTTTATGCTGTGGATACATATCTGAAAGAGAGAAGATCTTTGTTGGACTTTGTACGATGCCTCAAGTTTAGATCTCTTTTCTACAAGATTATCGGTAAAAAAAAAAACTGTTGCTTAGTAAAATGCCACGAAAAACGCTGGAGAAAGTGCAGGTATTATTTTGCTGGGGGAAACAATGCGTGATCCATTTACTTCCAGTGGGTCTTCATGGGTA
Source organism: Channa maculata (assembly GCA_020496755.1). Lineage (NCBI taxonomy): Eukaryota > Metazoa > Chordata > Actinopteri > Anabantiformes > Channidae > Channa > Channa maculata. Next base: position 21,558,083 of record CM035616.1, on the reverse strand, counting down.
GAGGAACTTAATCTGGTGTAACATTAACATTTGACTTGATGGAGAAAGTTTTTCAAAACCTAATACTTTTCATTTTTCTGTAAATGACCATCTGTTTCCTCCCAAATACTAATAACATGGGCTCTCTAGATGACACAATATCTCAAAGTAAAACAATATAACGATGTCATAAATGTCCCTTACTATACAGAAGCAACATGAAAAAAGTAGATAATATGCAGACCAGCCCTTTAATGCTTGTTCGCATTAAACTTAAAATTTGCAGTGTGTGATTTTTACATTGTAGTCTTACTGCAACTAACAACTGTGCATTTAGCCGTAAAGTTGTTGGAAATATTACACACAAGCAAGGGAGAACATGCAAACTCCACATGGAAAGGCAGATTAGTATTAAATATTTAAAAAATAATAATAAGTTGATATACATTGTACTTAGAAATGTCCCAATTAAGGTTTTTAAATGTAAGGTTTTTACCTCGCTCAAGTAAGCATTGAAGACCGCAATGAAAAGTGGAAGGTACGGTTTAGTAAAGAATGCATCTGCAGCTGCAAGGTGAGAGACAGAAAACCACGTAAGTGGAAACTTAGATGCACAAATGTAAAAGCATATCAATGACATCATAACTCTACAAAAAACACATGAGTGGGTGAACGATTAAAAAACAGGGTGGACAGTAAGGTAAAAACTGTATAAAAGGGTAAGAGAATTGGCCTGTGAGTGGCAATGGGAGTGAAGAGAAGCCAGTAGAAGAAAGTAGAGGAGAGAAGTAGTCAAGTCAAGTCAAGTGGCTTTTATTGTCATTTCTACTATACACAGTAGTACACAGTACACAGTACACAGTACACAGTACACAGTGGAAAGGAGATAACGTTCCTCCAGAACCAAGGTGTATGGTGTTCCATGGTGTACAGTATGTAAAGTGCATCGAGTGCAAACAGTGCAGATGAAAAACAGTAGAGACAGTGTAGACAGACAACACAAGATAACACAGGAAGTAGGGAGTTAGAGTTGGGGTTTTTTGTTTTCTTAGTTTTTTTGTTCAGGACTGAGAATTAGAGAACAACCCTTCTGGAGACTGTACTGTTGAGATTTCTTTTGATTGCTGATATTCTTCAATAAACTTTTGAACGACTCCACTGCCTTGGGCTCATCTCTTCTCAGGTAAGAACCTTTGAAAATTTACAACCTCAGATAGAAGTAGAGGTCAAGATTATAAACCCCAGGAGGAGGCACAAAGGGTAGAGATGCCGAGAACCCAAGACTGAATAAGTGTTTCCTCCCTCTATCCACTGGTTGGTAGAGAACCTAACTGATTTTTTGAAGTGATTTGAAATTCAGGAAGGGAAACTACCAGGTGAAATAGCGCCTGAGTAACCAGAGGTGAAATTGAAGAGTGTTTACACAGTTAATATATAGCTGAGAGGTGTTATCCAATAAAAGACATACACACGAATGAAGGTCATAACCGGCCAATTTTTACCAGAGAAGCACTTGAGTTAAAGAGACTCAAGCAAGGTTGAATTTGGGAATTGCAGGTGCTTCCACATATGTGTAATACTGAATATGTTCAGCATTGTGATCATGGATATTACATTAACTACATATAAAAATCTTTAAATCTTTAAGTCTTTATTGAGCTTTTATAGATTTGAAAAACAAACTGTAGATGAATAAATAAGTATTAAAGATTAACTGTGCGACAGTCTTTAATATTTTGGTTGGATTTTCTGACACACCTACGGCACTTGCCACTTTTTACAGCTATAGCATTTTTACTATGTTTGCCATTGTACATGTAGGATGAAAGAAAACATATTTTTGTGTCCAGTTTGTGGCCAGAAACTCTGTACAGTTTTTTATCCTGAAGCTCTGAACAAGGTTGTGGAGAAAGTGAAGTTTGCTTTTCAGTAGAAATTCTTTGTCTCCTGCCTTAATCTGAAGCAACTTTACGCTAACCAGTTAGCTCTGACTATCCCAGAGCTTCTGGATCTAACAATTACTGTTTGTCTAATATCCTGCTCTTCTCTGACTGACTGGATAAATGTCAGCAAGTGAAGGTCCCATATATTTTTGCAGAGATGACACACTGTGTGACCTGCTCACCTAAAGAATTACAATTATAATTCTTGTTGGTTTGTGTAGAATTTTTTTCTGGCTGAACTAAACATGCAACAGTGAGGAGGCGAAAGCACGTGGCTGGAAAAGAAATGGGAGCACTAGATAAATGTTCTGCACTTATATAGCACTTTTCTACCTATTGGCACTCAAAGCGCTTTACACTGCTTCTTATTCACCCATTCACACTCACAATCACACACACACACACACTGATGGGGGAGCTGCTATGCAGCTGGCCAACACTCACCGGGAGAAACTAAGTTGGGGTTCAGTGTCTTGCTCAAGGACACTTTGACATGTGACCGGAGGAGCGCCTGCGCCACAGTCGCCCCATTCATAACACATGACAAAACAACTACATAATTAATGGAAATGGGAACAAAAATTGTTTTACCTTGATTATTTTACTTTCATAATTGTAATTACAATTTGATTAATTGCACAGCCCAGCTGTAAAGGTGCTAAAGAGTATTGTTGGGCAGACAATGTGTTTATATTTAAATACTTTAGGTGTAAAACAGCAGATTCTGTAGATCTACAGTATCTGGCTGAAGGCAGAAAGTGCTGCTATTATCATCCAGAAATATTTGAAAAACTGTGTTTAAGAGGAGGAGAATGCAGTAGGAATGAGAAGCCAGGCAGCTCCATTTACACTCTCATTACTGGGAGTGAGTCTCACAGACATTACTGGAAATGGCTCCCAGTCTCTCCATACTCACTGTGCACCGAAGCATTGCAGAGCAACTCACTGCCAGCGCCGGGATGTGTTGACGAAGACGAATGGCAATGCTTTGTTCGCTCCGTGTGCAAAGTTTTGTTGCCACACAAGTAGAGAACGAGAAGGCATTTATGAGAGCCAAAGGGGTTCACACAGCACAGCTGAAGCCTGCCAGGTTGCTTCCTGTACAGTTACTGATCAGCAACAGCAGTCTGATGCTTGAAAGGAAAGAAGGCAGAAGGGGGAGGTAGGGGAGACAGCCACCACAAATCAATATGAGAAAAGCAGATGAATAGATTTCCAATTCAAAGACTCCCACAGTAGCTCTGCTAATGACCTGGAGGGCTGTGTCCAACATGTGGGACACGGGAATGCACTCACAGGGAGAGCTGCCACGATCGGATCATGGCCCAGATGTCCTTCCCCTCGCACTGCCCAAATTCTTCAGAGGCCCTTCAAACAGACATTAATCTCCAACCCCTGATGAGCCATTTCTTCCTCCACTCAGCAAGGGAGGTGCTGCTCCCTGTAATAACTGCCTTTGGATAACAGGCTACATTTTATGTATTACATGGTTATCAAAACTTATTTTGCATACAGAAACATACGTAGATACAACTATTAGCTAAATTAGCTAAACCGTCTTTTTTGGTTAATTTGTGAGCTGCTGTATTTTACTTGATATGTTGTGATTTTCAGGATACATTTGTCTCCCACTTTAGTCCTAGTCTTAAAATCTTAGCCATTTCATTAATGCCTAGTGTTATTATTACTGAGAGAAATTACAGCCCAAAGTCTTGTAATAAAGCAGAATGGTGCAATACAAGGTTCACTACAGCCTCCGAGAGCAGCTACATTCCTAAATCATCTGGAGTTAATTCTAGGTGACTCCACAAAGTTTACTCCATTTTTCTTTGGTTATCACCTGGTTTCTTTTTGATTAGGATCCTATTGTCAGTAATTCCACTGTGCTTTTTGAGGGCTCCCTGCACACAATCACTTTAATAAAAAAAATACCTTCTTCTCCTTTTTATATCCTTGTCTGATCCTCTCCTTACTTTTTGCCATCTGCTCTGCTCCTCTTTAGCAGCCTGCTGCTCTCCAGACCACTGAATTGTTCACAAGAAGATCGCAAGTATCTCAAGATGCATGTGAAGTGAGAAGCTGAATTATCAAGAGTCTGTATTTCTGCACAGTGTGTAGTTTATTAATGAGGAGGAGACACAAAAGCTCGGAATAAATGAAACATGGATAAATTAAATATTGTGGGCGGCTGTAGCTCAGTTGGTAAGGCAGTTGACCATGGACCACAGGATCAGTTGTTCAATGCCTGCTTCTGGCTACATGTCAAAGTGTCCTTTGGCAAGACACTGAACCCAAATTTGCTCCCGGTGGGTCAGGTGAGCTCCTTGCATGGCAGCCACTACCATTGGTGTGTGAGAGTGTGTGAATGGGAATCAACATTGTAAAGCGCTATATAAGCGACTATTTACCATAAAAAAAACGTATTTTTCACAGAAATGAGCCTTGCTACTTGGTTTGAGTTGTTACTGTTTTTGACCTGAGTACTGCATATGATTGCTGTTCTATTACATGTCATGGTAAATGTTCTGCACTTATATAGCACTTTTCTACCTATTGGCACTCAAAGCGCTTTACACTGCTTCTTATTCACCCATTCACACACAGACTCACACACACTCATACACCGATGGGGGAGCTGCTATGCAACCGCTCTACTTTCCTGCGCCACAGTCGCCTGTATGTATGTATCATTATTTTGTTGAGGTCTAAATTTGAGTAAAAAACTTAAACAAGCAATAAAATAGCAAAAAAGCAATGGCAAGCAATTAAACAAGCAGTAATTATGAGACACACGCTTTCATACATTCTTTATGCTAAATGTGATAAATAACCAGTGATGGAAAGTGACAAACTACAAGTACTTTGGTATTGTACCTAAGTAGATATTTCACTTGTCTGTACTCTACTTAAGAAGATTTAATTGTGGAAGAATTAATTTCTCCTTCCATGGTCTTATTTAAAAGACTATTTGACATATTAGCAGTACTCAGAGTGAGCCGGTATGCAGTAATTTTACTCTTTGGATTCCTGAACTTGACTTGGCATTGCCTAACTCTTCGACATAGGAACTTTAAGCTAACCACTTACCTCTGACTATCCCAGAGCTTCTGGATCTAACAATTACTGTTTGTCTAATACTTGCTCTTCTCTGACTGACTGGATAAATGTCAGCAAGTGAAGGTCCCATATATTTTTGCAGAGATGACACACTGTCGGACCTTTTACTTTTAAGTACACCTTATTATTCGTACTTCATCCACCACTGACAATAACAACATCGGTGCCACTGATTTACAGTGAGAGGTCATGATTATTGAGCTCACAAGTTTTGTTTTTTTTTGTGGTCTGAAGTTAGCAGGATTTAAGCACTGATCTGCAAGATCTCCCAAGGGAATTATTATTGAGATAAATATTAGTATTAAAGGCATTTTATTCTTTTTTGAATTTTAATAATATCTCGGCCAAGTGTTTTGTTGCACAGTTGCACCCTATTTAAATTAAATGAGAAAGGGGCCACAACATTAGAACCACCTCTTACAAAATGCCCTCCAGAACAACAACACCACCCACTGTTAACTCAATAATAAACATAAAGTATAACTATTATGTTTCTGACACTTAAAACTTGAAAAAAAAGAAATTTGAAATTAGTAAAAGTAGAAGTTTTGGCAGAGCTGCTGTATTAGATTGCATTAATTCTACAGTTGTACCTAATGAAGTGGCCAGTGATTGGATGCTCATGTATATGGAAAAAGTAATCTGGTTGTAATTACTGTATGTCCCCTACAAAAATGGTGAGAGACTAGATTCTGTTGCATAGTTGAAATGAAATTGGTAAAAATGTAATTGTTATGTATACAGTATATTTAATTTATGTGTGCATAAGTGCATTGTGTATGGAATACTGTGTGGACATAATGTGTTTGACTATGTTTAATCGTTTTATGTATTTGTATTAGCATATAATTAGCCTATATTAGCCTATAATAGGCTAAAATCAAGATTTGGGTTTGAATAGGTTAGGTCTGTTTGTCACATTTCTGGCAAGCAAAGGTTGTTTTTGTTGATTTAGGATGCCTGGGCATAATTTGACAATTACTTTTTACACAGCACACAATTATTGCCCTTGAGTATTATTACATTTGCCCAGGGTAGCATGGCATATTTATTTCCTCACTGGATGCTAATGCTGTCACAGGTAGTAATATTTAGCTCATGATTTAAAGACACTCCAGGATTCTTGCCAGTGACAAGTGGCATGTGAAACCTCTGCCACTAAAAAAAACAAAGCATCAGAACTGGAGGAACGTCCTGCTCCGTGTGTCAAAGATGAACGCTGGTGCTAAAGCAACCTTGACCTTTTTGTTGACACCCTCTAATTTGGCCTGAAAGGTAATTGGCCGGATGATGGATGTCTTGTTCTTTTATTACGTTGATTCATTCGCTGGATCTCAAACTGTCTGTCAGAATGCCTTTTTATTATGTTCCACTGAGTAGCAGTCTTGTTTTTAAAATGGCTTAAATCAATTCCTCAAGAAAATCCAATGTGGCAGGAGAAGCTGCTGAAGTCATATAGTTGTCGATGTTTCTGTCCACCTGATGAGAAAGTTGTCAGTGATTCTTTTTCCAGCCATCACAAGTGTGAAAAACGGCTTAGGGAAATCACAAAGTGAAATCAAATAGAAATCCCCAGTGTGTAGTCAGCTGATAGTAGGACGATTATACCTTTGCTATCTCGAAGATCCAACCTTTGATCAGTCTGTATTAAAAATGTGCCACTGAAATGTTGCTGCAGTGTTTTGTATCCAGATAAAATGCACATGAGATTTCCACAATATAAACAAAAGCCATGGCGACACTTGAAGTCAATTTTTAAAGAAAAGTACATCAATGGAAGATATGTAGGTGCTGGCAGTTTGGGACCTGGTAGCTCAAAGGGTAGAACATCGGGTTGGACGCAGGATCAAATCCTGCCCCACCACGTTTGGCCATGCCCAGCCACCGAGGGCTACCTTGGTGCTGGTCTTGAGCCCAGGTAAAATGGGTGGGTTGCCGGACAAAGGGCATCTGACATAAAAACCTCATCCCAAATCAACGTGCGGAACACATTTCGGTGTGGCGACCTCTGAAGTAACAAGCCGAAAGCCGTTGATCTGTTTGATGTAGGTGCTGGCATTGGCGATCCTAAAGTCTGTTGGGGTCCTAATCAAAAATGTATGCATCATAAAACCCCATGAAAAATACTACAGTATAATGTACACACCCCACAACATGGCACATGGCACATTAACTTAATACACCGTAGTGATTTATAGTACACTAGCCTGCTAGCTAAGCTAACAAGTGGACTTCTGGTTCCAGCAAAGCTGGACACATTAGGCTGCTCTGCTAACTTAGTTAGCTAAGTTAGCTCATGTTAAATGTCAAAGTAAACAAAAGAAACAATGTGATACCAGTGGAAGTTCTGTTATTCAAATCTTCACCACAATTACAGCTACACTAGCAGCATTTACATGGTAAATGGTAAATGTTCTGCACTTATATAGCGCTTTTCTACCTATTGGCACTCAAAGCACTTTACACTGCTTCTTATTCACCCATTCACACTCACAATCACACACACACTCATACACCGATGGGGGAGCTACTATGCAGCTGGCCAACACTCACTGGGAGCAACTAAGTTGGGTTTCAGTGTCTTGCTCAAGGACACTTCGACATGTGACCACAGGAGCTGGGGATTGAACCATAAACTGCTGGACTGGTGGACAACCGCTCTACCTTCCTGCGTCACAGTCTACACAGCTTTTGTGAGATCAGTCAGCTAAATGCTTTATACTGCAGAATGAAGTGTAAATGGATCAAAGAAACACCCTGAGCAGATTGATGAGGCAGTGGAGGGATAGTGATGAATCTCACCAAGACCCATTACAGCTGTGAAGTACAGTAGTTCCACATTGGAGAGACTCTGCGTACACTAAATTGCATAAAATAACCACCTGCAGCTCAGATGGAGATACAGTTCAGAGAAAGCCACACTTAAAATAACCCAGATGACACATGATCACACCCAAGTGAGTTCCTTTGCAATCAGTCTGTCATTTTTACCAAAACATCAAACACTATTCATCATCGTCATCATAAACAGACCACCCCCACTGAGAGACGTTGTGGTGGCAGCGTACATTTTTACAGAATGTGAGCCTGAGCATAAATCTGAAGCCGCGCAGGCTCAAGAACAACAGCAACATTAATGTGGGACTGAGCTTAATAAAGGTCGCTCTCACACTAGATGTAGTTCTCACTCTTTTACTGTTAATCAGTGTCAAAACATCACATAAAACAACTTTAAATCACCATTTAAGACAATTAAATATGACATCTTTAAGGGTTGGTTGAATTCCTTTTATAGGGACTGAGATCCCTGTTTTAAGCCCCGTTCAAGGAAAGAATGCTTGGATGGTAAAAAGGATGAATGAAAGCTATCATTTGCTAACAGCTAATCATCAGGGGTGACTCACAAGGTCCATCACAGACCACTGTAATTCTGAAAAGCACTGCATTCAATTTCTCATAGAGAGATGGGCTCTGTAGCCCAGAAAGTCAATAACAGATGACAGTGTCCAGTTTCCAGTAGTGTGGAAAATAAAGGCTGCTTATAGAAGTGAGAAAAATCAGCTGGCTGTCCCCTGAGCACACTGAGCTGGACGAGGATGTCACTGTGGCGCCTAATGGCTGCATTAGCATAGCGACAGGTTCCTGTTTGGGGTCTGCCTCTCTGTCTGTCTCCTGTGAGTCTGTCAGTCTGCCTCCGCCCTCTGGGACAGCAGGTTGAGGCCTAACCCAAAGGTTTGGCATGAGAGGATGTCGCTGACAGACATGACTCCTCTGCTCTGGGAGGGGTGCAAGTTTTTTTTTGCAAATCACTGAAATGTCACCAAGATGCATGGCCCTGCCAGCTGCATTGATTGAGAGTGGAACCCAACTCTGCTTTTTTTCAAGTCTATTTTTTTTTGTGTGTGTCATTTCAAAGATGGACAGGAAAGAGGGACCTCACTGCATACATTTTCTCCAGAGGGGGAGGGCAGTGTCACTGAAGGGCAGGAAAAGCACAGTCAAGGTCAAACACTCCCTCCATCATGTCTGGTGGAGTCCAGACATATTTTTTCTACCCTTCATATGTTTGGAATGTCTTAGTGTCCTCCTTGTGTAGTGGTATTCCTGCTAAAGCAGTAGGAAGAAAGAAAAAGGGACTAAAAAGTGTTTACCTAAAGTAGAATGACACTACTCATTCATTCATTGTCTGACACTTAACTCACCTGGACATGCAGACCAAAAATAGTGGGCAGATAGGAGGAATTAATCATGAATGACTTATTGAATGGATGACTTCATGGACTTCTGACTAAGGACTAAGCGTTTGATGAGGCTGCTTAGTCGTGTTTGGACTGTTTTAAAGTGACAAGGTAATACATGGTAACATGCCAGTGGATATACCCTCTACCCATCTGCAACTTGCACTTGCTCAGCACACCAGTACATGTCCACAAGTCCCGGTATGTCAATCAAACCTAAATATGAAGCCAGGGATCCTTGCTTTCAGTAAACGTACAACTCCCCCATGCATCCCAGTTGTCTAATTACAGCAGTTCCCATTCACAGATGGATCTGTCAGGATAGATTTTCCTATTCTCTGCCAGATCAGAGACAAAGACAACAAACACCTGTCCCTTTTTTTGGTTTCATGGAAAGTCTGTCCCCGCCAAGTTTCAGCACTGTAAGGTGAAAGCAAGATCAGGTGTGTTAGTCATTCATCTTACATGTAGAAGCCAACATGAATCTCTTTGTTTCTCTCAAAGATCTTTTCTAACATGGTCACTAACAAATTTGATCTACACTCACATTCACACCTACATGCAATTTAGAGTCACCAAATAAACTGACTACATGTCTTTAGGCTATGAAAGGAAACCCAACACAGAAAGACCACATCCAGGATGTGGATTTGAACTGGGGACCTTAAACCTGTGAGGTGCACTGTAAAGTAAGCATAGGACCTGCTTTGAGACGCAGCCACATGGGCTGTTCTGTTTGGTGAAGCTAAAATCAGCATGCTATCATGCAATGCACATCCTACAACAATTACTGTCATGTAATTACTGTCAGTGAAACTGTTAGAAAGCAGTAATGTGTAATATATAAAGACACAGATATGAACAATGCACAGTTTTAATACATAGAGTAGGATGGATTGGTTATAGTAGAAAGAAAGAGCTCCAAAGGTTCAGAACACTTTATACTTGACTCTTTCTTGGAGAAATCCATGTCAGAGACCATTAAAAGTCAGTCAGTTCTTTTCTGATAACGAAAAATACAATTGTCACATATTTAATGTGGAAGAAATGCGTCACTAAGTGCAGCAGTGTGGCCTACTCATGAGGTTTTAATAGTTTTCAAACAATTACAGAGCAACTATGGCACAGATGAATAAACTCGATCTGGTTCGTTGTTGGGTTTAGTCATGTCATGGGATTTATTGACAATAACACAAAACATAGAAAATCAGCAGCATGAGGAAATTTAGTAACTTTGGCAAAGATCAGGAAAAACACATTACTATGGTAACTGTACACAACAAAGACAGTGACAGCTGTCGGCTCGAGAAGATATACAAATTTGAAATATATGGCAAAAAGGAGACAGGTGCAGACAGTGGTACGTCCATGCTGTCCTCTAGATGCTAAATTCTGAACATCTAGACGCAGACTGGTGGTTTTAATTATATGGCTGATATGTGTATCCTCACTGTTCAAATAGCATTTTGAGTGGAAGGTCTGTTCATCGTACCACCTGCTCATCATTACTTAGAGGGACGGTGAGACAGAGCAAGGGAGATCTGGTGTTGGCGCTCTGCTGCTCCAGGAAGAGGACTTATCCATCCTCTGTGTTTGGACATGTCCCTACCATGGACATTTTCATTTGTGAAACAAATGTTGTTATCAAGACAAAATGTGGATGTCATTGGCAAAATTACTGTTCCAGGAAACCAAAGTTATTGCCATAGTGGAAGGGTCTTTGAATAGACTAGATATGTGTGCAAATAAATTCAGCAATTTTTTTCAAGAATGAACATTCAACACAAAAACAAAGATTGAGTGAAAGGCCGTATTAAGGGGAAAAGAAAGAAACAAGCACACAGATAAAATTCAGGGACAAGAGGCTGCATATGATGCAGTTTTAGTTTTACACACAGCCTGATGACAGACTTACCAGTTGGTTTTTTTCACAGCTCAGTGTCAGATTCAGTGCTACGCTTCACTTTCCACGCTGTCAGTTTAGACTTATGTTTAAAAAAACAAAATTAACACCTCTGTTTGCATTCAATCTGCCAGCGGTTTTTCACAGGAAACTTTCCTGACATTTCCATCACAATAGTAGGATGTGAAGTCAGCACGCGTTATCAGCTCTTCAGGCCTGTGCCAAATTGACCATCAGTTGTAGTGGCAGCAGCTCAGTGCTCCCAGACACTTCAACCTGCTCTCTCTCTCTCTCTCTCACACACACACACATGTACACACGCACAAACACACACACCTCCTAAAGATATTGCAAACCTCAGCTGGCTGACTAATGAGAGAGCACTTTGGGTAGCTGGGCCAGTAGAGATCCGTAGAGTGTGACACAGGAAGAGGTCTAATATTGAAGGACAATGGGCCTGCAAACAGAGCTGTTTATGAACAAGATTTACTAGTGCTACAGAACTGTGGTATCAACTGTCTTCTTTTAATTACGAAGCAGGACACTTATGCTGCACTTATTTATATTTTTACATTGACTGTCAATCAAAAGAGACAGCTCATAGTGAAAGAATAATCCCCAAGTCAGCTGTTCCCTTCAGCTTTTAAAAGAACTTTAGAATCGTGTTGTGGTTTTCCAGGTCACAGCTTCAATGGTTTGGTTCATTTTCGCTGCTTTCATTAGTCCTCATCAACACAAACATAGAGGAGCATTTCACAGCTAAAGGGCTTGATATTTCTCAGGAGTTACAGAAACAGACCCAAAGGAAAAGAAAAACGTATTTAGACTTGTTAATTAATAAGAAATGACTCCGAAAGAATGTAAATGGTCTGAGTTACATCAGAATTCTTCAGTAAGGTGCCAGCTATTGTTGAGATACAAATATCTGTGATAATGACTGCTTTTCCATGCACTTAAGTAACCAGGTTACTCAGAAATCAGCAGGTAATTGGGGAACAGAGTTCACATGCATTTAGTAAACCTGGGTACCTACCTGGTACTGGGGCATCTGCAGCAGATTAATAACCGGATTTCTCCTCCACGTCACATTTATTTTGGAAGCCAAGCTCACAGATAATAATTTTATGATGACAGACGGCAAGCTCATAATACACAGTGCAGACTGAATTTTAAAAAATATGTGGTGGAAAATGACTTATTTAGACATCTAGGAGTGTTTGTGTTAGCTCCATTTTCAGTTGGACTTTGTGATCTTCCCTTTCATTTCGTCTTCCACTGCCCTGAAGCCCATCGGCAGCCTTTTGTTATGCACATGTGCTGTTGGAGGAAGCTGATCTAAAACCTGGGTAAATGTATAAATGTCAGAGAAATCTATCCAGGAAATTCTGGTTTTCATAATCCCCTGTGCTTATTTGCAGAAACCTGCTTTCCAGAGAAAGCTGACTGCAACCTGCCCAGGTAACCAGCTGAACTGGTTGTGTGCTGGCTCTGTATACTTGGGCTGATTCAAGGGCAACCTTCAAACTACACTTGGGCCAAATTATTTCTTCTAGCCTCTCAGATCTGGGCCATTATGGGGTAACCTGGGTGGTTACTTAAGTACATGTAAATGCACTAAATGTTTCTGATGCTGTGAACATGTTCTTCATCTGCTCTTTATATCAACTATTAACACTATTTACAGTTTTAAACATTTTATGCAGCTCAAACCAACAAAGGGAAAAACAAAACCTCATTGTTCTGATTGTTACATACACACTCTCTCACAGACACTAACTCCATCTCCTAAAAATTTAGTTTGAGGATATGTGGCAAGTATGTGAACATATCAATAAATGTAATAAAAAACAATTTTTACCCAGATATCCAATTTTGCAGTACAAGGTTATTGTTAAACTTATTAGGTTTGGGTTAGAGAAAGCTTAAGAACTGGCTTAAGAGGGAAAAATTTCACTTCATACACAACGTTTTTAATAGATTTTACTAAAATCTACAATATTTCTCTAACCCTAACCTCAGTGCCCTCACTGCAGTGTTGGTTAGTTTTAGCCTTGTCTGAACACTGTACTTTCAGAAGAGAAAGTACAGGAACAGAATTAAAAATTAGATTTGGTAGCAGCTGGGGAAAGGAGGAGACGATAGTTTCAGCTAATTTTGTTTCGAGGAAGAAATAAAGACTTGATGAAACACATAAGAATGTAACAATGTAATAAGGTGTGAAACTGTTTCCCCTGCTTCTGTGCAGAACGTCAGGGTACTGGCTTGCACAGTCTTTACCTGTAACCTTTGAAGACATCCAACCTCTTTGTGAGGTTTCAGGAGTCTCCTGCATATTATTAGCTGCTCCCTGATGCTCGCACAGTTTATACAATATCCCAGAAACTCTATATGTATTCTCTTTTTGTTTTAAGGGGACTATTGTTTGCCTTAATGTGTGGGTTTTATTTGATCAGTTTAGCTCTGTTGTCGTGTATGTGTGAGACATTCAGGGACAGTACAGAGTGGACATCAAATTTGTTGCTATGATTGAACAAAATTTACAAGGTTGCCGCAACAACTGGCAAAATTTGTGTGAATTGTTGTGACGGCAGCATCGCAAATTCCTGGAGGGACAGATTAATGGATGATGAAATTAATTTGGGTCTCTCTCTTCAGAGGTTTTGAAATAATTAGAGCTCTTCTGTCTATAATCTCCCCTTTCGTGTCAACTTCTGCACAAAGCAATCCTCACATTTAAACCCCTCCTAGTGGTGTTAATGGCAGGATGTCTGCCACTTGAGCAACCTTATTCCTCATATAATCAACACTTGACCACTCTGCTGCATCATTACAGATCGGATACATAATGATCCCCAGGAGAGGGTAGAATTAAGAAGGCAATTGTCACCTTGATGGTATTTGTTGTTGCTTGCTGTATAGCTGCTTTTTTTTACATTACAATTGTGACATCTTGTGCAGCTTGTGATCATTTGTCTTAAAGCAAGACAAAGGTGCAAAGAGAAGCTTGCCTGCACTCACTTTGCAATTCAACTTGAGGTAAATATGAGAACCTTCCAGGCAATCTGCATTCCACTCTTTGAGTAATGAATCATACCCTGAAAGTCTTTTTTTATTGTCAATAGCCAGTGAGATATGACTACGGGGTGTGAGAATGTTATTTATTCCTGTGGTATTGTCAGTGTCTTTCCCCTCCACCGATCTCCAGCTGAATGGGGCTTGTAAGAAAAGCTTTTTCAGGCAGAACAAAGCGGGGCATTAATCATTCAGAAAAGGCTGTCCTCTGGGATCCGATGGGGCTCAATGCAAAATCTGTTAAAAGAAATAGTTTTGGAGTCTCTGGCAAAGGTCAAGTAGATGGATTAAGTGATAAAAATCTGATGAGATAGAAGTCAACTACACAAAAGCAATATACCTGGGGCTGAGGCCTTGTCGCCACGCAACCTTTTCAAAATCCCTCAAGAGGACAAGAAGGCACCCAAATAAGTACAATCCAGTGTGACCTTAACCAAAGAATTCTGTTACTTTGAGCTTATCAATGGCAAACTAGATCATCTCATAGGTCAGCTGATAAGACTTGATTCTGTGAGGGGGCTGAACATCTACAAATAACAGTCTGTCACGGTCTTTGCAGTCAATGATGGATCTATGCGACACTGCAGCTGAGATGCTCTGAATATCTCCCCTCTGAGATCAAGAACTCATTAAAAACTCCATCTGTTGAGAGTGCACTTAAAGCACGTGAAGTTGCCATTTAGTTCACATTTTTACATGATTGAACCAGTTTTTGGTAAAAGTGATTTAGCTGCTTCTAAATGTGGCACACAGTGGTCAGCACATGGTAGGAGTGATTAAAGAATGTCTTGCTTTGGAGAGAAAATAAGGTAGAATTGGCAAAATTATTACCAGGCATGACAATAGTTGGACTTCAATGGTTGGCCTATGCCATTCCTGGCACTCACTTTGGATCCACCTCAATCTTGTATCTGTTCTGTGCTTAGTGGAGAGATTGGACCACGACATCTCAGGTTGGCACAGGGGCTGCAGGTGTGGTGAGGCAGTTAGCCTTTGCAGTACAGAAGTAATGCACATTCTGGTTACTACTAGAGTTGTTTTAGATTCTTTGCAGGGCTCTTAGCATTGTTATTAACTGTACAGATGGGCTGATGTGCTGTGTGCAGTCACTAGGCACTGATGGCAGACAAATTCCTTTAAAGCAGGCCAGTCTCTGACTGCTTGATAAACCTCATTATTTCATGTTGCCCATGTCCTACACTGATGGCACTGGTCAGGCCCTGGTTCGAGGCTTTTCAGCCACCTCAGAAGGTTGAGTCAGCGATATGTGATCCGGCAGAATAATGTCTAATTTGTGAATACAGTGTTGTTAAAGCATTTTTGTCTATGTTTAGTCAGGTACAGGAGCTGGTTAGGGTCAGAGGGCGATTGGGGGCTAGTGTAACATAGGAAGATCAAACATTTTAAACAAAATGTGTTTTATCACTTTTAAACCCATCCACAGTCTTTCTCAAACCCTAACATCAGTGGTTTTCGTGCCTGAGCCAAACCAGAAACAAGGACTCAAGTAGTAAACTGGGGTCTTTGGCTTGACAGTCCTAAACTTTGTACCTTTCAAATCACTGTTTCATTTATTCAAAAACAAAGTCATTACAATCACTACAAAAACATATTGAGATTTACACTTTATAGCACAATTAGGGTGAGGGTGGACCCAAGTGAGGAGCCTGAGGGACTGAACTAACAAAAGGCGTTTATTGATAAAAACGTAATGACAAACAGAAAATCGCTCCTAACAGGAGGGTACAACGGAAAAGAAATAAACAGAACAACAAGAATGTCGGGGAAATAACTTAGGACACAAACCTGAATGAAAACAAGCCAAATTATAAAAGGAACTAAAATGCAACCCACTAAACCTAAATTACCATCCGGGGACAAATGAACAGACAGCACACCAAGCAAAATAAGACACGGATGAGAAACATAAAACTACTAAGTCAGAATGAACACATGGGGAACAACTAAAGAAACTAATAAACGGGGAAAAAAACAACAAACCTCAAACCAAAAGTTGCTGGTAAACAGAGTCCAATATACAGGAGTGAGGATTACTACAATCAGGTAAACCAAGAGTTCAGAGCATTGGCTGGGAGTAAGACAATGAGACTGGCAGGGAAGAGTGGGGAATGCTGGACTTAAATACTGAGGGAAACAGGCGCAAATAATAAAGAGGGGCAACGAAAGGTAAAGTTAAAGAACAGAACTAGAAACAGGAAGTGGGGAAAAGGGGCTACAAAATAAAAGTCCAAAGGGAGGAAGTGTGTGTCGGATCGTGACACTTTAATTCTATAGGAATGTAATTGTTAGGAAACAGGGTTGTGCTGCTAGTTCTTGATGTCAGTTTGTTGTGTCTCTACCCTAAGTCACCTTTGAAGGAGTAGTACTAGTTGTACTAAATATCAAATTTAACAAGTAATAACTTTTGCTGATGACTAGTAATGAATGACTTTTCCAGTATGTAAGTAGCAACTGATTCAATTTTGCAAATAACTTAAGTCAAAGCACTGGTGCTTCTCTGTGCAGATGGGATTTATGGCTTTTCGAAGGAACTTATGTCTCTGTTTACTGCAAAAAGAGGCCACAGAGGAGCAGACAGAAGAAATGTGCACTGTTGCATTCATACAAAATCCTTCCTGCTGGGTTGTGTGGATGTGTGACAATCTTTGGTGTGTTTTAGAACGTAGCTGCTGTGAAAAGATCAAACGTGTTTTTTTCCTCAGATTCAGTGCTTTGTTCTCATTTTTGCCACTCCCACTCTTTATTCACTCTCTTTCACTCGACCCCTACTGCTCCCGCTCTCACTCACTGAGCCAGGGAGGACGGGGCAGCTGAATGATGCATTTATGGTGCTTTTAAAGAAAACAAAGCTGACAACATCTTGAGTGTCTGATCCTAATTATTCACGTGAAGGGGAGTGGATGGTAATGTAGGACAGGCTGTATAAATTAGGCACAACATCAGAAAGAGTGGCTTTCAAGTAGGACATAGATCCCTTCACGCCTTCCCATGAGCCGCTGAAAAGAACCAGGTCTTTCATGAACATAACATCACTACTTCTACTTCTACTACTACTACTAAAATTTGTTATGTGTCAACAGAGCTACAGCGTGGAAATGAGAATTCTTAATGAAAGACACAGCAGTGCCCTTTTTTGCTTCGCCTTTCTCCTCATTTCTGCAGTCTGACAATGCTCTGTGAAACCACTTATCATGTGTACAGTGTAAATGCCACATTGGCTGACAGTGATACCGGTTTATAAATGATGACACCATAAAAATCTGACGCAATTTGTGACAATGGACTGCCATTCAATGGAGCAACCAAAATGCAACAGATTTAATGCCCAGCACAGTGCAACAGGGGCAGCTGTAGCTCAGTTGGTAAAGGCAGTTGACAACAGAGTCAGTGGTTCAATCCCCCATCCTGGCCATATGTGAAAGTGTCCTTGGGCAAGACATAAGAAGATGATCCGCTGTTGCGACCCTGAACTCATGGGATAAGCTGAAAGGACAAAAAAAAATAGTGCAACAAGTAGAGACACATTCTTCACAGGAAAACACACTGTATCACTGCACGTTTCTTCTCCTTTTATCCAGAGCTTGTTGGGAAAGGCTCTCCAGATAAATTGATAAGTAGAGATTCTGACTATAAAAGCAACACTCTTTTGAATTCTGAACAGCTCCTATGTTAGGGAGAGTATATGCACGTGCTTAAGTGTGAGTGGGTTTGGTAATGTGCTTGTTCACTCCATCAGCGTTGTCTATGCCCCACTCTTGGCTGCTAATGAACACTGCTGGAATGGGGATCTGTAATGGAATTACACTTTAATGATGTTTCCTGTTTTTACGACAGTAATTAACTAGATCAGTGTAATCTCCTTCTCCCAAAAATCTTCCCACACAAGAACCAGAAGCACTGAAGCCCCCCCTCACACACAAGGCACATAAACAGCAGTAACGGCGTACTCCCATGACAAAGCTCTCTCGCTAAATGAAGGAAGCACAGGCACAGAGACAAAGCATTTCACCAGATTCTCAGCTAGTCGACATTTTCACAAAGCAATTACCTGATGTATATATGTTTTTTAATTGAAACGCTTACCCTGCATAGTACATCCCAGAGCACCTTTTTAGTTTAAGCACTGCTCCAAATTCACAAATGAGGTCTTATTTTGATTTTACGGTAGTGCATACACGTTGCACAGTGCACTGCCATGAGTCTTAAATTAAAGAATTAAAGACTGAAGAAAGAATTCTCCCCATACTGGTGTCTGAAATCACCCCCTACTCACTATATAGTGTGTTTGCCTGTTTGCAGTAGTGTCTGAATGTTTAAATCTATCCATTATTTAGTTCACTGAAAGTATTCCACAAGGCAACACTAAAATTCATGTCCATGCCATGTACACAACTGTCTTCTAACAATCCCACCATGCAATGTTTCCTGTTGCAGAGCTGAGAACATTATAGTCATGTGGCTCAAAGAGTTAGTGTAAATTATATTTACACGAGGTATTGAGTGAGTAGGGGGTGATTTCAGACACAGCCACTGTGGTTGGTCATACTTTAAGGCAAAGAAATGCAGGCATTTCCTCAAAACATGATCCTCGTACACTTCTGTTTTCTCTGAGAAAATGCGGCTTTTGGATTCTTACCATTTTCTCCAGTTATCTGTAAGTAATACTTTTCTAAGTAAAAAAAACGTAATCACCTCACACAGTAGGCCTCATGCAAGAACATTTTCATATTCTTGTCCTAAATTTTTCCTAAGTGCTTCATGTCAGATTCACAAAACACCCTGAACTGATAAAACTTACTGGATTGGGATTGAAAAAGGTGCTATAGCACATCTCTACCCTATTTCTTCATTTACCAGTGGACCTTATGGACAGGGAACTGAGTAGTGGATAAGAAGATTCTGAGTGACTACAGGAATTGAAAAATGATGACTTTTTTTTATGGTCACTTATATAGTGCTTTTATCCAAAGTGCTTTACAATGTTGATTCCCATTCACCCATTCACACACACACTCACACACTGATGGCGATGGCTGCCATGCAAGGTGCCCACCTGACCCCCCGGGAGCAACTTGGGGTTCAGTGTCTTGCCCAAGGACACTTCGACATGTAGCCGGGAGCAGGGATCGAACCACTGACCCTGTGCCTGCCTTTACCAACTGAGCTACAGTAGCTTGGGTTCACTTCCAGTAGAGAGAATGACCTGTTTTGGGGCAGTAAATGTTCAAAGAAGTGAGGTTTTGACCAGAAGGTTGCTGCCATTCTGAGTGGGATAGACAACGATCTGCAAAGGTCTGTAATCCTAAGCACTAAGTACAGTGACCACAGATCCGCTTCCAGGTGCAAAAGTATCCTGAATAAATTAAGGTAAAAAATATGCAAGATGTGCAACACTAACTTCACAACTTCTTACATCCACTCCACAGAAGTAGTCTTCTTATTTTTATCTACTTGCTTCGTTTGTTCTTTAAAATACATCCAGATATATTTGACTTGGCTTGAGTAGCCAGCTCATCAGATAGCTCAGAATAAATGGGATAAAAGGATTGATGTAGCAGCTTTCCTGGCACTGACACAGACAGCAACTGCAGCCATCCATACAGCGGGAATTTATATGCATACTGATTCATAGTCTCCTGTTTTCAATTTGTATTTACAGTGCAGCCGTCAAGTATATGGTCATCCAGGAAAGTTAAATATCTGCCCCAGTTTGAGGCAGTTGACATTGTGAGCGCAGCCCCAAGGCGAGTAGAACAAACACTGCAGATGAGTCAGTCACATGGAAAGAACGACCTTGCTTTATGACTAAAGTGCTTCCCACCTTCTCGTCGGATCTGCCACTTCCATCTGTCAGTCTAATGATGTGGCAAAGGGCCTGGTTAATCAAGCTCAATTACGTTTGCTCTCATTTGAGACTGACAGTGGTTCAGGTTTGTTCCAGCTGTGGCAGGTCTGGTATTGGACGAGCTTCCACGTCCAGATGTTGGACAAACTTGTCCAACAGACAGAAACATTTGTAGGAGTTTATGTTAAAAAGATCATCATCAGTCCACAATTTAAGGAACCTCTGACATTCTGTTGCTACTCTCTTCAGAAGTCTGGCTGAGTCCAGAGGCCCACTGCAGAGTAACAGCCAAAGGCTCACCTACTACCCAACACTACTGCTGCTTTCTTTATTCTTGTACTTTCACCTCCTCATTTATCCATCCTCTCTCCTGTTCTCCTTCTGTTGTCCCTGGATGATATGACCTCATTAGTTAACTGGCGACCCTCTTAATTTGCGTTTGGCTGCGACAGTCTGCAGGCAGAGAGCACCCTGAGGCCCCTATCAGCTGGTCACATCATTAGCAAGAGGCTCCTGCCTTCCTGCCCTGCATCAAAACATCTCCGCCTCTGTCCTTGAGCAAAGCAAGACAAGGAAAGCATAAGGTTCAATAAATATTGCATTGCAGATGTAGGCCTACCACTGGTAAAATCAGCAGAATTCCTAGAAGGGATTTGTTTGATGCCAGGTGAGTGTAATGGTTTTATTTCAGTATTGCCACTCATAACTCACTTCTTCTAACAATGGTGTGATCTTGCTGCTACGATTTATTTTAAACATGCTGCTGTTGATTCCAGACATCTGGTAACAACACATTTTTAACAACTTTTGGTCTGAACTGAGTGTAGTTCAAACAAGAGATTTTCCTTTTTTCAGTACAGGCCTACTGAGTTCTCTTGGATACAGGTGAACAACGTCAAAGTAACATGATTCCTGATGTTCCATGTTACACTCTCAAAAATATCAGACATTAGGAGTCAATTTCTGTCCTTCAAGGTACAATCTACACTAATGTACTATCTAGGGCTGATTATTGGACCTTAGGGCAAATATGTGTATAGAGGGCTTGAAAAGGTACATACAGTATATGTTCCCAAGCAGTTAAAGGTACATAAATTTGCAATTTTTTCAGTTAAGATACAATTTCAGTAGACTGTTTGTCTGTTTTTATGTAAAATAGTGGATATGAAATTTTGCTATTACAAAGTACCCAATATGAAGGGTATAAATGAGGCCTAAAGGGTACAGTCCCAGTGACAAGTACCTGTAAAAGTACAATAATGTCTGTACTTTTAGATTAACTGTAATTCTGAATGTGTAGTTTTGCTCACTGTCCTCCACCTTCACCCACATCCTCAGGCTTCAGTTATCATTACCCATCCAGCCACAAGACGTTCCCACACATTTTAATGGTAAACGTTCTGCACTTACATAGTGCTTTTCTACCAATTGGCACTCAAAGTGCTTTACACTGCTTCTTATTCACCCATTCACACACACACTCATACACTCATACTGCTGCTATGCAGCTGGCCAACACTCACCAGGAGCAACTAAGTTGGAGTGTCTTGCTCAAGGACACTTCAACATGTGACTGGAGGAGGTGGGGATTGAACCAGAGATTGGTGGACAACCGCTCTACCCTCCTGCGCCACAGTCACCCCTGTCACAAGTGTGGGAAATAGGAGTCAAAGGCAGACCCACGTGTCAATTTTAGATGACAAAGGTCTTATTGAGATCTGGTATCAGTCAATGTTTTCCCTCAAGACTGTCCTCCTGTGTCCTCAAGGAGTGTGTAATTTGTACCATCCGCCAAAAACAAACATACATCTCACAGCTTCACGACATCTAGTGGCTGTAGTCAGTGAGTGTATTTACATGCACTTAAGTAACCGGGGTACCCGGAGGAATCCGCTCTTTTTGGTAATTGGGGAACAAGTGTTTACATGCATTTAAACCTGGTTACTAAAAATCTGTGTATACATGCAGCCAAGAGTAACCTGATTTCTACTCCACTTTATTTTGGAAGCCTGGTATACAAATTTTAACTGTACAGTGACAGAAATCAAATCAAATTAAACTTCATTATCATTAAGTAATGCATACAGCAGACAGAATAAAATTGCATCTCTTGAACAAAATGTGTCTCTTACTAAAAAATGATAATAGATAAAAGTGACAACCATTGCAGTTGAGCGATTGTCCACCAATCTCACAGTTGTTGGTTCAATCCCGGCTCCTCTGGTCCTCTGGTTGAGCAACCGGAGCTTAGTTGCTCCCGGTGAGTGTTGGCCAGCTGCATAGCAGCTCCCCCATCGGTGCATGAATGTGTGTGTGATTGTGAGTGTCAATGGGTAGAAAAGGGCTATATAAGTGCAGAACATTTACCATTTCCCTGATGGCAACAGTTCAAACAGTTTGTTGAGGGGATGTGAGGGATCTTTGTACAGGAACTGTTCGAGATGCAGTCCAGGAACACTGCACTGAACCTTTTCGCAGGGCAGGGAGACTCCTATTACCTTCTCTGCTCCCTGCACTAACCTACTGCAGGGCCTTCTTTTCTGCCACTGTGGAGCAGGAGTACTATGAAAGCATACAGTATGTCAATACACTCTCCACCACAACTCTCTAGAATCAAGTCAAGTCAAGTGGCTTTTATTGTCATTTCCACTATACACAGTGGTACACAGTACACAGTAGAAACGAGATAACGTTCCTCCAAGAACCAAGGTGCTACAAACAACACAAGCTATAGTAAGTGCATCGAGTGCAACCAAGTGCAAACAGTGCAGATGAAAAAACAGTACAGACAGACAGTGTAGACAGACAACACAAGTGACACAGGACAGGACACAAGACCCAAGACAGTGCCGACCAGTAAACCTACTGTATACTATTTTACAGTACAGTACAGTACAGTTAAGTGTGCTAGGGGTGTTAAAAAAGAGCAGCATGTAAACGGTATAGTGCATTTAAATGTCCAGCATGTAAAAAGTGCAATTGCATTGAATGTGCAAAAACAGCAGGTAACCAGTGTAGTGCAGTAAATGTAGAATGATAAAAGTAAATAAATAATAAATAAGTGGTGGTGGAATGAGATGAGTAGTGAGTGATGAGAATGTGCTGAGTTCGGTTTGCAGTGTGTTTAAGTTCTATTTCAGTTCTGTGTGTTGAGGAGCCTGATGGCTTGTGGGAAAAAACTGTTGCATAGTCTGATGTGGTGGCCCGAATGCTTGAACCTCTTTCCTGATGGCAGGAGTGTGAAAAGTGGGTGTGATGGGTGTGTGGGTCGTCCACAATGCTGTTGGCTTTATGGATGCAGCGTGTGGTGTAAATGTGCATAATAGAGGGCAGAGAGACTCGATGATCTTCTCAGCTGTCCTCACTATCCTCTGTAGGGTCTTGCGATCCGCGACGGTGCAGTTCCCAAACCAGGCAGTGATGCAGCTGCTCAGGATGCTCTCAATGGTCCTCTGTAGAACATGGTCAGGATGGGGGGAGGGAGATGGGCTTTCCTCAGCCTTCTCAGGAAGTAGAGACGCTGCTGGGCCTTCTTGGTAATGGAGCTGGTGTTGACTGACCAGGTGAAGTTGTCCACCAGATGAACACCAAGGAATTTGGTGCTTTGACTATCTCCACTGAGGATCCATCGATAATCAGTGGAGAATGGTCGCTCTGTGCTCTCCTGAAGTCCACAACCATCTCTTTAGTTTTGTCAACGTTCAGAGACAGGTTGTTTGCTCCACACCAGGCTGTTAATCGTTGCACCTCCTCTCTGTAAGCTGACTCGTCGTTCTTGCTGATTAGACCCACCACGGTCGTGTCATCAGCAAACTTGACTATGTGGTTTGAGCTGTGCATTGCTACACAGTCGCAAGGCCAGCAGAGTGAACAGCAGAGGGCTGAGCACACAGCCCTGAGGGCTCCAGTGCTCAGTGTGGTGGTGCTGGAGATGTTGTTCCCGATCCGACTGACTGGGGCCTCCCAGTCAGGAAGTCCAGAATCCAGTTGCAGAGGAAGGTGTTCAGGCCCAGTATGCTCAATTTCTCGGTCAGGTGCTGAGGATGATTGTGTTGAATGCTGAGCTGAAGTCAATGAACAGCATTCGTGACGTATGAGCCCTTACTGTCCAGGTGGGTGAGGCCAGATGGAGGGTCGTGGAGATGCCATCGTCCGTGGAACGATTTGGACGACACGCAAAATGCATGGGGTCCAGGAGGTTGGGAGTTGGGTCTTAATGTGCCTCATGACGAGCCTCTCAAGCACTTCATCACGATGGGTGTGAGCGACGGACGGTAGTCATTGAGGCAGGAGACAGTAGACTTCTTAGGCACAGGCACGATGGTCGTTGCCTTGAGGCACGTAGGAACAACGTTGCTGCTCAGGAGATGTTGAAGATGTCTGTGAAGATATCCGCTAGCTGTTCTGGCACTCCTGAGCACTCTGCCAGGAATGTTGTCTGGTCCAGCAGACTTCCGTGGGTTAACTCTGCATAGAGTTTTCCTCACTTCAGCTGTGGTTAGACAGAGCACCTGGTCACTGGGAGGTGGAGTGGACTTCCTCGCCTTCACGTTGTTCTGTGCCTCAAACCGGTGTAGAAGTGGTTCAGCGATCTGGGAGGGAGGCGCCGCGGTCACAATCAGGTGAAGTTGTCTTGTAGTTCGTGATCGCCTGGATGCCCTGCCACATGCGCCGGTGTCTTCGCTGTCTTCGGTGGTCGTGGATTTTCTTTGTGTGTGCGCGCCGCTCTCTAATGGCACGACAGTTTGGCCCTTGCTGTTCTTAAGGCCGTCTTGTCCCCTGTTCTGAAGGCAGCGCTCTTTGTTTTAGCAGCGCACACACGTTAGCATTTATCCACGGCTTCCTGTTGAGCGTGTAGTGATGGTCTTGGAGATGGTCACATCGTCAACGCACTTGCTGATGTAGCTGGTTACTGTTGACATGTATTCCTCCAAGTTGATGGAATCGCCGTTGGTTGCGGCCTCCCTAAACATGTCCCAGTCAGTGCACTCAAAACAGTCTTGAAGAGCAGAAGTAGCTCCTGCTGGCCAGGTTTTCACCTGTTTCAGAACCGGTTTAGAGCGTCTGACGAGCGCTCTGTATGCTGGAATTAGCATAACCGAGATGTGGTCCAAGTAGCCGAGATGGGGGCGGGGCTCCGCACGATACGCGCCGGGGATGTTTGTGTAAACAAGATCCAGCGTGTTCCCTCCTCTCGTTGCAAAGTCCACATGCTGATGGAGTTTAGGGAGCACAGTCCTGAGATTCGCATGGTTGAAATCTCCGGCAATAATAAACAGTCCGTCGGGGTGAGCGTTCTGCAGGTCGCTAATAGCACCGTAGAGTTCACACAGTGCCTCCTTAGCATTAGCGCTGGGGGGAATCTACACTCCGACAATGAAAACAGTGGTGAATTCCCACTGTTAGAACGGTCTGCATCTAACAGTCACGAACTCCACTAGCGATGAGCAGAAACGTGAGACAAGCACAGAGTTCTTGCACCATTCCGTGTTGATGTAAACACACACGCCACCACCGCGAGTCTTACCGCACTTGACTTGACTTGACTTGACTTGAATGTTGTCAGGATCTTGGTCAGGAGTGAAGCCTGTTTAAGCTTCCTTACAAAGTGCAGTCTCTGCTGGGCCATCTTCACTATTGCAGTGGTGTTTTTCACCCAGGTGAATTCACTGTACTGCAAGGAGCTTGATGTTGTCCACCCACTCCACTGGATCTCTACTAATGCAGAATGGAGTAAGCTCAGGTCATGTTCTCTGGAAGTCGATCCTCTCTTTCGTTTTGTCCACATTGAGCACCAGTTTGTTTTCCCTGCATCAGCCCTCCAGGTGTCTCACCATTGCAGATGAGTCCCACTATTGTGGTGTCATCCGCAAACTTGATGTCAGATTCCCTTCATGCATTCATTGCACAGTCAGGTGTTAGCAATGAAAACAGTAGCGGACTGAGAACACAGCCTTGGGGGGTTCCAGTGCTCAGTGTGATTGTATTGGTGTCACGTTTTGTATTAGTGTGGACGCAAATGCAATTCCCAGAGAGAGGGAGTGTAACAAGTAAACTTTATTATAAACAACAGGAGGGGAAAGCAAACTAACAGTCGCTCCTAGGAACAAAAACAGTTCACACAACAGACTAGAAATTTAACTAAGACCACAAAACTGGGCAATGATGCACATATTGGCGTAAGGGATGTAATCAAAGACAGAGCCGACTAACTAAGAATCAAAATAAAGACATGAATACAATTACTAGCGAAGAGCCAAAACAGAGCACGTACACACAAACCAAAAGCCAGAAGCAGGAATAAACAATTAGTCAAACTCTGTGTACTACAGAGCAAAATCAGGGAACACAATAAACCAAACCTCAGACCAAAGAAATCAGGTAACAGAGTCCATGACATAGAATCCGGCAGAGTCAGGGACTGGGCATACAACAGGGAGGAACAGGAATCTATCAGGGGACTGTGGAGAGCTGGCTACAAATACACTGATGAACCGGTGAAAACAATCAGTTGATAATGACTGGTGAAGTGGGGAAAAGGGTTACAAAATAAAAAGTTCAAACTACGGAGTGAATATGGTGAAGACAAAATGAAAACCAGGGCCAGGATCCACAACAGTCTGAATTTTTAAAAATTGTGGGAGAAAGTGACTTATTTAGTGGCTTTGTGTTAGTTACATTTTCTGTTGTGCTTTACGCGACTTTTGAAAATGAGGCATCCGCTTTCATTCATTCTTTTTCTCACGTGCACAGTTGGAGAAAGCCGATTAGAAATCTGGTTATACGTATACATGGCAGAGTAATCGGAGTTCTCTGACAGAAATCTACCTGGGGAAACCAGGTTTTCCTAATCCCCTAATCCCCTATCCCCCGATTTTAGAAACCAGCTTTCCTGTTTGCATGACACTTAAGAAGTCACCTTTCCTGAAAACCTGGCTGTAACCTGGATACTTAGTGTTACAATTTGCCATAGTATTTAGACCCTACAAAATTTGGTTGAATTAAACCATTATAACCAAATGGACACACACACAAATCAGTTGTAAAAAACTATCATGAGCTAAAGCAGATACTAGTGAATGGACTTTACTTCAGTTTTTTAAAAAAGTACTGCCTTACTTTAAAATAAACTTATGCATTAAACTACAGGCACTTAGTCAGTAAGGTCTCAAAGTGGCAGAACACCAAATTAATCAGGCTGCAGAGGTTAGAAAAGTTGCTTCTACAGCCATTAGCATCAGCATAGATACTCAGTCTTCCACCCACTTTACTTGCTTCATATGTCTGATAATTAGCATAATGAAATGACCTGCAGACCCACCACCTGCAAAACTTGACATATACACCTCTTGATATCAACCTCTAAGATTTATTTCCTGGCAAGAAAAAAAAAAGCGTGCAGTAAAATGCCCTTTGTTATTTTAGATTCAGTCAAGTCTCTGGTTGTATCTTTAGCTCAGCTCATTAAATTCTAAATCTGATACATATAAAGACATGCAGCTGGGCTATGTCTTCATTACTGGATTGCCTTCCTCTGAAAGCGTCTCTGCTTCATTTTTGGATGAGGTCAGAAATGATTTCATGCTTATTTTGGCTAATTCTCTATTCCAGGAATTATTTGAAATACATCAATGTTAAGCCGCTTTCAATAGGCAACAGAAAAGCCCCTGTTGACACGTTTAAGCAGTTCTACAAAATAAATGAAGTTCATTAAAAATGGAAATCATGTAGAGGATTAGTGAGGGGGAGCTGCTTGGCACTAGTGGGACTTCTCTGTGAAAACCCTGCTGCTCAGGATCAACAGACAAAATGGTGTCAATGCTGTTAACTACCCCCAAGTCTCTGTCCCACCGTGTGGCTCTCAGCTGCCTCTCAGCTCTGTCGGACTAATCTGCCACTGCAATTGTATTAATACTAAAGGCAACTACACTGTAACTATGTTTGAAAAGAGGATTTTACATCCCATCCTTCCCTTCATTTACTGCCTGAATGTTTGCTGATGCTTATTTACTGTATAGTTGGATGAAGCTGCAAAATGGAAAGACAGTATCAGTTTCATCCTAGTTACATACAGGAATACAGATGTAGGTTTGTATAAAGACTGGAAATACAGGTAAACTACAATTCTAGCTTCTTAAAAATGTGAAATGTCTTCCAATTGTCCCAAAGTTGCCAAAACCATTCATTACAAACCTGTAGCCAATCCTGTTAGGCTGATTTTCAAAATAAAATACAGATGCCTCAGTATTACAGTAGGTGCCCTTTTAGTTTTTTGCGCATTATTGTGTAGTAGATTTAAAACTCAAATTTTTTTAATTTTAGCAGATTTATTAGAAATCAGAAACTTCAAACCTGTAAACCAGAATTGTTTCAATGAGGACGTTTGATGGAGCAACACAACATCTCTGATGGACACTACAGTAAGTGGGATTTGTATTTTGAAATGGGATCTTATAGAGATTTTCTATTTTTTTCAAAGTGTAATTTATAAATCAGGAAATGTCCAAAGAGCTTAATGTAGCACTATTCCTGGTAATTTTACAATCACCCTGTGCATTTCCTCATCATTTGTTCCAGGAAAGTGCTATGGTTTGGGCCAGAGAGGTACATGTGCTTGTTGCCCTGATATTAAGCAGGAGAAAAGGCACAATGAGGCTTCTTATCTAAAGGAAGCCACTGCAATATTCCAAAAGTGAAATGATTCATTCGATCCAGACTGAGCCATTTGTCTGTGTCAGAGTTTATGTGATGCTTCCAAACACTTTGACTAGCCCCCCAACTTCCCTGTCTCCCATACTTGAAAGCCAAATCAATCAAGCTTCCCCATGCAGGAAAGTGCCGAAATAAAGAGACAATGAAGTGGAATAAGCAAAAGCAGGATTGATAGCATTAAGAGGATTTGGGACAGCTTGTGGGGAATTTTCTGGACTGCAGCTTTTTGGGGTGGAGTAGCACACTCCAGTCCACACTGCTGAATAGGACATATGCAGATAAATTGAGTCAAAGTGATGTAATCATATATTCAGGCCCTGGGAAGCAGTTGCTGGCACTGGTTTGATGGATGATTGCCTATCTTCATTTCTAGGAGCTAGAAAGACAAAGGTCTGCTGCGTAAGATAATCGATATAATTTTTTTCTCTGTGCTTTCAAAGCAGAAGCCCTGACAAACTCTGAATACAGATTGTCCAGTGTTTCCTCCTTTAATCACACTCGGGATGAAGATTACTTGAACTGACTTGTTCATTCTCTTCATATGAGGACTGAAAAAGATAAGATGCTTGTTGTCAAAAACAAGTTTTCACCTTGGATATACATTTATATCTCACTCTAAATCAAAACAAGGAAGAAAGCTACAATATTTGATTTGATTTTATCAATGACTGAGACAGCTTGTGTCCTTTCACTGCAGGCATAAAGCAACTGTTCACTGCTTCTGACAGACAGTCTCCCACTGGTATATACATTTTTACAAACCTTGTTTCCAAAAATAACACTTTGCATGCTGTGTAAAATATACATACAATGATTTGCAAATCACTTGAAACCTATTTTTGATAATGTACAAAATCAACATTTCAAATATTGAAATTGAAATCTGATTATCTTTTAAAAGCATTTAGTCATTTTAAATTTGATGCCAGCAAAAATAATGCCAGTTTATGTTGCTTCAAAACGTCATTTGCTTTCACAGACTTAGAAGTTACCCAAGCTGTGTGCATTAATGCCTCCTCCCCTCCCCAGCACACATACACCATCACAGGTGATGGCTGTTGGAACTGTGCACTGATAACAAGTCAAATGTTCCCTCTCTTCTTTAGCATAGAGGATACAGGTGTCATGATCTGACCCTCACATTCACTTCCTGCCCTGGACTTTGTTCCCCTTTTTCTCCATTTCCTTTCCCCAGTTTATTTCTCCAGCTTACCTCTCATCAACACCCTCTGTTGTTTTCACCTGATCCCCTGCCCTTTTTAAACCCAGCTCTCCCCTGGTTCCTGGTTGGATCATTGTCTTTGTTTCCTGCTGCCATCTGTGCAACAAGCCATCTCCTAGTTTACCCAACTCAAGGTTCTTGGACTCATGACCCAGTTCTTGTGGACTCTGTTTTCTGTTTGGTTTGATTTTGGTTTTCACTCTGTGTCAGTCTTTCCCTGTGTGGGGGTTTAGTCGGGTGGGGTATGACTTTTTCACGGTCTTGTTTTATAATCATAAATAAAGCTCTATCTTCTCACTGAACCACCTTAAAAACTAATCCTGACAACGGCATCCATGATTTCTAAAAAAGAAATTAAAATTTGGTCATCAGACCACAGGACCGTTCTTGACTTCATGTCAGTCTATTCTAAATGAGCTCAGGCTCAGAGAAGGTGCCAGTGTTTCTGGATCTCTGGGTGTCTTTCTTTTCCCCTTGCTTGGTTCAAGTTTTAACTTACATTTGTGGATGCAAAGACAAACTGTGTTCACAATCAAAGGGTTTCAGAAATGATCAAAGACCAATCACTTAAGCTACACAATTATGTCTAGTTTGAGTCCAAAGCTGAATGAGGGCTAAACAATCACAACCATTCAGTATATGATATTATGAACTGCAGATTTTACATTGAGAAATACTGAACATCTCCCCATCTTTTCTTCAGAAGAGCTCAGCTTCTCCAGGATTCTTTTTTTATATTTACTCTTGACTGGCCTGTTGCTAATTAACCTCATTAGTTCTGAAGTGCTCTCTCTCTCTCTCTCTCTCTCTCTCTCTCTCTTGCGTTACTTTTCCTATTTTTTGTTGCCCCTGTGCCAGCTTTTTTTGCCATGTGATAGGATTCAAACACATGTTTGAAATATTAATTTCTCAGTTTCATAGGTTTTTCATCATATATCGTCTTTGTAACATTTACAATGAAAAATTTGTTTTAAATTATTTGAAGCTCATAACCTTCTCTTTTTATTTGCATTTTACACAACATCCCGGACTTTCTGGAAATGGGATGCATTGATGGTGGTGTGCATATAATTTGAAGTAGTACACTGTAAATTCTAATTAGCTAACCTTACTGTGAAAAAGAATGCAAACCAATTGCCTTGAAAAAACATAGAAGTAAATTGGAATAGGAATTGTACTTAAAATGTAAGTGTGGGGCACTTACATTTTAGTTTTGTGTGCACTACTTTAAATGTACTTTATGTTAAGTTAAGATTACACTTGGAGTCTTTATCTGCTGTGTGCAAGTACAGTTAGATTAACTACAGGGTTGATTAGCTGTAATTATCTGGTGCTCAGATCAATTCCACCACAGTGTAAAATGTACTTCACACTCGACGTAAAATATATTTTTACATGCAGCAGTGCACTTTCAAAAAATGTAATCCTTCCACCATCCTTAGCAATTGCCAGCAGAGGATGTTCCATAGTTAATGGTCAACTGCACTGGGCTGATTAATTGCACCAGTGTGTGCCGGGTTTTGCACCAAGTTTTTCTAGGCACCTTATTTTTTGAATTGCTGCCTTCTGGTGTAGTAATGTCATTGTCTCATTTGTTGCTACTGGAATTAATTGATTAGCTTCACACAAAAATATATAAGTTAAGACAGCTAGTGGATTTTACAGCAGCTCTCTTACAAGCAGACATCCACTCCTGCTTCTGACTATGACATGTTCTAATAATTTGAGCAGAAAAGGAGGAGGGGACATCCAATTTGAAAGACAACCTCTTTTTATCAAAGTCACAAAGAGCTATGGCAGATTGGAAAATCCAAGTGCTTTCTTGGCCAGCTTCAGCATGGTCATGGCAGTCCTTGAACACCATTTGATAGACTTGGACATCTGGACCAAAGTCAAAGAGTACTTGGCAAAACCGATAGTTTATTGTCGAGAGGTGAAAAGGGACATTTCTGGCTGTTGTTCAGGCATTTAATTTCTAGGCGAAATACAAGCATCTGTTGTTCAGGTTCATTTTTCAAATTGGTAGAAGCTGATTACTACTTTATAGAGCGCCAGTGCAGTCAATGTTCCACAGGGATGCTCTGTCAGGCTTTGAGATTCCAGCCAAGATGGGTTTCTGTAATAATAAATACTTTGACACTAATCAGAAAGGAGAGAGAAAATCTTACTTTGAAGTGAAATATGGGTTGGAAAAAGAACTGTTTCACAGCATTTTCTCCTCTTTGTGCATAATCTGGGATTGTGACAAAACAAAGCACAGCGATCATCTGTCTCTTTTTCTGCACAATTCGACTTTTATTGGTGGGACTCTTGCCTTTGATCTCAAGACATCTATCAACAGATTGCTCATCAACGTGAGCTGTTGACAAAATGGGTGAAGCATATGGTGACACAGTGGGACTCTGGGTAATTCAGCCCCCTTAACAACGATCACTCCGCATAAGAATGAAGCGTTGACAGAAGAGGTGAGGAAACTGGGCTGCACTCAGACTGTTAATCCAACATGGCCGTCAATGACGTTTACATTGATTTAAGTAACCAGGGTACTGAGAGAAGTCAGCTTCTCGAGTAATCAGGGAACAGTGTTCACATGCATTTAAGTAACCTGGTTACAGCAAATCCCCGTATACATGCAGCAGAAGAGTAACCTGATTTCTCCTCCACCTCAGACTTATTTTAGAAGCCTGGCGCACAGATTTTAATGTATAATGATGGAAAACACGTTTTGATTTTTCTCTCTTTCTCAGCGCGTGTCCGTCTGTGTATGTTCATGTGACAGCAGAGTGACAGCACAGGGGGAGAGAAAGAAGCACATGAAGCTGATCCACAACAGTCTGAATTTTAAAAATCTACAGGGGAAAGAAACTTATTTAGACTTCTACGGTAATGTTTGAGTAAATGAAAATTACTGTCGGACCTTACGTGGACTGTTTTAAAAATGAGGCGGCATTGCCATGTTAACTTGGTAATGATCTCCACTTTAATTAATTAATTCTCTCACTTAGCTGTGTGCAGTGTTTGGTTACGCACATGTGCAGTTGGAGAAGGCCGATTAGAAACCTGGTTATGCATATACATGGCAGAGTAATCAGTGTTCTACAAAGTCCTTGTAAACAGGGTCCATGATCAACACAGGGGCCTTGACCAGGCCTGCAAAGTCTACAATACTGTGGACATCTGTAAACACAGAAAGCATACCACTGATGCTAACATTAGTAATGTAATAGATGTGGGAAAGAGGCTGTTCCTGAGTCCAGTGGTTTTAGTCCGGAGTCTCCTGAAGCGCCTCCCGAGGGCAGGAGGTTAAACAGGTTGAGAAGGTTGAGAGGAGTCCCTGAGAATGCTGCGAGATTGGCGCAGACAGCATTTCCTCTGCACGTCCTAAATGACTGGAAGTGGAGTTCCTGTGATGCGTTGGGGAGTTTTTCTGAGTGCTTTGTGCTCAGCAAAAGTGCAGTTCCCATACCAAACTGTGATACAGCTGATGAGGATGCTCTATCACACAGCAGTATTTCACCAGGAAGGATGAAGACCGGTGGTTTTTCTTAAGTGTCCTTAAGAAGAAGAGTTGCTGGTGAACCTTCTTGAACAGGCTGGAGGTGTTGGTGGTCCAGGACAGGTCTTCTGAGATGTGGGTCTCCACGAAGCTGAAGTTGACAACACGTTCACTCTTGTCTTGGTTGTTGTTACCTAGTTGTCCTGGTCGAAGCGACATACACCAGGGGCCAGAGTTGGATAAGTGTTCCTCCACCTTTCAGCTTATAGTAGCGCTCTTCCCTGCAGGTTTGCTATGGATTGACTTTAGGCCTGTGCATCACCTGGTCTGAAGGCAGTGTCACGAGCCTTCAGCAAGAGCAACACCTCCTTGTTCATCCATCGCTTCTGATTTGATTGTGTAGTTAGTTGTTTTTGTGTTGTGACACTGTCAATAGTGATGTTGCTATAGGCCAACACAGGGGAAGTAGCCTGGGAGGCAAACATACTCCAGTCTGTGTGTTGAAACCTGTCCTGAAGTATGGAGTCTGTCCCCACTGGCAACACTGTCATGGTCTTCACTAAGGGCTTCACATGTTGGATGAGTGGTGAGTACTTGGGTATGTGAAACAAGGAGAGGTGGTCTGACTCTCTAGGATTGGGGAGAGGGAGGACAAGCAGGAATAATTTGCTCGTGCCACCATCTTGGTCCAGTTAAGTCCAAGGTAAAGATACAAAGCTGTTGTCGATAATTTAACAAGGCAACCTAGATAAGTTAGTCACTAATGGACAAAATCAAGTAACAACTAAAACCTCTGCATGGAAAAGGAACGAAAGAATAAACATCTTCTAGGACAGATAGATGTCAAATTGGTGTCCTGTGCACATAAACACAGTTCAGTCATGAAATGGCTGCAAACACAGTGCAAGTGCATACTACAACTTATCATAAAGTTTTCCCATCAACACATTCTTATTTACTTATTTATTTAATGAGTTCAAACAAATGGTTGTGTCCACTTGATGAATAGAAGCCTCATACTCACTCTCCTTTTAGCTCTTTTCACCTGCTAGTGGCTAATTCTGGATACCTGCTGTTTGGAGCTGGGCAGGGAGTGTACTGTGGGTCTGGCAGGTCTGAAAACAGCTGCCAGCTGCTAGCAGAAATGAGGTTAATGAGAGCAGACTTTGCAGGCTGAACAAGCAAAACAATGAGCTGTGAGAGAGTGGAAGTGCAGAGTTGGTGATAGCTCCCCGAGAGCTGGCAGCTGTGTATGTGACCTCTTTCACTTTACACATTCGATCCACTGTTAATACATAAATCTTGATTAGTTCAGCCTTACGTTGCAATTTGCAGGTCCTACTTGGACTTTAGTAAAGGATGTGAATTCTTGTTTCACCACTGACTGACTGATGTTCAGTACAGTGTGTCATATAAGCTTTCAGACAAACCCTAGTTTAGAAAACCAGAACAACTGTGTTCATGCTACCTTCTGATCAGACCAGATCCTGCCTTGTCCTGTTTTCCTGCACAAGCTTTAGCCACTACTGCACCCCCTGCAATTAAATGAGGTACTAATGTCAGGTCAGGGCTACTTTGGCTTTGTTTCCAGGTTGCTAATAAAGAACCCCCTCCCTTTTCTATACTCAAAAGCAACCACCAACCAAAGCCTGATTAACATGTGATGGTCAAGGCCTGGAATGAAGGGGCTCAGGACTCCAGGTATGGGTGATTCATCAGTGAGAAGATGCCCCCATACTGCCCCCCTTCCTAAGCCATTAGAGTTTGAGGGATCAATGTGGGAAGCAGAGGAAGAGTCAATCCATCATCACCCACACAGCAGCAAGGTCCTGTCCCAATGAAGCTGGCATCCTAAACTTATGAGATCACACACCGCAAATATAAGGATATTCTCCTCTCTCAGCCAGCAGGGCTACAGCATGGTCACAGGTTGTCTCAGCTCCTTTACCTGGAAATTCCTAACCTTCATGTCTGATGTTCCGAAAGGCAAAAACCTGGCTTTAATTGTTTCAGTTCTTCAGATGATTTAAGACTCATCAGAGATCATGTTGGCTGATGATGTATTAGCTCTGATTTTATTTGCTTAACTGCACCTATTTGAAAATCTGCATTGGAGTTGACGGCTGAAAGACCACAGAAAATCAGCTCCAGTTTCTGTTTGACTACACTTCTGATTTGTAGGTGTTTTTCAATAGAGAATACATAAAGTTTAAACTGAACTTGAGTTCAAGGACGCAAGGGTCAGCAGCTTAGCTCAGCACTGATTATTAGACTAAAACACAACTGTAGAGTAATTGTTGTACAGTTACAAAATAATCTCAACTCTTACAGTTTGGGAAAGAAAACAAGTTGACCATGATTCTAATAAAAAAACATTGTGTATTGTATGTATGTATTCCTGTATTGATTTGTGTGAGTCCACAAACATATCCCTAAAAAGTATGTAAATGTTCCCTTCAAACAACTTGGCAGCAATCTTCCAATGTGAATAATAAAAATGATCAGCAACAGAGCCAGAAATAAATGTATGGGAAATGATGAGGTCCTGAAAACATAATGGTGCAGATATCCAAGTCTTTGGTCTTAAGCTGTGACTTAATAACTACATCTGAAAAAAGATAATAGATTAAACAAAACATTGCATATTTTGTCTGTTATTAAAATAACCAGTAACTCCAGCCGTCACATTCTGATGGAGTAGAAGTGTAAAATGCAATATAGTGGAAGTAACCAAGGTAGTAAGGAATGTGTTGATAACACCCAGGCATCTTAAGTTGAATACAGTTTTATTGTGTGTCAACATTTTTTATGATAAACAGGCATCTTAATGCTGATGCAAAATATGTAAATCACACAGTTTATTCTCCTCCACGTATCGTGGATTCAGTCGCAGTCAATCATACACTGATGCATGTAGACGCGAGGAATAGGAGGCAAAGCACAGTCTTGACATGTCTCTGTGAATAACGGAATTAACTAAATGCTCATAAATATGTTGTCTGCAAAAGGATTTACCCATCTCACGCTAGGCAGCCATCTTTTCAAAATCCACTTTTTGCTATGCAAACAAGAGCAATTTATTTGAATAATTCTCACTAAACCTGTCTCATCCACTTGTTTTCCTTTGAGAGACAATCACCCGTTGTCTGCTTGTAATTTATGACCACAGGCAACTCTGCAGTGGTTTTACAAGGTTGCATTAGAACACACTCCTGTTATTGTGAAGCATTATGGTTAAATGGGGAAAATACGCTTTTTAATGGAAAAGACAGATGATTTCCAAGGTGGACCTTCAGCCTCATGTGTATCTGTGACACTAAAAGGAAGACAGATTATTTTGCACTGCTACTTATTCATTATGCAAATTATGCAAATAGTTGATCTGTGGGAAGAGCTTGTAAGAAGCTTTTGAACATTCCTGTGCAGTCTCTCATCTGAATTAAGATGCATCAAGACTCATGTTATTATAGTGTGGCTTTCTGAACAACTTGATTATGGACCTGGCTTACAGTTGTGCCTGTGTTTAGCCTTGGCACATGGTACAGCCTCTTCAGTTAGCAGTATTATAGAGTTACACTGGCTGTTGTCCACAAGGCACAGATCATGGATGACAAGGAAAAGTATGAATTGTTACAGTAATAATAATCAGCTCATTGTATTTACTTTTCTTAACGCTTTTTTAAAAGAAAACACTATAATTTAGTAGGCAAGCAACAATAATTTCGAAACTTTATGGCTGCAAAGACATTTCAGAAATTCTTAATCTGATTGAAGGTGTGGTGCACTTTAGAAGTGTTACTACTTAAAGTAGTGCACTTAAAGTAATGGTTATTGTATGTAACTACATACAGATATATTACAGACTATCCAGCTTGTTGCCTATACTGCAGTGTGATGCACTACTAATATACAACCTGCATTCCCCATTTGTCACACTTAATAAATATTGTCTTAGCTCTGTTGTTCCACTTATTGCTCAAAGCTCTGCTGCATCTGTGGTTACAGGGAGAATAATATGCACTAGTGCATTGTCAGTTGCACAGAACCAGTCTTCTGCTTTTCCTTTGGGTTGTTTCCTTTCAGAAGTCGCCACAGCGAATCATGTGTCTCCATCTAACTCTGTCCTCTGCTTCTTCTCTTCTCTCACACCTACTACCTTCATGTCCTCCCTCACTACATCCATAAATCTCCTCTTTGGTCTTCCTCTAGACCTCCTGCCTGGCAGCTCCAACCTCAGCATCCTTCTACTGATATATTCACAGTTTCTCCTCTGAACATGTCCAAACCACCTCAATCTGGCCTCTCTGACTTTATCTCCAACACATCTAACATGAGCTGTCCCTCTGCTGTCCTCATTCCTGATCCTGTCCATCCTCGTCACTCCCAAAGAGAACCTCAACATCTTAAGCTCTGCGACCTCCAGCTCTGCCTCCTGTCTTTTCTTCAGTGCCACTGTCTCTAAGCCGAACAACATCTCTGGTCTCACCATCGTCTTGAACACCTTTCCTTTCATTTATCACACAACACACCTGACAGTTTTCTCCACCCGTTCCAACCTGCCTGCACTCGCTTCTTCACCTCTTTTCCACACTCTCCATTGCTCTGAACCGTTGACCCTAAGTACTTAAAGTTCTGCACCTTCTTCACCTCTGCTCCCTGTAACCTCACTGTTCCACTTGGGTCCCTCTCATTGACACACATGTATTCTGTCTTACTGCGACTAAGCTTCATTCCTCTGTTTTCCAGAGCAGACCTCCACCTCTCTAGATTTTCCTCCACCTGCTCCCTGCTCTCACTACAAATCACAATGTCATCTGCAAACATCATAGTTCATGGAGATTCCTGTCTAACCTCATTTGCCACCTCTCTTAAACACTTCCATACCTCCACAGGTATGTCATCAGGACCAAGAGCCTTTCCACTCTTCATCCTCTTCAACACACTTCACTCTTACTCCTGCTCCACACATTAGCTCTGATTTTATTTGCTTAACTGCACCTATTTGAAAATCTGCATTGGAGTTGACGGCTGAAAGACCACAGAAAATCAGCTCCAGTTTCTGTTTGACTACACTTCTGATTTGTAGGTGTTTTTCAATAGAGAATACATAAAGTTTAAACTGAACTTGAGTTCAAGGACGCAAGGGTCAGCAGCTTAGCTCAGCACTGATTATTAGACTAAAACACAACTGTAGAGTAATTGTTGTACAGTTACAAAATAATCTCAACTCTTACAGTTTGGGAAAGAAAACAAGTTGACCATGATTCTAATAAAAAAACATTGTGTATTGTATGTATGTATTCCTGTATTGATTTGTGTGAGTCCACAAACATATCCCTAAAAAGTATGTAAATGTTCCCTTCAAACAACTTGGCAGCAATCTTCCAATGTGAATAATAAAAATGATCAGCAACAGAGCCAGAAATAAATGTATGGGAAATGATGAGGTCCTGAAAACATAATGGTGCAGATATCCAAGTCTTTGGTCTTAAGCTGTGACTTAATAACTACATCTGAAAAAAGATAATAGATTAAACAAAACATTGCATATTTTGTCTGTTATTAAAAATAACCAGTAACTCCAGCCGTCACATTCTGATGGAGTAGAAGTGTAAAATGCAATATAGTGGAAGTAACCAAGGTAGTAAGGAATGTGTTGATAACACCCAGGCATCTTAAGTTGAATACAGTTTTATTGTGTGTCAACATTTTTTATGATAAACAGGCATCTTAATGCTGATGCAAAATATGTAAATCACACAGTTTATTCTCCTCCACGTATCGTGGATTCAGTCGCAGTCAATCATACACTGATGCATGTAGACGCGAGGAATAGGAGGCAAAGCACAGTCTTGACATGTCTCTGTGAATAACGGAATTAACTAAATGCTCATAAATATGTTGTCTGCAAAAGGATTTACCCATCTCACGCTAGGCAGCCATCTTTTCAAAATCCACTTTTTGCTATGCAAACAAGAGCAATTTATTTGAATAATTCTCACTAAACCTGTCTCATCCACTTGTTTTCCCTTTGAGAGACAATCACCCGTTGTCTGCTTGTAATTTATGACCACAGGCAACTCTGCAGTGGTTTTTACAAGGTTGCATTAGAACACACTCCTGTTATTGTGAAGCATTATGGTTAAATGGGGAAAAATACGCTTTTTAATGGAAAAAGACAGATGATTTCCAAGGTGGACCTTCAGCCTCATGTGTATCTGTGACACTAAAAGGAAGACAGATTATTTTGCACTGCTACTTATTCATTATGCAAATTATGCAAATAGTTGATCTGTGGGAAGAGCTTGTAAGAAGCTTTTGAACATTCCTGTGCAGTCTCTCATCTGAATTAAGATGCATCAAGACTCATGTTATTATAGTGTGGCTTTCTGAACAACTTGATTATGGACCTGGCTTACAGTTGTGCCTGTGTTTAGCCTTGGCACATGGTACAGCCTCTTCAGTTAGCAGTATTATAGAGTTACACTGGCTGTTGTCCACAAGGCACAGATCATGGATGACAAGGAAAAAGTATGAATTGTTACAGTAATAATAATCAGCTCATTGTATTTACTTTTCTTAACGCTTTTTTAAAAGAAAACACTATAATTTAGTAGGCAAGCAACAATAATTTCGAAACTTTATGGCTGCAAAGACATTTCAGAAATTCTTAATCTGATTGAAGGTGTGGTGCACTTTAGAAGTGTTACTACTTAAAGTAGTGCACTTAAAGTAATGGTTATTGTATGTAACTACATACAGATATATTACAGACTATCCAGCTTGTTGCCTATACTGCAGTGTGATGCACTACTAATATACAACCTGCATTCCCCATTTGTCACACTTAATAAATATTGTCTTAGCTCTGTTGTTCCACTTATTGCTCAAAGCTCTGCTGCATCTGTGGTTACAGGGAGAATAATATGCACTAGTGCATTGTCAGTTGCACAGAACCAGTCTTCTGCTTTTCCTTTGGGTTGTTTCCTTTCAGAAGTCGCCACCGTGAATCATGTGTCTCCATCTAACTCTGTCCTCTGCTTCTTCTCTTCTCTCACACCTACTACCTTCATGTCCTCCCTCACTACATCCATAAATCTCCTCTTTGGTCTTCCTCTAGACCTCCTGCCTGGCAGCTCCAACCTCAGCATCCTTCTACTGATATATTCACAGTCTCTCCTCTGAACATGTCCAAACCACCTTAATCTGGCCTCTCTGACTTTATCTCCAACACATCTAACATGAGCTGTCCCTCTGCTGTCCTCATTCCTGATCCTGTCCATCCTCGTCACTCCCAAAGAGAACCTCAACATCTTAAGCTCTGCTACCTCCAGCTCTGCCTCCTGTCTTTTCTTCAGTGCCACTGTCTCTAAGCCGAACAACATCTCTGGTCTCACCATCGTCTTGAACACCTTTACTTTCTTTTATCACACAACACACCTGACAGTTTTCTCCACCCGTTCCAACCTGCCTGCACTCGCTTCTTCACCTCTTTTCCACACTCTCCATTGCTCTGAACCGTTGACCCTAAGTACTTAAAGTTCTGCACCTTCTTCACCTCTGCTCCCTGTAACCTCACTGTTCCACTTGGGTCCCTCTCATTGACACACATGTATTCTGTCTTACTGCGACTAAGCTTCATTCCTCTGTTTTCCAGAGCAGACCTCCACCTCTCTAGATTTTCCTCCACCTGCTCCCTGCTCTCACTACAAATCACAATGTCATCTGCAAACATCATAGTTCATGGAGATTCCTGTCTAACCTCATTTGCCACCTCTCTTAAACACTTCCATACCTCCACAGGTATGTCATCAGGACCAAGAGCCTTTCCACTCTTCATCCTCTTCAACACACTTCACTCTTACTCCTGCTCCACACCAGTCACCTCTTCTACTATTTGTTCCCTTTCATTTTCCTCATTCATCAACTCCTCAAAAAACTCCTTCCATCTTCCCATCACACTCCTGGCACCTGTCAATACATTTCCATCCTTATGTTTAATCACACTAACCTGCTTCACATCCTTCTCATCTCTATCTCTTTGTCTGGCCAACCTGTACAAATCCACCTCTCCCTCTTTAGTGTCCAACCTAACATACAAGTCCTCATATGCTCTTTGTTTGGCCTTTGCCACCTCTACCTTCACCTTACGCTGCATCTCCCTGTACTCCTGTCTACTCTCTTCAGTCCTCTCAGTGTCCCACTTCTTCTTAGCTAACCTCTTTCTCTGTATACACTCCTGAACTTCCTCATTCCACCACCAAGTCTCCTTGTCCACTTTCCTCTTTCCAGATGACACACCGAGTACCCTCCTACCTGTCTCCCTGATCACATTAGCTGTAGTGGTCCAGTCACCTGGGAGCACCTCCAAACCACCCAGAGTCTGTCTCAGCTCCTCCCTGAAAACTACACGACATTCTTCCTTTTTCAACTTCCACCACTTAGTCCTCTGCTCTAACTTAGTCCTCTTCATCTTCCTCACCACCAGTATCATTTTACACACCACCATCCTGTGTTGTCTGGCTACACTCTCCCCTACCAACACTTTACAATCA
Source organism: Channa maculata (assembly GCA_020496755.1). Classification (NCBI taxonomy): domain Eukaryota; kingdom Metazoa; phylum Chordata; class Actinopteri; order Anabantiformes; family Channidae; genus Channa; species Channa maculata. Next base: position 21,515,980 of record CM035616.1, on the reverse strand, counting down.
CTGATCTCTTTCAGATTACAGCGTCTACACAAGATGTCGTCCACCTGAGTGCTTCTACCTCCGCTCTTGTACGTTACCCTATGTTCCTGCCTCTTCTGGAAGAAAGTGTTCACTACAGCCATTTCCATCCTCTTTGCAAAGTCAACCACCATCTGACCTTCTGTGTTCCTGTCCTGAAGACCAAACCTGCCCATCACATTCTTATCACCTCGGTTCCCTTCACCTACATGTCCATTTAAATCTGCACCAATCACCACTCTCTCACCTCTGGGGATGCTCTGCATCACTTCATCTAACTCACTCCAGAATTTCTCCTTCTCTTCTAACTCACATCCTACCTGTGGGGCAAAACCACTAACAACATTGAACATAACTCCTTCACTTTACAGCTTCAGACTCATCAACCTGTCTGATACTCTCTTCACCTGTACAACATTCTTCACAAACTCCTCTTTCATAAAACATCCTACTCCATTTCTCTTCCTATCTGACCCATCTTAAAACAACTTAAACCCTAAATCCTAAGCTTCTAGCCTTGCTACCTTTCCACCTAGTCTCCTGGACACACAGTATGTCCACCTTCCTTCTCTGCATCATGTCAACCAACTCTCTAGCCTTCCCTGTCATAGTCCCAACATTAAAAATCCTTTCCATCAGTCCTACACTTGGCTTTCCTCTTCTCTCTCTGCCTATGAACACACGTTCCTTCTCTCCTTCTTCAACCAGCAATAACCCAATTTCCACTGGCACCCTGTAGTTCAACAGCACTGTTGGTGGACGTTGTTAACCCGGCCCTGGGTCATGATTCGCATGTTTAATTTGGCATGTGTTTTACGTCAGATACTGTTCCTGACAAAACCCTCTGCATTTATCCAGACTTGGGACTGGCACAAGAAGACAGTGGCTTGTGTCCCCATGTGGTTGCATTAGTTGCATACAACAGGTGGAGCTGAAAATTACTGATTTATTATGGTATGATGGAAAAGGGTAAAATAAGTTGGAGTAACTGTAACGTGTTCCCCATCAAATGATTCAGTCTATTTTACTAGAACCCCAATTCAAAAAAAAATTGGGACGATGTGTAAACTTAAATAAAATCAGAATGCAATGATTTGCAAATTTCATAGAATATAAACAACATATCAGATGTTGAATCTGAGAAGTTTTAAAATTTTGAATTTGATGACACCAAGACATCTCAAAAAAATTTTGGAACAGGAACAGGATGATTTTTAACATTGTGTAGCATCCAATCTTCTTTTAACAACGGTCTGTAAACGTCTGGGAAGTGAGGAGGCCAGTTGCTGGAGTTTTAGGAGAGGATTGTTGTTCCTGTCTGATGCAGGATTCTAGCTACTCAACAGTCCTGGGCCTTTGTTGCTGGATTTTTTGCCTTTCCAGATGTGTAAGCTGCCCACACCATAGGCAGTAATACACCCCCAAACCATCAGAGATGCAGCCTGTTGAACTGTCCAATGATGATAAGCTGGATGGTCCCTCTCCTTTCCATTTTGTCCAGAGAACACAGCTGCATTATTGGACTGTGTTCACATATGGCTTCTTCTCTGCATGATACAGCTTTGACTTACATTTTTGTATTTTTGCACGGTGAACAGTGTTCACAGACAGTGATTTCTGCCCATGCAGTTATGCACTGTCAGTTATGTTAACTGTCATCATGCCTGTTTTTAATGCAGTGCCACCTAAAGGCCCGAAGATCACTTGCATGAAGCTTTGACCTTCGGCCTTGTCCCTTTTGCACAGAGATTCCTCCTGATTTTATGAATCTTTTTATAATATTATCTACTGTAGGTGGTGGGATCTGGTGGTGGGGAAGTCTTCAGAATTTTACATTGAGGAACAAGTTTTAGATGCAGTTTGTCACAGTTTGTTTTTGAGTTGAGTTGCTGCCATCAAATTAAAAATGAGCTAATATTTTCCACGAAATGTTAAAATCTGTAAATTTCAACATCTGATATGTTGTATATGTTCTATTTTCAATAAAATATGGGTTGATGAGATTTGCAAATCATTGCATTCAGGTTTTATTTACTTTTTGCACATCGTCCCAACTTTTTTTGAAATGACCTTCTACAATTTACTTCTTTTTTTAAACAGAGCGAAACACAGTTGTTTGAAAGTCTGTTTCTCTAAATAAACTACTGTACAATTTTTACAGATGTTTTTTGCTCCGTGTTCTGTTGGTTTATTTTCTTATATTAGACTATTGATTTTAGTCTTTTCAGCTTTCTAGATCCACTGATGTGTCTTATATAGACATAGGATAAATAATAAGTTTATATTGAACTTTGCTTCAGACTATACAAAAAGATAATAAACTAGATAAAGAAAATCCAAATAAAAAAATCTGACAAAACATTAACCTTATTAATCTATTGTGGAAAACTATCAAATCTTTTAAATCTATTTTAAGTACAATTGTAGAGGTGCAATATAGCACAAACAAAGTCAATTTGTGAAGACCTTAGAACAATTGCAATGCTGATAGTGCTACAAATGGTGTTGGACTCCCTCGGCCGACTGTCAGGCAGATCGTGTACAAATGGAACATTCAACACCAGTTTAACCAGAAGTGGTCGATCAACAAAGATCACAGCAAGAGCAAACCCTGGGAAATGTCTGGAAACTAAAAGCCCCTATTGCAGTTGCTAAAATCAGTGTTCATGACTCCATCTTCACATTGAACAACAGTTCTGTAATGTTCTGTGGATGGATGCGGCCATGAGAAGTGTTATACCCAGACACCACATTCTACCTTAAAAACCTTTTCACCAAACCATGTCAATGGTAGTGTCATGATTTGAACGTGCTTTGCTGCCTTCAGACCAGGATGCCATCATTGATGGAGCAATGAACACTAAGTTATACAAGCAAATCAGTGAACTTAACCATTTACAGAAAGTGGATCATGCAGCAAGACAACAACCCTGAAGACATAAGTGGCGTGACTGTGGCACAGGAAGGTAGAGCAGTTGTCCACCAATCTTACAGCTGTTGGTTCAATCCCCGGCTCCTCCAGTCACATGTCAAAGTGTCCTTGAGCAAGTCACTGAATCCCAACTTAGTTGCTCCTGGTGAGTGTTGGCCAGCTGCATAGCAGCTCCCCATGAGTGTGAATAAGAAGCAGTGTAAAGCGCTTTGAGTGCCAATAGTGCAGACCATTTACCATAAGTCATTGTAATTTTTTGGAATGACTTTATTTCTAGAAAAGTCTTGTGGAAGAACCTGAAGAAGACAGTTCATGCAAGGAAACCAGCCAACATCCTTGAGTTTAAGCTGTTCTGTAACAAGGAATTGATTAAAATCCCCCCAAGCTGATGTGCAGGGATGATAAAGCAGGACAATCATGAAAATTAAACTGATTTATGAGATAAGTTTAAATCATTGTGCACATAGTAAACATCAGCCATTTAGCAGATACAATGGCCAAATAAAAGGCATTGATACTGACTATGAGGTGTGAGTATCAGTAGAGTGTCAGCACCTCTGTGTGGTCAGATTAAGAAATTTCACGTAAACGGTCAAGTCTGTGTATTTCAATATCATATTTGGTAGCTTTTGTTACTGTTACAAATGTTGCAGCGCCTGAAACAGGTCATCTGAATGACTTGTTGTTTGATGTTGTAAATTCATAGAAAGACATTTCTAAGTTTAATCTATCTCCCATTGTTATTTCAGACTATACAAAGATAACTATAGTACTGTCACACTATGAAGAAACCAATACCAATACCAATCCTCTCAGAACCATGAAACTTTGCTTTTAGGTATCACACAGAAGTCATCAAACACAAAAACACTCCACAATAGTCATTTCACTGTAGTGTGATCAGGTGAAAACACTAAAATAAAAGCTTATTACAAGTCATGGTGCTTGTGCAGAACAACCTATTCACATGATAAACATGATAAAGATTTCTCCAAAGATTTCTTTTATGCAAATTACTTTAAAATTGAGTTCAAAGTGTAATACATATTCTGCTAAAAGAAAATGTAGAAGGCAGTACACTAACTCCCATGTACTGTGTTTACTACACTAATGAAATAAAGAGTTTATGGATAATAAATTAAATCATAAATGAGACCAGAGATTCTCATCAACCTCTTCTTCTACCTTCAGGTCCTTAACGATCCAAGAACTGACCCATGTCCCTTTTATTTGTCTGTTTGCTTTTGATTTCCCCTTTAGTGTTTCTCCCTACAGTGTGTTAAATGTGTGTTAATTGAGTTCCAATGTGTGATGACTGGAGTTAATATTGAATGCCATCACTTTCTGAATGAGTACACAGTCTAGGCACTGATATATGAAGGGATTTGTGTTTAGAGTTTTTCAAAAACTCTGTGAAGTCTGATCCAGAGACATCAGCAGACGCCTTGGATGTTCCTGCTGATGTTCCCAGACTTCATTACAGCAAAATTCAGCTTGTTGAGTAGTTCGCTGCTATTAGTCTATGAGTGTGACTGAAACACAGCTAGTCTTTTAAAAGTTCAGTGGTTGCTTTTTTTAAGATTGTTGTTCTGTTGAATAAAGACATGTCATTTAGTGAGGTTTTGATTTGTATTTCTCTGAATCGGAGCACACAGACTGTGGATTCTGCATCTACTGGCAGCCAAACTGAACCAGTGCAAAATTTAACAGCTGGGGTGAATAATTTCCTCTTTCAATCTGATAAAGGTGGAGTTTTGTTTGATTTTGGCCCATACGTAGAATGTCATTGAGCTGTACTTTTAGTAAACTGCAACCTGGCCTTCTTTTAGGCTTTTTTTTCTTTTGAGGTTATCATTATGCAAGGTTCTCTTGATCCCAAAGAAAACATTACAGCCAACCTCCTGGAGAGCATTGCTGTGCAGTAATAGGGTTTGTCTTCACAATTCCAGTAATTTACACTGATAGTCACCGTACTTTTGCTTCTCAGTCGATCTGAACATTCACACAATGTACCATTTTTTAGTTTTCCTGTGTGCATCTGTGTTTTTATTTCTTCTTTAATTAGATTTTTTTTTTATGAAATGTTTAAAAGCCAAATGTCTAATTGCTTATGAACACTTGCTGTTTGGCTACTGTGTGTTAGTGTTGGATCACAGAGTGGAAAGTTCAGTAAATCAGCAGCTGGAAGTTACCAGTTTGCTTTGTCTTCCCCCACCTTCATCTAAGATGGCATTTTTCAGCTTCTGACTGGCTGAACACACCTGGTAAAGGTAATCAGCAGTGGGTAATTCAGGCATAATTGGAAAACAAGCAGGAGAGCAGCTCTTGTAGGCTTGGATTGAGTATCAGTGTCTGCTTACCCTAAACATCCCAGCTGAATCCCTTGGGGTTAGATTCAGGTTATGTTAGGGAAAGGGTTGGGCTAACCCTTAGGACTGGTGGATCTGAACCTCACAACCTCCCCTCTTTGACAAAGCTTAATGATGATTTATTTCAGTGGCAACAGATTCCAAATGCAAATACAACTGCTTACACTTTGGATCATTTACAAGTAGACAGATAAAGAGGAAATAACACACACTTTGTTGTGGAAGAGCTTAGAAGCCAACTGTGCAACCAAACTGAGGATCTGTGAATTAAAAACTTTAAGCAAGTTTAATTTTAAATTAATTGTGGTGAACAGATCCAAAATTAAAACAATCGTCTGTCCAAACAGATATAAAACTTGAGTGTATGATATTTAAATCATCTTAGGTCCTTGTTTTATTTCTTCTTACTGATCTGCATATTAACACAGCACTGTAAATACAGTTCAGGGGGGCGGCTGTAGCTCAGCTAGTAAGGCAGTCGTCCACGGACCACAGTGTCAGTGGTTTGATCCCTGGTCCCAGCTATATGTGGTAGTGTCTCTGGGCAGAACACTGAACCCCTAACAGCCCATTCCCATCCCCAGCTGTGCAGTGCCGGTCCAAGCCCACTAGAAATTGAGGAGGGTTGCATCAGGAAGGGCATTCGGCGTAAAAACTGTGCCAAATCAACATGCGGACAATGATTTGCTGTGGCGACCATGAACTCATAGGATAAGCCGAGAGGACAAAAAAAAAAAAACTGTAAACACAGTTCAATTAAAATGATTATACTAAAACTCAAAGCCTCCTGCCTGACCTCAATAAAAAGCAGCTACTAAACAAAGTAGACTTCATTCTGTCAGACAGATCTATCCCATCTTGACTATTGGCTCTATAGATAGTCACTAGCCAGAAGAGTCAAACTTATTTCTAACCAGTGTTCTCACTACGATTAATTGTTACTCTAAGCGTGTACAAATAAATGCCTACTGGAGACAATGAAGTTATTCTTGAGTCTTGAAACAAATCAATTTAATTATGCATAAATTAAATTTATATTAAAAATACAAAAAACACATTGTACAAAAATCGACAAAGCATGAGAAAATCTACTGGAGTTTGTTCACTTAAAAGTAAAAAGATAAACACTGAAGGTCAGTGACAATTCTGCCACAGAAAGACAGCTCTAACAGAACCAGTACAAAAGGAGAGAGGTTAAGTCCACTAAGTGTAGCAGACGTGTGAGTGCACCATGGCTTAGGGTGCAGCTGCAGTACTCGAGCAGACTTGGTGATTTCAGGGCCTTGAAGATAAGAGCTCCTTGACTGTCAAAACTATGTATTGCAGCTCATATTTCAGGCATAGAAAGTGTCTGTGCAGTCCAAATAACTACTTGTGCTCTTTAATTACTTCATTTGTCTACGAAAACTAACAAAACATAACATAAAACACAATTTGTTAATACAACCATGGTTAAAGGAGAAAATCTAACATATCCCAAAACTGGCTTGGATTTATTCCAAGCAGCTTATTCTAGTAGATTAGATTTTCCATGTTCTGACAACTATCACTGTTTATTTTCCACCTCATTAGACTACACACACAGGGAAGTAGGGAACTGCAGGAGAAACAACCACCGCTGTCAAAAGGCTACTGCTACAGAGATGTACAGCATTTACCTCGCCAAAGGAACAACAAGTGAAAGTGAATATTTAAGGGAAAAAAACTGGTAATTTTTTAAACTGTTTTTTTTTACCAATCCCTTTGCAGAGATGAAAATCAGCCATAAATCACATTCAGTCTGTCACTCTGCAGCCTGGATTAATTTATACGTCTGTGGCCCTAAACTCTGTTGTTAAGGTTGGGCCTACAAAACGAAGCAGGACACACGAGGTTTCTTTATTCCAAAACAAATGTGCAGCTTACTTTGTACCACTGTAGAAACGTAGGGCAAATCTGAGAATTCTACAATGAAGAAAAATGTCACCTAGTGGAACAGTGTGTGACAATAGAGGTCTAAAACATAGACTGATAAACTAATCCAGGTTCTAGACTGAGCGACTGAACACAAGTTGTTCATTGTCGGTTTTAGTGTCTGTATAGGGATTGTGGAAAATATACATTTTGAAAAATGACAAAAATTAATACTTGAATTTAGTGTTTGCATGCAGCAACACAACTGTCTGCTCTAACTGACTGGAGTAGACCTAACACCAACTATTTCCTAAGTTCCTGCTGATACAGGTTTAAAGCTTCTGTATTAAATGATGGAAAAACTAATGTAAAAAAGTTCCTTTAATCAACATATCATAATAGTAGATGTGAAGCAGCCCTTCTAGCAATGAATGTGTAGAGAATTAAGTCTGTACACTTCCTCTCTACAATGCCTTGATTTTATACTCTGAAACTTCACAGATTGCAGTCCCTCATCACCCCTCAGACGGTCTCATAATCCCACTGTGAACTATTTGTCTAGCACCATAGAACAGACGGATTAGGTGAGTGACAAGCTGCTGGGCCATGTAATTATCTCAGGAGTAGGAAAAGCTAAAGGACAGTGAATACTGCACTGATTCATCAGGTGGACACAAAGATGATTCATTCTAAAGACGCTCTGTTCATAAGCATTGCAACAAGAAAAATCAAATGGCAATATTTATTAAAATATTCATATACTTTAATGTTCCATTAATTTGTTCATTCAATTTGTGCACATTTTTCCTTCACATCACATTTGGCAGTTTGTACCATTTTGTTTCATTTTAACTCTCTAGTAGCCTAGAAAGCAAAAAATAAAAACTTTCATTTTATAATCTGAGAGAAGTAGCACAAGCTTGTTAATAAGGCATTAATGTTGATGTGCTTCCATTTAATAGGTCTCTCTGTCTGCTTAAATCTCTCTCAGATCACTTCTGACTGTAACACACTCAGGAATGGTCCGAGACAACATCACTTGCATCCAGTCTCACTCTGTAAGACACTAGCCAAACAGACTAATCTCAAACTCACGACTCTGCTCTGACACATGCCAGTAGGAGCTTACCACGTGCCCACTGGGAAGAATGCGTGCTATGCCAAACACCAAGCAGAGCGGGTTTGTCGAGGTGCACAGCAGCCTTCTGTCTGTGCTGGGAGAGGCCTCCTCAAGTCACAGTCCTGTCTGACAGTCAGTTTGATCACATGCAGACCAAACATTTTAGAGCTTTCATTTGACTGCAGTGAGCGGAATTTTAATATTTTAAAATATCAGTTCATGTTCATATTAAAGCCAGTTTGATTGTGTTTCGGGGCATACAGTGAGTGTTTTGTTATTTGCGGGTGTCACACCCAGGTCAGTGAGTTAATAACGGTTGGCATCGTCATATGACGTCACATCCAGGTCAAAGTAGTCCTCCAGCTTCCATTGCAAGGTCTCGAATGTGGGCCGTTCTTGTTCGTTCTCCTTCCAGCAGTCTATCATAATGTCATACATGACTTTGGGGCAGCTGGGGGGACATGGCATCCTGTAGCCTTGGGGAATCCTCTGGACCACCTGGTAGTTAGTCAGAGCTGGAACAATCACAGAGGAACATGATCACAGATATAAGAGGAGAGATCTCATTTTGAGTGCTTCATAAACTATAGAAAAATCACACTTGTTTAAAATCACTTGTGCACAATCATTTATGAATGATTTATGTAAGTGATACCTGGGTAAGGCATCTGGCCAAAAGTCATGATCTCATACAGCAAGATTCCAAAGGACCAAACATCCGATTTGATAGTGAACTTATTGTGATGAATGGCCTCCGGAGCAGTCCATTTCACTGGAAACTTGGTGCCTTCCCTGGCTTCGTACACATTCTCATTCTCTTTCTAAGAAGGAACATGAGACACAATACAGAAACCAGCTTTAGAGTGAAGATCTGCATTTTCAACACAGCAGGAGAAAACTGTTTTAGAGCAGTTTCTGATTAGCATGGAATATCTGATTACATTAGAAGTGAAACAAACTTTGTGGTTTAGGCTGTGAAGTATCTGTTACACTGCAACTGCATCATGTTATTAGTATTGATTGTGAGCCTAATTGTTTCATGTCAAGGAAGGAATTCAAAGCAAGTACAAATTTCACCGCGTAACCTCATCAAGAAGTTACTTATCAAAAGTATTTTTTAAGGAGTGTGTATTTCTACATAATCACAGAGAGCCTTGCTACATACAGTATACAATAGTCCTTTAAACGAAAAACCCACCATGAAGACCCTGGCGAGGCCAAAGTCTGCCACCTTGCAGATGTTGTTCTCCCCCACCAGGACGTTCCTGGCTGCCAGGTCCCTGTGGATGTAGTTCTGTAATTCCAGGTAAGCCATGCCTGATGCCACCTGTGCAGCCATCTCAATCTGGTCAGAGATTCGAAGTGTGGAACCCTTATCATCTATAATATTGGAAGACAGCAATATAATGTTTGTCAGTTTGACCATGATATAAACATTGAGCTATACAAACTTTGTCTTTATTCTTCCCCAAAAAAATTCAGCTGTAGCTAACAGATGTTAGATATCTCTGTCTCTTTTTACATACTAAATGAAGTATTATTTACACAGAAAGTTTTCTCTGCATCATTCTGAGTTTTAAAAAGCATTAAGACTTGTTATAGCAGTAAGAAACACTAAGATGAAGACTAAGTTCAACTAATGTCTGTAATGCTCAATACAGATTGGCAAAACAAATTTGGTAACTCCTACAAACTTTTTTATTTCTATTCTCTATTGTTGCTTGCATTCGATAAATGGTTGTCAATAGAGAGGAATATTAAAGTATCTGCTATGGTTACAATAAGTAATTATAAATCCTAATTACAGATATTCAATGATCATTAAAGGCGCCTGTTGAGGGTTCACAGAACATCGTTCACGTTAACGTGTACAGTTTGAAATGGCAAAAAGAGTAAAAAAAGAATTTGTTCATCAAATAATATATTTGTTGCAGTCAGCTAGCATAAGCATTTCTTCATCAGAACTACAAGTTAATTTCTAATCTATCAAACTGTGCACTGATAAGTTGCATTATTCTACTATAACTATAACTTTTTATCCACCTTACTTCGGTTGATGAAATAATATTTGTAGTAGCTGATGCCACAGTATTATTACTATTATGTTATGTTTACGGTTACGTTAGATTCCCCTTATATGCATTTATAATTTAATCATTCTCATCTTGTTTTGAGATTTCTGATATTTTTCTGAGTGTGTAATTGTTATGAACTGTGGAAAATGAAATCCCCAAATGCTTTCCTTGCATTGTGAAAACATTTATGTTCAATTCCTTGAAATAACATTTCTTTGAGTGATGTTATTCAGCTTTTTTTTAATACTCAATGATACTGACCTGTTGCCAATTACCCTTGAGAGATGTTCTATCAGATATTTTCTTTTAGCATTACTTAACTTTTACAGTGTTTTCCTGCCCAGGTCCCAATGGTCAAGAGGTGGGTTATTATTTTTTTTTTTGTTCTTTCGGTTTATCCCGTGAGTTCAGGGTCACCACAGCGGATCATTGTCCGCATGTTGATTTGGCACAGTTTTTACGCCGGATGCACTTCCTGACACAACCCAATTTCTGCCGGGCTTGGGCTGGCACGGCACAGCTGGGGATGGGAATGGGCTGTTAGGCCTATGTAGCTGCAGACAGGTCAGAGTGCCCATGCTGTGCACCAGGCCTTAATGTTGTGGCTAAAGCTATTTTAGCAAGGCATACTTGCATGCAATCTTGTACAAGCTTTTTCCTGTAAACTTAAGATGACTCATACCAACAAGTTGTAAATCTTGGCATGAACCACATTCAATTCTTTAACGTGTCAACATGGTATGCCATTCAAGCTTGATGAGATAAAGCTAGGTAAACATTAATGCATGTTCTTGTCTTTTCAGCAAATACTGTAGCCACATGGAAGATGGGCAGATGGTTGTCAAATAACTGCAGCGCTGATAGTGTAGTCCTTTGATCTCATCATAAAACAGCAATAGTTCATAATTATTTATTTATTTATTTATTTGTTTGTTTTTTGGGGCCCTTTTGGCTTATCCCGTGAGTTCAGGGTCACCACAGCGGATCATTGTCCGCATGTTAATTTGGCACAGTTTTTACGCCGGATGCAAGGGAAAGGGCTATGAGGGGTTCAGTGTCTTGCCCAAAGACACTTCGACATATAGCCAGAGCCAGGGATCGAACCACTGACTCTGTGGTCCGTGGATGACTGCCTTTACCAACTGAGCCCCTAGCAATAGCTCATAATCAAACTTAGGCCTTCTTACTCAGGAGATACTCCAGCAGGCTGCCGTTCTTCATCAGCTCTGTGATGATGTAGATGGGCTCCTCCATGGTGCAGACAGCATACAGCTGGATCAGCTTGGGGTGTCTGAGTCGCTTCATGATCTGAGCCTCTCTCAGGAAGTCTTCAGGATCCATGGTACCTGGGAGAGGTGTTCGGTGATTATGAGTAAAGATATGCAACATTTGTACACAATCTGCTTGACATCTGGTTAAGTCCAAACTCTTTAGAAATTCTTATGTAACCCTTTCCAGCCTGGTGAACATTAATTTGTTTTTAAAGTGCATCAGCAGAAATGTCCTTAGTTCATGTCCATGGCACAGTTCTATAAATCTGTTATCAACATAAGACTATGAAAGTCTGATTGTCCTCAGACATGAGTTCGTGCTACTACACACAAAAAAAGTGATCAGGTACCAGGTTTGAGGGTCTTCACTGCGACTGCTGTGGTTTCATTCCATATGCCCTCGAACACTTCACCAAACTGACCAGCTCCCAGCTTCCTCATCATCTTGATGGATTTGCGGTCAATCTCCCACTGGTCCACTGTGTTGTAGGATAGGCCGTGAGTCTGTGGGGCCTCCATCTACAAGGACAGGAAGAATCAATCCTTACCGACATAATAATTTGTCTATATACTATACAATAAGGAAATAATAGAATTTAAACTGCTGACCAGTTAATTTGTACGTGTAATATTTTACCTTTTTGCATGGTTCTCCCAGACAGACACAGAGCCCATCGGCATATCTGGAGTAATATGACACCAACTCCTTCAGTGTTTGAAAGGTCCTGGTCCTCGACACAAAGTAGTGGCCGTTATCCAGTTTTTTGAGCTTATAATGTTTCACCCTGCCGCTGTCCAGCACTGAGAGAGAAGTGAAATGATATTAACCATCAACTGTACAAAGAAGAGTTACTCATGGTACAGAAGCCCTGAAGGTTTTAATGAAAAACAATACAAGTTTGTTACAGTTTTATTTAAAAGTTGCTATATCAAGTCAAAATATTGATCTACAATAAATATGAAATATGCTTATTTTCATTATTCTGTTGAAGTGCAAACAATTGTGAGTACTGTGAGCACTCGGCTGATAGCCTCCCTACAGTGAAGCATGGCGACAGCATCTACAGCAGCAAAAAGAAGGTCTGGGAAGGGCTGGGATTTGATCATTTAGATTTCTGCATCCCAGCCTGATGCTCTACCGACTAAGCCACCAGAACACTGACTTTTAAAAAAAAAAAATTTGAATATTATTCAATGGCCAAAGGTTAGTAGTGGCTAGTATTCAAAATAAATCATTGCTTTATTAAAACACACACACAAAAAAGCAAATTTTGGTGCCATCTGTTTTAGAATACACTTAAAAGTCAATGGCTTTCGGGTTGTCCCTTCAGGGATCATTAGGGGAAACGTGTTTCGCATATTGATTTGGTATTAGTTTTTACGTAGGATGCCCTTCTTGCTGCAACCCTACCATTTTTTATCCGGGCACCAAGGTGACCCTCTGTGGGTGGGCGGGGCCACATCCGGTGGGCTGGGATTCGAGCTCATGGCCTTCTGCATCCCAACTCAATGAGTTGCCACTGAACCACCAGGCCCCCCTTTTTAGAATCCACTTAAAATAAGTAAAAATATGTATTCAACTTAGTGCCCTGATTCCGACAAAGAAATCAGACAAGTATTTAGTGGCTGTAAAATGAACTATAGTACAGTACAGTGTAGGTCATCTTCTAACACTAATGAGTGAGACAGAACGGCAGCAATACTAAGAGCAACGCCAGCGGTAAAGGCAGATAAGAGAGAGATAAAGTTATCTCACTTTTTTTTTTTATCTTGGTGACCTTGGAACCATCCTTCACGTAAGTGAACTGAGAGAACATGTGAATGAGTGAAAAACTTATTTCATCACTGTGTGCTTCATGACGTACAAGTGAAATGTGATGCTGACTTTATTGCATTCTAACTTTATTGCATTCTAACTTGCCCCTGGACAAAACTAAAGACAGACCTGCCCCCCCCCCCAAAAAAAAAGATGATTGAATATTTGCTGATACATTTTATTCATGTTTCATATTATTATAAATGTATTATTAAATATTCTAATATAAAATGTGCAGTGTTTCCTTTAAAGAAACATATGAAAATTCATTTTATTTAGGTAGAAACAATGTAATTGATTAGAAACTTCTTCCTCAGGGGAGCCTGGGCCAGGAAAGCAGCACTTTTTGTTTTTACTGTGCAAAGTATTTATAGCTGATGTTTCTGACAGAACATCTAATCTTAGCTCACCTGAAAGGGAGAACTCTCCTTTTTGACTTTCACAATTTCTGATGAGGAAAGCCCCCTGCTGGTTCCCTTCAGCCAGCAGCATCTTCTCTGCATCCAGCCTCTTTGTGTCAGGAAAATACCATCTGTAAAAATCAGAATTCAAGCAACAAATAGCTGGTCAAACACTGATTGTTTCTATATAAAAATAACCAAAAGCATGGCACAGGGGTTCACAGTCTTCTTCTTCTTCTTTTTCTTTTCCTTTTGGCTGTTCCCTTTTACAGGGGTCACCACAACACATCATTTGTTATCATAGAGATAGATGGAGGATCTATCTGCTTCTTCTTCTCTCACACCTACTAACTTCATGTCCTCTCTCACTACATCCATAAATCTCCTCTTTGGTCTTCCTCTAGACCTCCTGCCTGGCAGCTCCAATTGCAGCATCCTTCCACCGATGGCCTCTCTGACTTTATCTCCAAAACATCTAACATGAGCTGTCCCTCTGATGTCCTCATTCCTGATCCTGTCCATCCTCAACACTCCCAAAGAGAACCTCAACATCTTAAGCTCTGCTCCCTCCAGCTCTGCCTCCTGTCTTATCTTCAGTACCACTGTCTCTAAGCCGAACAACATCTCTGGTCTCACCACACCTTTCCTTTCACTGATACTTTTTTAATCACACAACTTGCCTGACACTTTTCTCCAGCCATTCCAATTTGCTTGCACACGCCACTTTACCTCTTTTTCAAACTCTCCATAGCTCTGAACCATTGAAACCAGAAGGAACATCTAACATGTGGTGTGTATATTTAGACCCTTCCAGTGTCCTTCATTTCCACGAACTCATATGAATGAACACAAACACACTTATTTCCAGCTGGTTGGTAGCCTATATGTGGGACTGAGACAAGGTTCTCAGTACAGCACCAAATGTGGATTAACAGACTGCTGAAAGTAGTTCCAGACAAATTCATAATGGATTTGTTTGGCAAGGATTTCCTCTAGATTCAGTAACTGTGCTCTACAGAACCCAGCAGTTTTAAGGTTTCTGACATTCATTGAAATTAGTCACCAAACCAAATAGGCAACAAAAAAAGGCCTGATTGACCCAAGATGAGCAATGCGTGCGTTTTATTGCTATGGGCTTACTCTCAGCTTATTCGTAAGATAAAATATTTTTGTCCTGCTGTTACAGTACATAGCCTTGCTTTGTTTCTCATACATCAGCACAAAGAGCCCAGAGACTGTGTGAACCACAAAGTACAGAAGCTCATTTCCACTACAACAAAAAATATCACTGTTATCAAAATTTGGATATGGTAGGCATTGGTCAAAAGTAGTTTGTCATTTCAGGGTTCCATGTAAATATGTTGAAAGGTATCATTATTTTGCTTTACTAAGTCATTACTTTGGGAAGGTATGTAATTGTTATGAAAAACTGCATTATTTTGAAACGGGATGTTTTTGTGTTATCCCATCGGTAGACATAAGCCACCATCACTCTTTTCTTAAACCTTTTTTGTGGAAATCTATTTTAGAGACTGTCATTCTGAATGTCTTTATTTTATTTATTTTTTACTTTTTTTTATGAGGAAGAAATGTCACCCAGGTCAACAGTGCCACTCACTGATGTGATACAATAGTATAACAATAACAGAGATTTATAGTATGGAAAAAGAAAAGCTAAAAATCAGGTTTTGTATTCACACCTTGCAATAAATAAGTCTTTGATTGAGTGTTGATTTTAGTCCAACAAATGGCATTTTAACTGGCAAACTCTCTTGATCTCACACGATGAATTTTTCTAAAGTCTTATGTTTAATCTAGTTACAGTCAACTAACTACAAATGTATAGACGGTGTGGGGGGGTGAATGAATCATGGTTAACACCCCCCTGCCCCCTCCACAGGCATAAACTCTTAATGGCTAAAGACATCTATAATGCTCCACTTGGTAAATGTTTGTCCTCAGATGCTGTATGTTATAATACTATATGTGGTATTAATATATGATATGAATAGCCTAATTCTATTTCAATATGTTTAAAGAAATCCTTGTCAGTATGTCAACCAAGTTAGTGACTCAACAAAACTATGACATCAAAGGATGCTTACAATGACAAATGGCTAGAAACCATCCTTGTAGCCAAACAGGAAAAACCAGAACCCAGCTCAGGCAGAAACCGGTTTCATATGCTGATTTGAACTTCTTAGAAGTAATGGGAGGATTAGGCATGAATGCAGGTTGGACTTTTCTTTACAAACACCATTGGCTATGCAAATAAAGGAAACTATAGCCTTTACACCTTCTTACAGTACCTTGACATAGGAGGCCAAGAATGTTAAACTCTCCACCTGAAGCATGTTGTTTTTAAGCATTTTTCCTCCCTCCATTAACAAGGGTGTAGTTGTAGTTAGGCAGTGGGAACCATTTTCTACTAAAAACAAAATGCCAGCAAAAGGTATTTAAGTGCACTGTTCAGCTTTGTTTTTTAGCCTTGGCTTCACAGAAATGATTAACCTGTGGGCCAAGACTTCCTGGTCATAAACAATTATTAACTAGACTAGTATCACCTTAATGCTATTATTGATCTCTTTAAACAGCCAAACCTGTCTCACCTGGATTCACATAAAAAAAGACTAAAGACTGGAAATGAAAAGCTGTACAGGTATGAGTTTAACAAAAAGTTGTATATGTTCACCAGTATACTCACGGTTCTGCGTCAATACTCTCAACTGGTGCCACATAATTAGCAGGAATGTATCCTTTTCTAGAGGCTGATATTCCGGTGATTGCTTTCGCGTGCCACCAGTCCCCATTGCTTTTGTCCAAAACCTCTAAAGTGTCCCCAGCGTTGAAGCTCAGGTCCTCCTCAGTGCGAGCGGAGTAGTCATACAGGGCGATGTAATACTCCGCCGCTCTCTCCACTGGCAGCGGCGGTAAAGGTCTCAAATCGTTCGGATTGACATTTTCAACAGGACGGTGGACTACGTCACGTTTATCTTCACTGCTGCGCTCACTTTTATCCTGGCTCGGTTTTTTGAAGCATGACAGAAATGTCTGCCAACACGCAGAAAACCTCTCTTGAATTCTCTCACAATCCATAGTGGTCAATCACAGCAGGTCATTCCTTGTCAATGGTTCGGAAGAATCCTTTATCCCCGCTCATGATCCATGATCCATCCCATAAAACGTCGTGGTAATAATCCCGCGATGAACTCAGGACACACTCAACTAACTGAAACAGCACAAGGAAGTAACTTCCACTGCTAATGAATAACTTTCCTTGACAGTGTTCCAATCAGCAGCACCTGCTCAGGTACGGGCAGCGGTCATGTTCATTGAAGTGACGTCATCCACCCTCTGTCATAGACACAGCACCTAATCTCAAAAATCAAAAAAACAAAAGAAAGTATGAAGAGCACTTGTTACTGTGTCACTAAATTATCAGGAAGAAGGTGGTTGTGTTGGAAGAAATGTGTCATCATTTTCTGTAAAGGTCATATGCATTTGTGCAACTGTGAGGTAAAATGTATTAAAAATATTATTATAGAATATATTTATTTATCTTGTACATATAAAGTGTATTCATATTTTTAGTAGAATGATTTAGTAGTTGCAAGCAGGCAGATTATGCCCTAACTACTTATTTGTTTACATTCTTGCCATTTCTTAACTGAATAAACAGACACTTTAAACACATTATTATTAGTAGTATAAATGTTATTAAATTTAAAAAGGTTTTTAAATTTACGTTTGGAAACTTTTAAATTATTTTCTAAATGTGCCACCCTATTCTCAGCCTGTGCCCCATTCTGTCCAATAGCCAAAACATTTCTAAAACCACCCCTGATCATACTGCCCTATTTGATTTCCCAACTCATAATAAAAAAAGATGATATGGGAGAGGAATGAAATTTTCAGTTTGTCTCAGCATTTCATTATTTTTGAGAAATGCCATCATCATATCTGGGAACCTGCATCCTATTAGGAAGAAGTTAATGATAGGCTACTAGAAAATGTGTTTTAGATATCTACAACATATTTGATCTGGTTTCCATGATGTTTGGGGCTAAAATCGTAGCCCTCCAATAGGCTAACATCAGTTACTTTTCAAGAAATTTCCCACAGATTTATTTATTATTATTTGCTAATAGCAGATTATTTATATTTACAAACAGAACAACAGAATATATTGAATTTGTTTTTGCTTAAAAGGAAGATATGTAGTTAGCAAGGAACCATGAACAGAATCCTATCTCATCCTTCTCATGTGTTCCTTTTTGTAGGTATCCCTCTATGCACTTACATAAAATGACACACATGTTAGGGAAAAATATTATCTTGTAGTTAAATAGGAAACACATTGTAGCGCGGTTAAAAGTACATTTACGTAAATTTATTGAAGTAGGAGTAGAAAGTTGTACTACAGAAAAGTAATGTACCGTAAATGCACGCCATAACCATCCAACAAATACTGAGTAACATTTGTTTGGCTTTAAAGGACTTTTACGGCGGCGCATTGCATTTACCAAAGATAAAAAAAAAAGAATCTTAATCTCGTAGATAAGATATACGTTTCTCGTAATTAAGAGATACGGGACTAAGGGATCTCATAAATATGAGAACGTTTCAGAACCTGCTTTAGATGAATCAGGTTTTTAGGATGTCTTGAGTATCACAGTTGTTCTGTGATAGTTTTCAATACTTCCAAATATCTATAGTAAAACAGAACTGTCGATAGATAATTTGGTTTTGGCTTTTTAAAATGTCAACAAAGAAGCTTTAAACTGAGCCTTAGAACTATTTAATCTAGTTTCTATTTGATTTTCTTTGGTGAATAAAATGCGCCGCCGTAGACGTTAATATTAAGTAAGAATTTCCAATTTGGAACGAGCAGTTCAATTAACCAAACATAATTGAGCGCGCTTTCAAAATCCATTCTGCTCATATATTCTGTGCGTTACGGTTTCACACCCGGAAGCACTGCACGCACCTGTCTCTCTGCCGCCTTCTTCTGGCACACAGGAGTTTCACTTCTACCTCTGTATGGGTAACTTATCTACGTTAACCGTTCCGTGAGAATCAATTTTAGGTTTAGGGAGACTTATTTTCAGTCTACTGTAGACAAGGACTGAGCAGAGGGTGTGCACAGCCCAGTCCCATCCCCACCGCCGTCAGTCGGTGACATTGACTGCTCGGTAGCGTTGTGCTGTTTTCCGTGCACGAGTTCATGTGTGTACAGTAACATTGTGCACCGAGCGCTTCCCCCGCTGTTCCGTCTAGCTTCAGCTACAATGAGCGAATACTTCAGCCTGTCAGACAGTGATGTTATCGGCTTCGACCTGGACCACACGTTGTGCCGCTACCATCTGAAGGAGGCCTCCAGGGTGAGTGTGTGTAAAGTGGGCGGCCAGCCCCGATACATAATCGTACGGTGGCAGTGACCACGCTCGATCCAGAACGCATCTGGATTAAAAATAGCTCGGAACTGTCAGTATGCTCAGCGGTCACTTGTCAAGTGCACATCGCCTGTAGTGCTCACAGTAAGGTGCTCGATGGTTGAATGTAGAATGATGCTGCAGTCGGTCTGCGTGACTCACAGGTTGAACGTCGGCGGTGAGGCACATCCATGTCCCCCTCCTCACATCATCATGCATTTACATAAAGCAGTGTATGTGCTTTTGCTGTTATTAGGAGCTACTGTAATGGCAGATTCACAGGTTAAATCTGCATTCTGTGTCAAAAAAATGAGTGAATCCAGCTAATTATGCTGTTAATATATATTAGGCCCGGTTTTCATTAATGTTGTATTATTGCGCCATGCATGTAATTAATTTCTTTGATTAAATGACTGATGTAATTGAAAGGACCTGCTACTAAGCGTAACAGTCAAGCTAAAGATTTCCCCTAAAATTCTGCCTGCATTTAAGACTAATGCATATTGCACAGTAACTAATATTGTGATGCCAATTTTCTAGTTATAAGTCATAGGGACTAATTAGTCCCTTGTTGCTTAAAAAATAAGACTGAGATAAAAAACATTAAACATTTCTGTATGAGCAGTAGGTGAGATGATGATGATGATGATGTGCAATGCAGAATATGCTACTTGCAGTAACAAAGCCAGAGTAAATTACCACCCAACTCTGTTCTCCTCCTTAAGGTTATTGGTTTCTTAGCCTCTTTTAGCTCATTATTTTGGTCTTCCCAACACCCAACAGCAGATGGACCGAATTTGCAACTAGCTGAATGTGTATTTAGTAGGTTAGCTAACAAAAACAAAGATAAACAGAGGTATATACTTTGTTTGATTCATTAAATGTGCAGAATCTTTCTCAAATCTATGAAATGCTAAATTCGTTTTTGTGCTTAACTCAAATGTGAACTATTAAAATCATCAGTGAAGTGAAATGAAATTGTATAGTTGAGAGGAAGAAAGCGATTGGGGAAATCCTCTCGTGCTTTTCTTTATTGGAAGCAAAACCTGCCCACTCTTGGTGTTCAGTGGCACATACAGTCATGTACAAAATTTTTAGCCCCTTATTTTAAAATGGCAAAAAGAGTAAAACAAATATGAATGCACTTATTGTGCATTCATATTTATTGCACAATAAGTGCATTCATATTTAATGCACAATAAATCGGTAAAACTCTGTCTTCATCAGGCTTTTAAGTTAATTTTTATCTAGTTTTTAAGGGGTATGCAAACTTTTGCACTTAAATTTTCATTATTTTACTATAGCTGTCTTTAGAGACAGTCCTTGATCATTTTGGTTATTTCTGATAATGAAAGAACATTGAGAACACAATAACACAGGAAAGCACACAAGTTGAATGTACATTGTGATTGTACTAGGTTTTGGGTTAAGCATCATCCTACGTGCAGTTTTATTGTAAAGGGATGCAAACTCGATCCTAATCCGATCATCAGAAGTAACAAAAATGGTCAATGAGTGTATTTAAAAAAGTTATAATAAAAAATTTTAAATTAAAAAATGCAAAAGTTTCCTTCCCCCTTGATAAATTAACTAAAATGTTTTAATTAATTAATTAATTTCTGATTAAGAAACATTTGTAGAAAGTAATTGTACATTAAATATTATATGAAAAACGCCATTATAAAACAAGAGGGTCCTAACTTTTGCACCTGACTGTAGTTTCCATTGTCATTTGCAATATGACTTTGCTGCTCATGCTAGCGAGTGATGTTATTTCATCATTATTTTTTTCTTGCAGCTCATCTATGAGAGCTTTGCCAGGTATCTGGTGGAGCATAAAGGCTATGACAAAGACCTGCTGAACCTAACCCCTGCTAACTGGGATTTCTGGTGAGTCTGCAGCAGCACTTTCTCAGCCTACAGGGAAACTATTATATAAATAGGTATAATAAATCCCTGTTATCATCATCATCATTACTAGCACTGATGAGGCTATTTGTCAGTTTTAGGTATTTGATAATGAGATATGGGCCATAGTCATTTACCTAAAACAAAAACATAATCTCTTGATTTGTTTTCTTTTATTTTGACTATGATACACACACACACACACACACACACACACACACACACACACACACACACACACACTGCAGAAATGCCCAAACAGCCCTGCTTCTTCTTACTCACACAGTGCTCTCTTCTCATCAATAGTTGGTTACCAATTTAGCTCCTTTTTTGCTGGACGTAGTGACTTTTAGCAGCCATTTTGCAAAAAAGTGGATAGTAACAAATCTAGTGACTTGCTGGCCAGATTTTGACTAATTACTTTTGAGGTAAGTCACTAATATTTTTTAATAATCGTGTTGCTGTACCTCTTTCACTGTGTTAAGTGTGTGTAGGACAGACTAACTGACCCATGAATGATCCCTGTTGTTTGTCCAGATCAACTAATGCTTCACTTCTGTTAAAGCTTTTTCCTTCTAAATCCACATTTTATAAGAGCACGTTTATTGCAGTGATTAAATTATTACTATTCATGATATTCAGTCAATAACAGTTTACATTTCATATATTGAAAAGGTATTGAAATTAGAGGTACAATTAGGTGTCTAAGGAATCAGACTAAGGACCCAAGTTGGTGTAGTATGGTCATAAGTATATTAACTTTGTTTAACACATAGTACTAAGTACTTTACTTCATTCTTGGGATTCATTAGATAGTTTTGATACTTTGAAGTCTCGATCTAAAAAGAAAAACTAAATGTTTCTCAAAAAAGAGTTACATTTCTCTTATAGTATCAGCCAATCCTACAAGCTGTATTTGAACAACAAAGAAAGTATGACTGGTTATACTAGTTAACTGGGCTATAGTAGTGGACATTCACATGGATCAGGTCCCTCTGTAGCCTTGTAATGATTTAATAAATAAATAAAAATGTGAAAGTTTTTTTGCCTTCGGCACCAAACCATTAAGTAGAGATTGCGGTAATAGGGAGTTGCTGTAATTTTTTTGTTGCTGACATTATGCATCGGCAAATGTATACATTGATCTGCTGTAAGGTGTTGGCTCATATAGGTTTATTTAAGAGATAAGAACTAAAAAGAGGCATCAAACCCACACTGGCTACAAGGGTCCATTTGGTCTTTCTCCCTCCTACAGTTATTCCAGTGGTTCTAAATCAAGTCATGACTTGTATATAAGTGTAAGTGATCTCACATATTTCCTGCTCCACCAATAGAAGCATAAAAATATAAGATTTTAGCTGTATGGGAGGTTTTAATTGCACTTTTGTTTTAGCAGCTTTCCAGTGTTTTCAGGATTGTGCACACATCCTGCATACATCTAGAATCTGTTTAACTAAAGATACTATAATGACGTTTGTCTTCTCTTATTGATTCATGTGTGTTTTTAGAGAGGTAAAGCTGTGAAGTATGCACTATTAACAAGTGTAAAGCAAACAAGAAGATAACTTGGTGTAACATGTTGAATTTTGTTTAGCTTTAAAGGCCTAGTGGTGGATCTGGAGGATGGAAACCTTGTGAAGCTGGCTGAAGATGGAACTGTCTTACGGTGTGTTTATCCATCTTGCAAAACATCTTTTCAGACTTTTTCAAGGCTGCCAGAGTTTTCACCATAATAGATCTTTGAAGTGAGATAACTGATGTTTGCTTTTCTTGATTAGAGCAACACATGGTACTATTGACCTCAGTACAGAAGAAATCCTCAAACAGTTTGGCCCTAAAAGGGAGTGGAAGCATTTCAACAGCCTCAATACATCCTTCACAAGATCCGGTATGTTGTTCATATTAATCTTTCTCAATAGGCTTGTGCATATCTGTGATTTGTCTCACTACCATTTTTACTATTTGTCATTGATTTTACTGATCTTTTGTTTTGGTATTTGCAGCAAAATACTATTTTTATGACAACTACTTTGATCTACCTGGTGCTCTGCTCTGTGGAAGAGTTGTGGACATGATGCACAAGGTAATATTTAATAAGAGACAGTATAATTTAATATTATTGGTCTGTATTTTCATCTGGAAAAAACATTGAAATGTAACTTTATATTTTGTGAACAGCGAGGAAATGAGGTGAACTCTGACTTTTGGAAAGATATGGTTGCTGCCATTGACCATAATTACAACACATCTGCATTTAAAGGTATGCCTTTCATTCCTAATTAGCATACATTTTAGCTTATTAATAATCATGCCTTGTTTCTTTCTTGTCAAGAACCAGTATTGAAAGGAAGAACAAAACTCACAATACACGGTGGATAATCTTCTTTTCAAACTAGAACTTTTATTCTGTGTTGTGGTCAGTAAGCGGTACATAACTTAACACATCCAATGGGACATAATTGTTTTGAAAAAAAAAAAATAGCAGTTTGAATTTCTCATTCTCTGTGTTTTTTGGTGGTCACAGTGCTTGTGAGAATGCATAGAGCTCTACTAAGCTATAGTACAGTTTTGCATGTCTTTTTATGTATATTACAGGAAAGTTCTTAAACAACAGACAGTAATAAAAACAAACACAAATAAAGATGTGCTGTAAACGTTACAGGCAGTTGTAGAGCACCACATGAGATATCTTCCAATATTGTGTCATATTTCTTAGGCAAGGCACACATGAGATAAACTAGGTGGGGATCAATTTAAAATTTTTGTGAACATTAAAACCTCTCAGTCAACTTGTTTATCAGCAATATGAAGGTTTTTTTTTTCATTGTAAAGAATTGTATGAGGCAGTTAAACTTGTAAAACTTAAAACCATATTTACTTTACAATCTTAATTTGGAATTTTGTAAACTCTTATACTTCTCTGAGTAGTTCAATATTTGTTAGGTTTTGAGGTTATTTTGGATTTGTGAAATCACGTTGAAGCAATCAAGAACCCAGAGAAAGAGCAGTGAACATTATCTGTTGCAAATATACCATTACTCTCCTCATCAGGGATCTGGACAAAGACTCTGTCACCAGCATGCAACATAAGAACAGCACTGCCTGACATCTGATCCAGGAAGCCTTTGTTGTACTCATCATAGCTGAAAACAACTGGGTCCTCATTTTTGTAGAGGGCCACCAATGCATTGGCACCATTGACATGCATGTGATAGCTGAAAAAGTAAAGGCCTGGAATCTGGCAGGTAAACACACCACTGTGGGAGTCATAATGGTTCTCCCCATTGTACAGAACCTGGCTGAACTGAACAGGGGCTCCAGCTGGTGGATAGGCCGTGGTCAGCAAAGCACTGAAGGCAGACATGGGGGCCTTCATCAACTCGTGAGGCATCAT
Organism: Channa maculata; assembly: GCA_020496755.1. Classification (NCBI taxonomy): domain Eukaryota; kingdom Metazoa; phylum Chordata; class Actinopteri; order Anabantiformes; family Channidae; genus Channa; species Channa maculata. The sequence continues at coordinate 21,491,351 of CM035616.1, read as the reverse complement.
AACCTCGTGGGACTTAATTGGCATACTCTTCTCATGATGGTAAACCACTTCTCCTGGTGGGCCAGGTGGACCAGGGGGACCAGTAGGGCCTGGGAGACCATCTTGACCTCTGGCACCTGGAATTCCAGGTGGACCATGAGGACCAGCGATTCCCTTAGCGGTCAAGCCGGCTGGGCCAGGTGGGCCTGGGAGACCTGGATGACCTTTAAGTCCAGGGGGACCTGATGGGCCATGGGGACCAACGGGTCCCATAGGTCCTGGCCTTCCACTCTCACCACTCTTTCCTGGTGCTCCAGGGGGACCTGTGTGTCCTTTTAGTCCTGGAGCTCCATTTGCACCTGGGATTCCTGGGGCACCAGTAGGACCCTGTTCACCCTTTACACCTTGATGACCAGTATGTCCTGGTGTTCCTGGAGGACCTACTGCCCCAGGGACACCTGGTTTTCCAGAGAAACCTTGAGCTCCCTGTTCACCTTTGCTTCCCCTTGGGCCTGGTGCGCCTACCATACCAGTGTCACCTTTAGGTCCGACTGGGCCTGCCTCACCCTGAAATCCTCTTGCACCCTGTGGTCCAGCTGGGCCAATAGGACCAGGAGCACCTGGCTGACCAGTGAAACCAGTTGGACCTGGCTCTCCTTTCTGACCAGTGGTACCTGGAGTACCGGGGCTTCCTCTGCTGCCTGGTATTCCAGGCTCACCTGTTTTGCCAACGCCAGGCATGCCAGGGGAGCCTGGCTGACCAGCTGGACCCTGTGGACCCTTAGCCCCCATAGGTCCCGGCATACCTGGGGTACCATTCTGACCTGGTTTCCCAGGTGCTCCTGTGCCTGGAGGTCCAGGATGACCTTTTGGTCCTGGGATGCCCATTGGGCCTGAAGCACCATCTCTTCCTGGTAGGCCATCCTTTCCAGGTTCTCCAGGATAGCCAGGGCTGCCAGATTTACCAACTCCAGGTTTGCCAGGCATACCAGCTGGGCCCATTGGTCCAACTGGACCTGATGGTCCTTGGACACCAGGAACTCCAATGCCTCTCTCTCCTTTGGGGCCTGGAAGACCTGGAATACCAGGATGTCCCTTCAGACCAGGTTCTCCTCTTGGTCCCATTGCTCCAGGAATACCAGATGGTCCAGGTTTTCCCACAGAGGAAAGTCCAGCAGGTCCAGGTGTTCCAGGTGTACCAGGTGCACCCCTGGGACCCATATGGCCAGTTGCACCAGTTGCCCCCCTCTCACCAGGTATGCCAGGTCCACCTGGTTTTCCAGGGGCACCTGGTGTACCAGGTTTACCTGCTTGAGAGAATCCAGGAGCCCCAGGAGGTCCTGGTGGGCCTTGTGGTCCAGTATGTCCTACACCACTTTTTCCTGGGGCTCCAGGTGGTCCCATTGGTCCTGGCTCACCTGGAGGACCTGGAGGACCTTGAGCTCCTTCTGGGCCTGCAACAGCTAGGAAATTAAAAAATATGTTTAGGTGTAATGTAATCAAGTCAATAGTGTGAACAAATTCTGATATGATATGATAATGTTAAGATGTATTTATCAGTTTGCGTGAGTTTGATGATTAATGTATTTATTGTTTGACTGAGCTGAATTGCACAGTGGCAACAACTGTTGACAAAGGCAATTAAATTACAAACTTAAGCAGATGTATAAGATCAAGAAATTACTTCAATTTTAAGCTTTTCTTCTCCCATTCTTTGACCCCCTGGGCCTTGTAGTAAATTACATACGATTCCTCCATGGTCCTTGAATAACACTTAAAACTTTGGTCTTGTCCTAAATAACATCACGACCTGACTTTAAACACCACTCCCTATGATTGTGGAAAGGGTTGTGGGTTTTTTTTTCCCCCAAGAGAGTCTCGTGTCATTCTCACCCAACATGGGTCTGCTGGCGTGAGACCCAGTGGCTCCTGTGCATTGCAGTTTAATTCAACTGCATTTTACTGCACCCTTAAATTATCCCATAACCTGCCCATAACCATTAATGTATAGTTAGTTATAAGCAAGTTGTCTACATCACCATGATGCACATCCTGCCACATAGCATAAAGTTTATGGGCAAGGTCAAATTAGTACTTATATGCACAAAGTGGGTTCATAATATCAGTTTGTTATTTAACTGGATGTTATTACTTACTAATCTATATTTATTATAAGTCGACATAAGGACAACCGTACCTCATAAATCTAATTTGTGGCAGTGGACAAGTTTTTTTTTTTTTTTTTTTGGACAAGAGAAGAGAGAGTTTTAACTTTTCTTCTCCTTTCTAAATCATATGAAAACATTTTAAAAATGTATTTTTAAGGTATGACTTTTAAAATAAATGTTGCCATTTGATTTATTTATTTCTTAGCATAATTTATGAATGGCAGCACAGGAATATTAAATATTATATATATATATATATATATATATATATATATATATATATATATATATATATATATATAAATATATTGAAAAAGGCAGAAATAGGCACTGTGTCCATGATTGAACAGTGAAGAAACAGTATCTGTGGTAAAACTGCTATCACTATGGTTTCCTATATGCATGTACACAATTCTTCTATATGATCATTCTTGCCAAAGGAGTGTATGACCTGTCAAAGAAACACATCCAGCTGTGTTGGCCTCTGTTTTGAAATGGAGTTTTGAGAAGAAAATGCGTTGACAGGCCTGTGATTTTCAAACCACATGTGGATGTGTTTGAAATCCCAAAGGATATATTTTTGCCAGAACTGGAACATTTGGCAGTCAGAAACACTATACACTTGCCAGACACTACTACACTACAACACGGAGGTGATAACACTGGCCCCAGCTAACCCAGGAGCTAAACCACATGTGACATTTAAAGTACTTCTTCACCTACTAAAAGTAGGTGAAGAAGTACTTTGGCTGTTTACCTACTTTGGTGTCATCTCAGCTAAAGAATGACATTACAGTAAATTTGCTGTTTTTTGTTTGTTAGATTTAAACTTTAGCAGCCTGTGTTGCTCATTGTGTGGTGTGATTTTTTTATTTTTATTTTTTTTATATTTATATATATTTTTTTAATACCACAAAACAGTTTGTTAGGGCGTGTCTGCACTTAGTTTGGACCTTCTCTTCTATTTTTATGTGGAGGTAAACAGCCAAACCACATCAGAACCTCTTCAAAAACAAAACTTTTAAACGTAAAATTTCAGTCTTTGTTTAACTGGGTTATAAAACATATTGTTCTTCATCTTCCTGGTAGTTATTCCATGACCAGTGCTTTGGCTTTTCTTTTATGACACATTCAAAAGTGAGAGTTTTCTTCTTAAGTCATTGTTTTATCCAGGACACAAGTACACAACTCACAGCTATATACAGTTCTGCACAGTGTGTGCACTTTGATGAAAGTTAATGAAGGTGGGAGTGTAATGCTGTGGAGTTTTAATTTACGGAGTCTGGCAAGCTGCGTAAAAGTGAATTTTAGCAAAAGGTCACAGAAGTGGTGCTGATGATAATGATGATAATTATTTGAATCTGTAGTTAATGAAGAAATGTGCCATACTTGTAAGGTTCACATTTTCAGATAAGTGATTACAGCCATGGGTGTAATTGGATTTGACACTGGGTCACAGTAAGTTGTTAAGTCATTGCAGAGAAGTTGTATAACACATTTTTGTGCAGTCACTAATAATGCCAACGGTTAAACTTGACATATCACTTGTAGATTGCATTAGAACATCTTTGGTGTCTGCTTGCTTTTTCTGCTTTTTGGAGCTTTAAATCAAAATCTGTAAGAAGTTTTGCAATTGCACTTAAACAAAAACTGATGAATAGAGTCAGAAACTCAGCTTTGCTGTGCATCCTGCAGTGAACCGAAATATACAATGGGCCTGGCAGGACCCTTATTATTGTACTGAAGATATATACTGTTCTTTTCTATTGTTAAATACTTTTTGCTTACATTCATATTTGTATAAACTGCTAAATATTTCCTGTTATCAGACTGGACTAGACAGGATTGTTTGTGCGTGTTTTATTAAGTTTTTTTTATGAGAAAGAGCTATATGACTCACCATGACTCTTAACAGGGTAGGGAGTCTTGTTTACATGGTAGTACCTCTCAGGGGTTGCCTCAGCCAAAGCTAGGAGGACGAGGAGAAGGCCTGTTACTCTCAGGTCCATCTTGTGAAGCGAAACCTGCAAGGACATAATCAGCTTATTAGAAAAGGCATCACATCACTTCTTTAGTTTCAAATGACCATCAGCAACTGAAGAGCCATGCGTGGTAGTCAAAATGGCACCATTGTTGCTGCACTTGACTCCGACTTGAAAGTGATGCAACATTGTTTGTGCATCAGTTAATATAATACTCAGAATGAGAATAATCTTAACCAGCCAAATCCTACTAATTGCTGAAATGAGTACCTATATATAAAGTCAAATCATAACATCTGTGTGTAATGGTTTTTTTTAATATATATATTCTATATTCTTCTTTGCTACAGAATCTGTGTCTTATTTGTCAAACATTAAAAGAAGCAAGCTGGCTGACAGAGCACTTAAAAATCTCTGTGTTTTAATAAAACTAAAACACTCACAGGCACAAATTGTGTCCCAGCATGAACACAATCATGGCACATGGCTCAATACATTTGTAATGCTTGCAACAATCAGCCTTTCACTGAGCCAGTCTGTAATTGGGAATCCCCCAGTGCACTAACCTGAAATCAGACAAAAAGTCATCTTACCGGAAGGTTTACGCTCCAAAGAAACAGAGGTGAATTTGGGAGGATGCTGTCCTGTTGGTGCTGTTATATCCTTAGTTGTAAAGTCTGTCTGAGCGGCAGCTGCTGCTTCCCAGGGCAATAGACTCAGTGTATTTATACAGACCCACACTCCAGCATCATAAAGGATCTACCTTGCGTGGAAAGCCCTCCCTGCTCTGATGTCATCTATAATGATGGGTGCCATGTCCTCAGGAGGCCTGTCACTTCAGGGTAACAGTCCCTCCTTTTCCTCTCTGTCTTCTCTCTACCTCACTCTCTTCATGTGGCTCTCTCTGTTTGTACAATGAAACCGTATGGGATTCCTGTCAGATTTTCTTTGGGTGACATTTTCATAAGTTAGATTCTTGATTTATGTCATTTGCGTAATCTGCAGTTAGATTTGTGGCAAGCGGTTGTGCAAATCCTAAATCTAACATCCTTTATTCAGCCTTAACTCTGACACTTTAATCACTGTTTGCAGTTTTTGACAGATGAGTCAGGATTGTTAAACTGTCTGTTATAGTGTCCTTTTTTTGTGTTTCTAACTGCTCAAATGCAGGTGTCAATTTTTAGTCTAAAAACATTAAGTTGTTGACTAAGTAGCTTACCACAGGGCGTTTTTCTGGGAAAGTAAAGACTATGTGAATCTGACAATATTTTCCTTCCATCTGAACACATGGGACCAGTGAGCCTGTGGTGGTCTACATGCACCAGAGGGATGTTTTCATTCAATTATGGTTCCATCTGAAATTATACCCCAGTTTAGATGAATTTCTGAACTGAACAGCAATGTGATTTGTGTTGAGATTTAAATCTCACATTGTAAAGCCTATCATGATGATGGCAGGTTTATTTCTGTATATTGTCTTGGTGATGGCGGTTGTAAAGTGCCATGTGGTCTGTTGCAGGGATTTACAGTGCCACTTTAAGACACCAGGAGGCAGAAGTGAGGTTCAGTCCTACCTACTTCAGCCCATGAGAAGCCTTATGTGCAGTTCAGTGGCAACAGTTGGAATACAGTTACTACTCAGTTGGATAGATCGAATCCTATGGCTCACAGTTGTGAATGTGCAGATGCATGTCTTCTTCCGTATGAGAGTTTCACAAATTTACATCATATATTTGACAAAAACTGGAATAATGAGCAGATCTATAATGTAAAAACTAATGTAATATTGTAATATATAATGTAATATAAAGAGTAGTGAATACCACTCATTCATCCAGGGAACACTATAAGAATGAACTGTCCAATTCTGAGGTAAATGCTCTGAATTCAGAAATTAACTGATCGTTCTTGTGGCCAGTACTGATATGTATATTGATTAAGATAGATCACTATTTAACATTAAAACACTGTCTCTATAAAGTTTTAAAGTATAAACTACTTAAAGAAATCCCTCTTTTCTCTAAAAATTAAAAAATCTAAAAATTATACTAATTGAATTTTGGAAAATTTTGAAACCTGCATTGTTTGCATCCATGGTACTTTGCTAGCTTATTCTTTTTCTTATTAGTTGGCACATGAGGCATTTGTTGGATTGTTACTACTAAAACTGTTGTTCCGAAAAAAACAACATGTAACAAAACTGCGTATTGCTCACCTGCTCAGCTTCTGCTGTGATTTGCAGTATTTGCTTTGTTAAGCTAAATTCATGCTTAATGTGGACAGTTTTGCAAAACCCTCAGCTTTCTGCAATTACATGAGCCTTGCCTGTACAAGAGCCTGGCACATGCCAGCTATTTTTTAGGGATCTGTCTCACCCTTGTCATGCTTCCTTGTTGATGCTTGGCTCAGAGGAGGGAACCCCAAAACAACCACTAGAGGCAGGACAGCACATTCTGTGTTTATTCCAAATTATTTTAGAGTGATGATTTATAGGATCTGGAATCTCACAGAAACTCATATGATCAAACTTCACAGCAAAACAAACATGGAGGAGGATTGTTAACATCAGTTAGTAGCAGTTGTGTGTGCTGTTTGGGTTTTTTTTTTGTGTGTGTGTGTGTGTCACAACAAAACCAGAAACAAAACCACAGAAAAAAAGTTGTTGCCTGAGATGATCAGTGACTTTTTATATTGCAGTGTGAGCTAGAGATGAGCTGGATATAAAATGCTACTTGTTGAAAAAGGCTTTGCACAAACTACTACATTGCATTACTGCTACTGGCGCTACTCTTCTTTCACACAATATCCAGTGGGTGAAGGTTCTCATTCAGCTTATGTGCATGATGGGAACTTCATAAACATGGTAGTTGGATAAAAAAAAAGTGGATTCCAATTTCTACCGAATGCCAACCTGCAGCCAAGACAAACAAATAGTTAACTCTGACTCAAAATGCTATAGCTGTCTTGTTCAATCCATACTAAGCCTACATATAAAATGATGTGATGTGTATTTGTTGTTGTGGAGCTGGAAAGTAATCCCAGTAGATTTGTTTATATCTTCTCTATCTTTACCAATTTGCCTGTCCATTCCAAATTGTAGCACAAACACAATACATAAGATTTCCACAAAATGTCAAATTAATGTCATTTTTGCTGAAATAATGTCCACCTAAAGCAATTCTTTCATTTTTTTTTATTGAATTAGTAAAAGAAATGTGAAGTAACATGTTGTCTGGAGAAACTCTTTACTTTTCTCTCTCTACTTTTTTACTCACCCCAACTGGTCAAGGCAGATGGCTGCCCACCCCGACCCTGGTTCTGCTGGAGGCTTCTCCCATTAAAGGGAGTTTTTCCTCTCCACTGCTGCCTAGGGCGTGCCTAAGGGGGAATTGTTGGGTTCTCTCTATACATCTTTATAGTCTTGACTTTATTCTGTAAAGTGCCTTGAGATGACTTTGTTGTGAATTGGCGCAATATAAATAAATAAAGTTGAGTAACTAGCCTGATTGGTGCACCCACTGTATGATAGAGCTCTGCTTTTTGAAAAATCTCTCTTCCATTTGCTTGTATCATTCAAACTGCCAGCGTCTCAGCAGCCGCAGATGCGTTCTCAGTGAACTGAGGGCATCTTTGGTAAACTCTTTGAATTAAATGACAGGGTAGTGCGGGGGTGGAGTCGACATTTAACAACTTTGTATGCTGCAGATATGCCACTGCATCTCACCATGAAAGTGGTTTTGACCGCAGTAAGGCATGGCTGCTTTTTTATTTCATTGGGATCTTTTTTTTTTTTTTCTTTTTTTTGTTGGTGTGTCAGAATTAATACCTCCCTGTATATATCTGGCGACTGTGAGGTTTAATGTGAACAGCTACTTAGATTCTTGCTGTGTATGGCAAAATGCAGTCACAGTACATAAACATGTAATTAGGAGGGGCGATGAACTGTATGGAAAGCAGTCCTGACAGTATGATATGGAGTTATCCTCGGTCTCTCCTCAGTGAGACACCTCCTGATTCCAGGATGGGTGGTATTTCTGGGAAGGGTCGGCTGTAACCATTGTTTAGCCCCACCAAACATCTTAACATACCACTGCTGCACGCTAGACATTACTTAATGCTGCTTCAAACTTTGGTGAAGACAGGGGTTGTTCCCCAACGTGTTCAGCTTCTGTTTACCACATTATCATAATACAAAATATAGTAGCACCAAGGTGTAGTCAAACTTTCACTGTTCTACACTATGTTTTGAAGAAAAGTAAAGGGTTGGTGGGTGTTGGGAGGGTGGTGTTTTAGTATTGGCCTCAATAAATACTTATAGGCTAACATAATTGCACTGTTTGAAACTGTTCAGGATATATGATCCGATACCTTTTTTAGTTTTATTTTCGCACTACTCATGTTGTAACATCCCAGTGCCACAGTAACTGCCTACAGCAGTATTTGTACTATAAGACACTTAAAGAAAAAACTGATAAAATGTAGAGAAAGCTAGAATTAAGGTTAGGACATCCAGAATTAATGAGCCACAAAAAATGCTTAACAAGGAGAAAACTGATAGTCATAAGTGTAATGGTATGTTGATATGTAGCATTCTTTTGCCATTTGTATCTGATGTAATCAAGGTAAACATAGTGCCGTTGTACATCAAGCATTGGAACTACTGCTGTAGAGAGGTACAGAGAGAAAGAAGCACAACTACCTGAAAGAACATGCAAAGTTAATGTGCAATGGCGACATAAATGCATGGGGAAGAGAGAATAGGAGAGGTAAGAAGATGGTGTTGCAAAGACCTGCGTGTCCTGCAATTACATCATCCCTGTATGGGCCTGCTGGTCTTTTGTGCATATCAAAACTGTATGTGTGACAAAGAACTGTAATATTTGCTTTTTAGAGGAGCCTCCTTTCTGTTGCTCTAAACTTGCCAAAGCACCAACTACAGTAGTGAAGAAAAACCACACAAATCAGAGTGGGTCTCGTGCAAGTATGAACACGTTAATTGGCGGTACACATTCCCCCTTAGAGAAGCTTGTGTGTAATCCACTGCAGTAAGAGTGTTTGGGCACTAACCAAGTACTGGTTCAGAGACACTGAGCAGGCTCCAAGATAAGCTTTACCAAAAGGGAAGATTTTAGGCCTAGTCCAAAAAGTAGAGAGGGTATCTGCCACCCAAATCTTAACTGGGAGCTGGTTCCACAGAAGAGGAGCTTGATAGTTAAGGGCTCTGCCTCCCATTCTAATGTTGAAAATCTGGGAAGCACAAGGAAACCTGGACTCTGTTATTTAATTGGTCTATTAAAATAATACAGTACTATGCAGTCTTTAAGATACAGTGGTGTTGACCATTAGGGGTTTGTGTATGAGGAGGAAGTTTTCAGGGTCTATTCTAGATCTTATAGGAAGCCATTTGATGGAGAAGCTAATGATGGAGATATATTATCCCACTTGCTAATTCTAGTCAGTACTAGTCAGCATTTGGGGATAATTGAGGAATTTTTAGGTAGTTATTTGAGCATCCTAATAGTATGCAATTACAGTAGTCCAGTGTAAAAGTAACACATGCACTTTCAAACAACATGCTCCTACATTTTGCAATATTCTGCAGATTGAAGAAAGCTGTTCTTGAGATTTGTTTTATGTGTTAAAGAACATATCTAATATAACTAGTCTAACCATAGTTCGACAGCATATGTCAAAGTTTTTATTGGGGCCTAAATACAATATCTTCAGTTTTATCCGAATTTAGAACTAGGAAATTACAGGACGTCCGGGCCTTTGTCTTTTAGTCATACTTAAGGTTTGACTAATTGATTTGATTCAGCTAGTTTCATACTATAGCTTATACTATCATTTATCAAGCAATGAAACTTTACTGTGTGGAGTACTTCCTAATAATGTTGCATAAAGGATACATAAAGTGGAAGGTACTGGTCCTACAACAGAACCCTGTGGAACATAACTGACTTTTATGTGCATGGTTCCTTTGTCATTAACATGAACAAATTGGAGTCTAGCTGATAGATAAGATTTGAAACAGTGGCTTCAAATGCAGCACCAAGATCTAACGGAATGACATTAGAGAAAAGTCTATTGTATGAAGACAGCACAGAGGCACTGATCCTAGCAGCACAGGAGAAGGCTCTAAGTACAAAATCAATTGAGGCTGGGGTCTACCATACCAGGCAGGACTCCAGGTGCAGGCTGTGCACAGATGCCCCTTAGACAATCCAGCACATAACAGCGGGGTGTGAGATGCTAGCAGGCAGGGCATACATGGAACCAAGTAGCTTGCATAGTGTACCGAAACATCTGTGCCGAATTCAATTCAATTCAATTCAACTTTATTTATATAGCGCCAATTCACAACAAAGTCATCTCAGGGCACTTTACAGAATAAAGTCAAGATTATAAAGATGTATAAAGAGAACCCAACAATTACCCCTGGAGCAAGCCATAGGCAACAGTGGAGAGGAAAAACTCCCTTTAACGGAAGAAACCTCCAGCAGAACCAGGCTCAGGGTGGACGGCCATCTGCCTTGACCGGTGGAAAGGGAAGAGAGAAAAGAACAGAGCAACAAAAAACAACAACAAAACATCGGGCAGATTGGTAGGACCAGTAGCTGCACGCTGGAAGACACACAGCTTCAAAGCCAGGGACACCTGTAGAAAGGGACAGAGAGAGGGGGACAGAGGAGGACAAAGACAACTACGGGAGAGAACACACAGAGTTAATGACATACAGTGGTGACAATTGCGGGGTGAGAGGAGAGGAGAGATGGTCAAGAGGAGGAAAAGAGCTCAGTCCATCGGGGGTGGGTCCCCCAGCAGTCTAAGCCTATAGCAGCATAACTATAACTGGGAGCTGGTTCCACAGGAGAGGAGCTTGATAGCTAAAGGCTCTACCTCCCATTCTACCTTTGGAAATTCTGGGAACCACAAGTAGGCCTGCATTCTGAGAGCGAAGTGGTCTACTGGGATGATATGGTGCTATGAGGTCTTCTATATATGATGGAGCCTGACCATTCAGAGCTTTATATGTAAGAAGCAGGGTTTTAAATTCTATTCTAGATTTAATGGGAAGCCAATGGAGAGAAGCTACTGAAGGTGAAATATGATCTCTCTTGCTAGTTCCAGTCAGCACTCTTGCTGCAGCATTTTGGATTAATTGCAGGCTCTTTAGTTACTGGGGCATCCTGAAAGTAGGGAATTACAGTAGTCCAACCTAGAGATAACAAATGCATGGACCAGTTTTTCGGCATCACTTTCAGACAGGATGCTCCTTATTTTGGCAATGTTCCGTAGGTGGAAGAAGGCTGTTCTAGAGATTTGTTTTATGTGAGCTAAAGGACAAATCCTGATCAAAAATAACTCCAAGGTTCCTTGCAGTAGTACTGGAGGCCAGACTTATGCCATCTAGAGTAAATGATATGGTTGGACATCATATCTCTGAGATTTTTAGGCCCAAATACTATGACTTCAGTTTTGTCTGAGTTTAGAAGTAAATAATTGTGGGACATCCAGGCCTTTATGCCTTGTAGGCTTGAAGCTTTATTAACTGATTATTTTCATCTGGTTCCATAGATAAATATAGCTGGGTATCATCAGCATAGCAGTGGAAATTTATGGAGTGTTTTCTAATAATGTTGCCTAGAGGAGACATATATAAAGCAAAAAGTATTGGTCCTAACACAGAGCCTTGTGGAACTCCATAGCTAACCTTTGTGTGGATGGAGGATTCATCATTAACATGAACAAATTGAAATCTATCAGATAGATAAGATTTAAACCAACCTAGTTCAGTTCCTTTAATCCCAATTTCATGTTCTAGTCTCTGTAATAAAATGTTATGATCAATGGTATCGAATGCAGCACTAAGATCTAACAGAACAAGTATAGAGATGAGTCCATTATCTGAGGCCATGAGAAGATCGTTGGTGACTTTTACCAGTGCTGTTTCTGTACTATGATGAACTCTAAATCCTGACTGAAAGTCTTCATACAAATTATTCCTATGAAGGTGATCACATAATTGTTTTGCAACTACTTTTTTTATTTTAGAAATAAAGGGGAGATTAGATATTGGTCTGTAATTGGCTAAGACACCTGGGTCAAGACGGGGTTTTTTAAGTAGTGGTTTAATTACAGCTACCTTATAGGCCTGTGGTACATAGCCTGTTTCTAAAGATAGATTGATGATATCTAATACGAAAGTATCTATTAAGGGTAAAGCTTCCTTGAGCAGCTTAGTTGGAATAGGGTCTAGCAGACAGGTTGTTGGTTTAGATGAGGTAATAATTGAAGTTAGCTCAGAGAGATCTATGGGTAAAAAGCAGTCTAACAGGGATTGGGGCCTTATCGATGACTCTAGCACTGCTGTACATGAAGATCTATCTGTAATTTTGGGGGGAGGATCTGGTGAATTCTTTCTCTAATAGCTACAATTTTATTCATAAAGAAAGTCATGAAGTCATTGCTGCTCAGAGTTAAGGGAAAACTTGGCTCAACAGAACTATGGCTCTTAGTCAGCCTGGCTACAGTGCTGAACAGAAACCGGGGGTTGTTCTTGTTTTCTTCTATTAATGATGAATAATATGCTGTTCTGGCATCACGGAGAGCTTTTTTGTACATTTTTAAACAATTTTTCCAGGCTAAATGAGATTCTTCTAAATTTCTGGAACACCAATTCCTTTCTAACTTTCGTGTTGTCTGTTTTAAGTTGCGTGTTTGTGAACTATACCATGGAGATCACCTCTTCTGGTTTACTGTCTTCTTTCTCAGAGGGGCAACACTATCCAGTATTGTACATAGTGAGGCTGCAGAATTGTCAACAAGATAATCTAGTTGTGCAGGAGGTGGCTACTTTCCATTGTATTAACATATGGTGAAGCAAATGATGAAAGAATAATTTCTTTAAATTTGTTTACAGCTTTTTCACTTAAGCATCTGCTATAGTGGAATTTTTCCCTATCTGCTGTATAGTCTGTTATTGTAAATTCAAATGTTATTAAAAAATGGTCAGACAGAAGAGAGTTGTGAGGAAATATTGTTAAATTATCTGCTTCAATTCCATATGTAAGGACAAGGTCTAACGTGTGACTAAAACAGTGAGTGGGTTTATTTACATTTTGGGAAAAAACAATTCAATCAGAAAATTCAATCAAAAACTCTGAATAAGGGACTGGAGGACGGTACACGATAACAAATAGTAGTGGTTGTTGAGTTTTCCAGTTATGGTGTGGAAGGCTAAGAGTAAGACTTTCAAATGAGTTATAACCATGTTTAGGTCTAGGAATTATTGATAAGCTAGAATGGAAGATTGCTGCTACTCCTCCACCTCGGCCTGTGCTTCTAGGAACATGATAATTAATATGACTTGGGGGGGTTGACTCATTTAAACTGACATATTCTTCCTGCTGCAACCAAGTTTCAGTGAGACAAAATAAATCGAATTGATGATCGCTTATTAAGTCATTTACTAACAGAGATTTAGAAGAGAGAGATCTGATATTTAATAATCCACATTTATATAGGAAGCCAATGGCCAGTGGACAACAGCAAAGGTCCCCATACCAGCTACGCCTTACTTTTATTTGTATGCATGGTTAATTCTTGTGTTGAATATTTGTCTGCATTAAGCTATACTTAATCTTTTGTCAATCTTTTCAGGAGCATGGGGAAGTGGAAATTTCAGATGCCCTGATTAGCTATTACAATGTCCATAAAACCAGGAAGTGGTACAAGACATTTTATCATTTCATTGTCGGTGATTGTGGATGCCTACATTTTGCACTGCCACATTCGAAAAGGAAAGCAACAGAGAAGAGAGAGATCTGATATTTAATAATCCACATTTAATAGTTTTGGGGTTTTGTTCTGTAAGAGGAGTAGTCTTAACTTTTATTAGTTTATCATGATTAACTCCTTGTTGTCGTTTTTAGTGTATGTAATTTAGTTGGTCAGGGAACAGACACAGTCTCTATAGGTATGTGGGAGTTGTGGGGGGGTGACGTTGTAAGGACACTGCAGAGAGGCGTGTAGGACTGGATCTCTGCATCCTAGGCTCAACTCTGGATTGTCATACTTTTGGTTGTCTAATAAAACCAGCCATATTTCTGGATAAGAAAGCTGCACCATCTGAAGTAGGATGGATGCCATCTCTCCACAATCGATTTGGAAACGTGAACCGACTGGTGGTGAACCTCGGGCGTCTGTTTAGCATTAGATCTCTTACGAACCGTCACCCAGCCGGACTGGCTTCCCAGCTGCTCGGGAAGCTGCAAAAACCTTACACTTGTTGCATATACAGTTATCACTAAAGGAGGCAGAGGAAAAACTGAACATGAGACACACCGAGCAAGTGAGACAAGGAGAGACAGAGGGAGACAGAGAAGCCATTGCTAACGGATAACTGCTAAGCTAACAAAGCTAATATAGGTGAAATCAGGAATTTGTAAACTTTTGCTGGTTATGTTTTGCAAGAGCAGGTGCTTGTGTAATAACAAGCGTATGTTAAGACTCAAGTATTAATTCTTGTGTGAAGAAATCACTTATTTAAGTAAAAATAACAGCTACAATTAATCAGTAAACAGTCCTTCGGTAGAAACCCAAGAGTGTGCAGAAACAGGAAGTGACACAATACGCTTACCGCACGAGTCCGCCGAATGCAGGCTGGAAGTCCCAAAGTCAAAATGGGACACTCCCCCAAAGGTGGTGGAGAAGGATAGAGCTAAGATCCTGTGGGACTTCCAGATACAGACTTATAAACTGGTAATGGCCAACAAACCTGACATAGTAGTTGTGGACAATGAATCCCTATATTTTAACAATAACCAAACAAAACTACAGATATGTCAAACATTCCATGCCATATACAGGTTGATGCAAACATTTGCATTCCTTTACTTCAGGGTTCTCAAACTCAAATTGCCTGAGACTGGGTGAGGCTGGGCCACATCAGGTATTCCAGAATAAAAGATTTAAAAAATCTAATCTTCTCAAACATCACTACTAACAGTTCTTTAACTTCAGTGGGTTCTTATGAACATGGCTTCTCTTGCTTTTTTTTTTTCTTGCTGCCAGAGACCTGGCAGTGCTTCCTCTTCCATAGCTGAGCCACATTTGACTTGAGGGAGGAAGCAGTTAAGACCTTTATTGAAGTTCAAGTTAGAGAAAAACCTTTTACACAAATATGTGCTCCAAAAAGGCACAGGCTCAGGGGAGCCAGGGGTCAATTGTCTCAAAAATGGCTCAAGCTTGTCTGCTTTTCCACTCACCTCCCTGAACTTGGCTTTGAGGTCAGAGTTGAACTGTAGGTCAATGAGCTCCATTTGAAGCACAGGAGGGGCATCTTGCACATTAAAGAAGAAGGGGTCATGTCTTTCATGATAACATGAACATCATAACATTTGTACTGTAGATGGTAGAAAGTACCAGGATAGCAAGCGCAAAAAAGTCGACTGCTACCGGGCTGTTCATTTTCAGCTAGGACACTGGGACACCATTATTTATTATATATAACAATAGGATGCATCCATGGAGGCGTTATTTACTGGCTTTTATTTTGTATAATAACCCCATGGATTCAGCGGTACGTCCTAGCCAACACCAATGTTCCGTTAACTGTATAATCAAGGCAGGTAAGCCCCTGATGAGGCTCCATCCTGACTCTGAAGCAGGACGGCGGGCGGGAGCTGGCTGAGTGGCCCCATCGGAGCTCCACTCTCCTCGGTGACATCATCAATGGAATGTCGGTGTTGGTCGTTACCGCTGGTAACATTGACTTCGTCCAGCTCAAAGTCAAACATGCTCATGTCAAAGACAGTAACAAGTAGTAATTCTATGATGGTTATGTGATGTTACACGGGTGCATCCATAGCTCTTCAATGTTTCTCTGCTTGCATCAACCCCGGCCGTGGCCCTGCCCCCGGGAGCCATATACTCCACTATGATTGGTAGGTTCGTTCAGCTCCAGCTTGCACAAAAAAGGAACCTTCCACACACAACGCGGTAAAGTGTCATTCATATAAAACTTGCGGGCCCCATTAACATTAAACTTTCCTGCGGGCCACAAAAAAAGAGTTTGAGACCCTGCTTTACTTTGACATATCTTTTTTTTTTTAATCAATGTACATTTTTGTGGCATACCGAGAAAGTATTGTCACTAGCCCTGCACACAAAAAAAAATTCTGTTGCATCTGTTCATTCTCACTTTTACATAGTATTTTAATATATTCAAATAGTTGAGTAACTGTTTTGTTTGAACCTGGCTCATCTTTATTTGGTCCCATAAATTAAGTATGCAATGGTGCCAAAGTGAAAGGAGAAAATAAATGTTGACATGCCTAGAGCTGCAGGGCACAGTGGGAAGCAGCAGCTAAAGATGTGTGTGTTTTGAGCTGGGAAGTGATGATGTCTCAGATTTAACATTTTAATAAACCAGATATGCCTAAGAGACACTTAGACAAAATTGAAGTCATTGTATTTGGGCCTACAAATCTCTGAAATATGTGGTCAAACTATATCATTACTCCAGATAGCATAGATTTGTCCTCCAATACTACTGCCAGGAACCTCTGAGTTGTCCTTTACATCACATATAAAACGTGTCTAGAACAGCCTTCCTCCACCTATGGAACATTGCCGAAATTAGGAGCATCCTCTCTCAAAGTGATGATAAAAAACATTTGTTACTTTTAGTTTGGACTACTATAATTCCTATTGTTGGGATGCACCAGTAACTCCTTAAAAAGCCTCCAAAATGCTGCAGCAATTTCCAAAGGTAGAAAGGGAGGCAGAGCCTTTAGCTATCAAGCTCCTCTCCTTTGAAACAATGTCCCAGTTTAGATTTGGACATCCTCTCTACTTTAAGTCTAGGCTTAAAACCTTTTGATACCTCTTTGATAAAGCTTATAGTTAGTTATAGTCATGCTGCTATAGACTTAGACTTAGACCCCCTCGATGCACTGAGCTCCTTTCTTCCTCTTGTCCCTCTCTCCACTCCTCTCAACCTGCATTTATATGCTACCACTGCAGGACATTAACTTTTCCAAAGTTGTGCTTCTCCCTCTCTCCATCCCTTTCTTTGGAGGTGTGTGTTTTGTTGTTGCTCTTTTCTTTTCTCTCTCCACTTTCCACTCACACCAACCGTCAAGGCAGATGGTTGTGCTGGAGGATTCTTCCGTTAAAGAAAGTTTTTCCTCTCTGTTGCCTATAGGTTTGCTCATGGGGGATTTGTTGGGTTTTCTTTACATATCTGTATAGTCTTGACTTTATTATGTAAAGTGCCTTGAGATGACTTTGTTGTGAATTGGTGCTATATAAACAAAGTTGAATTAAATTCAGTAGGGCTTTATGAATGGAAGGAATGAGGCTGGGTTTTCTGTCTGAATGTCTGCTGCAATTACAGGGATGCAAAGACAAAAATCATGGTTAGAAGCTTGAACATTTTGAGGTCAGGTGTAATTGAGAATCGCAACCAAAAGCCCTCATTGCATCCTGCTGGATTTTCCTGCTTTTTTCAGCTTGACAACATTTCACTTAAGTCATTATAAAATTATGGAAAGTCAGTCTCATTAGAAGAAGAATTAAAGCCAGTCTTGTTTTTTAATTGGTTACCAAATCACATTTTGCTCTTACTTTAGAAGCAGGTAGTGGGTAATTTTAAAGTTAATTTTCTCAATCAAAACTAAGTCTACTCCTTTGGGGTGGAGAGTATCCAGAGCCAAAAACAAAAGGCAGGATTCTGAGATTATTACAAAAATAAAAAAGTTATTAGTAATTAAAATGCAGGTTAAAAATGATATACTATTTTCTCTAACTTCCTGTCTGTTGGATTAAATAAACAAAAACCTAAAGGTGCCTTTCTAGACAAAAAAGCAATCAAACTCCAGGAACTTTCCCTGGGGTACAAATCCTTTTGAGATAATTGTGGTTTACATTTCCACAGTAGAGCCAAAGCCCAAAGTTGCCATACACTCTTCCAACTCACTCCACTTCTGCCACTCACTCCTTACTATGACTGTGTTTACACACATAAACACGTAACCAGGTTACTTGTACAGACCAGCTGTCTCCGGTAACTGAGGAGTTTACACGCACTTACAGAAAATCTGCATATACATGCAACACATTAACAACCTGATTTCTCCTCTGACTTGTATTGGAAGCCTGGCTCAAAAACATTTAAATTGTATAGGGACAGAAAACACTGTTTTCTGCCCTTTTTTGCTGTTTTCTTTTTTGCAGAATGGAGAGGTAGAGTGACAGTATAGGGGGTGAGAGGTAAAGAGAGGGCAGAGAGACACAGCTAATACACAGTGTAATCTGAATAAAAAAATTGTCTGCAGTGCAAACTCACTTATTTTAACTTCTATGAGGGACTTTGGGTTTTTAGTTGTCCTCACCCTTTTAATGAACTCTCAATCATTCAGCTTTTTACATAGCTGCTTGCCCTGTTGGAGCCTTTTGTTATGCACATGTGCTGTTGTGGGAGGGTGAAACCTGGTTATGCATATATATGGCAGAAAAACTACATTCACAACTACAGTACAGGCTGGTGAGAATCATCAAATAAGATATTGTATTTGTGGGAGGAAACCCATGAAAACCTTTTTTCCTGCTCTTACACTGTATCTGTATTGGCATTCTAATGCCTATAGGCAAGTCACTGCTTTTTGTAAAAGGTAAACCAAACAACTCTCTTGCTCAGCCTCAAGTGTGAAATGGCATAAATGTGAAATCATTGGTGGTATCTGTCCAATCAGCTACATTCAGGACTACAGGCCCTGCCCACACAGTTCCTAAAAGATTACTACCGCCAGACACTGGACTTTTTTAAGGGGTAGAACTATGGCTCAGAACTACATTTAGATTCTGGTTCCTTTTGTGAAAACAAACGTAGATGAACTAAGTTTGTGTGAACAGCAGATCTTTCTTTAAATTTTGATTTTTGGGTTCCACAGCACAGTGTGGAGTGTGTGTGTGTGCAGATTTTCTCCATGTTTTGGCTGGTCTTCATTGAGAAGTGACACGTTTGCAGACTGAAGGTTTGCTGATTGCAGTAGCCTGTTGGTCTGCTCTGGAATTGGAGACGAGTCTACTGTGTGTTCCTGTGTTGAACTGTGTATTCTTGATGCCTCAAAGATCCCACACCTTCTGTAAACTGTCCCCATAAAGCCTTTACTATCTGCTCTTATTGTTTCTACACTGGGAACTTATCCATTGGACAGGTTTTCACTGTGAGAATGTCAGTTTAGTTTTGCAGGGGTTCAGCCATTGCTACCAAATCAGAAGTTCATAATCATAGCATGTCCCTTTGCACATTCATTCCCCTTGTCCTCCACAGTGTCTGGGTAGCACAGCAGGCTCAGACCTTTTGCAGACTGACTGTGGAGGTGGGTGTTAGTGGTAAGAAAAGGTGTTGGAGGCCAAACCCAATGTCATAAACCGCTCCAACACTATTATGTTTCTGTTTTTCTGGAAGGAGCAGTGTTTACCAAATTACGCAGAACTCAAAATAATTATGGTGCAAAAAGACAAAAATGGATAGAGTGACACTGGCAGTCACTGCAAACATGTTTAAGAGCCACCTTCTCACCTGTTAATTTTTTTTTTATTTTTAGACTTTGAAAAAAGCGCGACACCAAAGAAGAAAATATGACTGAATTGAAAATTTGGGTGGAGCCACATTGACCCATTGCTGAATAGACAGCCATGTGACAATATTGTTTTGTTCTCTTCAAATTCCTTTTTGTTTAAAGAACTCCTCGATTCTAGATGAAAACTGCAAAACATGGTTGTTGATTCTGAAATGTATTGTCTCTGAAAATTCGTCTAACATTATAATAGACACAAAAGCCCTGGACAAACAAATGTCATTGCAATCAGTTAAAATAGACAGATATTTTCCACGATGTTTTAACAATCTTTTTTTTTTTTTTTTTTTTTAAGCCTTAAAATTGTATTTCTCCAAGCAGTAATATTTACTAAAGAAGTAGGCTACAAAGTCTGTTGTAAATTAAACTGAATTTGGCTTTCAATTCAGAAAGGAAATTCTTGTTGATTTAGTTTTGTTTAATTCATGCAGTTAAAAATTCAGGAAGTTACTCATGGACTTTCAGGGTTTAAGCATTTTGATCCCCTTATACAATTCCCTTAGATTATATCTCCACTTTTCAAACTTAAAAGCAGACACAGCAGAAGATGAGAGCTCTAGAGGTCTTTTATCTGTGTATCTGTGTGGTGTGCTTATGTGGTGCTAATGTGTTTAGATATAGTTCTATATTGATTAAGGTCGGGGTGACTGTTGATCAGGAGGTAGAGCAGTTGTTGGGTTTTTTTTCCCGGCTCCTGTCAACATGTCAAACTGTCTTTGAGCAATACACTGAACCTCAGCTTAGTTGCTCCCGGTGAGTGTTGACCAGCTGCATAGCAGCTCCCTCATTGGTGTGTGGGATTGTGAGTGTGAATGGCGAGCAGTGTATAGCGCTTTGGGTACCACTAAGCCATCTGCCTTCCATGGCAGATTGCTAAAAGGCATCACGGCCTTACCCGGCATCATGATTTTGAAGCCTTCCCTCTTCGTTTTTTCATGCCAGCTTGTTAAACTTTACCCAAACCCGTGAGTTCAGGGTCACCACAGCGGATCATTGTCCACGTGATGATTTGGCACAGTTTTTATGCCGGATGCCCTTCCTGACACAACCCAATTTCTGCCGGGCTTGAATTGGCACTGCACAGCTGGGGATGGGAATGGGCTGTTAGGGGTTCAGTGTCCTGCCCAGAGACACTTTGACACATAGCCGGGACCGGGGATCGAACTCTGTGGTCCGTGGACCACTGCCTTACCAACTGAGTTACAGCCGCCCTAACAATTGCCCAACCCTAATGCCTTGTCTAAATAGAAAGCAGAAAGTGTAGCATAAAAAGTACATTGGGCTAAATAAATGCAAGAAAATAACCTGTTATGTATTAAATTGAGTCACGTGGGTAGGGGTCATGAGTCACGTCTGCCAGCATGACTGGCAGTGACACATGGGCAGTGTAAGGGAGTGTATAGTTGCCTGACATGCGTGTATCAAAAATGTGGTGGCACAGAGTGCTTTAAGTGGCTTGAAATTGTGTTGCCATAACCATATTTGAAATTAGTCTTCACAGTCATTGGTAAAGTGGATCAATGTTTTGTTTAGGAATTTGCTGAGGGAGCATTTATTCATTAGAGAGAGTGGTGTTTTATTATTTCAAAACCTTTTTGCCCAAAACATAATAAATAGGCAGGGACCTCTTATTCAGCTGCCAACACTCGTTATGAAATTCATTTCGGAAAAGAAAAAAAAAAATCTCGACCCCAGTGATTATTTTTTTAGCCAAAAATGCTGATGCCACACTTACAATGTAAACTTGCAAATATGTTTAGATGTATTTGGATAAAAACAAGGGCTGTCATTGGCTTTTATTTTGTTTGTATATGATTTTTGAAACAAAATAAATTGCTCTGTCATTTTCTCCATGGCTTATACTTAAACCCATATCTACACTGAAGCTTCAGTTTTAATTATTACAGCTGTCTAGACTGTCAGTGTAATGACTTCCACTTTAGTTGTTTAAGGCATATACGTGCGACCCAAAGCATCATTTAGTCAGTCAATTTATCCTGATCTAAGCTAGAATTCTGCTGCTGCAGAGACACTGATAAGGTGTAGAAAGGTTATAGAGGCTCAAAGAGTAGCTAATGCACACCTGCATCTGCCAAATCCCAACATCACATTGTGCAACCCTGCACATCAAGTAATTGTGGTTGATCCAACACCCTGTTTGGAAGTTCTCTCTGTTTTTCCTTTCAGAGTTTGGGTGAGAATATTGTACAGGCTCCCCTTGGTACTTGCATTTTTGCTTTCCATGCATGTTTTATATAAGTCTTTCACGATTTAGTGGTGTGTTCACGCTGTCACTTAGAGCAAACTGATTTGTGTTTCCTGTTTTCTTGTACATTTACACTACATGGCAGTTTGCCTCCTAGCTGACACATACATACTGCTTCAAGTCCATACAACTTCAAAAGATTGAATTACTATAAATGAACTTAGATCCTGACATACAAATGCCAGCTTTAAGAAGTCTCTTTGGTTAAGTCAACCCAGTGCTTATCAGCCCTGGTGGCCTTTGTCCTATATATACTGGAATCTGTGTGGAATTCCCTGGTCAGTTGGCTCTCCTAGTTCAGATCTGTTGTTGTTTTTGTTGGTTTTAATTTAATTTTAGGTGTTGGGCTGGGAAGGATCCCTGAGAACCATTCTTAGTACAGTGGGAAGAAGGCGTAAGGAAGTTCCTAAGGCCCATGGCTCTTTTTTTACCCCTCCAATCCAAACAAACCCTGCATCCCTCAGTGTAAATGAATAAGGAGTCAAGTCACGAATAGCATTTATTTCACTAGAAGTATAAATAACTCTGTTTTGTATCCTACCGCAGCTGATGCATAGATTTGGGGGTAGTAAAACCTAGAGTGGCTTAAATAAGACTTAATATGCACTCCCCCAGAAAAGATGTACGGAGCTAATTTAACTGAATTGTGTTTTACTTTTTATTTATGGCTCTGCATCACAGGGAAGTCAGCAGTTAGATTTAGTAGTTTAGCATCAGCTTTCTATTTCTGTTCTATTTCTAGGCTCTTATCAGCATAATTGTGAAATATTTAAAAGAGCCCATGTGTGGCTTCTGGCTGCAGTCAGTTGATTTTTTATTTTTTATTTTTTCTGAACAATGTTGTTTGTTAGGCTACTTGAGAAAGAACACTGAGGTTGTGAAAGAATGATACAAATCTCGAACACTGCAATCTTTGAACTGTGCTGAGAGATGTAAACACATTTTCCTGCTTTTCCCAAAATGGGGGCTAAAGGCTCCCAAAAGTTACTGCTAGACAGTTTTGTGGCCTTCAATCTTGCACTGTTGAGACCGACTTCGAGTTGTATAATTTTTTGGTTCATTTATTCTGTGTGTTTTGCACTTTTGTGGTAACAGACAAATGGAATGAAGATTAAAGTGATTGAATGGAAGGATGATGACACACTACAAAACCCTTTTTAAGCTGTAGAACTCAGACAAAAGCAGAACATTAAAGGATTCAGAATGTTTCAGTAAAATGTCTATAAAGTAGAACAACACAAGGATAATTGTATCTCTTCTGACTATCACATTTCTTGGCAGAGTGACAAGTCAGCTTTCATGACATCTTCAGTTTTTCATAATTCCTATCTGAGTTCTATCTCACAATTCTTTGTGTTATGCTTGTGATGTCCTTGCAAAGAATTTTCTAAATGCTGATAAGAGCATGCACATTCAGTCTCTTTTAAACATGATTTACACTTGTTTGTTCATGAAAAGTGGTGGAAATAGTTGTTTACACCCTCTTTATGATCTCAAGTGACTTTAGTCATGCAACCCTCTCCAAAACCCTCCCCACCTTCACACACTATGTGGATTGTCACACCAGGGGAAAGAAGACACTCAAATGTTAGAGGCCTGCAGCTCTTCTGTACCTGTAACAAGGCAACACAATTTCCCTAAACAGAATGCAATGATTTGCAAATCTCATCAACCCATATTTTATTCACAGTAGAACATAAACAACATATCAGATGTTGAGACGGAGGCATTTTAACATTTCATGGAAAATGTTAGCTCATTTTGAGTTTGATGGAAGCAAGACGTCATAAAAAGTCATTGCATTCTGTCTTTTATTTACATTTTACACATTGCCCTATATTTTTTTAATTGGGGTTGTAAAAGTGCTCAGTATAGTTGAATTTAGTTGCACAAAAATTGCAAGCTATCCTCACAATGCTAACATGTGCAATAAAAAACAGTGGAAAATCTCTCAAAAATTTGCTTTGCCCACACTCCTAGCACTGGGCATCACAAACCAGTATCAGAATTTTATCCATTCACTCCATTAATATTTGAAAATCTCTGAAGGGACAAATTGGATGCAATATATACAATATAGAGAGATATTTAATAATATATAATAATAATGTGCTTACAGTTCAACTAATGCAGCTGTTTGAACTGTCTGTAAAATAGCTGAATGCATGTAAACACATGTTAAGTACCTTTTAGCTTCAAGTGTATTTTATTTTGACTACCCTAATACAGCATCATTTCCAAATATGTTGGGATGCAGTGTAAAATGGAAATAAAAGCAATGCACTCTAACTAATGAGGTTAATTGGTACAGTATAAGAAGAGCATCCTTTAGAAGTTGAGTTGGTGGTGCAAGGCTCAACACTCTGAAAAAACTGTGTGATCAAATTGTTCAGACAAATCATGAATAACATTTCTCAATGTTAAATTTCAAAGAATTTGAGAAATGTATCCTCTACAGTACATATCATTAGAACATTCAGAGAAAACTCAATGCAAAGAACCAAGCCAAAACCTCATCACCCTTAGGCCCTCAGGCAGCACTTCATTAAAATCAGGCATGACTCTGTAATGGAAATCTCTGCATTGGTTCACAAACATTGTCAGTGAACATGGCTCACCTCTCCAAATGCACGTTAAAATTTACCATGTAAAAAAGACGTATACACACAAGATCAAAAAATGTTCTGAGATCTGATGAGTAATATAAATTCTTTTTAGAATCAGGAGGACTCAATCAGAAATTAGGTTGCAACAAAGTTTTAGCTTAGGTAAGCTCTCTTTTCAACAAATTGCACAAAAAATAGTTCAACACATTAGCTTACTTTCTGTAACTTTACAAGCAATGGACTAGATTTAGTTTGTTGATGGTTGTGTCCGAGAGCATTTTATTAGCAATATTGATGTGTAACTCAGCTGCCACACTTTCAATTTGGAAGCAAAGATGGATAGTCTGGAGAAAAGTAGTTGTACTTTTCTCAGTGAAATAGGGGACAGCCTTGGTGAAAGGACATGTGCATTGGTTTTATGGTAATCCAGCAAATCCAAAATAAGATGACTTTAAAGTCAGCAGTTTCATTTCAAACATAGTATTAAGCTGCAAAAATACCAAAGTGCTCTCATCAAATCCACCACATCTCCGACCACTCATTCACCTCAGCTTCCACGGCTAAATTAACTGCTGAAGTAATTGTCCTTAGCTTCCTATGCTTGATAACCAGGCTGCTTTCTGGCTGCTATGGCTGCTATGGTTTGTTGTTTGATTCTCCTCCTGCAATGTAAAATCCCTTTGCAATCTGATACATTTCCCTCAAACCTCTGCTTATAGGTTACCTGCTTTTATACAGACAACTAGCAATCGATTTACTCTGTAATACAGTTTATTATTGTAAACAGTCGCAGTGTATTACAGTCTTTGAAAGTGGGATCTCCATGGTGATAATTGCTTTGTCACACTAGAGTTTTTCTTTGGATAAAACACACATTTGATTTAGGGCACTTTGTCAGGAAGCATGCGTATGTACAGTATGTACATGTGCAATGTTGACATAGCAACAGTTTCCATGTTTTTATAGCTGCATAAAGATTGAAGTTAGACAGTGAAGTCATCCATGCCACAAGCCTTTAGCCTAAATTGGTCTTGAAAGTGGCAAGTTAAGTTAATTAGATGCCTTTGTTTGCTTTTAGAACAGGCCCACATTACTGTCTTTGAAAAAGGTCAACACTTTCTTTGTGCACCTATCTATAGATTTATATCATAATCACTTCATAGTTTTGTGGGGCATTTTCTTTCATTTGCTGTCCTGAGTCAGCAGTGGGGCTTTGCGAACAATATTTCATAGTCTCAGTGCATCCACAAAGTATTCCCAGAGCTTAAAATTTTCCATATTTTGTTATGTTACAGCCTTATTTCAAAATTGATTAAATTCAGTATTTTCCTCAAAATTCTACAAAACAATAGCCCATGATGACAACGTGAAAAAAGTTTGTTGAAATAATAAACAACAAAAAAATCACTTGTACATATGTATTCATGGCCTTTGCCAGGACATTCAAAATTGAGCTCTGGTGCATCCTGTTTCCACTGATCATCCTTGAAATGTTTCTATACCTTGATTGGAGTCCACATATGGCATATTCAGTTGATTGGACATGATTTGGAAAAGCATACGCCTGTCTATATCAGGTCCCACAGTTAATGGTGCATGTTAGAGCACAAACCAAGGTACCTGGGGAAGGGTACTGTGCACTGAGGGTCCCAATGAGCACAGTGGCCCCATCATCCATCAAGAAGTTTGTAACCACCAGGAGTTTTCCTAAAGCAGGCCGGCCGGCCAAACTGAGCAATCGAAAGAGAAGGGTCTTATTCAGGGAGATGACCAAGAACCCTATGTTCCCTCTGATAGAGCCCCAGCATTTCTCTGTGGAGAGAGGATGTAATAGAAATTTTCCCTCTTGGAAGAACTGTAGGCAGAACTCAGCGTGATGAACCATCTCAGTTTAATACATGCCGGCATGGAGAAGAACACATGGATGTTGGGTTTTTGTTATGACTTGTGTCTCTCAAACCACTTCTATTTATACTTAAACCCAAGAAAGGAACCACCCTCACAAAACATGAATGACGAAACCAGGTGCATGCAGTTGACAATCATCACTCTTGTCCCTTTCTAGGTTATCTGAAGATATCAGTTGTGAAGTAAATAAAACCCTTTTATTGCCCTCTTTTAGATCTTGTGAACACAGGACTCACTATCTGCTACATTGCTTTGGGCCTTGTAACAACAAAGTGCCTACTGTGATCTTAAGCAGTCCTCCAAACACAACCCAGCCTGTGATCTCTTGTCCTCTTTGTGACCTCTTCAGTAAGCCCATCTTGGTTGACTGTTTGCTAATTATCTAACCATATGACTAAATTTACTCTATTCCCCCACAAGGAGAACCTTCCAGAAGATCAATCATCTCTGCAGCACTCCACCAATCAGGCCTGTATAGTAGAGTGGTCAGATGTTAACCACTATTCAGTAAAATGCATATGACAGCCTGCCTGAAGGACTCCCAGACAATGAGAAACTTAATTCTCTGTTCTGTTGAAACAAAGATTGAACTCTTTGGGCTGAAAAGTGTCATGTCTAGAGGAAATCGGGCACCACTCACCACCTGGCCAATACCAACCCTACAATAAGGCATGGTGGTGGCAGCATTATACACTGGGGATGTAGTCAGGATCAAAGGAAAGACGAATGCATCAATGTTCAGAGGTAACCTTGATGAAAACATGTTCTAGAGCATCTGGACCTCAGACTTGATTGAACATCTCTGGAGAGATCTGAGAATGGCTTTTCACCGACACACCCATCCAACCTAATGAAGCTTGAGGTACTGGAAAGAAGAATGAGAGAAACTGTCTAAAAAAAGCTGTGATAAGCTTGTAGCATCATACTCAAAAAGACTTGAGGCTGTAATTGGTGCTAAAGGTGCTTCAACAAACTATTAAGCAAAGGCGGTGGATACTTTATGTACATGTGATTTGTTTCATTTATACATTAGTGGAACAGTTAAGCACTGGGAATACTTTCTGGATGCACTGTATGTAGTAGTTTGTTTCATAGTTTGTTTTAAATCCTGATTCAGTATCAGGGTATAAAATAGGGCATATAAATAAACATTAACTAAAATGTATGTATTCATGTTGGATTGTTATTCTTAGAATCTACGAGCAGTTTTTCACTAAATCATGTCTCAAAATGCACAACATACTTAAATGGCTTGACATGACAGAGTTTGACATGATTATTGAGTCGGTGGTAGTGTTGTTAGTCTGTTTGTTAATGCACAGATGTGGTGCTGCTGGAGCTCATTTGTGTCATTTATGTACATTTTGTAGATGTGTTTGAAGACCCAGTCATCAGTAAAGTATGTAACATGCAATATAAGCAATAAAACACTAACACTTCTGTGTTAGTCAGTAGTAAAGAAAAAAATGTCTGCAGTGCTAATCTTCATGAGTGATGAAAAAAATTTAATTCATATTTTGTAAGAATCTCTCCTAGGAATTGTGCTGAAAGGTAACTAGGGCAAAAAATACTGCTACCTCAGAGTTGGACTTGAAAGTTATTATTGAACCCTCCTTCTGAGAAGTAGAAGTACTCCTAGTAAAACATTTGATGTCAGTGCCAAAAAGTAAAGACTGTAGTCACACGTTGTAGTTCTTTTATGGGTTCATAGTTTTAGACAGTGGCAGATTTAAACGCTAAAATTTGTGCCACGTTTTAAGTGAAAGTTTTATGCTTATAATTAAAAACAGATAACTTGACATAATACATCTATTAAACCCTTTATTGATATGCTTTATGCCTATTCTGAATTCTCATTGGGGATAATGATTAAAAATAAAGTAGTCCCTGTTAACTTAGTATGCTTGACGTGAATGTGCTTCTGGAACATTTATCAGATGAATTATCATGTAGTTCACATTTACAACTATGTGTGATAATGCTGTGATAATGTTGTGGGTTAAGCGATGCGTGTTGGTGATTGGGCGACAAATTCAATGAGAGCTGTTGTCAATGACTCCAGCAACAACAGTTATACCAGTGGCTTTCATAAATGCAGCTTGTTTTGGTTGATTTAATGCTGCGGGGGGAAGCAATGATTGAATTTACATATCATGTGGACCGCTGGGGCGATTGTGGCTCAGGAGGTAGATCAGTCATCCACTGATCCCAGGATTGTTGGTTCTGCTCCTGGCTCCTCCTGTCACATGTCGAGGTGTCCCTCAACTTAGTTGCTCCCAGTGAGTCCAGGCCACATTGGAGTGTTTGTGTTCGTGATTGCGAAGGCGACTGGGTGAATGAGAATCAGTGTAAAGAGTTTTGGGTACCAGTAAGGTAGAAAAGCACTACATGGTGCAGACCATTTACCAAAGTTTGATATGTATACATCAGTTGTGACAGATGATGATAATAAGTTGCATGTTAGTAAAAATTTGAATTTTCTGTGGTTTCTGTAGAAGGGGAGAATATAATTAGGGCAACTATTAAATATTGATTTTCTTTTCAGAATTCTTGACTTTATACTCATAGTTTCTAAAAATAAAAAACTTATGAGAAAATATAGCATTTTGAATAATGTTTGTCCTTATCAATTAGACTTTGATCCCTCCTACAACAGCACAGATTCATGAAATCAAAATTCAACCTTAAAATCAATAATCATCCAAATTCTGTCAGAATTGTTCTTTTTATTGTTGCCAGAACTGATTGTGCTGGGACCCCAGTTGCCTTGATGAACTGGCCTCTGAATGAAGACTGCAATTTTTTGTCTAATACAGAATCTGCTGTAGTTTGAACACACTCCTTAAACTATTTTTACTCTAAGCCTGATACATTCATATAAACAATTTAGGCTAGTAAAATCTTTTACACTTAAGATTTTCAACCTTTTTATAATTGATATCTTACATTTCCAGTTAAATGTAAGTATTGAATCATAATCTTTGTTGGGTGATACATACACTGTGTGCAAAAGTCTTTTGAGTATTAATGTAATTATTGAACAAGTACAGTGCTCTTGGTCAATCCTAAATGTTAATAAACCTCAAACCTGGATATTTCTGAAAATAATAGTGAGGTTTTGGCTTTCTTTGGAGATTTTCTATGTTTGTACAGTTATTGGCCAACTATTAGTGTGCAGAATTATTATGCAACTATAAAAAAAATGAAAACGATCCCATCTGATCTGTTAAATTGAGAATAATAAACAACTCAAAATTTACATATAAATATTTCTGATAAAAAAAACAAAACAATTAGTGACCAATATAGTCCCCCTTCTTTTCAGTAACAGCCGTAAGCCTTCCATTCTTGGAGTCTGTCAGTTCTCAGTAGGGTTTAGGTCAGGTGAGGAAGGGGGCCATGTCATTAGTCTTTTGTCTGTCAGGCCTTTACAGGCTAGCCATGCAGTGCAGTACTTTGATGCATGCATCCTGTATAAATATCATGTCCTTTTTGAAAGATGCAGACTTTTTCCTGTAGCACTGCTTGAAGAAAGTGTCTTTAAAAAACTGGCAGTAGGTTTTTGAGTTGATTTTAAATCCATCTTCAACCCAAAAAGGTCCAACTAGCTCATCTTTAATAATACCATCAACCTATAACAAGTACCCCAACTCCACATCCTTCCTCAGCCTTTGTTACCTTGACCATGTCTCTGCAAGTTCCATTAATTCACAAGTTGGCAAAAGTGTCAGAATACTGTGGCAATACTTTTCACAATCATGACAGAAAGTCAAAAAACACTCCAACTCACCATGAGAGGCAGGGGAAGGCAGCGGATGTCTCACAACCAAATACCCACACTCAATGCTTAACATAGCATGACATCAACTTCACATTCTCTGTAGTGAACAGACAGAATTTGGAAGTTATGATTTTGTCACAGAACCAGCAGAGTACACGCTATCACATTGCTTTAAAGAGTAAAATGCAGCAAACTACCACCACCTGTTTGGGTAGCATTATAAGAACTACACACATGATGCCAGAGCAAGAGAGCATATCACATTTACATTCTCTGGGCTGGTTTTGAAAAGCTCTTGTTTGGGGGAAGAAAACCACAGTTTCTGGGCGGACAGTCAAAATGAAGAGAGAAAGATGTGGTTACAGATTTACTGGGCTTATTGTAAACGTGGTCTCAGTGTCAACATTTTTCAAAGGGAGCGTTACTGCAGTTAAAACTGCTTACAGTCAATCAAGTAACATGAGCACCCACAGTCACAAGAAAAAGTAACTGCACTGTTTCCTGGGTTTCTGTATACATTTGTCATGAAATGTGATGTGATCTTCAATAGAGTCACAAATATAAATAAATACAGCTGATAAAAACACAAAAAATCATCATCTTACATGTCTATTGGTGAAAGTAATGGTAAAATTGATAGATCCATGTTTTAAAATTTTACCTAAATAATTTTTAACCATATTAACATAACATGGGGTGTTTTCAGTCGTGAATTAATAGAAAGAAAAGATGATAAAGAGGAAATTGAAATAATAATAATATTGATAATAATGTGGATGGAGCAAATAAAACAAAGGAAGGGCATCTCAGGGAAATGTATTTCATCCTCTACTTCAAGGTTTCTTTAAATTTGAATTTCTGGATCCTCATGGAGAAGATGATTCTATAAAAATTTCATAGATAATATCATACCAGTCTTCTATAGATGGTGAATCTGCTTTTCACCATTTCTTTGCAACTGTTTTGCCAGCAGCTCAGTATTTCAAATAGGTGATTTGGTTTAAGATTTATTGGTGTTGAATGTTGGAACCCGAAGAGAAGTTCGTCCCAATTGGGATTGAACTGTACTATAATACAGTGATTAGTTCTGCATGGATCTTACACCAAAAAGTGTTTACTTTTGAGCAGGACTAGAACAGACGAAAGTCATTGGCTTCTTGGGAGCCACAGCTCCAGCAGCTAGAAGAACCTGAATGGCAGGATTTCTGAAAAGGTGTAATGAAATATCTACTGAGGCTCTTCCATGCAAACGTTCTCCAGTAGGCCGAGCTTGATATCCTCCACTGAGATTCACAATATTTAAGTTTCCTCTGGAATATGACTATTAGTTTCCCTTTCCCACTTTTGTTTTAAGTAAGCTGTGCTTGCTAATGTTATCTCCTGAAGTCCCTTATATAACCTTAAAATGTTCTTAAGCCCCGAGTCCAGATAGATGTCAATAAACATTTTCAGTAGGTTGTTTTCCAATATGATTGGGTTTTTTAGCATGGAGGTATTTGTGTGGTGGCAGACTTGTAGAAACCTAAAAAAGTCACTATTAGTTAGCCTGTAGGAGTTTTTCAAGGTGAAAATCCTTCATTATCTCCTGATTAAAGAAAGTGCAGTAAGAGGAGAGACCCCTGGTTTGCCCATCCTTCCTTGCATGTAGTTGGTTTGGGGTAAAGTCAAGGTCATAGGGGGCACATCTCAGGATCTTTAACTGTTAATGACATTTGACCATTTTTTCCAGAGGTAAGTTGACCCATTTATTAACTCTTTTTTCATTAGAATTTTTATTTGTCCTTTGTGTCGTAATCATGCCAAATTGGGGTTTCTCCAGAAAAAAGTTTGTTCTATTTCTTTCCAACTTGCTTAATATTGGGTTGGCACAAACAAATTAAGCTCCTGAAATGAGCTGATATGTAGTAGTCCTTTAGGCAGGGGAGTTTGAGTCCCCTCTTGTCCTTGTCCTGCTAGCTGAAGAGTTTGAGATCTTATCCTCAGCTTCTTCCCTTTCTATATGTACCTTAATATTAATTTGTCCATCATAGAGGTGATCATAGATGTTGTGTTGTCCCTAACTCTCTCATTACTCCATGTATTGTGACATTATCACGTTGCTAACATCCCTCTGAATATGTCAATTTGTTCTCCATTTGCTTTTGAAACTTTACCAGGTCTGCATCTTTTGCTCTTTGGTTAATTTTATTGATGTCCTGTCTTATTCCATTACGTTGTTGGCTCGAGTCATTCCTGAATTCTCTTAGCTCTCTCAGGATTAATCCAAAGTTGGCCTTGCGGCTCGCCTCCACATTGGGGTCTCGGTGCATGTCATCCTCCACGTTGCTGATAGCCAACTCTTGACCTACTTCTTCTTCCTGAAATTCTCTATTCTTTGTGTAAGGCGTCTCCTTCCTACTTTAGCCAACTTCTTGGGGCTGTTATACTTTCTCTCGCTTTAATACAACTCCGATGAGATTCAAGTTATATATGGCAACTTTTTGCTTTTCCTGTCAGGGACCTCTTGTTCTATGCTGCCATTGCTTAGCCCGTTAGACCGGAAGTCCTGGTGCGGCTTGTTTAAATCCTGGTTGAACCAGCTTCTGCTTCAAGTAAACTTCAAGTAAATGCCTCCTGTAGCTATGGAATAAACCTGCACAATTTTCAAGATGAATGTTGGACCATTCTTCCTTAAAGAACTGCTGTAGCTCAGTCATATTCTGTTCTTAAGATGTTTAGTGTAGCGCTCTCTTGAGCTCTTTCCACATAATCTCTGACGGGGTGAGGTCTGGGCTCTGACAGGGCCATTCAAGAAGGCAGAGTTTGAGTCCCTGAAGCCCTTCTAAAGTGGAGGTACTGGATGTTTAGACTCATTGACCTGCTGCATTGACCTAGTGTAATGCTCCCTCCACCAAATTTCACTGTTGGAATTATGGATTTATGTTGGTATGTGGGTCTCTTTTTATGAAATACGTGATGCTGTGTGTTCTTCCCGAACAGTTTTTTACTTACTTAAGCATTGTGCATCGTGCCTTTGGAGTGATCTTGGCTGTGCACCGACTTCTATACATATAGAACTATATATCATTTAAACCCTTACACAAGAAAGATTTGTGAAACAAAGAGTGCAACGTGATGGCAGGTTTGGACACCACCCATCTCTTTGATAGATATTTTTCTGTTTGCATTTTGCTCATTTGGTTCAGGAAAGGCAACATTTACCTTCACCCATCCTGTCTCTGTCTCTTAGGACACGATGGCATGTAAACACCACAAATCCACAAAGTGAGATCTAAATGCCACTTCAGCTTTGTTAGGGTCAGTGTCAACGTATTTTCGTGTATAAATGATCTGTTTGGTGTTTGAGTCTCTTTGTCATTCCCATATTGGATTGTAACACATGTATACATATATTCCATTACAAGTCATTACACATCAGGGTGTGGATGTACACTGTTATGTCTGACTTGCTAAATGCCGTCGTAGCAATATCTGTGCTTTCATCTGGCCTGTTTGCTCTCAGATATGCTACATTTGTGTTTTGCTTGCAACAATAACAGTTTTCACAGCGCATTCTGTACAAAACCAGTAAACAGCCCTCAGAAAATGTGTAGTAATATATGTTGTCTAACAAAGCTGGTTAATGTGCTGTATATATAATCTCCTACAGTGTGTGTATACACTGATCAGCCACAACAACTATACTGGTGGTTTTAATAATGTCATTAAGGACGAGGGTCAGCATGGCCACTCTGAGCATCAAAATATGATACACTTTGTGCACAGGAGGCACAAGTACTTAAACTCAATTGTAAATGGAGCAACACAGTAGTTGAAGCAATCTAAAAACTGGATTTTTATTCTGAATGTGAAGGAGAAGAACCTGCTTTGCATAATTGAGAAATCAACAGGATGTTTAAGAAAAATAGGATCATGTCATTTTCTTTTTTATATGTAGCAGCTGGCTTGGATTTAGCAGCCACATACTGTTTTCTTTCAGCTTAGTAAGAAACTGTTGTGCTAGAGTGCTTGCAAAAGTATTCATACCCCTTGAAATTTTCCACATCCCGTCATGTTACAACCACAAATGTAAATGTATTTTGTTGGGATTTTATGTGATAGACCAACACAAAGTGGCACATAATTGTGTGAAAGGAAAATGATTGGTTTTCAAATTTGTTTTTACAAATAAATATCTGAAATTTGGTGAGCATTTGTATTCAGTCCCCCTGAGATATTTATTAGTAAAAAAAACTACAGAGGTTAAATACAGCCATACTCCTCTGTATGCCACAACTGTGGGCAAGGGTCGGCCTTTCCTTGTGTATCCAATTTCAAGGTCTAATGTGATGTCAACCCGATGGGAGCAACTTAACCAACTCCTGCTCTCTAGGCTACTGAAAAACACAGTGCAGATCAGTATTTTAGCAGCACAACAGGGCCCCTGGCACCATCTGAATCCACTCTAAAGCTCTGTTTTTTGCTCTCCATTATACCGCCTCTTTAAGAGTCCTGGGGTGGCTGGAGGTGATCCCAGCTGTCATTGGGCTAAATGCAGGGGACAATCTGGTCAGGTAACAAGTCCATCTCAGAGCAAACCTATAAAAACAACCATTCACACAATATGATAAAATAGAATCAACCTAACTGACTGACTAAGGTTTAAAAAGATGATAGAATTCAGTCACTTTTCCTTACTGATCCTTTCTTCTTCTTCATCTGATGTGGTTCACTGGTACAGGCGGTAGAGGGAGAGGGGCGGGTTTAGTGTGGAAGCTGTTGGAGAGATTCCATTAGAACTTGGTCAGTTATTGTGCTAAGTTATGTGAAAAATCAGGCTAAACTATTGTTTATAACATATTTATAGCAACAAGCAATTTGACGAGTAAAATCCAATAAAAGTGACACCAGAGAGTCTCAGCTCAGCTGGGATCTGTCTCGCTGTCCCTGCAGTATTTGCAGCTGTGCGCAGTAAGTGTGTATGTGTGTGTAGGAGCGGCCCCAACCACTGTTAGACAAAAAGGCAGAAAGCTGAGAAACTGCATCATGAATACCACAACTTCACATCTGGTAATCTCACCAAGTGC
This sequence comes from Channa maculata, assembly GCA_020496755.1. NCBI lineage: Eukaryota > Metazoa > Chordata > Actinopteri > Anabantiformes > Channidae > Channa > Channa maculata. The sequence continues at coordinate 21,455,945 of CM035616.1, read as the reverse complement.
ACTGTTCTAGTGCAAATAAAACGCTAAGGATCAGTCAGCAAAGCCAATTGCACTGTCAGGGTCTGCACAGGTTAGACAACAGGTCATCATAACTGAACCTCTATCAAATGGTGTCACAAAGATTAGTGATGTTAAAAGAAAATTGTGTTAATGCATTATCTTGTTAATGTTTACAGCTTTAGTTAAAACAGTAATTTATAGAAGAAGTGGCTTGTTTTTGTAGATTTATTACTTAGTAAATAAATTTGTTCATTATGTTAGTTGTGCAATATGTTATTATGTTAGTGTAAGAGCTATCAAAGTTTGATTCATATGACCAAAATTGTCAGTTGTGATGCGCCCAAGGCCGCTCACTAATCATTTTCTGCAGTGTCAACCTGTGGTACCCACTGCACATACTCGCTCTTTTCTTTCCAACATCGAGTTCACTCACACAGACACACAGACACATTTTTTCTCTGAGATGATTTAATAATATTTTATTTGCTCTCACAGTATGTGTCTGTACCCACTGCACTGGCTGTTCAGTGTGAGTGGGACGGCATCAGCCTGTAATAACCGTGAATGAAGTGAAAGTCTCTAAACTACCAATCACTGATCCCCACTTTTTGTCCCCAACTGGTCTCCTTAGTTTTAGTTAAAAATATATATGTAAATATTTTTTATCTTGGAACTACAGATTTAAACAGTGGGTTCATTTCAGTAACATTTCAAAAGTTTTTCAATATGGACATAGATTTTAATGTGTGAGATATTTCAGACAACTGTTTCAGTTGATAGCAAAATACTTTGACTTAAGAGTTTCATACGTAACTCCATGTGAATTGTGATAAATCATTCTATCTGCTTTGTCACATTCCTTCAGTCTGGAGCGATACACTGCTTAAGTAATATACATCTACTGGACACCTGGAATGTGTGTGTGTGTGTGTGTGTGTTTTGGGTTATGTTTCTCCTCATGCAACTAGAATAAATAAGAACTCAAATGATAAAAATCGCTTTCCTAAATAGTAACTTATTAAATGGAAAAACCTATATAATAAAACTATATAAGAGATGATGTATAGAGCTGAAGAAAACAGGACTGTTAAGCAGTAGCAGTGTTCTGTAAAGACATTGCTGCCAGCGTTGCTCCTGGTGGCCTGATTGTAAGCTATTGTTTATGTTGATTACACCTTGAGATGGGAGGATCATTCATCACCACAAGTGCTATAAAGCCCTTATGATTAAATCAAACCTGGGTGGACTTTCTCAGGATTTTAAACATTTTGCATTATGTTCTTTTCTTTATTGTTTTGTTCTGAGTCAGCAGGAATCAGCCCAGATAAATATACTTAAATACATTTAAGGGCAATTTAATTTATCTTAATTTTTGTTTGAAATACACAGGGATATGCTTGAATCAGCATGTTTTACCTGTGTTTTTGAACACTTACTATATCTACCAATTACAGCACCTACTGAGGTGCTGAAGGGAATGTAGAATTTGATGTGCATGAGTTCTTCATCCTATAAGGCAGAGTTCAAGATATGATCCTCCAGAGGTCCAACCTTGCAGGATGAATCCTCACAGTTTTCTTAAGATAGCTCTGACAAAATATAGCTCTGGTTTGGTATAATGACAGATTTCACTGTTCTTCACGTTTGCTCAGAGGTTAGAGTGACTGCGTAACTGGCGTCACTGTCCCCCACAGTGATCTACACACGGGTGTCCAAAAACCACTGTCCTTTTTTTTTGTCAACTACTATTGTTCTTTGTGTTGCCCTTTGTCTTCACTTTGGTAGTATTTCTTCATAAAATAGGAAATATTTAACATAAACAAAATCTTTCTCCCTTGTCAATAAATGCATTCCTGACACCTCTAGGCCTCTTTTATTATTAAATTTATCAATATGACACACTGGGAGCAGTACAGCACCTCAAAGACAGATCTTGTGATTTGCTATATTGTTGACCTGATTTCTCCTAGATTTTTTAAATTCCGCCACTTGGATTAAAAATAGATTGTCATATTTCTGTGCCCAAGCAATGAATAGCTCTTTAAAAATTACCCACGCCTTTTGACAGTTGTAGCTAGATTGAAAATTAGGATGTAGTTTTGTCTCAGTTACTAAAAGCAGTAATATGCAAGTGGATTAGTGGATTTATTTGGGGGTTGACCTGTGCAACCTTTATTCCATTTCTTCTGCTGCGCTTCACATTTGTGTAAATGTTTCCACATTCCAAATAAACTCCTTATACTGTTATGTCTCCATATTAAAAAAAATAATATAGTCAGCACTGTAAAGATGTAAAGCTTAAAATTTCCCTTTCTGGATGGAGTTTTAATACAATTTTCTTATCATTTTCAAGATTCTTCTTCTCTGTCACTAGCCAGGCACTAAAAAAAACTGTGTGCAGCATGAGGGAAATGATGCAGTAATTTGCGGTTGGTCTGCTAAAAATGGAAAGTCCACAGACAAAATGGCCTGGCCAGTGTTTTCCACATGGTTCCTTCAGGTGCTGGAAAACGCAGTTTGTCTGGATCCCTTTTGATGAGCGAACACCTACGATTATAGATTCTCTTTAGAGATTCTCTTCATGTGCCTCACAGTTACAGACCTTGGCACTCATTAAGGATAAAGCGAAAATTAATTAATGCATCTTTTTAAAAATATTTTCTATGATAAATTTCTATATCTTCTGTGCTGATTAAGTGGGCGATAAAGAAAACAAATGTGTCTCTATTTTTTTCCGCCCTCATCATTTTTGGTTTGGTTGTTTGTGAAACGCTTCTGTGCTCAGCCTTAATTTGCATTGCAACTGTTGATTTGTGTATCCTGTCAGGCTGCTTTGATGTGTGAGAGAGATTGAACTGCTGCTGGTTGTGGTTCTCTTTCCGATGCCGGGCAGCTCTCCAGCCCACGGGCCCTCAGGGCACTTCAGTCCTACATTCACAGCCAGGGCCTGCAGATGCACATTTTATTCCATAGACGGTGTTTAAATGTGCTCTTTCTTTTGGTGCTTGGAGACTGTTCACATGTTGCTATGACCCAAAATTTATAGCAGTATTAGACTGAGCCCTCCACTCTCAGTCTAATGCCCAAACGCAGGGCTGAAGAGATAACAGATCATGTGACAGCATTAAATAGGATGTTGTATATATCATATAACCAAGGCTTAGTTTCTAATTGGGCGAAATACTTTGATTGCAAACCATCCTCCTCCTGAGTCTACAGATTTTGTTATGCCAGTTTCCACTGTCACCTAACCATAGTTCAAGAACAGTGCTCCTACATTTTTCCATCATACATTTCTTTAAATCTTACTTTAGCTCTATTTAATTACCACCAATACCCATAACTGAGGAGGAAATCTAGGTGAAGGAAGATTGATTGTTGAAGATGCTTCTTATCCAAGATTATCTTACTGAGTTTTGGTTTCACATGAGCTTTTCTAGCTTCCTTCAGCTGACCTCCCTGGCTGTGGGTAATGAGGCAGGACAAGCTTTATACTGTAGGGTCCCAGAGGAGGAACAGTTGAACTGTTTGGCAAACAGTGTCCAGCAACACCTGCTTTTTTTATGCAACAGAAGATGAAATGGTCTATGGATACAACTAAAACTTCAGAACTTTGTTTAAAATGAGACCCATATGTTTACATTTTGAACACTTTCAAAGCTGTCAACTTTGGACTCCTGATTAGGTTTAGTCTTTAATTGTTTGTGTTTGTTGTCATCTTCTGGCTAGAACTAGAACTGCCTTCAGAGAACTTACGGGATCCTTTTCTTCTTAGTGCTATTTCTGTGTTCCACCACTAGAGGGTGGCATGGCCACACTTTTCAAACTGTCACTGCTTGAATCCATCATCCACATTTTAGGCTCACACGGTAGTTGCATTTTGACCATTTCAAAGTGGACAAGAGTAGGTGAGGGTGTTGTGATCTGCTTAACAAGTAGTAATAAGACATCACTGCAAGCCTTTTTGTACATATCAGGATCAATAGAGCACCAAAAAGGACAGCCATTTTTACAGTTATATACAAAGTTTACCAAGGTGACAACATGGAGAAATTTGATTGAACTAAAACTTGAGTCGTCCTCTGCTTACCTGTTTCTAGTGGTGATTGTGGAGGAGAAATATTATTTTAGCAAACCTTTTATAACATGGATAAAATCCAGTTCCACAGGCCCTTAGCACATCACATCTGTATTCTTGATCTACCTTACATCCACATGGCCCACATTGGAATTCAAATGAAGCTCCACAGAGCTTTTTGCTTTGCCATGATAAGAAAAACATCAGACCTGTGTCGTGTATCAGGCAAAACACCAAAAATAGGATAATTTGGGCCACAGTCTAAATAAATTCTCCAGCTGTGTCTATGTTGCTCTGAGGGCCCAGTGATGCTCCTGGGAGACTTGCTCCTACAGCCAGGGTAAACACCCCAGCTCATGGATACATGCCACTCATTCACACCATACCCTGTTTTTCCAAGCTTTTCTTTTTCCTTATTGTAAAAGAAGCAATGCTGCTCCTCACACATTGGTTACCATGTTCAGATTGAGAGCAAACAGCATGTGTAGGAGACCTGGAGATCAGAGCATTGCCGATCTTTAACTCTGTGCAGTATGCAGACAGGTCGGCTGGACTTTTTCAAACTGACAAAAGCCTCCTTAGCAGTGAAGAATGTTTCACTGACGCCTCCTTTGCCTCTGGGAATACAAATGCAGGGCATTAAGCAGAACCCCCCAACAATATAACAAAATATGAACTATACACACTGGCTTCTAGCTTGTAGAGACCCAAAGAGACGACAAGCAAAGTTGGAGTTTAAATTCACTGACAATGTTGGGCATTCTTACATCTATATATTTGTTTTTGGCAGTAAGAACAAGCTTTAATCTCAAGCTGATTTTTTTTACTTTTTCTTGATTCTTTTCTACAGTAGGGATCATATAAATTCCTTTATTTGGTGTTTTAATGTTTGTGATGAAGAATGCAGTCCAACACGTTGTTGACTGATATGACTTTTATACACAGCATGATAGTCCCCTGTGTGTAGTCTTAAATGTGGATTGAAGAACATACAATATCTGATTGTCAAACTCTTTGCATTTCTGTGCAGAGGATGCAGGGACCTACTTTCCCAGTGTGAAGAGGGACCCAAGTCAGTACCTGCAGCCCTGCTCGGACTCCGTCAAAACCTGGTTGCGCACAATGAAGAATGCTGGGAAGGTCCTCCTCCTTATCACCAGCTCTCACAGCGACTACTGCAGGCTCGTCTGTGAACACATCCTTGGGTAAATCTACCCGCACCAACACCACAGACTGACCAGACGACTCAAGACGAGAACCTGACAGGATTGTTAATCTAAAAGTCTGCTCGGTCCATGCTGGCAATTTTATCTTTTCTTTCAAGTCCCAACACAGCTCTTGTCATCAGTCATTGCTGGCTTATATATGCATTATCATCACACACATACTGATGCTACACATACATATATCTCAGCAGGCTTTAGCTATTTCTTGGTTTCTGTCTTTTTTTTTTAAGTTTCCTTTCTATTTTCTTGTATCCTATTGCAAATGGCCTTCTAAGGGCAGAGAACATCATTGTCTGGGTCAGAGTTTGGTATCATGGGAACACTAAGCTGGAGAGTTTTGCATGTACTGTATGTGATGAACGTGTCTAAGCTACAATGGATTACCACCAGTTATGCAATTTCCTGTCGAGCTTTCTATCTCATTTAGCTCATTGTTTTTGTTGCCCAATGATCAACTGTTTCCAGCTCTAGCAATTTAGCATTCATTTAGCAATTAATCCCTCATGAACCCACCCTGCACTAGTTTTTCAGAGCGACAGACAAAATAAGTGACTGTTGCATGAACACAGCGACTAGGAGCTTAACAGCTCGATATTCTTAGTTGGTGGAGATCAACGCAGATGCCTTATGATGCAACTGCACTTACTTGCTTAATGGCTTACTAGTTCCTAACTTTTAATCTAGTTGTAAACGTTCAGAAAAAAAAAAAACCAACTGGACCTTAAGTTAAGATTGTTTAACAACAGAGATTGTTTGTGACTAGCTGATGAACATAGCTGCTAAAGAGTTTGATGTCATTTTTCAGGAGAAAAGAAGAATGACGATTTGAAGATGGCCAGTTGGTAGGGGGCTACAAATTAATATTAGCTCATAAACGGCTTTCAGATGCCCTTCCGGCCACAACCCTTCCTTTGTATCCGGGCTCAGGACCGGCACCAAGGTGGCCCTTGGTGCTTGGGCGTGGAAACGCCTGGTGCGATAGGATTCAAACCCATACCCATTCTGCATCCCAAACCAATGCTCTACCACTGAGTCACCAGGCCTCCGACTATCTCGTGTCCGTTAAATAATTACACTAGTTTACTTAGCTTACTTAGTTTGCCTGCCTTAGTTCAGCTTGCCTTAAATATAGAGATTGTGTTTGTAGCTCATTGTGATGCTTACATTTAGCCAGAAACTTTAAAATGCAAGTATAACTGCAAAGGGTAAAACTTACAACAAGTTAAATATTATAAATTTCCTCATTTGTCATGGTACAATATATTGGCTGGAATCAATTTGCTTACAGTTAGCTGAATGATTAAGTGTCTATTGTATAGCTATATATGTAGTGCAAACGGGATCAGTTTTTGCAGTTTTACTCTGGCTTTGTGCAGTACTGGCCTCCCTCTGCAGAATGGCTAATGCTTGTTTTTCTAGCCTAAGCTCTGTTATACACTTGACTAAGCATCAACATGGCCTTGAAAAAACTCGGTGTCCGTGTTGGTGGTGTAACACACATAACCCTATCGTGTTTACTGGGAAGTGGTATCTTAGTGCAGTATATACCAGCAGATAACCCTTTGAAATGGTCGGCCTTCTCACTCTTCAGGATCTGAGCTAATTGGTCTCTGTAGTCCAGCAGAAAGCAGTTAAGGTAAAAACTGCTTTCCTCTGGATGCCAGTTTGCCTAATGGGGCCTCTGTGGCCCAGGCCACCTCCAATCCCACCACCTGTTATTGTTTCATTTGTTGACCAGGTGAGCAGCCTGGTCATTCTTGTTGTTTCTCTGCCTTTTGCCTCCTCCTCTGCTGTTTCACTGGCTGTCCCCTCCCTTCCTGCGTGTATGACCTTGACCAGAGCATGCAGCACTTCCAGTGGAGAACTCTGTGTGTGTGTGTGTGTGTGTGTGTGTGTGTGTGTGTGTGTGTGTGTGTGTGTGTGTGCACGCGCATCTATTCAGAATCACTGGTGCACAAGGCCAAAGGGGGGGAAATCTATGTTATGTGACCTACAAAAGGAAATTAGTCCAGTTCCATCCTGCAAGTTGGTCTGCCTAAAAATTCTTCCTGTTTTTCCCACAGCCAGAGGTTATGTTCCTAATTCCTCTTTATGGAAGCACATTACAGAGGCACTGAAATCTTATTTCTGTCACTTAGCGTGACTACACTGCACTGCACACAGTACTTGCTCTTCCAGAGAAAACTGGCCCACAGCCACATCAGTGTAGTGAGCTGGCTATAAGCCAGTGACAGTCAGCTGTCAGAAGTAGCACAACAAGATCGGAGTTGTCTGGCAGAACAACTGTCCAAAACCCAGCAACCTTTCTGGATCTAATAACTAGACATTTTTACATGTCAATACAGATGTTTCAAAGACATTTTAAAGCCATTATAATGTCTAAATTAGTAATTTTTATAATCCACAAATGGAAAAAAATCCTAACAAAGTATATGATATCAGAGGACTAACAGAAATATATTTGTAGAATATCACCACTTTTTTGAGTTTTTGAGTGAAAAGTGCAAATTTCTGCATATGTATTTTAATGTCTGTAATAGACAACTCCTCACATGTTGTTACTCAACTCTCTAAAAAGTAGCAGTGTTTCAGGTGATGAGTAGGTGTGGAGAGTACAGAATGGGATAGTGTCCAAGACCTACACTCATGTACATACTGTATGTTCTTACAGAAATAGACTTGAAAATTTCACTGTCATACATCATATTTATAATTTCAAAATTAGAGGTTTGCCTCTGTGTTGTCAGGGTACCATTTGCTTCTTACCTTATATGGAGGATGGTTTAGAGATTCTGCTTTCATATGCTGTACTGTACAAATACAGCTGTCCTCTATAGGGACACCATGCAGCTCTCAACACTCACTGTCTGGCATCTTTATAATTTTAGCTCTGACAGTGTATAGTGACCTCTTATTGTTTACTTTTTCAGTGTAAATATTCTTTCTACAGTTTACACCATTTATTGCTCCATGATTCCCATCATTCCTACACTGTTTTGCTTCACTGAGCCATTTGTGCTTGTGTAATTGCATTTGGTTGCTGTCCAGGAACCGTCCTGCACACAGTGGCCCAGCGCCCGTGACAGAAGTTAATGTTCTTTTTCTGCCTTTTACAGGAAGGATTTCGAGGAGCTATTTGACGTCATCATTACAAACGCCCTAAAGCCTGGTTTCTTCTCCTTGGTGCCCCAGCAGAGGCCTTTTAGGACCCTTGGTGAGGAGTCCCACTTTTCTTAGATAGTGCTTTCATTGAAGAAATAATATTAAAATGGCCCTGACTATTTTCCAGTGCACCAGCAGAAATATTTAGTCACTTTTTTCCCAATAACTTGTCTAATCCCCACACATATTTACTTTATAGTAATATTCAGCAGAAAAAAACAGCAGATATTACTATGTAATTATATGTATTCTTACTTTATAATTATGCAGTATTGCTATATAGCATATTTTGCTGCTGTAACATGAAAATTTCCCCACTGTGTGACCGTTAAAGTTTTATCTTATCTTATGTGACATGACCCTGGCTGAGGAAAATAGAACACGGTGGGGGCAGATTTAGTTTCGGTCAGACATCAGACCATTAAGACCGGTCTGAGAAATGAAGGCTCTGATTGGTATAATTTATTTTGTGTAGAAAATCTGCTATACCATGATCCATAAGTTGGAGTCAGTTTAACATCCCTATTACTAACACAAGACTGCAGTAGAGTTATTATCTTGGTTTGTTTTTGAAAGTGTTTTTCAAATTGACAACCGGTGTAACATAACCTAGGACATTTCTAGATACAGATAAAATGTTCAAAGAAAAAGAAAAATGTTTGAAAAACAACAATGTAAGGGCGCTGTTAAATAACAAAGACACATCCTAAAGCTACATACATGTGCGGAGGAGGTTGAGCAGTCGTAGTTGTCTCCTTGATCAAGACACTGAACCCCACCTTAGCTGCTCCCGCTGAGTGTTGCCCAGCTGCATAGCAGCTCCTCCATCGGGGGAGAGAACAGCGCTATATAAGTGCAGATCATTCACCATTTACTGTACTATTTACAGCCAGAGAAAAAACCAAGGACCAGCTACAAATATAATGCCCTAGTGCAGTTTTTATTCAATAGTACACACCAATATACAGACAAATTAGACTTTGTTATATATTATTTATTTATTTATTTATGTTTTCATAAGGGATGTTTTCTCTCAGTGATAAGTTCAAAATCTGGCAATTTAAGCATCACATTTAATAAACATCGTGGTTGATGTTAAATGAACAACATGATGGAGATTTTTATAGTATCATAGTAATTATAGTAATATAAAAACTATCTGCATGGCTATACTTAAATGTACACAATATACCTTTAATAAAAAAGGTTTTGCTTTTTAGATCTGTGTTCCTTGTATTATTTTATAGTGTCATAGGGAATCAGTCCAGATGTCCGATTCTATATTTAATGTGATTATTTCTAGCATGGTTAGATTAAGATCAGCACAAAACTCGTGTTACTTTCCTTGGTTGCCCCCCCCTCTCATGTTCGCCCAGGCATGTATATTCTTGGATGCCTACTTTGAAGGTGTGCACTGGCAGAGGGGCAGCCTGCTGGAATGCTCCCCTCATCTGGTTTGTGTTCTTGCCAGCAGTAACACTGGGGATGCATTATGTGTGAAGACAGAATGATCTACCCAGTGAAATATTCTCTGTCTCTCCTCTTGCTCTTTCTGAGTCTTGCCACGTTTACATAAAATAATTTTCAGCATCTGAACTTCCTCTGGCCTCTGCACATATTGAGCACTCCTTATTGAGTTGGAAACATCACTTGTTATTCTGCATGCTTGACATTCTTTTATTTGTTTATTGGATAAAGCTTATTTGGCACAAATAAATAATACTAATAATACTAATAATAATAATAGGTTTGTGCCATAGGTTGGCACAAGTTTATTACTTTAGGGTGAATGTTTAAACAACCTCCAAGCATGGTAAGTTTAGTGTCATGATGTACTTTTGGGAAGCGGATATAGATAAATTATTATTTGGAAGGTTTTTAACTTCTTTATCAAGGGCCATTCTGTATACAGTTGGCATGTTTTGTGTGGCCTTCCTGTTGGAGGATGCTCACACATAGCATGGACCCTACGAACACGTGAATGTATAAGGTGTCCCCAACCTCATGGATGCAGAAATAGGCTGTAACAAGGTAGCTAAATAAATGTATTGATCAATGTTTTTCTCTGGTTGTTTGTTAGAATTATTAAAACTCCTGCTTCACATCATACATTTTCCCCGGAGTAGGTTAAATAACATTTTGCAATTACAACCTATAAATCTACTGAATTTGTCAATTCACTATATCTACCTTTACCTATTTATAAAAAAAAAAAAAAAAAAGATAAGACTGTCAGTATTCCCGACTTAATTGTAATTTGTAAATAGAAGCTAATTTTGAGTTTGTCACCTGCAACACATAAAAGTTGGGATAGAGGCAAAACAAGACACACTAAGTCGCACAGCCAATGCAGATAAACTTGGTGCCCTCACTTCTATTCCAGTTACAGTACAAACCAGGAAAGTGTACTCCATCTCCAACTTTGATGAACTACTATTAATCTACAAGTAATTTACAATCTATTCTAGTGATGTACATAAAGCAGAAATGAAAGCTGAGTTTCATGTTTGCATGAATGTGACCTTGTGGCTACAGTATATAAAGCTAAAAAGGAAGTTGAAAGCTGAGATGTTTTTTATTTGGGAACTGTGGTTAAGTTTCTTGACTACTTATCATATTGTACAAAAAAAAAACTTTAATGCAATGAAACCACTTCTTTATAGTTAGTCACTACTGTGGGGAAAAAGAGTTTTACAGCTCTGGATAAAAGTAAAATTTAAATAATTTAAATTAGCAGGTTTAATTGGTAACAAGGTGGCTGAATAGCTGAAGTGATTTTGGCATCTGATAGGACTCCTACTTCCTTGGAGGTTTCCCAGCACTAGTGGAAGACCCTGGGGCAGACCCCCTGTCTATTATTGCTTGTCTATCTCCTAAACAAATCCAGGTTGCTCAGAAATTTTTTTAAGGTAGCTGGACAATGCATAACTAGGCTGTTGTGGATCCTTATACATCAGGCCAGTAATGAAAAAAAAGAGAATTCCACTCATGTACGAAGGTGTCAGAGAACTCAGCATTTTTTAGTAAAAATCTACGTGGGGAAATAATTGACCACATAAGACTCTTTCTCTTTCTCTCAGTGTCCAGTGTCCTCACAGGACAAGCAGTACAGCATTGTGTAATACCTGAAGTTTACCGTGTTGACTTCCTGCAGGGATCCTAACCTACAGTTTAGAAACAGATGCTGTAGTGGTAATATGGGGAGTGTCACTGTCTGTATTTTTCAGACACTGCTTTCTTTTTCTCTGTGGTCCTGCTGTTGAGCGCTGTGGTGAGGTTTGTTGCTAGTCAACTGTGGTCATGTAGCAGTTGGCTGTCAAACTGTATTGACTGTGTAGTCTCATGTTGTTGTTTTTGTTTTTTCTCTCCAGTGAATGACGTGGAGGAGAGTGAGGGGCTGCCATCACTGGACAAACCTGGCTGGTACTCCCAGGGAAACTGGCCACACCTACATGAGCTGCTCAAGACCATGACGGGAAAACAAGAGCCTACGGTATGCCAGCCACGTTATATTTTAGAGGAGGGAGCAGTCAGACCTTTGGCTGAAAGACATCTCTGGCTCACTTTGAGGTTGACTCCAGCTTTGGTTTTTGGCAGAGGCTGAAGGTGAGGCCTTCATGATAAATCAGCTCAGGGAGATTCACACTGGTGTGGTGGAGAGAAGGAACGTGGCCCTTGGCATGACTCTCGATGGGGCTCCTGTGTGCCAACATATGCTACTCTGCAAGTACTGCAGCCAACTTTTATATACAGTACAATGCAGCCTATTCTTATGAATTGTTCCTCAACACAGAAGAAAAAAACATCTTTCAGCCCAACAACTTGCTTGCTACATCCAGGGTTGTTGTTTCCGTATGTGAGGTAATTTTAAATGGAATTCAATATTCTAATATTAAAATGCAATACTCCATAACTCAATATAAAAACAACTTTCAGTAAAAGACAAGGCACAAGGCAATACCTTATGCACAAACAAAAGGATACATTTTTCCACTTAGTAGACCTGATGAAAATGCTGACACACCTTTGACGTCTGAACCAGAACCATACGCACAGACCAACATCAGACAGTATACTGAAAGCCTACTTTTGTGGGGAAAGGCGTGTGTGGAGCTGTGCCGCGCTAGACGGCCTCTAGTGAAAATCTTAAAGGAAAAATCTCTAAAATAGTAGAGTTGTTCTGTGAAAGCTCAGGGAGATCATGTTTATGAATGTGAAACATTTACTAAGACACACAACCTGCCATTTTCAAAAGATGTTAAGTGATGCAGAACTAAACTTCCACAGGTAAAACAAATAAACAGTTTTTGCTGCTTTTTATTTTAGCTAGAAACACAATGGAGTCATGGCTAAAAGTGTTGACAAATTAAGGACAAAGTTTGATGAAGAAAGTAGTAAAATTAGGCATGAAGGCACCTCCAGAATAGGTGATTTTAGCAGTTTTATAAATTTATTGAAAGCCACACTGTGCAACAGAAATCTCATAAACCCGGGATAAGACATACATTTGAATGTATGTAGACTGTCACTTTGACTCAGGCTATCTTTGGTTGGAAGACTGACTTTGGAGCTTTCTCACGGTGTGATGAGGAACCATCATTTTCGATCCACCACCAAAGCTGTCATCATGCTTGAGCTTTACAACCAGATATTAGTGCAGCCTTTTGTTAATTAAACAAGGCTAATTTGTTAAAAGTTATGTCAAATAAAATTATATTTTTTGGGGGAGTGTGAGAGAGAGAGAACCACACACCATGAGAGAAGGGGGGAGGTGAACATTTATGATCCAAAGAACCAAATTGGAGCAGCAGATTTAATGCCAATTACCTTCTCCTATTTTTAACAAATATTCAAATTGTCTTCAAATTTTCTCTGTTGTGGGTGCAATCTCACTAGCTATCTCACTAGTCATCCAAGCAATGGTAAATGTTCTGCACTTATATAGTGCTTTTCTACCTATTGGCACTCAAAGCACTTTACACTGCTTCTTATTCACCCATTCACACTCACAATCACACATCACTGCTATGCAGCTGGCCAACACTCACCGGGAGCAACTAAGTTGGGGTTAAGTGTTTTGCTCAAGGACACTTCAACATGTGACCGGAGGAGCCGGGGAGATTGGTGGACAACCGCTCTACCTTCCTCCGCCACAGTCCATGTTTACTGTAGATAGATACAGTGAGATTTTGAAAGCTAGCTTTGTAAACGTGTGGCTCTTGTACTATGCCACAAAACTATATATTAGGAGAAGGAATCATACCTGTTATAAAACCTGACACATGTAGAGCTGAATCAGCCAGACTCCTTATTATCCAAATCCCCAGCTACTCTTTCCCTCGGCCCCTCGGCTCAATGATCCTCTGTTTTGCATCAACATGGAGAAAGTTCCCAACACTCCCAGTGTTTTTAGTTCTCTCCAGTTTCACCTGACAGGACTTAATGCAGGTGGGCTGAATAGAGTCATTCAGGGCAGATTACAATTCCTTATTAGCACAGTGCTGAAACTGATGGGGTCATTTTTGGGCTAATCATCAGATATTAAGTATGGCAGCTGTGGTCCTGTGCTGTTTACTAGCAACAGATGAACTGGGATTCATTTATGTCACCATAAACTGGGTATTTCAGGGTATTGAAACTTTCACAATTATTTTCAGAAACATTTATTTATTAACATGGTAAATAAATGGAATAATGAAAATATGAAGTGGCTCTTTTAGCCCCAGGCACTGCCCTATCATAGCTCACTAGCTTTAAAAATATATATTAATTTTCTTTTTGTATATTGTAAACAAAATCATTTCAACAATGGCTGTATTCAGCCCAACATAGCTGCTGTTGTTATCTAACTATATGCTTCTTACATTTAAAAAATGAATTCAGTTGTAAACATTAGAGTAATTATGGAATCAAACATGTTTTCCCATTTGATTAAATATCAATTCATCAGTTGATCAGTTCATCAACACTTTTTCTTGGCCCTGCAATCATCGTACAAGTTGTCTTGTTTAATACTGCTACCTTTGTAGTGTAGTGTTGTCTAATTTACTGTAGATCTAACAACATATTTAAACTTGTTGCTTTTGTTTGTCAGGTTCAGTCCAAGTCAAATCTCAAGTTTACATTTTTGGGAATGAGCGAATGAGAAGCAGTGTAAAGTGTTTTGAGTTTCAATAAGTTGAAAAGTGCTATGTAAGTGCAGAGAAAATTTGGTCATCACATAGTCCAGCTAATCTAACTGCCTGTCTGATTCACTTTGATGGTATTTGCCTCACACAGAGCTTAGTTTGGTTCTGGCTAATTTTACAGTGTAGATCTACAATGTGTCTCTTCTATCATATTCTGCCTGTGGGCTGGAATCCTTGGCTTCTGTAAATATTCGTCATAGTGACCTCATGATTCTGGAGGCAGGACTGTGGAGCAGTGAGAGGTGAGAACAGGATATTTAGGGTCTAGTAGAAATGTGACTCCTGCAGACCCCCCCTCCCGTCGTGAACCAGCCTTTTAAACAACTGTTTGTTTATATGGTGAAGGGCCAGCCTCCGACACAGCTCGGTTCTGTGAGGGGAGGGATCACAGGCTGCTACTGGAATGTTTTAAAGACTCCTTATGACCTTCTAACACATGTAGAGACATTTTATTTAACTGCATCTCACATATACATATACACACCTAATCCCAAGTGTGAGTCTTCCCTGTCTGTCATCAAGGAACACTTGTTTTTGAATAGTTGCACATCCAGTTTAGGAAAATGTTCAACCACTCATTTGGCTTTGCTTGTTGTGCAATACTGATCAGATTTTACTACCCAGATTAGTCTGCTTCAACCACATCAAGAAAATGTTTAAAGTCTAAAAAATCTAAAAATGATAAGATTAAACTTTGTTGTTGTTGTGGAGAGTGAAGGTACACAGTCATTTAAATGTAGTTAGTATCTAACCAGAAGTGCAAAGAGATTGTATTATTTACAGGTCAAGGTACAGCTATGACTGAATAGGTAATAGACAGTGATGCTAAGGATCTTAGAAAAATTATAGTGGATGTGTGCAGCAGAAAAGACAACCATGAATCATTTCTGATGAAACAACATTTTTACTAACTAAATGTGCATAAAATATTCTTTCACATAAGGAGATGCAAAGTTTTTCATGCGACTGTACACAGAAGCTGATACGTTAAGTTAAGTGGTGACTCTCTAAATTGCTTGTAGGTGTAAATGTGAGAGTGAATGGTTGTCTGTCTGTATATGTCCCTCTGTGTTGTACCTAACATAGACTGGACACCTGTACAGGGTGGACCCATTGACAGCAGCATCGTCATTGGTGGATTGGTGCATAACTGAACTAGCCCTTTTTAGCACCATTTGGAGAGCTTTATTGTGTGCCACCAGGTGCTAACACCCATCCCTGCAGGATTTCAGGTCAACCATCGCTAAGCGAAAATGCAGTAAAGGATTATGTAAAAAGATTAGCCAGTAAACTCAAATGCCTTCAGAGTACAGCAAAAACTATTTAATTGACCTCGTTGTTCCAATACTTTTGGGGGAAATTATATATCATTACGCAACTCATAATCATTCTCCTTGTTAAAACTGCACAACTGTTTATTTTTGTTTATCACCAGGGAATGTTCTATATCAAGCTTTTCAGATGCCTTTTAACTGGCATCTGGTCTTTTTTTAATTTCTTGTGACTGTAAAATCTTTTCCCTGTGCTCAGAATGTCAGGAGGCTTCTGGTTCTTGTCATTTTTATCTCCTGCACTTTCCACTCCTTACTCCATTTCCTCTCTCATTTGAAGCGAACAGAAACAAAGGCTTGTTGAAATAGGATTTAAAACTTTCAGTGGTGTGTGCCTGCTTTTCAAGTTTTGGAATGTGTCTCAGTAGGCCTGTCTCAGCTTGCTCTTCTTTCCAGATGCACACATTGTGATGAGTTTTGCATACTATTTGTGTCAGGTTTGGTTCAACCTGAGGGACCATAAGATATATGCCAGCTTTACTGACTTAAGACTGCTGCCGTGAGATTTATCTAGTACACTTTACCACACCCTCACCGCAGTGTTCAACAGTAAAAAAAAGCTCCCCTTTCTGTCATCTTCTTTTGTTTGCCTCACAGGTTGTGTATTTTGGAGATAGCATGAGGTCAGACATGTTCCCCGCCAGCAGCTTTGCAAAGTGGGAGACCGTGATGATAGTGGAGGAAATGGAGGGCGAGGGTGTCCCTAAGAGCGATGCAGCAATGTCCAACAAGGCCCAAGTTGAGCCACTGGAGAAAAAAGGAAAGTTTGAGGTAAGTTTACGGAAGCAGTTGTTTCCAATCATCCACTGTTTACTGTCTGACACAATCCTCAGCCCTGCTTTGTGACAGTGTTGTTGACAATGTTGACTCAGTGAAATACTATGACCTCTCCCTCACAGAGCAGGTGAAGACATTAACTAGCAGGGTGTTGTAATCCTGACAATTAAAAAGGGGTAAACGAAACACATAGGGCATTTTCACTGTGTGACCGCTATAAAAAGGAATTTCTCAAGGATTTTGTAACTTTGGGAGCATTCCAGCATGTCCAAGTAGTGGGAGACCTGAGGCAGAGCTGGAAGATGTTGCTCGAGAAATGGATACGTGGATTGCTTTGTTTGGCCTGCTGTCATTGCATCCCTATGGTGCATTGAACTTTGGATTTGCAAGCCCTTTGTTCTGTTGAAAAGATCTGACTTGAGATCACTGGACTGTGTTTTCTGAACTTCAGACTAGCAGAATTTAAAAATTTAAACTACCTGAACAAGGCCCCGGGTAAGGAATTAGCAACGCATACAAAGTAAATCAGCTGTTTGTCTGTGCCGTGAGCATAGGCCACAAACTAGTGCTGCCAGCAGTTATCTTATCTAATGTGCAGCCACTGAACAATACAGGGGATGAGTTGACAGCAAAGATCAAATATTTTAGTGCCTTCAAACAAAGCAAATGATAATGTTTTATGGGAATCTGGCTTAAAGAGGAAACAAGCTCATGATCCAGGCTGACAGGGCCATAAGCCTGTGGGTGGTGGACTGTGTTTTTGCATAGAGTGTGTACCTCTGACTATGAAGAGCAATGTTAAAGCTAAAAATAATAACAGACTCAGCACTTATTGTGGCATTCATTTTTGTAAACACATTTAAGAACTATGACCTTTGCACATCCTGTGTAATGTTCTGTGCAACTTAGTCTGGTGAAGGAAACATAACTAAAGTAGACACTGAGCTAAGTAGTAAGGTGTGAGGTAAGAGACAAAAAAAAAAAAATCACATCTCTTTATGGTGCGTTTGTTTTGGAGCAAGAACTATCTCAAGCCAAATTAGAAAAGCAGCTTAGTTTGCACAGTGTCAGAATATTCACTTCACTGTTGCTAAGAACAGGAAACAAACAAAAAAAAAAAAAAAAACAGTTTTGAAAAGATAGCATTTGTCATGTTAGATATACACATATCATATTAATATATCGAGCCAGATGGAAACAGCGAACACAGATAAAATCTTCATGATAATGAGAAAGATGAACGCGTCCTCTTCCTGTGGCTTACTTTTTTATTCATCAGCATTATCTGAAATACTTGATCGGATATCTTGTGCATGACTCATATGTTTTCATAAACTCGATATCCTGTTGTCGTGGCAACTGCTTCTCATCAGCTTCTTTTGCTTATGAAATGTATTGGTGCAGTATTAGTGATAATGCAATATGAAACAGGACTTATCAGAAATGATGATGATGATTTATTGTTTTTGTGAGAATAATAAGCTGCCCCTGCATTGCAGCTAGATTAAAGCCTCCCTATGTTCCACATGTTTTGGTTGGATTCCCACTTCTTTTAATCATGCCTGCACTTTCCTAAAAATGATTATTCACACTCACAATCACATACTTTGGTTTCTTTGTCAACTGTTTCAACAGCAGCAGGGCATGAAGTCACCCTCTGCTGCCTCCAACCAGTGGGGCTCTTACTTTGTTGATGTACATCGTAGTGGAGGAGGGGATGAGGAGATCCAGAAGCTAACCTGGTGCTGCCACTGCATTCACAAATACAGCACCATGGCCATCCCTAGTGTTGAGCACATAGCAGGTACAGTATGCGGAACAGGGGGGCACAGGAAAAACGGTGATAACATTACAGACCTGCAGTGGCTGCATGGATATTAGAAAAAGAAGATTCATATCATAATAATGACAAACTGCTTGATAATGCAACTTCATGTATGGAAAGTATATTAGAAGATAAAAACAGAGGAGTCAGTCACAATGAATGTATAAAAAAACAAGGCTCCACACACAAGGTAGTTACGAGTGACAAGACCAAGACATTGGCTAAAATAAGAAGGAGACAAATGAACTTGCATGATGTGACTGTATAAGAGTATGATGTGAGAAGAAATTAAAAAGATGAAGATTAAATGGATCATCCCAAGCAGATTCCTGGTTTATCCTGGACCAGAGCCTGGTTCTTGGCTTTGACTGATAGTGGAAATGTCCGAGGCTATGGAGTAAGCAGCTCAGTTTACGTGAAGGCTCATATGGAAGTCCATCCGGTGTTTTAACAGTACACATGATTCCAAGTATTTTCTTACCTTTCCTGTACAGATGGCAGTGGCAGTGCATTGGCTAGTGCAGCCTCAGAAAAGTTCTGGATTTAAAATTGTTGTCTTTCTATGTGGAGTTGTGCATGTACGTCCTGTACTTGCATTTCCTTCAGATACTTGAGTTACCTCTCAGCCCAATGAAATGCAGGTTAATTGCTGACTCCAAAGTGTCTGTAAAGGTATATGTAAATGTGAGAATGACTCTTTGTCCTTTTCTAAAAGTAAATTATAAAATGCTGTTTAATGAATTGTTATGTATCTACAACCTTCTCCACACTAAAATACCCAAACGTCTAATTCCCCTGCAGTAAATGGAAGTACGATAAAGTCTGAAATTGTTTTTAAGTGAAAAGCTGCCTGTCACCATTTGTTTGGACCTTGAAATAACATTTGTACGAAGCTTGATTTTCCACGTACACACTACAACAGCGAACTCGGGTTTTTTAGATTTATACACTGGTGGGACACCAGTTCTGAACAAAACAGAAAGAAAAAGATGCATTTGCAGACTGATACAGCTTAAAGTAAACATAGTCTACATGCCAGTTCTTTTGCCCAACATCAGCTGTGATTGGCTCAAACCCTCAGCCATCCTAAGAGGATAAGAGGTTCAGATAATAAATAGATGAATCATGTGGTAACTGCAACTGCAACCAATATGCGGTTGACTCTCCTGTTTGATCTTACTCTTTCTAGATCTGCCTCTGGATTACAAGTTCCCCAGGTTTTCCCCCGACAAGCCCTGCACCAATGGCTACTACCCGAGGCCCCCAGATTCTTTGCTGAAGAGGTGTGAGAGTCTGTAATAAAGAAGAAACCGTTATAAAAAAAAAAAAAAAAAAACCTCCCTTACCCCTCTGCCTCAGGAGAGGAATGTGCCTCCATTTTTGCCTGTAGTTTCCCACCTGTCCCCCTCCACCATCCATTGAGCACTGGAAGCATACACTTCTCACTCATTCAGAGAAACCATGTGAATGTAAGCCACATTATCTCTCTACATTTGAACGTCGTTTTGTGGTTTAGTGTATCGTACATGTGGAAATATGCCATAATATGTGTGCGTGTGTGTGTCTGCAAACAGTAACAGTAAGAGATGTGGTGTTTTAATGTGTGAAGGCCTCTTTTATTTTCTATGGTAGATTGGTTATAACATCCAACCTTTTTCTGAAATAAAGTGAACATTTTACCATTTCTTTTGCCACATTTTACCATATTTTGCCATGATTACCTCAAGAATGTCTACTGTAAGCAGAACACAGATGGTCACAGAATGTTCGTCTCTGAAAAGTCTTTGGAATTATAGTGTCAGTATTTCTTTATTACACTGTTAAGGTTAAGTCTTTTTTAAATATAGTTTTACTGTACACATTTTACTAACCTTCAAAGGGTTTAAGGTTTAATGTTTCCCTGTGCTAGTTTTGTGAAAGGTGTTAATTTTCAAAGAACTGGCATAAAGCTATCTTTTGTTTTGGCTGTTTCATAAAACAGAACTTTGGGAAACAATAATATTCATAATAATAATAATATTAATAATACAATGGATAAAGAAGTCTATGCTAGATGTTCTTTGTATTATTTTTTGTTCAACAGTGCCATGTGCTCTTCGAGTGATTGTGTAAAAAATTGGACAACTTGTGCTTCATTTATATGCATTACTAGATTGAGACATGCTTTAACCGACTTCTGAATGGTTATTTTGTCAGTGTGCAAAGACAAGTTTGTGCCATATTTAAGGAACACTAAGTTTTTGACAAATCTGTAAAACGTTTATCAGTTACTGCTACAGAAGATTGAAATCAGTTTTTCTCTGTGCATGCAGGAAGTGCTTAGCTTAGCATCAACGCCTGCTGCATGCTTCTTGCAAAAGATGGTGTGTGGGCCTGGCACTTGCAATGCTATTTTTCAAACTGCTTGACTGACTATTTACAAAGACCAAGAACATAAAAGCAAGAACTCAGCACATATGCTAAACTATGTACGGCACATTTTTGTCTTCAGCAGCCCATGTGCCACTGTTGGCGTATATGACAGTATGAACACAATAATTGTTGCAGACAGTTCATACTCACCTGCAGAGGAGTTTGCAGTCCTGTGCAAGCAAGTTCTACCCTTAAGACTTCTTAAGTGTTGTCTTGGTACCCAGCAAACGTGTCACTAGCACAAATATTTTTGTATTAAAATATTGGGATAAGACGCTTTTTTCACTTCTGTTTACTTTGCTTCTTATAATCTCGGAGTGGCCTCTCTCATTGATGCCATCCACAGCAGATTCAACATGCTGAATCAGCTGAAAAGCCAAAGACAGAGGTCCTACTAGTGCCAACGGTGTTGTATACACCACCACAGCTTGGGCAATAGATGCTCACTGACAACCTGCCATTGGCTTGGTGTTTCAGGGCCCTAAAACCTGAGTGGTTCCAATTGTACTCACTGTTTCTTGGATCGAGCCATGAGTCTGTTCAGAACTTATTAACATCCTGGTGTAATCATAGTAAAATGACAGTGCAGAAGGAGATTACAGAAACCATGTTCCAGGGGTGTCGCTTCTTCGAAAATTTAAACAAACTCAGCCAACAGCTTTACCGAGGTCCATTAATTGTCAATTTAAAGTGCCACATCCAAAATGGTTCCACTCTGGTTTCATCTATTGACCAATTTTGTACCCTAGTTTACTCAGATTCTGGCAATAGGCCATTAGATTTTTAACACACTCTTCACACACAAAAACACAGCAGCACACAGAGCTAGTACTGGTTTCAGTCTTCTCATCTGGCTTGGAGTAGGTCATTAAGAAAGAGGACTATCCGCATGTTAAAGGTTCCTTTGAGATGACCATCATCTCAAAGAGAATGCTTCCAACAGTGGAAGCAAAAAGCAGCTGTCAGCATGTGGTCATCCAAAGTGTATCACTTTACTTGTGCTTTCTGTGCAAGTGTTTTATGCATACACACCTGTAGTGATTGTAATCTACCTTTCTCATCTGACCTGGAATATTTGACATGTACGTTTGCCTTATGTTGAATTAATTTGTGGTGTTAAATTTTTGAAAACAGAGTGAGTTCAATTATGTGTTAAAGTGTGAAGTCAATGGTCAATGAAATAAAATGTTCTGCAATTTTCTTACAAAATGTTCTGTTCAACTTTTATTTGCCTTTTACTGAACACACTCAAAAATTTTGAGGTGAAGAGGGAAACAGGAAAGACATAAAGCTACAAGTGAAACATGCACATTTTTGCTCCACATTTACACCTGATTAACAAAATGGGAAAAGAAGCAACACTGCTTTTTTTTTTTTTTAGAGCTATTGTATGTATTTTATTTCAAACAAGCCACTGACCTGCTCCAAAGTATTTCTTTGTCACTGCTGTCCCTGATTTTGACTTTTGGACCCACCTTAAAGACTTTTATTTGATTTGATTTATTTATTTATTGGTTAAATCTGAGAACAAGTCAGAAGTCTTACTTTAAAGTTGAAATTCTCAGAAAAAAAAATCTAATCAATAAAGTTATTATTATTATGTTGTGTCCTATAGCTTCATTAGTCAGTTCCTCTAGGATTTCGTGGACATTTTAGCGGATGACAGTGTTAAGATGGTTCACAAACTGTTAGAGGATGCGTTGCCTTGATGTTGTTGATCATTTTCACTCTTTATGCCGTCACAATGTCATTAAATGTTTTTAATGTGTTGCCTAAACTGGTTTAAAAGGAATTAAACACACCAGTGTGTTTTGAATTTGCCACAAACCTGGAACAGCATCCTGTGGACAAACTAAAGCAGTTGGCCTCCTCAGTTACCGAGCTCTAAAATAGAGTTGTGAAAGGAAGCAATTCCTTAAAGCAAGTCCTTCAGTGCCTCTGTACTGCAGGTTGTAGAAGCGATGCGACAGTGTCCCATCGCTTTCTTTTAAATGTCGCTGGCATCAAATTAAAAATTTGTAAAGTTTTTGAAAAAACTACATTTCTCAGTTTTAACATTTGATATGTCGCCATTGTTTACAAGCAAACAGAAGGTTTCAAATCATTGGGTTTTCTTTTATCTAGATTTTCCACAACATCCACTGCTTTTTTGGAAATGGGGTTGTAGTCGAGCAACATTGGGAGCTGGGAAAAGCATTTCTCTGTGAAAGAAGTAGCCTTTACCTCAGTCACTATGACCTGTGTAACATAACTGAGTCATGTGTAACGTTTGCCAGCATGTTCATTCCAGAACATGTTATAGCAGCAAAGCCAATGAGTGAATAGAACAGAGGAAGTGATTGTTCATCTTTCTTTAAGTTGATGAATTTGAAGTTTCCGTTACTTTTAATCACTTCTGGAAACATTTCAGATACAACAAAGTAGCTGAAATGTTTCTACTTGAGAAATGTGAGACTGGACACACGTGTCCATTTCTGGGGGTGGGGGTGGGGTCATTGTATTGAAGGTTAACCAACAGAAGTCAGGAGGTGCTGAAACAAAGTCTGGTCCCACACTAGAGCCTCACACTGAAGACGTTCAGAGTTTTTCCTTCACAACCTGCAAACCCAGCAGAGAGGGAGGAGGGCGGCCACTTAATCCATTAGGTCTCCTTTAAGCCTTTCTCCCCTGCTGCCCCTCCTCATTCGCGAGCATGACACTCCCTCCGCACTCACACTTTCTTTTCCTCCGCTCTCGAACTGTGCTTCTTCCCTAATAATAAAAGAAAAACAGAAACTGTGGAGCACATTGATAATCTTTGGAAAACCCGGGGACGGGAGGAGCTGAGCGCAGCCCGGACGGATATGTGCGCCTTTGGGAGCACCGCTTCTGACAGGTAACGTAAAAAACGGTCTCCGCTCGACAGGAACAAGGCGGCTTTTGTGCACAGATGTGAATAATCAATCCCATCAATATTTGGCGTTAGTGCACAAAGGAACGATCACTTCCCCCGTTAGATGGTGAGGGAGTCTGAAGACGTCTCATTTCAGCCTAAAGACTGAGAGAAGCGAAAAGCCAAAGTTTGAACAAATCAGTCTTATTCTCGTGAAGCAGTGGGGGGAGGAGTTAAGTGTTGTGGGTAAAAACCATAATTATTTCTGGTGGTTCACTGCGAAACCTCTGCTCTTTTACTTTCTTCTGTGAGTGACAGTTTTATTTCTATGAACAAAACTTATTTCTTCACGTTAAACATGGAGCAGTACACATCTTGATTCAATTAGCTTTCTTTTTCCTATTTCTATAATGATATAATTTGTTTTTGTAAAAAAACTAAAATGTGACAGTTGTTAGTTCACAAACTTCGTACTTAAGTACAAAGACATAAAGGTACTACACTACAAGTAGGAATATAACTTAATATTCTTTACCCAATTTAAAGCTTGAAATTGTACTAAAGACAATGCTTTTTAAAAAGTGTTCTTTTCTGTGGCTTTTCTTTAAAATCATTCTTCACGTGTGACTGATGCTGTTGATAACATGAATGTACAAGCCTACTCCAGATTTCTTCCATGTGTGCTGCATAAATACGGTTTCTGCAGAAATCTACAATGTACAGAAGTTTAGTTCATGTACAGATTCAAGGAGAGAATCGCTTCGAAAACTAGATTTTGGTGTGGGGGGGAAAAAAAAGCTCAAATTTCATTTAATTTTTAATTGGATACACATCGGTGGAAGTCAACTTTTCGAAAGGAGAAAATATTTTACTTGTGTCCTGTAAAATGCAAACAAACTTTATGTAGCGTCCTGCCAAGTTGTTAATCAATCAGTATTTATCACTTAATTATTGTTCATATAAAGAATCTCGATGTGAACAGTAACTGGTGCAATATTTCCCTCGGAATTGTAGTGGAGTGACTGGATGGTGTTTTACCATATCTTTGAGTTTGATCCTTTAACTAAACCTGTCATATTGTGTTAATGTTAAGTCCAAATCTGTCTTCAGTAAAATATAGTTTGTCAGTGTGAATGTCTTTTTAAAAAAGGCGTCATAGGCTACAGCTTCCCTGTGATAATTGAGCCTGAGTGGTCTTGATGGTTTTGCCTTCTCGGTCGTCCTCCGGTTCACCACAGAGGAATGTGACCCCCCCCATAAGGTCAAATTTAAAAACTAACTTCAGTGCAAAAACCATTTTTACATACTTCCCTCATCAGTCAAACTCATCACAAACTACATATGCATTCTGGATGGCACACATCTATTAGAATGGACTCCAGTCTAGACAACGTTGAAATCACTGCCAAATGGTTTTCCATCAGGACTTTGCCCAAGGCTCCACTAAGGTCATGGAATTTACTCTTGTGTTAGAGCACAGACGTTGGGCCAACTGTTGTGTGAGGCACAGCAGTTTCGTTTAGAGCTTGTTTCAGTAAACCACAGCTCATTTTCGACCTCCAGGCCTACTCGCCTGGACATCTGGCTGTGCATGGCTAGACTTGTCCCACAGTAGCAACTCAGTAAGAAACCTTTGGAAGTGAATGTCCTGAATTTGTTGACTTTACTTAATAAATTAATGAATAAATCAATAAAATGTTTTAGAAAGGGGAAGCTCGGCAGTTTTTCATGCAACATGAGGAACTTAGAGACATAGCTATTATTAGTGGCAGGCACTGAATTTAACACAAACCTTTTTGTTATATAAAGAAACCAGTTAACATGCAAGTTTTATGTTTTAGTAATAAAAAAATTAGTTTATTTCACACACTTCTCATAATGGTTTGTAAGGTGATATTGCATGCAGAGTGTGTAACGCAACCTTAGATTTAAGTGTAACATGTAGTAATGACAGAAAGGTGTCGCTGAAGTTTTGTTGCTGTCAATGAAATAGAATTTTAAGCAAAGACAAAATGTGTGTTTTACTACCAACTTCTACTTAATCTGACAGTGCTGTGATTACTGAACTGTACTGCTTAGTAATGGCCTACATCAGTATGGAAAGCCTGCATCATCAGGCCTACAGCTGTATCTAATTACTTGAGGAATGCAGGGCTTTTGTAGGAAAAGGCTGTGCAGAATATTGGCCGCCTTTCTCAAATCCTTTTCTACCCTTCTCTGTTTTCTCTCAGCTGAGCTGCTTTGGCAATTTCGCCTACCTCTCTCTGATGAGACAATGACAACTCACACCCGTGGGGCCCCTACAGTCTTCTTCATAAGTCTGCTGTGGCCCCTGCTCGCCCTGGTGCTGGTGGTGGTGGTAGTGGCAGCAGAATTGGACCCCAGCGGAGGAATTCCCTTCATGGGAGGCAACTACGATGGGCATCCTATGTTGTACTTCAGCCAGGGAAATGTAGAGGAGCTACAGTATGCAGCTGCAGGGACTCATCGGGACATGGCGAAAAGGATCCGTGAGGCAGGGGAAGCCATGCTGGAGCACCCTGAGGAGTACCTGCCCCCCTGGAGCCCTGCAGAGTTCAGCGCTCGCTGGAACGAGGTGTATGGAAACAACCTGGGTGTGCTGTCCATGTTCTGCATGCTCTACCCTCACAGGGCCGGGGCCCTCGACCTGGCCAGGGACTACATGGAGAGGATGGCGGCTCAGCCTAGTTGGTAGATTTTCTGTCTTTTTATTATTTCATTTCTTCAATTAGAGCAACTGTCAGCGTATTGTTAAAAGTTCTCGCTTTGTTTTTCTTTTCACAGACAAAAATAGAAATTTATTGAGAGGTTACAGATGCGTCTGATCTCTTTTAACCCCCCTGTGCACATCAGCTGGGTATTAATGCTGCATCCTCACCCTCTTAGACTTTCTAACCTGTCGTGTCTTCAGCATGATATTATTTTTATGTGTGGGCTTCTTGTAACGATGCATTGTGATCTGATAGGTTTGTGGTTGAGAAAATATGTTTAGCAGATGTTTGCTTAGCATGCATCGCTGATGAAAGGAAATAAAATCTTCAGCTAGGAGCTGAATAGCAGACAGGGACTCAATCTACTGTGCTTTAATTGTTTCAGTGGACCAAGGCTCCTAAACATCACTTACTAGTCATATTTTATAATAATTGTTTTATTTTTTAATTGAATAGAAATGCCTTCACATGTCAAGGAATGTGTTTATATAAAATGTTTGATCAAAAATCTCGCAGAATTTGCTTGGTACACTGAGAGCAGGAGGCAACAAGAAGTAAAAAAGCAAAAGACTAAAACAAATCGCATGCTGGCAGCTTAAAAACTAAGTGACGAAATCTACTTGATATGCTACACCCCACAAAGAACAAGCTGGGATACACACACACACACACACACATATATATATATATATATATATATATATATATATATATATATATATATATATATATATATATATATATATATATATATATATATATATATATATATATATATATATATATATATATATGTGTGTGTGTGTATAGATAGATGGATACAGATAGAGAGATAGAAAGATAGATATGAATAGACATACCGACCGTAGATAGATTTTTTTTTTCAGAACAGTCATATTTCTTAGTTTTTACATGTCTTTTGTGTTTCCATTTAGGTTTTGTATGATTTCCAAACATTTCCTTCTCTTTTCCAGAGAACCACTGCTACAGTAATGGAGCATCAGCAATATGCTGTGTCTGAGTATGATCTGCACTCTGTAAGAATGTGTTTCCATTATATAATTCATTCTATGTTGCTTAGCAAGTGTGAACATTTGTTCCCTTTATATGGAACTGGTGGATTAGTGAATTTAACAGTGACATTGTGAACTGGTTGAACAGAGCTGCAAAACACCTGACACAAGAAAACATATTCCATTAGTCTTGTTTTTTACATGGTGATGGATTCAATCCTTGCTGAGCTGTATGTTAAAGACATCAACATCATATTTTGTTCAGGAGAAAGAAATCCAACAAATGAAATGAGTAAAAAACAGTACACATGAGTTCATTTTAATATATTTTACTGTAGACACACCAATCTGTACTCATCCCTCTACTTGTAACTTCTCTAATTAGCTGCTGAGTCATTCTGGGTTGAGATTTTAGCTTTAGACTGTGATGTTAGCAGCAGTAGGACAGACAAATGTGTTAGTTTTGAACTTAATGTCAGTTGGGAGACAATCCTCTCTCTTACCGGTACCACCATCCTCTCCTCCCCCATGTGGGAAGGGAGGGGAGTCTAGCAGCTTAATCTCTCGGGTTCTGCTGCATGGCTGCTGTGTCGGCATACCCCCCTCACACCCCCCAGCCACTTAACAGGAGGAAGGGATTTTCTAACGGCTCATTTCTGGGGGTTTAGACATCGTGGTATTCGGGTATTAGGACAGTTTGCAAGACATTTTTCACGGTATCAGAATGTGCGCCATAATGCAGAGATGAGAAGCCACTGAGCACATGTTTTCATGTCTAAGAACATACTGTGAGTTTTCTCCTTGGCCGCACTTTTATTATGGTCACTGAACCTCTGAGGGTTTCTGCAGAGTGGCTCCAGGAATCAGTTAGCTGTGGTATTCATGACCTTCAATTATGTCTGCAACAACCCCACGAACCATGTTCCAATGGGGAACTTCTACTTTGTGGCATACTGATGGCTGCTCCTTTATTTTTTCCTTCTTGCACAGTCTGTGCATTCACACAGAAGGAAGATATTGTGTGCTTTGGCACAATTCAGCACTCCAACAATCACTCAGCAGTAATTTGGCAACAGATACCATATGTGCAAACTGCAAAATACAGAAACTTTTGAATTCTTTAAGTGTTCACTTTCCTGAGCAGACAGGAACTGATTTCCAAATACACCTCAGCTGCTACTTTAGTGGAAACAGTGTATTACTGAATTTAAGGATGATAATGTTTTTTTGTGAGAGAGCTATAAGTGTCCTTCAAGTCAAATACACATTTCTACCCATGTGGCAACAAACAATAATAAAGTTGTATAAATCCCAGAGTTATGAAAAGCTGAGGTGAAGCCACTGTTCAGTTCAGTTTTGTCTATTTATACAAAACCATTTCAGAAGAAAAAAGATCAAGGAAGTTTACATAGTAGGTTTAAGGCTTTAAGGAGAGAAAATAACTTCGATTTCACTAGTCTAACTACATTTCAGATATATAAAACTTTTATCTAAAAAAGGATATGTGTGGCCATTTTAATAGCTAAACTGGATACATATTACCGATATCTGTAATTTACTTCCTAGTTTACTACCTAATTATCTGCAGTAGAGTATGACAGGCATCCTGCATTGAAATAAAGTAATGTTTGCATCAAGTAAAAATTGATGCCCTCAAAATATTATACAGTACTGTATATGTATACTGATGAATCAAAGCAAAATAACATGAAATGGCATTTGCATTATCTTTTTATGAACATGTGACCTGTCCAGTGCAGCATTGACCAAACACAGACACAGACACAGGTGACATGTGCATTCAAAAGTGTTAGCAGCAGCTGTGTTCTGGTAATGACCAGCCTACAGATACTTAATTCCTTGCACCATATTGATCTGTTCATATTTATGTTATGTAGCTGCACATATCACACTGTGTAGAAGGTGCAAAATGAAGTTGTCAAAGCTGACAGGATGCACACGCAGCCTATATTTCAAGTTCTTCTTCTTCTGTTTCATTGTTTTCTTTTTTCTCCTCTTCTTTGTCATATTTGCTTCTTTTTTTCTTCATTTTTAAAATTCACTTCGTCTTCATCATCTTCATTATTTTCTTCATTTCTTATTCTTTTTATTATTCTTCTATTTCTCCGCCTCTTTATCCTGATTCTCCTCCTGTTTGTGAACAAGGTGTGTGTTCAAACACCTTGTTGGTAATTGGCTGCATTTTGTTTCCTGAAATTAACCCAGTTACAAGTTTTTCCCTTTTTAAAAAACTCAATTCAACTCAATTCAACTTTATATATTATTTTATATAGCACCAATTCACAATCAATACTATAAAGATGTATAGAGAGAACCCAACAATTCCCCTTGAACAAGACATAGGCAACAGTGGAGAGGAAAAACTCCCTTTAACGGAAGAAACCTCCAGCAGAACCAGGCTCAGGGTGGACGACCATCTGCCTCGACCGGTTGGAGTGAGTGGAAAGTGAAGAGAGAAAAGAACAGAGCAACAAAAAGCAACAACAAAACATCAGGCAGGTTGGTAGGACCAGTAGCTGCACACTGGAAACGCACAGCTTTAAAGCCGAGGACACCTGCAGAAAGGGACAGAGAAGAAGAAGATGGCCTCAGTGAACAGCTGTGAGAATGGAGATGTCATCATGATGCTCAGTTAGATCTCAGCAGAAGCCCAGTGCATGCTGTTGTATATCGGTGTTACTGTCTAAGTGGTAACACAGAAGTTTGGTTCATCATCACGTCTGAATGTGTGCTGTGCTGTGAGGGATTGCAGCAGGACTTTTTTTAACAATAGTAACACTTTTACAGAAGTCAGCATTCTTCGATCGTGCTGCACATGCTGCACTTTTTATGTCTCTCTAATGGTGCAGCTGTATTTGCGGTGTAAAATGCTACTTAGCATCTTAATTTTGCCTTTAGTCTGATGTTTTACAGCTATGTTTAGGCTAATTATGGTTTCTAGTTCATGGCTTAGCATTTTCCAGGGTTGGGTTTAAAGAGTGAACATTTCACACCTGTTTACCATTGCGTGTGTTGTGTTTAAAGATCCACATGTGTTTGCTTTGCCTTCAGTCTTGTGTTGTGTGTGTTGCAGGCTGGTCAAAGATGCCCCCTGGGATGAAGTTCCTCTGGCGCATTCTTTAGTGGGCTTTGCCACCGCTTACGACTTCCTGTACGAGTACCTGAACAAGGGCCAGCAGGAGCGTTTTCTGCAGGTGATCGGCAATGCGTCACGGCTGATGTACGAGAAGTCCTATGTCCGAGGTTGGGGGTTTCAGTACCTGCACAACCACCAGCCCACCAACTGTGTGGCTCTGCTCACAGGGAGCCTGGTTTACATGACTCAAGGTTAGTAATTCAAGGCTTTGGAGGGTGGCTGGGTTTGTCATCAGTGCAGGTCTTATGGATGTTGGTTGGCCATAAGTATTTATGGTCCTTAGAGAATGATTTTCAGTGTTTTCAATGACCCTCTGACCACCAGTGAACCTAAATTCCCACTTCACAATCCAAAAACTCTCATGTGTCTCTGGTGTGAGGTTTCCTGTTTTGTTTCTGTTTGTTTTTTTTATAACTTATCTTCACTTCACCAGTGAACTTGTGGTAAAATATGTGTTCTCAGTGAAAGGGTTAAAAAATGCAGCTCAGCTAAAGGAATTTTATTAGTGTGGGTTTCACTGAGGAGGTTTAGACTCACATGGTCTGAAGTCTCTTTCAGGATTTCCCCTTATTCCAAGGTACAGTTATGAGAGGAGCACTGTACAGAATCATAATTTTTTAAATGAAAGCCAGATTAAATATATGAAGTGGTGGCTTACAACAGTAGCTTTCTTACTAGTTTGCACAAATCCTAGCAGACGCCTGTAGCAGCTTTGTTAAAAGGGTTTAGTGATGGATGTAGCAGCTTCCTGGGAACTGTTTGCTTTGCTTTTTAAAGAGCTGCCAGACCTACTCTGTGAATTGGCTTCCTTTCGCAACCATCTAGTTTTAGCATTTAACCTAATTTTATTTTGTTGACTTGATTCGCTACCTCACTTACAAAAGTATACTGCTTTCATGGTTGATTGCACCATTGTTTCCCGGAGCTTTAAGCTGCATTTCATGGTCCATAGGCAGATGGAATTTGCTCAGTTTTCTTCTAAAATAGAAAATATGAATTTTATATCCTGGACTACAAACTCAAAATAAAGTGGTGTTTGAAACTGCATGAACCCTTGGAATGTTCTCTGTTTATGCAGAAATATGACCTAGAGCATGATCAAATTTTCAGACAAGCCCTAGAATTAGCACACTGTTGTTGTTCACCAGCTGCAAGGGCCAGGTTTTGCCTCGGGGGTGTTTCCCTCAGCAGTAATAAATCTGTTTATAAATTACTAAGCACTTATTTTACATTTTTTAAACCTTACTTATTCACAAAAACAGTAAGGTGCCTTTGGGTTGTATAGGTTTCTTTTCTGTGGAGACAATGTTCACTAAACAAGGTCATTGGATTTTTCAACTACAAATATCTCCCCAATCATTCTAGAACCATCCCTCAAATTGAGCTATGCAAGTCACCATGTGAAGCTTGCTGTGTGTTTTAGTTTAGTTTAAGTTTCAAAGACTATTCCACACTGTGCTCTTAGTGGGATCTTTGCTGGTCAACCACTTCAGTTTTGCATGTGATATGATATTGTTCATTACATTCTGCCCATGTTATAAAATCTTAGCATGATAGTATTGTTTTCCACCTACAACCCAATTCCAAAAAAGTTGGGAAGAGTGTAAGACGTCAATAAAAACTGAATGCAATGATTTCCAAATCTCACCAAGCAATATTTCATTCACAATAAAACATAAACAACATATCAGGTTCTGTATTGTAAGCTGCATCCCAACCTGTTTATTTTATCAGTAGAATATTAAAATCACCTGCTATAATCTTAGTAATTATTAGATCAATGCATTTTTATGTATATGAAGCAGTTGATGTTTTGTTTCACAAGAAACTGATGCATTAATTTGTTCTGCTTGATCAATGAATAACTGGTGTTAACAGTGTGATCAAGACAGAAATATAAAAACAAAATTATTTAGTAATGAGTCATCACTTTTGATCCATTTTACACCACTGAGTTGGATACAGAGTGAATAATGGTAATATATGGCATGTGATTAAAACATGAAGGAAAGGTGCATATTAGTCCACTGATAATAGGTGATTATTTAGTATTAAAGTGAACAGCATAACTGTTGGACTTATTGTGTTTAGTGTTATTACTTTGAGGAAGGTCACTATAGCATCTTAAAGCCGACATGGTAAATGTTCTGCACTTATAAAGCACTTTTCTACCTATCAGCACTCTATCAGCACTTTACACTGCTTCTTATTCAGCCATTCACACTCACAATCACACACACTCATACACTGATGGGGGAGCTGCTATGCAGCTGGCCAACGCTCACCGGGGGCAACTTAGTTGGGGTTCAGTGTCTTGCTCAAGGACACTTCGACATGTGACCGGAGGAGCCAGAGATTGGACCAACAACTGTGAGATTGGTGGAAGACTGCGCTACCTTCCTGCGCCACAGTCGCCCCTCTGCTCTGAAGTGCAGCCCAGGCCTTTGTTAGCTCTGCTGAAGCTGTGTTTGTGTAAATGTGGTCTTTGTGCAGAACTTCAGGTTTGATGGTAGATACCTGTTCCCTGTCCAAACTAAACACTTGGTGGAGACAGGCAACACCTTCCAACAGCTACGCAACCAGTTACCACTGATGTCCCCAGGATTCCTCAGTGAACTGTGGCTACAGTGTTTGTGTGGTTTCTTGTTATCATAGTGAACTTTGTGTGTGTGCGTATACATGGTGTAGTGGGACATATAGCAGTGTCATGTTTTCTATAGCCATGACAAAATGTCAGGTGTGGAATGTGTGTGTAGTAACAGAAAAAGGTTTTCTTCGCCGTAAGACAGTGTAACATTCGTTCAGCTAGTTACATTCAAACTCATTCACACCAAACTGTTTAAAACCCATTAGGCCATTAATAAGCTGCAGGTTAAATTGAATCTGCTCGACAGTACCACGCAACATTAACTACACTTCACAAAAATCATAAACCTAGTGTTTACTGAGTGGGATTCTGTTAATTAAGATTCAGTGCTGTTTAATGAGGGGTTCACATCTAACTGAAAAGAAGCCAAAGCCAGTCCCATGTACAGAAACACAACTGAAAAACATAACAGAAATTGGAAGTCATTGTCACGATTCGCATTTTTAATTTAGCATGTGTTTAATGTCGTATGCCCTTCCTGACACAACCCTCTGTATTTATCCAGACCTGGGACTGGCACAAGAAGACACTGTCTTGTTGCAAGGGGACACATAACAGAAGTGGTTATTCCATCATTTTTGCCTGTGAAAAGTTTGCTATCACTAGATCGAAATTTGGAAGGACTCAGTATCTCAGACTGTATTTAACCTGTGACACCATCTTACTTTGCTGTTTTCCAGGTTACCTTCAGGAGGCCTATCTGTGGACCAAGCAGGTCCTGTCCATTATGGAGAAGTCCATGGTCCTTCTGCAGGATGTGACGGATGGCTCCCTGTATGAAGGAGTGGCCTATGGGACCTACACCAGTCGCTCCCTCTTCCAGTACATGTTCCTGGTGCAGCGTCATTTCGCCATCAGCCACTTTGACCATCCCTGGCTCCTTAAACACTTTGCCTTCCTCTACAGGACAATCCTGCCTGGTAACTGCCACATCAATGACTGGAACCCCCACAATTGTTTACTTTTTAAAAAGCTTTGAATTGTATGTGAAATGTTTGTGAATATGCTGCCAAACAAGTCAATAGTGTGTAAGTAAGTGTTTACTTCACTGTGACTGGCAGATCAGATTAGGCATGAAAATGACCTCAGGCTGCCACACTGGAGAGTGGCTTCTCCTCTTAACTGATATGGGTATGCATGCGTGTAGTTATTACCTTCCTGAATGCCTTTCAATGCTGGAAGTGGGCTGAGGGCTGCAGGGATCTGTGGTGAGCTGTAGGTTTTGTCTGAAGGTCTGAGGGAGGTCCCTAGGTCAAGCTCAGACATTTCACAGCCCACTGCCAACACTTTCTTTATGGAGAATGAGTGGTAATACTGCACTCAGAAAGCCCCTGTAATTACAGAGCCTCAGAGCCACACTAGCAGACTACGCTCTCTATCAGACACCATATTAAAATGGCCAAAACTTTAGAACCACCTCTTCATCTAATGCACTCCAGTACAACTCCACTATCCAATATGTCGTCAAGTATAAACAGAGTAGAATTAGCAGGTTAATTAATAGGTGTAACATGTTATTCACAGGCTGAGGTTTCACTGCACTATTGTATTTGATGGGTCATGTATATGGACACAGTGTTAGTTTAGCTTAATATTGGTTCTAGATCTCATGGGAAATTTTAGTGTACTGTAGATCTTGATGTCAAGGTTTCTTTTCCAATAGAGGCTTGAGAACAAATTACTCATATACAGTACTGCAACTCACATACAGGATCACATTTCATTCACCCAAAGAATTTCCACTAACACACACACACAGGACAACAATAACTAAAACAATTCCAATTATTGGAAATATAAGTTAATATATATATAAATATAAGCTTTCTCCTAATTTTGAGTTGGTATGAGGAACCAGTCTGTCCTGTGATCTGGGGTGATGGTTATGAGCAACTGTCTGCTGTTTAAGTGTATACTGAACAATGAATTGTTTTGAAATTCAGTTTAAAATTACAACTTTCTAACTGCAACGCTACAATTTTCTTTTCAAAATTTGCAGTTAAATTTCTATTCCTAGTAGGACGAGCCTTTATGACTGAAATTATATAATGCAATGATTATAAAAATGTACCACAATGCCACTGGTAAAAAACTTGAAAGATGGCCAAGCAGAAAGGGGAAGACACAAAGTTCCTGAACACAGGATTTAGTCATGGAGGAGATGCTGAACAAGTGGCAGGCTGCCTTCACAAACATACGTTAGCCACATTGCAATGCCAGAGCAGGAAAATGGATATTTAAAAAGTCACATGCTAAACTGCGATATTTCAGGGAATTAGGGAACAATTACACTGCTTTCAGTTAAACTGTCCCTACACTACCAGCTGACTGGACACACCTGATTCAGGTAATGAGCAATGGGTAGTGCAGGGATAGTTGAAAAACAAGCAGGGCTGTGGACCTCGAGGAGCATGCGTTGCCCACTTCTGATGTGTCCACAGATAAGTTGTACAGAGCTGTTTGTGTGAACAGTTTATTACAAAAGCTTTCACTCTTTTGACAAACGGAGCAGCTGACTTTCAGGGGGTATTCCAGCGGAACTTTCTAACTAGGAACTTCTGAGTACATGTGGCATGTACCAGTATTTATTTAACAAAGGATTTGTCTTTTCATTTCAGCTTGTTGTTGCAAATAGATCTGTAGATCAATAGAGTTTTGCCAAACCCTGTAAATTCGTTGAACATGTTCTTTGTTTAGCAAGTTCCCACTTAATAGAATCTTTAGAATATTGATGACCACTGGCCAAAAACTGCATATGTAGCATTTGATTTTACCCATTTACCTCTTATGTCTTTCCACTCTTTCACCAGGATTTCAGAGGACTGTAGCCATTGCAGACTCCAATTACAACTGGTTCTATGGGCCAGAGAGCCAGCTGGTCTTCTTGGACCGCTACGTGTTGCGTAATGGCAGTGGAAACTGGCTGGCAAATCTAATTCATCAAAACAGGGTGATGGAAGGGGCAGGGCAGCCTGGCAAGGGGCAGCGATGGTGTACTCTCCATACAGAGTTCATTTGGTAAGACGCTGAATTTAGTTTCCCTGGGTAAATATTTTAAACTGTTTTTTCACTCAGTAAAGCTATTGATGATTCAGTTTGCACTTCTTATTGTTCAAATTTCTGGCAGCTGTAGCTCAGTTGGTAAGGCATTTGTCCACGGACCACAGGGTCAGTGGTTCGATCCCCCGTCCCGGCTATATGTCGAAGTGTCTCTGGGCAAGACACTAAACAGCCCATTCCCATCCCCAGCTGTGCAGTGCCGGTCCAAGCCCGGTAGAATTTGGGGAGGGTTGTGTCAGGAAGGGCATCTGGCGTAAAAACTGTGCCAAAATCAGCATGCAGACAATGATCCGCTGTGGCGAACCTGAACTCACGGGATAAGCTGAAAGGACAAAAAAAAAAAAAAACATTTGTTCAAATTTCTAAAATACAAAGACTTACATTATTTTCAATTATTCATCTTGTCCACTCCCATTTAGTTATGTTCAGTTCTTCTCTATTTGTAGCAGATGCAGAAAGAATGACTTGGCCTTCAGTTGTGTGTTTAGAGCATAATGGCATCTTATAACATTACTATTTTCCACAATGATATACAGCTGTTCAAATGTTCTAATGTCCTTGATAAATAAATCAGGTAGAAAATTGACTGTCAAAACTCAACTTGAAGTCCTGCTTCATTCCCTAACTGAGGGGAAAGGCATCATAACAAATATCTAGGTTGTTTATGGTGTCAGTAGATGAGGTAAGGTGATAAAAAGTCAAGAAGTCAACCGCAAAATGTGTCATCACAACCTACCGTCTGGATTGATGATGCCTTCAGATTGATGAGAATATTTATCAGTAAATTTTATTTCAGAACCTTGTGTATATGTATCGAAATGTACACAGCATTTCCTGCATCTGATTTATGGTCTCATCGTATTCTCCAGGTATGATCCAAGCCTGATCCCCAAGCCCCCATCAGATTTTGGAACATCCAAGCTTCACTACTTTGAGGACTGGGGTGTGGTCACATATGGCAGCGCTTTACCCGCGAACACTAATCGAACCTTTGTCTCCTTCAAGTCGGGGAAGCTTGGAGGACGAGCCATCTTTGACATTGTTCACAAAAACAAGTACAAAGAGTGGATCAAAGGATGGAGGAATTTCAACGCAGGCCACGAACACCCAGACCAGAATACTTTCACTTTTGCACCCAATGGTGTCCCATTCATCACAGAGGCACTATACGGGCCCAAGTACACTTTATTGAACAATGCAGTCTTGTTTGGTTCAGCTGTCTCAGGGAGCTGTTTTAAGCCTTGGGCTGGACAGGTCACAGAAGCCTGCGACTCAAAGTGGTTGAAGTACAAAATGGGGCTCGCAGGTGATGCCCAGGGCAAAGTAGAAGCTGCTATGGAGAGAGAGGGAATGGTCTTCATCCGTGGGGAGGGACATTCTGCATATAATCCCGAGCTAAAGATTAGGAACTTTCAGAGGAACCTGCTCCTTCTTCACCCACAGCTCCTACTCCTTGTGGATCACATCCACATTGATCCTGATAGCCCAACCTGGGCCATGAGTGCCTTCTTTCACAACACAGAGCTGCCATTCCAGGACACAAAAGTAGACGGTGTTTATGGAGCATTTATATCACATGGAAAGGACAAATATAAGATGTTCTGGATGGATGACCTAGGCCACAGTAACAAAGGAGTTCTGGGTTACTGGAATTATCCTCGTGGATACCCATATAATGGCTCAAACTATATGAACGTCACAATGCCACTGAGGTATCCTCATACAAGGGTGGCTTATATATTTTTTGGACCGGGTGTGGATGTACAGAGCTTCAGCTTGCGTGGTGATGACCAGAGAGTGGATATTTACCTGGCCACCAAAGACCACACTTACACCGTTTACCTGCTGACTGGAGAGCTGACAAGCAAGCCTCTGTTCTCCATGGTGCTGCTTGACCAAAAGAAAATTGTTTTCGAGAAGGCAGCAGCTGTGGTGGACAGCTCACCAGAAGAAGTAGAGGAGTACGTCAATGTGATGGAGGACAACCTCCAGCATGTCAAGCCCGTCTTCCAGCAGATGGAGAGACACATTCTTAGCCAAGTTCTGAACACTGCCAGCTTCCGTAAGACAGCAGAGCGTCTCCTCCAGTTCTCTGACAAAAAGAGGTCTGGGGAGATTATTGAGAAGATGTTTGCCATGTCCAACAAACACGGCAAGGGTAAAGGGGGGAAAAAGGAGAGTCTACCTGACATTTTTACACCTATTGAAGTGAATGAGAAGAGGGAAAGACAGAGGACTTCAAAGCGTACATATGAGGACAGCCCAGAAGAGGGAGATGCAGAATCACGGGCTTTCATAGATTATACAGACAGCCGCAAAAACAGAAAGGGCGGCTTCGTCAAGGGCCGCAGATTCAACATGGTGGCCACAGCAGGGAGTGAGGGTCTCCCGAACACCACCTCCTACATCAGACTCTTCCTCCTGCTCAACACTGCCACATTCTTTTTGCTGCTGGCTGTGTTGCTGACTCGGTTCCAGAGGGGTCGAAGCTTGCACACGCAGAGGTGTTTCTACACCATCCTTTTAATTGACTGCTTCATCTTACTGTACCTCTACTCGTCCTGCTCACACACACAGTGTTAACATCAAGAGTGGGTGAGGGGTAATCAAAGTACAAATCATACAACATCTTGTTCATGTGTGAAATAAATACACCCCACACCTCAGTCTGAGCCGGATTTTACAGCAGAATGTTATTAGGCCATTATTAGAATGAATCACAAAGATTTCAAGAAAAAATTATATTTAGACCAAAGTTGTAGTGTTATAAGAATAAAGTTGTAACTTTAAAGATAGAAGTTTAAATGTTATGAGATAAACTATTATTTTACCCAAAAATATGACAATTAAAAAGAAAATGACAATTTTCCAAATGAAAGAGACTTCTTAAAGATTTTATTTTCAAATTTCCAAATATCATTTTTCATGTAATTCTCAATTTAACATGAACAGTATGTGAAATAGGAGGCGTGGCTAGGATTATGCAGCCTGCTGATTGGTCCTGCAGCAGTCTGGAGATCCGAGTCAGGACATCGAACGAGTCAGAAGCGTCCTCACCGGAGAAAGTTAATTTCAGTAAGGGGTCAGCACACACAGGAGGCACAACATGATAAAAAAATTTATGCTGAGAGAAACATCAAAGCCCTGCATCAAAAAAAAAACATTATCGAAACTTGCTTTCAATCCTCCCAACAATTTGGGAACAGAGCAATGTGCTCCACGCTTGGACACATAATCCTGTGAGGTAGGTATAAGGTACAAAAGAGATATACATTTGCAGACCATTTCCATATTCATTAATCCCTGACGAATCATATACAATATCATATACAATTTTTTTCAAGCATAAGGCATTTTGAAAATTTTATTTTCCTAATAAAAATATTTTTTTATTTGGAAAGTGCTATTTTTTTATTTATTTTGTTTTTGGTTGAAATAATCCTTCATAATTAAGTCATTAATATACAGGAGAATATTTTAACAATAAAGCCATAATATTGCAAAATGAGATTATTGCACCGATTTATGTTTTAGTTTTATATCAGCCTTTGTGTGTCAAATGAGGGACGCAAGTGACCTGGAATCATAGACTTTGTCTGTAAACACCTTGCTCTCATAGATTTTAGTACAGTGAAATTAAACCAATTAAAAAAATTACAAGTTGTTATTTTCCCCAAATTATAACTTTATAATGTTAGGAATGTTATTTTTATAATATCACTTTTGTTCTTGCAATGATTTTTATTAACTGGATATTATGACTTTAAATTCAAATCTGGGTATTTTAATTCTTAATGTCTTTTTTATAACGTGGCTTTATTAAAAACGTGTCTATTCTTAATTAAATATTAGTTTTTCTACTCAAGGCAGTCTTCATAATTTAAAAATCATTTGAAATTTTGCAAAACTATGATTTTTATTCTCTATGAAACTAATTCCAAATAGGAACTGATGAATTGTTGAGATGTAACTGCACCACCTCTGATGTGATGAGCTTGTATGCAGTTTTAGAACCGAACCTGTGTCAAGTTTGGTATTTTTAGTGTTCAGAGGTTCTGCCTTGCATCAAAGATCCCAAGGTTAGTCACTATGAAGCAATCACCACAGCTGTACTTGATATTTGTCCTGACTACATACTTCAGAAATGCGTAATTCAAATGTATATATGTGAAAGCAAGATATATTTTTTGGACTTCTTTTTTTACCATTTGTAAATACAACTACTGCATAGACATGCATTCATTGCATGTTGTGTCTAGTGAATGTGTGAACTAAGAACTGTAGGTAAAATGGATTGATAGTGAGCACTGCAACCTTTTCTAACACACAAATGAAGAAAAGATCACCAACAAACCCAACTTTGAAACATTACAGAACACACCACCTCATTTGTAGTGGACAATAAAAATCCATTCCAAGACATTTAAACACAAGATGAGATGAATGATGGCTGGATAGTAATTCAGGTGGGTTGATGTGTGTCCTCGCTCATTACCCGACCTGAATAGAAACTTGAACATAGTAGCACATTTCCTACCATGACAAGTTGCAGTGTCAGCTGTTAAAAGAGGCTGTGATATTCAGAATTTTACCAATATAAAGATATTATATAGATATGTATATCAGTTGTTAATGTTAATGACAGCAGCATTCAATTGCAACAATTAATGAAACTAATCCGCTGTGAATTCTGTGCAATTTAAAAACTCAGTAAGTCGTTGCAACTTGCATAAGAGGTTTTCAGAAAAGCTGTCACAAAATCAGGCATTTTAGGCTGAAACAATCAC
Source organism: Channa maculata (assembly GCA_020496755.1). NCBI lineage: Eukaryota > Metazoa > Chordata > Actinopteri > Anabantiformes > Channidae > Channa > Channa maculata. The sequence goes on along the minus strand of CM035616.1, from coordinate 21,414,678 downwards.
AAAAACATCCCCAAAATCCTGGAGGGACTGTTCTATGTTCATTTCAACAAATAACTTAATACAGCTATGTGACAGTTTATATTAACAGAATGTAACTGAATTTAATGTTTTCTATTCTTCTGGTTTGGGGGGGAGTATTTGTATTTAAAGGGAAGTGTGCTTCCTTCTGCTTTCTCAATATTAAAATATCTCTCTGCTTCTAACTGAAAAACTCCTCTAAATGATATCAAGTGGAGATTTCATTTCAGATGACATAATTTAGTGGCTCATACTAGATATTGTGTTGGTCGACCTGTTTCTCCAAAAAGGTCCACCAGATGATGTCATATGGAGGAGTTTTTTTTTAAAGGAAAGATATGTTAATGTAGGGACTAATGACTAATTAGTCAAGGACAGTGTACTCCAAAAACTAGAAGCAAGGAAAATGGGCAAGGTTGTCTTTCAAATGTCTTTTTAATTGCACTGGATGACAGACTCAGTTGTGAGAGGTTTATGAAGCACCAAGTCAAATATATCAGAGCCTATGGTCGCTCAATTGTCCTAATGACTTGTGTGTTGATGTAGGTTTGCAAATCAAAAACATGTTTCTTATAAAAAGTGGTTTTAGTTTACTTGTTGTGTACAGCATCCAAGAGACTCCTACATGTGTGTGTTTTCTATGTTTCTGATGCTTACCTGTGTCACATTGGTGAATCTTTTCCAAGAATTTGCTTGGCCTTTACTTATTTGCAGTTTACTTTAAATGCTACTGCTAGCAGATTTGTGCCATTTCTGGGGGGTTTGGCTTATCTTTAAGTTGATGCTGTTTTTTTTCTCTGATTCAATTCAAAGGTCCAACAAGGGTCATGAACAGACTTTTGAACAGCCCCACAATAAGCCCAAAATTAAGTAATTTCAAAGACATATCTTTTTAAAAATTTATACTGAAATTTATACTAAACGATATACTTATACTGTAGTTCTTAAATAGTCATTTATTTAGAGTCATTTTACTAAACAACTGGACTGTAGTTTTAGCAAGCATTATTCCAACAGAAGGAAACAGTATATTTGTTTGGGACTACTTTAAGTGGTGGATTCATCTACAAATGCTGACATTTGGGGCTACAAAATGTGAAATGGAGTCAAAATAATCTATAATGTGCTTGTTTATACACGTTTATAGCTAATGAATCTGTTTCTAATACTGTAATTTGTTAGCAGCAGTATGACTCTATTTTGTAGAGGAATCGGGGTTTGGACTTCTCCTTCTTAGTAGGATACATTTGTTCCTAGTTTGGGTCTGCACATGAGATTTCAGAAACTTTATATCACCAGCTTTTCCCTTTGTAGTATTGACTTCTGGAATAATATACATAGAAATACTACAATAAGCTAAAATGGTTATTAAGCACAGCACTAATGCAGTAGTCATGACTGGCTGAGAGATATTTGTTTTGTCATAAACATGCCCTTAATTCTGTTTTTGGTAAATGATTCATTGGTAAAAAAGTGGCCCCATTCTAATCAAATCTGTCCTGAATGCACAGCATCTGTAGCAAAAAGACATTTTCTCAGGTTAAGAAGTTGAGTGAAGAGCTTCTGAACAGTGGCAGGTTGTATTTATTTACTGAAGATACTGGTGAACATCTGCTGTGACTCCAATATGACCCGGTCTACACACTTGTCTGTGCTACTGCCTTCTCGCCTCACATGCATCAGCAAGCTTCAGAGCTGTCTCATCCAAAGCAAGTTAATGAGAATGGACAGAAATGATAAACAGTCATCAAATGTCCCTCCATGTAAGGACCCAGACAGAGATCAGCTGTATCAACTGTATTTCTATCATCAATCTCAGAATAAATTCATTTTCACAGCAGATTTGTTGTTGTGTTTATTATTACAATATTAAACAAACAAACAAAAAAATGTTAACTGTTTAAATTTTCACTGAAAGAATCCAGCTCACTGACATAGATCAATCAGCTCCTAACTCAACCTACTTCACTTAGTGAGGAAAATGAGAAGAACATCTTGCCATCATTCTTCTTCTCAGAAAAATGCTGTGGCTTGTTTTGTTATGACTGAGCAGATAATGTCTTCCAGATGTGCTCCATACTGCTTCCTTATAGAAAAGTGGCCTTTGTTGTCTGGCCTCTTGAAACATTTGGAGGTGGAAGTGAAACAATTTTTTTTTTTTACTTTGTTTTACTGAAAAACTAAACCCTTCTGACACAAACCTCATGTTTTTTTATTTAAACTTGCACTGATCGAAAATGAACTCTTGCAGGAGGTCAGACATTTTTTCGTACTGAATATATTTGAAAATGAATACTACCCTCTGCTGGCCACGGAACAGCTCTGCTTGCTTTACACTGTTATTATTATTGTTGTGTAACAATAATTGTACATGTCAAAAACTAAAAAGCATTAAAACTATACTTCCTTTTGAAATGATCATTTCATCTATACTTTTAATATGACATTTTACCACAGCCTAATCAGTTCAAACTAATTCAAACAGCGGACAATACTACTGATCTTTTACTCCAGTTGGATTTTACTAATAAAGTAGATGTTTTATATGTTGGTATTGGTACTTTTACTTATAGAAGTATCTGAAAAATCTATACTGTATATATGATAGCCATTTGCTTTTTTCATGCTTTGAATCACTACTGGTTTCCCAAGAAAATGTAAAAATAAAGCTTATGAAGATATTCTGATTCGAATTCTGATAAATCGTACCACGTCTGCTTTTTCTCGTATTTATCTTTAAACAGGGAAATGTAAAAAAGTGCATTTGTATATTGTATATATTATTGTATTTGTACCAGCAGACACACAATGAAAAAATCTCTCGGGTAATTGTGTTTATGAGACGTTACATAAAGTAAAAACCAACCACAAAGTGTCGCTACAATTTTTTGGCTTTCGCCTTTCGCTGTGAAATGAACCTTCTCGTTCACCGTCGATAGTTTGAATAAACTTTATTGTATACTGCTTTCGCAGCCCTGTGAAACATGGGGGCACGCGTTGCGCGAATGTTTAGAAATTTCAACCTAGAAAACCGTGTACTCCGAGAAATCTCCAAGGAGAAGCCGAGAGTAGCACCCCGACATGCGGTCAATCTTCCGAGGTCCGACGGTAGCTCTGGAGGTGAGAGTGTGACAGCTCCGTTCACTGATGTAACTGTCTTTTAGGGGTCATGGCAGGTTAATTCCTCACTCTTATTAATGACAGAGGCTCCTCACGGACAGTGTCCCTCATGTGTGTACGCTGTGTGTTTCAGCAGCGGAGCCCGTGAACCAGAAGAACGACCCGCTGCTCGCCCTTCTCAAGTCTGTGTACGTGGAGTCGACAGATCCAGCAGCAGCACAGGTCAGAGAGGTAGGAACCATTGGATGAGCGTTATTAGGTCACAGCGTTTGCTAAGCCTGAGCTATTACTGCTACTTTACTTAAATCTGGCTAATTTAAATCAAACACGAGAGAAACTAAACAGGTTACTATATGTAGACCCAGCAAGCATGGAATAGTATTTTCTGTTTATTTAAAGTTAAATACATTTAAAGCATAAATGATTTTACAAGCCAAAAACTGCCTAACAAGCTAGAAATTGTACACATCTCACATACTACAATATGATAAATAGTAATTGGTCTGCATTTAAGCTATATTGAGCCTTACTGCTTCCTAGGTACACAAAGCACTTCATATGTTGCTTCTCACTCAACCATTCACACACACTTAGACACTGATGATTGCATCTGTCATGCAAGGTGCTTTCTTGACACACTGGAATAAAACCTGGGATTCAGTGTAGTCAGCCTTTAGACAAAAGGAGCCAAGAATAAAACCCTGCAATTGGTGGTCGACCTCGTAACCTACCCCTGAACAGCCACCGGTGTCATGTTTGACATAGCCATTTATCCTTCTTTTCAAGAACCACTTACCTATTTCCAAACTGTGTGGGTGTGTGCACACTGTTTCTTACTGGGCAGTTAGTTTAATATGATTGATGTGGCCAAAAAAAAAAAAAAAAGAGCTGAGGACAACAAAGGAATCAAGAGGTAATCCTCTGTAGGGTTGGTACTTACATTACCGCTCCTTTCACAATAACATCAGCTGACCAATTCCTAATGTTGTTCTAAGAATAAGCAAGAGTCCCTAAAAGCCACAAATATTTGCAGCCCATTTTATGGAATATTTAGTTTAGATCAAATTTTTGGAATGACTGGGAAATCCTTTTTATGTAATGTTACATATTTAAAGTTGCAGTGTGTAACATTGTTCACACATTATTTAAATAGAAATATGATTCAACGCTTAATGTGGAGAGTTGCTGTCAAAGCCACAGCACTTGGGAGCAGTGTAGATCTATTCCGTTTCAAAATCACTGCGAGTTAGTCTTGTCATACTGACCAGTCAAAGGAGACCAAATTATACATTTTTGTATCATTCTTATATATTTTAATATGATAACCATGACTATCTGAAGTCTTGTGCAGAGTGTGGTGCAGCATAATGAGCAAAGTAAAGCTGTTTAGAAGCAGTTTGGCAGAGCAGAGAAGATTGATTCCGCTAGTGCTTTTGGTAGCACACTAACTTTAATTAAAGAGTTAAGTTTTCAAATGTTCTTACTCTTGGTGCTTCCACAGACATCAAAGGAACTGACAGTGGGGAGTCGAGTGGGGCGCCGTCCTCTCAGGTTCAGTTTACCAGGGGACCCATTTGGGCTGGTGGAACTCACCGATGTTCCTAAAGGCAAACTGACCATTGCTGAGGCTCTGAAGGCCCTTAGCAGTCACCAGCATCAGCCTAAGACGTGGACACCGGAAACGATCGCTCAGGAATTTTCACTGGACTTAAAAGACACCAGAGCTCTACTAGAGTTCTTCACCCCCTTCCAGGTTAAGATAATACCACCCAAGACTAAAAATGTCAAGCAAATAAAGGATTCTTAGACTGGATTGTTGGCAACACCAATTACTAGCAGATTCGTAAACAGTGTATTGACATTGGGGGTTGATGTAATTGGAACTGAAGGCAGATTTACTCAAGCTTGAGGGCTGGACACAGTGGGAGGGTTGCTTCATATACACATTTTGTTTTAACAATCTCTTTGACGGTTAAGATAATTGAAATATTGAAATAATACAAAAGTATTCAACATTTTGGTAAACATGATTTATTAGCTCAGTACCAATCATTTGAGATGAAAAGAAAATCAATCTCATGTTTTACTCCCAGTGCACAGCTGGTTTTAGCTTGTGGTCAGTGTAGCTTAGCAGTTAGCATATAACTGGAGGAAGAGGGGAAACTTGGCTCTGTTTAAATTTGCTAATCCTGATTAAACAAACATATACTGTTTGTTTAATCTGTACACCTTAATGTGATGGCTGGTGTCAGGGTGAGGTTTCCAGGTTCGGCACCATGTTGCAACTGTATATATATTCAACAAGTAACAGAATCATAGAGGAGTTAAACCACTGACCCTGCAGCTTATGGACATTTGCGCTACCGCTGAATTAGTGGCTAACTATGTATAATTCAACCCAACAATATATAAACTAGTAATATTTAGCTCTACTTTGGCCAGCTACAGTACTGCAATAATTTAATCCTTGGTAAAGGGCCACTGAATGCAGGATGGTTGCACAACTGGTTATAATTCCTCTGTGTCTTTTCTCTAATGTATTTATCTCACTTTTGGAAAGAAAGTAGTTGAGTAGAGTTGATTATTTCCAAAAGGAACCACTCTGTCATTATGTAAAAGACAGCAGGCTGCTGTATGTGTATTTGTCCAGTATAGATATGTTTTTATTTATTACAACATATAGACATCAACATCAACATACTGTTTTCCTTTTACTTTTTGTATGTGATATATGTCTGGTAACCTAAACACTGAGCATGTGTTTCTTACAAGGTCATCAAAGGTCACAAAAATGGGGGGAATATTCCACTCAGGTGTTGGTGTCCATACATGTCAGACAGACGTTACTGTCGCTCCACTCAGGGTTCCCCTGGCACATTTCTATGCACTGAACAAAGATAATTGGGTCTGTAGTAAACAGAGGCATTGCTTTGCTCAATTTATTTAATTCTAATATTTATTGCATATTGTAGTGGTTGCCAAGTAGTGGGTTGTGAAAAAAATTATACCTAATGAGCCATACATTTTCTGCTTAACGCTCTACACATAATGCCCCATTATGTGTATTATAATCTTGTGTGCAGAATGCAGAGGAAAACAAAAATGATGACTTCAGGATAGATCTGAATACGTATTGACCAGTATCACTGTTGATATAATCAGTTGAAAAAAAGTGAAATATTTATGTAAACTTAAAACCTTTAATTTCTGGATGAAGTGAAAAGCCTGATAGAAAAGTTTTGTAAATCTGCTAAATTAGTTTGTTACGCACTTACTGTCAAAGTCGACGGATGCCGCTTGTCCCTTCAGTGGTGCCACAGGGAACGTTTCCCACACAGCTGATATCAGTGGAGTTGTGTTTTTTCAGTTTTAATGTGGAAGTTGGGAAACATTTATTAATATGTCTTACGAAGCAGCCAGTTGTGATTTTTTTAGGTGAAGAAGTAATTGTGTTGAAACAACATGCAAACTATATCTGAATGGTGAAAATGATCTTGTGGCATTTGCACCAATTTGCTGCATATACGCACACTTTTTGAAAATAAAATGAACTTATTTTACATGTTTTATTCAACTGAGAGTCAATGATTCATGCACTGTACCCACTGTTATCAGTGTTGTGAATTCATATTATAATAATTGTCATAGCCTAGCTGAATATTAAACAAACAGTAAACAATATCTTGATATCACTGAGCTTACTTTTACAATAATATCGTCTTTTCGTCATCACCACTGACCACACACACTGACATGTGCCCAAAAAAGCATTTCCTTCAACGGAACCACGCCCATTTCCCTTCCATGCTTGGCCTACAATTGGCCGACGTAGGAAATGGAAGAGAAGTCCAAGAGAAGAAAGTCCACTTTTGCCCATGTAAGTGGCTTTTGTGGGTGTCAGTTATCACTGAATACAAACCTGCATCAAAGTCGTCGGAGATTGTGCGAATCCTGCCGGAAGCTGCGCTGCTCGACCGTCAGAATAAAACACTTATAAAACACAATAAGTAAAGAGACTGCGTAGAATTGATTTAATTTTTTAAATAAACATGCGGATCATTGTCCGCATGTTAGTTTGGCACAGTTTTTACGCCGGATGCCCTTCCTGACGCAAACCTCCCCTACTGGCACTGCACAGCTGGGGATGGGAATGGGCTGTTAGGGGTTCAGTGTCTTGCCTAGAGACACTTCGACATATAGCCAGGGCCACAGGGATCAAACCACTGACCCTGTGCTCCATGGGCGACTGCCTTTACCAACTGAGCTACAGCCGCCCGTATATTGTGACAAATATATGTTGAATGGTATATATGATTTATTGGAGGGTGTTAATAACAATTAAATCCAGGCTACACCAAATAGTAGAATATGTTTCTCTTTTATCAGTACATACTAAAGAATAAGGCACAGTGGAAGTTATTAAATGTGGCAAATACCCTGCACATTTTTTAACAGTAGGTTGGAAAATATTACAATTCTTACAGAACTGGCTCTTCATGGATATTCACATAAAATCTGGACTGCTAATGAAAAATAGCCTTTTGGCTAGTTCTGGTAGATTGGTTGAAATGCTTATTGATGTACACTGTCCCTGCCAACTAAACCAATAAATAAAATAGAAAAATAAAATTAAATAGCTTATTTATAAGATCTTTATACCCTAGCATTAGGTACATGGACGGTATAACGTTTGAAAGAACAACTTTTTGTATGACAATTATTCTGAAAGTCCAAAAAGGAAGTAGCTTTGGTACCACTCGTTTTGCCGGAGGTGGCTAACAGTGAGTGTAATTCCTACCAGTGGCGATCTTTTGGCTACACACTGGAGGTAGGCTGTACATTTGGTGCTGGAGGATGGCCCGCTAACATCTCAGTTAAGGGGGGAAACTGGTCTACAGGCAGCTGGAAACACGAGCTTAATATTAAGGTTTACTAATATACAAACGTGGAAAATCAGTGCAGAGTCGCTGGTGCTGCTCTGGAAACAAAGCGAGACGAACCAAATGCGGATTCCACTCTGTGTCCAGCTTCATGTGTGTAGGTGGTGGCAGCAGCAGCGGCTGTCGCACTCTTGAGCAAACACACAGCTACGGGACTACACTTTGAAAAAAGCATCGCTGGCCTCCCTCTTCGGTGAAACTACTGTTTCATGTCTTGACTACGGCGAGGAGGAGAAAGCATTCGGGAGGAGGGATGCACAGCTTGGAGGACTGAGCTTCAGCACTTCACCATGGGAGAATGAAGCAGGTAAGATCCGTGAAGTCAGCGAGTCACTACACACATCACGAATCTCGTTATCTTAGAAATGTTAAACTCTGAACTGTGGGCTGTTGGTTATAAACACCGACTGCACTGGTCGTCCACGAAGATGTAAACTCCCCACGGACTCTCCACGAACAACTGTTTGTCGCCTCAACCATTTTGGTTGCACACACACACACACACACACACACACACAAACACAAACAGTCGAGAACGATCGAGGCTTCTCCAAATTAGTACGAGGTTTTAACATTTAGAGTAATTTTCAGAATATCTCTGAGCATGTCTCGCATGTTTTCGAATCTGCTGTTGAAATGCTTGGGTGTGATTTGCCTTCTGAATGGAATTTAGTCTGAATCATCATCATCATCATCATCATCATCATCATCATCATCACCCGTCTAACACATGGCCACCAGATAGCATTTGATAAATATTAACATGGGTTTACATGTTTCAGTGGCTAACAAAACACACCCAAAATATATAAAAAGGCTATAGGCTAATTGCAATAGTAATAATACAATTAATAGTATATTAAAGAAGATTAAATGCTACTCAAACATTATTTTAAGTATTTTTTTACCAAATTGTCACAAATCAAATTTGAATGTCTCTTCAAAAAGTTATGTAAAATGTATTTAGACATTAGTCTATCCCAGCTGCCATAGCGTGAGAGTCAGGGTACAACCTGGACAGGTCTCCAGTCTATTTCAGGACCAACACAGAGACCTACACAGACAACCATTCACATTCCCAATTCACACCTAAGGGCACCAGTTAACCTGTCTTTGGACCGTGGCAGGAAACCCACACAAGCATGAAGAGAACCTGTGAAATACATGCAGAAAGGCAGCAGCCAGCTGTGAGCCAGCAGCTGAACAGCTGGGTTGCTGCTGAAGCTGGTAATGTCAGAGGAGTCATAGCTGTCTTGGTTGACTTCCTCAGTAGCCTCCTTCTTGCAGAGTCATTTAATTTTTAAGGACACATTCCTCCCATAGCTTAATGATGATTTTATTGTGTTCCATGAGATATGTATTTAGTAGGAAATGTTCTTGAATACATCTCCTGACTTGTGCTTTGCAATAATCCTTTCACATTTGATTGGAGTGTTCTTCTGTCTTCATGATGTAGATTTTGGCCTGAATACTGATTCACCAGTTACCAGACTTGCCAGAAACAGGAGTATTTATACTAAAATACAACCTTTAAACACATTTGCTGCACTTAGATGATTTAAATGTGACTTTAGAAACACGTTGGCTGCCCAGGTGATGATTTAGTTGACTTCATTTGAAGGGGTTGAATGTTTTTACTTGGAATTGTTTTTAGTTTGACATTAGTCTTTTTTTTTTTTTTGTACATTTTTGTCAAAAAAGCCAAATTTAAACAGAATTTAATGGGATTAAAAGAATTAAAAGTGAAAATGTCAAGGGGGTGTGTGTGCTCTTTTCTATATTCACTGTAACTGTACTATGACAGTGTATATTTTGTGTTAATATATTACTTTAATAATAATAATATGGTCTAATTTTGGTTTGTTGCATTGTTTAATATGCAGAAACCATGTCATTTAAATGCATGGAGAGTATTTATCAGTGCACTCTGAATTAAATAGGTTACGTGCTGACAGGTTGTAAATGTTTTCGCATACTCCATCAATGACGTCGTAAGCAGATTTCCAGTGTACTTTCCAGTTCAAGACATGCTTAAAGAGTCCCAAAGCCATTGTTTCGAACTGTCCCCAGTCTTTCAGAACGCCAAGTACCCAATCATCTGTTTGTACTGCAGGTTTACTTGATTGCTTGGAGGCTGAAGAGGCTATTTTAGCGTTTGAGGTCACACCGCCCTAAAAGAATAGAAAAAAGATATGGCATTACAGCACAGGAAGAGTGCTGCACAGTATGTTCTGTCTTGTGGTCCACAAGGCTCCTGTGCTGTGTATGGTTAAGAAGTGCATGGAGCAGGAAGTAAACCTGTTTCCTGTTTGCTCTCATTCAGCAGGCCTTCATTGTCTTGCATTGCTGTTACCAGCCTTTTTATTTCTTTACTTTTTCACTCCTCAGTGTCTTGTAGACATTTAACAATATCACCTGTTGCATGGCCACATATCTAGGTATCCAAGCAGCAGCCAGCCTGTGTTTTTGCATTGCTACATAAAGGATGACATACACTGATCTTGTAATAATTGACTAACATTGTCTCTGCTTAATTTTTACAACCACATAAGACTAAAATTAAGGGGAGCATTCTTTTCTCCGGCACATTATTATTAGACATTTGCCACTTAGCCACTGTAAATGATACCAGTCAGTCTGAGAAAACATGGCCAGTGTTTATACAAGTGATAAGGTTTTTTATTGCAGTATTTGACTTGTCTCCAGTTGAACACTGGCTGTTGGTTACTGGCAGTAGTTAAGAAAAGCATTTTAGCACAAGTTCTTTTCACATTTTAGGCAGAGAGAAACATTTCTTTTTGATAAATCCTTTCCCCCTTCATATTCATAATTTGGTTGATATATTTTAGGAGACATACTCTTTTCCTATCTGTAATGAGAACATTATTAGCGCTTTTATTTCTGAGTATTAGATACAGATTTTTCTAAAATAACAATGTGCTATAAAAACCTTCTGTTTTGGTGAAATCTGTTAGCTGTAGTTTTGAGCTGTGGTGAGAGACAGGCCATATGTTTCCCTCTGTTTCCAGTCATAATGCTAAGCTGGTGAAACCCTTTTCTCCTAAATGCGTACGCACACTTGTGATTTCATTGATTTCATTTCACTCTCAAAAAACAAAGTGAAGCACAACATGCTGAACTTTTCCTACATCCAAATCTGAATTATAGATAACTTGCCAAAGTCATTTAGTTTTCCAACTCCGTTTTGAGCACTAAATATTCATGACTACTCTGCATAAATACCAAGCACAAGATGGGTGTGTGTGCCCACCACAAGTACCACAAGTACTAAACAGATTATTTTCCTTTTACTTAAAATACAAATGTGCTTTTGTCACCATCTCTTATGGCAGCATAAGTGAAGACCCCCTTGTCACTGTGGTACATTTTTGTTTAGGATGGCTGGGTTACTTGGCACCATAAACCTACCTTCCATGTCAAAGTAAAAGGGTCTAATTTAATTTTAGTTCCAAGGGTTATTCTGAAGGAAACTATGTCAATCATCTTTAGTTTCTGTGCATTCATTCTGTGCATTTTTTTTCTGTATGTCTTAGGGTCTCGCAGCCATGAAGACACCCCCATGTTGCATTGAGCTGGGAATACCATCCACATCACCATGTTCTCCGTGAGCTGATGGGCAACTATGCCTCCTTGCCCTGGGGAAGGATGGTTCATTCCACTACAGTTCCCCTAAAGGAGGCAGGGGAATTTAACGCCAGTCTGCACCTTGTTATGAGGCTGCTGAACTTTTCTGAGAAGCCACAGATGGAAAACCTCTCCATTGAAAATCTTACCCTGATCTCCCAGTCACCCCTGGCACTGCTCACACCAACAACGACAGCACCAGAGAGTGTGCAAGGTGTCAGCTTACCTCTGCAGATCTTCTTTTGTTTCGCCATGGTTGTCATCCTGCTGGTGGCCTTGTTGGGAAACATGGTGGTGTGCCTGATGGTGTACCAGAGATCCGCCATGCGCTCGGCAATTAACATCCTCCTGGCAAGTTTGGCGTTTGCAGACATGATGCTGGCCATCCTGAACATGCCGTTTGCACTGGTTACTGTGGTGACCACCAAGTGGATTTTCAGAGAGGTTTTCTGTCGGATGTCAGCAATGCTCTTTTGGTTCTTTGTGATGGAGGGTGTGGCTATACTGCTTATAATAAGCATAGATCGTTTTCTTATCATTGTCCATAAGCAAGATAAGCTGAGTCCACAGAGAGCTAAAGTGCTTATAGTGGTCACATGGGGACTGTCTTTCATTTTCTCCTTTCCTCTGGCTGTTGGTTCACCTCCCCTACAGATCCCTCCCAGGGCTCCTCAGTGTGTATTTGGCTACAGCACTGCTCATGGTTACCAAGCTTATGTACTCATACTGTTAGTAGTCTTCTTCTTCATGCCCTTCATGGTCATGCTCTACACATTTATGGCAATCCTGAACACAATCCGCCACAACGCTATCCGCATTCACAGCCATCCAGACAGCATCTGTCTGAGCCAGGCCAGCAAACTGGGCCTGCTGAGCCTCCAAAGGCCCTTCCAAATGAATATAGACATGAGCTTCAAGACCCGTGCCTTCACCACCATCCTCATCCTCTTCTCTGTGTTTACAGTGTGTTGGGCTCCCTTCACTGCCTATAGTTTGGTAACTACCTTTAACAATGGGTTCTACTACAAAGACAGCTTTTTTCAAATCAGTACATGGGTCCTGTGGTTGTGCTACCTCAAGTCAGCTCTCAACCCTCTCATTTACTACTGGCGGATAAAAAAATTCCGCGATGCCTGCGTTGATCTGATGCCTAAGTACTTTAAGTTTCTTCCTCAGCTGCCAGGCAACACAAAGAGGCGCATACAGCCGAGTGCAGTCTACGTGTGTGGAGAGCATCGCTCTGTGGTTTAAGGAAACAATGCACTCTCAAACACCCTCACATAAATCGCTAAAAACACATCTTTACATAATATATTTGCAAAGCACTGCAAAATGGTTTATAATACTTAATGCTAGAATTTTACAACTTTTAAATAGGGCTGGGTATTCAAATTGGTTTAATACTAATTTTGATAGGGCTGGACCTGAATATTCACGTATTCAGATATTCATTCATTGGCTAGATATTTACTTTTCAATTTTGGTATTCAGATTATTTTGTTATAATTTTTTTGGTCCTAGTTTAAAATAGCATTTACAATTTTCAGTGTTGGGCTCGTTCCTAAAAAATATAATATATAATTCATTACTTGTTACTCTGTTCAAAATGAATATTACTTTACTCTGTGAAAAGTAACTAGCTGGAATATTTTCGAAGGGTTAGGGTCTGAAAGATGGAGTGTCAATAGTGGAAATTGGCAACATTTCATCCATCACAAGCTTGATGAGTTCTTTGTTGCTTGTTGTAGCTGCTATCAATTACTAAACCCACTTACAACTATATGTTCAGGTCCACTAATCTCACTCACTTCTCTCTTAAAGTGTCAGAAAAATGGATCTGGTTGAGTCACTGATGCTAATGTGCCTGAATTATTTTACACATTCGCACATTGTAATTATTAGTTACATATGCAAAACAAATGTTTACGGCGTAGGCGGCAGATATTTTTGTCAGTCAGCTGACGTGAGCACAGAAATTGGCTGGTGCTCCTAAATAAAAAATGTCAATGTCGATTAGTTGGTCGACAACTAAAGGGAATCCAACAGAATTTTGGTAAAATGCATAGTAAATTATAATGATGGGCTAACACCAAAAGCCAAAATATGGTGGCAGATTAAATCAGGATTATCCATCTTAAAATATTCTAAACTTAAGGATTGCCTGCTAGTCTTTTCTGGTTTTCTGTGTATAAATGGAATTTAGCCAGGTTTCATTTTTTCAAGAAAGCATGGAATTACCACATGATGACAAGTTGTGTACAGTGTGTGGCAGGGTGATTGGAATGCAGTCAGAAGCTGTGGAAATGCTGTTGGGCTTTGAATGTTGTATCACATCATCCACCAAATTATTATTTGATCAAAACTGCCTTCTGGAAATTGGACTGACATTCATGTGCTTGATGGTTTTTGATAATGTTGATACAGACACAATATAGTCAGTAATCTAAGGTATTGTGATACAATACCTGGTTCTAGGTTATCACAACAGCTTCAGATTTTAAAAGGTCTAACCTAAATCCAGTACTAAATTTCTTTACCTACTCTGAGTCTATCAAATGTTTGTACCAAAGAGGCTGTAGCTCAGGTCTGTAACGCGATGCAGATCCACGTTGTTAATGCTCTATAAAGATTTGTGAAGTATTGACTGATTAGGCGTGAGATGCACTTCCTGAACATAAGAGAACGTTTTAGTTTTTATGCGTTAACCAAAAATATCCCTACACTTTAACTTAACTCTTTAAACTCTGGAGGTACAAATTAGACTCCAGCAGGTTGCCACAGTCTAGGTAATAATAATAATGGAAAACAATGGATAAAAGTTGAGTCAGGGTCTATATTTTGCTTGAGTCCTAAGCTTTGAAACCACCTTAATGTTTACTGTATGGGTGACATTTTTTTTCACTGAGGTTGAGAAATTCATGCATGTGCATGTGAGAATTTTAGAAGGTCATAGGATATTTATCCTGTCAAAGGCAACTGGACTCAGTGTGTGGAAAAACAATCAAAGAGGCGAACCCACAATTTTTATTTCATTGTGATCTGGGCTGTTTTAATACATTTTGGCAGTACCGAAAGTTGGTACGTAATAAACATGGCTAATAAAAAAAGTTAAGGGACCAATGGATGGCTTGATAAGATCCAAATCATGGTTGGAGTTTAAGCTTGCTGTCTAGATCACAGTTCAAGTGCAGTTGCCTTTGAGTTTATAGATTCTATTCATTCAGGTCATTGTACTGTATATCAAGAAGTACAACTCTAAGCTGGTTCTTCTTTCTCAGACAAGTACAGGGAGAAATCCAATGCAGTCAGGCACTCAGCTCCACCAGCAGCTTCAGAAATTTTGTCTGGATAATGGAATTTTTAAGATACTAGTCCAACTACAGTTTGTGAGTCTTGTTTCCAATATTAGAATAATAGTCATTCAGATACTGAAGTGTTTAAATATTAAATGTTTAAAGCCATATATAAGCTGTTTGTCTCAATACAGTCTAAAATTGTCAAAATTATTTTCAATAATTAGAGACAGTATGAGTGAACGCATACATGAACAGTATGTGGCTGTTTGATACTAGGTTTAACAAGCATATTTCTTTAAATTGGATACCCAGTCCTACTTAGACCAGAATGCAGTGCAGCAACACAACATTTCAGAAATGTTTTTTATTCAAGTGGTCACAGCCCATTCTTTTTTTTTTTTTTTTTTGAGGGTGATCCAGTGTCATTCTGGCTAATAAAAGAAACCTTTAAGTTAAAATTCGACTGAAGGAAACAATAAATGTCAAATTAAACACTATAATTCCTGGAATGCACTGAATGGCACATATGATGAGAAAATATCCACTGATAACTTTTTCCTGCAATAATGTGCTAAGAAGTCAGGCACTGCTGGGATTGTCTTGACCATATGTCTTTTCTTGCCACTGGAATCTGGAGTTGTGGTGAAAGGACAGTTTGTTTTAGCTGCGTAGAAGTTGTTTTACAAGGCATGTAAATTAACTGCTTCAGTGGAGTTTGAATGTGGTCAGAATGTGGCCAAGACACATTTGAACATGTGTATTTCTATTTAAATGTTTTGATGTGCCTATTGATTAGTTCCTTTGCCAGTCAGAATGCTGCTATATCTGGTGAAAATGTGCAATTTCAGTGTAAAAACTGCTGAATGTAATAAAGAAATAGAGATTTCTTACCTTGGTAAACTGTCCTGTGTGGGCTTTTTGTTCCTATGATTTGGATTAGATTCTATACAATGTCTCCTACTCTTAGCATATCTGAATCCATAAAACCACAAAAATGACACAGCCTACATGAGTTTTGTTACTGACCATGGTCCGTCCTTTTTGGCCTTTGGCCACATCCAGCAGGATGTTCCATGTCACAAAGGTAAAATCTCAATATCGTTTATGACAATAGGTTCACTGTACTCAAATGGTCTCCACAGTTACCAATTCTCTGTCCAATAGAGGAGACAAAGGACGTCTGATCTGGTATTCGCTAGTTATATCTAATAAAGTAGCTGGTGAGTGTATATGTAAGGCAGCATGTTAAGAGACCATTGTTGATGTGATGCCTCTGTGCATTAATTATCCTCCTCCCAATGTGTCGCCTGTGTATTTCACTCAGGGATTTCACTTCCTGTCATTGTCTCTACTGAATGCTTTTGGGAGGGTGACATACACCCGCTGTGCATTTGTGTATTACTCCTCTATATGATGCTTTCCACCAAGCCTCCTTTCACTTTGACCAGGCCTGACAGTCATGGCTGAGACAGTGTTGTGCATTGCAGCTGATAATAGAAATGCCAGGGAGCTGTAATATCTGCTGAGCCTGACAACCAGCCTCAAGTCTGTTTACAGTCTCACAGTTGACTTTGCTGTCAGGAAGTGTTAGCTCAGACTGGTGCTTACAATGTCTTGCATCACTGATGTTGATATCTATATCTATGTCTATATATCTATATATATTTTTTTGTTTGTTTGTTTTGTTTACTTTTTTTGTCCTTTCAGTTTATCCCGTGCGTTCAGGTTCGCCACAGCGGATCATTGTCTGCATGTTGATTTGGCAGATTTTACCTTTCCTGACGCAACCCTCCCCAATTTCTACCAGGCTTGGACCGGCACTGCTGGGGATGGTAATGGTGTTGGGTGTGTGTTGCCCAGAGATACTTCTGTTTCTAATGAAAGCATCTTCATTGGCCAATATCACATTTCTAATATGTGTAAGAAAGAGGCACATACCTTAAACACACTGAAGAACACAAGAACATAGTCTCAGCATGTTAAATTACACTCACTGGATACTTTATTAGGTACCTGTACAATCCAATACAGCAGCTTTGCCATGAATTCTACTTTTTCAATGTTATCAGTTCTCAGTGTTTAAGTGGAAACTTTGAAAAAGGTAATAATTCAACTTTATGTTTATCATTGAGGTCACAGCGGGGTGGAGTTCTGGAGTTCTGGAGTGCATTATAAAAATAGGTGGTTCTAATGTTTTGCCCACACTATTTAAAAAGAATGAGGCGGCCACAACCTTAGAACCATCTCATATTATTCTCCAGTGCGTGTATGTTTGCAATATGTAATGTGTAAACTCTCTATTCTGGCAAAGATCAGTAAAATGCAGCAGGCAATGTTGTGCTAGGAAACCTTGAGTCCTGGCAAGTGGATGCTACTTTGAAACCACTTAAACATTGTTGCAGACCAAGGACACCCCTTTATGCAACTGAATTCCCTGATGGCAGGGGCCACCTTCAGCATTATAATTTACACAGAGGAAAAATGGTCAGAAATGATTTGAGGAGCAGGACAAAGAGCTGAAGCTGTTGCATTGGCCTTCTAACTCCCAGGAACTTAATCTGATTGAGCGTCTGTGTGCTGTGCTGAAAAATAGGTCAGGTGCTTGGAGGTCCCACCTCCCTACTTACAAGACTCAGGATATGCTGCTAACACCTTGATGCCAGACCCCAGAGGACACCTCCAGTGTTGTAGAGGCTGTTAGAAATGCATGCTGGTCTCTCTCCTGCACTGTTTACAAATTAGCTGCCAAAGCTGATTTGGCAAAAGGGGGGAACCTACAGGCTGATTGGTGCATGTTTTAATTCCAAAAATTATAATGTGATTTACTTGCTATGTAGCTTGTGAAGTGAATTACCAGGGATCAATAATGTCTTTTGTTTTATTAAGAAGAGTCATTAAACTAATGACTAGTAAATGTATAAAACATGTACAACACATAGTGGAACAAAATACATGAAGTAGAAATACCTCAAACTGTACTTTTTACCACTATAGTAGAGCCACATTAGGTAGAAGTAGTTTTTACTAACATGAGCATGCAGGCAATATGCACCCAAATGAGTTAACTCAATGTTTTTTACATTCAAAGAAAGTTTCCACAATTGGTAGAACTCCATCAGTGTTAAACCATCCTCTTAGTGCTCACCTGTTTCTCCTGCTGTCTGTAATAACATCTCTTTGCAGTGTGAATCCCTTAACACATCCAAGTCTGATTTGTTATTCAGAGGATTAGGGTCATTAGAAACAGTTCAAATTCTAATTTAGGGGAAAAAAAGAGCTTAAAAAGTATAGTGGCATTAAAAAATATTTTAGAGTTGATTCAAAGAAAGGAAAATATGTCTTTTTCAGATTTCCTGAAATCACAAAATGTTTTTGGTACTGAATACTGAACTTAAAGATCAATGTTTGGTTACAAAACTCCACAGTGCTTTATATTAAATATTATATATGCAGATCATATCTAAACAGGATATCAGTGCTTGACCTTTACTTTCGTATAAAATAATTGACATTTATCCAAGCAAAGGCTGTGTTTTGTTGCATCTATAATGAAGTCAGTATACTGTATAATTTAAAATGGAATGCCTTTCAAAGCTGCCCAGCATTAATGTCAGACCAAAAGACACATCAAAAGGACGTTCATCTCTATGGACTGGGAGACATAAAAGCAGAGCAAATG
This sequence comes from Channa maculata, assembly GCA_020496755.1. Taxonomy (NCBI): domain Eukaryota; kingdom Metazoa; phylum Chordata; class Actinopteri; order Anabantiformes; family Channidae; genus Channa; species Channa maculata. The sequence continues at coordinate 21,395,980 of CM035616.1, read as the reverse complement.
AGGTTGCTGGCAGCTTGTAGCACCATCTAGAAACACTACCCTCCCAGAAAAGCTGAGCAGGTTATTTTTCTAATTAGATATTAGACTGGCTAGACTTCCAGTAACCTCAGTGACCTCAGACACAGATACACTAGTAGAAGGAAATAAATAATCCCTTCAGAATGACCTGCTTAGCTTATTAATTAACATTTATGTTACCATTGAACAAAGCATATTTTCACTAATCACACAATCATTGTGTTGTGCTTGCCAGTTTTGAATTCATCACCCAAACACTAATTGGTAGTTTGGATAATTTATCTACAGTCTATGTCTACTGGCACTACAAAAGCTAACTTGAGTCAGGATTTCAAGAACCTTAAACCCAGTCAATAAAACCAGAATGGAGGATAGGGCCAGAACAACTTCCACCCATTATGTGAAACTGCTTATCCTGTTTAGGGTTGCAGAGTGGGGTTGCTGAGGCCTGTTCCAACTGTCATAGGGCAAGAGACAGTGTACCCCACAGAGACAGACAACCGTTCACATTCATACCTAGAGGGAATTGAGAGTCACTAATTAACCTAACATGCATGTCTTGGACTGTGGGAGGAAACCGGAGTACCTAGAGGAAACCCATGCAAGCACCCTGGTCAGCCAGGGACACAAACCTGCAACCTTCTAGCTGTGAGGCAGCAGTGCTAACAACTCCACCACCGCACTGCACTTACTTCCATCCATTCGACCATCCATCATCTTGTCTTGTTTAGGGTCACTGGGGCTGGAGCCTATGCCAGCTGTCATTGGGCGAAAGGCAGGGTCCACCCTGGACAGGTCTCTAGTCAATCTCAGGGCCAACAGAGAGAAACATACACAGATGGACAACCATTCACACTAACATTCAGACCCAACATTAACCATTTCACTACTGTGCTGCCACAGCGTAATTTTGACTTAAAAAAGAAATCAACCAATTTATCTGAGCAGAAGCAGTTCTGTGATAGAGACTCTGGTTGCAGAGGTGTTTGGTTTTAGCTGGAAGTTCGTTTAAGGAGAAGATGGACCTTAAGACAAAGATAGTTAGGGTTAGACAAAGCCTTTGGTCAGTTAGCCCTACCAGCATTCCAAAAAAGTACTCTTCCTGAAAAAAAGGCTACGTGATCTCTGTTTGCATGCACATCTCTCTCGTTCTGTAATGAAGAATGGCCCAAAATTCCTCCTGAATGTTCAAACAAGTGCTACAGGAAGCTCATATTTGAGGTTATAGCTGCTAAATGTGGTTCAGCCATTTATTAAATTATAATAAATTAAATAATCAAATTAAATAAAATAGTTCACTAAATATTTTTTTCACCATTTTTTTGAAAGTCTAATGTGTTTATTCAATAATTGAGATTCAGCACATTGTGTTTGTACTTAGATGACTTAGATGAAGCTCAGAATAGATGTTGCAACCAGTTGCACAAAATAATCTAAGTCCAAAGGTATCAGATACTTCTTCTTGCCACTGCATTTCCAGCGAGCACTGACATGAGTTGGGTTTGATTTGCTCCACACTTGTGATTATAAAGGATGGCGTTAGTAATCAGCTTCCTCACTGGGATTCATTATGCAGGCAGCAGTGAGTAATGAGTGTGCCCAGAGCTTTGAAGCTCACTTTAATCATAGCAGTGAAGATTATTACTAAGCAACAAGAACTCGCAGATGTCTCAGGAGGATGCATGGTGACAGTGGATGAAGTGATGCTCACCTGAGGACATAAGTTAAAACAAGAGGCACTTATGGTTATATTACTGTGTGTACCACTCTGACTTTGTTAGTGTCTCATCTTTGTAATATTTTTGTAACACTCAGTTTTATGGTTCTTGATCACTGTTCACAGGTTTGTAGCGTGAACCACAACCCTAAGCCAGAAATGACCCAAACCAGTAGCCAGTATTCAAGCAGTTCAAAGCTGTGGAGAACTGAATTGGTCACATAGACTCGCTTATTTTTGAACTCAAAAATAAAAAATAAAACCTCCTATTCACTGTCTTTTCCTTTATTTGTTGATTTTCACAGTCACAGGTTTATGAGACTTAAACAGGCAGATGTGCAGACATTTGATGACTTTCAAAAGGGAAATATCTAAAGGAGCTCTCCCAGTTTCTAAAAATGTCGTTGGCTTCTTCAGGTTACTGAGTGTTTTAAAGAAATCATTGTCTAATGTCTAATGTAGGTGCTTGACTCATACCTGGAATTAAAAAGATATCTCAGCCTCTGCCACTTACAATTTGTCTTGTGCATGTTTGCAACTTACTTTTATCTAAAGGCATTGGACCACAGGAGCTGGGAATTAACCCGTCAACCCTCAAAGCTAGACTGCCTGATGACTCCTTTAAAAGGCCAATCGTTTTAATTTTGAAATGATTCCCATACTTAGTTTATACAGAATTTCAGCTGCTTCAAAGTATTCATTAGCTGACAGGTCTAGATTTCAGGCAGGTCAGTTTAGTATCTGGACTCTAGCAGAACGCAGAACGTGCTTTGACATTGTGGTGCTGAAATAAACAGGACCATCCTTGAAAATCGGGATGGCTGCATATGTTACTCCAACACCTGTATTTGTCTCTCAGCACCAAAGGAGCGTTTACAGATGTGCAGGTTATCCATTTCCCTACACAATCACAGATGTTGAATTTTGAACTGTGTACTGATAGCAAATCAGACGTTCAGGACAGTTTTCCACTTCACCTCAGTCCATTTTAAAAGAGCTCAGGATCAGTGAAGGTGGCAGAGTTTCTGGATCTTCTTTATATATGTTTGTTTTTTCCCCTGTGTAGTTTGAAACTACATCTGGGATGCAGAGACAAACTGCGTTCACTGACAGTGGATTTAAGAGATGTTTCTGAGCCCATGCAGTTTTTTTCACTACGCAATCATGTCTGATGAAGTGCTACCTGTGGGCCTGAAGATCACAACTATTCTTTACTGGTTTTTAGCCTTATGCCTCGTGCACAGAGATTTCGCCGTAAAATGGGGATACTTATATTATAAATAATTGTATTGTTCTTAATTATACACTTGTAAATGTCTCCTATTGGAGTGCACTGTGTGAACATCAAATTTTGTAGTTGGAATAATTTTGCTGTAGATCCAAAGATAAAAATGAGAGATAGAAAAAATGGGTGGGTTCAAACAAATGGTGCCATCTTCTAAGTTGTGTATCAGATCCAGATGGAAATACCTGGTAATAAAAGCTGAAATGTTGATCTCTTGTCTCATATTCATCATTTGATGAAAAAGCAAAATGTTTTCAGTCTAAAAGCAAAAATAAAGGAATTGGCCTGACTGTTCCAATACGTTTGGAGGGGAGTTCAACTTAAGCAATGGCTGCAGCTGCAGGTATTAGGTTTTCAGGTTGTCTGTCCTTCTGTATGTCCATCCCATTCTTGTGAAGGTGATATCCCAGGCAGGTCTTTAGTGGATTCCTTGAGCTGGCCTTAAGGAGAGGAACTGATTAAAATAAGTCTGCAGACAGACATGCAGGTAAATCATTGTGAGAATAGTATTCTCAAAATGCTATGTTTCAGGTATGATGAGCTTTTGGAACATTTTATACCGATTACATCCGTCTCCACTTTAAGATAAGATATAACTTCAGTCTTCTGAGGCTGTGATGTTTCACAAAAAGCAGCTGATTGTTGCTTTCACACCTGCAGTGTTGTGAATCCTAATGGGAACAAACACTGAGTTCCTGTATGAAATGCAGATGCCTTGGAATATGGATTGGTTTTTGAGAAGATTAACTCATTGTCTTGTTGCTCATAGTGACAGCCATGTAATACTCAAATGATCTTGAAAGGCTAACTAAAGGTCAAGACAATGAAGGATTGTGCTGCTCCAACAATGATCTGTTAGCTCCCGAATAATTATAAGCACTGTGATTTTAAAAAAGCCTGAATATATATAGAATATATATAGTGTCGTTGTCACCGGTGTGCCTATAATAATTAGAACACGGTGTACAAAGGTGAATTAGGAAAGAGGTTTTAGAGTTTTACATAAACAACATCACTCATTTTGACTGGATATACAGAGCTGTTTAATTTAACGGGGAGAGTGTGTGTAGGACTAAGTGCTAGTGCAATAATGGCTGATTCCCAATGGACCCATTTATGGTGCCATTGCATGTTTTCACTGAAAATGAATATAATAACTCATGTAGTGCACTAAGGTACAGGTTTGAGCTGCTGCTACTTATTTCTATTTTGGGATCTGTATAGTACAGGAATAGAATTGAGCTGCAATGTTTGGTTCATCACTTGCTCACTTGATTGGCAAAAAAAAAAAAGAAAATCTGTAACTTTTTCATAATGAGGTCATCATTTTGGAATATTTAACAAGGAAGAGCAAACTAGCAGAATTTCCTGGTTTCAGCTGTCTAAATTTAAGGGTCTGGTGCTGATGCAAACTAAATATCTTTGGGTTTAGGACATGCTAGACATTTTCCATTTTTTAAACTAGCTAAATAAGTTATACATGAATTGAAAACAATCACTCTTTAAGTTGGGATTAGCTGCACACATAGTTGACAGTTTTCTGTAAATTATATTAATGCGGAGCATTATTTTAAACTGTGATAAACACATTTACATTCACTTCTAATTAAATGTAGCAATAATAAATATTTTCTTTTTTTTGCATTTAGACTCACTTTAGTATTTTTAACAGACAAATCATAAGAGTGATGCATGGACCCAAACGCAGTGCATTGGTGAAATGAGTACTTTTACTTCTAATATATACAGTGGCATGCAGTGGTGGAAAGTGAAAAATGTACTTAAGTAACGAAATACAAGTACTTCGTTACTTAAGTACATTTTTCACTTATCTGTACTTGACTTAAATTGATTTAATTATGGCTACTTTGACTTTTACTCCACCACATATCTAATCAAAGTTGCGATACAAATTACAATCCTGTTACTGTACACATTTGACAATAAAACACTTTTTCCATTTTTTTATGAAAATGAATCACTGGTGAGACAGGAATCTTTTCACTAAACCAGGCTCAGACACAGTGTCAGTTTCTCATTCCATGTTCTTATTTAGGCTCAAAGAAGACAGTACCTTTACTCTTTGGCTTTCTGAACTTCAACTTGACATTGCCTACTTCTTCTTCTCACTCGACATGAGTAGCTTAGAAATAAAAAATGAAAAAGGCAGCAGATCATATAGTTAAACAGCTTCAACCCATCATATCATTAATTAATGTCCCCCCAAATATGAACCAGCACAGAAAAATAAAGTCAAGTACTTTTACTTTCAATAATTTAAGTAAAATATAAATCATGTACTTACTTACTTTTACTTAAGTAGAAATATCAGTGGGTACTTATACTAGAGTACATTTTGTTTGTTTATTGGTACCTTTACTTAAGTACAGTTTATGAGTACTTCATCCACCACTGGTGGCACGAAAATGTAAACGTGTGAAGGCTCGTGTATGACCTGGTTGTCTGCATGGTCAAAAAAATTTTCTAACTAACAGGTTTAGACAAACACCACGTGTTTAAGCCAGTAACAAAACCGATTATAATCTTCCATATCTTTAGTCCAGTTAGTTCAATGAAATTGCAGGTATGGGTCAGATCTACTCTGATTTACACACAAATTTTTACTTTGTTGTTCACAAGAAATATGGTGTGAAATGTGACTCCCAAGCTACCTCAAAATACAAATACAGATCTAATATTTATGTATTTCTAATAAGAATAGAAATAAGGATCCTTATTGGTCAACATAGAGCACAAATACCTTTTCACATGTACGTGACAATGAAATTCAGTCTCTGCATTTAACCCATCTCCCCGGAGGAGACAGTGGACTGCGGGGGGGGGCTCCCAGGGAGCTAGCAACTGAGTGTCTCACTCAAGGACAAACCTGGTAGGTAGAAAAAGTTATATCTCAGAGCAGCCTTTGACATGTGGACCACAGTATCCTCGCTGACAGACTTAAGTGGTGGGTGGGTATCTCTGAGCAGCCCCGTGTCCAAAACAATACATTCCTATACAAACTTCAAACACATTTACGTATTTTAGAGCAACAAAAGTACAACTGGCAACATGAAAAGGTGCAAATATTTTGATACTGGACATATGATGCCCTTTATATGCACTTTATAGAAAAGGACAGAGCAGAGTCTTTCTGCTGAGGAGACTAAGGTCTTTTCTAGTGCAAGGACTTCGTTGACTCTGTAGTGGCCTCAGCCATCTTTTATGGTGTGGTCTGCTGGTGCAGTAGCATCTCTACAGCAGACAGGAAGAGACTGGATATGTTGATCAGGACACTACTGGAGGTGGGAGAAAGGAGGATGGTTGGCAAGCTATCATCCCAGCTGGAGAACGAATCTCAACCCGTGTACGACACAGTGACATCTCTAAGCAGCTCCTTCAGTGACAGACTGTTACTACCTAATTGCCTAAAGGAGCCATATCAAAGGTTTTTCCTCCCACTGGTGTCAGACCTTACAACCAGAGCTTCTCCCAGTGAACCAATGCTTTCTCTAATATACATTCCTACGACTGATTGTAACACTATGCTTTACCATCAACCCTAGTGCAATTGTTTGTTTGTGCACATTTTCTTCTGTTGCTGTAATACGGAACTTGTGGGATAAATAAAAGTTTATCTTATTTTATTTTATCTTATCATATCAATCAAAATGCTACCAGACAACATATTCATCTCTGCCAAAATATCAGATCCTGTTTTGTTTTCTGCCTCCTTATATGCACCTCAGTTATGTGCCACAGGATTCTCCTCTGGGTCTTATTTGTCTTGTGCACGTTTCCCCTTGTGCACGTTTCCCCTTGAGCACATACTAAGAAGTTTAAAGGTATCACTGCTGATCACTGCTACGCAGATGATATCCAGTTCTATGTGTTTTTAATAATCCAAAGGTATATGGAAATTTTCAAATAGCAGAATGAAGAGGAAAACTCCATTTGATGAGCGAAACGTCAGATAGAACCAGGCTCAGGGTGGGCGGCCATCTGCCTTGACTGTTTGGGGTGAGATGAAAGCAGAGAGAGAAAACAAATAGAGAGCAACAAGAACAACAGACAAAAACATGAGACTGTGCCTTTCCAATTAATACAGACAATAAGGTAATTCCACAAGGATCACAAAGTACAGAGGCATGCCTTTGGTATCCTCTATGAATATTATTAGGAGCAAGTAGCAGTGTCAGGGGGAAAAAAGCGGCTCATAATACTGGATGTACCAGCTGATTGCTGAGTTGCATGAGGCTGATAATATCACAGTCTAATTCATCAGGACATTTCACAAAATGGGTCAGAACTTTAAAATGAAGCAGGTCTGGCCCAGCTAATCAGTAAAGCTGATTAGCTTCGGACAAGACATCGCGAGTGATGCACAGCAGAACTTTTGAATGTGTTTGATGTTTCATAAGGATGTGACATCTGATATGTCCCCTGTGTATGTAATTTTAGAAACCAAAATGAGGAGATGTGTGTTATCTATGAGTAGGGGATTAGTGTGGATTTCATTTTGCATCAATGTCTTGTATCCGAATGAATCACATTGTGAGAGTAGGAGGCTCTGTTTTTGAACGTCTCATTTTAGAACGAAATTCCTCATTTGACATCTTTCATTTGTCAAACCCTGAGACCTCAGTGGAAGGCAGAAAAAGCAAAGTGAATAGAAAAGAATCTGGCCTCCAGTGAGGAGATGCTTGTTTCCATGGCAATGTGGAGCATGTGCTTGTGTGTATGATGACCTCACGAATGCATATCCTCCTCAGCCAGCCTCTTCTTCTGCCAGGATGCAGATAGTGTGTCTGCCTCCACACGGCACATGGTGCAGTCACATGGCAGGTGCCGATTGACAGGACGACTCCAAATTGTGAGATATCCACTCCAGTTAATGAGGATATTGATCATTCTGACAACCAATAACCATGTTTTCTTTTCATCTTTAAACACAATTCCCAGTGCTAATAACCTTTATTGATTTTCAGCTTTGTAAAAGACCAGAAGAGATGAAAGTAGAAACTAGGGAATTATATCAAAAACACTATACAAAACATACTGGAACAATTATAATTAGTTTGACACATTGTTCTAGTTTTACAGGGTTTACATGTATTCATATTCTCTTTCATCACACTTTGCTGACTTTCCAGAGGTCCACAATATGAATAAATCAGAAAGGAATTACAATGACTGATCAACAATGGACTTCAGGGTTTATGAAGGTCCTACTTCCTCTGGGGGAATCAATGAGCAGTAAAACACACTGTTGTTAAAACAAAAACTTTAAAAAGCGGCTGTGCACATGTGCAGGTGACATTACTGAATAACCTCAACTAAAAGTGAAAACTTATTGTTTCCTATCAAGCCTGAGTTTAAGTCTATGTGTTCAACACTAAACATTGTACTGCAAGATCCAACAAGCCCTTGAACCTTTATGTCTGAAGGGTCTCATACGACCAACGAGACTGTTGAAATGATTTAAATTAAATTTCACCCTAAGTTCACACTATTCTTTGGTCAAAACTGTAAAAAACGCTGGAATAATACTGTGGAAAAAACAGTACCTAATGCTGCTCAAACCACTAAGTACACATGGTTAGGTGCTGAAACTTTGCTTGAATTCGCTGATTTATTACATAATATCAGGTGAAACTTGTTCAAAGCACCAAAGAGTTGTTCTATGCTGGCAACCTTGAGCTGCAGCTGAAGCTGGACTGGTGAACGCAATGAGATGGAACCAAAACATCAAACCGAAACAATGAGTTGAAAGATGCTGAAAAACTCAACATATTTAATACTAAATTTGCACTTTCAGGCAGCTTAACCAGAGACAGGCTACACCCCAGCCACACGCAGGCACATCTCATGTTCACTACTTTAGATACTGTAGGCTCACAAATATATTCGTATATTTCTTATATTGAACCATGCAACACGGTTCCACATAAATGTATGTACCTACAGTTAATATCAGTTTTACGTCGTTCTTTTTGTAAAATGTGTGTTTTTGATGTATTTATACCATTTTTCAGTAGTTCAGCTTGAACTAACAATAGGACTTTATCAGCTGTGGGTTGTTTCAGATATTTACTCCTTTGTTGCAAGGCCTCCATGGACAGTTAGATAACCTTCAATAAAAGTGTAAATGTGAAATATAACAGTTTAAATAAAATCTAGGTTAACAAATAATAAGTTAATAAATAAATAAGTTACTATTTTCTTATAGAAACATTAATTAGAGTTGTAAGCAAAAGATTAGGAACCCCTGACAATGTCCAGGATTTTCATTTATAAATATTTGGGTGTTTGGATCAGCTTCTCCTCGTGCAAAGTGCGCTGAATTGTTGAACGATGCACAGTGACACCATCTGCAGCAAGTTGATGTTGTAGGTCTTTGGAGGTGGTCTGTGTTTTTGACCGTTCTCACCATCCTCCGCCTTTGCCTCTCCAATATTTTATATGGCCTGTCACTTCTGGCCTTAACAAGAACTGTACCTGTGGTCTTCCATTTTCTCATGATGTTCCTCACAGTGGACACCTACAGCTTATATCTCTGCGATAACTTTTTGTAGCCTTCCCCTAAACCATAACGTTGTTTTCAGGTCATTTGAGAGTTGTTTTGAGAACCCCATGTTGCCACTCTTCAGAGGAGAGTCAAAGAGAACAACAACTAGCAATTGGCCACCTCAAATACCTTTTCTCATGATCGGATTCACCTGTCTATGAAGTTCAAGGCTTAATAAGCTCACCTAACCAACTGTGTGTTCCAATTAATTAGGGCTAAGTAGTTAAAGGTATTCAAATCAACAAAAAGACAAGGGTGCCCAAATTTATGCACCTGTCTAATGTTGTTTTGATGCATATTTCGCATTTTCTGTTAATCCAATAAACCTAATTTCACTACTGAAATATTACTGTGTCCTTCAGTTATTTGATATTTCAAAATGAAATCGCTGATCCAAACACCCAAATATTTATAAAAAAAATCATGGACATTGTCAGGGGTTCCTAAGCTTTTGCATACAACTGTATGTTTTTATTTTTGTATTACCTTAGAATTTAATAATCTGCAATAAACCATTTTCACTTTGTAGCAGATAATTGGACACTATTTGTCTGTCCTCATGCTTTTGAGATTTTGTTGTTTTTTTGGTTAGTATTGATTTTATTGCTTCAGTATACTAAAAGAAATGTCAAATAGTTTTTTTATAAAGTTTTTGTTACTTGTTCCTGCATAAACAAGAACTAGTTCATATAGAAATGGTTTCCCCACTGTGCTGCAGATGACTGATCTGCACAGAGGCCTCACCTTCAGTTATGGGATAAACTGGGAATAATTGCAAACCTTTATAGTCAGGTTTTAAAAGCTAGTGGAAAGCGAGTGTAATGCGATGATGTACACACACTTATGAACTTACCATAATTGTGGTATGACCTACACTTGGTTGGAGTTCATATGTGGGCCCCTGAACACTGGATAAACACTGCTCAGTGATATGTTGGATGTTGGTGCCCTCCAGTGATACAAGAGAGACTAGTCATCCCAACCTTCAGATTTAGTCACATGAAATTTCATTTGTTGCTACAAGAGGGAGACAAACTACTAGACAAAAGTATTTATATTGTGACCCTGTTCGTCACTCTCACAAATATCACGTCAAGGAGTTTCTACATTCACTGGATTATTCCTCACAATGTTAATTTTGTTAAATTACAGCACGTTCCAAGTATGCAACCTTCAGCATGTATTGTCCAATGACAGACAGACATAATCAAACTCATTTTTAATACTGTTCCAGGTTTTTTAAACCTTCTAAACAATCCAATTTTTCTTCTATTTTCCACCTAAATGGTAAATGATCTGCACATATATAGTGGTTCTCTACCTATTGGTACTCAAAGCACTTTTACCCATTCACACTCACAATCACACACACACACACACACACACACACACACGCTGATGGGGGATCTGCTATGCAGCTGGCCAACACTCACCAGGAGCAACTAAGTTGGGGTTCAGTGTCTTGCTCAAGGACACGCCGGGAATTGAACCAACAACTGTGAGATTGGTGGACCATTCTACCTCCTGCACCACAGTTGGCCCTAATGCACACAAAGTTTGTCTTGCATAACACACAGAACTTCATTGGCAGGAACACCATAAAACACAAGCACTCCAAAATCTGTTCAACTGCTACTTTTTTCTGTTCTGTGAATTTTGGGGCTTTCTGAGTAAAACATTTGACCTTTACCAACCAACTCACCTGTTTGTCTATGTAAATGTTCTGCACTTACATAGCACTTTTCTACCTATTGGCACTCAAAGCACTTTACACTGCTTTTCATTCACACACACAATCATACAACAATGGGGGGCAGAGGTCTGCCAACACTCACCAGGAGCAGCTAAGTTGGGGTTTAGTGTCTTGCTCAAGGACACTTTGACATGTGACTGGAGGAGCCAGGGATTGAACCAACAACTGCAAGATTGGTGAACAACCACTCTACCTTCCCGCGCCACAGTCGCAATGTACAATGTTCAAAGAACAGGGGTCTGGCTTTTGAAGAGTTTAATCACTCGTCAATCTACATATTCCCTTGCTCTGGAGCTTTTGACCATGTCACAAGTTCTTCAACCTTAGCTTTCATTTACCAGAAAACTCCAGCTGCTGTTTAAGGTTTAAGAATTTTGCAGTGACATTAGTGTTGCTATAGAGACCTGGAAAACAGTGAGTAAGACATATCTACAACCTCTGACAATGAAGAACTTCAGGGGGACAAAAAGAGGGAGGAAGATCTGGGCTTTTAATGTATGAATGAAAATCAGAGCCTCATTGAGGATTTATAAGTTAGGTTTACAGACACATCCCAAACAGGAATTTGTTTCCACAGTTTAGAATTACATCCACGAAAATACAGTAATAACATCTGCTGTAGCAGTGTTAATAGAATTAATACAATTTAATACTATAAAAAGATATATTTGTGGATCAGTTCATACAATCATTTCCCTCATTAATAACATGTTCAGTCCTCGGTGATCTTCTTCAGAACCAGCTCCTTCACTTGAGGGGTCAGGGCCATGAGCTGGGAGCGGATGCTCCTGACCTCCTCGTCCTGCTCCTTTGGCTCGTCGACCTCGCCCTCAGCCTCCTCCTGCTTTTTGCCCTGACTCTGGCTCACCAGCTGCTTCACCACCAGGCTCTGATAGGCAGACAGCAGCTGCTGCTGCTCCTGCACCAACACATGAACACACACAAACATTTTAGCAGTTTAACTCCCCCAACAAACACACTGCAGCAGATGGAAATTACTGACAGCTGCGGTGTCTGAAAACATCTGAAGTAGCATGCTGTCAACACTTGCTGAAGCATTTAGACCACACTGAAGCACAAATAAACATCCATTATGACAGAGATAAAGATGTACAATTGTAGGTTTCCATGGAAACACACAGACTTACACGCACACACATACACACTTGATTTTGGATAAATATTCAGGGCTGTAGGAAATGCATGCTAGTATCTTGCTGCAGCCAAAGTGATTTTTACAATACAAAATAAAAGTTTCCTTACTGAAGAATACATCCTGGTATCTGCATATGGGTAATAAAATCACACAAGCTTAAGCTGAATTTTTATATGTATGGAACAAGGCCATGGTGGCACTGTGTCACAAAAAGATCTATTCACAGCCATGGGGGAAAATAAGAGCAACTAATAACTCATTCAACAAATCTATCGCATAGCATCCTTTAATGTTCAATGTGAGTGAGTGAGTGAGTGAGTGAGTGAGTGTGTGTGAAAAAGGTACCTGCACAAAATGAGAATTCTATTATGTCTGCGTGTTAATTAAAAACAGTGACTGAACTTATCTGAACAGTGGGACTTCTGACTGCAACACTGTTGTTTATACTGTAGATGGGGTTTCCATTAAAAACACACAAAGGGTGCTTCCCTTTACCATACATGTCTTTGTTCCTTTACATAAGGAGAGAGGAATCCAGCAAGGACAGTCTAAGTGAAGCTAGACATCGTTTTCAGTTTTGATGATTATGGCATAGTTTTTCAAGAGCAATATAACATATTTTACTTGCTGTAATCAGACAGTTAATAAAGGCTTTTATGAGATCCCTCCAATATCCGACATCCTAAAGACAGGAGGCAGAGCTGGAGGTAGCAGAGCTTAAGATGTTGAGGTTCTCTTTGGGAATGACGAGAATGGACAGGATCAGGAATGAGGACATCAGAGGGACATCTAACTCATGTTAGATAGGTTGGAGATAAAGTCAGAGAGGCCAGATGGAGGTGGTTTGGACATGTTCAGAGGAGAAACTGTGAATATATCGGTAGAAGGTTGGAGCTGCCAGGCAGGAGGTCTAGAGGAAGACCAAAGAGGAGATTTATGGATGTAGTGAGGGAGGACATGAAGGTAGTTGGTGTGAGAGAAGAGAATGCAGAGGACAGAGTTAGATGGAGGCACATGATTCGCTGTGGAGACCCCTGAGAGGGAACAGCCCAAAGGAAAAGAAGAAGATGAGATCCTCCAATAGATGCTTTCCATGTAAGTGATGGGGGTCAAAACACACCCAATGATGACAGCATAAGGCCTTATCCTTCCAAATTAGTCACATTAGGTGAATATCTTCCACTTAATGTGTTATTTACCTTTCGTTGCAATCTATTTGTTATTCATTTATCCATGTTATGATGAGAATGTCTCCTGATTTATTTAGGTAATTTTCTGTTGTGACAAAGTAAACATTTTGCAAAAACTTGTCAAATTATCCATTAGTCTGACCTCAGTTAACAGATACAATTATTTAAATCAAATACTAAATCACATCCTAAATGAAATCTAAAGCAGGTGGTGAGATTACAGATTAATGACGTTAGATCAGATCAGACAGAACAGCTGGAGCAGATTTCCAATGAAGGGCTGTGCCATTCTGATAGAAGACAGGCACAAATGACAGTCTCTAGTGTTCTCACTCATCTCCTCTAGCCAGCCTCCTTTACTCTGAACAGTAATAACTGAGATGTCCTTCATGATTTCCAGGCCCTGTGTGGGGAGTGAGGGGATGTGAAAAGTGGGTTAGTGAGGTTTTCAGCTGCAGACAGTAAGTGTGAGACGTACTGTAGGTATTCGGCCTGTGAGTGTGCCTATGATCTGGGGCACACAGCGTCCCGGAACATGGAGCATGCAGTGGGTGCTCGCCTGAAACAGGAGCACACTGGTCAGGTGGAGAACCAGAGCTGGGTCCTCCGTCTCCTTCAGCTGCTGATTGAGAGCCTGGCGGTGCAGGAAAAGGGCCTGTCTACAAACACACACATACACACATCAGGGCTGAAGAACTAAAAATCAAAAACTAAACAAGTGCTTTCATGTTTAAATACCTTTCTTTTTTCTTGTCTCCCTTCTTGAGCATAAATCCACACACTTCAGCACAGCTCTCCAAGTTGGTCAGAAAGTCTTCAATGGTCTGCAAAGAACACAAGTTAAAGAGTGTATTCACATATGAGCTTTGAGCCAAAGCTGCTGATGTAACTGACAGGAAACATACTTTCCCATTTAGGCAGGTATGCAGCTTCAGAAGAGGTCCTCTGGTCTCCTCTGGCAGTTTACCCAAAATCTTCACTCTGACCTGAGGCAACAGAGAAAATGACTTCATGAACTTGAGGCTCTGTGGATTCTGAATAGAAGTCATGTGTTTTTCCTGACCTCGCTGGTGATGGAGCTGGGGTTTTCCACAGACATAATCAGGTCAGCAGCCAGGAAGTTCACCAGGATGTTGGTGACATCTGTGCACACTGTCTTCAGCATGTGCTTAGCAATGTGGACCTGGGTTTCATCTGCATGAACACAGTATATTCATTAAGTTAACCGACTGGAACCTTGACCTGTTTTTGAAGTTTCTGACTGTCACACAGATTAAATAAGCTAATTATTTGTTTTCCACCAATATTTCTGGTACTTGTCTATTCCGGAAACTAAACTGCTATTTCCAATTTCATCATCATCATTGGGAAGATTAAAGCAAAATAAAGTATCACAGTACAACAGCTGGTGGGAGTTTATGCAATTATGCACAGTACTAATGACTCACGGGCTGTGCCATCCTGAAAGGACTACAACAATGTTCTCTTAACTTTGAGAATGGACACATAGCCAAGGTCTCCAAACAAATCCATCAAAATCAAAACCAGTCACACTATGTGAATACAGTTTGGTAAAATGTGGAAATAGTCATGTGGTGGCAACAAGTCGTTGTGACGTGTACTGCACCTGTATGATTATCTAATAGGGCTCTGAGGACAAAACGTTTCAATTATTAAATAGACTACAAACAAAGGACAAGCTAGATTGTCTGTTTTTCTTATGTTTTAAGTGCAATTTAATGATAAGTGAGTCATTTGGGTTTCTTAATACTAAGCATCTGGTCACGTGTGACTGTTGATTTACCAGAGAAGAACTTGGAGCCTTTTTCAAAGAGTCGGATGTTGTTGTACAGGTTGGTGATCTCCTCTTGGAGATCCTTCATGTTCTTCTTTTTGTTGGCTCCTGAAGGAGAGCTGGTAGAGGACAGAAACACTGTGCGCAGTACCTCCTGATAAGCTTTATTCAGAGGCCTGCACACACATTAACAGTTAGAGAATGGACTTTTTGTTCTCTTGAGGGAAACTTCAGACAGAAACCTGTGTGTTACCTAACTAAATGCTCTGCCAGCTCATAGAGAATTTCTTCAGGGCAGTCACTGACTCTCTCTTCTAAAATAGCTACGATCTCCTCCTCGGCCATAAACCGGGCTTCAGTTTGTTTGCTGCGATCTTGGCAAAAGTAAAACACAAGTTAATTAGTCTCACAGGGATTCTACAGTTACCTTTGTCTTCTGTGATGAAAAAAAAGCTTCAACAACCCAGGGGAGAGATTCTATCCAACCAGCCATTACACCTCACTGAACAAGCTTAATGTGCATATGGACACATTGTTTCCCTAGAAGATAAAATTGCTTTGTTGTTGTTTGTGTACTTTGCTGTGAAGGTCCACTTTCCTCATCGCTGTCCTCCTCTTTCCTCGACTTCTTTTTGGTTTTACGAAACCGGATCTCTCTGGCGTTGCCTGCTCCGCCTCCTTTCACATTGCCACTGCCCTCTGAAAGAAAGTGCATGACACATAAGCCAAGAGGGCTAACATACATGTTAGTCTGAGCGGGAGGTGGAGTAACAAACCTGCAGCCTTTTTCCTGCGCTCAGCTTCTCGTTTTTCCTTTTTGGAAGGGGCTGAGCTGTCTGTCAGCATGGATGCATGTTTCAGATCATCTTCAGTTATCAGAAACACTGGATTGTTCTTGACTTCCTACAAACCACATAACAATAAAGCTGTAAATAGATGCAAGGAGATTTTGTTTAGCTCTGCATATTTAAATAGTTGGGTGACATAAGAAAACCTTCTGAGCTTTCTGCTGCATGCCCTCATCAAACAGAGAAAGGCAGTTGCTGATGAACTTCTCACTAACAACGACTGTGCCTCCCAGCACTCTGGCAGATGACTGGACGTTCGTGTTCCTTATAGCCTGGTTTATTATCATCCCAGTGTCCTCTACTGACAGGCAGCTGGGCAGGATTGGCTAAAGCAGCCAGGGTCAAAATGAAAAGAGAAAACTTAAGAAACTTGTTTTTAACAAGAAGATAACTATTTGCAGTAAAGCTTAACTCCAACCTGTATATCAGTCCACGTGGCCGAGTTGACAGCTTCCTCTACAGAGGCCTCCACCTGGTCCACCAGAGCCTGACCCACACAAGCTGCTCGCAGGAAGAGCAGCTTGTTGGACTTGAAGCGTTTCTTAATGTAACTGGAGGGATCAGGGATTCCCAGTCTGACCAACGCATCAAACTCTGCAGGAGCGAGACTTGAGCAGTTATACTTGCAATAGTGTCGACACTTCACACACATTTTACACTGCAGCTGTGAAGGTGGATTTAAACATGACACAATAGTTTAAATGGTTGTACAATCCTACAAGTGTATGTAGGATACTGCACACTGCAGTGTTGGATATCACTAATAAAGAGTGTTTAGTGCTCCTCTCTTATTTGAACCCTCCAAAGAGAAACAACAACAAACAAAATAATATAAAAAGCTGCTGCGCCAGGACTTTCTGCTGTGTATGGTTGTAGTTTAGTAACTGCTTCTTTTTATGTGTTTTATTGTCTTTTCGCACAATTGTTTCACATCTGTGAATTGTACAATGTATTGATAGAGCTGCAAAATCCAAGACAAGTGTCCTAAATTTTAAGTTTATATTTTTCTACTCTTCTGAAATTATTCTTAAAAAAGAGGTTTGTTTGATGTTCTAATTATTCTTGAAGTGTTATGTTTTTATAATAGGGCTCTCTGCTGTTCCCTGTCTCCTTAGTGGTGGTGGTAAGAAGGGGAAGCTTGTAATGTGAAATTCCTAGTGTATGCACAGTCAAAAGAGGAGATGTCAGAGAGGAAAATGAAAATGCAACACAACATAGATGCATAATAATAATAAATACCTAAATATCCATTCTGCTGAAGGAAGGAATCCACCCAAGTGTTCTGGGTTTTGGCGTAAATATCAGGGATGTACACTGCTTTATCCTGCCGCCCCCCTACCACACTTCCTTTAAGGCGGCAATTATTCACCAATTCTTCCAAAACAGCTAGAAACAAGAAAAACTTTCAGGTTAAAAGCAAAAATCAAGGGCTTTCGGCTTGTTCCTTTCATGTTCCACACATTGATTTGGCATGAGTTTTTACATCAGATGCCCTTCCTGCCACAGGCCTCCCACTTTTATACGGGCTCGGGACCGGAACCAAGGTGGCCCTTGGTGGCTTGGCGGGGCCAAACGTGGTCGTGGGGGGATTTGAACCTGCTGCCTTCTGCATCCCAACCCGATGCTCTATCACTAAGCCACCAGGCCCCCTTAACCTTTAGATTAAAACCATTCATTTGAATTTCATTAAAATAATAATCGAACATCAGAGCATTCTTACAGTAGAGAAGATGTTCCTGGAATCCAAACGCTCCAATCATGCTGCTGACAGGTGTTGGCCTACACAATGAAAACACAGGTGGGTATTAGGTTTATTAAGGGTTTCTTGTATAAAACGAAGTGTGCGAAATGTTTACCTAGTGATGGCACTGAACACTCCTCGTATTCTAGCTTTGTGGCGGGCAACAAATGCTGGAGTAAATATAACCCCCCTGTTGTACTCGTCCATCTCTCCTTGGATCTGCTTCCCAAGACGCTTTGACAACTCCTGATATATATAATACAAAGCATCAAATTTTTCCAGCAGTTGAGTACAGCAAGCAGCAACATATTTAAATAAACCAAGATCACCAAAGACAGCAAAGATTCAATCTTCTAGATTATAACAAAAATGACACTAATGCCTGAAGGGACTGATAAACATTTGCAGGTATAGACTGGCTACAGTGTGACTCACCTCAGTTAAGAAATCTCCTGGCAGGTCATAGCTTTTACAAAGTTCCGCAATACTGATCAGACCAGCCTCTTGCAGTTTGTCATTCATCTCCTCAGCTAAACGGTCCAGGTAGGTGCTGCAGAAATCCAAAATTCAAACATTACTTTACATTTAACTGGTTACTTATATTATATAAATATATATTTGGACAAACTAATATATCAAGCTGTTAGCTCTAGTTTGATAAAAGTGTTACTTAATACTCACTCATCAATAAGTTGTCCAAGTACAAGCTGAACCCCTTTGTCAGACTTTGCAATTTCACTGGCCCTATTTTCAACATGGACCCAATCCACATTGATGATCTGCAAGGAGATCACATATTTAATGTTTTAATGATGGGCTTGATTAGCCTGGATCACAGCTGCAGAACCTACACATGTCAGAGGAATTTTAACTTACCTGCTGGAGGTCCACAATGTTGATGCGCCCTGTGAAATAACATGGTGCAAGAGAATAAGACAAAAAGGATGTTTGCTGTTATGTTCAATGATGAATATACTACAGTTGTCCATACTACAACTGGAAGTTGGAGCTGGAGTAATAATAAAGCGTACATGCATGTTACAAGTTACTATTGCTACTTTGAATGTACTTGTTAAGCTTTTTTTTTTTTTTTTTTTTTTTATTGGCCTGACTAAAATGTGTCCAACTGACCTCCATTGACATAGAGCTCATCGCGGATCTCCCTGCTGATCTGTGCTGGGGTGATGTACTCCTTTCCATCAAGAGTGTGCACCACATCCAGCTTCTTGTCCTGAACCAGTTTTGCAATTATTTCAATGCAATTCCTCTCAGACAGCCTGTGGGAAGGTTTACACAGTGTCATTATGGCGAAAGCCAACCAGCTGTAGTGTTTTCATTTTCTCTTGAGCTTTTCACAGAAAGCACGATATTCTGGTTACAGCGTTACTTTTAACAAAAAGGTTAAAATGAGACTGTAACGCTAACTTTTGCTTTGCTGCTGGCAGATGTTTGTAGCGTTGGGTGACTTACCTTTGCACGGTGTCAGCAAACTGCGCTCTCTGGAAGTCAGCGGCCAGCCGACGAATTTCTTCCCAGTCAGCTGCCATTATTAAAGGTTTGTGTGTTTGTAAAACAGGCAACTGTGTTTTAAATTACTTTAAGCATACGCTCTCAAAACGCATCAGCTAGCTTGCTAACAAGACAGCAGCTCTCTGCCTATCCACACGTCAACATACAGTGACGTAAGACGGAGAGCAACAAGGACAAACCTTCCGCTCTCACCGTTCCGCGCACATTTTATTTTTGTGGTTTTAAAAGTTAAACGAAGATAATAATAATAATAATATATTCGTCCAGGAGCTTCACTTTGTTTCTTCCCCTGCTTACCAAGCATGTGTAGTTCATTTTATAATAGACGACATATATATATATACATATATATATAGACTAAAATACATAGACTAAAATACAAAATTAAAAACTGAAACTAATATTCAATTATGTGAAAAGGAATTAAATATTAAAACTAACCAAACAAAGTGTCCTTAAATTGAAAATATCATAAAGCACTTCACAGCAATCCAAACTCCTTATTCTGTGCAAAAATATATTGAAAGGCAAACTTGAAAATTGTGAACATGTCAAGATAACCTGACAGCTGCTGGACATCGGCAGCTGATCTATGCATCGACCTAGTTAAGTGCAAAGTGTTGTATGCTTTAATATGTCAACATTCTCTATAAACTACGCACATGTTAAACAATTCAAATCTAGCAATATTCTATTTCCCATAACAATAAAAAGCAGAATAAAGCTATCACCAAATATTACACAAGTGACTGTACCATAAGACACAACATGTAACAAATGACTACTCAGTATTTATTCACATACCAGAGAAAGATTTAAATCTAACTCTAAAGTTAATATTTTTAGTAAAACATACGATTAAAAGTAATGAGGCAACACAAGTTGCAGTGCAAACCCCAAAACTCTAGGGAGCAGTAGACTACAAGATATAAAGTCCTTGCAGGTTGACAGATAGTGCTCTATTGTATGAAACACTCCATCATACCAGAAGAGACCTAAAAGGAGTAAAATACTGTAATTATAATTATATGTCATATGCATATCACTGCAGGCTTTGATAATGAATTGCAAGTTAATTTTTAAAAAAGCACAATCTGAATGAGAAAACTGTCCCTCTGTGTCTGGCTTACAGCCATGTACACTCTAATAGCTTGCTGTGATGAGGAACGTCTTCAAATAGCTTCTCCATATCAGTATATAGTGCAGCTATAGCCGGGTCTGCCAGTGTGATGAAACACACACTCCCTATGAGAGTAAAGAAGAAACTAATCAGTAGCCTCAAGCTTACTTTTAGAATCAGAAGAAAAGTTGTAAGTAGATTTGTTCAAACTTTAGGATACATTATATGAATCTCCCTCCATATAATTTCTGCCTTCTAGCTCTGATTTAAATGAACAGTGAAGGTAAAGGAAAATTTTCAGTTTTAAGTATGTTATGGAGGGAGCTTTTTGGTTGGTCTCAGAAAAGTGTGTGGGTAGGATAGACCCTCTCTAAAGTTGAGATAATAGATGAGACGATCGTCCTTGTCCAATCCACCTGAATATGAGACTATTTGGAAAAATGGACAAAGGGAGACACTGTAAAAATTGTCTGAAAAATTGTTGAATTTCGCAAATAAGTGTTGGGCCAAGTATGGGGATCTAATAATTAAGCATCTGCTTCCAGCGCCTCAGTGCAGCCAACCTGCTCATTTATGGAGGGACACACCTAACTGAACAATGATGAATGCATCCAGTTAATAGGCTGGTGTGTGGAACAGTATTCTAGTGTTTAACAGTGTGCATTTGTATGTCTAAAGCTGCAGGTAAGTTCTCACATGTTTTTACTATAGTCAAAGTGATACTTGTTTTAGTAGTTTAGATTTATCTCACTCACTCACTCACACACACACTTTAAACAGGTCATGTCTTTTGAAATTTGACCAAAAAAAGTCCCTGCAATTATAACATATTAGGACAGTAAGCCTACAATGGACAAAAAAATATGTTTATATAACTCTGCTGCTCTGAATACATCTTCTGCACATTTGTATTGTTCAGGTATACAGAGAGTTTTTTTTTTTACTCAGTTTTTGTCCTGACATCCAGTGCAGATTATAGGACCTTATACAGTGCATGTCAAAAAAATGGTTCTTTTGGTTTTTGGACCCAAGTGAGGAGACGGCAAGCAGAGGTTAAACGAAAAGGTGTATTTATTATAAATAAAAGGGTGAAGGTGAAACACAACTAAAAATAACTCCATAAAGAGGAACAAGTGCAACAAACCAACAACATAAACATAAACACAAACTTAAAAGAATAACCAAACCTTAGACAAAAAACGTAAAAAACGGAGTCCAAACCAGATGTGGTAAACAAACAGGGAACAACCAACAACCTTGAAATTTTCATATTTTGTCGTGGCTCACAAATGTAAATGTATTGTATTGGGATTTTATGTGATAAACCAACACAAAGTGGCTCGTAATTGTGATGTAAAAGGAAAATGATAAATGATTTTCAAAACCTTTACAAATGAAATATCTGAAAAGTGTGACATGGATTTGTATTCAGCCCCCTGAGTCAAAACTTTGTAGAACCACCTTTTGCTGCAATTACATCTGCAATTATTTTGCGGTATGTCTCGATTAGCTTTGCACATATAGAGAGTGACATTTTTGCCCATTCTTCTTTGTAAAATAGCTCAAGCTTAGTCAAATTGGATGAAGAGCATCAGCAATTTTCAAGTCTTGCCACAGATTGATGTAGGTCTGGACTTTGACTGGGCAATTCTTACACATGAATATACCAGGTTTTCTTCTAAAATTGCCCTGTATTTGGCTCCATCCATCTTCCCATCAATTCTGACCAGCTTCCTCTCCCTGAATAAAAGCATCCCCACAGCATCATGCTGTCACCACCATGTTTCATGATGGGGATGGTGTGTTCAGGGTGATGTGCAGTGTTTCAGCCACACATAGCGTCTTGCATTTAGGCCAAAGTTAAAAAAAAAAGTTCAATTTCGGTCTCATCTGACCAGAGCACGTTCTTCCACATGTTTGCTGCGTCCAAAACATGGCTTGTGGGGAGTTTTTATGGCTTTCTTTCAACAGTGGCTTTCTTCTTGCCACTCTTCCATGAAGGCCAGATTAGTGGAGTGCATGAATAAAAGTTGTCCTGTGGACAGATTCTCACCTGAGCTGTGGATCACCTGCAGCTCCTCCAGAGTTACCATGACACTTTTCAGATATTTTATTTATTTTATTTTTATTTCACTTCACAATTATTTGCCACTTTGTGTTGGTCTATCACATAAAATCAATGTATTTGTGGTTATAATGTTACACAAAATGTGGACAATTTCAGGGGGTATAAATACTTTTGCAAGGCACTGTATGAACAGGTTTTTCTGTCCCTACTATGTCCATTCAATTAAAATTAACACGTGTTGTCTCCTCAGGTTCTAGACACATTTTAATAATAATAAAATGTGAATAATTCCTTGTGAGAGATTTCAGTATGAATTTAAATTTACCACATAAGTTAAACTTACATACATATATGTTTTAAAGCCACTGAATGTGCAAAAGAAAATAGTTGAAGGTTATATTTTTGTACATTTATAACTTGCAATGCATTTTACTACAACCGCATCAACCACAGGCTGATCAATTGTATGTAAAATATTAGTAACTAGTAGTTTTATTTGTTAGTAATCACAACCCCAAAACCTAATAATACTAATAATGCAGAAAAACTAACTCCAAATGGTACTTCAATACTCATAATAGGTTCAGTAGCATTATTGTACTCAGATTTCTCCTGTCATTTGTCCTGTGCAATAAATTAGGTTAAATCAATGTTGTTACCTATTTGATAAAGTTTATGTGCATCACATTTGATAGACAGATATATAGATAGATAGATAGAATTTTATTCCAGTCTTGCAGAACCTTTTTGGCTAAGCACAAAAACCTAACAAAACGCAGCAGTTAAAGATTAATGAAGCTAAGGGTTAAATAATTACACTTTTTCTCATTGTTAGGGCTGCTGATACTCAACCTAAATACATTTTTTTATCTATAAATACTTTTATAGATCAGTCTTTATCTATTATTTTTAATTGGTATCATAGTTCCATGTGGTAAAGCTGTCTACAGGTTGCTGAATTCATTCTTTGCACAGATGATATGTGACTATTTAGCAATGACTTTTCATCTTCTGTCTTATGTAGCACATAAACCCTGAATCACTTATCATCATGCTCATCTGCAGCATTGTAACCAAAGTGCTTCCTTTAACAGATTGGATTTACACACACCCCCAACAACCAGATGCTTTATGGTTTATGTTACGTTGTGATGGCCCAGGAATCCTGAATTATATCATTTGCGAAGCCATAATGCTTTACAAACATGCTATACTTCTGAAATATGCTGCTGTGCAGCCTATAAGATAGTGGCCAGAAACAAATCTGACCGCCAGTATATATCACAGCCTCGTCAAGCATAGTGCTCTCTATGACCCTCCATAAAAGGGAAGTCCAAAGTGGCTCTATGACAAGACCAGACTTGTGGCTAATTGAGTCTTCAAAAGCTTTGATATTAGGACTTTAATGAAAAAAGGAAGAGTAAATGTTCCCCAGTCTAATTTCAAACTTCAAAGCATGCTTCCCTTACAAAATGTGGGTCATATTTCCACAGTGAATGAGCATTGTGGGGCTGCCTCTTTGAATTGTAATCAAGCTGAAGTCCGTGAGTAAACACTTCTTTCCTATGACTTCAAACAGCTTAATTTTACTTAAAGTACTGTTGTACTGTTGACTGTGTAGTATTTGTACACACTTTCAAAAATGCATGCAGTTGCTTGTTATTATTAATAACTATTGTTTTCCTAAATGCTGCTTTTTTCTCCATGATATCCGGGAAATAGGACAGTGAAATAATAATAATAATAATGATGCTGGGTTCTTGTCACCCAGCCATCTTCTTTGACGCTCTCCCAACCCCGATCACCTCCTTAGAGAAACTTAATTGACTCTAGATTATGTCATGAAATGCAATGCAGGCATTTGTGTCACCGCATTTCCCACATATCTTGCTCATAATAACTTGTCTACTAGGTAGATGATCCATATTACTGTAACTATGGGCTGATAATAATACAAATAATAAAGTAGCCATTCAAAGTCATGAAAACACTCAAATCATCTATGATAGAGTCAATCAAAATATAAATTAAGTTGCAATGAACAGTAATTTTGCTCTGGATTGTAAAGTGCACTGTTGTTTAGTCAAGTTAGGAAAGTTCAGCCAACCCAAATCTGACTCAGTCTTGCACCCTGTCTTTGGAAGCTAAAAATACAGCAGGTACACAAACAGAGCTAGCATGAGGCCTGATACTGACACCAGGCTGCTCCTGGTGGATGCTCTGACACCTCAGCTCTTGTCTCTCTTCGATTCCCTGAGGTGGAAGTGGGTGGTGTTAGCTCTCTGACAGTGATTATAGCGGTTGGTGGTGGTGGCCACATGTACAGTAGGTGGAACTTATTTATGCAGGCCAAACAATCAGTGTGTTGCAGAAAAATACACGTTCAAAAATTGTACAGAAGGAAACAAGCACAATATATATTTATAGTGTTGCTTTCTAAGCAGGTTTCTTGTGAATTTACCTTATTCAAGGTAAATGTAGGCTCTTTCATATCCATTTCAAAAGACAGTAGTGTAAAATGTTTGCTAGCCCACAGCTGGGAGCCCCAGTTAGGTCAGATAATTTCTTTTTTAAAGCCTCAGAAAGCATCTAGCCCTGGGCTTATTTCACTGATTGCAATTTGAAAAAGGCGTGTTGAGGACACAGCATATCCTGAACAAATAGCTATATGAGAGGAGATATTTCCCAACATTTTTAATAGTTAACTGTATTTCAGTCTATCTTTTGGATCAGATAGAGCAGCGGTAGTAGCTGGCAAGACAAACAGCAAGTGGGAGTAAGGCTGACAATCTGAGAGATGGGAATAGAGAGAATGCAATAGTGGTCCAGGTCTTGCTATAGCTGGAGAGGTTATGGGTGTAACACTGCCAAGTGTAATGAGAGTGCAACACAATGACCACACACACACACACACACACACACACACAGGCTCCAATAATTTCACGCATCTTCCTTCTGTTTTGGGAACATTCTGTGTCCTCATAGTACAAAACCCATGTACTTCTTCTAAAGGCACCTCATATAATTGACTACAAATACCCGTTCATTTTTGCGAGGCCTTTTAAACAAACTGAAGCAATGCTGATGACATTGTAGCTCAAAAACCTGACCTATGAACACGTTTTGGAGTGAGAATGACATTTCTGTTGGATAGTTTGGAGCTTCCCACTGCATTGTTGTGGTCCTCCACTTAGACACATCATAGGATAGAAGTTGCTTTTCGGGATTTATTTTTTTTCTTCCCATCATTGCAGAGATTTGTTGCAGACGGGTTCTGTCATGTGTATCATTTTAGACTCTATGTTATAGCCTGTAATGGCAGTAAAGGATGGAAGTCACTGAAGAAAATGAAAGAAGGGGAAAGAAAAAGGAACATGTTTGTAGGTAAGAAAAAGGCAAGAAAAAGAAAGGGTTAGTGTGCTACAATTGATGAAAAAGGGAGGGGAAGGGAGAAAAAAAGAAGGGGGGAATGTTTTCCCATGTGATTTGCTGGTTCAGTCTTACTTCATGAAAGGCTGAGTCTATCATTCTCCATTGGCAAGGCCTATGTCCTGTGTCCTTGGGCTCCAGATTGCTTGGAGCTGTCATAGTGGGCAGGAGACAAATTTCGTCAGCAGATGTCATTGTACTGTTGAGGTTAAGGGACCTTGGATGATGGGTGCTTGCTCTATCGCACTGCTAAACATTTGCTTAAAGAAAGCCTAAATAAGCAAATTGAGTGTGTGGGGCTTTATGACCCTCAAAAGGACCACCACAACCCGCTTCCTGCCTGAACTCTGTCCTGACATGTTTCTGTATGTTTTGGATCTATTCTGCCTCTGGTCTTCATCATCTTTTCAACTCCAAACCATATTGGACTGGACATTGTCAAAACTCAGACTTAATGGAGTTTATTGTTGTTTGATTAAAAGTTGTTAAATGTTAGGCAGAACGACAGAGACTTCATGTGCATGAGGTTCTCAGAATGACATTAAAACAGGTAAGTATAACAACAAGTCACAGATTCTTGTAACTCACTGTCCAGACCTTTTCAACAGTTTTACACACAGAGGATGAGACAGAACCTCACAGAGAAAAGTGCTGGCAAGCAGCTGTGCATGGCCTTTACAAGCTGTGGGGCAATAACATACACATGCATTAGCGCGTCACAAAAATCATGTTTGCTCTTATTCAATTCAATTCAACTTTATTTATATAGCGCCAATTCACAACAAAGTCATCTCAGGGCACTTTACAGAATAAAGTCAAGATTATAAAGATGTATAGAGAGAACCCAACAATTCCCTCTGGAGCAAGACATAGGCAACAGTGGAGAGGAAAAAATCCCTTTAATGGAAGAAACCTCCAGCAGAACCAGGCTCAGGGTGGACGGCCATCTGCCTCGACCGGTTGGGGTGAGTGGAAAGTGAAGAGAGAAAAGAAAAGAGCAACAAAAGCAACAACAAAACATCAGGCAGGTTGGTAGGACCAGTAGCTGCACACTGGAAAACACACAGCTTCAAAGCCGGGGACACCTGCAGAAAGGGACAGAGAGAGGGGGACAGAGAAGGACAAAGACAACTACGGGAGAGAAAGGTGAGGAGAGATGGTCACGTAAATTATGTCATTATCCATGTAAATGTAGATGTGAGTTTAAGTAGAAATGTGAACCTTGTTCTTGTGCCTCAAACAATATTGTCAATGGTGCTACAGGCTTCTACAATGTTGCAAGCTTATAAACTCAGCTGTGATATAGCAGTAAAGGGTTTTAAAGCTCTTTTGTGAAAATCCTGATTTTATATTTTTGTCAAGACACAAATCAGCCAGAATATTGAAAACAATACTGTGGGGTTCAGTGTCTTGTTCTAGGACACTTCTGACCAGTGGAGCTTGGGACAGCTTTACCTCCTGCGCCGCAGTTACAGGCCAATGTAACACTGAGTCACGTTTTTGTAACATGTTCAGAAAGTAGTTTGACATTGTGCTGCTAAGTCTTGGATTTGGTTTCTATATGGTTGCTTCTTTTCCTGATAGATTTTTACCTCACACACATTTGTGGAAGCAGAGACAAATTTTGTTCACTGACAACAGTTTTCAGAGGTGTTCCTGAGCCGATGCCGTGATGACCACTACATGATGATGCCTGAGATCATTACCATTTAATATTGATTTTATGCCTTAATTCTTGTGTACAAATATTTATTTACATTCTTTCTATGTTTTAATGATGTTATGAATCATAGGTGATGAAATCTCCAAATCCTTTGTAATTCTATGATGAGAAACAGGTATTGAAGATGTATTTTTCACAGTGATGAACACTGCCCCATACTTACTTCTGAAGACTCCAGAATATTGTTTTTTATCATTTTTAATTAAGATATGATTGGTTTGTTTTTAGATGTTTTTAGCATCATACAACTTTTCCACCCTTTGGTTGCCCTTTTTCCAACTTTTTGAGACACCTTGCTTTCACATCAAAATTCTAAATTAGCAATTATTTTTAACAATAAAATACAATTTTGTTGTAATTGTAATATATTTATTTAAAAAGTTTCATTTGATATGCAAATAACAGTTTCTTTCTGTAATTACATTCTAAACTCAGTCCCAACTGTAAATGGGGTTTGTATAATAGCAAATATTTGAAGGGATCCCTTTTAAATATTCAGTTCACCCCAGATATAGAGTAAAACAATTAGGAAATTATTATTGTCATAATAATGAGAATTAGAGGTATAATGAACTTCAAATAAATATTAAATATTGCAGACAACCCTGAAGAGGAGCTTTATTTCTGGTTATTTCATCTATAAATATATGGATTATACTGTATATATAGTATTAAACACACTGAGCGGATCAGTGTGTGTCATCGCCGAGAGGCGTGGGTAACCCGCTGAACCCCACTCGTGATAGGGATTGGGGATGGAAATTATTTCCCATAAACAGGGAATTCTCTCTAAGCGCGGGTCATAGGCTGGTGTTGATTAAGTCCCTGCCCTTTGTACACACCAGGGGCGACTGTGGCGCAGGAAGGTAGAGCGGTTGTCCACCGATCTCATGCCAAAGTGTGGGGGCATTGCAGCTCCCCCATCAGTGTATGAGTGTGTGTGTGATTGTGTGTGTGATTGTGAGTGTGAATGGGAGAATGAGAAGCAGTGTAAAGCGCTTTGAGTGCCAATAGGTAGAAAAGTGCTATATAAGTGCAGAGCATTTACCGTTTACCATCTTAAAGGGGATTTAATGGAAAATCTTGCCTAAAGTGAAATAGGCCTGTTAGCGCTCATATTAAAATACATTGATTGAACTATTTGTATACCAATTTAAAAGCTATATATTTTTGTAAACAGAAGTCCACTTTTCAGCTTGTTAACTGAAAACCTGCCCCGGTTTACTGACAGGCTTTCTAGTATTTCTGTAGCTCTCTAGTAATAGCATGACAAGTTGTATCTCCTAATGAAAATGCACAGTTTGTCTTCACCAAACCAGAAGTCTAATTAATTTGATCATCACCTCAAGGGTGTGCTGTCATTCTGTCTTTGGTAAACCAGGAGCATGGACTCACACCAAGGTTGTGTTTCCTACATATGAGGGAGTCAAATGCTAGTTATCCTTTCATGGGCTGACAGCAGAGGGAAGAAAATATGCTCTTGGGTTTCACCCCTCACAAACTCTCTAGTCTCTAGAGGACAGCTGGTCTGATCGCTGGCTATAGGCACTGTGACACACACTTTTTATAGGTGCACAATTAACTGGTGGAAAGGGAATGAATTTGAGAGCAGTGGCTCATCATTCACAATGCTAAAGACAGCAGGAATCTTGTAACTTTGTCAAACGTCTCTAGATTGTATATATTTTTCACAATATTTAATCTTCATAGAACCCCTTGAGAAGCTTTTTTTTTTAATGCTGCATTGGAACCATGCTCAGCTTTAGAAATCCAAGAGCTGTACAAGTTAATCAAGACTACAGTGCCTTTCTTACAAGACATAACATATTGTTTTTTGGTTTCAGAGCTTCAAGGTTTTAGGATTTTACTGTTTTTGTGTAGCACAGTGTCAGGATAGATATGCACCATAGCCCACAGCTACAGGAATCCAGTTTTTCTGGCAATTTACTGAGAACAAGACCTTTCAGATGTTCCACTGGCATCCCCGGTGACAGTACTATTGCCTCAGTCCTAGAATGTCATTGCTGTTACTTAGCTACCTGCTGAAGGATTCTCTTGACTGACCATGTGAATAGCTAGAAAGACTCTGTCCACACTACTTCCCTGACAGACATCCTGACTTTTTCGCCTGTTAAGGTGGCAGTGCACAGCCTTAGCTTAAACCTTGCTGAGTTTTTCATGTGTAAGTCACATGGTTCCCTGGTTTGAAAGCATGTCTCTTTGATGGATTACTGAACAGGCTGAGCCTCTAATCGAGGTTGGTGATTCTAAGCATTTCTTGTTGCAAATGCAAACAACTACAGTCTCAGACATGCTGATTGACCACAAAGAGATATCATTTCCTAAAAGACAATACAAATGTACTAAAGATACGAAACCAAAATAACACAAAACCACAAAAATAGGTGCAAAATGACCACAAACAGATCCACTTATTTTGCAGATATATAATTGCCACAACACAACCCAGTGCTACCACGAATAGATGTTAAACCACCACAAACATAAATGAAATTGGTACAGATACAAAACAATCACAAAGAGATAAGAATCAACCAGAACAGATGCAACTTGACTGAAAGCAGAAACTAAATTATTAAAAAGAGCTGCAAGTCACCACCCTAAGTGATTACAAAGAGATCTTGAGCATTTGCAAAAAGACCTAAAATTATGCCAGAGACATAAAACGGCACAAAGACTCGTCAGCCTATGACACTAGGTTGTAGGTGACCTATCTTACCAAAACAATGTGCAGATAATGACTGATAAGTATGTTATCCTAATCTTTAATATTAGTATTTTTTTTGGTCCTTGCGGCTTATCCCACGAGTTCAGGGTCGCCACAGTGGATCACTGTTATTAGTATTATATTATTATTATTATGATTTCTGTGTTCCGTACGAAAATGTGAGTGACTCAGCAGATTGAAAGCTGCACATGATCCACCGTGGAGATACACACACACACACACACACACACACACACACACACACACACACACACACACACACACACACACACACACACACACACACACACACACACACACACACACACACACTTACGAAGTAGGTGTTAAGCTTTGAACTCAGCTATTACATTTCTACAGTTTCCAGGATTTTTATGCTACTATTTCATGTTACATTTACTCGAGGCACAAGTTAACCTTCAATTCTGACTATTTTCTACTTTTTTTCAAAAATGTTTAACATTTTTATAGAAAACATTTCAGCTGTTTTAGCAAAAGCAAAACTTTCAGCAATTTTTAATAGTTCTGCTTCAACTCACCTTTCAGCAAAAGCAAACATTTCAGCTCTTTCAGCAAAAACACTTTGTTTCAGCACTGAAACATTCACAGTGCGTTTTCATTTTGGAAATGCTATTTCTAGTCTACTGTGAATAATTTACAGTTATCCTAATCTTTATTATTATTATTATTACTATTATTTATTACTATTTACTATTATTATTATTATTATTATATTAATCTTTTATACTTTTTAAAATATTCAGGTTTTTCAGCAATTTGTTTCATTCAAATTAATGGATGGACTGTTGAACTACTCTTCCGGTTTTTCCTCTTTGAGTTTGACAGTCAATAAAAATGCTCAAATTAGCTGCAAGTAGATAATATAGGTGGCTTTTCAATGCAGGAACTTAATTGAACATGGAGCTCTCCACAACCCAAGGTTAAGGTTGTCGGTCCTGTTTGCCTTCTACTTTAGCTAGTTGCTGTTTACACTAGGGTGAGATTTCGTATGCTTGTTATGCAAATGACTGAGAAGAGACAGCTCATACCTTTAACCAATCACAAGCACTTCCACCCGCAAATTCCTGGTATTTGATTTACTTCCTATGGTGGAAACAGTCATGGTCCTACGGTCGATTTATGAGGGGCTAGGGGGACTTTGCATGTCAGTGCCATGCAGGGCACAGTTGTTTTATAATCTAACAATTCTCAAGAGTTCTCCTCTAACTGGTTGTTAAAAAGCAAAACGTGTCTGTTAGTAAAAAGAGACCATAAAAACAAGCCATTGACCAAACTACATGATTACTTCATGAATCATTTACATTGAGAAAGAGAAAACACTGGGAGGGAATTAACAGAAAACTAGCACAGTCTGCATAGGTCAGATTTTCCCAATATAGTTGGAGCTGTGAATCAATACCTGTAATTACTCTCACTATGCTGCTTCGACTCTGGGCCCTGCAGGTACAAAGAGCTATTTCTGAGTCCTTTCAAACTTTTGTTTTTAACCATGTGGAATTGGTAATGAAATACAGACAAGAATGTGTAGCACTTGAGAACCCTCAATACATGAAGGGTCAAATTCCTAATTTCAGTATTATTTTGAAAAGGCCATAATATTATTTTTTCTGTGAAGTTGTGACATGTGAACTCATGCTCACTTATGTTAATGGGAATATAGGGTCACAAAGTTCAGAAAGCTTGGGTTATGCTTTAAAGACCCTTCCCCCTCAAAGAAAACAGCATATTCACATCAGAGCTTCTCCATGCTAACTTCCAGTATATTTGACATGTGATGCTGCAGGCTAACTATGAGAAATGGAAGGGTCAGCTCTCAGAAGGACTTTGTTTCTCTGCTACTCTTGTATCAATCCATAAAAATGTGGCAATACTTTTAGGCTTCATGTTTATGCATGACTGGGTCTGAGCTAAGATCTTTCTTGCATGGCGAGAAAAGCTTGTGGTTCAAGCGTCTGTAAATAGACTCTTGGTCGTCCTGTGTGGGAGTGCTTGTGGAAGTAAGTGAACCCAAAAAGAATGTTGAGCTAAATGAAATGTCTTGCCAGTACACATGATTCACATTAAATCCATTATCTCTGGTCATCCACTCAAACTGTATCTATTTTTCACAGCTGTTACATGAGCGGAATGGCAGTGGGTCTGGCATTAATAGTAAAATACATGAGCTTATTCAAAATCACTCTTAAGTGTTAGGATTATGTGAGGTGGACGATTATGTAAATCAATTGGATAATATCTGGGGGATTACGAGAGAAGCAGATATTCAATACCTCCTATTCTTTTGTTCACATTCAAAGTTTATATAGAATTCCAGGGCTTAGAAATGATATATGGCCATATCACACCAGCAACTGGGGGATTGGTGGACCACTGCTCTAACTGCGACTGTGGCGCAGGAAGGTAGAGCGGTTGTCCACCAATCTCACAGTTGTTGGTTCAATCCCTGGCTCCTCTTCTCACATGTCGAAGTGTCCTTGAGCAAGACACTGAACCCTAACTTAGTTGCTCCCGGTGAGTGTTGGCCAGCTGCATAGCAGCTCCCCCATCGGTGTATGAATGTGTGTGTGATTTTGAGTGTGAATGGGTGAATAAGAAGCAGTGTAAAGCGCTTTGAGTGCCAATAGGTAGAAAAGCGCTATATAAGTGCAGACCATTTACTTCCTGCGCCACAGTCGGGAGCACAGTAGTCCCTAGGCATAAAGTGCATACAATAGTTAAAGCACAATTATTAAGGTAACATATTGCAAATCAGAAAACACATAAAAAAATGAAAATGCAAATATAAGAAACAGTTCTGACATGACGGCTGTTTGGAGCAAACTCATCATTCCCTCTAGCGACACGGAGCTCTTCTGGTTTAGAAAATTTCTATTTGCAGCATTTTTGTCTTTTGCAGGTGCTTTTTCATTTGCTGAATTTCTGGTTTACAGTGTGTCTCCTTAATGTTTGTGCTTTGTCCCTTAGAGCCACAGTACAGGAGAGTGTAAACATAACCATATTAAACCTTTCATAATAGCAGTCAAACAAATTACATGTTGTACTGGAAGGACTAATATTTTGGCAGAAATAGAATATCAGTATTAATGTATTTGAAGGTTTTCATTTACTTTCATTATAAGCATATTATTATTATGTTAACAAAAACACAATCCTGTTACAATTACACTTCCTGCAAAAACATATTCGTGGCTGCAGTTTAGTTATGGTAATGTAACAAAGTGAGTGTTCACTGTGAGTGAGAATACAATGGATATTTACTAAGGATAATTACCCTCATACTGCAAAGTTAACCTCAATACTATAATGCTTTTTACCCCCTTTCAGCTCATAGTTTTGGTTTCTTGCTTTAAAACCTCACTTTTATCGACTATCTATTAAGCCCAGCAGCATAAAAGCATAATAAAACCTCTGTACACAATCTGCCCAGCACTAACTAGCACACATGCAAAGATAGAATAGAAAAAAGCTAGTTGAGTTTGGAACATTTAGCAGCTAAGGAGGCAGATATTTCTCTCATTTTATGTCATGCCCTTGGGGAAAACCCTGGCATACAGTAGAAGGAAAAATGTAAGCCTGCTGCTTTCCTCTTCTAAATCCCAAAGAACTACCAGCAATGAGAAATTTCAATTGTAAGAGTGCTTATACTGAGAACTATGGCAACACTTTTCAGGGTGGGCTTACAGGAAAATCACAAACAAAGTGGAACTCAGTCCTTTCAGCGTGTAATTACAAGTAAGTAAGTGCAAAAAAACATGGATGCAAAAATAAAAAACTGATACATTATGCATGGTATTGTAGTTTTCACATCTGGACAGCAGATAGCTGGTTGGCTTTACAGTGCCATCATTGGTTTCATGGTTACATGAAACCAGTGATTCATTTGATGGGAATCAGAGCAAAGACAATGTCTGATTCTGTTCTCGTGACGGTTCAATTGTAACTGTCTGGAAGTGATAGAATTAACCCATCATGGTTAACATCAATCACTATTATTATGAAAAGACTCTTTTTTTTTAGGTGTTCAGAATTCATGCTGGGAAGTCAGTTATACAAAATCCCTACCACAATTTAGCTTATATTATAATACTGAAAATTTGTAAAATCAACTTTTGTTCTTGTTAGTTGCATTTAAGTTATAATATTTAACTTGGGATGTCTAGTTTTTAGCTCCAGCCTATTTCAAAACTTGTAAACTTGAGTTGTTCAGGTTTCTTTACTTGAAATTATGAGTTAAATGAAAGTGCTGAGAGTTGATTAAACTAAATAAATGGAAAGCATGCATTATTTGAGAATTAAAACTCTCCAGAGACACTTAATTTTTGTATTTTGAAGAACTAGTTCATGATAGAAACAGTTTCCCTTTGAAAAAATGGTAAATTAAGCAATTGTTGTTTCCTTTTATAATAACAAAAACAATTCCAACCATGATCGAGATTAGTGTTGAATTCAGTCCCTAACCTCATTCACTTTTAGTGAGAGCAGTTTCCAATGGGATGTTTGATTAAACTCAACAAAATAGCTTCAGAAATTACAGTTCCAGGTCTTCCTTGAAAAGGTCAAGGTTGTTCATCTCTAAAGGATCTACCTGCTTAAATAAGGGGCTAATACAAAAAAGGACATTTATTATGTAAATTATCAAAATGAAAAAAAAACTGCCTGTATGACTGTTCACGTGATTTAACGGTTGATTAGCTCCTCACATCGTGAATGAAAAATTCAGATCATATACTCACTCTATAGGCACCAACTTGGGAAATCTTAATCCAGTCCTTTAAGTTATATTTTGCAGATGTCTTTGGTTCTCGCTTTAACATAACATCTGACATTAATACTCTGCTGTGCCTGCAAAAATGTTTGTTGAAATAAAAGTCATCCTGCTCCTTACTCACCTCTAACTAGGATTTGTTAACTTACTACCAAACCCTGAAGTAACGCCTTATTCTACTGCTTCTCAGTGTTAACCCTCACACACCATGCACAGTTAGCTTCGAGATTTCTATTCCTGTAGGTATATTAGGACCACACACACACTCACATGGCTAAATCATTGTGCACACATGCCCGGGCCCACTCACACATGCACTCACTCATATGTGGGAGGCAGAGGAGCTTGACTCCACAATGTGCAGTTCATGGGGTGGCTCTCCAAGGGAGTGTGAAGAGTTCATTTTGATTTATTAAAAAGGAGGAAAAAAAATCCAGTGTGAAGTATAAAGAGATGTGATCTCTGCTGGGACCTGTATCTTCAACTTCATTTACATAAAGGTCTGTACATCAAAAGTCATGGATGGCCTCTTTAAAACATTCAAATAGGGCTTGTTAGAAGCTCCATCACTGCTTCTACCAAAGGCAGATTGAGGCTGTGAGAGAAGCAAAAGCTTTCTCTCTGTCTTGCTTTGTCTTTTTTCTCCCCACTGGTCAGCTTGACTGTTCTCCTGCCTGCAGGCCTGACAGACCGTCTTTCTATAGGGCATCACTGCCTTATCTCCCAGGAGGATATCATGCTGACAAGCAGTAGCTGAAGTGAGCATGACAGTGGACGTGTTGAGGAAGATGTTTCCCCATAAAGGAGGAGCTGCTCAGTCCACACATTGGAGGGAAAACGGCAGCTGTGGCACTTGTGCCTGCATGAGGAGGCAACAGGAGCAGACCAACTAGTTCACTGGTGTCCCATACTGTACAAATCATGATGTTTCTCTGCAGCAAGCATGTCAAAATATTCAGAAATGATTGATATCCTCTGGCTACCACATAGCTAACACAATCCTGCTGGTGCTGTTTACCAGTTTATTTGTGCATGTTTGTAGTGTGTGTGCATGTAAAAAGTGTGTGTGCCAGGTGCTCTTCTGTGTGGGTGTGGATTATTGTAGCCCTAACATATGCTCAGAGTAAGGCACAATAAATCTTATTAAAAACTAATACTTCTGCTCCTTCTAGGTAAAGCAATCTCTAGCACGTATCATTACTACAGATTGCCCATTCATCATACACTGTTGTAGGTTGAACAGTATTGTCAAATCGACAAAAAAAATCAGGTGAGGAGTGAGTCAGACTAAAGCCATCACTAATGAACACATATTTAGAAAAATAGATGAGGCTTGGATGAATATTATTACAGTCTGAATGGCTGTTTGGCCATTAATCACTCTGATTAATTAACTTTAAAGGGAGGGCTGTATTTTTTTTATGTGATGCTAATTTGTTTTCCTTGTTGCTGGGAATGTTAATGGTGAATTCATCCCTAATTGTTTCTCTTTTATTACTGTGCTTTACAGGATTGGATTTTAAATGTCATCAGGAAGCTTAATGAATTCTTTCTTCACACAACAGTGAGAAATGTACTCGAATATAAGAACTTCTGTGGAGGTTGTTGTTAAGTAGGTCAGTGATCAATCGGTTACACAAGTACCATCATTAAATGTACTCATTCATTCAGTGGAAAAAGGAGCTGCATACCAAAAATAAATGTATTTTTAAAAAAATGTCTTCACTTATTCACATTAACTATCAAAGTATTAATGCGTGTGAGGTTAACTGGTGACTCAACATTGCTCATAGGTGTGAATGTGAATGTCTGTCTTTGTCTGTCTCTCTGTGTGGGTCCTGAGATAAACTGGAGACCTGTCCAGGGTGGAACCCACATCTTCCCAATCACAGCTGGTATAGGATCCACCTCCCATGACCCTGAACAGGATACGTAGGTACAAATAATGGATGGATGGATAATACTGTAATCATGACAATGAGGTTCCCAAACTTTAACAAAGTAGTCCATTTATTTACTGTCCATATATTTTTAAATTATACATCTACGGCGAGAACTGAGCTGTTTTAATATTAGGTATTTGTGTACAAAAAAAAAAAAAAGGTTTGAGATGTGCTGAGGAGGAGCTCCTCCTCTTTCAAAATCGAAAAAAACAGATATAGACTGAGAAATTGTGCAATACCCTTTGTGCCTGCAAACCTACACCATTATGTCATCGCAGCTGATGTGCAGGCCCCAGCATGCATGTTGGTGATTGGCTCACTGATTGGAGGGAACACCGACTCCACCTTTTACTTCTTCTTCTCTTTTATAATGTATTATAAAGTATTGGTCATTATAAAGTATCTATAATGACCAAAACAACAGAAAGTCAAGTAGAAGCACAAGTGCTTTCCAGTGTTTACATACTATCACCTTAACACTAATAGTAAATTCATAGTTTTAACACAAACAAATATTTTGGAGTCGCCTCCCATCTTCTTCTGGCCTCCTGTGTGTTGCTCTAGACTGGTCGAGTGTTCACTACAGCGTCACAGAGTTGGACTTACATGACTATGAATAATTGTTGCAGACACTGGGCATTTTAGGGCTTAAATGTTTCAACCACCCACACTGTTGTTTTTACCTACTTTGTTGGGGTCAGAATCTTAACTGGGGAGGTCAACCCCAATTTGCTCCCAGGTCATGACAATGAATTGTACCTGATGTGTGTGCAGCAAGGTGTTTTTTTGTATTCAAAGAAAACTAGAGTTAAATAGAAGAACAGAGGATTCAGACAGTAACTAACAGACATATGGATTCATTCACCAGCAGTTCTGAATGAACCTGTGTTTACACTGCAGCTGCTCGACCAAAGAACACTTGGATAAGTGCCTTCGATCTGGCTGTCATGCATTTTGTTTTGTGCCCTGCAACAACAAGCATTTCTCTCACTAAGTCAGGCCTCCATGCTGCCTTTCTTTGTGTAGTTTTAGTTCAATTAATGTATGATGCTGTATTATGTGCAACTTACTTACTTGTGTTGTTTTAGTGTGATTTGCTGGTTTTGCTGGTTTTCCCACAGGCATTTTAACGCTCTGTGACACAACAGTTTGAATTCTTGTAGTTGGTTACATAATGAACTCAGCCACCTGAAGATAATGTTTGCTGAAACATATATTTTTTTTTATTATACAATAAGGTTATTTTTTACAGTGGACAGGACTTGCAAAACACTTAATATCTTCTGATCAATCACATTGAGGTAGTAGTGGTGCTGTGGGGCTCCACTGAATGTAGCTTTAGCTGTAGTGGTTGTGCAAGTTTAGCTGAGGTAATATAGTATTGATTTCTGTTCCCTTTTCTTTTTTTGTCCTCAAGGCTGCTTGGTTCCAGGTGTTCGAATGCCTGACCAGCCACTAACAAACACTTTGATGCAGGAGCTGTGTATCATGGCTAATGACTTATCTAATTAACAGCCCGACAAATATTATCTGGTCTTTTTTCAGCTTGTACAAACATAAAGGACATTGACTTCACCTGCTATTGAAGGTGTTCGGAAGGCCGCTTAAAAAACTAAAAGACTAACCTGAAAAGCTTTTCAGCACATTTATTGCTCACAATAACACTATCCTGCAGGCTTCCGACAAATGAAAGTTTTAATATCCATAGGATCAGCTGATGCTTTGATGTGTGTGTCTGGACAAAATGAATAAGTCTTTAATTTATGCCTTTAATATCATAGAAAATAATTGACCTTCATGAGTATGAAATGAGAAGTGCTGGGAGCAGCCATTCATCAAATCCAAGTGAAGGACATTTTCCCCCCAGGTCTCTTTAGTCTGAAGGTAGGGTCTGGTCTGGCGTATAATTGACCTCTTCCTGTGATTTTTAATAGGTAAAAATAGTCTTTTTGAAAACTATATCGAAACACATAGTGTGTTTATAGCAAATACAAGACCACAGTAAAAAACTTTTATCAAAGTAAAAAAGCTTTGCACATCAAAGTAGCAGTACTAACAGTAGTAGTTCTGAATATAAATTGTCTTACAATCTAAAGTGTATTAGGACTCAACAAAAAGCCATATAATAATGCCATATGCTATTTTCTGGCTAACATAACTGTTCATGTTTGCACATCCAGCAGACACTGAGAAACATTAGCATTCAGTTCGATTGGGGGGGCACTTAATGGATTTGGGCAGGGGCGGTAGAAGTATACAAAATCAATACTCAAGTAAAAGTGCAAGTATTTGCCTGAAACATACTCCACTACAAATGAATAAATATCAATTCAAATTCTTTACTCTAATTGAAGTACAAGAAATACATATATTCATATATGCAATTGTGCTTTAGTACTTAAAATATAAAGATACAAGTACTCCACTTCACAGAAGAACTGAGCTTGATTAAATATACTTAATTGCTACTATAATTCTTTACTGGATTAAGTCAGCTCATATTATTGTAAAAATATCTGTCAATGAAGTCCAAAATGTCTCCAATTTAATTTAGATACAAGACACATCCCAATTATTACCTAGTGGGGAAGTGATTATTCTTTTCAATGGCACATCATGGGTCCTTATCATCGCATACACATGGTGTAGTAGGCCTCTACTCACCAAAAGGCACAGCTGGTCATTATCATGTGTTGTCTTGCAGAGGCGCAAAAGTGAAACTATGTGCAAAGTTTGCAATCACACTACCAGTCGGAGACACCTCCCTAAGAGGAATCAAACTCTGCTGCAAGTAGGGCATCATTCAGTGCAAACAAACAGGTCTGACAAAACAACGAAAGAGGAAAATTAGAGGAGTTATCCCTCTGGTAGTGAAAAAAGGAGGAACAGGAGAAAAAGCAAGATAGTGGTAAGTGGAGCACTGGAGATAATAACGAATAAATATAATAAACTCAACTAAATAAACTAAATAAACTAAAGCATTAGCTAAATGCTGCTAGTGTGGCTGTAGTTGTGGTGAAGAGACAGTTGAATAACCAAACTTCCGCTGGTATCACATAGTTTTTTTATTTACTTTGACATTTAACATGAGTTAACTTAGCTAACTATATTAGCAGAGCAACCTAAATTTAGACAAGTGTACTATAAATTACTGATGTATTACTGCAAGTTCTTGTGCTATGTGCAGTGTGGTGTGATGTGTATTTTATTGTATTTTCTGTATCTTAATTTCAATTCAATTCAACTTTATTTATATAGCGCCAATTCACAACAAAGTCATCTCAGGGC
This sequence comes from Channa maculata, assembly GCA_020496755.1. Lineage (NCBI taxonomy): Eukaryota > Metazoa > Chordata > Actinopteri > Anabantiformes > Channidae > Channa > Channa maculata. Next base: position 21,355,276 of record CM035616.1, on the reverse strand, counting down.
ACTTTACAGAATAAAGTCAAGATTATAAAGATATATAAAGAGAACCCAACAATTCCCCCTGGAGTAAGCCATAGGCAACAGTGGAGAGGAAAAACTCCCTTTAACGGAAGAAACCTCCAGCAGAACCAGGCTCAGGGTGGACGGCCATCTGCCTCGACCGGTTGGGGTGAGTGGAAAGGGGAGAGAGAAAAGAACAGAGCAACAAAAGGCAACAACAAAACATCGGGCAAATTGGTAGGACCAGTAGCTGCACACTGGAAGACACACAGCTTCAAAGCCGGGGGACACCTGCAGAAAGGGACAGAGAGAGGGGGACAGAGGAGGACAAAGACAACTACGGGAGAGAACACACAGAGTTAATGACATACAGTGGTGACAATTGCGGGGTGAGAGGAGAGGAGAGATGGTCAAGAGGAGGAAAGGAGCTCAGTGCATTGGGGGGTGGGTCCCCCAGCAGTCTAAGCCTATGGCAGCATAACTATAACTAACTATATGCTTTATTAAAAAGGAAGGTTTTAAGCCTAGACTTAAAAGTAGAGAGGGTGTCTGCTTCCCGAATCTGAACTGGGAGCTGGTTCCACAAGAGAGGAGCTTGATAGCTAAAGGCTTTACCTCCCATTCTACCTTTGGAAATTCTGGGAACCACAAGTAGGCCTGCATTCTGAGAGCGAAGTGGTCTACTGGGATGATATGGTGCTATGAGATCTTCTATATATGATGGAGCCTGACCATTCAGAGCTTTATATGTAAGAAGCAGGGTTTTAAATTCTATTCTAAATTTAATAGGAAGCCAATGGAGAGAAGCTAGTGAAGGTGAAATATGATCTCTCTTGCTAGTTCCAGTCAGCACTCTTGCTGCAGCATTTTGGATTAATTGCAGGCTCTTTAGGGAGTTACTGGGGCATCCTGAAAGTAGGGAATTACAGTAGTCCAACCTAGAAGTAACAAATGCATGGACCAGTTTTTCGGCATCACTTTGAGACAGTATGCTCCTAATTTTGGCAATGTTCCGTAGGTGGAAGAAGGCTGTTCTAGAGATTTGTTTTATATGTGACTTAAAGGACAGATCCTGATCAAAAATAACTCCAAGGTTCCTTGCAGTAGTACTGGAGGCCAGACTTATGCCATCTAGTGTAACAATATGGTTGGACATCATATTTCTGAGATTTTTGGACCCAAATACTATGACTTCAGTTTTGTCTGAGTTTAAAAGTAAAAAATTGTGGGACATCCAGGCCTTTATGTCTTGTAGGCTTGAAGCTTTATTAACTGATTGTTTTCATCTGGTTCCATAGATAAATATAGCTGGGTATCATCAGCATAGCAGTGGAAATTTATGGAGTGTTTTCTAATAATGTTGCCTAAAGGAGACATATATAAAGTAAAAAGTATTGGTCCTAACACAGAGTCTTGTGGAACTCCATAGCTAACCTTTGTGTGCATGGAGGATTCATCATTAACATGAACAAATTGAAATCTATCAGACAGATAAGATTTAAACCAACCTAGTGCAGTTCCTGTAATTCCAATTTCATGTTCCAGTCTCTGTAATAAAATGTTATGATCAATGGTATCAAATGCGGCACTAAGATCTAACAGAACAAGTATAGAGATGAGTCCATTATCTGAGGCCATGAGAAGATCGTTGGTGACTTTTACCAGTGCTGTTTTTGTACTATGATGAACTCTAAATCCTGACTGAAACTCTTCATACAAATTATTCCTATGAAGGTGATCACATAATTGTTTTGCGACTACTTTTTCAATTATTTTAGAAATAAAGGGGAGATTAGATATTGGTCTGTAATTGGCTAAAACACCTGGGTCAAGAGCATAGTGGTTTTATGTTGAATAATGTTTTGACCAGTGCCCTATCAGACTCTAGGTTCGCCGCTGCTGCCCTGCACTGGGCCTTTGTTGACATAGTTAGAATACTAAAGATTGAGGTACTACAAAACCTGGACCAGAGACCTGTGCATTAATGTAGCTCAGGCTCAATACTGAGCTACAGTTAACTTTAATTTATTAGGCAAAAAAACTACAAGGTTAGGGAAACAGTGGTCTCTAATTTCAAGGCCCTGTATTTAGTTCCCCACCCTCCAACCAAATTGTTTTGCAGGCTTTTTTACTGATAAATAACTGTCTCACTTTCAGCAGCCATTTTATGCTATGCAGCTGACCAACACTCACCAGGAGCAACTAAGCTGGGGTTCAGTGTCTTGCTCAAGGACACTTTGACATGTGACCAGAGGAGCCAGGGATTGAACCAACAACTGTGAGATTGGTGGACAACCGCTCTACCTTCCTGCACCACAGTCGGCCCTTCGCCCCTACTCAGTGTACAGTGTGTTGCATAGAGTTACAGAGTATTTGGCAGTATCTGGCCTTTGGGGAATCTGAAGTTCTGGGAGTGTGTTAGTGTGTTTTGTTGACTTCCAATTCAATTCAATTCAATTCAATTCAACTTTATTTATATTCCGCCAATTTACAACAAAGTCATCTCAAGGCACTTTACAGAATAAAGTCAAGACTATAAAGATGTATAGAGAGAACCCAACAATTCCCCCTGGAGCAAGTTCTAGAGAAAAAACTCCCTTTAACGGAAGAAACCTCCAGCAGAACCAGGCTCAGGGTGGACGGCCATCTGCCTCGACTGGTTGGGGTGAGTGGAAAGGGGAGAGAGAAAAGAAAAGAGCAACAAAAAGCAACAACACAACATCGGGCAGGTTGGTAGGACCAGTAGCTACACACTGGGAAACACACAGCTTCAAAGCTGGGGACACCTGCAGAAAGGGACAGAGAGAGGGAGACAGAGAAGGACAAAGACAACTACGGGAGAAAACACACAGAGTTAATGTCATACAGTGGTGACTATTGTGGGGTGAGAGGAAAGGAGCTCAGTGCATCGGGGGTGGGTCCCCCAGCAGTCTGAGCAACATGGTAAACATGTAGTACATTTTTTACCTTAATTCCTTCACATGCCATAGTAAACTGCTCTTTGTTTCAGTTTGTGCTAAAATTAAGATGATAAGTATTGACTCTTTCCTGGCTGTAGTTTGCACTATGTCAGAGGATCTTTTCTCAAACTTCCCACTGTAGTGCTCTTTTTGAGTCTGTCATGCTCAGCGGGGGATGCACGGCTGCAAAACCAAGTTTTGTTCACAATGAATAGCAGCTGTTGCTGGCCTGGCGAACTTTTCAAATCTGAACAGCCCAGAACACTATGGCTGGCTTTAGACAGTGCAAAATCAACATGAAGGCAACCGCAAGAAAGAAATAGATTGATATTTGATTATTTCTTGGTTGCAAATATAATACAACTAAGAGGAAAAGTGAGAGCATAGTAAAATTGTGGGTATAAAATTGCTGGGAATGAACACACGGACTTGAGTCACCTGTCAACTGTCAAGCAGACATCCAGGGTGGGATGTCTTCCTCATGGTCAAAAAATAACTGCTGGCATTGAAAGTAAGTATTGGAATAACATATGTAGCGATATATGACACACATTTCTCTGCTACATACAGCATGTGGTCAGTTTTACAGTATTATGCTTTAGAAATAGAAACAGCAGTTTGAAAAAAAATTATTACAGAACGTGACAACATTCATTCACTTTCTATAATATACAAAAATATTGCACACACATAAGAATGATTTTTTTCATTACTTAGTCATTAGTTCTTATTGCAGTTTTTCGTTTCATCACTAAGGTTTGTCAAAGCTTTGAATGGCTCCACTTCTTCTCTGCCTGTGTGCTCGTGGCATGGGCAGGCCTCTGAGCAGCTACAATTAAAAGCAGACTGAGATTTCTATTTCTACATCCAAAAGGGACTGGCTGAAAACCAGAGCGCCTTGTTGGCCAACTGCAGGCTGCCTGCATCATAAGCTATTCTCATGGGAACCTGAATCATAGCGGCAAGCTCAGAAATCAGGGTCAGGAAATTCAGAAAGGGTCTTGCAGAGAAAGCAGTGAAGTAGAAATTCTGGAGACATTTTTTAAAGGCTGTTCTCTGAGGAATGTCACAGAGCTACTTAACATGGCTACCGCAAAGCAAGATGAAGACTTGTTTGTATAAAATACATTTCTGTCTAACATTACTTTCTGTGTTGAAGCCAGTTTTTTTATGCAGTAATGTTCTGTTGCTTTAGTGAGCAAGTCCATTAGATACTGTAATTCTAACACAAAAACACTCTACCCTGCATGTGTCGGCCATGTTCTTTTCAATTGCACCAGTTCCTGATTTGACAGATACTTGGAACTACTGATGCAGAATTCATTTTATGGAGATTGTGCACTTACCTAGAAATTTACTTTGGAATATAATTGAGAGATCACATGGTAGTAGTAGAATCTCACATAATCCTGGTCTTGAGGTACTTTCCCCCTCAAAGGAATTGGAATGGCAGTCCAGTTGTTTTTGTTGTACACAGAAGACATTAGGGTTAAAGATCTAAAGATGAACATGAGACAACAGTTCAGACATTCAGCTTTTATTTAATAAGTTAAACCTATAGGTTAAAAAACATAGAACATCACACCTTGTGCAACACAACACACATTTTAAGTGGTTAAATATTGGGACATGACAGTGTTTCATGAGAGAATAAAACAAAAAATAGCTTAAAGTAACTGCTCTTGATTTTAGCCTTGGGTTTTAGGTCCATCCATGCTTCCATTAGCTGTGACCGCTTATTCTATGTGGAGTCTATCCAAGCTGTCATTGGGTGAGAGGTGGGGCCCAGGCTGGAAAGGTTTCCAGTATGTCTCAGGGCAAACAGAGAGAGACATACACAGACAGACAACATTCACACTCACATTCATGGCCATGGTCAATTTAGAGTCACCAATTAACCTATCATGCATGTCAGTTTACCATTAACTGCAACGTCAACACTTTATCTCCATTTCCATTCACTCCACACTGGAGTGTCCTCAAGGAAGACAATGAACTACAAGTTTAAGAATGACATCATATAAATTGTAAACCATAATGTTTAAGTGATAATGTTCTGAGGAATAGAAAAAAATTCAGACTTTCAGCAATTTAATCCAAAATGCTGCAGCAAGAGTGCTGACTGGAACTAGCAAGAGAGATCATATTTCACCTTCACTAGCTTCTCTCCATTGGCTTCCCATTAAATCTAGTATAGAATTTAAAACCCTGCTTCTTACATATAAAGCTCTGAATGGTCAGGTTCCATCATATATAGAAGACCTCATAGCACCATATCATCCCAGTAGACCACTTCAATCTCAGAATGCAGGCCTACTTGTGGTTCCCAGAATTTCCAAAGGTAGAATGGGAGGTAGAGCCTTTAGCTATCAAGCTTCTCCTGTCCCCAGTTCATTTCTACAGCTTCACTACTCAGCAACAGTCACAGTTGTTGACACAATTGTCCCTTGCCTTTTAAAACCCAGTTCTCACCTTGGTTCCCTGTTGGATCATCGTCTTTGTTTGCTGCTACCCTCCATGCAACACCCCGTTTTCTAATTTACCTCGCTCATGGTTTTTGGACTTCTGACCCTGTTCTCGTGGACTCTGTTTTCTGTTCCTTGTTTTGAGGTATAAATTTTGATTCTCATTCTGTGTCAGTCCTTCCCTGTGTGTGGTTTGTGATTGTGGGAACTTTGGTTTCTAGTGTGCTTAGCTTTAGTTTATGGGTTGCGTGAATGTTTAGCTTTTCCAGTGTCTTTGTTATTTCCCGGTGTCGTTTTTATTCCCGTTTAGATCATTCTTTCCCTCCTTGGTTTGTTTGCTTCCCCCTTGTCGGTTTTAAAGCTTCTCACCGAACCTATCTCGCCTTGTTGCTCTTGGGACCTCCTTAAATCTAGTCCCTGACAGCTATAGGCTTAGACTGCTGGGGGGCCCACCCCCCGATGCAGAAACATACAGCTTTGGAGCTGTATGTTTCCAGTGCACAGCTACTGGTCCTACTGTTTTTTTGTCACTTTTCTCTTTTCTCTCTCCACTTTTCACTAACCCCAACCGGTCAAGGCAGATGGCTGCCCACCCTGAGTCTGGTCCTGCTGGAGGTTTTTTTGGTTAAAGGGAGGTTTTGCTCTCCCACTGTTGCCTAGGGCTTGCTAAAGGGGGATTGGTTGTGTATTCTCTATACATCTTTATAGTCTTGGCTCAAGTGCCTTGAGATGACTTTGTTGTGAATTGGCGCTGTACAATTAAAGTTGAATTGAACTTGGTCTTTATTGCATTGTGACCCCTGCTATTTCCCCTTTTAGTAAGTATTCAGATGTGAATGCCATTTCAGCTATGACAGCTATTTTCTCAAGCAGTAGCCTATTCGACATTGTGTTAAGCTGCAGTGACATAACTTAAAATGAATGGTTTCCTACTGGTCACCCTACATGTCAAACATTAGTCAAATCACTCTTCTCAACTGTTACCCAAATAAAACCTGACCCAGAGCCGAGGTGCTGATGCTGAACTTTCTTCAAACTTTCCCTGAAACAGAACTGACAAAATAATATATAGTAAAGTCAAGAATCATAGTTTGGTGATTTACATATGAGCGCAGAGTGTATGCTGCTGTTTCTGCACAGATGCACTCCTGCTGGGGTGTCACAGTATGTGGTTAATTTACATCACAGTAAATCCTGTTGAACATTTCTCCAATTCTGATCAATGGTGCATAGGTTTGCAACAGAGGATGAATCCCAAATACAAATCACATGCTGAGAACAAGTGAAATGAGCGGCTCGTCACTGTTTAATCAACTTTTAGGAAAGGCAGTTTTGATTAGAGTCTATCCACTGTATATCCGTGTCTGCAGCATACACAATTTACAGTTTGTCGCTTCGATTCAGCCACATAAACACCAACTAGCCATTTTAAAATATAAATGGGCTTTTGGGCAACTGTGGCACAGGAAGATAGAGCGATTGTCCACCAATCTCACAGTTTTTGGTTCAATGCATAGCAGCTCCCCCATCGATGTGTGAGTGTGTGAGATTGTGAGTGTGAATGGGTGAATAAGAAGCAGTGTAAAGCGCTATGAGTGCCAATAGGTAGAAAAGCACTATATAAGTGCAGAGCATTTGAATGCAGAAATCTTTTTTATACAAATATCCTATCCAGAACTAATACATTCTGATGGATCATTATGGGTTAACCACATGTCAGCACATACAGTAAAAGGATTGACTTTGTTATGGTTGATCAATATAGAAATCATACAACAGACCAACAGGGCTACAGAAGCTGATGCTATTCATTCAATCTAAAAATCAGCATGCGTCTCTGTTCTCTGCTTCAGTATCCATCTTTGAGCTCTCGCTTCCAAGTGTATTGGGATGTCAAGCATTTTCCTCACATCACTCAACATGCAGCAAAACTACCTCTGCACATGTCTCTTTCAGCCTGTTCCAGGGTGATTCCCTTTCAAATGGTCATAATGAAATCCAAGAAGAAATCCACTTAAAAACCTTAGAAATGGGAAACAGCATGCTGCATATCCTGTTGGAATGGGGTTGTCAACTTAGAAGCAGTAAATCAAATATGAAATTATGTATAAACTAGCATTATAAAATACGGTAGGGTGGGAAGAAGCACCATGTAACCAAACCATGTAAAGCTGTTGCTTTTCAGTGTCAAAAGACACAACCTGCATCATATGTAGGAATCTAAGAGTTTCATGATCACATTTCAGAGAACGGGATCAAAGTGTTTGTAATTAACAGAATGAATTGTTGTGGTACACGTGTATGTGATGTCTGGTGGTACTTTTATAATAGTAACTGACACAACACATTATGAATCACACAACATTTGGCTATAGTTAACAGCTTTTTACCCAAATGTGACATCTGTTGACAGAAACAGGAGGTGGAGAGCAGAGCTGGCTGCGGGGTCCTAAAAATGGTGGGGCAAAATGTGTTTGAGCTGTTTATCAGCTTGATCAGTTTAAACTGAATCACTCAGGTGTGGGAATGGAGGCAACATAAAGTGAAAGCCAATAAGCATCTTTCAGCCACAAAACATTTTCTCTCATTCCTTCACCTGCCTTCTCGATTTCCCCTGTTCTTTTTCTATTGCTCCCCTGCTCCATGATGAAGTCAGGGTGGAAACCATTCAGCTAGAGGTGGACGGGTAATCTGTGCACTCTGTCAAATGCCAGAACAGGCCGCGGCCCCCCCAACGTAAATGTCTCAACTACTAACCATAATACACACAAACAACATCATAAGCACAAAGCTGCAAAAGTGTGGATTGCATTAAATACCACTACTTAATTGTACTTCACACTGTTAAAATAACCTTTGTGTTGACTGGAAATCACACAAAAAGACACATTTTACAATATTCTAAAGACAATTTTTCACAACACCTTTAGTTAAAGATGATGGTAAATGTTCTGCACTTATATAGCGCTTTTCTACCTATTGGCACTCAAAGCACTTTACACTGCTTCTTATTCACCCATTCACACTCACAATCACACACACACACATACACCGATGGGGGAGGTGCTATGCAGCTGGCCAACACTCACCGGGAGCAACTAAGTTGGGGTTCAGTGTCTTGCTCAAGGACACTTCGACATGTGACAACAACTGTGAGATTGGTGGACAACCGCTCTACCTTCCTGCGCCACAGTCGCCCCTCACTTTGTTTTTTGTTACTTTGGTGCATACTGGTCAAATTGAGTATGACAGGAAACAGGAACACAACATTTTGCATTTCTCAGCATGGAGAGGAAAGAAAAGTGTGTACAAGAGAAAGAAGAAAAACAAAACGGGGAATTCTCCAAGGGCAGGTAATTCTAACAGCAGCAGTAGTAGTTGAGGAACTCAGACAGCCAAGCAGGAGGGGGACGAAGTGAAATAGAGCCAGGCTGTCAATGATCAAAGAACTCTTTCCCGCATTAGAGCGGTAACTGATCCTCTTTTTGTAAGCATCATATTAGCCCACTTGAGTTTTTGCAAAAGATTACCAAAGTGGTGGAGATCCCTGATAGCCTAGGGGTTGGGGCGCATACCACATAAGTGCACCAGCCTGTGTTCAAGTCCTGCTCAGGACCTTTGCCACATGTCTTACTCCCTATATTTCCTGTCTGGTCTCTACTGCTATGCCTAATAAAATCAGAAATGCAGTACTGAGGGAGTGTAAATAGTGTAGGTACTTCAGATTTTAAAATCCCTCACAGGTTGGATTGGAATTTACATCAGCCAATAGCAAACACTAAAGGACCGGATCAGGGTTGGATCAAAAAAACTGCAGGGACATCCTGAGCTATAGCACACATGTACTATTAAACTTTAATTTTTGTCTTTTGTGTATGTGTCACTTCAGTGATTGTGGCTCGGGTTCTAGGGGCTGGCAAAAGCACAGGTCATGCAGGTTAACTGTGCCTGAAGGCACTCTCTGCAGACACAGGTGGAGCACTGAAGTGGCTGCTGCTGCTCACTCTGACTACGCTGCACATGCTCTGCCTGCATTATAGCCAAACTGTTACACGATTCACTGATTCTTTAAAACAACGCACACTGCTAACCTTAGCTGGACAGTGAATACTAAAATGGATTTTCTCTTGAATTATTACATGGGACACAAACCTCAAACAATTCTTATCTGACATGACAAGCACTTGTTTTATAGACTTGATTGTTGGATGTCTTCTCTTTTTTTTACTATAACTTTACATTTTCAGACAACAACAACAAAAACCATCATACCCCCTGATGAGCAGCATGGTCAAACAGGCTGGCACTGATGTACTGAGCGCTCCTCTCCTCTCACCCTACATTTATTTGTCACCACTGTAGGAAATTAACTTTGTGTGTTCGTTCTCTTGTTGTCTCCCTCTCTCTGTCCCTTTCTGCAGGTGTCCCCAGTATTGGACCCAAGTGTTTCCCAGTGTGCAGCAACTGGTCCCACCAACCTGCCCAATGGTGTGTTGTTGCTCTTTTCTTTACTTTCTCCACTTTCCACTCACCCCAACTGGTCATATACACACAGAAAGTAACACATGTAAGAAATCAACCCCACAGGATTCACGTATTGCCACTCTTGCAGAACATTATCTACTCCTATTAATACTCCTAGTATTACAATCTAGTAAGGTCAATTTTAGAATAGAGAATAGAGTTAGATACTGAGCTGCATCTTTAATTATTCAGTTTTCATATTGTTGTGCAAAAAACATATACAAGTTCATAATGACTCATTAATGCATAGACATTAGACAGAGAGCAGAAACACTGTGGGCCACTAAGTGCTCAATTCTGCCTCAGAGCATCAGATCAATTCATGCTGCTCATTAGCTCTTCCTCCATTTTTCAAGCTCTCTGTTGTCAGAACACTAATTTCCTCGGTCAGTCAACCTGTCTTCCACTAAATGGTCAATGGCTTAGTTAATCTGCATGTCACAGTGACATAAAGTTCAGCTGTGGTGCTGCAAGTGGGCCAACAGGGAGCCTACTTGCTGCTTTGAGTGCCAGATTGCCAGCTCTCATGTGCTGCGCCTCCCTGCCCGCCGCCTCTCACTGAAAATGAATGATTACCAGGCAGCTGTCGTGTCTTGTTTAAAAAGCCTTTAAAGCTACAATCTGCTTGATTCTGGAGTCTGCTGGGTATAAATCTGTTTTGTTTCCTGGACGGGTGATATTGAATGGGGGTTCGCGCATCGCGCATCCCTGCCAAGCCATTACACTGGGAAGCAAAACAAAAAAATACTGTGCAAGAAAGTTGTTCCCCTCTCCGACAGGATAAATGGCAGCTCCAAAGTGCAACAAGCAAAAACCACAACTTCACTGTGACCATGGCAACCAAGTTGGAGAGAGCACAGCAGGATTTGCTGTCAAAATGTGGACTGGAAAAGGACAGGCAGAGAGGGAACAACACTGAGTGGGGAAAGTGGCATAATATTGCAGCTGAGGACTTCTTTCACAGAGCCAGTGTGAGTGTGTGGGGGCTGATGAACACACTCACTTGCACACACAAACACACTGCGGGTGACCTGAATTTCACCCCTTGTTGAAATATTCTCTCTGCAGAATTATACCTTCTGTGACAAATCTATACGTGTCTACTGCTGTGACACATGGCAGCAGCCTGAAAAGTTACTAAGCAACTTTTTCCTCATCTGCAAACTCATGTCTTTGTACTGTTTTCATTCACTGTGGTTTTTACTGTAAGTTCCTGGCACATCTTAAGCTTCCCCTGCCTATTTAACAAACATTCCAGCTCCACCATCGCAGGACTGGCATATATTGAAGGTCAAAAGGACACAAGGGTAAAAGTTCGTCAAATCAAACGTGGTCAAAAGCCTTATTTACGAAGTCTTTTGATGTCTGGAAGTGTATTCAGGATGCAAGTATATTCTTGACACACATTTTAGAAGAGTGTCGCCCCGAGACCAGCACTATGAAATTGACATTAATGAGAATTGAGCAAGGAAAGAAGATGGTGTTTCTCAACTTTCTCTGACTCCTTTTTCCTGGATGCAGCTCCAGACTGACTGTGTTGGCTTATGAAAGTGAACTTTTCAAAGCACAATGCTGTTAACGTGATGCAACTGCTTATGTAATATGTAAAGAGTTGTTTTTGGCCAAAAGATGGCGATGTTGTTCAGTCTGTCTGTGCAGCACCATTGTTCAGACAAAGGTATCTCAGCAGCTGCTGCCAGGTTACTCTGAAATGTGAATATTCATGGTCCACAGATTACTAATCATTGTGCTAACCCACTCACCTTTTCCTCAACCCTGTTACATCCCTACAGCATGCAGCGGAAATGCAAATGCAAATGATAACATTTATGTAGGAATTTTTGGAATGAAGCGCTACATTTATTAATGGAAAGGCAAGCAGGTGGCAAGCAGGTGTTTGGGGTTGATGGTGGGCATATAAAGTACAAAGCTATCACACAACAGACCTGAGTTCTAGAGTCCTGTGGGTCATTGGGTTTAGGCAACGAAAGCCCATTGGTCACGGTTGGAGAAGGATTGTGGTTTTGCTTGAAGGTTAATAAACATATTGTGTCTGATGTTAGTGGTACATTTTTCTTTACTAAGCAAGAAAACAGTCTTGCTCTAACCTTAGTGCTGTGTGGCTCTAGACAGAGCAGTTAAAAATGTTTAAGTCAGGCAGACAGAATGGATGTTGTTTGGCAAGATCAGATTTTTCTGTTACAAATTCATATTTGCCATATGTCACTTATGTTAACCCCTTTTTTAGCACAACCACCGAGACCAGCATTTTAAACTAAACTGTCAGACTGTTATTAAACTCACCTTGTGCAGTGGAAGTGTAAAAATACATTTGAGATTATAATTATGGGCATATAGCATGAGTGACACATGAGTTGAAACACAGGCTGTGTAGACAGTGCAATTGGTTAAAACGAGTGTGTATCGGTTTCCCAAGACAGATGATTGAAAAACGAGATTGAAATGCCTTCTGTGTGGATATTGCAGCAACATGTACAACATCTACAACCTGCTTTGGGCTGTGCAATTTGAATAAACCTGTCACCTTGTCACCATGCGCACTGTGTTTGGCATCAAAATACAAAAAATATGAAAGTCAGAAAATGGTAGAAAAACTGTTTACAGTTGACATAACAATTGGCTATGTAAAGAAATCACAGCAGAAAAAAGATATCATATTTTAATGCTGATTGGAGGAACATAGCTTCTTAATCTAATATTTGCTGAGCACATTTATGCTAATATTGAGAACTTAACGACTTCATGACCTTTCTTAACGCAAATGAGACATCTTACATTTTTTGGTCAAAAAAATTACACATGGCAATAAAAAAAGCAAAGCTGGATATTATATTATATATGTATATGTATTTGTCAGATCAACCTGTTCTCAGTCCTGAGCCGTCAAAAGGCAGCTCTTTGTCCAGTCCCTTTGCATTATATGCTGATGCTTAAGGGACTCATTGGCACTGCGCTCAGAGTTAAGTGGAAGCCTTTCAATATTTGATGCCTAAGTGAATGACGTACAAGACACAGGACTTTTAGACAGGAGACCAGGGTTTGACTCTAGCGTGACAACTAGTGCGCTTTGTTGATGGTGGTTTTACAACGGGGCACACGTGGTTACTATATCAAAGAAGTACATGGGTGACGTTGTCACTATTTGTAGCGTTTTGTACGTGTAGTTTTCTTTTAATCCGAAGCTTTTCATTTTTGACAACTAAATGACATTGCGGCATACAAAAGTAATAATGACCTGCGGAGCCTGGTACCATGTGGAGGAGGTACCTACTGTACTGGCACACACACACACGCACACACAGAATGAAAAAATGTATATTATGTGGTCACCATTTGTATTACATTATTTAGACTATTACATTATAAACCTTTATTGCATTTTTTATTACATTACATGAGTTTTTACATGGTACATACCAAGCTGTAGATTTTGTGTACTGTGACATCACTACTATACAATTACCACAGGCACCGACCTCTGCAGCAGCCTCAGTGTAGACAAAGTATTATTGGTGACAGGTCTGAGACTTTTCAATCCGACAGAGGCTGGTCATAATTTTAAATTGTCACTCATAAACACGGAAAACTGACCACCTACCTATAAGTGAACTTGCCAAATGTGTCCAGAAGGTGATTTCAGCATGATTTTAGTATGCATAACCTTAAAATATTCACTAACTCCATGAAGCTCTACCTGCTGTGACACCAGGCAGCTAATATTCCCTGTCAGTTTCACATCCCTGAAGGTAACACACACACACTCACACACACATATACTGGACTATCTTTGGTTTCAATTTCTGCACTAATCTCTCTCAGCATTATGCAAGCCCTGCTGCTCACTTACCCAAGACTATCCCAGGGAGCTTTGCTTTAACGAGATAATCATACTGATGATCAGATTGACATTTCAGACACTCTCTCCACTCATTCCATCAATAGCAAACCCTACTTCTATCACTAGATCCATATTAGACTTGACAGATTATCATTTAGAGCAATTCACACCTCATTGGGAAGTACTCACGGATGATTTTTGCATTCAAGGTTGCAGCCTTTCACAGAGTAAGATTAACACACATATAATTTGAATTCAATTAATTTCCCCTCTTTTAATCCCACTGAGGGCCAGAGATACAGCGATTCTCCATTACTGTCCGTTATTGTCAGTTCCTTGGTGGTGACGGCTTAGGAAGCAAATCCAATTATTTGACTTAATATTCACTTTAGTGTGGTGGGGATCCTGGCTGGGTGTCCTTGCTTGTGGTCATTTCGAGAAAATCTGGCTGAAAGAATCAATTATTGTGTATTTTGGATTCGAGCTGTATTTGAAATCAAAGCGGCAGCAGGAGGAGAGTGAGCGTCTGATCAAGCAACTGACAACTGCCTTCTTTTTTTTTTATTAGTGATGTATACAAACAGAAATTTCAAGGCAATCTTTTTCATATTTCCCTAATTTGAGGACTCTCAACCAAACCCTGCAGAAGCAATAAAAGCCACCACACTGGATAAACAACCGTGGGATTTTGTTTACACTGTCTTATGAGATTCATAAAATCTGGATGCAGTCACCTCATAATGCACATAAGAATGACTACATCAAATAAATTTAGCAATGCAGAAATATTACTCTCAGAGCTAATAACATGAGACTGGGGCTCATTTGTCAGTTATTTAATCGTTCACAGCACAAAATAATACTACAAACTTAGAAGAAGGACCGGTCATTTTATTACACCATGACCACGGTCAGCATGCAGCGGTCGGGATGAGAGTCGGAGGCCGTTCCCTCTATGTTGGAAGTGATCTGCTTTGCTATGTGAAAGATAACAAGTGCCATGGAATCTTCTTTGTAGCACACAATCCTAGCGTGTCTTTCTGCTCATTGCCTATGTACAGAATTATGCTGATGGAATACATCCAGCCATCAAAGTGCTCTTCCCTCTTATCAAGGATTATTTCTTTTTTGTGGCTTACAGTCATGAAGCTTAGTGCAGTTAGTTCCCGAAGATCTCGGGATCATGTCATGTGTACTGATATATGTTAGTGGCATCAAGTTCATATTGAACAAAGCAAGCAAACTCAGTTCTAACATCTGACATTTGTCTTTCTATAATTTTCAATCAAATACAGATTTTAAAGAGACCATATTCAGTGTGACGTCTGGTTTCTGTAATTATCCTGAAATGTTTTAAATAATCTGTTATTCTGAAAACAAATTGTAATTTATGCAGTACCTCTTGTTTGGCTCTTTGACAAACTGTGCATTTCTGGTGTCTTTAAGATCTCCCACACCCTGAGTTCTCTCTGTTATGACTGGCCATCTTGTGGAAGCCTGCTGGTGGGCGGAGCAGGGCAGTGAGCCATGGATGTAGTATGAAAGAGGATAGGTGCAATGTGTACTTTAGGGGTGCGGTTTAATATGCATCTATTCTCACAACAGTTCATCATCAAATCAACGGCAAATGACTTTAATTTAATTTTATTTACAGTTTACACATCACTCCTTATACCTGATAACTATCGATCAAACAGCTAAATGCTTCACAGCTCATGCTCAAAGCACAGGGTGCTTAGTGTGTTCCAGAGTTTAGCTATGTTTTACACCCTCCAACGTAAATCTCTTCCACAGCTGAGAGTTAAACTACATGTTAAGTGTCTCTCCTTAGTGGAAGGCCAGAGGCTAGAGTGTACTGCATCCCTTTAGCTCAGCTGATGACCATGATGGTGACCACCTGGTTAAAAGCTGTAAAGAAGAAGTGTACCTGTAGCCAGTAACTGACCCAGAGTGATCTCTGCTACTGCTCCACAGTGTGGTGGCAGTTCAGGATGGTTACCAAGCCACACAGCCACCCACATCCCTATAATGTGAGCACAATCTCAGATGCATGTGACACCATATTGACAGTAACAGCTCCTCACTTCCATTACCTGATATCAGCTACTGGAGTGGCTGTTTGGCTGCTGAAGTTGGAGAAATCAGATTGTGGCTACACAGCCATTTACTGAAGCTGATTTGTTGGAGCATGAATCTGTTTGCTGTGCACGATGTCAGGAGATTACAGACACTCCCAGACTGATGGGGGAAGCCAGCCTTGTAATAACTCACATGGTCTTTCATTTATTTACAGACATAAAATTCTAAGACATGCACATACAGTCATTTATAGAAAAACACAGATGTTCTCACACATACTGTACATTACAGACGTTTAAAGTAAAGACAACACGTTTCAATGATTTTAAAGGAGAAATAACAACACTTCCAAAATTGGAATCATTTTAATTGAATATTCACAACACATGCAATTTGCATTTTACAGGAGTATCTTGATAGCAGCAGTGTTCCCACTTTGAATCCAGCTGGGGTCCTTTGTTGCATGTCATGTCTCTTTTCTCTCCTTAAGTTTCCTGTCTCCTCTGTGCTGCATCCATCTAACAAAGGCACAAAAAAACGCAATTCTAATAATTCCATTTACAGCTCATTCAAGTAAGCCACCAATTGTTAAAAGCTTAAAGTGGTCAGGTTTACATAGAAAGTGCAATGTCAGCAGCACATTAATAGCTCTGGTGCTCCATATGTGTCTACACAGGAGGTGTGAAAGGACAGTATTTAGTTGTAGATCACAGATGTTTTTGGAAGTGCTCAGAATCTATTGTTATAATTTAAAATGCAAGAAAACACGTGTGGTGTGTAAAAATATGATTTGGATCATGTTTATCCGTATGTAGTCTGGATGTGAGGGCCATCTACTGTAGGTGCAACATCTGACACCTCATTGATCACTAGGGTTGATTTGGCTGGTCTGGGCAGAAAGGTGTGTGTCCCCGTCCTCCCTCAAAGCTCCATGTATGTCCCTCCTGAAGCTTTGTGGTAGCAGAGGAGGTCCAGGACAACACCTGGTGCTTCACTGGGTAAAACATCAGGCTGCGTATGTAACGGCCGGGACTCCGCTCTGTGTTGTCCTGGTGAGCATCACCACCTCTTCCCTCCACTCCGCTCTCCCTGCCTCCTCAGATACTCCAGCACCTGCCCCATCGGTCCCCGTAGTCACACACCTCCCGTGGCCCTGTCTGTCCACCTGTTCCTCCCCTCCTCGTTTCACGCAATAAACTCATTGCCTTCCAGTTCCTTTGCTTGTTGTGCGCTTATTTGGGTCCCACAAATGCTTCTTAAAAGATCCTGATAGCGTAAGTCTCCAGAATAAAATCCCCACCTCCCACACCAGATGTGTTCTTCAGGCAGACACTTATCACTAGCTCCCTGGGTGCCGCTCCACCCCAGGGGGATGGGCTAAATGCAGAGGAAGGATGTCATTGTAACACAGGGGTCTCCAACACATCCCTCTGCAACCCAGCTCGTGGATGGGTTAATGAATCCTACGTAAGTTTAAAAACGTTTTTTAGCCACATTTTAGTGGTCACTCCACAAATCACCTTACACGTATATCTAATCAGTGTGCATGCACAAAGCCGCCACTGGTACCATAGCAGTAAGAGAATACAATAGAAATAAATGCATACAGACGCACTTAATGCAGAAATACATACAAAGTGGGAGGGACAGAGCCTCCACATCACAAATGGCCCTTGCATTAGTGGTATAGGAACATTGTGGTTTGGCTTAATAAAGAAAAGCCTAATAGTTACCTGAAATATTTGTTTAATTGCTTAAAAAAAAAAAGAACTGTCTTGCCTAAATATGGAACATAATCTATCAATCCATCCAGTAATTATGCTTCCCACAAAACGGCTATTGTCTTTAACTAGCACGTTAGTTTACTCAGTTTAGCGTATTAGCATTGCAGATATTTGCTCACAAATCAAAGCAGTGGAGACATTACCATTTGAACAAAACATTTTACAAACATGAAACCTGGTGGTACTGTACAAAATGTTGGGGAACACCAAGAATGTCCTGTCTTCTCTGAATTAGTATCTGAATTAGATGTCCTTTGTGAGAAGAACTTTCCTACAGGGGAGTTCAAGTCCAGAGTGAAACAATCAGTGTCCACACCTAACTGCAATGTCTTTGTGCTTAGCCCTATCCAGACCACTAGATTTGGACTTTGTTATCCGAGAACAAAATGTTGTTACGTGGTGTTTTTAGTTTTGTCTTTTCTGTCAAACAAAGCACCAAATGTCCGAATTTTCTAAAATGTCACTTGCAGTCTTTTGTTCCCTCACTGCTAAACACATGATCACAGACAGCATGTGGCCTGAGTGGTGAGTACTGCTTCATCACAGCAAGGTCCCTTTTTTTTTTTTTTTTTTTCAATCTTGGCCCTGGTCTTTCGAGTGTGGGGTTTGCATGTTCTGGTTGTGTTTGTGCCAGTTCCACACCTCACTAAAATACACTACAAGATTAATGCCATTTGTGGTTGTCAAATAACCATTTCATTTATTTGAATATAGAGTTTTGGAGTAGACTGTAGCCATTATCTATATGAACAATCACACAGCAAAGTATAAAATCTAACAGGCTGACCAGTTGAGGTCAGTAATTTGCCATGTTAAGCAGTGCAGAATGAGGAGGAAAGGGGAGAGAGCCCTTTTTCAGCAGGGAAGCATTTGTTGGTCCAGTTTGAACAGTTTCCACAGATGGAGATGAAGCATTATGTAGTCCCACTGTGGGATGATGGGAAATGCTTTAATTTGCTTTCACTGTGTGTCTTAAGACTTTTCTTATTGGATATAATTGGATTAAGGCAGTGCTTTTGCTCAGTGTGAAGCAGCAGCAGGTAGATTAGCAGATACTGTACCACTTAACATTTACTTTGCGGGGCTACTATTACGAGCTTGATCCCTATATTACATTGTTTAGACTCATTGTTTGGGGGCTCCACCTTATTGGTAGCTTGGCTTTTGATCGGCCCTCCAACGTTGCCTAGGGGGTAACAATGGTTGGCAGGTGGCGGCTTCTTTCAAGGTTTTAAGGCTTATCTCCAGCCAAAACAGTTACTTAACCTAAGTGTCTCTGGACGAGAGCAATAGTAAGCAGCTTGTCCCATTTGATGACATGCCGGGAGAAAGGTGGTGCCAGGATATGCAATTTGCCAAGATGATATCGTCTGACTCCCCCCAAAAAAGCTCTGTCTCCCTTATGCAGTCTGTGACTGATACATACAGGTGTTTATCCTGATTTCTTCTTATGAGCTTTTTAGGGCTTTTTGTAGTTGTCAGGGGAGATATGATCAACCAAGTCACGTCTTAACAACATGGGCACATTCTCCTTTACTTTTTATCAGTACTGAACAAATCAGTCATTGTGATGATGAAGTGACCAGCTTGAATCCCAGAAGAATCTAGACAGGGACTGTTTAAAAAAAAACAAAAACAATAAAATCTTCTTCATCCTATATTAGTGAATCTTAGTGTCTA
Source organism: Channa maculata (assembly GCA_020496755.1). Lineage (NCBI taxonomy): Eukaryota > Metazoa > Chordata > Actinopteri > Anabantiformes > Channidae > Channa > Channa maculata. Next base: position 21,335,928 of record CM035616.1, on the reverse strand, counting down.
GTCAGCACCGTTTATCACAAGATCCAGATTCCCTTCATTTTCAATGAGTACATACAAAAATCTTTGTAGAATTATATTTACTCTACTACTTTAAGTGACTTTGACATTTGACGTTTGATTAAAATCTAGTTGTTTTATACATCCAAGTGGACGCTTGTGCCAAATTTTAGATGTTTCCTTCAAGGAGTTTCTGAGATATCATATTTACAACAATGGGACAGATGTGAAGTTGGGGTGACCTGACCTTAGCCACAAATTTCTGAAAACCCCAAATCATAATGCAATCTCCAGTGTGGAGGCATAACTATAACTCATGTTTGTGACATAAATGTGGATCTGTGAGAAGACTGTTGCATATTTTACTACGCAAAATGAGCATTAATTACATATTAACATTTTTTTACATGTGGTTTTAGGTGGTTTGATGTTTGCTTTTTTTTATGACATCACCCCTTTGTGTCCTGATCTTCTTCAGTCATTTAATGTGAACTCACTTGAGCATTAGCTCCACTAACCAACTTCCTGATGTAACAACAAAATCTATGTAACAGGGAAGGAAATGTGCATGATTAGCAGTTCCTTTAACTCGTTTCCTTGAAAGTTCAGTTAACATTGTGCAAAGTGTAAATTTATGTCCCTGACATACAGCAAAGGTCTTGACAGTCCTGTCCTCTTAGAAAACAGAGAGCCAGGGGGTAGAGAAAGCTGTCCTAGTTCATTAATGTAGCTGTCCAGTGCCTGGTCTTTTAACAAATACCTGGCTTTGAGAGTTATTGGGTGCTTCTTTCTACCTTATTTCACTTTGCCTTACTCCTCATTTGGTCCAGAGATTTTTATTTAGTTTATTTTTTTGTCCAGCATCATGACGGAGGGTTCAGTTGTCTAATAAATTACTGTTAAGGGGAGCGAGAGCTGGGGGTAAGGGAGCTTCCCTGAGGAGACATGAGTGGGGAGAATTTTTATTTATTTATTTATTTTTTTGGACAAACATACAGAATACTTTTTTTAAATGTTTTTTTTATTATAAATCTTTTAGTGACCGGATGCTGCAGCTTTTTTCTTTTCGCACCACCAAGTATAGATTTTATTCTGATTTACTAGTTCAAAAATCTCAACTGGGCCAGTATTTTACAGTAATTTAAGTTTTCTCCTTGACCATTTTGTTGCTTCTAATAATAATAAAAAAAACAAAAACAGCTAGTACAAATGTTCTTTTAGTATGAGAAGTAACAAAAATGATTAAGAAGTCAAAAAAAAAAAAAAAGGCTGTGCCATTGTCAGTATCTTGACATCGCTTCAGATCTCACTTTCCTTGATTCCTCTCTCTTACCCTTGCCTCTATTTTTGCACAAAATCGGATGTAATTTAAACTTTGTTGGTCTTTTATTTCAACTCACGTTTTACACATTAAATAAAGGTTAACCAGTTCCTCCAGGAAGTTGCTGACCTCTTTTTGTTTAAGACTGCATAAAACAATTCCAGAGTCCAGCATTTTGCTGAAAGAATTTGCAATGTATGTTGCAATGTTTTTCTGATGGTTTTAGTTGCAAGGTAGCGCAGAATTCATGGGGGATTGATTAAATTAATTGTTGCAATTGCGACACCTCGACCGTATGGAGGGACTCATTAACACAGTTTAGATGCAGGTTACATTGTTATGTAATCATAAAACACAGACCATACATTAATTAAAAAAACAGTTTGGCTATTGGAATTACACTCTTCACACTCAATTATGTCAGTGTTAGAGCATTGTTACATTAGGAATGGTTACTTTGTACCATGCACCAAGAACAATTATTGTCCCCTGCTTAGCTGCACCCACCCTGAGCTACAATGATGGTAAATTTACATTTAGTCATTTGGCAAACACTTTTGTCCAAAGCGATTTACAACTAATGTACAAGGCAGCAAAAATCTAAGTCAAGGAGGAAACATCAAAACAAAGTGCTATCAGAAGAAGTGTTGCTGTCATCATGAGATACAAGTGCAAGAAAAAGTAGAAAGGATGTGTTTTTTTTTTAATAAGATAGGATGTGGAAGAGTCCTGTTTTCAGCATTTTCTTTAAATATTGGGAGTAAGGTTGCTGAGTGTGCAGTGACGGGAGTTTGGCTCTTTTCAAAAGATTCTGCTCTGTTGGCTCCGCTCCCTTAAAAGAGCCGAATCTTACTGCTCCAAAATGGCTCCTAATTTAGTACCACTTGGAGCCTTATATGTATTTTAATGTAATTTAGCAATTATGAATGGTTTGTGTGTTGGTAAGCAGTTTGTTATTCCGTCTTTAAGAGCCTTATTTTTATTTTATTTATTTATTATTTTTTTTACAAAAAATGTAAGGTTACTGTTTAACATCTTAATCAATATCTTTAATTAAATAACTGTACATAGAACCACAGGAAACAAATTAAATAAATAAAGGTCAAAGTCATCACATAATGACATGTCTGCCCCCTTTCCATCTTTCACATAATGGTTTGATCCTAGTCTGTCCTTACATGTTATTGGCCCCATGGTGTCTTCATCAAAATAAATTCCACCCCTGTCTGCATGGATTCTCAGCACAGCTGAGCAGGAGTGGCTGAGGATTCGGCTCTTCCCGATGGGAGTTGGCTTTTCTTGTTCATAAAGAATCGTCTTAGAGCGGTCAGAGTTCTGTAGCTCAGCTCACCATTGTGGGATCACTGAGCTGAAGAGTTTTGCTTTATGTCTTGTGTGGTGCTGGGACCAATCGGACATTGTTCTCTGGCAGAGTGCAGCAGACAGGAGGGATTGTAGAGTTAGTGTGGGAGCAACTACTTGAAAGAGAGTGAAGGGAATCGTATCTAGAGAGCAGGTAGTTGGATGGTATATCCCAACGCATGGGACATGGACATGGATCATGATCGATCCCTGAACCCTGCTGACCCATCCCTAAATACGAATCAGTGATCACACAAACCACTTTGAGGGTCAAACATGCTCAGGCATTGTAGATATTGCCTAGTGTGAGTAAGAGTAAGTAAATGGTAAATACTGATTATAGTTTTTATTCCATCTTTAATTTTACCTCTGAAGTTTCATCACTGTTTCTCTTCCTCGCCTGTTTCTTGGTTTGGGATGAATCTGTGCAATGTTTAGTGAGCAGATTTGGTTGGGACATTACTTAAAAAAAAAAAGAAAAAAAGAAAGGTTAGTCATTAACATACACTATATTGCCAAAAGTATTCGCTCACCTGCCTTTAGACCCATATGAACTTTAGTGACATCCCATTCTTAATCCATAGGGTTTAATATGATGTCGGCCCACCCTTTGCAGCTATAACAGCTTCAACTCTTCTGGGAAGTGTGTTTATGAAATACATAATACACAGTGCTCACAGTCTTCGCTCTAATTCATCCCAAAGGTGTTCTATCAGGTTGAGGTCAGGACTCTGTGCAGGCCAGTCAAGTTCTTCCACACCAAACTCACTCATCCATGTCTTTATGGACCTTGCTTCGTGCACCTGAATTCCTTTATTTGGATTGGTGAGCGAATACTTTTGGCAATATAGTGTAAGTCTTTATGAGTTGGTTCCACTCGGCTTGTTTTTTATCTGGGAAGACAGAAGTGCTTCTTGGAATTTGTCTGACAAAAAGGAACAATTGATGTCCATGTCCAGAATGCAACATAATGTTTACTCCCTGGCATCACTGTAAAATAGGAGAATCCTATTTGTGTTATTCCAAACAGTAGTTTCAAGGTCTTCAGCATTAATCTGTGAGTAAACAAACAAATAGATGAAACAAAGCAAAAACATGGAATGTGTGTTCAAAACTTTGACTCAATATAAGGTCAAAGGTGAGTGTGTGTGCATGTCACATTGATTTTGATTTATCTGTCACTGTGTGTGAGTGTACTGTACCTCTCTACGGGGGTCCTGACGTCAGTTTCATGCTGTTTACACCCAACACATCCCCTTTGCTGATGTGCCCCTCAAAGCTATCTCAAATGGAACAGAGTCAATATTGGTGAGATGAAAAATCAAATTGTCCACAGTTTAAAAAATCTCTCTGGCCTTGACCATGGCAATGCTAAACCTGCTGAACAGTGTATGCCTTTGAAAATGAGGATCTATTATTAATTATAATATTTCAATATATTTCCTTGATAGAAATGCTGAGCTCTTGCATAAGACAGTTCTCCTCTGAGTCATTGAAAAGCAATCATTCATTTTTGGTTGAAAATGAGGATAAATCCCTAATGTAAGCTCCAGCAGGCTGGAACGTCTATTCAGCCAGTACAAACTGACAGACAGAATGAAAAGCGGTTGGACACTGACTACAAACACTACACAGTAGAAAAACTCTGTTCGACATCTGTACTGGGAGCTACTCTATCAGAATATACTCATTTCCTTTTGCTCAGTTGAACTTTATTTGCCTCCTTGGAGCACTAATCTAAAATGAGATATCCAAGAACGCTCATTATGGGATGTTATTTTAATTCTTTTTTGCAAGAAAGCTAATTACCTACAAAATATTTAATTTACGATTATGCAATCAGAAGTGTAATTTGAGTTATGAAACTCAGAGAAAATATTCTCTCAGAAGCATTGTGGAAATTAAAACTTTCAGATGGGATCAGTTGAAGGAACAAACAATGCAAAACACAGATCATGAGCCGAAACACACAATCAGAAACAGGATATGGCAGATGAATATGTGTCAAATAAGATGCGTTAAAAACATATTAGCACCTCCATAAACTTTTCTTCATTTACAATGGCAGAGTTGGCGAAAACAGCCTCTCACTGTGGATGTGATTCAAAGTGAACTTTGGGGAAACAGGCCATCTACAGAGCTCACATATAAGAGGTGTGTTAATTGATTAAGTCTAGCGGGTAGTTTGTATTTAATTTAGGAAATTTAAAAGCTGTGACCTTATAATTCACTATCAGACCTTAGAGCATTGGAAATTGAATAGTAGTCAGTTTAGGAAAACTAACTTTACTGGAATTATGATGTTACAATTTGATCTTTTTATCTTTCTGTTGTTTTAGTGGGTCACTGTAACAAAGTAAATTCCTGCAAAGGATCAGTAAACTATTATTTTTATTTTATTATTCTATTCTGACTCAGCCTCAAAGACATAGGATTAAGACCTGCTTTGACAACACTGAGGTCTATTGTTCATAACGTGCAGAATCAAAACATGCTAGTCCACAACATTTGTTATTAAAAATTCAACTGCTGCAGGTTTACAGCAGAGAAAGACAATGGTCTGACTTAATAGGAGAAAAAAAAAACAATTTCACACAGTGTTTTTGAAATCACACAATCGTTAACTGTTTTTGTTACTTTATCCAACCTCGGGCTGGACTGTGTGACAGACATCCACTTTGTACGCACACTCTCATTTATTAAATTTAGCGCTTTATTGAAAAAATCTGGTGCACTGGTACATGATCATTGACATAAACATGTGTGCAGTTAAGTTGCATTGGAGCATCATTTTTAAGAAACCAGGTTGGGTCTTGACAGTCAGTCTGAAAACAGACAATGCTCTCGTATTATCAACCAGCAGCAGGGTGTCTTTATCTCATGCTATGCACTGAGCTCCTCACTCTGGCAGACTGTTGGGCAGCCCAGTTGCTCTGGCACTGCATCACAGCCTCTATTTTGGAAAGCGCTACACCACCCCGACACTCCTGGGTAGATCTGAACTTCTGACCCCTTCTATCTTGGAGACAAGTGTCACCGCTCTGTAATCCCATAATCCGGTTTTACTAAGAATTTATCATAATCAAAAATGCAAACCATGGAAAAACAGGTACAACATTGTTGCGGCTTTTGCTGCAAATACAGCCAAGCTCGTCTCCATTTCAAAAAGGCATCATTTCTGTGAATTTTTAGCTTATGGTGGAAGGAAGACGAGTGGGCTCAATTTTAGCCATCTCTACTCGCCATCTGTTGTATCTGCCTCACATTTGCTTGTGTGTAAAGTCAGCCTGTTTCTGCATGTAAAGCTGTGAGAACAGGCGGCGCTGAATGCAGCTGAGCGAGTAACGGACTAATCGCCTTAATACATGGGATGGTGCCGGCACCAGCTCTAATTGATTCCCCCCAAATAATTGGGGCTGAATCTGTGAGTGAAATGAAAGGTTTGAGATTCCTGCGTGGGCTGAGGCTTCCAGCACCAGCAGCAGCCAGAATCACCAGGTGCTTCATGTTTGAACATAATCAGAAGATAAGAAATGCAGATTGCTGCTGTTGCAATGATCATGAATTTTCTTATGTGCATCACACCACCGTCTACTTTAAGGTTACCAACATTTTCAAAGTGAGGAGATATTTGATTTTTTTTCCCTCCCTCTTCCTCTCTCTAACATTATATATTTATAGAATCTCTTTCAGGGGCTGGAAAGCAGAAAAAGAGATTATGATGGTTCCTCTGAGGGCTGTCCTTGGTGCCAAACTCCTCTTTTTTCCCCCCTCTTTTTACATTCAGATATCCCTCCTGATTATGCCGTCAGAATTTCTCTCCCAGACATCTCAATTTGTAAACATGTGAGAGCGTTTCCATCTCACACTCTGTCATTCTTGTAACAGATGCAAGCAGACACTACAAATTAAAGCAGCCCAACACTGTGCTAGGAAATATGAGCACATGGCCTTGGCTCTTTAACGCTCCCAAATATTAATTCATATGTCTCTTTAAGCGAGCCTAAGTGTTTCAAATTCCCTTTCCCTTTCAAGCTTTCATAAGTGTTGTGTTTTTATGATCACATTTATCAGATGCTACAAAATACAGCTTTTTAGCAGAGAGAACCAATCAAGTGCTTTAGAGCCAAATCCTGATTTGACTCATTCTATATTGGAGATTTACTGATCAGTCTGAACTGATACTTAAATGTAACCAAATAGTACCTTTTAAGTTTCCTGCTCCTTTGTTATCTGGATGAATATGTAGAGGATCAACAGGGGAAGTGAGATTCACATTCTCTTGCAGCATTGTTATCAGGTCCAGACAATCTTTACTCTTTCTTTATTTCTGTGTGTGTGTGTCTGCAAGCAGTTCACTTTCTTCACAGGAGAGGAGATGAAGAAGTAAATACAAAACCAGGAGTAAAAATTGGCTAAAATAAAGCTTAATAAAAGAAAGTACACAGGTTGGATACTTGCAGGCAATCTGGGACATGTCAGCATGGGAAACTATAATAAGTTTGCGTAACTTTTACAGGAGAGGTTTGGCTTTTCTGCCTGTCCCCATGAAATCTTCAGTTCAACCACTTCAAGTCTTCCCAGCCAGATCTTCAACACAACATGATGTCAGCATAGGGTCCTTAGTGAAGTCTGACAGAAATCTGTGGGTCATAATTATGATCGGCTGATGATCTCCTCTGTCTCCAGAGCAGCATATTTGCCATATACAACAACAATCTGCCTCTCTGAATATAAATCCCAACTCATTGTGCAGGTGATGGTCATATTTTGTCTTGCTTACTGCGATGCCCTACTGACGGCTTTACCAGCAGAACAATCTAACAATTTCTTATAATACAAAATGCAACAGCACATCTCACTTTTAGTCAGCCAAAAAGGACATATGTCATATGCTCTTCAGATCTTTGCACTGACTTCCTGTAGCTGCCCACAATAGAATCAAAGCGCTGCCTCTCGCATAAAGAGTGGTCAACCCAACAGCTCCTGCCTACCTCAACTCATTCAAGTCTACAATCCCTCCCACCCAATACAACAAATGGCATCTTGTGGTCTCATCACCACACAAAAGATCCCAACTCTTGTGGAACAAGCTACCAAACACTGCATGCTCAGCAGCCTCACTCACAATATTCTGTGAACTGGTGAAAACCTATTAAAAAATCCTATTTGTTCTTTCTTGCACTTGCATCTCATGAAATGGAAGCACATCTTCTGATAGGACTTTGCCGTGATGTTTTCTCCTTGACTTAGATTTTGCTGCCTTGTACCTCACTTGTAAGTCATCTTGGATAAAAGCATCTGCCAAGTGACTAAATGTAACAAGAAAAGCCCTCAGGTCATCTAGCTGTGTTGGCCCAGAGATAGACTGGAGTACTGTCTGGGGCAGGGGTCGGGAAACTATGGCTCGCGAGCCAGATGTGGCTTTTTTGATGACTGCATCTGGCTCGGAGATAAATCTTAGCTGACATTTCTTAACACGCTAAGTAATGAATAATTTTAAAGTAAAACAGTACAGAAATCATAGTGTTAAAAATAACGTTCAAAATAACAAAACATTTTCATGAATTTTAATCCATACATCCATTTTCTACCGCACCTGTTCAGGGTTGAGGGTGGGTAGAGCCAATCCCAGCCGTCCTTCGGGCTACAGGAAGGTCCTACACCAAAGCTCTATTTTTATTGGATAATGCGGTTGTTGCCGTATGTTTGGCTCTACGTATGTGCACGCGAGCAGTCGTTCTCACACCCAAAAAAAAACCAAAACATCAAGAGCAACCTACGATCACATTTAACGGAGCCTTACCCTGGTCTAGGGTGTTCACCACCTTTAAGATTGGCTCCAGCTCCCCTATGAAAACAAATAAATCCTATGCGTTTGATCTTTCTCTTGCATCTCATGAAATGAAAATACTTCTTCTCATAGCACTTTACTTATTCTATACTTACTCACTTATCCTAGTCCAGACATATATCCCAATCTTGCCCTTCATTATAGGTTTGACCTTTGCTAGCCCTGACCTTGCAGTACAGTACAGTGACTTTAGGGCAGGAGATAGGATGGTCGTCCATCAATCCCACAGTTGTTGGTTCGATCCGCGGCTTCTCTGGTCACATGTTGTCGGTGTGTGGGTGCATGTGATTGTGGTAATGGTTGAATGAAAAGCAGTGTAAATTGCTTTCAGTACCAATAGGTAGAAAAGCACTATATAAATGCAGACCATTTACTATTTAAGGTTGCTGTATATAATTCTGCTCAGTATTCGGATGTCATGCTGAAACTTAACTGAGAGCGTATGATCTTCCATCTTCCTTTACTACAATGATCTTAAGAACTATTTTGAATTATACATTATCATAGGAGGAAGTTTTGAGTTTGCGTTAATACCAACCATCATCAACAAACTCAAATGAGAGCAGATCAAAAAACAGAAGTTGGATGATATTAACAAACCAACCCTATGTGTTACAACAGCTGTCTGATTAAAAAAAACAATCAGCCCTGATCTTCAAATTGTTTGCAATTTAATCACCCTCTTTTCGTGTAATATCCATATAATGACACATTATGACCCAACCTTTTTGTGTTTTACTGCATTTCTTTTACTTTTCTAAGAGATAAGACTTTTAATATACTGAATCAGTGGAGCCTGTTATTTCAAGATAAAATATTTAGGTTGGTATTAGTTGTTGATAGATTTATAACTGGATGTAGAAATGACCCAATGACAGATTACAGAGGGCCAGTGTTTATACTGTAAATATTGTTATGACCTGAGTCATTACGTGTGTTATTATTGTTATGTTGTCTTTTTCTCCTCCTCCTCTGTGTTTTGTGTGGGTGTGTCTGAGGGGGGGGTTGAGCCACAGGTGGTCATCACGGATTGGGTCATTTGAACTGATTGTCGCCACCTAATTGGACAGAATGTTCCTCCATATACCTCAGATGTTAGCAGCCCCTGGCCGTCCACCTCTGCCACTTCCAACCGACCCAGCGTCCTGTTTTTGTGTTTGTTGTTTTGGGCATTGCTCACGTCCGAAGCAAATAAAATTGCTACCGTTTGAACACTTGGTCTGGTTTCTGCTTGGGAATTGAAACCGTGGTGAAACACATCTTGTTATGTCTAGGTTCCATTAGACCAGGGGCTTAACAATACACTTTGGCTTCAGCTGACTTCTGTTCTGGCCTTACTTAAGACAATATTATATGGATGTATATCATTTGAAATGAAGGAGTCATAATAAATAATAGAAGACAGACAGAAACTAGAGAGATATCCCCCCCACCCACACCCCTTTATCTGCATAAGAAACTGGATAGAAATAACTGGATAGCCTGTCTCTGTATAAAAACTAAATTGGTCACAATTTAGTCACCTTGACATCTCTACACAGCATGTCTAGATTGGCTATGTTTACCCTTTCCTTTTTCCTGGTGTCCAGTCTTAATACTACAGTGTGCTAAGGGCAGTATAGTGATAAACGATTATAATATATATATATATATATATATATATATATTGCACTTATTATATAGTGCTGTTCTATATTTTTGGTACCAAAAGCACTTTACACTGCTTCTCACTTGCTCTCAGCAAGTTGGATTTCAGTGTCTTGCTTAAGGACACAACATATGGTAGCATGATCCAGGAGTTGAACCAACAACCCTGAGGTTGGTTGTTGACTGTTTTACCTCTTGAGCCACAGTTGTGTGGTGGGTGGTGCTGCCCGACACATTGTCATCCCACAGCATGGTTCCTAAGGGGTCAAATTGTGCTGCTTCTTATATCCTTTGGCGTATTATATTATGACGCTTTAAGAGAGTCTGATATTGTAAGGTTACGTAACAAGATAAATTGTATCGCAAACTTTAAGCATCAGCATGTAAATCAGAAGGGACGGCTCTGGAATGAGAAGGGGCCATGCTGCCACACGGCTAGGTTGTGGGTTTGCATCCCCGGCCAACCCTGTCCCTCGTGTGTGGGGTCTGCATGTTCTCCCCGTGCTTGTGTGGGTTTCCTCCGGGTACTCCGGTTTCCTCCCACAGTCCACTATCATGCACATTGGGTTAATTGGTGTCTGTAAATTGCCTGTAGGTGTTAATGTGGTGAACCACACCTTTCACCCATTGACAGCTGGGTCAGGCTCTTACCCCCCCCACCCCCAGGTAGAGGCCAGTTACATTATTATTTAGACAATTATAGATAATCTCATTTTGTTCTTGGTAAGAAAGCAAATGAGCCTATTTCCCCAAATGTCAAACTATTCCTTTAAACTACAATGAATTTAAAACAGATTTTTTTCTTTTATATAAACGCTGAGATCCAAACAGCACCACTGATGCTGGCTGAAATGAAATGCATCAGACCTCTTTATGACCTGTGAGCTGCGCTCCATGAAAATTGATTGGGTCTTTATTTTAAAATGCTGGGCTTGTCAGGAGATGATGCCAGTGGCTGTAAACTGTTGCACAGCCCCTCACGTGCTAAAAAGTCCCCTGTCAGAAACCCAGTGGAGGCTGTCACCAGAACCATGCTGTCTATACACTTCCACACTTTAGTGATTTCTTTTTTTTTCCTCTCTAAACTGAAGGGGTAGAAATAAACAAAATGTAAATCGGAGAAAGTGAGAAGGTGAGAAATGGGGTAATGATGTGGGAATAGGCTTTGTCTAACTTTTTTAAAAGGTGGATGTATTTCTGTCAAACACTGTTTTACAATTCCATGGCCTCCACATGAAATGGTTCAGGCAAAGTAGCTGGAATCAATATGCAATGCTAAATCTTCTATTATCCAAAGCCCCACTGAGAGACCAGTGATTTTCACATAACAGGTAGAATGATAAGATCCAAAGATCTGTGTTACTGATTCATCCCTTTGCCGACTGAATTTATCAATATATACCAGTCTATTTCTAGTATGAGTCACCCAAAATGACAGATTAACAAATATCGTTACATTTTCACAATTGTATTGAGTAGATGAGTATATTGGTTGGTTAGCATGTAAAAAACGGGAATGTTCATCCAGATATTATGCAGAATGCTCTTGTTAGTATGGCTCTAGGGATGGCAATGCTGCTCTCCACACTGTCAGTTTGTCCACTTTTCAGACTGTACTAGTGCAATGTCTGCCCAAAAATTGCTACACAGTTCAGCTACTTTCCTGGAGTGGTAATATCATAGAGTAATCTCTAATGAGACATGTATTTTGTGTTGCCTTACTAAAAATTGTATAGAACCACCTGTTGTTGCATCTTCCATAAAGCACAATAACAAGAAGGGTACATTCGATATATAAAGATAATAGACAAGTGGTAACCAGACGAGCAGAATCTACATGGTTTTACTTTTATGTAAAGCCAATACAAAGACAAATTATAGGTTAACTAATAAGAGAGAAAATAAGGATACAGAGAAAGATTCAGCTATTTAGTACACTGATTGTTGACAGGCAATTCCAACTTACCTTTTGAGTCTGTGTTTGGGTTAAACTTACACACAAAGAGCACAGAGGCAGCTTCAGTACAGAATTATTTTGCTGTAAACATGAATTTGTTTTTATATCAGTGTGGCATATAGTGTTTAGACACAACCTGTTATACAGTATGCGGTAATAACTTCCCAGTGGCCCATGGCCCCTATGTTGGGAAGCAGGGTTTCAAACCGATGTCATACAGAGAGTGCCCTCCACATTACTGGTGTTCCAATTTGGAGGGGTTATGGTTTCACAGAACTATTGGATACTGCTGGAATGTAAGTGTGTTGTGGGAATCACGTTATGTGAAACTCACATTTGAGAGTTGATGTTACAGCTTCATAAAGTTATGTTTTTGTGCACCATCTTGTGAGGATCCCCCTGCCTTTTTGTTGGATTCTATATGGACTTTTTGTCACGACTGAAAAGCTTTGCATCATTGGGCCAGTACTGCTGACTTCTAGTTGCCCTTTCTCCATTTACTTTGAATGATTTAATCATCTTTTTAGCCAAACACAACAAAAGGTATGCATTTAAACCATCATATTTTAGTTTGCTGTTGCATGTGATTCTTATTGAGTAGGACCTGGCTACATATATCCATCTATTATCTGTAACCACTTATCTGTGTAGGGTTGCATAGCTGTTGGAGCCTATCCCAGTTATGGCTGCAGTCTATCCCAGGGCAGACAGAAAAGCATACAGACAACCCTGCACACTCATATACGCTTATGGGCAATTTAGAGTAATCAATTAACCTAAAATGCTTTGGAATTGGTCTTTGGACTGAGAGAGGAAACTGGTATACCCAGAGGAAACCAAGGCCAAGCACAGGGAGAACATACAAACTCCAAACAGAAAGGCCGGGATGCAAACCCACAATCTTCTAGCTGTAAAGAAAAAAAAAAACACACTTATTTAAAAGGTCATTTAACGCCAACAGTGCACTGAAGATGGTTAAGGGCTTAGAATCTATTTGCTTAATAGCAATGGTTGCATTTGCTATAATGATTTCACAGCATAGCCAGAGCTTATAAAAATATACTATGTTGGGCACACAGTCCTAACAATAAGCATGTGTTTGAGTTGCTGTAAAAATGGAAAGTGGATTTATGATGCAAATGTGTGACATGTCTTGGAGCTGGAAGTATAAACATGTAGACACTTCAATCTTCCTCATTAACTTCACGACTAGCAATGTTAAAGGTTGCATTTAAAATCACTTTGCTTTTGTTGTCACCACTGCAAAGTTATTACTGAAATGTTTAACATTTTCCATAACTTGTTGCAGGAAAACATTACAACCCCAGTGTTATATGTGTAGACAAAAAGATTAATGCTCTTGAATTAGACATCATTGTAAGGGACTGGTTTTAGGGTTGGACCCAATAAGGCGCTTGACACAATTGCTCAGTTTAAATACAGTTTATTATAAAAGAGGGTTGGCAAAGCAGGATGGAGATTTAGTGAGTCCTCCAATTCGCTAGGCTGTGCTGAACGTCAGTCTATGAGAGAGGACACGTAGACAAGTAACAGTAATGAGTAGTGAGATATGGAGTCAAAACATGAAACAAGACTTACTAGAGTGGGTGGGGCGACAAGCCGAGTCTAAGGAGTAGATCTTTAAGTGTAGCAAGGATAAGTAACTTAAAGAAAGGGTAAGGCAATGGTGGGGGGAGTGTCCACTGGGGAAGATTTAGTGGTCTGGATCTGAGACAGAAGCAGGCCTGGTAATGAGTGCGTGGAACGTAGCCAAGGTGAATCTCCAATCTCTGATAGTTTAGAGAACTCGAAATTCCTCTTTAGTGATACAACAAACTTTAAAATCCCTTTGGTGACAGTGTGCTAGTGCTATAGTCTCATAGCTCTGGATTCCATGATTCTCTTACATGACACAAACTTGCTTCCTAACACTGGTATACATGAGACTCCTTACAGTGGATAGTTACTTGGTGAAGTCCATGATACAGGTAACTTGAAAACATGATGGATACTGGTCTGCGCTCCGCTTTAGAGTAGTAGTCAGATAAATCACATGGCTTGGTAAAAATGTGAACATGGAAGATTAAAGCATAGACATGATGTGGTAAATCTTCTCTTCCTTAGTAGTAACTTCTATGCTTAGTCCTTCACTAGGTTGGCAACAGAGAGGCAATAGGAAGCGGTTACTCACAAAACCTGAGTGGCAGGCAGAGTTAAGTTAATGAACGCAGCATGGGCTGAATCGTAGGCAGCGATGATGAACTGGATGAGGGTTGAAAAGTTTCAGTGAAAACACAGACAATCTAGCAGGGAACTATGGTAAGAGCTGGGTTTAAATAGCTAAGGGAACAGGTGGAATCAATTAGGAGCGGTGGTGAATGGTGAAGCTGGCTGACATGAACAGGGAACAGGAAGTGGAGAAAAAGGACTACAAAGCAAAAGTCTAGAACAGGAAGTGGACCAGATAGTGACATCATCTGACGATATATAGACGACATTAATTAAAATAGGAGCATATTGTGTTACAAAAGTAAAAAAAATTCTTCTGGCCTGACTACTGCAGGCTTTCCTTCTATAACCACATTAACATTTATCCACATCCTGCATCAGACAGCAATTTGATCTCAAGACAGAAGACAGGTTAAAATCCAATTGCTGATTGATTCTACATTACTTTTTGTTTAACCAAATATTAAAAATTAATGCTGTATAAATGTATCTGTCTCTAAAACGTGTACAGAATGTCCCTCCTCCTATTGTCCTCTGTCTCTGTGATAACAGTCATTAAATCTTCACTAAATTGAGAAATGTTAAATTGCAGTTATTATTGAAAGGAAATATATAATTAGGAAAAAGTTATCATAGTTCAATGTATGTGTTCCAACAATCACCCATCACTGCTATTATGTTAAAACCCCCACTGTTCAAGGCAACATACTGTCAACGTATGTTTTAATTCACCATTGAAATAAACATACAGTAAGTTTATTCTTTTACTATTGATTAAAAACATCCCCAAGTATTTCTATAGTCAGAAAACAAACACAACAGATTGTTACACCATCCAGAAAGTTTCCAGTCTTCAGTGCTTCTTTGAAGATACTTCACAGTCTCTTTTTATACTTAGTGAGAACATACCACCCACATTACAGTGTGGTTAAGCCATACTTTGTGCCCAGAAGTGTCACATTCCTGCTTGCCAGAAGTCCTGTGGAGACACGGCTATGTTAAATCTGCATCGTATGGTGTGTGAGAATGCCAATTTAAAGGACCTCATTAATCACACAGAGGTCATGTTAAAATGGAACACCTTGTGATTAGCTTTTTTTTCTCCACGTACTCTTGCCAGAAGTAGAAACTAGGGGTTGAACCATTTCAAACCTGGCAACTAATTGTAAGCAGGAATAAAGCTTGGAGTCTGGTGAAAATAAACACCTTGTATATATAGAAACAGACAGTTACATGTACAGAAAATGTTGGCCTTGCACATTAGAGGTGTAAGATGGAATTGGCAGCTGGTTAAAGCCAGACCTGGGTGCGCAGTGAGAATGGGCCACCTGCAGGATAGTGAAGTGAGTAGGCAGTGGGTGTAGCATTGACTGCACAGAGAATATTTCATTAGTTGCACTCAGTCACTGTATTGTTCACCTCAGACTGCACCTAAATTCTGAGCTTGGCACTCCAAAATAACAATAAGAGAGAGAGAGAGAGAAAAGAAAAGGGGAGTGTCACTGTGCCACAAAATTAAAGAGTTGGTTATTATAAAAAATTACAAAAGAAATATATATCACATGGCTCAACAAATTGTGCTGCACATAGTATTGAGTGACAAACTTTAAAAGACTAGTTCACAATTGTCTTGCTATTGTGTATTTGTGATGAAATTGGGAAAAAGTGAAGTCAGCTGAGGTATTGTTTTTTTAGAGATCAGGGGAAGCTGTAGCTCAGTGAGTAAAGCAGCAGCATGGACCACCGGGTCAGTTGTCAGTGATTACAGTCCCTCCTGGATGTTAAAGGGTCCCTGGGTAAGATACTGAACCCCCAACTGCCCATCCCCAGCTATGAAGTGCAAAGTACTGGTCCCAAGCATGGCAGAAATTGGGGAGGGCTGTGTGAGGAAGGGCATCCAGTGTAAAAATGATCCACTGTGGCGAATCTGAACTTTCAGGATAAGCTGAAAGGGAAAAATAAATAAATAAAAAAACAACATTTTAGCTGACGTGCAATAGAACTGTGTGGGTTTGACCATAGTGAACGACAGGGTCAACATAGGCAAACAACCAGGGAGAAAGATCATTCTTGATCTGATCAGACTCTGCATGTGTTGCTTGTTTTAAATCTCACAGATAGTTGAAGCCCATGGCATTGTCACTCTAACTGCAGTAACTAAACAATATTTACCTGTTCATTTTTACTTTAGTCTCTGATATGGCAAAGTTCTGCACTTAGATAGCGCTTTTCTACCTATTGGAACTCAAAGCACTTTACACTGCTTCTTATTCACCCATTCACACTCACAATCACACATCACTGCTATGCAGCTGACCAACACTCACTGGGAGTGTCAGTGTCTTGCTCAAGGACACTTTGACATGTGACCAGAGGAGCCAGGGATTGAAACAACAACTTTGAGATTGGTGGACAACCGCTCTACCTTCCTGCGCCACAGTCACCCAATAGCCTGTAGCTGTTTGATTCTTGTGCAAGGCCTCTTCAAGAGGAGTCCTTTCCCACCATTTTCTTCACCTTTAGAGCTTCCAAAAGCTAGGCACATCAGGTTTTAATATCTGTGGAGCCTCTATAAGACTAACAGTTATGTTGCTGTCTTTATGTGGACACAAGATCAGAGTATTATTGGCAGAATGGTATAAATGCAGCCTTGGTTTGTGAGCACAAATCACAGCAGCATTATTTGACCTGTTAGTCCACCAAGGGCCAGAAGAACAAGTTATAACCACACTGTTCCCTGGCTAACATGTCTGTATCCAACAGGCATGCAGACCTCCACTGTCTAGCACAACACTAAACCTCACAGGTTGTTCTGATTCATAAATGGCCACTCTTTCTTTGATCGACACCAACTCCTCAAGGGGAGTAAGTTTAGACAAGTGCAAGTGATTCACAGTGGCTTTAACTATGTATACTGTAATTTAACTAACCCCTAACCCAGTTGAAGATAAAAATAAATTGAAGACAAAATAATTTTCTTACCTGACTTTTTATTCCAACATCAATATATAATAGATTTTTCTAAAAAGACACTTACATTTAATCATTTGGCATTATCCAAAGCAATTTACATGTAAGGCACAAGGGCAACTTTCACTATCACTATCTTCAACATGTGACCAAGAAGAAATGCGGTTTGAACCACTAACCCTTTGGTGACTGCTCTACCAACTGAGTCATAATCGCTGAATTGATCTTAAATTTCTGTGTTTGGGATTTCTGGCTCCTCTGGTGGTGAATAATAGATGTGAAAAAAATTTGGGGCTTGAAGACCACATATAGTTTGTTTGAAAGTAATCAGCAATTGCCGGACATTGTCATGGTCTCCGGGCTGAGCTCCTGGTCTCTTGCCACATAAGGTCAACTTCCTGTTTCTGCTCTCCCCCTGTCCGCTTTGCTGCAGTTCAAATGATCATTAACGCCTGTGCACTCTCCTTTATAAGCAGGTCTCCAGCTCTCTTCCTTCTGCCAGATAGTCTGCTGATCCATCCGATGAAACTGCTTTCAAGCTATATGAAGCTGAACTGTCTGCTTGCCTGGTATGAACCTAATCTGTCTCTGGAACCAACTACCTGTCTTGACCGTTGGCTCTGTAAGTCTGTGTAATTTTCCTACCCTGCCTGTTTGACCTGGAAACTTGGATTGCGGACTTGGCTCAGGTTGTTATTTCTGTATTCGATGATCAGACGTGGCTCTCTGATCTGTTTTTCGATACCGGGCCCTTGGATTTGCACTGTGTCATAAGTAAGTAAAATTTATTTGCAAAGCCCCTTTCACAGAGAAGAGCTCACAAAGTGCTTCACGTGAAAATAAAAAAATGGAAAACCATAGGACATGAAATAAGAACCACTCAAACTAGAACACATCAAATATTGACAACAGACAGAAAAATGTCAAATTAACCAATTATCTACAGTTGAGAACAGAGTTAGGAAAAGTTTGTTTATATAGGTATGTTTTGAGGAGTTTTTAAAAAAAATATCCACTGAAGCTCCTCCAACTCATTCCACAGTCTTTCTGCAACAGTAGCAAAAACTCAGTCCCCCTTGGTTTTAAGACTGGGGCGAGGCACAGCCAACAGATTCTGGTTGACTCCGGTGCCTGACCCTGAAGGACTCCGTATATAATAACTACAACCTTAAATTTAATTCTAAAAAAGGAGGGACCCAATGTATGGAAGCTAAAATGGGGATAATGTGACAGTGTTTGTGTGATTTTTGTCAGCAGCCTGTCAGCAGCGTTCTGCACCAGCCAGAGACACACTACTGATGTTTTGCTGAGACATGTGAAAAAAGAATTACAATGATCAAGACGTGGTGATACAAGAGAATGAATAATCATTTCAAGTTCAGAGTTTGACACAATAGACATAAGTTTGGTTTAGGTGAAAGAAACATGTACAGGTCAAGGCATTAATAAGATTATCAAGATTCATATCTTGATCAAAAACAACACCAAGATTTCTCAGGGAGAAATGTACATTTGAGGTTAAAGACCCAATACAGCAGGACACCTTAGAGACAGTGCTATTAGGGGCCACAATGAGAACTTCAGTTTTAGCTGTATTTAACTGTGAACAGTTATTGGCTAACCAGGCTTTAATTGCTGACAGTTAATTATACAGCAAAGTGAGGTTGTCAGTTTTGTCAAGGTTGAAAGAATAGTCTGCGTACATGCAATACGACACACCTTTAAACTTGCTGATGATATAAAGTGCAAAAGGAATAAGCCTTAAAACTGAACACTGAGACACCCCACAAGATAGGGGGGCAAATGTTGACCTGAAAGAACCAATAGCTACAGAAGAGGATCTACCTGAGACGTATGAAGCGAACCAGTCAAGGGCACTACCTTGGTACTTCCTACATAAAATGTCTAATAAAGTGCTCTGGTCAATATTGTCAAAGGCTACACTAAGATCAAGCAGGACCAGGATAGAGCACTGTCAGAAGCTATCAGGATGTCGTTTCAGTAGAGTGCTTCTAATGATAACCAGATTGAAATTTATAAAAAATATGTCTGTTCAAAACAGGAACCAGTTGAGTTGCTAAAACTTTTACAATCATTTTTGAAATAAAAGGAAGTTTTGAAATAGCTTTTAAATTGTTAACAAAATAAAGGGGTTGAGATTGGGCTTTTTAAGGAGGGGAAAATCAGAGGGGAAACAGCCGTAGATCAGGGAATATGCAGTAGAGCAGGGCCGATGCACCCTAAGACATTTTTCCAAAAACGTGTGAGTTAATCATCAAGTGGGCTAGAAGATGTCTTCAGGCTGCTCACCAATGTAATTAGTTTGTGCAAGGGAAATGGGCACAAAACAATCTAATATTGGCTGCTGTTTAGAAGCAGTTGGGAAAGTGAGAGATGAGGGGGTTATGTTTGCCGTAACACTAGAAATTTTTTCGATGAAAAATTACAAAAAGCTTTGCAATCATCAACGGAAAAAAACAGGAATATATAATGTGAGAGGAAACCATGTTACAGTATGGGAAACATTTTTAGCATTCTGCTTATTAGAGACAATAAAGTCAGCAAAATAAGACGCCCTAGCAGCTTTAACCATGGAATCGAATTCAGTTAAAAGATCTTTATAATAGATGCGGTGGACCAGGAGCTTAGTGGATTTCCACAGACGCTCTATCCGTCGACATTTACGTCTGAACCTGCAAAGGTCATTGTTCATCCAGGGATTAGAAATGGCAGTGGAATCAGTGCAATTTTGTTCAATGGAGCAATGTGGTCTAGAACAATTTGAGTTGAGCGAGCCAACTAGGAAATGAACATCACTCTCATCATCACAGAGCCTTAAAGCACTGTTATTAAAAACAGGAACTTTTCAGCAGACAGGTCATTTAAGATATGTGAACATTTAACATGTTTACCAGGTGGACAGTTCCAAAGTAAAAATCGGGTCCAAGGTGTTATCCTTAATGTGTGTAGGGCCACGGACATCCTGACTGAAATTAAAGAATTGAGTAACGCTTAAAAATTTAGTTATGTAGGTAAATTCTGTTAATGGTGTCATTTACGGGCACATTTATTTATAGAGGCTCAGAAATAGACTCATACTCTTCACTTATTTGCCAGGTTTCATAAAATCTAAGTCTTTGGTGGTAAACAAATCATTGAGACGTCCTGCTGAGATGGTACTGGGTGTCTGCGCCAACGGCCGCAGGTACCAGAAGTCAGCTCCAGTCTGCCTCACGAGGCGCAGTGTGGGAACAAAAGTAGTTACATGGCCATGTGATACTGGGTAAACTGGCCTGAGCAATGAAAGCCGCACACCAGAGGTATAAGTAAGATGAGTCACCAGCACATATCCCCACCTTCTGGTTAAGCTTGTGCCTAATGTTGCGAATAGATAAACCACAGGGGTCCCAGCGTGGCCATCTTGCAGGCAGAACTCCCTGATTCTGCTCTGCCCTAGTGTCTCCTATTTCCTCTCTATTCTGCCCACTCCTGTCATCTGCCTCACCCGTCCTCTCTGGATCAGCGTCTCTTGGAATCCTGGGCTCTGGAACAGACTATGTTGGCCTCAGCCTCATCTCGGACCTGCTATTTTCTCGTTTACTTTCTGGTTCCCGCTGTACCCGTATTCTCATCCCGATCTCCTGTCTCCTCCGGCTACCCTGCTCATCACTGGCTTTTTCAGTGCTCTTCACCCATTCACTTACCAGAATATCAGCTGATTGGCAACGGGTGAGTAACCCTGCTCTGCATTCAACTCACCTGCCAATCTCAAGTCCAGACCTACCAGACTTAGAAATGTTAAGAAAACATTGTGTGTTTATGCAGGTTGATCCATACTAGATACACACTAGATTATTGGCCACGTTATCCATTCACAGCATAGCTATGGGTCAGTATGTACCTGCTCCACATGCTGGCAGGCTGAGCAGGTCATTATTATGCCACATTATACACCACTATATGGTTTGGTTTGGAACAAAAATACAGGCCTACGGTTTTGTTTAGGAACAAAATGGGGATAGTTAGGATTTAGGAGAAATTGTGGTGAAGGTTAAAATACACCAATGACATGACATAAGGAAAGTTACTGTAACTAAAAACATTTTTCGAAGAAATGGGCTCCAAAATGTAACCTTTTGTGGAGGAGTGCTGTCTACACCATGACTCCTAGAACTACAATGTCAGCAGTACAGAGATATTTGCTTCTCAAAGTTTAACCGATAAGAGAATGTAATTGATTTCTGCTTGTTAAATCTTTAGACTGTTATTTTAATTCAATGACTGATAGGTGAAGGCCTGTGCAAAGCATAGCAGACTGTGAAACACAAAGAAGAGCTGTTTGAGAGTAGGAAAGGAGAGTTGGACAGGGTGGAATGATGCCACAACTCAACATTAGATGTTGACAACTTACCACTTGGCTTGATGATGAAGATGATGATAACAATGTCAGTTGTCAGTGACTGACAACTAAGTGACTTACAGATCCATAACAATGGACTGAAAACTAACCAATTAATGACACATCCACTATATATAACAAATTGTCTCATTCATTCATCTGTATATTTTGCATGCATATCATTATACTGGGCAAGACAACATATACTTTACTGTAGAGAATTTTAATGACGGACATTATGCTTGTTGTAAGCAAAGCACAGGTGCAACTAATTAGCAGGCAGAACTTTAATAATGGCTTGAAGCTAGCAATTATGTATTGAAATGCAACAACTGTTGTAAAGCTTTCAACCTGTTTGACAAGTCAGATGTTTATTCTAATTAAACAAGGGCTGGTTTCATTTTTATTTTACTTGTTGTTTTAAAGTCAAACTGTGTGTCTGTGTACATGTTTTGGGGATTTGCCTGTTTCTCAAGTATGAAACATGGCGGTCGCATCACACAATTTGTACAGAGTAATTTGTCTTTTCCTTTAGCAAGAAGCTCAACTTGGTACTAAGGTACTAGGTTAAATAATTGACATGATTCACATTAAATTGATTCTCTTAACAATTGTTTGGTAATTCTGTCAAATCATTGAACAGTACTTTAAATACTTTTAAAATCAAGAACATACCATTCCTAAGCAAAAACCAGACCAAGTGTTCTAAATGGTAGCAACCAAACAAATACAAAACCAAATGACAGGGTGTCTAACCTGAACTCCTCACCCAAAACAGGAGAAAAAGTAGTAAAATAAAAGGGCCTCTCACTCCTATGGTGGCTACCTGGTGCTCATTATGTACAGTGAGTTATACTTATATCTATTTACAGAAATGTCAAAACCAAAAAAAAAAGTTCACAGAGCTGTGAGTCGAGTCGAGATTCGAGTCCAAACAGAATGCTGGGTTGGTTGGGAGTGGCGGAGGTGGACCAGCTGGGGCTGCTGACAACTTGGTGTATGAGGAGGAAGACGCTCCATCCTGTCCAATCTGGTGGCTACAATGAGTTCGATGGCCCAATCCGTGACGACCACCTGTGGCTCAATCCCCCCTCAGACACACCCACACAAAACACAGAGGATGAGGAGAAAAAGACAACATAACAATAATAACTCACGTCATGACTCAGGTCATAACAAGTGTATGTACATAACTGCAGTCAGGGTTGTCCCAAGCTTCTTTAGAGTTCTAAGCAGAACACTCATCACACCCCAGCTTCTTTATAGTGTGATGTCTAATAGCAATTAATGAGGATTATTACTATAAAAATAATATTCATAATCATAATAAACTACACTTTTGCTTTAGATCTTTATGACAGAGCAAATACACACTGTCTGCTTTAAAAAGTAAAGTTTTCATAAATCACTTGCGCAAGTGATTTATGACTAATTTTATAAATAACAGTGACACCTCTACATATACTAGAAGAATCACATTGTTACTTTGTTATAATATAACCAAATATGGAGGAAAAAAATGCATGTAATAAGCCTTGACTTTTCGTAATCCCTTTGTGTAGCACTAGTAAATAAAAATAAATCACTAAAATATTGTGATTGCAGTACTGTTTTACTTACGTGGTTTGATTTAAGTTAAAGGCTAAATTCTAGCATGCTGACAACAAAAAATGTTGACATTTAGCAGGTACAGTATAATGTCACTATTATATAGGCGCAAACCTGTGAAAACTATTATTACGCACAGGTAACCGTTTGCATGATATTGGGAACTTAAGGAAAACTAATGTGCAATCTCTGAACCAGAATAGGCTTTTACAAGAGGTTAAAAGAGGTGTAAAATTTGTCAATCTACAAAACAACAAAAGAAAAACGGTCAGTCAACTACAAGCAAGACATGATGATCAATCAGATTCGACTATGACATCCATAGGTTAACATATGTCAAACAATTAACCCAGAAAATAAAATCAGAATAAAACAACAGGTCTGATAAACCTGATAACAGTTTAGTAATTTAAGCACAGCTGTTCAAATTGAATGGCTGTTGAATCGGTTGTTCTTCAATCTGGAACAAAGGTGTTGACTCAGAACTGCCACCCATCCAACCATACTGCTAACATAAACATCAATAGCTTCACCACCGAGTGTATTACTCCTTCGGTTTGGGGCGTTGATCAATAATCTCCTGTAGATGTAAGTATCACTGTGTTCCTCATGACCAGTCCTGATTTTTAACTTGTTCTTGAACTGCTTGAACATCTTGGTACACCAGTGGCTCTTTAATCTGGCTGGCAGTTCGTCTTTCCTGTCAACATCTAAACACTGTCAATCAACCTTTAACCTCCTGGCCTGCTGTCTGACCACCACTGCATCAGTAGCACCCCACTATCAATCCCATTAGTCACCCAACATTTCCACTGTACCCAGGCTCGCACTCAGCGAGCTGGATGATGCCAGGGTCAATCCTGCAGACCTCACAATGTCATATTTCTACTGTGAAAACCATTCAAGGAATAATATATAAATGTCAGTTTTGCCACTTTGCCTTATAAAAAACCAATAAACTCAACAAAAATGTGTCCTTTCCATAGAACCTGCCGTACCCACTACAACACACCCTGTAACCTTTAATATTTCAGCTGGTCTTTGGGTTTTGACCTCCTTTTGGAGCTGCAGTGCAAAATTTCAGCTTGGAAATCAATAAAGTGAGTCATGTATTAGCAGAACTTGAAAATGAGGATAAGCTTGGCATGACACCAAGAGCTGGATATCACTTCCCATCGTTTCAGAATCCTTGGCTAAATAACAATGATTAAGTAAACTCCATAATGCCTGATTAACCACAGGATCTTGTGTGGAATTTGAGTCTTTGAGTTATGTTTCAAAAATGGAATGCATGGATGTGTTATGAGATTCAATATAGGGCTCTTATACCTACCATGTGTATTTTAGCATCTACACTGCACATGTAAAATATTGAGGTATACTGCATATCACAGGACATGTAGTGTCACGTAAACCAAATCTTTTTTTCTGCTTGGTGAAAAATGTAAACTTTTTTTCCATGACTATTCTACAGGAGAAATCTAGCTTAGCAATAATAAGAGTTGTTTGAAACACAGATTTGAGTTTGTTGCTAGTAAGTGACATGCAGGCTCCTCACATCACACCAAATCATCAATCACAATTACTCTTGACCAGTTTGTCAAATTTCAGGTAATGCTATATCAGTCCCTCAAGGAACTGGTCACAATCACAACACATAACTCAACTGTTCCCCCATGAATTCTGCACTACCTTGCAATTTAAAACGTCATTAAAAACATCAGAAAATGTGTTTTCTTTTAACTCCTCAAAATCAGTTATTTTAGGCCACAACAATCCCAAGAAGGCCTGCAGAATCCTGGAGGAACTGCTTTATGTATTTGTTTTTTTCAGCAATAGAACAGTTGACATTGACCAAACAGTTTGTTGACTTTAATTTCATGGCAGTTGCATAGCCAGTGCATGCATGCGCTAAAAATGCCCTGTTCATTAAACATGCACATTTTTTTCAGTGAATGCTCAAACAAACATGTCCATTTGCAGCTAAAGAAAGTGAATGCCACTGAACATGTAAGTGCTGTTTGAAATTTGTTTGTTGGTTTCTCTTGAGCCTGCTGATTTAGTCTGTTTTTAATATTGTAAAGAACTTTAGTTAGAAAGTTTAGCTTTTCTGGGGAAGTGGATATTTGGTCTTGTAGCTTGAGCTTAAAAATCACTGAGCATTCATGTCTGTGACCTGACAAAGGCACATAAATTAGTTCGGTTTCAACAAGGGGTCCGTTTCAGCTGTAGCCAGTTAAGGACATATTTAAGTCACCTGTTGGGCTGGAGTGTCAGCACACTGTCAGCCTTTTTGTTCTGTTTGAGGTTGACCTGTGTGAAGAGCAGCAAATCTCCCTTCGTGAGTTAACTGAGCGAAGCCACCATAAGACACTTGTTGCCCTTCCTCCGTTTCTTCACTTTGCTTCACATTAACTCTTTTCTACTTCAGAAAGTCTGTTTCTTTGTTTCACTGTGTGTTTTCAGCAGATCCCTGTTCTCCACCACAGATGCAGGACATGGCGCTTCAGCATATTGCTTCAGCTACAGAAACCTGGATCACACCACAGAACACAGACACCACGACTGCACTCTCCACTAATTTTGCCTTCTCTCGCACTCCTAGCTCATCAGGTCAGGAGGGTGGGACTGGACTTCTTGTCGCTGACATCTCTGCTTGGATGAGAGTTACATCTTCAGCTCGACCGAAGTAGTTTTTCCAGCCAGACCTTTGACACAACACAACATCAGCATCAACAATGGATCTGCAGTGATTGCCCCCACTAAGTCAGCCACAAATCTGGGGGTCATCATTGACCACCAACTCAGCTTTTGCTGCTTACTGGTATGTACAATCAAATTTTTGCAGATGATCCAAAATGCGGCAGCACGTCTTACTTTTAATCAGCCAAAAATGACTCATGTCACACCACTTTTCAGATCTCTACACTGGTTTAAGTTCAAAGCTCTGTCTTTAGTCTACAGGGTGATCAACTCAACAACTCAAAAAAAAAACATTTCTGCTCTTTCTTTAACTTGCATCTCATAAAACACAAACACTTTTCTGATAGGACTTTGCTTTGATGTTTTCTCCTTGACTTAGATTTGGATAAAGGCATGTCCTAAATGACTAAATGTATTCTGGTCATGTAGTAAAAAGTTCTGTATGTAAATATCCATCCATTATCTACAGTATAACTGCTTATCCTGTTTAGGGTGACTATCCCAGTTGTTATAAGGCAGGATACGCATTGGACAGGTCTCCAGTCTATGTCAGGGCAGGCACAGATGTACAAAGACAACCTTTCACACCTACAACAGGCAATTTAAAGTCACCAATTAAGCTAACATGCTTTTCTTTTGACAGTGACATTGCAATCTGAAAGAGATCAGTGGCTGCAAAGAATTTGTAGGGGAGAGCATAGCCAGGCAACACAGGATGTTGTGTAAAATGACTCTGGTGAGGAAGATAAAGAGGACTAAGGCAGAGCAAAGGATGAAGGGGTGAATGTTGAAAAAGGGATAATCTGTAGATTTCAGGCTGATTCGAGAGAGGTTTTGGGTGGTCGGGGTGCTTCCAGATAATTGGACAACTACAGCTAATGTGATCAGGGAGACAGGTAGAAGGGTACTTTCTTTGTCAACTGGTTAGGCAAACACTTTAAAGGCAGTTATGTGATGTCATTGATGATGTCATCAATATACCTATACAGACACTTCTTAATTTATCTAACCTTTCAAAACACATTGATTATAGAAAAAACTAAAGCAGCACAAACTGAGAAAACTCCCGTTGGCTTATACATACCTGGGCCCTAAATGTTCCACATTTTGTCACGTTACAACCACAAATGTAAATGTATTTTATTAGGATTTTATGTAATTTCTTTTACAAACAAATATCTGAAATGTGTGGTCTCCATTTGAATTCAGCCCCCTGAGTCAATACATTGTAAAACCACCTTTTGGGGTATTTCTCTACCACTTTGCACATCTACAGAATAAAACTTTTTTTGTTGTTCTTTGCAAAATAGCTCAAGCTCAGTCAGACTGGATGGAGAGCATCTGTGAACAGCAATTTTCAAGTCCTGCCACAGATTCTCAATTGGATTTGCTGCAGCTCCAAAATGCTGCAGCAAGAGTGCTGACTGGAACTAGCAAGAGAGATCATATTTCACCTTCACTAGCTTCTCTCCATTGGCTTCCCATTAAATCTAGAATAGAATTTAAAACCCTGCTTCTTACATATAAAGCTCTGAATGTTCAGGCTCCATCACATATAGAAGACCTCATAGCACCATATCATCCCAGTAGACCACTTCGCTCTGAGAATGCAGGCCTACTTGTGGTTCCCAGAAGATAGACTGGGAGGCAGAGCCTTTAGCCATCAAGCTCCTCTCCTGTGGAACCAGCTCCCAGTTCAGATTCGGGAAGCAGACACCATCTCTACTTTTAAGTCTAGTCTTAAAACCTTCCTCTTTGATAAAGCCTATAAAGGGAGTTTTTCCTCTCCACTGTTGCCTAGGGCTTGCTCAAGGGGGAATTGTTGGGTTCTTTCTATACATCTTTATAACCTTGACTTTATCCTGTAAAGTGCCTTGAGATGACTTTGTTGTGAATTGGCGCTATATAAATAAAGTTGAATTTAATTGAAAATTGAATTTAAGTCTGGATTTTGACTGAGTCATTCTAATACATAAATATGCTTTTGATCAAAACCATTCCATTGTAGCCCTGTCTGTATGCTTAGGATCATTGTCCTGCTGGAAGGTGAACCTCCCCCCGAGCCTCTAACAAGACTCTAACAAGTTTTCTTCTGAGATTGCCCTGTATTTGGCTCCATTCATCTTCCCATCCACTCTGACCAGCTTCCTGTCCCTGCTAAAGAAACGCATACCCACACCATGATGCTGCCACCACCATCGCAGCATCATGGTGTGGGTATGCGTTTGACCAGCGCATCTTCTTCCTTTGCTGTGTCTCTCACATGGCTTGTTGCAAAATGCAAATGAGACTTCTTATGACTTCTTTCAACAATGGCTTTCTTCTTCCTTCTCTTCCATAAAGGCTAAATTTGTGGAGTGCACGACTAATAGTTACCCTGTTAACAGATTCTCCCACATGAGCTGTGGATCTCTACAGCTCCTCAAGAGTTACCATGGGCCTCTTGGTTGCTTCTCTGATTAATGCTCACCTTCATGGGTCTGTCAGTTCGGGTAGACGGCCATGTCTTGGTAGGTTTGCAGTTGTGCCATATTCTTTCCATTTTCGGATGATGGACTACACAGTTCTCTGTGAGATGATCAGAGCTTTGGATATTTTTTTATAACCTAATCAGAAGTAGAATCTGAATGAGAAAACTCTTTGCCAGGCACAGTTAAGAATACTTAACAGTACTTTTTGTCAGGTACAAACACATAATCTAAAATATAAAGTTAAAATCCAAAGGTGTGACACACAATATGAACATATGGAAAGTTAAAATACTATAAAAGTAAAATAAGAGCTATATACAGACAGTGGGTTTGCAATGGGAGGTAGTACAACTTGAAAAAGTGAGAGTGAGCACAAATTCTTCATGCTGCACCATGACACCAGACAGTCTATGTCACTCCTGTAGGCTGATTTGTGTCTGATGAGGGTGGTGTCATCTGCGAACTTCTGGAGTTTGACAAACTGGTTACCAGATGTGCAGCTGTTAGTATACAGGAAAATAACAGAGAAGAAAGAACACAGGTTTAAGGGAATCCAGTGCTGATGGTCATTGAGTAAGAGATATGTTTCCCCAGTCTCATAAACTGCCCCGTCTGTCAGGAAGTCCGTAATTCACCTGCACAGGGAGTCGGGTATATTCATCTGGGAGAGCTTGTCTCTGAGCAGAGTTGGAATGACTGTATTGAAGTCAGAGCTGAAGTCCACAAAGAGTATCCTGGCATAGGATTCTGGGATGTCCAGATGTTGGAGGATGAAGTGGAAGGCAGTAGAATCGGCAGTAGAACTCGTTTAGGCTGTTGGCCAGGCGCCAGTCCTTCACAGAGTGGGGAGCTCTAGATTTGCAGACAAAGGCAGAGTCATCGGCTCAGAATTGCTCTACCATTCTCTCACCATGCGCTGATTTAGCTCTGCTCGCCTCTTTACTAAATCTTTACTTAGCCTCTCAGAACTTGTCTTTGTCTCCACTTCTAAATGCTGCCTCTTTCTTTGAGCTATAAATATATTTGCCTGAGGTCTAAAGCCAGCAAAAATGGACACATACTATCCAAAATTTTGTTTCTGCGGATATTGTGTTGATTGTTTATGAGTCAGCACCTTGAGGCTCATTGATAATAGGCAAAATCATCCACGCACTAAAAGATGAACATGGTCTAGTCTGCCAGGTTCGTATCAAGGCGAAGACTAATGAGCTTGATAGACCCATAACTAAGGTCTGTCTTGATAGTGTGTCAAGTGCTGGTCATCTCTGGCACCAGAAAAAAGAAGAGAGAAAACAATAGGAGACTGATCATAATGTTTATAAGTTATAGCATAATTTTTTGTTGTTAGTTTGCAAGTAATTTAATAATTGTTTACAATATTAAATTAGTACAGTAGTAGAGCTAAAGATGTTGAGGTTCTTTTTGAGAGTGACAAGGATGGACAGGATCAGGAATGAGTACATCAGAGGGACAGCTCATGTTAGATGTGTAGAAGATAAAGTCAGAGAGGCCAGATTGAGGTGGTTTGGACATGTTCGGAGGAGAAACTGTGAATATATTGGCAGAAGGATGCTGAGGTTGGAGCTGCCAGGCAGGAGGTCTAGAGGAAGACCAAAGAGGAGATTTATGGATGTAGTGAGGAGGACATGAAGTTAGTTGATGTGAGAGAAGAAGGGTTAGACGGAGGCAGATGATTTGCTGTGGCGACGTCTGAAACGGAACAGCCTAAAGGAAAAGATGACATTTCTTTGGACTGTAGGAGGAAACTGGAGGACACTGAGGAAACAAGCATTAGGAGAACATGAAACCTCCACACAGAAAGGCTGCAGCTGACAGGGATTCAAATCAGATGACCCTTTGATGTGGCAGCACCAACCACTCCACCACCATGCTGCCCACCTAGCAATATATGTTTCAGAAAGAAAAAAGACTTAAGTCTAAGTTTTAGCAATATTGTGCATCCAAGCGCATAATTTCTGAATCAATCATTAATTTGTTTTTCAAGATAAAACCAAAAAATAAAAACAAACAAAAAACACACTTTTTAAATATGTTTTTACTAAGTGTGCAGACAGGTTTACACACACACACCTGTATGGACGTGTTAACTATTTAATTTAAAGCATATTTCACATTGAGCTTAACATATTGATCCAGCCAGGCTTCCTGTATATCAATCTTGCAGACCAGACCAACCCTACAAGTCCCCACCCCACTCCCCCTTCCAACATTGCATCAATACATCAGTAACAGTTGGTTTCTTACTTTGCCATCTTATCCAGCAGGATCTTCTTCTGACATCCTTAAAATATCTTTTTTTTTTAAAAAAGAGCCTTACAACCTGTGAACATTTTCTGTCCTGCTGCTTTTACAGCCATGTCACAGATTGTAACATTAACTTTCTGTCTATAAAATTGTCTCGATAGTCCGTTATCTTTTTTTATGTCTTCAAAACAACACAGCCTTCTGTGTATCAGTGTATCGGTGTGTGAGTTGTTCTTCTGCACATGTGCCAACATAAATAACACCGTCTTACATTCAGGGTAAAATGACAGAGATGCTGATAAAACCACACCATTACCCTGCAGTCAACTGACTTTTAATCTTCTTTCTGGCTGAGATTCTTCTCAGAATCCTATGTTTTCTCATTCCCATTTCATGTACTACACATAAAGCATACAGTCAGCACTTTCAAGGACCAGCATATAAAAAAGCTGAAATCGAAATAAAATGTTTCCTTGCCTATTCCAAAGAGGCAAATATCACATATTAAATATCATGCTGTGTATTGTGCTGTCACAATAAATGGCAGAAATCTTTTGAAGCAAGAGACATCGACAACATTGCCTGGTGTGGTGCAAAAATGTTCCATTTCTTCACACACTGGGCCTCTGCTGTCTTTCTGGCTTTCACACAAACCAAACCCGTAATTGTATCACACAACACACAATTTACAGTTTTTTTTCAGCCCATTCAGTGAGATTACACTGGGATTTCCCACTAATCTGGGAAGTGAGATGGCTGTTCATTTGACTGGACCCACCAGGACTGTCACTCATATGGGATTCAAGGGGTTATATATATACACACACACACACGTACGTGTGTGTGTGTGTGTGTGTGTGTGTGTATATGTAGTATATATATATATATATATATATATATTATTATTATTATTATTATTATTATTATTTATTTTATTATTATTATTATTTTTAATCAGATGTGTATCAGATGATTTACATCACTTTCGTCAGCTGTAGTTAATCCTTCCATTATCTATAGACCAAACAAAACTACAAGAACAGTGCAAAGCTGGAAACATTGCTGTTGTAGGCATTACATGATGTGTACACACACACACACACACACACACACAATCTACTTTGTATTTCTGTAATGCACTCCTTTAAGTCCAACGTAGAGAATGTCACTTGAAGGTCCCTGTGTAGTCTGAGAAAATGAACGTTCAATTACTGTGGAGTTTGAGCAGTTCGAAAAGGTTCCATCCCCTGGAGGCTGGGGTTACTCTATTTTTCTTTCTGCATATGTCACCTGTAACATTCATTTGAATAATAACTGAATGGTCTCTCTTCACTGTTGCCTTCCCCTCCATTGCCCTCATAGCATTTGCAGGGCTTGAAAGGGCTTTGTTTCAAACACGTCTGTGGGCATCACAGAACCTTTCAGTCTTCACAGATGCTGAATTTCAAGAGCAGACATCATGGGATTTTCTCTCTGCTTCCAGCACATGAGAAATCTGGTTTCACCTCTTTGATTTACAAACCCAATTTCCAGAGATGTTGCATAAAATGCAATGATTTGCTAATCATTTCAAACCTATTTTTGACTATAACATGAAATTTTGACACTGAGAAATCTGTACAAGGCCAAAACTCAGTACTGAATGATGTGATCAGATAGCACTGCCGTATACCCAAAAAGGATTGTGTAGTGGAAATCACTGCATGGGCACAGGAACACCTCTGAAAACCATTGTCAGGGAAGATGGTTTGTCTCTGCATCCACAAATGGAAGTTAAATCTCTACACACAAAGAAACAACCATCCTCAAAACAAGATCCAGAAACATCACCATCTTCGAGTCTGAGCTAATTTAAATTGGACTGAGGTGAAGGGGAAAATTGTCCTGTGGTCTGATGAGTCAAAATCATGTATGCTGTGTCCTCCATATTAAAAAGGAGAGGGACCATCTGACTTGTTGTCAATGCACAGTTTAAAAGCCAGCATCTCTGGTTATGTGTGCCTGTGTGAGTGTTTATAGGGAGGGGGGTTAACATGTACATCTGTGAAAGCTCCATTAATGCTGAATGATAAAAATAGCAATAGATCCCATCCTGCCCGCTTGCTTGACAACTCTACATACAGCAGCGTTCCCAACATCTACAAATGCAAATTGAAATAACAGCTTTGTTGCACCATAATAATTCTACAGTGACAGATCAACAGGAACATTTCAGCCATTCCTCTTCCTCCAGCTCTGTGCTTGCTCCTCATTAGGCACATAAATAAACCTCCTGCTGAAGAGTTTTTGGAGAAAGCTGCATCATGTTCTAATGTAGAAGACAGACATTAACTTTTCTCTCCCTGGATCCCCACACCATATCTTTTCCCCCCTTTTGTTTGGGATTTCTTGTGAAGTTGGCACACTTCAAAGCCGTTGGATTGACAGCACCGCAGACTGAAAGATCCCATTCATCTGCCTGGTGGAATTATGCAGACATCTCTCTTGAGCACCACTTCAGAACCTTTTTCTCTTTACTTTAAATATCTGGCCTCTGCATGACATTCTGCAACAAGCTGGAAAAAAAAATCGGCAAAGGAGAGGAAGTGAAAAAAGAGCTACTTTAACAGAATACAACTGCACATCAGTTAAAGTTCCTACAAGCTGTTAAGTGGAATGACACCAGTGAGCGTGACTGTGGGAAAACATGACTTTCCTCGCAAGAAACTAAATCTGCTGAAGTATATGGTGATGACATATACCAGACTGACAGAAAATGACAAATAAGACCTAGCACATGTGCATGGTTAATGAATTTTCTGCCTCATTTTGTCCCTGTCAATCTCAGATTCATGTTTGAGCTCTGGTACTCCCAGATGTTGTCTCTGTGTTAAGATGAGACTCACGATCATCAGGCCCATTCCTCGATGGCTGAGCATGTGCACAGCGACGACTCAGTCCCGACCTCTCTGACCGCCACCAGGCTTCCTGCTCCACAGGCTGCTGCACTCCTCCTGTTATATCATCCATCACAGCTGTCATAATCCTATCTGTGCTAATATTACAAACAAAGCCAGGGTGCCAGGGTAGTTTATCAAATACAATGCCACAGTATGGTGTCAAGAGACAGAATGTGGCAGTGTCCCGCTGGTGGAGTTTGTATAAGAGGCATCATCCGCCAATTTAACATAAGGGGCTCAAATGTTTTGAAGCAAGGCTCAGATACAAATGCAAGTCTAACTCTGGGCGAAGAGGTGTGTGGGTGTGCTTAGCAAGTTTTTGCAATTCCGGTGACCAGTTGTGTTAGATCATACAAGGGGCAGCCAGGCTCAACATAGAGGAGAGGCTGAATGCATTATTACTGAGAGGAGTTTATTATGAACAGCTGGAGTCGGGATAAGCTTCAATATAGGCCAATCATCCCCTTTATAAGAAGAGAGGGAGGGAAAGAGGCAGAGATCTGTAAGAGAGATTTAGTTTATCTCCATTAATAATCTGAAGTTCTAAAACATACACGTCAGTAACAAATGAAGGGGTTAGGAAACATACATTACTTCAGAAAAGCTCAGTAAAAGCTTTCCAGACGGTTTCCAGTCTTACTAATCAAAATGTCACTGCATAAAGAGATTAAATATAAAACAAAATTGATGACCTCATACGTTTTCTTCAAAAACATCAAAGCAAAGAAGTGTTTCCATTTCATGAGATGCGAGTGCAAGAAAGAACAGGTGGGATTTTTCTTTTAAGATATAAGTGCATGGGAAGTTGCAGAAGAGTTTGTAGCAATATTTTAAGTATTGGGAGTGAAGCTGCTGGGTGTGCAGAGTTTGGTAGCTCATTCCACCATCGTGGGATCAGTGCACAAAACAGTTTTGCTAGGGATCATTTGTGAGGTCATGGGTGGGAGGGATTGTTGTCCTGAATAAACGAGTTGAGGTAAGCAGGAGCTGTTGACCACTTTTTAGGTGAGAGAGAGCTTTGAACTTCGTGCTGGTAGCTACAGGAAGCCAGATTTGAACTTACATGTGTCTTTTTTGAATGATTAAAGTGAGATGTGCTGTTGCATTTTGGATCACCTGAAAGGGTTTGATTGTGCATGTTGGCAGACCTGTCAGCAGGGCATTGCAGTAATCGAGATAAGATATGACCAGTGTCTGCACAATGAGTTGGTTGTATAATCAGAAAGGTAGGGTCTGATCTTTCTGATGTTGTAGATGTTGGTGGCAAATCTGCTGCCCTACAGACAAAGGAGATGTGGTTAGTAAAGCTCAGTTGGTTGTTGATGATGACGCCCAGATTTCTGTCAGACTTAGTGGGAACAATGACTGAAGATTGTAAGTTGACGCTGATGTTGTGTATTAAATGTCTGGCTGCAAAGACTAGTACTTCTGTCTTGTAAAGGGTGAGCTGTCTTACCGCTGAATCCATGGGGTTATTATACAAAATAACAGCCAGTAAATAACTCCTCCATGGCTGCATCCTATTGTTTTATATAATAAATAATGGTGTCCCACTGTCCCAGCTGAAAATGAACAGCCCGGTAGCAGTCGCCTTTTTTGCGCTTGCTATCCTGGTACTTTCTACCTAATGTGCACCATAATTTTGTGTGTGTGCATGTAGTTCACTTGAATCAGAGAAAGGAAGTGATCCTCTGTCTAATTCACTCACCATATTTGTGTAAAAGTTTTTCTCTAACTTGAACTTCAATAAGTCCAAGTACAGGTCCAGACTTGTTGATGACCCTCTTCAAGCCATACTGAGGGTCTCAACTGCTTCCTCCCTCAAGCCAAATGTTGCTCAGCTATGTGAGAGGAAGCGCTGACAGGTCTCTGGCAGCAAGAAGTAGGCAAGAGAAGCCATGTTCAGAAGAACTGTTCATGTTCATGTTCATGTTCATAAGAACCCATTGAAGTTAAAGAACTGTTAGTAGTGATGTTTAAGAAGATTAGATTTTTCTAACAAAGCTTTTTTTTTTTTTGGAATACCTGATAAGGCCCAGGCTCACCCAGACTCTGCCTCCTGCAGCCCCAAGGTAATTTGAGTTTGAGACCCCTGGTCTAATGTGTTGTAAATTATTATTAATCTGTTCACATCACAGCTTAAGTGGTCAAAATTCAATCTTTTTACCCCCACGTGACTTAGATCAGCGCTTTTTACCAGAAGATTCAGTAAACCACTAGATTTTCTATCGTCAGATCTAGGGCCACTTTCAGTTGTGGTCATTGATCAGAAATAATATCCAGTGTTTTTAATGTCTCCTTTTTTGCATGGTTTGGGGTAAATATGATATTGTGGTTGGGTTTGTGATGTAACAGTTCAAGGGCCTGACAAAAAAGCCTTTATTTAGTATAAAAAAAAACAAAAAACTACAATGGTCTTCTCCTTCTTCATTGTTGATTCTAACCTACATTAGCCACAAAGCTTCCCATCGGTCATTTGTAGTTTAAAACAACCATGAAATATGATCAAGATTTTTAAAAGAGACTTTTTCCAACTTGAATAAACTGTTACTGAGCTAATAAGGACACTGTCAATATGGGACTCATTTAAAAAAGACCTCACAGCCTCCTATCACATTTCCTCTTCCAGCCTGAGCAGGATCAGTCCCCCTGGCTTGGCTTTGTTGGACTTGCTTGCTAAACAATGAGCATTTATCATAGTGTGCTTCCAATTATTGCCATGTGGATCTTGTTAAATACTGTATGTTAAAGGCATCCCCCTAACAATTTTCTAATGATGTGCATACTGGTTTGATGACAATTACATTCAGTCAAGTTGAAAAAAGACATTTGGTGCAATGAGATCTAAGATTAAGACCATTCACCATAAATGCAATCAATATGTTGGTATGAACGGTGCTTTGTAGTATAAGCTGCAATGGCTGCGGCAATTACAGCAACATGATTACAAGACTAATTGGAGCTTACAAAGTAATTGTGAGTTAAATCACCACAGCCACAGTAGTATGAGGAACATCCACTGAGCTCATGAAAGATGAGTCTGTCGTTGTTGCTGCTGCTGAGTTGGCTCTTCCCTGAACAGCCTGTAATAATGTTGGACATACAGGGAGCGTTCACATCCCTTCAGCAACCCAACACACACACACACACACACACAGACATCCTTTCACAGGATGCACAACAGCTGTTCTAGAGACAGACGAATAGTGCAGCAGAGGAACCTGTCTGACCGTTTACTTCCAACATTATCCATCATTGCTGACAGCTCTCGATCATTGCTCACATTAATAAAGCCTCCCCATCAATATTGTGGTCTGGGGTATTCCCCAGTGATTTGCTCTATTTCTTGGTGGTTTATATAGATGTATATCATAAAACTAACCTCTCAATTGCCAATATCTTCCACCTCATACACAGGAGATATGGATATTAGAGAGAAGAGAGGTTTTCCAAGGAGAGCATCAGTGCACAGAGTTAAGGAATGCAAAATGTGTTTGTATCTGCATATAGCATATACCTGTAAAGATATATGTATATGTATGTATACCATATGTAAAAATATTCATATGGTCTTTATTGGCTTGTAAAAGATTCACATTATTCAACTGTACAATTCTTTGCAGATCAAGAATGTATGAATTTTATTTGAGTTCCCCTATACCTCAAACAGAGGGAAATATGTGCATATATTAAAGAAATTTGGTTTAATTTGAAGATACACAGTACTTGATTTGAATGTACATTTTACACATTGCCCTTATTAGGGCTAAGATTTGTTTGTCAAGTGTCAAAAACAGGTTAATCCTCAAGGAGCATGAAGTAGTGATTTCCTATCAATCTGACATTTTTTTGTGGACAATGAGAAAGTTGCAATTTGACTTTATGGTGATGCTGAAGTAAGTATCAAGTGGCCATGAATGAACTGAATTAAATCCTCTGTGGGCAATGATGATTCTGATGTTAAACTAAGGTTTTAGATTTCTAAAAAGCTTATTATGGTAAGTGAAATGTTTAACTAGATAAGACAAGATGTTAGTAAAATTATCTGGACTCATTCTCCAGGCACATTGATGCCAAATCTCATAGCAGTCTAGCTGCTATGAAATATGTCCTATTTCAACTGAACATTTTAACCTTGATATTGTCAATATTAAATCAAAGGTGTTACTCTTAAAGAAGTACTACAGTACAGTAAAGTACTACCTGACCTTGCAATATTCATAACAATCTTTTATTGAAGACAGTTTCTATTTCTTCACAAAGAAAGTGAAAGTCAACATTTAATACAGTCATTTCCATTAGGTGTAGGATGCAATGTGTTCAAATTGAGTGTCCCATGCTGCCGTGTAGCCCCCAGGAAAGCCGGCACCACCAAAACGCTCAGACT
Organism: Channa maculata; assembly: GCA_020496755.1. NCBI lineage: Eukaryota > Metazoa > Chordata > Actinopteri > Anabantiformes > Channidae > Channa > Channa maculata. Next base: position 21,297,819 of record CM035616.1, on the reverse strand, counting down.
TTTCAAGTTGCAATGCCAACTTGTCACCAAGGCATTCAGCAGTGCACTGTTCTTTGGAAATATAGGACTAAAGCAGATTATATAACTGTTAGTTTTGAAGGTCTGTGATGCATCTACTTGATCCGGATGTGACTTGAATAAGGCATTGTTGGAGCTCTGTGCAGAACTTCTGAAAGCAGAGCATTCCTCAGATGTAATCTCCTTTGCTCGGATGAAAGGCCCAGTCATAACGGACCATCTCCTGCTTATGAGGCCTCTGTGGAGCAGGTCTGTAGCTTAGAAGGAGATTACAATGGATTTATCACTGATCTCACACACTCCTTTACAACTCCCCCACCCCTGCTACCTCACCTCCCAAAAGTACCTCTCTGTGTGTGCTGCAGCCAATTGTCACCAGCTTTGTTGTAGGTATGTGAAGCAGCGTTGAAATCGAAAAGCTTTAAGCCAAAGTGGAAAACTTGCTTTGCGGTCAATCAGAGAGAGCTACATTCAGAATCCACACAACAATGAGTGATTCTTTGTCTCAGCTCAGGAGTTTGTTGAAATCTGGGTCACTTCATGATAATGGGGTGAGGATGCACTCATAAAGATGAGGTCACACTGGGGAATCATTCAAATCCTGCTCTGCTGATGAAAAACCCACAGTTTCTCCTCTGAAATGCAATATAGGTCATTCCTGCAAGGCTCTGTATGCAGCACATACAGGGGAGGGCGGGAAGGCGATGAATAATTAAAGCAGCCAGATAGTTGGGTGAAATAATCCAGTGTTTGTGTAGCAAATCAACTGGATGAGCAACACCTAGCTGTGCTTGCAGCGTAGCCTCAAAGGGCATGTATCAAGGGATGTGAATGGGTTGGAAGTGATTAGTCATGTTTATTAGCACAGACATCAGAAGTCTCCCATAAGGAGCAACAACAAAGAGCAAGAGAAAGAAACAAGAATTTCATCACTTTGTTTAGGAAAATTCATCACGAAAATTGATTTGCTTGTTTAATATCAACTTTTTTCAACAGACGTCTTTTCTTGCAGTCCTTTCTTCAAAAACATGTTAGATTAGCCTCCCTAACATAATGGCACTTCACATTTTTATTTTTGTGTTAGGACCAATTTAACACACTTGTTTGCAATAAAACCTAAAAACATTTATTTCATTTCCCACTTTCCGTGTAAAACAAGCTTCTGCATGAACATACAATTATTTTCTAAAGTTTTGGTTTTGGTTAGTATGAAGAAGAGATTTCTGTAAGTCTTTTTTTTTCTTTACTTTCTTTTTTCTAGGGTTTACTATCAGAACACTAAGGGGTGCACTCGCTCCTAGAATTCAAATCCTTTATGATTTGTTACTTTTTTGGGCAATCCTTGAATAATTTGAAAAGTTTCAATTGTTTAAAATACTTATGGCTTAAGTCAAAGTTATAAAAATTGTTTATTTGACTGTTTCCTGCTGAGTTTTCCGTATATACTGTGGACAAAGTGCGAAATGTGAAATTTAGGGGTCCTGATTCTCTATTGATTTTTATGTTCTTTCTCACTTCAATTGCATTTTGGATTAGGTCTCATTAATATCTGGACTGCTTGGGCTGAGTCTGACTATTTATTCCCTCGTGGTTCAGGTCTCTGTTTAAAAATAAATTGTGCATGTTGGGTTTGGGTGGGTTTTCTATGTGTCCGTAAGCTTGCACACACAGTAGCCTGCATTAATGCAGCAGTTGCCTGTTCACTGTCAGACATTTTATATTTTGCACCTCACTTTTTGAAAGTTAGACTGTACATTAAATATACATTTTACAAAACAGTCCAGACAATTGATTAAGCACATTTCCATTCCATTTACATTTAGTCATTTAGCAGATACTTTTATCTGAAGCGACTTACAAGTGAGGTACAAGACAGCAAAAATCTAAGTCAAGAAGAAAACATCAAAGCAAAGTCCTATCAGAAAAGTGTTCACAGTTCAAGAGATGCAAGAAAGAGCAGAAAGGAAGTTTATTTATTTTTTTAAATAGATTTAATTGTAAAGGAAGGTGCAGAAGAGTTCTGTTATCAGCAGTTAAGAACCAAATCCATGGACAATGATCACCTTTATACAGTATTCAAACAAACAACCCTCAAGGACAAGCATAAGGGAATGATAAATGGTAAATGTTCTGCACTTATATAGCACTTTTCTACCTATTGGCACTCAAAGTGCTTTACACTGCTTCTTATTCACCCATTTGAACACACACTGATGGGGGAGCTGCTATGCAGCTGACCAACACTCACCAGGTGCAATTAAGTTGGGCTTCAGTGTCTTGCTCAAGGACACTTCAACATGGTGGAGCTGGGGATTGAACCAACAACTGCGAGATTGATGAACAACTGCAGTACCTTCCTGTGCCACAGTTGCCCCATTCGAAGAAGTCAGGCATTCAGCTCTTATACTTTCCGCATTTAAACATGACAATTTGTTACCAATACAAGACTACATCTAATAAAGCAAAGGTAAAAAGAAAATTAGCAGCTTCTTGTGGAGACCTTCTTAAAATGTTGATTTTAAAAAGGGGTCAATGGTGTTGATAAGGGGGTCTGTAAACCCGTGTAATTCACACACATACTGTAGGTTTGGAGAGTCAGGGTCATGATACACCAAAGCTGAACACAAGCATAAGAAACCAATTACCTCTATTGCCCCACTCCCAGAGTCCTGAAAGCCTGTGCTGAGCAGCTTACTGAGATTCTACACCTCTTTAACCTGACTCAGGATGAGTTGCCAGTTCTGTGGAAGAAATCTTGCCTCATTCCATTACCAAAGAAATCTTCTGCATCTGCCCTCAGTGATTACAGACCAGTAGCTCTCACATCACACATTAAAGTTCTAGAGAGACGGTATTGTCACATTTGGGGTCTCAGGTGAGAAACTATTTGGACCCACTGCAGTTTGCTTATCACCTATTGTGGCTACCTGGTGCTCAATATGTACAGTGAGTTATATTTATAATTATTTACAGAAATGTAAAAAAACAACAAAGTTCACAGAGCTCTCTGTGGGTTGAGTCGAGATTTGAGTCCAAACAGAATGCTGGGTCGGTTGGGAGTGGCAGAGGTGGACCAGCTGGGGCGGCTGACATCTTGGTGTATAAGGAGGAAGACACTCCATCCTGTCCAATCAGGTGGTGACAATCAGTTTGAATCCCTGACGACCACCTGTGGCTCAACCCCCCTCAGACACACCCACACAAAACACAGAGGATGAGGAGAAAAAGACAACATAACAATAATAACTCTACATGAACCTCTGGTAGAGCTGCTGTACCGCAAGAACGGTACAAGAGGTAATTTCTGCCAACAGCCATTAGTCTGTACAATGACTCTCTGCGGTGTCTGAAGACAGGCCTCTTAATTGTTAGCCTCCTTACTCTTGGTTCATAGTGAGGCTGAATAAGGTTGTGGTCTGCTTTCCCCAGTAAAGTAAGTGAGGTGGCGCTGTACGCATCCTTTACATTTCAGACAATAAATCAATAGGGCATCTGTGGTGCAGGAGGGTAGAGTGGTCGTCCACCAATCCTGCAGTTGTTGGTTTGACTCCAACTTAGTTGCTCCCGGTGAGTGTTGGCCAACTTTAACTTAATCTTATTACTTTTTATGTATACTGTATTATTATGTATAATAGCTACTGCAACAGAAACAATTCTTTCTGGGGATTAATAAAGTATCTATCTATCTATCTATCTATCTATCTATCAGATGTCAAAGTGTCCTTAAGCAAGTAACTTTACCCTGACTTAATTATTATCTCCTTTAGGCAACATTATTAGAAAACGCTCCATAAATTTCCACTGCTATGCTGATGATACCCAGCTATATTTATCTGTTAATCAAGCTTCAAGCCTACAAGACATAAAGACCTGGATGTCCTACCATATCGTTACTCTAGATGGCATAAGTCTGGCCTCCAGTACTACTGCAAGAAACCTTGGAGTTATTTTTGACCAGGATTTGTCCTTTACCTCACATAAAACAAATCTCTAGAACAGCCTTCTTCCACCTACGGAACATTGCCAAAATAAGGAGCATCCTGTCTCAAAGTGATGCCGAAAAACTGGTCCATGCATTTGTTACCTCTAGGTTGGACTACTGTAATTCCCTACTTTCAGGATGCCCCAGTAACTCCCTAAAGAGCCTGCAATTAATCCAAAATGCTGCAGCAAGAGTGCTGACTGGAACTAGCAAGAGAGATCATATTTCACCTTCATTAGCTTCTCTCCATTGGCTTCCCATTAAATCTAGAATAGAATTTAAAACCCTGCTTCTTACATATAAAGCTCTGAATGGTCAGGCTCCATCATATATAGAAGACCTCATAGCACCATATCATCCCAGTAGACCACTTCGATCTCAGAATGCAGGCCTACTTGTGGTTCCCAGAATTTCCAAAGGTAGAATAGGAGGTAGAGCCTTTAGCTTTCAAGCTCCTCTCTTGTGGAACCAGCTCCCAGTTCAGATTCAGGAAGCAGACACCCTCTCTACTTTTAAGTCTAGGCTTAAAACCTTCCTCTTTAATAAATATACTTAGTTGTAGTTATGCTGCTATAGGCTTGGACTGCTGGGGGACCCACCCCCAATGCACTGAGCTCCTTTCCTCCTCTTGACCCTCTCTCCTCTCCTCTCACCCCACAATTGTCACTACTGTATGACATTAACTCTGTGTGTTTTCTCCCATAGTTGTCTTTCTCCCCCTCTGTCCCCTCTCCCTGTCCCTTTCTGCAGGTGTCCCTGGCTTTGAAGCTGTGTGTCTTCCAGCATGCAGCTACTGGTCCTACCAACCTGCCCGATGTTTTGTTGTTGCTTTTGTTGCTCTGTTCTTTTCTCTCTTCACTTTCCACTCACCCCAACCGGTCAAGGCAGATGGCCGTCCACCCTGAGCTTGGTTCTGCTGGAGGTTTCTTCCATTAAAGGGAGTTTTTCCTCTCCACTGTTGCCTAGGGCTTGCTCAAGGTGGAATTGTTGGGTTCTCTCTATACATCTTTATAATCTTGACTTTATTCTGTAAAGTGCCCTGAGATGACTTTGTTGTGAATTGGCGCTGTATAAATAAAGTTGAATAGAATTTAATTGAAAAATTATTCCCGGTGAGTTTAGGCCAGGTGTAAAACTGTACTGGTCTCACCAAATGGTGGGTTTGCAGATGATTGAACATGTTAAATCTGTGTTGGCCCCATCAGTGAGAAGGACCAATCTGACAAGAAGACAAAGCCAATGCCAATGCTATTTTGTGAACTTCTTATTAGACACATCATTAGTCAGAAGTGGTTTTAAACTGTCTGTGTGGGTGAGAGTGCTGTGAAAACAGGTTTTCCAGTTTCTCTTCCTCTTATGCAAGTGCAAAACATACATGTTACTTGCTGCTGCCTTTGTGGTTTGTTCTAGAGCCACTTGCTGGCCCAGACAAAAGGTGATTTAAGCTGATGCAGCAGTTAGTTTTCTCTAGTTCTTTGACAAGATCATGGTATGTCACAACCCTTAGAGAAAGAAGGATTAGGGTGAAACCAAACAAAGAAAGACTTAGTTAAAGAAAATCAGGTGGTTAAATCAGCCACTCTGCTGGCCAGTCCATTCAGAACAGATTCCTCCACATGAGTTTTTGTGGCTGTAAAACAATGTCCTGGTTCTTCTCTTTTGGCTCCTTTTGACTGAGGTTTGTTAAGTTGCATTTAGACATCTGAACTATCTATAAATGTAACACTGGCCTCTTTCTGTTGATATTGTCACTTTTGTCACGGTGGTGCAAGAAGGTAGAGCGGTTGTCCACCAATCTCACAGTTGTTGTTTCAATCCCCACCTCCTCCGGTCACATGTCAAAGTGTCCTTGAGCAAGACACTGAACCCCAACTTAGTTGCTCCCGGTGAGTGTTGGCCAGCTGCATAGTAGCTCCCCCATCAGTGTATGAGTGTGTGTGTGATTATGAGTGTGAATGGGTGAATAAGAAGCAGTGTAAAGCGCTTTGAGTGCCAATAGGTAGAAAAGTGCTATATAAGTGCAGATCATTTTACAGGAATCATCTATTCTAACTGTTTCTTGGGTATATGCTACTTTAATATTGTTTTTATTGGTGCTTTTTGTTTTTTTACTTCTCAGCTCAGCAGGCCAAAATAATCCTCTAGCCAAATGACCATACAGTATAGGTATCTGTGTTATCTCTGTATATCTGTGAAGAAAACACCCCAATGGCAGCAGGTTTTTTTAAATTGCACCCCTTTGGCACTGTTGTGTCTTTTAATGGCAAAAAAATAATCACTAGTGTGGCATATTTTTTGGTTCTAAACAACCTTAAACACTGAATTTGCAACTGTGCAAAAATTGGTTTAGCTGGGTTTGGCACAAAAACAAACTAGCTAGATTTAATAAAAATGTAATTGCTTCCTTAATTTTTCTTAATGTTACACGCATCCATAACAGTGCCACATAACATGGTTACGAATGAAAGTTGTGTTACACTGGACTTCTCTCAGAGTGCTTTGTTGAGCCAACCATCCACCCAGACCTCGCCTCTAATATGTCTCTGTTGGTTGTTTTATAGAGTTGGTTTTACAGGAGGACACTGTAAGATCATTGTCAATAAGAATTTCTCTTAAATGTGGTGAAAAGGAAGTTTGTGATGTACTTATAGACAACATTACAGATCAACACAATTTAGTTTTTCTCCAGACTCTGCAGTGTTGTTGCTCCAACCGTAGTTGTGCAGTATAACTTAACCAATAAGACTGTTTCAAAACTCCAGATGGCTCATCAGTGCAGTTAATGTGAGCCTTATTTTGAAATACAAATTTCTTTAATTGCTATGTTCCTCGTTTGTGAGTCAGTGTGGTACATTGCTGTTCCCTCTTCTTCTTAGACTATTTCTCTCGTAAGTCCTTTGATCAAATGGGGTGTAATTAGCTTGTTTCATTTGTTAAAACGATGGAACTTTCTTTCTCTCTTCTCCATTACAAGAACATCTGATGTGTCTGATGTGTGTGTGTCTTATCAGGCTTCAGAACGTGGTGCTTTCAAGCCTATAAAGACCTCATTTACCAATTTTGTATAAACGACAAATCAAAGAGATCTATTTTGTTTCACACACACTTTCACCAAGGATTCAGGCTCTCTGTGTGTGTGCATGTGTGTGTGTGTTTTATGTTCATTCATTCTGCATGTTTTACAAATACTTTCAGAGGTCTTTTTTACAGGAAATAAAACAAGAACTCTTATGCGTCATTACAGCTTAGTACAATGTTAACTGAGTATGAAGCCCAGAAAGTATTAGATTTCTTCAAATTGTCTTCAAATATTAATTTTTCAGATTCCAAATGAGACCTGCATACAACTCATACCCTTGATTTTGTGTAACTGAAGGATGTTAGTACATGTATACTATGCTCTGACATGATATTTATCTGTTAAATTGGGATAATGTGTAATACGTGGATTTATTTGACTGTTATTTTTGCCCCACAGTACATAAATATCCACAAAGCTGATTCAAAGGTATTTTATTCGATAGAGTTGCCCTTTGAAATACGATGTCTTCTCCCTGATAACCCACAGACTCTGAAGAAGTTGCCAGATTTTTTTGTCAGTGTTGGTAGAGTATCGGAAACTGTATAGTCGACTCCATTGACCTGGAAGACCACATGTTGCTGTGTTGCTGTTAGCTTACTTAGATCAGCACTAGTTGAATAAAGTCAATGTTTAAAGTTCATCAAGAGAATTTGTTTCTTTTTTTCAAAAAAGACATTGTTCCAAACAACTTTATTAGCAGCAAAATATAATAACCCCACAAAACATTGTGATAGTGTTGCTGTCTTCCTTCAGATTATCTGAGTGTTTTAATGATATTTAGCACATTTCATTTGTTGTAAATCATGAAATCTACACATTTTTTGCAACATTACATTGAGAAACATTTTAAAGATGGTACTTCTGCCTCTCTGAGATGCTCTTTTTATACTCAGTAAGGATACTGACCTGCTGTCCAATTAACCTCATTAGTTGTGTCATGTTTCATCAGTTGTTGATGTCAATTTTAGAATTACAGTTCGCGACCTTTCACTCTTTTGTTAAATCTAGTCTTTTGTTGGCATTAAATTCATAATGAGGAAAATTCTCAGTTTTAACATTTAATAGTTTTTTTTGTAAAACTTTCAAACAAATATAAATGAATGCATTGTGTTTTATTTGTAAATGAAACAGCAGGAATATGTCAAACTATGAAAACATGCACAGACCACTGTAAAAATTGGGCATAGCACAGAGCACTGACAAGAAGGTTTTAAACTAGAGGACCTGTTCTAGAGGTACAACTATTGAATTCTTATCTTTAAGGTAGAACTTAAAAGTACAATATGTCACTTTTTTGTGTTGTTGATTCACAAACTCACAAAACAACACTTGCAGTTGTACAGAGATTATTTTTTATGTTTTTGAGCAAGGCTCTCCCAGTCAGTCTGTTTTAGATGCTGGCTCCAAAGGACACCACAGGCTTTCACACAGTATTTTACATCCTGGGTGAACTGAGTTTAGTACAAATAGCTTCATTCATAAATGGTGCATGTTGTAGATGTAATGAATTTGGAGCAGTACCACTGAAAGTATGTTAGACAAATACTGTAAAGTAGTCAACTGTGTCAAACATTAAAGTCTAAAAGGACTAAAATAGATCTGCTACTAAAAAGCCAATGTTTAAACTTTAAGAAGCACATCCCTAAAATCAGAAATGAGACACTGGAAAAATAATGATCAAAATAATAGGCTGGCTGGCTGTAGGAGAGCAGCTGTAAATATAATAATGTGTCTAAAGACAGAAACTTTTGCAAAAAAAGGTTGAGAAGCTGTTAAACATTTCAGAGATTGATTAGTGAAATGGTGGCATTATGAAATTAAACTGTGTTTGTGTTAAAGGACACCTCCACTGATTTTGAATTTGCTGCTTTTGGTTCTAATTTGTGTAGTACATGTAAATAAATGCCATTTAACTTCCCTTGGACTTCACTATATTGAAATATCTCTCTACTTCTAGCTGAAAAACACCTCCAGATTACATCACTTGAACAGCCCATTCCCATCCCCAGCTGTGCAGTGCCGATCCAAGCCTGGTAAAAATGTACCAAATCAACATGCGGACAATGATCTGCTTTTAAAGCCCTTAATGGTCTGGCACCTTCTTATTTGGCTGATCTGGTTACTATTGATGTGGAAAACCACAATCTCAGATCAACTAAACAGTACTGTCTAGCTGTGCCCAGATCTAGGTGAAACCGTTCGTAGGTAGAATATGGAGAAGCTGGACTAATGAGTCTAAATTCAACCTCCTAACACATACCCACAAAAAGATATTTTCAAAAAGTTTTACTACTCCCTGTCATTCTAGATGATTATATATTTTCTATAAATAAAATTATCCTGTTATATCAAAGCCTGAATGAGTTATTTTGTAGTTTATTAAAAAAACAAAAGAGAAAACAGAAGGTACTAAAATATCATTTTGCATTACAGAATGAATTTCTATCCATTTTGCTGTTTTGTGGCCCCTATGTATGAGTAAACTGTGTACTCATATTTAAGTAATGCTAACAGCTTAAAGTAAATCATTATTTACTGATGGATGCCTGATTCTTTTTTCAGAAATAAATTATACAAAATAACTTTTTAACTCCACACAGAATTGTTCATGCTTTTATTCTTTACTTTCTCTTCAATCTTCACAAAATGTGAAAGATTCATTAGCTTCAGCCCATCACAGATGATTTAAACATTCATGTCAGGTAGGAACCAGAAAAAACACTCAAATGGTGTTTTCACACGACAGCAGTGATAGTCAGCAGCTTGCAGTTTTTATCTTTTTATTTATGTTAACCTGGACTTCACAGCATGAGTACCATCAGCATGCTGAATTATTTATGCACACTGCTAGTAACTACTGGCCTAAATTTTGAGTTTGCTGCCTATATGCATGAGTCAAGGAGGTATCTGAATACTAATGTAGCATAAGTTCAGCAAGGACATGAAGTTCTGGCTTCACTTTTTTATTTTATCACCATAATGAGGCTACAAAATTCACTGTCATAGGAGGCGGCTTGAGAAGATAAGGGTCACCGTAAACAACCAAGGCTAGACTTTATGAGACCCAAGAGATAAATAGGAGCTGCAGAAGAAGCATTCTTGTTAGAGAACATATGTTTCGCTTACATCCCCCGTGTAAAGGTCACAGTGAGACAGAGTAATGGCTCTAGCATATTCATTGCTGCTCGTCTTCATCTAGGCAGCCATCTATTTGCTACAGATGAGCAGGGGGGACCCCCACATCATTTATGATGGTGAAATTATGTACTCAGTTGCTGGGAGGGGAAAAGCAGAGTTATGAGTTACAGTATTATGACTTCCCAGGGTCTAATGAAGATATCATTTTGCTGCTGAACTGCATAAGTGCAGAGGCTTTGTGCCATATTTAAAGATATTATAGAACATTTGGACACCTTTTGAGAGTCTCGGAAACTATACAACATGTTTTATAGTCATATTGTCACCATTAGTGTTACCTTTTATTCATCATCTATAAACTGTGAATCCTAAATGGATATTAATTATTTTATGATTTTTCATTGGTGTCCAATGAGCTGTACGAACAATGACAGGTTCCTGGCACTGGGTTCAAGAATTTCATTTCATATTTTCATAATAGGACAAGCAAGCTAGCTAATTAGAGCAGTAACCCTAGAGAAGCAAATTAGTACTTTATCAAGATGCAAAACTGTGCTGACTTGTAATTTGCAGTTTTGGATTGAGAACAAACTGGAACTCTCTGAAAAGGCTGAGCTATTTTCTCAGTATACTTCATTTGTTGGTCGGGAAATGGTTTTTAATTGCCAGAATAACATATTTTGGCTAATGCAGAGTGATAAAACATACATCTTTAATAAAAGAAAGTTTAACAGGGTTTAATTCATTTTGTTTTTTGTATTTTTTTATCAACACAGGGTCATAAATATACGTACACCCACAAGATTTTTAATGCTTGGTTCTGAAAGTTCTAATCTTTTCTATATTTTTTAAATATTGTTCCACAGATAACGACAGATTAATGGACCCCTTTTCTGTATGTTATTAATGTTCCATATTGTACCAAATCCATATGAAAGTGACAGACTGCTAAGCAATAAGAAATATGAGCATGAGAACCCCAAATGTCTTTCTTGGCAACAGCATAACGACACTCTGTCAAAGCTAAAGGTCAAAGGTTAAAACAGTTTAGTGTGTCACCCATAATTCAACACACCACAAGTCAGACAAGCAGTCTGATAGCACACATCACATCAAAATGCAGTAAGGGAGATAAACATATGTTTGGGGGATTGGAGATAACAAAGATATTATCAGCATTAAATCCAACAAACACCAAAACTCACACTCCTGTAGATCTGCACAAATAGAAAGATTATATTATTCTATTGTACCTGGTATTTTGTTATTTTATTGTTCTTATATTGTTTTATTTACTGTAAGACTTTGCAGTACATTAATTTTTATACATTTTTATGCAGTGTAGTATATACTTATATGTTGTGTTACACTGCAAATATATTTGCAATCAGATATTTTCAGTTATTTGTTTAGAAAGATCTGTTTTCAGTTTGACATGAACTTTACAAGAAATTGTACTTTAGAAAAACACCAAATTAAATCAACTGTATTTTATGTGAAAAAATAAGAGGTGAAATGATGGCTAGTTTGGTTTGGTTTTGGCACAAAATAAACATTGTTAGTTTTAGTAAAAATGTTGTGGATATGCTAATAATGAATATAATATAATAGTTTCAAAAATCACAGTTTCTTTAATGTTACATCTTTGTGTTTACAAAAACAACACAAAGTCGTTTCACACTGGATTTGATCTCCAGAGTCCTATGGGAAAGTCTTCTGTTTTATAAACCCAGCCCCAGGAACCTCCCCACAAGGCTGTGATGTACTGTATTACGTGACAGTGTCATATTTGCTATAGCTGCAAGAGATGTCACGCAAATATGTTTCTGTTAGATGTTTTCTGCTGCTGGTACAACAGCAGGAGGACAGTTTTAACCTTTGAGATAAGTCTTATTAATGTTAACTAAAGATGCATATTACTTGAGTAAATGTGTTTGTTTCATTATTGGTTTCAACAAGATTTCATGGTCATATCATTAACGTTTTTCATGTGAGGAGTCTGTCTGATTCATGGTGCATTCATGTGCTGATGTGAAATCTGAACTCGTGGAATTGGCTGCTCAGCTATACTGATGAGACTGTTGAATGAAAATCAAACCCAGACAACAAAACCTAAACAAACATGGTGGAGAGGAAAACATGAATTTGACAGCTGCTTGCTTTGTAAATAGTGCTGTTCGTGATGAAATATTTTTATGTCATCCTAGAACAATGAGTTAAATACATTGATATCCAAAAGTCAGGTCTGTTAATAAGAAGGAAAACACCTGAGCTTCTGGTTTTTTACAGTATGATCCTCTGCTCTAAGTACATTTTTGTAGCAGCTGCAGTTTAAGGTTTGAAATATAATCCCATCAACCTGTTAGAGTTTCCCAAACAGCAGGCCTGACCAGCTGAAATCAGACACCTCGCTACCCCCCCACCAGGTCTGCTATGAGACAGGCAAAAAAATGTTGATGTCATGGCCACACCATCATCACCACCATCACCAAGCCAGTACTCCACGTCTGACATTGATCTGTACTTCAAATCCACAACAGAGCCTCACGTTCCATTCTTCAGCTGACACAACTGATTTGTTGACAAGGGTTCACCACAGCCATGACTGCTGACAACCATCTAGACCCCACTCCCCCACCAACCCCAACCCCACATCTATATGGACACACAGTGACTTTGTTTTGGAATGCAAAGCAGGGTTTTGCTCTTTTTTCAGATTTCAGCACATGACCAAACACACACAGGCAGCCAGAAAATGTCTTTTTTCATCAGGATCAAGCCACAAGTTAAAAAAACATGCAAAAAAATTGCACTGTATGAAGCTGAACTCTTTCTCCAAGATAGCAACACAGCATCAGCATCTGCTTGGGATGTTAAGTGACTGTCCCTGGAGGTTATCACTGATGACCAACTAAGCCTTACTGATCAACTGTACTCCATCTCTGGTCACTCAGATTTGCCCTCTACAACATCAAAAGGTTTTGACCTCACCTTCCCGAATATACGACTCAGCAACTCCTTCTAGTCATATCTAGTCTCGACTACAATACCCTGCTAACAGGGCTACGCACTGCACGCAACTCATCGAGATGATCCATACTGCAGCAGGACATGTCTATTTTGATCCCCCAAAAAGGACTTATGTCACACTATTTTTCAGATCTCTGCAGTGGTTTCCAGTACCTGCCTGCATCAGGTTCAAAGCTCTGACTATCATCTATAGAGTGTTCAACCACTGCACTGAAATAGTGAAAAAAACAAAACAAAAAACCAACTTCCCTATCTAGGTGAGTCATTTACAACCCTGATTCAAAAAATGTTGGGTAAACTGAATGCAGTGATTTGCACAGCAGCAACACATGTCAGAAGTTGGTAATACTATGTAAATACTATAACAGTATGCTTTGACATGTCCCAGATGTAAGTTTTAAGTACCTGTTTTTATTTCCTGTGTGTTGTCCTTCATTCTACCCACTCTCAGACACACTGTCTAATAATGATGACTTTAAATTTAGAAAATGATGATATCTTTGATGTTTTTTTTTTTTCAAAACTGGCTACTGATTTCCATAATGGCCACTGTTCATTAAAGTGTATTAGTTTTAAATATTACATTAAAAAAATAATAATATTAAAAATAACATTCAATATTTTGTCTGGCTTGACAAACATGGTTGATAACTCAACTAGATTTTATTATTATAAAACTTTATTAATCTCACATCTTTTAGTTTTGGAGTTGTTAAAGCATTTACTGGGCTGCTGAATGGAAAAATAACTATAGCATTTTACTATTTAGGTTTTATTTTTGGAGCTCATGCTATCTGCTGTATGGGTTATGACACTGAACTCACTAATGGTGACTGTCTAATGGGGCAAAGCAAACCTCTTTACAGAAGCAGCAGGTGAGCTACGTTTAACAGATAGCTTCACAGTTTTTCAGTCTGCCTTAAAGTAGCTGTTTGGTTTCCATATGGACAGTGAACAAGTTTGCTGTCATAATTCTTCCTGTTCATACCGGCCATGAAGAGATAACTTTCTAAAGCACTTTCAAAAAGATCAAAAAGAGATGAAACATGAACAAAATTAAACTAAAACAAAAAGATACAAAAAAAAAAATACAAAAATGTTTTGTCTTTTTTACTCTTCGCGGTCCTATGGGTACGAGGTCTTTTACCTGTCTGTGCCCAGGGGCCCATGTCCTCATTATCCATCCCTGGAGCCAACATTCATCCATTATTTGTAACCGCTTATCCTGTTTAGGCTTAAGGGTGTACTGGAGCCTATTCCAGCTGCCATTGGGCGAGGGGCAGGGTCCACCCTGGACGGGTCTCCAGTCTATCTCAGGGCCAACACAGAGAGACATAGACAGACAGACAGACAACCATTCACACCTATGGGCAATTTAATGTCATCACTTAACCTAACATGCATGTCTTTGGACTGTGGAGGGAAACCCATGCAACAAAGGGAGAACATGCAAACTCCACACGAGGACACAGTCAATCAGGAACGCAAACCCACTAGCTGTAAGGTGGCAGTGCTAATCACTCCACCACTGTGGACTTGTACATTAATATTTATACATTTGTACAATTCAAGTCATTTACAGTGGAGACACATTCACAGTGGAAACTGTGGCACTGACTATTTAACGCCTAAAGCAATGACGTATTATATAATGTGAAAAGTCCGCATAGGGAGCCTGAGTTGGCCGGACAGCATAATAGGACTTTCCCACAGGAGACAGGAGTTTGACTCCAGTGAGAGGTGTTTCTCACTTTTAATGATTATTTTTGCACAGCAATACGCACGTGCTAACAATAGTAACAGAGTACACGTGTAAGTTTTGCACTGTAATATGTCCTTAAACGTAACTTTACTCTGAGGTCGGTTTGCCTAATCCTGATCAATTTTGTGTTGTTCTTGTGGTGTCAGATAGAGGCGCTCCTGTGTTCAATAGAGATGATATAGTGATAATATTTGAAGCTTTGGGCAGCATTGTTACGTGATGCTATGGGATGAGAATAGGTTGGGAAAGCTTTCACAGTTAAAGTCATTTTAATAGGAAACTCTTGGTGTTTCCCTGTTAAAATTGCTTTTGAAGGGAAGTAAAAAAAAGGATACATTTTATATTGTAAATGCGGCAAGTTTGGAAGATTTCCACTTCTATCTTGAGTGTGAATACTCTGAAATGTTAAAGCCTCACACAGATAGTCTTAAATAAACCTAACTTGGTCTAAGAAATCACAGAGGAACATTTCACTCAGCTGATGTCATGTGGCTGTGAATGAAGAGTCTTTGCCACATTCCTTTCCCTAAATCACCACTACTGTCTCACATCTCAGGACTCAGACAGTTGGAATGAAACTCACTTTTTACTAAACCTCCAAGAGCCCTCCTTTAGGCTTGTCTGTGGTGGCTTGTCTTTCCCTTTGGCTAAAAAAGTGGCCCTGAGGAACCATGGGACCCCGTCTGCTGAACCTTTCCGACAGGGTGGAGTGTGATTTACTGGGTGCCAGTATCTAACAGTTCCCAGCGATGTGATTTACAGAGTGCGAGCAGAACTCAAATCTGACTTGGAGCTGTTGAGGTCTACTACAGACTCTGCTCCATCTTGCATTAGCACTGACACTGCTCACCCACAACTGCTGACAAACTCTTTACATTTCTATTTTATTCATGTGCACAATCCTACTTCACCCCTAACCCTCTTTATATATGTAACTGCTCCTAAATAGAACAGCTCAAATGGCTCTTAGATTTGTCTCTGCACCCAACAATATCCCCCGAAACACAGCGAGGGCAAGGGAACAATATTTCAGTTATGCATAATTCATGCTGAGCTTGACTTTTAACGAGGTGCTAAAAATCCTGACATGTGGCCCACTCAATGCTGGATATCTCAACATAAATTCTTAATACTTTTTAATGAACTGCGTCAGTCCGAGGTGTTTATCTGTAATAAAAATCTTAAAATTGTAACTTTGTGACATTACATTGTTGCTCTGGCCTAGAACTCATATAGCATGAATAAAACTCTAGTCCCACGGCTTCTACATCAAGATCAACATCGGCTCGTTTCAGCAGCTCGCCGGTTAGTGATCGCACTGAGTGAGAAATACCATCCAAGGGCGCCCACTTTTTTCACTTGTTATTCAGGACTATTTATCTGAATGCATGGTGAATTTGTGCCTCAATGCATTTTAATGCTCTTTCTTTCTTTGTCTGTGGCTCATGCCCGCACTATCATTACACCACTAATCTGGCTGCAAAGCTTGTTGTTTACCAGGCCGCTTTATGCTGCTTTTCTTTAACCAGGAGGAGCACGTACATGTGTGGGCGTACTATCTGCACATAGTGTCATAAAGAAGCTGTTCTCCGCTCACATTCCTGGTCTCAGTATCTCTCACCATGACACCCCGCTGAGTAACTAGATGATATATTGTCTGAGCTCATGATAAGCAGCCACAAAAAAAATAAAAGCCTCAGTTTTTCTGGACCATGAAAATGATTCCATGTGGACGCTCACATTTTTGTCTGTCCCTGTCTGGAATATGAGTGGGCATCCATTTCACAAGGCGAGATGAATATTGTGACAAGTGTGTCATGGTGTTTGGAAATGACATGACCTATGAGCAATGTGGCCTTTTTTTGCCAGGTCACACACATGGAGCAGTTTTTCTGCTGGCAGCAGCGTTAGTGTCCAACACTGTGCTGCCTGTAATTGAATATTTGTAAGAATTTGTTTAACTAGAACAATATAATTATATTTATCTGCTGCTTTTTAAGGCTGTTTATGAATTCAAATTTTCAATTTGATCTTTCTACTCAGAATTTGCTCAAAAAAATATTTTTATTCCACTTTTATCCCTGTTATCAGCATAGGAGTGGACACATGGTACTAATGGTAATGACTTTGTAAAAACTAATGATCTGACAACTGAGTGAAAATTCATAAATGAATAAAAGCAAAGTCATATGTGACATAGTCACTGGGTGAGGTTTAAAATGTTGATAGAATTCAGTCACTGATCCTTTTTTTTCTCCATGTAATGTAGTTTACTGGTACAGCAGGTCGAAGGTTTGTTATGGAGGCTACTAATAGAATCCATCACAACTTGCTCAGTTATTAAGTTATGTGAAAAATCAGGCTAAACTGGCAGCACGGCACATAGATAGCTATTGTTTTAACATATTCATAGCAATTATGGATTAGATAAACTCGTTATGGTTTACCTGCGTATGCAATCACTGCAGGATGAGTGATCACCAATGTTAATGTTTTGCATTTTTGCAAGTTTGATGGAGGTTTTAATAAATTACCTTCATTGGCTTTTTACTCACCAAATTGTATTTGCATGAAACAAACACAATAAAAGATTCGTCCAACTGAACGTCTCACCTCAGCTTGGGTGTGTGCAGTGAGAGTGTGTCTGTGTGTTTGTACAAACTGCTCCACCCTCCATTAGAAGCACTGTTATCAAAAACATCACAACTATGACTTCACATGTGTTAATCTCATTCACTGAAAATAAAAGTGTTGGGAATCTGTCAGCAATGTAACGTGCGTGTTCTGTAGTTATGTTCAAATAAAGGTGTTTTGGTGTGTTATTATCATGTTAATGACAGGCCTAGTTGTTCCATTAAGACCAACAGTAGAAAAATGTCAATTCATATGAGCTGACGTATGGAGTTTACATATGGACATCATAGACATGAATTGTTATTCCATCCACTCTGTGTAATGCACCTCTTCCATTGGCAGAGGGTTTTGTCTTAGTCCATGTGGCTAAAAGCCTTTGGTTGAGCTTTAAGGTGTCAATTCAAGAGCAGGAGCATCCTTCCTCAGATGGTAACCTTTCAGTCCATGATAATATAAAAGTCACTCGGCTGTAGACAGTGACACTGCTTTTCAGCAGCAGCAGGTTAATAGCATTATATTATTACACTACATACTTGCCTCGATTACTCAAGTACATTCTGTTTATAATACAAAAGAGATTTTAATTTAAGCTGCAGTCTATAAGTTGAATCATTACTTCAGGCCAGTGGTGCTTCTTTGATCCTTCCAGTAGTTTTATGTAAGAGAAACTGTAATACATGCCATGAAGGATAGAGTGGACAGCTAATTCTGCTCTTAAACACTCTCTCCACCCTCAGGTTACTGTGCTGAGTTACAGCACTTTAAAACTGATGCTTCAGCACACTCTGTGGTTATGTGATTATTAGACTGGTCATTTAGAAGCTTGATTAGAACAGAAATGAAAATGAGCATCCTGTTATCATGGATATGCTAGTTACATATAAAGATGTTTCTGCCTAATTAGTGGGTTGATCTGAACTAAGAATGAGATGTATCGGCCACAAAGCAGTGACCTTATGACAGAGCACCACCATCTGTTAGCATGGGTCATAGACAACTGTTCCCTGCTGAATTCTATTGATCTAGCTGTGTAAATATTGCCATAGTTTGCTGTCTAACATGTAGCAGATGTTTTCCAGGACACCCCCCCCCCCTCCCCCACCCTCCCCCTCCCTTATACTGCATGTTGGCTGATTAGGATCAAAACATTTCAATTCAAACTGTGGCTGCTCCAAACTCCACAGGCTGGTGAAGTGCAACACTTTACTGTCTCTCTGACTGACTTTTATTGTCCGTGTCACACAGGCCTTTTATGCACACACACACACAGACATGTCGTCCACTGTTAAGGCCTAAAACCAGAAACAAAACGTCCAAAGAAAGGCTGCACCTGCCTGCTGCTGCCTGTGAAGTCCTGCTCCAGCTCCCAGAGAGCTCAACCATCAACTTGTCCAGTGGCAGCAGTGTCAGTTGTTTCCTTTGGCTAACTCCCTGTCTGCTCTGTTTTCCTTCAGCATCTGGGGCCAACTTACATGGAGTGTTCACACAGGGACTTGTTTCAGCCTTCTTTGCAGATACTCTGTCAAATGCTGAGCTGTTCTAAGTTTAGAGAAACACTAAGCAGAATAATGACAAGCTCTTCAATGAAATTTGCTATATTTCTGACTTAGCAAACTGCTTTAACTAAACCAGTGATGCCACCCTGAAGACCCAAAGACAAAGATATTTTTATAAAAGCAGCCCTATTTTATGATGCACAGTCCTGACAATGAAATTATTAAATTGCACATTGCTCTATATTTATCTAGGATATGATACTTACATGGGACATACTGCAGAGGACTTATTAGCCGCGCTCAGGTGTGCAATGTTAGCATTGCCAACCGTATTATCTTTCATAACATGTTTTTTATTTCTGGCTGCCTCCTGCAATACAACTTATCTTATCACCAGTAATATAAGAACATAATTATAATACATTGCTAAAATGAAAACTACAAAACAGTCCAGTGTCTGTTGTAATTAGACTTTTACAGTATGAGAATGTCCTCCTGGAAATTGCAACTGCATAGCTGGATTGTTCTAGAGGCATAAAATGACAAAGACACTTATTGCAGTTGGGTCACACAGTATATACAGTTACAAACTTTAGTTGGTGGGAGTTTGACTCCAGTGTCTACTTTCTGTTGTTATTGTGAGCATGAGGATGCTACACACTGACACATATTCGATCAGGTTTTAAGCACTTATTTCAAGCCAAATCACAACATTTTTCAACCCTTTCTCCTAAAAATTAACTTCCTGTGCAAATACACAGAAAAAAGGATTATGTTTTAGTAGTGAATGTTCCAATGCAAAATATTTTTGGAATGAATGAAATAGTACTATTATTAAGGGGAAAGGAGCTGCCAGGAGGTGGTTGGGGAGAGTGGTGGTACAGAGCATAGGAGTGTCAAGCCAAAGACCAGTGTTTGGTTCCTGAGTTCTGTGTCTGGTTAGGTTAAGGCAAAAAAAAAAAAAAAACCTAGACAAAGAAAACATTGGAGAAAGATTGTGGATCTGTTTAAAAGTGAAAAAGCACATTTTCCTCTATTACACCAGCATGTGACCTTCCTCTGACCCTAACCAGCTCCTGAACCTGCCTAATCAAAATCATGAAAAGCTGTAATCACACAAACTGGACATTGTACTGCAGGATCATTTATTAAGACAGAAAATTAAACGAAATACTTTGGTTCAAGATCAGATATTCTGGCAAACAAAAATACATTGTGTGGTAATATTTTATTGATATGTTCAGTATCAACTTATTTGCAACTTGTCATTTGTGTTACATGTCAACATATTCACAAAATGTTGTCAGGGAACGTGATGTGTCTGTTTCTCGGGAAAACTTAATGGTGTTTGCAGTTTAGATGTATAGAATTTTGAATGCAATCAAATGAAAGTTGACCCTATTTTGGTGCCACTGTAAGAGACGGCAGCCAAAATAGCATCTCTAATCACCTCACTTGAAAACGTTATTACATTATGATTGTGAATGTAATCATTAGATGGATTATATTCAGATGCAACAAACCCAATGTGCATAAAATGACTTTTCAAAAAATTAAAAATGTTGCATTTAGAGTAGGATCTAAGGAGAGCCTGACTAAAAAAATACAAATAATTGAAAAGACCCAACTCTTGAACACTAAATGATTTTGTAGAAAACCGGGAGATAAAAGAAAAGGATGATCTATTTATTTTCTCTGATTTAAGCTGGTGGACAACTGGTTTTCTTAAATAGGGTGGACTTTCAGTTAGCTCATCAGAGCAAAGCTCAGCTGATATGTGAGGTTGTCATTCTCTCCTGCATCTAAACAGACCTGATACTTTGTCCACTCAGGTCTATTCAGTCCATTTGATGATGTGCTTATTTGCCCGTTAGAACGGGCTGTGCTTTTAATTATAACTGTGCTGCTATGCTGAATTAGTTGGCTGTTATTTCTTTTTTAGGAAGCCTGCTGTGATGGGTGTCTTTCGTTAAAGCATTATTATCTCCCTTGTAAAAGGTAAAGCTTATATGCTTCTCTACTGCGCCAGCTAAAAAATTATAGTAAATCACTGAGACAGAGCAAGACAAATGCTAATCAACTAAAGTATAAAGTTTGAAAAGAAATAACAAGGCAGCACGTCTGTAAGTTTGAGCATAGAAATAAGCATGAATGGGGCATGCTGACAGTTTGCTGAGGTATGTGACATGTCTCCAGATCGTGACCTTTGTTGCATGTCTTTCCTTCCCTCTGTGCCATCTTTGCTGTCACTCCCCACTGTCGATGTCCAGCAGAGCAGAAATGTCACCAAACCTAATCTCAAAGAACAACTAAGAATTAACCATGACAAGTCAGTGAAGTGTTTTCCAAACTCCACACACTGTACTCCATATTGGGTTATATTTATTCGTGCTCCAATGCCGGTCGATACGTTGTTGACAACTGGAAGTGGCTGTCGTGCAGTGTTGCTCTGTATATTGTCCAAATGAACAGGACCAATATCTGATTTTCAGTAAGGAGCAGCCGTAAAGTCGTGGCATATTAATTGGGTTGAATACACACGTGTCGGCAAGATGAATTTGAACCGAGTGCACAGAGAGTCATTAGATGGAAAGCAGCCTGCTAAGTGTGTGTGGATAATGTGTCAAAGAGGCCCTGTAGTCACACAGCAGGATGTGAGCTGCATCGAGTGGAACTGCAGCTCCTTTAATGACCAATCCACTGGGCAGATGATGATTGCCACATCAGCTTGCATGCAACAGCATGTAGTGTAACTAATACTAGAGCTTTCAGGTTTTTTCAGGTTCAATGCTGCACTAATCAATATCATCTTTAAATCAAATCAAACATTTAACCTGAAGTCACCAACTCTACGTTTCCTCTCAACACTACTGAGCTTTACAACCTCAATTAGCTGATTATTCTTGTTTCACAACAGCACAGTTTTTATTAAAGACAGTAAACAGTAGTTTAGTCAAATGTGAATGGATTCAGCATCTAAATCATTCACTGCTTAACATAGAAAAAGACCAATAATAGCATGTACATACACTTAAGTAACACGGTTTGTCAGAGAATCCAGTTTTCTCGGAGAAAATGTACTTACATGCACTTACTGGTTACTGAAAATCCACGTAAATATGCAGCAGATAATCTGATTTCTCCTCTACCTCCGACTGACTTCAGAAGCATAGCTCACCAGCTTGTTCTCATTCCTAAGTCAAAAAACATTCCTTAGTCCAGTCCCTTCTGCGTTACATGTTTCAGTACCCATTTGCGTAGTTGATTGACACTCAGACACCAGAAACCAGACACTTCCAAATTTGACACCCAAAGAAATGATGTAAAATATGGAGTGAAAAGGTCTCATAAGGACGTAGAAAGGTTGGTGGATGGTACAAGAAGATAGAGGATTTTTACTCAGGAGACCGGGGTTTGCCTCTAGTGGGAGACATTGTGGC
This sequence comes from Channa maculata, assembly GCA_020496755.1. Classification (NCBI taxonomy): domain Eukaryota; kingdom Metazoa; phylum Chordata; class Actinopteri; order Anabantiformes; family Channidae; genus Channa; species Channa maculata. The sequence goes on along the minus strand of CM035616.1, from coordinate 21,275,237 downwards.
ACTTTGTACCTAAATCCAACCGTTGTTGTCTCCTGACATAACGTTACCCTGATGTTGTTTTCACTAACGCTAATGCAGTTTTTCTGCCTATATAAAGCCATTCATGTAAAATGTGAGGCTCCTGAAGCATCTAATACTGACGCCAATTTGAAGCCTTAGGAAGTGTTAGTATCTGACGCTTTGACATGAGAATGTCTTGGACTCACAGCTTTAACAAGACTCTGCCTTAGAGACAGGGTGCAGTGTTTGGACCTTGGAGCAGACCCATTGCTCTGTTGTGTTAAAAGGACCCACATGATGTGGTTGGGCATCTTGTAAGAAAACCTCTTGGACAACTTCTAGTGGAGGTCTCTCAGGCAGTTAAAGCAGGTAGGAGACATGAGGTCAGACCCAGGACACAATGGAGACATTAACCTGCTGCCACCATTACCTGACTATGGATAAGTGGAAGATAATGGATGGATGGATGCATGGCTCACTAATTTAAAATGTTTTACTTTTCTTGTGTGTCTTAGCACACTGGTTTAAGGTGTCCCATGTAACGACAGCAAGTTTGCTTTTGGTACAATCTGACACAACAAAGGTGAACTGTATGATTTTCCACAAATACACAATAAAAAGTAACTTTGCATAATTATAATTTGAACTTTGGTTGAACTTTCTAGGAGGTATTACTGGTGTCATTTTCTAGTCTACTCCCCTTTGTTGATGCAGGATTTCATATTTTAATGGCTGCTCTCATATTTTTCTGCAGACTTGTATCCATGCTCATGTAAAAAGGTGATTAGAGACTTAGTTGTACCTATACATGACAGACACTTTGGTATTTTCCAGGAGAAATCTATTTGGGGAAAGGAGGTTTCTCTTATCCCCTACCCCAATTACAGAAACCAGGTTTCCCATTTATATCACAGTCTGCTGACTCAAAAAAGCTGACTGTAATCTTGCTACTTCAATTCAAGAAAATGCACTAATGTGTGCGCACAAATAAAACCAGGTGCCAAAATTAACACTGGAAGGAAGGGCAAATGCTCTGGAGGCAAATTACAGAAAAAGAAAATGGTGGGATGTGGCATCAACATGCCTTAACGTTGTTTTACTTTCCAATAAAAGTGAATTTGCTCCATTTTGTCCCAGAGAAGACAAATACATAATAATATAGCAAAATGACACTTCTAGGCCAACAGTGAATTTCACAAGATGAAAAACTGCTTAATGGACTTGTTCACCAGGGCTTTTCAAAAAGGCGACCATGCAACCACTCAATCTCCAGCCTGCTCCCCTTTCTCAATGCAGGCTGTCATATTTTGATGGCTGCTCTTGTATTTGGAACAAATTATGTGTGGAAGTCCAATAGAAAATCTGCTGCCTGCTTCTTGACATGCCTAATGAAAATGGATGAGTGGGTAACATGAATGGAACCAGACACCTGACAGTGTATTGTCTCTCTCGTTCAGTGCACAGGAACAGGCTGAATGCGGTTGCACATCCCTCCCGACGGAAATGAAGATGTTCCATCTAATGGGAAGCATAATGGCTGTGGACAGATGGAAGACATCTTGCTTTAGCCTGCATTCCCCTTCTTGGTAACGAAGGCACGGATTGTTGTTGGAGAAAAAACAAGAATGAGTGCTGTGTTACTGTTGAGTGTCAAGCCCTCAGAAATTGTAAAGGAGATGGAATAAACCATGCTCAAATATTGGAAAGCATGTGGGTGTGCATAATGTACTATCGTGTGTGTGTGTGTGTGTGTGTATCTGGGAAATAATGCTGGGCTCTCCTGGCTGTTCCCTACCTCAGAGCATCAGGTCAATACACGCTCACCAGGATGCGAGGCCCCTGGCAGGGAGGTCATGTCACTAGCTGTAAAAATAGCAGCTGGCAATCCAATAGCTCTGATTTATGAAGCATGTCAATACCTAGACTGTAACAATGCATTGGGCAGGAGATGATTGGTGCTCTCTCAGTTGGACAATAAGCACAGCCTTGCTGCAAGATTGACACTTTACCCAGCACCATAAACCCATCATCCCAGCTGTGAAAGGACTCAATTACTAATGGCAATAACTCTCAACTTTTCTTTTGTTATTCTTGGATTCTTGTTTTTTTCTCACTTTTCACTCTTCCCTTTTCAGAACAACTTTGAAAAAACATTTTTAAATCAATCTCTATACTGTTCAAGTAAACCATATCATGTCCTGATGGGTAACTAAAACATAAATGATGTAATTTAGAATAAACATTTGTTGGCATATAACAGTCATATAGGTAATTTGTTTGTCAAATTGTTTGACTTTAAAATATTTGTTAAAAAATAAAACATATTTGTGAAAAATCCTATGGCCTCTCCTAAATCTTGAGGAAAAAGACTATAAGATTACATATGTGGTGATGATAATAACAATGGTTATTTGTGAAGTTAATAGGTTATTTTCAATCCCCCTACATGTAGAAGTAGTGGCCAGTGCTCGTGATCCAACTTTCCAAAAAAAAGCATGGAAGAGCCATAAGATCATTATGTTTGATCATGATGATTTTATTTCATGTTGAGGTGCTGTCTATATTTCTATTTGTGTAGTTTGGTTGGGTATAAATACAGAGAGGTTGTATTAGGTAGCTGACCTTTGACATCCACACTTCCTGTTGTCAGTGTCTCTCCAACTTCCACATGAAACCATTTATCAGGAGTGCAGAAAAAAAGAAATAAAGGAGAGAAGAACAGCACTTCCATAGTGATTGTATCTATTTAATATGGTAGTTCATAGTATATTAACTCATTAAAACATTATTCTAAAACCTAAGGAGTGGTTTGGAAACAACATCCTAAAACCTTCTGATGTTTTCTAATAAACTTAAATGTGTTCACATAAAAAAGTTCTCTACCTCTATTTCTTGGGCTCTGTAACAGAAAGAAACATGAAATAAAAAACTATTAAATTAATTTTAGGCATTTGGCTTTAACTAGAAATTATTAGAAATTACTGCTTTTGCCCAAATGCTCATTATCTACCTCCCAAAAAGCAAATATCATTCTCCATCACAGCAAAGGGGAAAACAATTTAAGTGGCCTATTGATAATTCACCATAGCAACAGTATCAAATGATAACATTTGCATTTACATTTAGTCATTTAGCAGACGCTTTTATCCAAAGTGACTTACAAGTGAGGTACAAGGCAGCAAAAATCTAAGTCAAGGAGAAAACATCAAAGCAAAGTCCTATCAGAAAAGGGTTCACATTTCATGAGATGCAAGTGCGAGAAAAAGCAGAGTTTGGTAGCTCGTTCCACCATCGTGGATCATTGCGCTACAAATAAGAGCATGTATAAGTCCAATGTGTAGGGTATAATATAGAAACAATAGAGTGCAATAAATAAATTGTATATGTGACAGTTTATTGTTTTCCAACAACACAATGGCTTGTGATCACATACAACACCACAGTAGCTGAAAAGAAATCCTAGGGAACCCTGCATACTGTTCATTTTAATCTGACATCAGGCCTACTTGTGGTTTCCAGAATTTCCAAAGGTAGAATGGGAGGCAGAGCCTTTAGCTATCAAGCTTCTCTCCTGTGGAACCAGCTCCCAGTTCACATTTACGACTTTTAAGTCTAGGCTGAAAACTTCCCTCTTTGATAGTTATGCTGCTATAGACTGCTGGGGGACTAGTATGCATGTTTCCAGTATGCAGCTACTGGTCCTACTCACCTGCTCAATGTTTTGTTTGCATCTTCTTAATTCTTTTTTTATTCTTTTCTCTCTCCATTTTCCACTCACCTCAACCAGTTAAGGCAGATGGCCGCCCACCCCGAGCCTGGTTCTGCTGGATGTTTCTTCCATTAAAGGGAGTTTTTCCTCTCCTCTCTTGCCTAGGGCTTGTTCAAAGGGGATTTGTTGGCAGACCAGCCTTTTCACATTATCACATAACAAAGCAGGTCTCTTTTTTGAATAATGGGACCTGTGTTATTTTCCCAGGCCTTTTTTTTTAACTTGGTAAACCTTTACATTACATATATTAATTGCATAAATGAACACATTAATTTCCTCAGCCCTAACTGAAACATCATTTTAATAGACAGTGTTTTAACAAATCAGTAAGTTTCTGTTTGTTTTCATGAATATGGTCACTGATTGAATATTGCAAATGTCCAGTATTCAGACTCTTTTTAGCTCCATATCATCCTCACCCAAACAGCTCATATCAAGCTCTTTATGTTTGTGAGCTTGTTGCTCACTTCATCTGCTGTTTGGAATATAGTGGGTTCAAACAGCTGTCTGCTGTAAACAAGGTTGATGAAAGCCGATAAAGACACTTAAACCTTCAGGACATGTACATATTCCACAAAGCTCAGGAAAACTGCAGAGTTGGTGAAAAGAAAATATACAAACATGACTCTATTTCTTGTTTGAAAAAGTTAATTTAAAAGACACAAGATGACAACAAAAAAGATCCACAACAACCATAAGACAATGCAAAACATATGAAAAATGCATCCATGAAAAAGATAACAAAATTACAAATAAATAAATAAACAACTAAGGACAAACACAAAATGTCTAATACACACGTGAAAAGACTAAAACACCCCAAAAATGTTTCTTTCTTTATTTTGGAATACAGAGTTTACTTTTAGTGCATGGGCTACAGCAGGTGAATTGCACTTATTGCTTTTGTGCAGTTTCTTCTCAGTGAATTTACCCTTTTTTCCTAGTGTATCTTGGTGTGTTGGGATTTCCTCCATATACACCTTTATTGATTCATCAAAACAAGCATTCAATCAGCTTTATAAGCTGTAAGGGAGCCTTAAGGTGGTCTTAAAAATAACATAAAAAAGACACTGTATTTAGGTACTTTTGAGTAGAAAAAGAATGCAAACACAAGGGACCACAGTCCCAAGTCTGGATAAATGCAGAGGGTTGTTTCAGGAAGGGCATCCAGCATAAAACACATGCCAAATTAAACATGCGAATCGTGACAATGACTTCTATACCGGATCGGTCAGGGCCCAGGTTAACTATGACCGCCACCAGTGCTGTTGACCTACAGGGTCTACTACTACTACTCTCCTTTCGGCTTATCCCGTGAGTTCGGGGTCGCCACAGCGGATCATTGTCCGCATGTTGATTTTGGCACAGTTTTTACGCCGGATGCCCTTCCTGACGCAACCCTCCCCAATTTCTACCGGGCTTGGACCGGCACTGCATCGCTGGGGAGAGGAATTGGGCTGTTAGGGGTTCAGGGTCTTGCCCAGGGACACTTCGACATATAGCCAGGGCCGGGGATCGAACCACTCACCCTGTGGTCCGTAAGCAACTGCCTTTACCAACTGAGCTTGACCTACAGGGTACCGGTGGAAATTGGACTACTGTTGGTCGAAGACGAAGAAGGAGAGGAGGAAGGTGTGTTCGTAGGCAGAGAGAGAAGAGGAAAGAGATATGTAGGACTGACAGTAGGGACTTTGGATGTTGGGTCTCTGACAGGGAAGGCTAGAGAGTTGATTGACATGATGCAGAGAAGGAAGGTGGACATACTGTGTGTCCAGGAGACCAGGTGGAAAGGTTGCAAGGCTAGAAGCTTAGGAGCAGGGTTCAAGTTGTTCTACCATGGGTCAGATAGGAGGAGAAATGGAGTAGAAGTTATCCTGAAAGAGGAGTTGGTGAGGAATGTTCTAGAGGTGAATAGAGTATCAGACAGGTTGATGAGTCTGAAGCTGGAAACTGAAGGCATGATGTTCAATGTTGTTAGTGGTTATGCCCCACAGGTAGGATGTGAGTTAGAAGAGAAGGAGAAATTCTGGAGTGAGTTAGATGAAGTGATGCAGAGCATCCCCAGAGGTGAGAGAGTGGTGATTGGTGCAGATTTCAATGGGCATGTAGGTGAAGGGAACAGAGGTGATGAGACTGTTATGGGCAGGTTTGGTCTTCAGGACAGGAACACAGAAGGTCAGATGGTGGTAGACTTTGCAAAGAGGATGGAAATGGCTGTAGTGAATACTTTCTTCCAGAAGAGGCAGGAACATAGGGTAACGTACAAGAGCGGAGGTAGAAGCACTCAGGTGGACGACATCTTGTGTAGACGCTGTAATCTGAAAGAGATCAGTGATTGTAAAGTGTTGGTAGGGGAGAGTGTAGCCAGACAACACAGGATGGTGGTGAGGAAGATGAAGAGGACTAAGTTAGAGCAGAGGACGAAGTGGTGGAAGTTGAAAAAGGAAGAATGTTGTGTTGTTTTCAGGGAGGAGCTGAGACAGACTCTGGGTGGTTTGGAGGTGCTTCCAGATGACTGGACCACTACAGCTAATGTGATCAGGGAGACAGGTAGGAGGGTACTCGATGTGTCATCTGGAAAAAGGTAAGTGGACAAGGAGACTTGGTGGTGGAACGAGGAAGTTCAGGAGTTTATACAGGGAAAGAGGTTAGCTAAGAAGAAGTGGGACACTGAGAGGACTGAAGAGAGTAGACAGGAGTACAGGGAGATACAGCGTAAGGTGAAGGTAGAGGTGGCAAAGGCCAAACAAAGAGCATATGAGGACTTGTATATTAGGTTGGACACTAAAGAGGGAGAGGTGGATTTGTACAGGTTGGCCAGACAAAGAGATAGAGATGGAAAGGATGTGCAGCAGGTTAGTGTGATTAAAGATGGATGGAAATGTATTGACAGGTGCCAGGAGTGTGATGGGAAGATGGAAGGAGAACTTTGAAGAGTTGATGAATGAGGAAAATAAAAGGGAACGAAGAGTAGAAGAGGTGACTGGTGTGGAGCAGGAAGTAGTAAAGATTAGTAAGAGTGAAGTGAGGAGGACAAAGAGGATGAAGCGTGGAAAGACAGTTGGTCCTGATGACATACCTGTGGAGGTATGGAAGTGTCTAGGAGAGGTGGCAGTAGAGTTTTTGACTAGTTTGTTAAACAAGATCTTGGAAAGTGAGAGGATGCTGAGGACTGGAGGAGAAGTGTACTGGTGCCAATTTTTAAGAACAAGGGAGATGAGCAGAGCTGTGGCAACTACAGAGGAATAAAGCTGATGAGTCACACAATGAAGTTGTGGGAAAGAGTAGTGGAAGCTTGGCTGAGGGCAGAGGTGAACATTTGTGAGCAGCAATATGGTTTCATGCCTAGAAAGAGTACAACAGATGCAGTATTTGCTTTGAGGATGCTGATGGAGAAGTACAGAGAGGGTCATAGGGAGTTGCATTGTGTCTTCGTAGATTTAGAGAAAGAGTATGACAGGGTGCAGAGACAGGAGCTGTGGTATTGTATGAGGACATCTGGAGCGGCAGAGAAGTATGTTAGAGTGGTGCAGGACATGTATGAGAGCTGTAAGACCGTTGTGAGGTGCTGTAGGTGTGACAGAGGAGTTCAAGGTGGAGGTGGGTCTGCATCAAGGATCGGCTCTGAGCCCCTTCTTGTTTGCTCTGGTGATGGACAAGCTGACAGATGAGGTTAGACAGGAATCTCCATGGACTATGATGTTTGCAGATGACATTGTGATTTGTAGTGAGAGCAGGGAGCAGGTGGAGGAAAATCTAGAGAGGTGGAGGTCTGCTCTGGAAAACAGAGGAATGAAGCTTAGCCGCAGCAAGACAGAATACATGTGTGTCAATGAGAGGGACCCAGGTGAAACAGTGAAGTTACAGGGAGCAGACGTGAAGAAGGTGAAGGACTTTAAACTTAGGGTCAATGGTTCAGAGCAACGGGGAGTGTTGAAAAGAGGTGAAGAGGCGAGTGCAGGCAGGTTGGAACAGGTGGAGAAAAGTGTCAGGTGTGTTGTGTGATAAAAGAAAGTAAAGGTGTTCAAGACGATGGTGAGACCAGAGATGTTGTTCGGCTTAGAGACAGTGGCACTGAAGAAAAGACAGGAGGCAGAGCTGGAGGTAGCAGAGCTTAAGATGTTGAGGTTCTCTTTGGGAGTGACAAGGATGGACAGGATCAGGAATGAGGACATCAGAGGGACAACTCATATTAGATGTGTTGGAGATAAAGTCAGAGAGGCCAGATTGAGGTGGTTTGGACATGTTCAGAGGAGAAACTGTGAATATATCGGTAGAAGGATGCTGAGGTTGGAGTTGCCAGGCAGGAGGTCTAGAGGAAGACCAAAGAGGAGATTTATGGATGTAGTGAGGGAGGACATGAAGTTAGTTGGTGTGAGAGAAGAGGATGCAGAGGACAGGGTTAGATGGAGGCACATGACTCGCTGTGGCGACTCCTGAAAGGGAGCAGCCCAAAGGAAAAGAAGAAGAAGAAGAAGAAGTGAATAGAAAAAGAATCATATAAAGAGTTGGTAGCTCTCTGTTTGACTTGAATGTAAACATATTCGTGGCATTTTGGTCACTCAAAGTAATTTAGGTTTCTCTAAATCTATCTAAACAAACACCCCAGACTGCTTTCTGTTCTGCAGGCTCAGTTGGAAGTTATTAGCATAATATTTGCATTATTTATAATCCTCTACTTTGATTGGCTGAAGGTGTGGTCTCCATGTTTAACCCCAGCCAATGCGAACATAACCTAAATAAATAATGCATGTTCTGTTACAGTCTGATGTTGAATGTGAATGGGAAAGAACCAGCTGCTGCACAATTAAGACTTTAACAGCATTTTTGGAGCCTGCTAGCTTAGCTTCAGCAACGTGATGTTAATCAGGTAGTGTTTAAAGTACACTTCAGGTGCCCTGCATTGGCTGCAATGCAATGTCTACAGAAGTTACATATGGTCTGTACCCCTCTGTACACTGTAACTCTGGACAGGGTGGGCTTATCCTCCCATCCCCAATTTCAGTGGCTGGTGTGATGTCTCAGTGGGAGCAGCTTGAACACCAATTGCTCTCTAGGCTGTGTATTCAATATTTTAAATAACCTAATACAACTTTGACATCACAAGAGGGTCACCGCCATTCTCTTAATCTGTTTTTTAAAAGACATAAAACCAGCTCTTTCAAAGTCTTTGTTAATGTTTTTTTTCAGGGCCTAGATAATAAAAACTGATTCATTACACTTCAAAAGACTAACTTTGTTTTTGGTTGAATTGAGGTGTGGTAATTCTCTTTACCCAGCTAATTTGAGCATTTTCATGCCACTAAATGGTCATTGTCAGTCATTATTACGTTTTCGTGGTTATGGTTTGATAAGTCACTTACTACCTGTTGTAATAAATACATAGTAAATTGCTATTGTTTGTCATTCATTTAACATATGATGCCTAAAAACCAAACAACATAACCATGCATATTGTGAAGATCAACAGCTTCCGGCTCCTCCCTTCTGGGGTCACCACAGTGGAACGTGTTCGGCACGTTTATTTGGCATGAGTTTTTTACGCCGGATGCCCTTCCTGCCACAACCCTCCCATTTTCTATCCAGACTTGGGACCAGTCCCAAGGTTGCCCTTGGTGGCTGGGTGGGGCCACACCTGGTGGCGTGGGAGTTGTGCTACCATAGGAATACAACAAATGGCTGTATGAACACTTTCAGTATGATGAAAAATAAAAAACTGCACAGCATAGTCAGCATTACACCTCACAAACTCAGTTCATGTTATCATTTTAGTTAACAAACAGATGTCTACACAGATCCCTGATATCTTGAGCTATAGTAGTGTGGCTGATTTTTTTTTTTTTTGTTGAGCATCAGTTCTTTACTTGAGAGATGTCTGGACACTAGGATGTACCCTTCCCTACAGCAGCTGGCTGAAGTCAAACCTGGGAAAGTGCTGAATAGCACAATTGTCATTTATAAAAAACGGAGACACGGGGAGAGGGGCACAGATATAGCAGGGGGGGCTCCCACACAGGGACAATAGTTCTCATTCTAGTGTTCAATTCCTGTCTGTGTTGCTTACTAAAAGTTGGACCTGCTCATGTAGTATGATGGGTGCTGATTGTTCTCTCCACAGCAGACGACTATGAGCATTGCAAATGTATATTCAAACACTAAACTAAGATTTACTGTGTTAGCTAGTTAAACACAAGCTTCAATGAACACAATAACAGCCCCCTGTTGCCCAGGGAAAGCCATCCGAGTAAATTATAAAACCCAGGGATGTCACATATGGAAAAAAGAAGAGTACCAAGAACTGAGCCCTGTGGCACACCAGTCCCTACTAGGAAACCCACTCCCTGTTTTTGTCACACCTTAGACCTTGTCCTTACGTATGGAATTGAAGCGGATAATTTAATAATATTTCCCCACAACTCTCTTCTGTCGGACCATTTTCCAATAACTATATGTTAATACAATGGAAAGTAGCCACCTTAATGTTACTCCTGCACAAGTTGATTGTCTTTCTGCAGCCTCACTACGATCAATAGTCCATAGTGTTGCCCCTCTGAAAAAAACTCTCTCCTCTCCTCTCACCGCACAATTGCCACTACTGTATGTCATTAACTCTGTGTGTTTTCTCCCGTAGTTGTCTTTGTCCATCTCTGTCTCCCTCTCTCTGTCCCTTCCTGCAGGTGTCCCCGGGTTTTGAAGCTGTGTGTCTTCCAGTGTGCAGCTACTGGTCCTACCAACCTGCCCGATGTCTTGTTGTTGATTTTGTTGTTCTTTTCTTTTCTCTCTTCACTTTCCACTCACCCCAACCGGTCGAGGCAGATGGCCGTCCACCCTGAGCCTGGTTCTGCTGGAGGTTTCTTCCATTAAAGGGAGTTTTTTCTCTAGAACTTGCTCCAGGGGGAATTGTTGGGTTCTCTCTATACATCTTTATAGTCTTGACTTTATTCTGTAAAGTGCCTTGAGATGACTTTGTTGTGAATTGGTGCTATATAAATAAGGATGGGCAATACCAACATTTTTCCTTTCGATATGATACCATTAATTTATGGTACTTTTTCATTGACACAGATGTGATACTGATACTGAGCCACATGATTGCATAGTGTTCATTAATAACTTTATTGCAAGGACAATATGAAATATATCCTATATATCCTCTATACATCTTTATAGTCTTGACTTTGTTCTGTAAAGTGCCTTGAGATTACTTTGCTGTGAAATGGGGCGACTGTGGCTCAGGACAGTAGAGCGGTTGTCCACCAATCTCACAGTTGTTGGTTCAATCCCCAGCTCCTCCAGTCACATGTTGAAGTGTCCTTGACACAGAACCCCAACTTACTTTCTCCTGATCTCCTGCATAGCAGCTCTCCTATTTAAATAAAGTTGAATTGAACATACAAAGCTCTTTATGGTCGAGCTCATATATAAAAGACCCTCATACACCATATCATCCCAATAGACCACTTTAATGTCAGAATGCAGGTCTACTTGTTGTTCCCAGAATTTCCAAAGGTCCACTGTATGACATTAAGTTTGTGTCTTCTTTCTCCCTCTCTGTCTCTGTGCCCCTGGCTTTGGAGCTGTGTGCTTTTCAGTACGCAGCTACTAGTCCTAAAACCTGCTCATTGTTTTGTTTGCATGTTCTTATTACTCTTCTATTTTTTTCTCTCTCCACTTTCCACTCACCCCAAACTATCAAGGCAGATGTCCACTCACCCTGAGCCTGGTTCTGCTGGAGGTTTCTTCCGTTAATGGGAGTTTTTCCTCTCCACTGCTTCATAGGGTTTGCTCAAGGGGAATTTGTTGGGATTTCTCTGTCTTCTCTCTACATACTCTTGTCTTTAAAAGTGCCTTAAGGTGACTTTGTTGTGAATTGGCACTGTATAAATAACCTCTCTCACCTCTCTTCTCTCGAGCTACACTGCGTTGCCAGTTACCCCAGTCTCCTCTGCAGCGGGAAACCTGCAGAAGCTTGTAGGATAATTGAAGGGGAGGGGATTCAGAGAACAGGAGGTAGGATGGTAACACAGGAGGAGGGTGGATGTGTCATCCTCGGTCAGATTAGAAAATAAGGAGAGTGACATTTCTAACTAGCTGCACTGTTTATTGTGTAAAATTTACTCACACTTTTTATTAAATATTACTTCACCCCAAACTCTGTTTTTACAGTGTAGCTGCTTCAGTTTTAGGGTCCCTGTATTGATCATACTGGTTCATAACTTACGTAGTTAGATTGAGAGCCACTGACTTTTCATAGAGTGCTGCATGTTCCTGGCTTTCTAAGTCTCTGCCACATTTCATTCACAAGTAGATAGTCAAGCCCCAGCCTACACTTAAACGTCATTTATTAATATTCTGGAGTCCACAAATAAATCTAATCTAATCTAAAATTACTTCTTTCTTCTGTCAGAATTTATAAACAGCAGTTGCTCTGAACTGTAGCATTTCAAATTACAATGAGGTGAATAATTGACATTGTAACTAAGTATGTCTTTACAGAAACACTGTGTAGTTGTGTATCAGTAGACAGCATGCATTGTTTATAACTTAAAACTCTCCAGTCACTCTTTTGTGTAGTGTGAATCTTTGAAACTGTAGTGAAGGAAAAACAAGATGATGGAAACCTTTTGTGGTTTTAATACATATTCCACTGTTTCTTACTGCAATAATATTAAAAATGCTAACCATAAACAAGATTAGTGATGAATTCAGTACCAACCCCCACACACTTGGAATTCAAGAAAGTTTGTAAGAGCAACTTCAGATGTTATTTTGTACTGATTTTAGTGCAAAATGGCTGCAACAGATGTGGTTAAAGATTCTTAAAACTAAAAATGTGATAGCAAAGGAAAATCTGCTGACTACTTTTGAGTACTATTATTTATGTATTGCATTCAGATAAGCCTCTATGTTAACACAACGTTATGTTTACCTTTTGCCAAATTTAAGGCAACTTGTTTTAACCCAATTTTCCAGTCAACTACCATATTTGTCTCAATATAGGATGATCCTGGTTATAAGATGCACACATTCTTCTGCTTGCTTTGTACCTCATTTGTAAGTTTGCCAAATGACTACATGTAAATGTAGTATGGACACTGAGAGAATTAGAGATTGAGAGGCCTCATTTATATCCACCTGTATGAACACAACATAAAACTTGAGTTAACAGGCATATTGCATGCATCAATGCAGTTCAATGTCTTAGTAGTGTAGGAATATGTTTTCTAACAGAGTGGTCTAGAGTGATGGGCTCTTAACTAATTTCTCTGTGTTCTACCCCATGTAATATAGACAACTTTACATTAACTTTTTCAATGGTCCACTGTAGCCCCACATCTTTGAATTTTGCTGTTGTTGGTGTTAAAATGTGTTATTGCATGTATATTATCTAGACTGTGCCTTAATAGGGCTTAATCATGTAGAACATTGTGCCAAATTTAAATGACTGATTTGATTTTGCAAAAGGAAATAAAAAAAAGACTAATATCCTTGGAAATGTTCTGCATGATATTGATTTATGGTGTTTAGCATCCTCACTGGCTAAATAATATATGGCAAGAAAACAACGCTTTGGCCACTCCAACTGTTATCTCTTTAAAAAAATGAAAAAGCTCCTCATCATCTGGTGAAACATCTTGATTCTACCAATACAGAAGCATCACCCCATGGTGAGCTGCAGAATGGAGTAGTGGCATCATACCATGCATTATTCAGAAGTGTAAATTAACCCTGAATAGGGGTACTCCATCATTCAAGGAGATGCCTTAACAGGATGATGGCTGGGGGAATGTGAGGGGTGGTGGTGGAGGAAGAAATGCTGGTTGGGGTCTAGCTGGTGGGCTGTCAGATGGTGTGTAATAGAGAAGGAGTCTGAAGTCACCACTAGAAATAGCCACCCACTACTTGAACAGGTGGCCCTGACTGTCATGTGTGGCATGTGGATGGGCTCAGACTGAGGCGCTGTAGCCACAATGCACCAAATACTGTCTGAACTAGAGTGGAGAGACTACAAGTTCTACAAGTGGAGAACAACTTAAGGTTTCATTAGATATTTTTTTAAAGTTGTGATCTGTGATGATGCATAAATAACTCTATCCATGTAACATAATGTAACATACATCAATCGACCACAGCTTCAATACCGGTTGGTGGTTTTACTATTGTAGTCAACAGGGGTCAGCATGACCACTCTGACTGGACTTTAGCTACACAGCAAGGTGGTTCAGTGTGTATTTTGACAACTGTTGATCAGGCCCAGCAACACATTTCCATATTAAAACCACCTGGTGGTGTTAATGCTGTGGTTAATTGATGTATGTTAACTAAGCGCGTTCACAAAAATGTAATTTTGAAAATTTTAAATAAAATTCAGATGCTACTTTTAAAGCTTTCCTAAGAAAACATTCTGTTAATTTGAAGCAGGGCCCATCTAAGCTATTTTAGAACCCTGCAAAGCTTTAATTCTTCTATGCCCTTCAAGCCCTCTGCTTTGTTTAAACAAACCACAAAGCACAAGAGTCTTTATGAGTCTGTTTCATTTTGAAAAGAAAAAAAAACTAGTGTATTGTAAATGTTGAAACCCTGTTTTAGTTGTAGACCAGCCCCAAAATGGCAAAATTAAGTTTGAAAACTGATCCTTGACATTGGAAACCTACTAGGTGTGTTTCTGCCATGTTACTGGCTGTATAGTGTTATGTATTGTGTTCTAAAAGGCCGCTGCCATAATTCTTTGGTAACTTAAAAATTGCCATATCATGATAGTAATGTGCCATCTGGTAGTTAGAGAAGGTTGATGTTGGTTTATGCTGTAATATCAAACTCTGTCATAAAAATGTCTAATACAATAGACAAGAAGCAAGATCACAATACACAGACATTATGGCAGATGCTTTGCTTTATATGGCAGTGAGGATATATTTGGTACAGCACCACTTCTATACACTTAAAAAACTAGATTATGTGTATTTGATTTTTAATAATTTCACATTTTACCCGTTTTGCAACAACACAAAATAAACTATAAATATGAATCTGTCAATTAAAATAACTGTTAGTTCTTTAATGATAATTATGAATTGACAACTGTTTATAATTGCATTTTTTTGACACATCACCACACTGGTGCATTACCTTAGAATCAAGATGAACTGGAGGCATTAATCAAATAAAAATGAATAAAAGGATGCTGTGTTTCCATTATTATCTGCGTGCTTGACAGTATAGTTGCATTTTGTGTGTGTGTGTAATTTAGAATCATTTAGCCATGATTATAGCAATGTCCCTAAGGGGAATTGTTGGTACACCTGATTTGGAGAGGTTCTAAATGTATGCACACTTTTGAAACTGATAAATCTCACTCTAGCAGGCTCAACATGCAAACATGGTGAACATTATGCTTGCTAGCAATCACATTTTTGTGTAAGGACATGGAGTTCAGATGAAAGACACTGATCTGAGGAGCAATTTATGTGCATTTTTATTTTGTAAAGAAATGAGTAAATCTGATGTACATTTGTGTGTGTGTGTGTGTGTGTGTGTGTGTGTGTGTGTGTATAAGAACGTTAGTGCTTTCTTACTATAAAACCTAAGACTCCTTGATTTGGTTTTGTTATTCCATTTTTTTTTAGCTTTGGTTTATTTATTCTTTCAGTTAACTGTGAAATTCAGAAACAAACTATTTTACTGATTACTCAACGTTTGGTTGGTTGTCCTTTCGGTTTATCCCGTGAGTTCAGGGTCACCACAGCGGGTCATTGTCCGCATGTTGATTTTGCACAGTTTTTACACCGGATGCACTTCCTGACACAGCTCTCCCCAGTTTCTAGCGGGCTTGGACCGGCACTGCACAGCTGGGGAGGGGAATACTGATTACTCAACATTTGTGTTTAATTTTTTCTTCAGACATTTTGCACCTTCTCTGGGATGACAACAAATGTCTCAATTACAGGGTGGCTGTAGCTCAGTACATAGTGCAGTTGTCCTCGAACCACAGGATAAGTGGTTTGATTCCCGGTTCTTTCTGTTACATGTGAGGGTATCCCTGGGCAAGATACTACATTCAAAAGCCTCTGCTAAACGGCTAATTGTAATAATGATGTAAAAGAACTGGGTTGGCCTGGCACATTACGCCGAGCAGCCCTAAGGTGCTCTTGATAACATTTGCAACAACAGTAAATCTACCTGTTGATTTTAATGTTATAGCTGATCAGTGTATATTACTCTGTGGAAAGTACTCAATGTCTAACACTAGACCCTCCTTTAATTAAAAAAAAAGGGCTGTTCTTTCTTTAGTAGAGGAAATGAAGTTCTCTCAGCGGAACATTAAACTGCACTCCTGTGTATGCACCACATTACAGATTCAGAGCATTATTCAATTGACAGAAAGGCTATTAACTCTGCTGCTTTCTGGGATATGGTCCAAGTCAGATCAAAATTCTAGTATGGTTAAATCCCCATAAGGGTTCCTGAGACAAGGCTGGTGCTTTCTTTCTGCCGATGAGCGGAGGACACAGGCGTAATAACGTTAGGCACGGTGGTCCTGTTTGAACGACTGTTTGTTTAACAGCATATTTACTGGCTTTTTGTGGATAAAACTCACAGGAAAGTTTTCAAAGGCAAAGGTGATGAATGGCTGTGGAGCTTTCTTGGTGATTGTTGAGTTCTCCAAGCTGACACACTATGTCTCCGAATGGTTCAACTGACTTTGAAAATTTAGGAAGAGAATGATATTTCTGTGACACCAGGGAAAATAATGATATCTGTTGACAGCCTTGCTCCTACCAAGTTTTGACATGTAATAAAGCCAGAAAAATAAAATACATTTTAATGATTAGCTTATAGGAAGAACACAGTCTACTAAAGTGTGCCTGTTTTTGTTCAGTGACAAAAACCAGACAATGACAGCAATTAAGATCAGCGCTATCTGCTCCCGCACAACTGTCATCAGCATTTTGATTAAAGATCACGGCCTATATCTGCCTTTGTTTCTCTTTTGATGTATTTTGTCTCATTGTTTTCTTTTTCCAAGGAAGGAAATAAAAGAAGACACTAAAACAAATTTCCTGTGGGACCTTAAATCATCTTTCATGGATTCTGTGGGTGGCGATCTTCCTTTGTGACGAGGAATCCTCAACAAGCATTATTGCCCCACATCAATACCAATTCCTACTTCTTGAGATAAAACTCACACTGTGTCAAGCAATTGCTTCCTGTGTTCTTAAATTGATTTCAAAGTATCAAAACCCATGTAGCTTATCTTTGTAACCTTAAGGTGTGTTCCTGCAGCTCGGACCTCTAAGATTTCACAGCTCACAGGGTACATATGTAGTTTTAGGCTGTGGGATCTGTGATAAATGTATTTTTATATTGCTAGGGGAAAAATATTGGACATCCTAAATGTCAAAACCAACAACCTTCCATAGCTAGAGTGTATTTTTTTCATAAGTGCTGACATCATCTGTCCATTCAAAGAAAACACTAGTTTTACTAATTAAATTCTGTTTACTTGTCATAATTAATACTACTCAGCTAGGTAAAACATTTATTCACGGCTCAAGAGGAGCTGTAAAGTCTGAGAAAGTAAATAATGTTGTATATTATATTAATGTTGTATATTTTTAAGGTTGTAGCTGATTTGGGGTTTTCTTACTGTCAGCTGTCGTTCTCCATTCTACAGCCACAGAATCCCCCAAAACATGAATTCCATTGTCCTAATATGTACTGTATACACTGTATACCACTTCTTTGCCACAAAGCCTGCCTGTTGCCAAGTAGTGTCTCTCGCTTTGTTGATTTGTATGGACCCACATTCAAGTTATGAGCCTTTTACTTAGTCCATTTGTTCCTATTTATTGTGTTTGCTTGTCTGTCTGACTGTTGTAATCACACCTATCTGTTTTGCCACCTGTCCATCTGTATTCCTGTAGCCTTGCTCTTTACTTTGTCCCTGCATTAGGGTCCTCCCTGCCTATTGCCTCTTAGCTCTTGCAGTGCTTATGACACTATGCTTTGCCAAACATGAGTCCAAAAGAAACTGTCTTGCAATTTCTGCAGATGAACTTACCAAGGTGACACACATAATTGATTGCCTTCAGATGTTTTGCCAAAAAGCCTCCAGCAAAGGGTTGAAAGCTACAGCTTTGGCACTAGTATCTAATCATGTCTCTTAGCAGTCCATGAAGAAATAGTCAAACGTGGAGGACATTTACATTTAATAATTTGGCAGAGATTTAGGCATTTGGCTGATGATTTCAATCCAAAGAGACTTTAAGTGAGGTTATCACGCAAGCACACAAAGAAGCATCTTGAGGTTCAAGGACTCATTGACATATGGTCTGGAGAAAACCTGTGATTGCAGCACAACCCTGCTGTACCTCCCAAACTACAGACATGAACATTGCAACCACTTCAGCCCTTTTTTTTCCTCAACTGGTCACCTCAACAACTTGTCCAGCAACTCTGGATTTCCAGGTTCCCAGGTCACTTTCACTAAACCTGCTAGTCTCCAAGCCATAAAGTAAATGTTCTGCACTCATATAGCGCTTTTCTACTTATTGGCACTCAAAGCGCTTTACACTGCTTCTTATTCTTCTTATGCACTCACAATCACATACACCAATGTGGAAGCTGCTGCTGCAACTACGTTGGAGTTCAGGGTCTTGCTAAAGGACACTTCGACATGTGCCCAGAGGAGCCGGGGATTGAACCAACAACTGTGAGATTGGTGGACAACCGCTCTACCTTCCTGCACCACAGTCGCCCCATGGGCAGTAATTTTTCCTGGACACTCCCCACTTCCCCTGGATCTTTCCTTATATGACCTCTGGAGAATGTCCTAAGATTCATATCTGGAATTCTTGTTTCACATATGTAACAGACAGAGAGATTGTCTAATCAGAGATATGGCTTTACTTTCATCTTTATCCCTATAGAGAATACCATGCAATCAGGTACAAACATGTACTTATGCATTTTACAGCTCTCTTTAATGGATGTTACACATATATGACCATAAGCATTTTCAGATAACTTTAGCTCTTTAGTTTATTATTACTAATGTAATTTTGGCCTCCTATTATCTAGATAGTCAGTGCTTATACAAAGCTAATACCTTTGTAATAATTTGTAATTATCATACTGTTAGTTCACGTTTTATACAATATCATCAATATCATTTCAGCTTGTCCCTTCAGGGGTCGCCACAGCAGAATGTTTTCTGCATGTTGGTTTGGTTGGCAACCCTTCCATTTTATCTGGGCTCTGGACCGGGACCAAGTTAGCATGTGATGGCTGGGTGGGGCCATACTTGGTGGGGTGGTATTCAATCCCATGGCCTTCTACGTCCCAAAGCAAAGCTCTAGCACTGAGCCACCAGGACTCCATCATCAAAATTGTAATGTCAGTGTTAAATAAACATTTCTCCTCCATTAACTTGTTAAAATAAAGCATTACACCCCTTTGACCTCGTTATTACTGTTACTGACATGGTTACTTTAAAAATATTCATGCACTGTTACCTTGCTGTTTTTAGATCTGTAAAGTTTTGCTGGAATGAGAGCTTAAAAGCCCTTAAAATATTCACCTTTGACACACCACATAAAAGATGCACATTAAACCTGTTGCCTCAGAAATACTGCAGATAGCTCCATAAGTGAGGCACTAATCAAAGGGCTGAGAGACAGAAACATTTAAAACATTTGTAAACAGATCTGCCCTGCCAACAGCAATGTTCTTTTGCAGTGTTAGAACTCAGAATCAGTCTATGGACAAGTTCGGGGGGGGAGGTGTTGTGTGAATGGGTGTGATCCCAGGCCTCCATCTGGCCAAAAGAGTTAAGCCTCTGGTCTTATTGCACCATAACCAGCTGGTGGTGGCCTGTAGCAGAAATGTACTAATGTAAAAGCAAGTGTTTTGCTTTTGCATAAATTTTTTGTTCACCTCTTTTGCATTAGGATTTTAAACAGAGACCAGGCGATGCTAAACTGTTTATGTATTCACAGTGATACATTCTACATTTACATTCTTGAAGAGTTGGGAAGCTGTTTAAAATGTAAACATGTAGTGAATCCAATGTTCATCGGAAACCCAACATACCAAATGCTGAAACTGAGAAATTACGATTCTTTTTGGAAAAAAAATAGCATTATTTGATGCCAAGCATGTTGTTGCACCGCTTCTTTATTTAACATCACTTTAAGGGTTTGGGAACAACTTTTCTGGAATTTTTATACACACAGAATACATTAGGGAGGCCTCTTAATTTAAATTTCTTCTAGACAACAATGAGCTTCCATCTTAGGGGAAATGTGCATGGTATCATGACTGGCATGAGATCAAAATGACTTTTCACTGAAATTCCTGGGCTTTCTGGATTGGATTTCATTGTTGAACAAATTCCTGCAGCTCCAAGAGTTTTGTCATGATAATCCTGATAATGAGCTCAGTTGATAAGGCAGTCGTCCACGGACCACAGGGTCAGTGGTTCGATCCCTGGTCCCGGCTATATCTCGAAGTGTCTATGGGCAAGACACTAAACCCCTAACAGCCCATTCCCATCCCAAGCTGTGCAGTGTCAGTCCAAGCCCGGTAGAAATAGGTGAGGGTTGTGTCAGGAAATGCAAAAAGAAATTATATATATACATATATATATATATATATATATATATATATATATATATATATATATATATATATATATATATATATATATATATATATATATATATGGAAATGTGGAGGTAGGTGTGAGCATTTACAAGTCAATGTCTGAGCCAATATTAGAAGAAGAGGTCATCATGTTGGCACTGGGTGATATCTGAAAAAATCCGCTCCAGACATTACCTTGAGTTGTGTTCCACACATGTAATGTGTGTTCCACACAGCTGGAGATGAGTCAGAAGCATCCTCATGGGAGAAACTGCCTTTGATTTCAGTGAGGGGTCAGTGCAAATAGGAGGCCCAATAATAAAAGAATTCTGTGGGAAAAGTACTTTGTTTATAGCACATCTGAGCCATGCATCCAAAAAAGACCTATAGGCTGATAGAAACTCAATTACCAAAATTTCAGGACAGAGCAGGGTGCTCCATGCACTCACACACATAAAGTCAGGAGGATTTTTGGATTCTAGTGCATGTGTACAAGAGGTTATACTCTACATTTACATGCAGCAGAAAAGTAATTAGAATTTTCCTCCACCTTGGACTTATTTTGAAAGCCTGGCTCACAGGTTTTACAGTAAGTGTTTAATGAGAGAAAATTCTGCTTACTGACTTTACTTTCTTTCTTTTTCTTTTTTGGCTGTGTTCATGCTGATGCAGAGTGACAGTAAATGACAGAATGGTGGAGGTCAGCTTACAGCTCACCTCTTCATCACATATACAAATGACCACCCTTCTAAATAAGGTGTGGATCTCATACATATGAACTGTTTCAGCTCTTCAAACAAAATCTTACATAAATGAAAGGCAACCTGAGCAAACACAAAATAGAAGTTTGAAAGCAGAACTGTATTTATAGAAGCTTCATCAAATACCTAAGTCACCAATGTGAAAAAGTGATCACTCCCATAACTAGTTCAGGTTGGTAATTTGACTTGGCCACTCAAAGACTTTTTGAGTCAAGGTCTATATATTCCTGAGTAAAACCTGACTCATGATTGTTTTGATCAGGTTTTCAGGATCCTCTGGTAGAGAGCCAAATTCCTTTTTCCTTCAAATACAGCAAGTCACCCGGCCCTGAAACAGCAAATCATCTCCACCACAATGTTTGACCATACAGTTTTATTTTGTGGAGTTCTATGTTTACACCAGATGTTAAAGGACCTCTGTCTTTCAGTTCTCAGCAGTCCATAGAAGAGCCTTCTCAAAGATTTGAGGATCATATGTCATAGCAGATTTCAGACAAGCCTTTTTCTAGGTTGGTAGTGGATTTCACCCCACAAGTCTTCCATGATGTCATTTCTACCATGATTTCTACTAGTGTAGTCACGAAAACTAACCTACATTAAGATGAGAGAGGCTGCAGGTCCTTAGATGATTTCCTTGGACCATTTGTGACTTGGATGAATCGGACACTTCTGGATAGATTCAATATTCATGAAATCTGCGACTGTGGTGCAGGAAGGCAGCACAGCTGTCTACCAATCCTGCTCCTCCAGTCACATATCGAAGTGTCTTTGAGCAAGACACTGAACCCCAACTTAGTTGCTCCCGCTGAGAGTTGGCCAGCTACATAGCAGCTCTCCCATCAGTGTGTGAGTGGGTGAATGAGAAGCAGTCTAAAGCACTTTGAGTACCAATGCGTAAAAAAGTGCTATATAAGTGCAGACCATTTGCCATTTACCATTTGTAAATAGTGTATCTTAATGTGGATCTGTGGAACTCTAGAACCTTAGAAATAGCTTTGAACCCCCACCCAGGATTGGTGTTGTTGAACTGTGAACTAATTCATATCAAGCATACTGAAGCCTTTAGGTTGTCTTGTCCTGCTAAAATGCCCTTATCAAAATTCCATGGTGCAGGCTGGGGGTAGGTCTGGTACCTCAAGCTTTGGTCCTGCCCATCTGCCATCTCACTGAAGAGGCTGTGAAAACTGTCACATCCATGGCCTGATTCCACCAGATAACACAACTTAAATAAAGGCTTGCTGAAGTCCCTGACACTCAAAATGAAAGAACTTGACAGAGCAACATGATTGTGAGTACAATGGCCTTGACAAGCAAGGAAAAGCTCCAGCAGGGTATTATACAGTGGCCCCTGCATAAGAAATAGTGCACATTCTTTAACTATTCATCAGCCCAATGGCACAGGACAATTTAAATGACTTTAACAGTATAAGAGCTGACAAAATGTGGTTGTTTGGTAACAGTTGAAATGCTGCAGCAGGCATAGACCTTGAACTATGCAGACAACTGCTCATTGATTCCATTCCCTGAAGGCTCTGTTGCTGCTTGAAAATCATCTGGGTTAAAAACTCCATTTTCATCATTGGACCAATTGCATCAATCTGCTATTGATGCCAGCCAGGCTGTTGGATAAACCCCAAGCCCTAAAACTTTTGAAGTCAGCCTCCCGAGTTGCTGTAGTGAACACACACTATACCACTCACACTCACTGTCTATGCTGAATTCTACTGTGTGAAATGGGTGGAGGGGGGAGGGGCGGCGAGGCTGGGACATTAGGCCAATTGTCTGTCACATCAATCAGGGTGATGTTCATCCAGCAGTCAGTGAGTCGGTGGTGGCATGGGCATCAGTAAGGCAGGCTGACAGCAGGCTTGGAGAGCCAGTAACGTTCCCCTTCCTCCTGGAGGTGCCCCAAACACAGATATTCAACTAATAGAATGGACTGACTTTGCATATCAAATGAATTACAGTTTAAAAGTCTCCCGTTCCTGCCTCTTATTCAAGCTTTGAAGAAGACCCATGGCTCACTGGGAGAATGGGTGGGTTGCTTTCTTTGTATCTCATTTTGGACTCAAACCAAGTTATTTTTACTATCACCTCCACACAAGCACAATTGCTCAGACATCACCTACACTCCAAAGTGCTTCTCCAGTACATGAGCATTATCTATCTACCTAACATATGTTTTTAAACCATGAAAATCATGGCCATGAATTGTACCTGACTGAAAGATGTAATTAAATAGATCTGACATTTGAATTTACTTCCGGCCACTAAATGCAGGATAAACAATTGAAAATCTGCCTACTGAAGCAGAAGCACTAAAGACTCTTGCTGCTGTGTTCTGATCTTATCATATATATATTTCAAGAATATATTAGAATCATAGAATCATTAGGCAGCTACTTTAAGCTTGAAGCTTTAAACAAATCCACTGTATGCAAACTGCAGACAACTAGTTAGAAGAAGCAATTAGTTATTAGCTACTCAAGAAGTTTAAGCTTAAGCTCCACCTAACGTGTTAGCCAACAACTTTATATATTGTAGTCGACACTCTTCTAAACATCATACTTGCCCCCAGTTGGACATCAGAGATATTAGATGACATCAGGAACATTCTTTTCATCTTTGAACATAGTGTTTGCAATTATCAGCATTGCTCCTCAAAAAATCTCCACATCTGAAAGGACTTCTTCTTATTCTTTATCAGAGATTTTGCAGCTCTAAATGTCTCTCTCCATATTGTGTCACCCAGCAAATGAGACACATACTTTTCTGTCATTGTCTTCCCAGTCATTGTAAAATTTTTCTGCCATGTTTTTCTTGATTTTTCTGGGCATCTAGCTCCCCATTGTAGCTGCGCCTTCAGAGATGGCCGTTTGTAGTGTGTACAATATTGAACCTTAACCCCAGACAACATCAGAGTACATAAAAATACATAAAACATTTTGGTTTTACAAATATAATTTAGTTTTATTGAACAGCAACACAATTAAATACATTTTTAGAAGGAGCTCCATGGTAACTTGTGCTATTTTTAGAATATGCCCTGTGGGCAACTCATGTGGTCCCTGCTGGTGACCAGGTGCCTGCAGGCACTGTGTTGGCTAGCTGCTGTGAGCAACAGAATAGCCAACGTTGTCATCAAAAAATGATGCTCCTAAAGACAAAATACGTTTTTGTGAGGACCGTAATCAGTGAATTTATTATTAATTATTGTAATTAAATTCTAGTTCATATAAATTTAAAAAATCTAAATAAAAAGCATGAATTCAGGTATAGGTATTGACACTGTTCGCTCGGCAACATTTCCTCAGATCCTTAGAGACAAAATGGATCAGTTCATGAAATTAAAAACGTATGATGGGGGCAATCTTGCAGCAGTAAAAGCTCCAAAAGTATGTAAATGCTCTGCACTTATATAGCGCTTTTCTACCTATTGGCACTCAAAGCGCTTTACACTGCTTCTTATTCACCCATTCACACTCACAATCACACACACACTCACACACCGATGGGGGAGCTGCTATGCAGCTGGCCAACACTCACCGGGAGCAACTAAGTTGGGGTTCAGTGTCTTGCCTAAGGACACTTCGACATGTGACCAGAGGAGCCGGGGACTGAACCAACAACTGTGAGATTGGTGGACAACCCCTCTACCTTCCTGCACTACAGTTGCAGTGGTGTGTAAAATTCACCCTGAATACATCAAATGTCTCGTGGGGCAATTGCAGATTCATGATGGGCAGTGATGCTGAGCTGTTTCGAATGTAGTAAAATCCTGTCAAACAAGGTGCTAAAACCATAAAAGCTCCAGAGACACTTAAACACAAAGCACTCAGGATGTGTTGGGGAAAAATGGACAGACTTTAGGCACAACAGAAAGTTATCACATCAACAACTCAGTCAAAGGCTCGCTTCACCATATGGCTGCTGTCAGCAGAGCTCATAGCAAGAAAGCTGAGAGTGGCATGACATGTACAATTGTGGGAAGGTAGTTCTAGAATTGTTTTAACAATTACAAGTGGGCTTAAAAGTTTAAGAAACCCTACGTTAGATAATCTAAGCACTTTGGTTAAGGTTACAGACAGACTGTGGTTCTATTAAAAAGCTGTTACACCACATCTAAGGTGTGGCAAGGTTATAACATGGAAAACCCCAAACACCCATGAACACAAGATTTTGAATAGCAAAAGCTTTGGTGTTTATTTACACCATGTGAAATTATGGCTAAAAGAAAAATGAAGTTCAGGGTGGGCAAAAGGCAAAATAACAAACAAAACAAACCCAGGTAGTCATGTACATAATCTAAAAACAAAGGAAACAATAACGTACCCTCCCTAACTAATACAAACAGGAGAAAACAGCCCACCCCCACCACACAGTCACAGTCACAGAGCATCACAAAACCTGGAGTTCTACAAGTTTTACAATGGGAATGTGGCCAGTTGGGAGAACAGCCAGATGCTCAATGCTCCATGCAGCACTGCTGCCATCTTGGCTCCTTACATATAGGGCTGCCATCTGAGAAGAGCCAATCACGTGCAGCAGCTGTAAACTAGTCCCCCAAGCATCTCCTTAACCTGGAACACACTCATACTGGCAAGAAAAACACAGGTTGTATCCAGTAAAAATGTTTAAATAAAATATAAAGTGTTATAGGCTGTTGGGGGACCCCCTCCTCCTCTCCCTGTCCCCTCTCCTCTCACCCCACAATTGTCACCACTATATGTCATTAACTGTGTGTTTTCTCCCGTAGTTGTTTTTGTCCTTCTCTGTCTCCCTCTCTCTGTCCCTTTCTGCAGGTGTCCCCAGCTTTGAAGCTGTGTGTTTTCCAGTGTGCAGCTACTGGTCCTACCAATCTGCCCGATGTCTTGTTGTTGCTTTTTGTTGCTCTGTTCTTTTCTCTCTCCACTTTCCACTCACCCCAACCGGTCAAGGCAGATGGTCGTCCACCCTGAGCCTGGTTCTGCTGGAGGTTTCTTCCATTAAAGGGAGTTTTTTCTCTAGAACTGTTGCCTATGGCTTGTTCAAGGGGGATTTTTAGGTTTTCTCTATACATCTTTATAATCTTGACTTTATTCTGTAAAGTGCCCTGAGATGACTTTGTTGTGAACTGGCTCAATATAAATAAACTTGAATTGAAATGAATTGAATTAAATTATTAATTTTAGTAATATTATTACATATTATATTAATATTATTAATCCAGACTAAAATGTTTCTATAACATTTACCAACTCCTGTGAGAATCTAAACCCAACCATAAAAACTGTAATAACACTGTGGACAAAATATATGTCATTGATATGTTCAGCATCAATGTGTTCTTTACATTAATTGTCAACATATCCTCATTATATCAACAAAAAACATAATCCAGTTGCTGTTACTTTCCCTTCAAACACATATTAGCATTTGCAGCTTAGCTGTGCAGAAATGTTTTTAGATTTTTTTAGAGACAGAGTTAGCAGCAACTAACAGTTCTGTCCTGGAGGCGTTCAAGTACAGTTCAGAGAGTATAGCTCGGTCGCCCTCAAAGCCAAATGCATAATTAGTTTGGTTACATACAAACAAAGGACAATAGGACTTGAAAAATGCACTATGGTCCAGGGTCACACTCAGTGCAGGCCAATTGACAAACTGATACACAGAAAAAGTTAGAGCCTGTCTGTTGTTTGTGAGCTGGGCGACTGAAAAATGTAGCTGTACCACCTGTAGACACTGCTGCACATTACAACAAATATAAGAGAGCAACCTAAAATAATTCTATTATTAATTCTGGTTATTAGAGAATTTCTACAGTACATTGTTTCTGAAGATGGTCCAGTTGATTCGCTGGCTCCATTTCGAGTGAAAAAGCCTCATGCTGGACAAAGTGTCTCTTGAACAGCAGTGAGTGGGCAGTCTATTTAGAGAAAACAACATTTGTAAATGTTTAGTCTGACTCATCTCTTCTTAGGTGTGAGGTAATCACAGACTGGATGAAGTTTTGGATTATTTTATACCAATCTGTGTAGTTTGTGCTTTCATGATTTAAGACCTTTCAAATATTACCTCTCCAAGCCGTTTGAAGCCACTTATGCCAAGTTTCCAGAGTCTACTTAAATAAAGTGACTCTAATTCCACAGAGAGCGAGTGTTGTTGAAGTGGAAACCTTGCTGTGACACACTGAAGTTCGGTGCTTATCTGTGTGTTCTACCTCTATCTTCATAGTACTCCCTCTGCAGCGAGGTGCCAACTCAGTGCCTTTTATTCAAATCAAGTCACGAATCTCAGTAGGAGTCCCTCCGAGGACAAAAGCAAGGAGGCCAGGACCGTGAAAAGAGATTACCATTTCACAGATTTGAAGTCTGAGCAGTGCCACCACTACTGTTTCTGACTAAACGCACGAAGTGTTTGTTTACTTGCTTGTTTCAATACTGATTAAAATAATAATGAGCACCTATACGGAGTGGAGAAGACACTGCAGTGGCTCATGGCACATGAGCGGCATTCATGTGCAATGAGTATTCAGCTTGTTAAGATGAATAACTATCGACAGTACTGCTCTGAGCTCATAGTGTAAAAGGTTTTGTGTTCGTAGAAACTGTCCAGATGCTGACAGTTGCTTGGTTTCTTGTTGTTACTCAGTCTCCCTCACATTTGCACAAGATGTAAATTAACACAAAAAGAGTGGTTTTGTCTTGTCAGCATTTCCATCTGAACTAATGGAACTGTTATGTTAAAATATGGTAATTAGCTGCTATTCCTGAGGTTGTATTCTAGTTGACATGTGATGCTGTGAACTTTTATGCTGTCATGTACTGTTGCTGTAATATTTATCTCTTTAGGAAGAAATGTTTGAACCACTACATTTACATTCCTTCATGTCCTATGAGCAGATGCACGTTATCAAAACGTATATGGAATTGTTTTTTTAAATAAGAGCTGCTTCCGCTGGCTGATGTCATGATGCCCACTGCGAAGTTGGAGAGCATGATATGCAGACAATGTTCATCCTCAGAGGATGTGCTCACACGTAGTCTTCCTCAGGAAGCATTTCCAACATTTGAAGCGGCACCGATTGTAAACATGACGTAGACATACTCAAGTACTTATTGTTCTTTTATGTTATTTTTTTAACCAATGATGTGAAAAACAATGGAAACAGATGTTGCTGGTGCAACTTTTACATTTTTTGAGACAAGATAATGGATGTGAATGCGATCACTATGTGTCCTATAAAATATGGACATGCTGGACAAGGTTTTTGTCTGTGCTGGTGGAAACAGCCTGCGAAAGTATTCACCTATCAGCACTTCTCTTCAAGCTCACCAAAACATGCAATACATTTAATGTCAAAATTAAAAAGTTCCCCCTTTCAGTTTTTACCTTTTTGATTTATTACAACATCGAATTATGATAGCTCAAACTTGGCAAATTAAATTGTTTATTTGTATTTGTATGTATTTATTTATTTTTAAATAAAGCCAAATAAAATCAACAAGTGTTCTATGCTGTAAAAGAAGAAAAGGTGAAATCTTCTGGGGCTAAATACTCTATAATCTTTTTTAATATAATCAAACATGAACGGGTTTGTAAAATCAACAATTTTTAATATAATAGCGTGTCAACTTTGGGTAGACAAACACAGTTCCTACACATACATTTTACCAGATCCTTTGTTTCCTGAGTTGTATTGTTCTGTCCTGACATAAATCCACTGATTACTGCACAGATCTATGTGCATTTTGTTTGGCCTTTATCCTTGTTTCATTTACCACAGAGATTAGCACAACAAATATCCAGTCAGATGGAGAAAGGCTTTAGAAAAACCTGTGTGAAGAAGAGTGATTGCTGAGAGACCAGGAAACAC
This sequence comes from Channa maculata, assembly GCA_020496755.1. Taxonomy (NCBI): domain Eukaryota; kingdom Metazoa; phylum Chordata; class Actinopteri; order Anabantiformes; family Channidae; genus Channa; species Channa maculata. Next base: position 21,246,208 of record CM035616.1, on the reverse strand, counting down.
CTCAGCAGGGGAGACTGACAAGACACAGGTGCCTCATCAAAACACACTGCACTGTCCCATCCATCATGTGCTCTGGTCACTTGTTCTCAAGTTTACTTCATCATGGCCTGTCGATGGGACAGAGCTGCTCACTATCCTGAGACAAGAATGAGTAGTCCATCAGTCTCCTTTACACTATAGATCCTCGAGCCGTCAGAGCTCTGACAGACAGGGTCAGAAACATAGTTTACTTACCTCTGTCTGTACACACAGATATATATGAGTTGATGTGATCAATCTGTTGATTTACTTTGTCACTGTGATTTCTGGATATTTTTGGTTTTTACAGTCAAAGGAAAAAGCACCTACCAACACTTTACTCACTAAGACTTCATATCATTTTTGTATTAATTACTGTACATGTTTTTCCATAATTACCATAATCAGTATTGTTTAATAGCTTGTTTTTATTCAATTGTAATGTAGATAATCGACTTAGCACTTTTACTTGAGTTAAAGATTTAAAGTAGTACTTATTAGAGAAGTTTTCTTTGCCTAATGTTTTATATGAGTATTTAGTTTGTGTACTTTGTGTACTTGTACCACTTCTGCACACAGGGTATCACGTGTTGCTGTGTATGGGGCTGTGTAAATGCAGACTGCTCAGAGTGGCCATGCTGACCCTGGTCCTCCATCACATCATTAAGACAATCAGTGTTATGGCTAATGTGTATATCTATTCATACAAATATTATACACAAATACAAATGTAAAACTGGCCATTTTCATTTAGAGGTGAATAAAACCTCAGCATGTCATTCTGCCAAATGTACATGGTCTTAGGTAATGGCCCTGTTGCTTCTTTGCCAGCATAATCTGTGTCTCATCTTTGATAATAGGAATCTGCTGTTACATCTAGCTTTTTGAATGTCAATAGAATAGAATACAGCATAAAAGCAATTGGAGGGGGATGATTATTGCATACGAGTGATGAGTGATACTCATCTTAAAATCTGCCAAAATTTTCCAGATTACATCATATCATATTAAATGAAAACCCAAAATGATGAACAAGTGTTGTTAAAAATGACAAGCTGAATGAGAAAAACTTATTGAGCTTGTCTAAAACTACCAGCATCTACATTTTAATCAAAAAGAGGGAGAGAAATATTTAGTACCATTCATGCAATCCAAAGGAAAACAAGTTAAAAATAGGCGAAGTTGCTTTAAGATTTTCTAAAGCCTATTTTTGCCAAAAATAAAATAAAATAATTTAAAACTCAAACCAAGTTACATACTATAACTTTAATTCCGGAGCTTTAGAGGTTTTGGTACGTTGGTCTGTATTTCATACATTCATTTCATCAGTCTATGAGATCATAATCCCTTTTTCAACAGAGACCTGAGAATGAAAACCAATCATTCAAGGTTTAATGCAGGCAGTACAGAAAGTAAGTATGGGCAGATGGGTTAGTCATGTTAGGCTGATATTCCAGCTCCTACTGAATATCCATGATATTTATAGAACTTCTTCCATTTCTGTTTCTGAAGAAAAACAGGTAACCAGCACACATCCTTAAATGTTAAAACAATACACACTCACCATTTAGTCTTTTTTAAGAAATATGAAGCAACCATGATTTTCCCATGGATGGAACAGAGCTATTGTGCTCACAGACCATGACAGGCTAAGAGGAAATGGGGATCATATGCTATATGAGTTAGCAGAACTAGAACAATTCACTTATTGTCACTTTAATTCATTCACTGCAACTTATTTCAGGCTCAAAGGTTAAAGCCTCATTGTAGCATGTTGAAAACAGAATCCACATCTGAGGTGTTGACCCTCAGATGTGGTCAACACCTTCCGTCTAACTTTTTCCCTGAGTGTTACAAAGCTTCACATTGCAGCTCATTTGGGAGATGTTTCGGAAGATTACTTGTTCTGGATGTGGTAATGCAATTATATCTTTGGACGCCATTATTCTCATGGCTTCTAGAATGATAGTACATTTGATGGATATGTCTAGCAGAAAACAAATTCTCATGATTGTCATGTGCCAGTCAGAACCAGTGTGTGTAGTTTGCTCTCACAAAATTCACACTCTGTGACTGATGGGGGAAGGATAATTTGGAGCAGCTAATGAGGTAAATAAAAATAAAGCAGAAAACTACCACGGTAAACAGTAGTAGGCCTTCTGCTGTATTACAACGAGCACCAATAATCAGGTGCAACAACATAATTCTCTGCTCCCTAATAAAATCACACTAATTATCTAGTCTGTAATAATGATTTAATCTGTGGAATAACTAGCATGGTCTTTCACTCCCACTATGGCTCAGAGACTTGTAGTTAGTTTGAGATCTCCCCCTTGATTTGCTGAGATTTTCCTGGGTAGTTTCTGCAAATTCCAGCAAGTTTTGGATCACAATTTGTTCCATATTGTCTGTGCAGCAGTTTGAAGCAATCATTTTGCAAACTTGCTGCTCTCCTCCAGCTCTATGGGAGGTTTGCCACAGAGGCCAATCTGTTTTTATGCACTCATGGGGCCTTTTGAAGCTCTGTCTCTCGCTCAAACACACACATACACACACATACACACACTTTCTTATGGTCATGATAAAACAAATAAAAAGCCAATATGATGACAGCTTTTCTTTAGATTTGGGTGGTTTTATCATTTGAGGTTTCTGTTAGTGTGACTCTTGCTTCCCATGCTCAGCCATCTATCAGCAATCACAATATGGTCTTTGTCAGAGTACAGTGGTGCTGTGTGTGGCAAAATAATCAAAATTGAAATATTAGATCCATGATATATACATGTATTTAGTCGAAATTACATGAGTGAACCACACTAATGCACTGGGTGACACAGTCCTTCATCACCACAAACACACAATAAGTGTATTTTGATTGAATCCAACACTGTTCCTCTGCATCTAATACTTATGAAGAAGAAGAAGAAAACAAAGAAGAGGAGATGATAAGAACTAATTATGAGTTTTCTCCATCTTTTTAGATATATACGGTACTATAGGGTATTTCTTACTTGTTTAAAAATGTATTACATGGACACAGTAGCTTGTCCTACTCAGTGAAATTAGCCAGGATTTTAGAAATACAGAGGTCATCACAGCCAAGTGGCGTCAAAAAGCCCTAATTTGTCCAGTCCCTTTGTGTTACATGCTGACGTTAGGGTACCCATTTGTGTCCGTGATTGATGTTTGTACCTTTAAACCCTGATGCTTCAATTTTGGACACCTAAAGCGATGACGTACTATATAAAGTGAGACAGTCTCATAGTGTGGTGAACAGGGTGGTTGTTGGTACAGCAACAGACAGGACTTCATAGTGATTGTAACACAAAATGGCGCATAGTAAGGAAGTACATGTGTGGTGTTTTCACTGCTTGTAGCATTTTGTTTTTATGTAATTTATCTTAAAAATATAACCTTTAGAACAGTATTTGTGTGTTTATAAAGTTGTTCCCGTGGCATCAAATGGTGGTGAAGCATCCAGTACGGATTCCAAAGTGTACCTGTGGCATCAATATGATAAAAACGAGGTAAAAAAGCACCACAATGCGAAGCCTTAGGAAGTGTCATTATCTGACGCTGTGGGATGAGAATGTGCTTTCCTACCTGGACATTCACAAACACGACTACATTATATTTGCTGCAGCTGGGCTCTGGTGAAACTGTAGCTCTGGGTGGGTGTTGTGCTGAGCATATTACTTACATGATTTGTTCTGACTGGACAGTGGTTTTTCTGACTGTCTGCCACTGATGAACAATGGTGTCTTATTATTTTTAAAACTCAAACTTGTTTTTTCCTGTCCTGATAACTTACACAACATGTTCTGAAACTGTGACACTTACCTTTTTAGTTCCTCCATGTCAGGTAGTAAACTTGGTCTGACTAGGAGATGTCATGGTTTTAAAAGCTTTTCTAAACCAAGAGATATACAACTCAATAATAATATTTATCCATATCTGCCACCATGTGTAGGTTTCTAATTAGAAATAACCTAAAACAGACGACATGATTATTATTCTTTAAAATACACTAGAGCTTAAAACCTACCACTGAAATTAGTAACCAATAAATGCAATATGTCTTATATTTGGGGAGCATTTGGTAAATGCTTAAGAAATCACTGAAATTATTTTAAAATGTAAAAAAGTATATCTAAAGATTTTCTAAAAATGTACATCAAGATCTTAAATGCTGGGAGCCCCAAAAGAGGGTAGGGAGCTCAGAAAGTCTTATCACCAGGTTTTTTATCAATATACAAACATTAATATAGTACTGTTTCATCAAAGAATTTAGAGGTATGACTATTTATTCTCTGCAATATTCTGAATGCATTTCATCAGATTAGATTTTTTTATGTTTTTGCAGTTACTTCCAACACGGAAAAATAAAGAAGACTAGCACATAAGTACTGTACTGTATGAAGAAATAAAATAACAAACACATCAGCTGTGTTTAGGAAGTTTCCCCCCAGAAAACTATTCTATACTCTATTACCTGACATTTAGAACTGGTTACAACATTTTATGTTCTATAAAGAGCAACAAAATGAGATGTGTTTATTAGCGAATGTCCCTGATTGTTGCCATATATTCCCTTAACAACCTGCAAATAAATTACTATTGGAAGTGAAGGCAACACAGAGCAGCAGCTCCTCCACACTGTTCAGCTGCCAATAGCTGCTGAGTCCCAACAGTCCTGCCAACTGCTGCTTGTCCTTTCTCTCTGGCAGACACGGCTTTTTAAGGCCCCTTGCCACTACGGCCTTTGAACACAGCACAGGCTGCAGGACACACTGCACTGACAAGATAAACACTCCACGCATTAATATGACACAAATTAAAATAATTCATGTCTTTTCATCTTTTGAAATGACTCTGTTAATGTGATGCATGTAATGCTATTTGGGCCATTTTGACATGCTACAGGATCCAGAGTATTTCTGTTGTCCACAGAACAAGGCTGCTTTTATCTTTGCCTTATTGCCCTCTGATCAATACCATGTTCCTGTCTTTGATCGCAGAGCATATATACGCATCAAGTCTGCATTTAAGTGATTTTGGTACTGAACCATAGATATTGCCAGCGGGTAGATCTGAACTCTGGGAGAACATATGGGGTCAATTAGGCAGAGTTTGCTCCTGGATGGGGTTCAACTGATCCACAATAGGGACCTGCTGAATTGGTGGTCTCAGGCCATTTGGCAGGGCAATTGTGGGCAGCCTGCAAGTTAGCGACATGACAGTATCAGGTGTTAGCCAGCAAATGATCCAGGAAAGGTGAAGCTAGGACAGCAGATTGGCTGGCTCGAGCCCCTTGTGACCACTGTCTGCTGATCTAGAGAAGAGGGGAGGAGAGGGTAGGATACACTGCTACTTCAAAATGTATTCTATCAATACTCCATTTAAATACATTTATATTATTCAGTTGTGAAACTCTGAGCACAGGGTAAGTTACTTAAAATATAATAAGTTACTTTATACTTTATATTTTTAAACATAAGAGACATTTTGGACAAAAGATGTAGGCAAATGCAATGTTTAATATCTTTTTCATGTTATTAAAACATGTTTAAAAATTAATATTCATTTCAGAGAGAATTAACCAATAAAATGTAAGTTTTTCTAAGTATCCAAGAGGTCAAACTTTACTCCTTTACTTGTACAACATGGTGCTGACAAACATCCTGTTTCTCATTCACATGCACTGGTTTTTTGTTTGCATTATTTTTCTTTTTATCTCCTCATGATGACATTGTGTTACAGCAGCAATTCATCACTGTTTGACAGACAATCCTGTCCCTGGTCCATTCCTGCAGTAAAGTTGTTGACAGATGCCTTTCATCCTTTTTCACTCATCCAGGATTTATTTCTTCCCTGGAAGCTAAACACACTACACAATCTGCCTCAGACTGTTTAGTTTAGCCAAACTAGACTTACTGTAACTAAATACATTTTGAGCTGATTACTAAGATGCATTTAATGAAACATTCATTATCATCTTCTTAGCTCAGCAGAAATCTTCTCTTGCAAATGCATTAATGCATTTCTAATGGTTTTACACAGTTTTTACATCATTTTTCAAAACCGTTAAAACACATGTCATCCGGTGACTCAAAACCTTATTTATTACAGTAACTAAGCTACTTTCTGATTTTTTAATTAAATAAGGAATACAGTACAAATATTGTGCCATATTGAGTGTCTGATTTATTTCTCCCTGTAATGCTCCCTGTAAGTCCTGGACGACAGTACGATGCAGAAAGACCTAAAATTAAAAAAAAGTTCTTAGGAAATGTCTTTTTCCACAGTATTTAATCTCAGATATGTGCAGGTGCAGAGAGCAGCAGTGTTATCTCTATGCATGGTTTTAAAGTTTTCGTGATGTTAGATTTGGAGTTTTAGTAAAAGCTCGACCTCCCACCCCTGTACATATGCTAATACTCCATCCAGCTCCTGGTGGGGGAGTAAGAACATGGTCACTGTCCAAAATACTGAAAATATGATTACTGTAAATATGATCACTGTTCGTCCCATTTGGAGTTTTAGTGGTTCCCATCTTGGTAATCTGAAGTCTGACAACAGTACTGGTGCAATAATTTAAAACACATACAGTAGCGACATACAGTACATTTTTTCATATTGTGGTTGGATGTATTTTAGCTCAAAGCTGAGTTGAACCCACATAATATCATACACATGCAAGTGAGCCTAAAGTTGGCTGGCTGGTGTTGCATTTGAGGTAAAAGTGATTTTGAATGAAACCTGATAATGTATTCCATCAAACTGCTGAGGATAAGAACATGTTCTTGGATCTCTCTGCATTGTGATGACATACAGTAAAATCTGAGTAGCGCACACTGCATGGTCCTATCAGTAAATACAAAGGCCTTTAGAAGAAAAATGCTTCTAGCTTTTATACCAGTCTAAACATGCCTATTAAGTTTATGAGTCATCCATGGTTTAGAGTTCAAACTTTGCTTTCAGCGCATAAAGCGATTCAAAACCACAGTTTACATTTCCCAGCAAACCTATCCATCACAAAAATGAAACCATGGGTTAAGCTTTTCAAGTATTCACTTTGGTCTGCAAGATGACATTACAAGTTGTCTCTATGTTGTGTAAATTGGGAAGTCACAGTGGAAAATGGGCATGGATCAAAAACTAGAATGGATTCTCAGGGGAATCAAGGGATGTCAAACAGTCAGAAAAAAGCTATGTGTGCTTCCTATCATGAAAAATAAAAATGATGAGCCAGAGAGTTTTGATTGATATTTGTTTAATGTAGAACAATCAACATTAATATATAATTAAATATGGTTTGGGGGGGCGGTTGTAGCTCAGTTGGTAAGGCAGTCGTCCACCACAGGCTCAGTGGTTCGATCCCCGGTCCCGGCTATATTTCAAAGGGTCCCAGGCAAGACACTGAAGCCCTAACAGCCCATTCCCCTCCCCAGCTGTGCAGTGTCAGTCAAAGCCCAGTAGAAATTGGGAGGGTTGTGTCAGGAAGGGCATCCGGCGTAAAAACTGTGCCAAATCAACATGCAGACAATGACCCGCTGTGGCAAACCTGAACTCACAGGATAAGTCAAAAGGACAAAAAATGTATAAATATATATAATTAAGTATTGTTACTATAGCCAAAGCTGGATTACCAATGGGCAAAAGAGGAAACATAACTTCACAATTTGTACCACTGAAAAACCATGTCATCTCTGTGTTTTAGCAGCTCTGTTGCCTTCAAGTTTTACATCTGTTATAGTTTTAGTGTTGTTCATATTAATAACTGAAGTGGTATTTAATCAAATGACCTCAAACTAGCCAACAATCTTTTTAATATGCGCTGTTCCTTTTTTGAGTCTAGTTCTAAAGCACTTCTGCATATGGTTTTGTTCCTATTCACACATCCAAAAATATCGGAATGATTTGCTTAATCTTTGAATATATGTTTGTATTTATCATTGTAACCATGACAGCAAAGTCAACCGAAACCAACCAAAATCATGATTTTGAGACTTCATCTGTTCATCTCCTGGGATGTATAGTAATGCAGTTAAAGACAGTATAACTGGGCCTTGCATTTTAATCTTGTGTCTCTGGAAAGTCTTATGACAGAGCTAACAAAGGTTAGATTTTTTAGAAAACTCCCAAAACATTCCTGATAGTTTTAACCATTAAAATAGTTAGTCCTTAAACTGACCTTCACACTGGGGCTGCAAAGTACAGTCGTACCCACCCTCTCTCATGGCTCTGCTCAGCCCACCAGCAGGCTTCCATTAGTTGGCCAATTAGAACAGGGTGAGGCACTGGAGATAAACTGTTTCACACAAAGCTAAAAACATATATTCATTGGAAAAAAGGAGGGGCAATTGTGTGCAACCCATTAATCATACTTTTTAGCTTTAAATCACTTGGATGAATCAGACTTGTTTACAACCCAAGTACAAAAATGACAGGACTTTTTTACCCTTTAGTGTCAAATAGTGGTGCTAAAGGGCACCTGTGGCATCAATATGATATGTCAGAAGACATAAAAATGAGTTGCAATTTGACAACATAGGAAGCAACACTGTGTGATGAGACCATGTTCCACAAAATTGTCTCACTTTATTTATTATTCCCTGGCATTTATTTCATACAACAGTGTCATAGCTGAAAATATATAAAGTTTTTCTTAACAAAACTGTTGATAATTTGAAGTAAAAGTCAGTTTACATAACTGATCCCACAGTGTGACCTCTGATCATCATGCAGCATCTACAGTGGATTATGTCTAGCCTTTATCTGATACCTTTGGAACAGCTGGCATTTCACTAGCAGACCTCCAACAGCAGAGCTGCAAACACTGAGGAAAAGTTGAAAATTACCATTTTCTGTGTGGCAAAATTGCTTTCTCTTTATTTTGGGGGTGACATTTTCGTCCTCATGCATCATTTATATGCCCCCTAGGAAACGGGATGGGAGATGAAATTATAAAATACCAGCCCTGTTTAGATTAAAGCGTGTGTGTGTGTGTGTAGGTACCACTCCTGTCTGATTTGATCTGCCTCTATCTGTGCATGACTGCATGTGTGTAAGTTCCGTTGCATCTTATAATGTCACAAATGTATATGAATGGAAACTGTGTTGCATTCCAGGCAGTGTTGCAGGTCCAGGGGATAATTCTGCCTTTCAACTGCTTCCCATATATTTCATAGCTGGAGCACTGTCATCTCAGCCTGGTCAAGATGAAAAGCATCGTTGTGTAAAGAAATTGAAATGAAAATCCTTTTGGACCTAGCAGGAAGGAGAGGGGTGGAGGTGGAGGTGGGGGTATTATCTATGATTCAATGGTACTTCACTGGGATAAGATCTAATTCTGGGAGGAAAATTTCTTTATATGGCCACCTGCTGTCATCAGCTTTGTCCCAGGATCACAAGTTGTTCTGGGTGACCGGTCTTGGGACACGGTAAGAAGAATGCACTCAGCTCCCCGCTGACATTTAGATCTCTTTATTTTTCCTCTTTCATTCAGCCCAGAGCTGGCTGGGAACGGAGGGTGGGTTAGGAGGGAGAGGGGACCCTGGTTGAAGAATCTGAGGAATAGAAGGGGTGGGTCACAGGGGGCTGCAGCACAACACCAGCAGTGCACACATTTCAGGAGCAACATGAATGCAATGGCCAACTGCTGTTGCAAGATCACAAACTCTGCAGCAAAATAAGAACAGTAATCATAATTTGAAAACAGATAGTATCAAGCAGATAGAGCAACAATACTTGTTTCCACTTTCTCCTTTATGTCCCTGTAACTTACCTGTTAGTTGAGCTTTATCTTATCAGGATATATAGCTCATTCAAAAAGCATCACTTTTCCAGTCCCTTTGTCTTACATGCTGACGCTTAGGGTACCCGTTAGTGATTGGCACTCAGCGTAGTACAATAGAAACCCAGATGCTTCAAGATTTGATGCCTATAGAAATGTCAACATCATGTGCTTTAATGATGATCATAACACAAAATGGCTCACGTGGTTATTATAAACAGGAAGTTACCTTTTTCCCCTGTATGTAGTGTTTAGTTTTTATATAACTTGTAACTTAACCTTACCGTGAAGTTTTTTTGCCTAACCCTAAATGATGTCTCTTACCGTATCCCTTCCCTGAGGTTGTTTTCCCTAACCCTAACGCAGTTTTTGTGCGTATACAAAGCCTCTCCCGTGGCGTCAAATGGTGGCGCTCATGGAACGTGCAATAACGATGCCGAAGTGCAGCTGTAGTGTCAAGATCAGACACCGTTGTTCCCATGGCATCAAAAAGTGGCGCTGCTGGAGCGTCAAATAGTAAAACTGAAAGGTACCTGTGGCATCAATATGATACCCCAAAGTATGTCAAAAGTGATGCAATTTGATGCCTTAGGATGCATCATTATCTGATGCTGTGTGATGAGAACATGTTGGGACATCTTTTTAAATGTCTACAGATGACTGACAAGCTAAAGACACTGCAAAACAAACATAAAACCACAAATAAAATGTGGTGTAAACTGTTGAAAACGCTAAAATGGTTAACAGATGGGAAGCAATTCAGACAAATAAGCTCAAAGCAAGAATTAGCAAATCTTTACAGAAACTGAAAGGAAAGCAAGAGAAAGACAGACGGCCCTGTGCAATAGCTTCTGCTGGAAGCAGAATGCAATGCTTGTAATGCCAGGTCTTATTCACAAAGAATAGCAGCCATGGCTAGTCCAGCTTTTTAAATCCCTTCCTATGAACATGCTTTTATTCCACAGTCTAAGAAGCCCACAATTTCATCTCAATCCAGTTATGTGTTTTTGTAATTTCCTGCTAAGTTAGACACAACCAAACCAGCACGATATCACTGGCAAAATGAACTTTTCTGAAGAAGCTATTATTCATTTTTTATTCAGTTTTGTATGTGATGCTTATTGTTAATCAACACACAGCGGTGGACAGAATATTCAGATTAGTACTTTTACCGTAAAGCACTCAACATTTTAACGTCCACAGATGTTATGCAATAGATCAACAGTGAATTGTTTTCAATATTACTGCAAAAGATTATTAGTAACTTTCAACTGTTGTGATTTTTGAGCCCACAGCTCTTACTTGATTATTTAAAAGCTTTAAGAAACTCCCTTCTCACTACCTACTCATTGTTCAGCATCACACAAACACCTGGAAACAGTTGGAGACTAGCCAGTCACTATGGAGCTTTTAGTTTTGGAACGCTCGGCCAGTTTTGTAACCAATTTGCTCTTCCCACAATCTGACTGATGGCTGGTTGGAACTGACTATTGGGCCAAATGATCCTGTTGTCAGGGTCTTGTTGCACTTCCTGTCCCTGGACTTTTATTTTGTGGCCCCTTCTCCTTACTTCCTGTCCTTGGTTCTTTTCCCCAGCTTTACCGTCGTTGTCCCTCATTGTTTGCACCTGTTCCACCCTCTATTTAAGTTCAGTCTTCCCTTCACTCCCCTGCCAGATCCTCGTCATTGTTAATGTGGTCTCTGCCATCGTGGTTACTGTCTTCCTCGTTGCCGTTATTATCCTCACCAACCCCACAGTAGACTCTGGACTTTTGGTAAAGCCTGAAACTTATGTTTCTCGAACTCTTGGGAAATCTGGACTCCAGCATCTTGGACTTTGGTATTCTGGACTCTGTGTTTCCTGTGTGGTTTTGGTCTGAGGTTTGCCTTTTGGTTAATTCAGTATTTTGGCCTAGTCCCTAGTTTTCTCCGCTTGTTTTATCCTGGTTTTTTCATGTATAGGTTTGCTTGTGTGCTCTTCAGTTTGCCAGTGCTTTATGTTGAGTTTGTTTGTGACTGCCTCCCCTTAGTCCTTGTGTATATGTGCTCCCCCAACTCTGTTACTTTGGTATTGTTCCCTTCCAGTGTGTTTTAAGTTGTGCTCCGTTTTACTTTAATCATTATTACGTGTTATCCTTTGTTCAGTAGTTTGTTCTTTGATATTTCTTAGTCTCCTTAGCCTTACCCTTGTGTTTACCCGCTCTAGTGGTTTAACGTTTATCTGTGCCTTATTTTATCAGTAGCCTCTGTTAGTTCTTTCTCTAACTTGTCCCCTGAGCCTTAGCTGTGTTTATTTCTGGTAATTCGGTTCCCCTCTTGTTTTCAAGTTAACTCCTTTCGTGTGCTGGTCCTGTTCATCATTTACATCTCTTTCAATAAAAGCCCCTTATTTTGCAAACCCTCGCTCTGTCTCTTCTCTTGGGTCCATCCCTTAACCAAGATCGTGACACCTGTAGAGTGAGGAGGTTTCTGCCTAGACCTTAAGCCTCCAGACACGATAAGAGTCTAATCCACAGAAGCATAGTTGAAAGAGCTCCCCCATAGCAACAGGCATTGGAACAAATTTTGACAAGAGGTACCAAAAAGTGCTGGATTACAACTTTGCAAACATAATTGTTTGCTTAGGTTTAGGTACAAAGCCATATGGGATAGGTTTAGCCACTAAAAACACAGTGGTTAGGTTGGTAAAAACGTTCCCTAACTTTGCATAGCATAGGTCATATATGTACAGTCAGGTCCATAATGCCATGTTTACAAAAACCACAATTGAAGATAGTTTCAAATTGGAGTCAAACTCTCCTATGGGAAAGTCTTCGGCTCTGTATAACCAACCATGACTTTGCCAATAGATGAACAATGATTTAAACAACAAGCTGTGTAGGCAGAGAATACAAAATACACGAACTAAGGCCTAAACGTAACTTGTTATGAAATACAGGGCTACAGAAAAGAACTTATAATCACTCCAACCAAGAGGACAAAACTACTTAAGGGATATTTACAGATTATAAAAGGACTCAAATAATGGGCAGCTGAATGGCGTCTGGATTAGGACAACCAAGGAGAAATATAGACGAGGGAGACAAAATACCGACCGGGAACAAACCAAACTTAGAAGTGGACATTGATTAAGGAGGTGGAGGATATGGCAAACAAACCGAATGACAAAACAGCTACCAACGAATACCATGAAGAAGATAAAACAACCACCAAACCTCCGACCAAGATGCAGGTAACAGAAGTGCACATGAGTGAAGAGTCCAAAAACCATAAAACGCTGAAACTTAAAAGTCAGGGTGTGGCATGGATAAGAGAGAACGATCTGTCAGGGAACCAAGGGGAGAGCTGGGTTTAAAAAGGCAGGGGAACAGTTAAAAACAATTGTAAACGTTGATGAGCGGTAAAGGTGGAGAAATGAACTGGAAACAGTGGGGAAAAGGGGTACAAATGAAAAGTCCAAGGAAGTGAATGTGAGGGCCAGATCATGACAGACATTGTGCAAGGCGACCATCAACCTTAGCCGATAAACAAATGTGTTAACCCCCCTAAAACCTAACTTTAAAGCCATTATTTGTTCATAGCCTCATTCAAAATCTAAAACACAATATCCATCCATCATCTGTCACCCCTATCCTATGTGGGGGCTGGAGCCTGTTCCAGCTCCTCATCGGGCCAGAGACAGGGTACACCCTGGACAGGTCGCTATTCTATCGCAGGGCCACAAAGAAACACAGACAGACAACCATTCACACCTATGGGCAATTTCTACATTCAATCAACCTAAAATGCATGTAAAACAGAATATAAAAGCAACATATTACAAATATTTTTGGTTTGAAAGGGACTAGTAGATAAATGTAGTGCTTCCCTTGAAAACGCTCTAATACAGGGTTCGTGTTTTTGTTTCTCCCTACATTGTCCCTTGTCCTTGTGTTTATTACTACTGACAGGATTTGATTGTTATTACTGATGTGTGTGTATGGTGCTACGCTGCCCCTGAAATTTTAATTTCCCATTAGGCATTTGCCCAAGGAATAAAAAGGTCTATTCTATTCTATTCATACGGAAATTATCTCCTTGATAAAGCAGCATCACTACTGTTTTCAGTTATCCTAAAATCGATTAAAAAAACCCAATCACACAAACAAAGCTTTGTATTGAATCAACTGGTGGTGCAGCCGACCGCTTACTTATCTTTCAGCTCTTTGATGGGAGGAGTGGAGGGTGGTGCATTGGTCTCACTGAGCCTCTTGTTTCTCTTCAGCAGAAGAATAGATTGTTGCTAAGAAGTCAGCTTAGAGCCAAAAGACAAATCTCATCAAAAGACATCTTTTGTTCCCCTTCAAACCAGATCTACTGCTCCATGCCACATAATTAATGGCCAGACGCATGTTTCTCTTTTCTTCTTGCGGCTAAATGGAAACTGTATCGCTGCCATTTGTCTTTCCAACGTGTGTCATCACAGGCTTCGTATAAAGTACCCCCCTCATAATTCATGCCGCTGTAACTGGTAGATGAGATTTTGTGGAGTGTAAAAATGTTGATATATATAAACCAAAGTGCTGCCAGCTGATTAGAGCCATAAAAAGGCAGCTTTTATTTTCACTGTCACAAATAATTCCACCATCAACAGATATGAGAACAAGTGTCAGCCGGCTGCCGTGGAGCTTTTCACTGACGCTCACTGGTTTCAGAGCCATGATACACAGTTCATACACACAGAGAGATTGACACAGATTACACCAAACATATTCCATTCTTATTATACTCGATTTGGGGTTAAGTTAGCATCCTCCTGCTCATTCTGTCATCATCAAGGTAACAAAATAGTGAAGGAGTAATTTTAGAAAGTTTTGATAAAATAATGAAAATTAGTGCAAAGGTTTGCACTACTTAATACATAAAAAATAAGGGGATGCAAACTTTTGCACCAAACTGTATGTGCAAAATATCTTTGTTGCAGCCCTGTTAATACACAGTTGTTTTGTTTTGTTACTTTCATTCCACAGCAACTGAACAAGGAAACACAAAAAATAATTTAGATTCTTAGAAGAAAACTTTAAGTACAATAAACTTTCATGGCTGAATGAGCTTGACATTAGCTTTATATGCGCATTTGAATATTTGGAACAAAGTCTGTGGATGTTGATCCCCATCACTTCCATTTAAACAGCTTTAGGAAAAGATCAATTCATGACAATTATGAACTGGAGGATGGGATACAACAAGAAGAAAACTTTATTTTGACAGACACTGAAAAATTGTAAGCCTATTCTTTAATGTTAGTTTTGAGTTTAATAATATTACTGACAACTGTTGAATTTAGATGGTAATATGAACAAATATTTAACTTTAGTTAATTAGTAAACTTTAAATATTAAATATATATTTTTTAAATATTATCTCTGCAAACCACTGTACATTTCCATGGGTTACTGTGGTGGAGGAAGGTAGAGCAGTCATCCACCAATCTTGCAGTTGTTGGTTCAATCCCCACCTCCTCCAGTCACATGTCAGAGTGTCCTTGAGCAAGACACCGAACCCCAACTTAGTTCGGTGTGTGTGTGTGAGTGTGAATGGGTGAATAAGAAGCAGTGTAAAGCACTTTGAGTGCCAATAGGTAGAAAAGCGCTATATAAATGCAGATATATATAAATTATATAAATATAAATTTACAATTTACCATGTTTAAGTCGGCTGTGAGCAGGTCTTGACATTAACGCCCACCAACCCACCACATGTGGGTGGACTTCAGCTTTGATGGGTAACACAGTCAGTCCCACCAGCCACTTTGCTAATTACATTATCGACTTATTGTACAATATATAGACATGACTTTTATAGTTTTTGCTGTTTGCAGAGCACTTTATGCAGAATATGGTGTGACAGATGCAAATTAGCAACTCACGGCTGAATAAATATATGTCTGTACCTTAAACCAGGATAGTGAGTTTAATTTCTTTTTGTAGTAATTGGACTTTAACGGAATGATTTCTCTTGTCTTTGTGTGGGGTTTACATCAAACACACCAATGTAGCATTTGTTTCTGTCAAAAACTGCTGAATATTAATCTTAATGGTGTGATAACTATGGTTAGTTCATTGTTAGCTTAAGAGTGGAAGTAGGCTACTGTATATGTTGCCAGCTGTAGAGGTCATCACCTCTTGACATATTGGTGCATTTTTACTGTACCTTTCCTATTTCTTCCACTCTATCACAGTCACTCCACAGGGTTTTTTAAAGACCTGAAGTGAACTAAATAAAAAATTAGAGTTAATTTTACAATCTCATAAAATGTATGTTCATTAATATAAAATAAAAAAAATTGCATCACCATTTATTCAATTCTTAAACAGATTTTCTTTTGGTGTCAAACAAATGTTACAAAACAAAACAAAAAAACTGTTTGTAGAGGTGATCTTACTCGAATCTGACGATTCTGACGCTTCAGCACATACTTCGCTCCGGAGATCGTTGTATGACGAACATTGAACATTTATTGTACTTGCTTCTCAACTTAGTCGATGACAGATCATTTGTACACACAAGTTTAAACACAGTAATCTCACAAGCACGTTTACTAGCAGTTTCATCAGACAAGTTTCTCAAAGTATGTCTGAACTCACAGAACTCGGTAAGAAACCGTGTGCCTCTACAGCTACACACAACCTTTTTCTTCTACCTTGTTGTGGTCCACACCACCTTGTAGTCAGTTCCTCTGCTCCAGCTACCGTGTCACATCTGCTCCCTTCAGGAGCTGAGCTGAACTTTATCAAACCCTTAGCGCTGCATTGTTTCCTTGACCACTGCACAACAAACTTAAAGGTAAACTACAAAGCCATATGATGTCACTAATGACATCATCAGTACACAGACACATCACAAACACATTACATAAAACAAATAACTAAACTGTGGACCCTTGGTTGGCTCATACACTATTATTTCCCATATTTTACATGGACAAAAAAATATATATATTTTGGAAGTGTTAACTTCCTCCTTAAGTGGAATTAATTCTAATCTGTGTTTTTAAATGGTAAATGTTCTGCACTTATACATCGCTTTTCTACCTATTGGCACTCAAAGCTCTATACACTGCTTCTTATTCACCCATTCACACTCACAGCGGTGGGGCAGCTGCTATGCAACTTGAAAACACTCACCAGGAGCAACTAAGTTGGGATTCAGTGTCTTGCTCAAGGACACTTCGACATGTGTCCAGAGGAGCCGGGGATCAAACCAACAACTCTAAGATCTGTGAACAATCGCTCTACCCTCCTGCGCCACAGTCGTCAAGAATGAGAGAGAAAAGTAAAACAAAAAGTTTAATAAATGTTTTACTTCATCAGTGAAAAATGTTTATTATAGGACAAGATAAATGACATTCATTACTTGTTTTGCTTCCTGTATGGAGGGACGCTTTAAAAGCAGTCCTTCCCCTGTCGTCCTGTGTGCTCTGCACATGTATGCATCCACATGTGACTCTTACTGTGTTCATTTCAAGGTCTCCACTTTCATGGCAGTAGAACAGAGAGGTGTTTCTTTGGGAGCAGAGGCAGCGGCCTGCAGCCGTGGCCCTGTGCCGGGATCACCTTACCTCATACAGCTCAGCCTTGTTATCGGATCTCCTGGGCTGAAGGACACAGTGCATCATCTAGCCCACTTTAATGCATGCAAGATGTCCAGCCAGCTCTGGGTTTGGTCATTACGGCCTCACCAGGCCTCCTTCCTGCAGGCTGTGGCGGCCAGACCCAGGAGACCCTCTGATGAGCAGATCTCTGTTTCCTCTCACATGAGATCCCTGGATCAGGATTTATTTATGCTGCTAGCACAAGCGTGGGTGCCCACCATACATCAAACACATTGCATATTCCATCCGAGTGGAAGTGCTGCTGACTCCAATATCACATCTGACACTGGATTATCGAAGCTGATATATGTAGATTCTTCTGGCCTCTGATGATTCTTTACATTCAGCTAAGAAAGACCCACTTAGAGGCTCTGTGAATATGTGAACTGATGAGTTTTCTCTTTTACACTGTTGGTTTCATCAGATTTTTCTCTTTTTTTGTTTTTTCTTTTTATAAAATCTGAGCATACACAGTCTCTTCACATTTAAAAACTGGCCCGATGAAGTACATGTATACTGAAATTCACTTGATCCTTAATGGAAACAGAAGAGCTCCTCTCAGCTGGGAAATTGTAAGTGTTGGGTAGTGGTGTGATGGATAAAAAATGAACTCTTTTACAATATTTTTTGATTTCAGACCTAGAAATCCTGAAACTGCAGTTTGGCTTATTCTGTGTATTGCTAAATAATAAACTCTAAATGTTAGTATCGCATTAGGACACACTGCAGTTACTGTATATTTCCATGTTTAAAGTCAGGGCTGCAAGTAATGATTTGGTTGAGTGAACTCTAATGAAACAGTTTAATGTTTAAATAAATACACTGATTCACTTCCCGTGCAAAGGGAGACATGGTTAGGGATATTAATCTTGATTGTGTGATAGCTAAGGACAACTCTTAAATTTGCATTAAGATTTGAAGTAGGTGGAAAGAGCTATACTGTACGTTGTCCAAAGTTTGAAAATTCCATCTCTAAAGCTGAATAATTAATATGTTGTATCTTATTTATCTCAGGGGAATTACACAAGACATGTAAAAGTACTTTAAATAAATTATAAATGGTAAGAAAGAAGAACAATATTGAATTGTGAAAAAAGTATGATTTTTTTTAAATAACCCAACCAAACTGTCAGTAAGAATCCTTTATAGCACACAGCACAGTAAGTTAAGGTAAAATGTAATGGGTGTTTACAAAGTTATTTTTTATGTGTGATATTATCTTTCATTTGTGAGTTCTCTTCTAAATAAGGAGTGGAAGATGTTTCCTGCAGAGGACAGCACACAAGCTACTTTTCAGTGTCCTCAAGCCTCCTGTTTGCTGCTGCAGCCTGATAGACATACCTATAATGGTTCTTTGTTCAAGCTTTACACTTTTGGTTTGTAAACCCTGTACAGAATGTACCGAGCTCTATGTTGTCTTATTAGTGAAGAAGGAAGTAGTTGAGTTGGGCTTTGACCAATGTCCTTATTCTTAAAAAAAAGGCAGTGGCTGCTGGATTGATGCAGAATTTCAGGGTTTTAGATGCAGAGTTACACACCAGCTTGTCCAACAGCTAGCAATGCTACAATGGAATTACTGAAAAATAGCAATAAAACCTTAAATTAAAAAAGAAAATAGAAACACTCAAAGGAAGAGTATGATTACCAGGTTTCCACAGAAGCTTTTTCACTTGTTTTTAAGATTTTTTATACTGAGCCCAATCTAATCTACTCTATCTAAGTGTAAAAGGAATCGTATTTTAAATTACTAAAAACCAAAGATTATAGAGTATATATTTTAGATGTACTCTTACTTAGTATAGACTACTAAGCCTTCAGAACAGCAATCTGATTCATTTGTAAAACTCATGCAGAAAAGACCAGTAATTGTGTAACTTAAGTGCCTCATCCAGCTGTTACACATAAGTGCCATTTAGTCTTATTCACATTCCCTTTAGTCATGATTGGTTAACCACACCCTCTCGAAACTCTAAGAACCAATCCAACTATAGTGTCACATTTGGCTATGTGAGCTGTTAAAATCTGCAGCTGTATAAAAAATGACAAATTGATTGTTGAGTAAAGTTGACTATGGAAGTTACGACAGCCTTAGAACTTACAGTGTACTACAATATCGCCCCTTTGTGACTGAGGGAATTTCTGCCATGGCTGCTGCAGCTGATGAATGATGTGTGAACTCAGACAGCAAGAGGTTTGATGATCTACATATGACATGTTCCATCTTCCTACCTCACCTACAGATCTGTCCTATTTTCCCCTTTTCTCTGCAGAATGTTAGAAATATGTGGATTCTTCCTACAGAGCTGCAGACCCATTTCCAAATCAAATTTTTTTTTTTTCAGTTTCTCCACAGCAGCAGTTTTTTTTTTCTGGAATTGGCTGAATTTTTAGCAAAGGTAACAAAACAAAAAACAAACTGGAAGAGATTTCCTAACCAGCCAGGTAATTTGAAACAGTAGCAGGACCTTGAAAAACACACATGCACTGAAGGAAGGCATAACCAACTGGGGGAATCAATCTCTCTCTCTCTCACACACACACACACACACCCTCCAAGTGATTATGGAGTGAAGCAGACCATCAACACACCACACAGCCTCTCTCAGTCAGGTTTGCTGCCACATCAATCACCTGGGCTCTGTCCAAACCAAATCTGAGAATACAGAATACCGTCAAATTAGAGTTTGTTTTTGAACTCAACTAAGCACATTTCCCTGTTTGTGCAGCCAGACACTGAGTGCTCAGATCCGGTTGGATGTGTTGAGTTACATGCATGCCTTTGGAACTCATTGGCCCCTAATCTGCTTAAAGCCTCTGGCTTTCTGGGATGTTATTAATTAATAAGACTTACAATCAGAGCTGATTTCTGTGGATGGTTTGCACAGTTCAGCTACTCATCACGTCGGTTTCTCCAATTGATGTATTTTCAATGATGTCACCACCCTGTATTTTCACACAGATTTTGCTGTATGTCACTAAAATCCTCCATTTTAAGGGTCAGTTAACCAAAATTGGATGAAAAATGTACTTTTCTGCATCCATCCTAAAAAAACAAAAACAAATGGAGGGAAGGAAAATTACTGTATGCTAAAAAATTAGAATACATATATACATATACATATATAAACTTATACAAGACATAGTGTCAGTGTTGTCATATTGATATTTACAAAAGGTCAGACTTTGTTTTAGGGCTCTGTAATTTTCTAGTAACCTAATCGGAACTAAATATGCACACATTGACAAAGTGCACAGAAGCTCATTTTTATTACTTGAACACATCACTTATCTCCTATTCTGTAGGCTGTGATGACAGTTTTCAAAGGTTTCTGAATCTAAAACTAGTTTTTATTGTAAACATCACAAAGATAACATATTAAATATTGAGTTTTTTGAAACAGGATTTTACAAAAATACAATGACAGTAGTTGTCTGAGATGTCTTTTTAAAAACAGTGAAATTCAGAGCTTCCAGCTAAACTCCTCTCTGTCCTGAGTGAAAGTGTCAGGAAGCATTAACACCACTGCAGTTAGTTTGCTTGCAGTAATGCAGTAATGTACATTGGCCTGTCTCCCCTCAGTCATGTTGTTCGCCCTTGTTTGTTGACGGAAAATCACAGTGTGACTTGTCACACCTGAGCTTCAAGGAGATCATGTTGCCTTTCAAGGTCTGATGCAAGTTTAATGGCTTTTGTTTGGCAGAGTATACACAAGTATTCCTACTCGGAGATGGGGGGGGGGAGGCGGAGTGGGTTCAAAGGAGCCACGGGCTTTAATGTCAACAAGACAGCTGTGTTTACACTAATCCCTTCAGATGTGAGAGCCAGGGACGGTTGAGGGGAGGAGGGGGGAGACTAGGACAGGCAGAAGAAGAGGTAACAACAATCACTGACCCCCTCACTGCAAATACAGCCGAAAAAGAAGAAACAGAGGAAGAAAAACAATGCTTGGAATTATTGTTTGATGACTCAACTCAACACAACGGGAATCGCTCTTTGTGGTACTGAATGAAAATGACACACAAACTATAGAAAGTACAGTGACTGTACAGACACCAGCTCTGGTTGTTTTCTGCTTTAAATAAGAGAAACACCTGTTGGGTCTCTGAATTCATTCGTGACTAATGAGTCATGTCACTGTTGTGGTTGAGTCAAATTTATATGTAAAGGCTAAAATAAACTTCCATTATGTGAACTCTTACTGCATAAAGTGTGATAGATCTCGGAGAAAGCAACAAACTTGTGGACTCTGTAGTTGCTTGGAAAAAAATAACAGGTCTTTCAGTTTTTCTTGTTATTTTCTTATGCTTCCAAACACACACAAAATTACGGCTAAAAACACAAGAAACTACTAAACCCAACCATCAAAAACACAACAATTAACCAAAAAACCTGATACCAAACTATCAAATACAGAAACAAAAGTATCACAAAAAAGACACAAAGAACCAAGTTCACACAAACAGAAACAACCCAAAGGAGAAAAACTTTTCAGTCCAGGATACTATAAAGGGGTTGTGGGGCTATGGATCTATGTTTTTACAGTTGTCAATAATTCTCAGAGACTACACCCATAAAAGAACTGTGTCACTAGCTTCTGTGAGCCTCCAGAACCTGCTTAATTCATTTGTCTGTGCCAGAGAGCTGTTGTTGAAACACGATTCTGCAGTAATGGCTATTGGTGACACACCGTTACACCAGCTGACATTCATTCTGAAAACCTTGGGCACCTTAGATTATCTAACAGGACAGGGGTTAGGGTGACTGTCCAAGGATGCAATGAGAAGAAATTTTTTAGCCTGGCCAGATGACTTGTGTGTTATGGTGCTTGATTCGACCCCACTCATGAAGCAGTGACATGTCAAGCCAATGTCAAAGAACTGGAGGCTTACGTCCTCCATCATCTGGACCAAAAGAGAGTTCCTGAACACAAAACTAAGACTACAACCAACAGCCTGTGAAAATCACTCTATATACTAGCAGGTGGCAGTAGCCTGTATTCATGATCCAACAGACTTTGACTGGAGATCCAAACTGCACTCTTGCCTTTGTCATTTGCTTGCTTTTGAAACATACAGTCCACCCAGAAAGTATTCACAGCATTTAACTTTTTCCACATTTTGTTATGTTACAGCCTCAAATTGGATGGATTAAATTCATTATTGTCCTCAAAATTCTCCAAACAATACCCAATAATGACAACATGAAAAAAGACTTGTTTTAAATGTTAGCAAATTTCTTAAAAATAAAAAGAAGAAAAAAATCACATGTACATAAAGTATCCGCACCCTTTCCTTGATACTTTGTTGAAGCACCTTTAGCATCAATTACAGTCTCAAGTCTTTTTGAGTACGATGCTTCAAGCCTGACACACCGATTTTTGGACAGTTTCTCCCATTCTTCTTTGCAGTAATTCTCAGACTCTAGCAGGTTGGATGGGGAGTGTCGGTGCACAGCCATTTTCAGATCTCTCCAGAGATCTGAAAATTGGGCTCAAGGACATTCATCTCAGTTGAGCTCAAGGACATTCAGAGTTGTCCTGTACCCACTCCTTTGTCATCTAAGCTCTGTGCTTAGTTTCATTGTCCTTTTAAAAGATGAACTGTCACCCTAGTCTGAGGTCCAGATGCTCTGGAACAGGTTTTCATCAAGGACGTCTCTGTACATTGCTGCATTCATCTTTCCCTCAATCCTGACTAGTCTCCCAGTTCCTGCCGCTGAAAAACATCCCCACAGCCTGATGCTGCCACCACCATGCTTTACTGTAGAGATGGTATTGGCCAGTTGGTGAGTGGTGCCTGGTTTCCTCCAGACATGACACTTGGCATTCAGGCCAAAGAGTTCAATCTTTGTCTCATCAGAGAAGAGATTTTTTTTTTCATGCTCTAGGAGTCCTTCAGGTGCCTTTTGACACACTCCAGGTCGGCTGTCATGTGCCTTTTATTAAGAAGTGGCCACTCTACCATACAAGCCCAAATGCTGGAGTGGTGTACAGAGGGTTGTTCGTCTGGAAGGTTCTCCTCTCTCCACAGAGAAAGGCTGGAGCTCTTTCAGAATGGTTCTTGGTCACCTCGTTGACTAAGGCCCTTCTTTCTCAACGCTCACTTTGGCCAACCGGCCTGCTTTAGGAAGAGTCCTGGTGGTTCCAAACTTATTCTGTTTATAGAGGATGAAGGCCACTGTGCTCATTGGGACCTTCAATGCTGCAGAAACTTTTCTGTACCCTTACCCAGATCTGTGCCTTGATACAATCCTGTCTCAGAGGTCTACCGACAATTCCTTGGACTTCATGGCTTGGTTTGTGCTCTAACATGCACTGTTAACTGTGGTTCCTTATATAGACAGTTGTATGCTTTTCCAAATCTTGTCCAATCAACTGAATTTACCACAGGTGGACTCCAATCAAGTTGCAGAAACATCTCAAGGATGATCAGTGGAAAGGATCCACCGGAGCTCAATTTTAAATGTCATGGAAAAGGCTATGAATACTTGTGTACATGCGATTATTTCTTCTTTTTATTTAAATACAGTTTAAAGATTTCACACAAACTTCTTTCATGTTGTGATCATTGTTTTTGTAGAATTTTAAAAGAAAATAAGGAATTTGATCTATTTTGGAATAAGGCTGTAACATAACAAAATGTGGAAGAAGTTATGTGTGGGAATACTTTCTGGAGAAACTATATGTTTTTCTTCTCACGCACTGATTCCTTAAGCTGTACAGACATTCAAAATTGAATTTCCAAAATGTTCTCAACCCACAGCATCAGAAATTGATGCTTCCTAAAGTGTTAAATTGTGCCGCTTTGTACATCCTTTGGCTTATATAAAGGTAACCTTCGGTGTTACTATTTGATGGTTCAGGAAAACTACTATTTGACGCCCTGGGAACAATTGTGTCCAGTATTGATGCTGCAGGTGGCATCGCTATTGGATGCTCCAGATGTGTCACCTTTTGATGTGATAAAAACTACATTAGTCTTAGGGAAAACAACTTCAGGGTAACATTACGTTAAGAAACACAAAAACTTCACGGTAAGTCTAAGTTAGAAGACAAATTAAATAAAAACAACAGCAACAAAGAGGCAGCAGCACACACATGCTTCCTTAATGTAGTAACCACATGCACCACACTATGAAACAATCATCAAGAATGTGAATAACATCTTGCACTAGAGGCAAACGCCGTTCTCCCGTGGACAAGTCCTGAGTCTTGTTGTACCATCCATTTAAACGCCCGGATTTCTAATGAATTATATGGAATGCTCTGCAAGTCAATCACTGAGGCAAATGGGTCTTGACAAAGCTGCCTCTTTTAATGCCTCAGGAATGAGAATAGGCTGGTATTTCCCACGACAAAACCTAGTGCAACTGACTTTCACAGACAGCCCAACATTGGCTGATTGTTGGATTGGGTTGTCGTGGCTCTTAACACAACCCTAACCAGTCACCTCTGCCTGCTCTGGAGCTGCACATTATACTGGTCCTCAAGAGTTTTCCAGTATCTCTTTCATGGTCTGTCCACACATGATCATGTTGCTTACAGGAAACCAATCCTTGAGTATATGATACCCAACAACTTTGCTTGAGTCACTGTTTTGAAAGTAACAGTGATATGCTTTGTAGACGTGTCAGAGTAATTGGCTCTAATACTGGGATGTGGCAAGTATGTTAAACAAATACTTGGGCAACAATATACTTCATTTTCTTTGGTTTAAATGGTGAATGATCTGCACTTATATAGCGCTTTTCTAGCTATTGGCACTCAAAGCACTTTACACTGCTTCTCATTCACAATCACACACACTCATACACTGATGGGGGAGCTGCTATGCAGCTGGCCAACGCTCACTGGGAGCAACTAAGTTGTTGCTCAGTGTCTTGCTAAAGGACACTCTGAACCAGCAACTGGGGGATTGGTGGATGACTGCTCTACCAAAAAAAAAAAAAACTACCAAATAAGGAATAACCGCTTATTTGTTGCTTAATCGCTTAATAAAATAAAGGGTCAACTTAATGGCAATACACTGGGATCTCTGTTTAAAGTGAGCTATTGGTTGGCTATTGGTTCTTTTGATCTAAAGGAAGTATAGAACTGATAATCTTTGAATATGTAAACAGTTGCTTAATCATTTGCTGAAATGTGTTAAATAATTGCTATTTGTAGGAAGAGGATTGAGAAGTGTCATTTAAAACCTGAGCCCAAGATTTGGAGACAAACTTTAAGGAAGACCACTTTGGATGTTCCCTTATATCAGAGAAGAGCTTGTTTTCCCGACTTCTTCGATGCTTACTGTAACAGCTTGTTCATAATCTCCAAAGTCTGTATAAATCAGTTGTAAACATTTATACTTTAAAGAGTTTCTAATAGTGAGGGACCACCAGAGAGGCTCAAACCTGATTTAAACATTGATAAGGAAATAAAACGCTTTGATTTTATTTACCTCAGGTTTATGTCTTAGATAGGTCTGATGTAAATAACTGGATCATTTCCTCTTCTTCACTGTTTGTTCCTCTCTATAAGTCTATAAAAGTCTCCATATAAAAAGGTGAGTGAACCGTCTGTAGTTTAAAAGATTCTGCTGTAAAAATGTTTGTTTGGACTTCCTAAGAGAGGAAGCTGGACAGCTTCAGTCCTTATTAAATAAGTATTATGCTTTGTCATATTGTCCACATCCACAGCAAACCATAAACAGGGCCATGTTTGTATGACTAGTTATGTATTTGCCTTTATTTGAGGCTGTATGTGATGAGACCTCTGTGGTTACAGAGACAAATAAAGCCCTAAACTCTGTCATCAAAAGACAGCTGACAGTTATTCAATAAGAGGACAGCGAGGGGTGTTAAAGATTTTACTGGAAAGGGATTTTGTTTGAAGGCAGGGCACATAAATCTAGACCAACAGAGCGCCTGGATGACACAAATCGCCTCCTTGTTAGGATCAATAAAGTGAAGCACAATGCTGCAAAAGCACAAGTGCAAACTGTGAGGCTCGGGGGGATTCAATAGCCCCAAAGAATGCGTGGGAATGGGAGCTCAGGTTAGAGGAGAGCTTCAATCCCACCAACTCTGCCATGAAATAGAAAGGGAGAGAGCAATTGACCCATGAACCGGGCTGAAAGAGAAATCACTTGTTCTCGTAATGACTGCCTTCTACATGGGCAGAGAGCTGGCGGATATATGGCTCGCAGTCGGACAACTGTGCTGAGAGGGAGGATGAGGAGAAGGGAGGTTTGTCCAGCTCCTACTGGTCTCCAGCTGGTGTGCAGAATGATGATCAGCCTCGTCGACACTCACACCCCCTTCCCCCATCCAAACAAGCACTATCGGATAAACACAAACACGGCTGCATCTTGTAAAGCTGAATCTGAGACAAATTAGCCGGCTCATTAGGCAGCCGAGGTGAGTTTCCTGAATGAATTGCTGAAATGGGAGGGTTTATTCAGCTCTTGTTTATTTACAGAGAACAGCCCGCTCATTTGCATTCTCCTCTCCAAGTACAGGAAGACTGAAGTGGGTGCTTATGTCTTCTGTGATAGCTGAGCTTATCCGGCTCTTTGGGGAGCATCTGTGAGCTGCTGTGTTCCAAAAATTCCTCACTACCCTGTGCATCATCTCAGTTCCAGTCCCAGCTAGTCGTAATGCAGAGTAAAGACTACAGCAAGTCGATTTAACATTTGATCAGTGGACAGGATTTTTATTTAATATATGCAAAAATCATATATGACCAGTCAAAACTATAACATATCGGTAATTGCACAATTTCAGCTACAGTTATCTTAATCTGTAAGAATTCCTCAGTGATTTGAATAAGAAAATTAAATCTAATATTCTATTATTTAATATTCAGTTTTGCTTTTACCAAATGTGAGGAGCAGATTATGATGATTACATTTAAAATAGTCAAAAGTCAGATTGATGTAGGAGTCTGACTAGAAAGATTTTTTTTGGCACATTTAGATGTTTTGAATACTTTAAAATAAGATTTGACTTGTCAAATTTAATTTAAGTAATGTATAGTAACAACACTAAAGAAAGTTAGTCGAAAGTTTTGTCATAATTTATATTACCAAACCAGGACTTATGAATATCTTAAAATGATGGTGTTCATTTCAACCTAATGCATAATTACACATTTAAGTTATACAATTATTTATGTAGTAAAGTCAGTATTAAAATCTCATTAGTGACATTAGAATTTAAGATATACACTTGTTTCCACTTGTGAGAATTCATTCTATGACAAGTTACCATTTTGTGAGGCTCTAGAACATTTGCAGATTTTATATGGTCCGTCCTCAAAGTCAGTAACATACATTTCTATTAGAGTGATCTATTCTATTCTATATTCTAGATCTATATTCTATTTAATGCGACAATAGAGAAATTCCTTTCAACAGCACTGTTGCCTCACGTGTGCACAACTCCGAACTAGCAACTGCTAATAAAAGTGGTTCATTAAAACATCTGTGAAAAAGGCAAAAAGGCAACATTAAAGCTGGCTCTGCCTGCAGTGATCACATGTCTGTTAACCATATTGCATTTTTCTAATTGCTAATTCCTATGGACATGCTCAAACAATAACTTTCTGTATGCTGTGCTAACAGCTTAACCTGATTTGTCACATAACTTAATAAGAGTGCTGATGGAGTCTCTCTGGCACCCTCCATAATAAACCTACCCCCTCCCTACCAGCTGTACCAGTGAACCACATCAGATGGACAAAAAAGGGTAAATGAGTTAAAGTGACTCATACATCCTCGATTAACACTTGGCAAATGGTTACAATATAGAGACAACAGTTGTTGCAGCCAAATCTATTAACAGTGCTGAGAGAATCAAGGTGAGTTAGATTACATAAGCATAGGTAGTGGTAACATTGGTGTAGTCTACTGTGGGAATCACAGTGTTCTGTTCACAGCACTCTGAAACAACACCAGTCAGATAGAAATGTCATCAACACGCCCACTCGTGCGGTGGAAATCCTCTGGACAAATTACTGCTCTATTCACAAATGGCCTGATTGTTTTATTACTAGGACTTTGTACTAGGGGCCTCGCAGGATAAAGTGCATTTAATGCCTCTGCCTTCTGACACGGACATTTGTATTCTCACATACAGCTCTAGATATTTGAAGTTAATGAGTGATATCATGGTGGAATGAAGGGAGAATGACATATGATGCACTTACTGCAGTGCCAGGAAAATTCATGGGAACTGTAGTTTTTTTTTTTTTTCCTTTCGGTTTATCCCGTGAGTTCAGGGTCACCACAGCGGATCATTGTCCGCATGTTGATTTGGCACAGTTTTCCTGACGCAACCCTCCCTAATTTCTACCAGGCTTGGACCGGCACTGCACAGCTGGGGATGGGAAGGGGCTGTTAGGGGTTCAGTGTCTTGCCCAGAGACGCTTTGACATATAGCTGGGACCGGGGATTAAACCACTGACCCCACAGGGCTGCTGCCGCCCCTGTGGGAACTGTAGTTTGCTGAATGCTAATGATTTATAATTTGTTTATACTTTATTAAAATCACTATAGGCACCTTGTGATTCAGATGGTGAAGTGTAGTAATAGTTTATTAACCAGCGAATTGACAGGAAGTGGCCAGGAAGTGAAACAAGGGCTGATTCCAGTGTTTAGTGTGGGTCACCAGGTGTAAAGTTGGTTTCCTCCCAGACTCCCAGACTGTCCGTATGAGCCAGATAAGCAGCATTAACTCTCCCTCATGACCCAGTCCCTCCAACCTGCCCTTACAAAGCAGCCTCCCACTCCATGCCTCTGGTCATGTATTAATCGTCCCTGGTGTTCTATTTAAGAGCAGCATACCTCCCCTCCAACTAACCTTTTCAAGCTAATGGCCCCCTTCACCCCACCCATTCAGCCTATCTGTTGGGGAATAGTGCTGGGTCTGCGTGACAGCCTCTTTCAAATGGCACCTTGATAGTCAGATATCTCCCTGCTCGAAACCCCACCCCTGTTCACAAACACTCAGCACTAGCTGGCGCAGGTCATCTGTCTTCCTCGAATCTTTTGCATGGCCCCTCTCTGTGCTACACCAGCAGGTCTTTGAGGGGGGTAAGAATCTGATGGCCTCTGGATATTTTTAGAGCAGCAGGAATAGAAATACTGCGGGAAGGCATGAGTGAGAAAGGTTAGAAGCTGACAGTTCAAATCCACAGAATGGCTGCAAAAATGTTTATGCTCTTGGACACGTAGAAAGTCACAGTAGATAAAAGAGGAATCCATCACAAAGCAATCATTTCTGCATTCCAGAAAAAGCCTATGAATTTTGAAAAATTGTAAATATATATATAGCTCTCCTGGAGGAAGTAATAATTTATGGAAAAGGTGGTGAAATGGACTTTCCATGTAGTATAAGTCCGTCCATGTTTGCTACCGTTTGGAGAACTAAAAAGGTAACACTACTCAGCAGAAATGACAAGATAATGCCTCTTTGGAACAGTCGGTATCAATTATCTCCACTGAAGCTGATGACAACTTTTAGGTTTTCCATAATTATAACTCAGATTGCCTTTAATGCAGGCTGCTGAAGCAGGAGGCTAAGGCAGATCCTGACACTATTCAGGAACGTCCCTGACAAAGACATCAGCTTTTGACAGTTTAACAAAGGCAAGGAGAGGAGAAAAGAATATATCAGCTAATGCAAATATTGACCCAGCACCATGATTGCAAATTAGCTGCAAAAATCAGACAGAGTGACAGCTTCTAATCTGCTCATTTCGTTAACCCCACAACCATCACCCACCCACTCACCATTGTATTCCTCTGGGGAGAAAAAGAGAAAATTCCTCCAAACACATCTGCTGTGTGTAATCTTTTTGTCATTATACAGACAAAACTTTTTTCTCCTGCCTGCCTAAACTGGCTGTTGCTGTGCTGTTTCATGTAAATTTCAGCTCTGATAAACACTTAAGTTGAACTTTAAGAGGCCACTTTAAATGTTATCCTGGCCTTCTATGAATACCTGTTGTTGTCAGCAATATATCTACAGTTCAGTAGGTACCTATTTCACATGCTAGCAGGTTGAGTAGGTCATTCATCCATCCATCCCTCCATTATCTTTATTTTCTTGTTCTGATCAAGGTTGCGAGAGGCTGGAACCTACCCCAGCTGTCTACGAGTAAGTCATTATCATACAATACTATGCCCTGTCAAATGTACATGTAACTCGTGGTTACATTTACACAAAAAAACTAGTTGGTTGGGGTCAAGGAAAGACTGTGATGTTGTGGAAAATACAGAAACAACAATATTACCTAAGTAATAACAAGAAACCAAAATATGAAACAGGATATGAACCGGTGTCTATAAACTCAAAGACAAGAGATGATGTTATGATCTAAAGACATGAAAAACAACTACATGTTTGTAACTATTACCCTGAGGTGCCCACTGAGGGTAATAGTTAGGTGTAACTACAAAAGTAATAACTACGTAGTACTTTGTTATTAACATTAAATATTAATTGATATATCTACAGTTTACATTTTGTAGCTTTGGTCATTACATAGAAACTATCCAATGTGTTTTTAGAAACTTGATATCATTGTGTTAGTATCAGGCCCAATTAATTTGGTAATTACCATTCTACTACTTTATTATTATTTCTTTATTATCAAAATGAATCCCCCCCATTACCTTGTTAAGTTGTTTGAAGCATTTTTTCCAGATCCTTTGAAAATCTCCTGATTACCTAAAGAACTATCATTTATTGTTTGCTGACATTAGAACCCACTGAAATTAAGCGTATCTTTAGTGTGTCAGGTATCCACACATGGGGATGTTTAGGTCACAGTTCAACCCTGTCTCTTAAAATTAAGTTTCAATTAAACTAAGGTGCAAATAACTTAATGGTTATGTTCATGACGCAGTCCTTTTATTAGGGAAAGGGAGCTGCCAGGAGGTGGTTGGGGAGGGTGACACCTGTACAAAGCATAGGACTGTCAAGCCAAAGACGCAGGTTCACTTTCTGAGTCCTGTGTTGTCAAGGTCTCTGGCCTGAGCTCCTGGTTTCATGCCATACTTGATCAACTTCCTGTCTCTGCTTTCTTCCTCCCTGCTCTTTATAAGCAGGTCTGCTGCACTCTCTCCCCTGCCTTAATGTCTGTCAAACTCCTCTGTGAAACAACTCTCCAGCTACCTGTGCTCGACTCACCTGCTTACCTGGTACCACTTGAATCTGTCCGTGAACCTTATTACTTGTCTGACCCCCTGGTTTCATAAGTCTTGCTCATTATCTGCACTCGGCTTGACTGAGCTGGATTCTGGCTTGTTTCTCTCTGGCCTGGCTCAGAACACTGATTTCTTTATTGACTCTGTTTCTTGGATTGTGGACTTTGCTTTGTTTAACTGCTCTGTGTTGGTTTACTGGATCTGAACCTGAGCTTTCTGAACCTGACCCTGTGCTCTGTCATCTGGATACTGGATTCTTAGACTTGGACCTTGTCAGTGCTCTAACCCTGTTGTGCTCTGCCCCAGCCTGTCTCCTGTCTCCCTAGTGTTTCCTTCCAGTTCCTGTTTCCTGCAGTTCTCCTTCGGACCTGATCCAATCTGCTCTGTGGACCTCAAGCTCCCTGTCTAGACAGTGTTCAAGGACCTCTTATGTGGAATTTGCCTAGCAACCCTGGCCCCCTCAAGCCTCTGCCTACATCAAGTTCACCAAAATCCTTAAAAGTTCAGTGTTGTCGGCCTTTGCCAGCTTTGTTCCTGAAACTATCTGGTTAGGTTCAGGCAAGAAAATCACTGACATTAGGATTAAGATCGTGGATGTGTTTAAAAGCCATAAAGCACATTTGGTATAAAATAACAGCTGCTTATTCCTGTATTATACCAGCCCTTGATCTTCTTCTGACCCTAACCAGCTCCTGTACCTGACTAATCAAAACCATAAAATACTTTATCACCATAATCACACAAACTGGGCATTGTACATTGAGTTCCCAGAGCCGTCCTGTTTATTGGTGCTTCGGTGATCAACCATCAGATGCCCCATCTTCCTTCAACCTGTAGTTTGTTTGGTTTTTTGTGAGTGTGTAATTTCTGGGTCTACCCCAAAATCAAGGCCAGTGTGCGTGGAAAACACCAGGAGAATTGAGAGGTAGATCATTTTTAACTTGTCAAGTGCACATTTTCCTTTTGGAGAAACCTGAACCCTGCAATGCAGCGTGCCTGATTCAGTGGAATGTTTGCTTCCAGATATGACTGGACATGGAAAGGGCAAAATGTCAGACTCTCTGTGGGAGCTTCCAAGAATAATTTGGAGAAGATGGGAGATCATTTAGAAAGCGTTCAAAGGAGAGAAAGGGTCAGGGGTCATTGAATCCTGAATGATCAAATACAGGGGATTCACAAGTGTCCCACTTATTATCCAGTAATACACATTTCCTGATTTTAATCTTGCAGCTGGAGAATGCTGTGCACTGAGGCGGCATGCAGTTTCACTTCAAATATGAGTAATATGTGTCAACCTGGCTGATTCACAAAGAGCAGTAGATGTGGGAGAGGGGATAAATGGCACAATTTTAATTGAATGTTGAGCCCACAGCCAAGCTCAATGCTCCATTCAGTTGCGCATAGATGACTTATGATCCGCAGTTTTCAATAGTTTCGTTTTGCACGTTTTAAATTGCTTCTATTGTCATGTGTCCTCACTTTGCCCTAAGCTCGCCTCTCAAGCCTATCAAGTTAAATATTAATTGCATGCCTCAGGAGGATCGCCTATCAGGCTGAAATCAAACACTGCTGTTAGTCCCTTTAGTGAAAAAAAAAACTTTGCCTTTTGTCTGCACTTATTGTTTTCCTCCAATCGTTTTAACATCGCTGTGTGAGGAGCGCATGTGTGTGGGATGACATAACAATGTTTTGTCCCTGGGCAAAATTTGAGCCTCATGAAATTGTGAAATGTGCAGTGGAACACAGAAAACACTTGCACCAGACAGGAGAGAAACAGATGGGTATTCAGTGTACTTTTTCATTTCTTATGGTTCAGAATAACAAAGAATCTGAGCAAAACCAAGTAAAGAAAATTAAGAAATCCATATAATGCAATGATGACATTTATAAATTCACATCCAACAGCTCTTTGACCTTCAGTAAACTTGCTTTGAACTTTATTCATTCCAGTCTTGGAGTTTTATGTGTGGTGGGTTTGCTTTTAGCCTGTGAGGGAGATTGCAGGGTCAAGAAAGTCAAGGAGTTTGTGATATCACTGGGATGATATGTGCCTAATGAAACCTCTCTTCCCCGGGTGGCCTTAAAAACGCACACACTCACACACACACGCACACACACAAACGCATACACAGGGAGCAGGGTAGATATAGCATGCACATGCTTATACATGCTTTGGTCTAGTTTTAGAAAGATAACTCCACTTTAATAAAAGGTGTTTTTTTTTTTTACTTTTACTATCATGATGCTAGGGACATTAGGGGGTTAAGGAAGAACTGTAATGTTTAAATATATGGTAAATGTTCTGCACTTATATAGCACTTTTCTACCTATTGACACTCAAAGCGCTTTACACTGGTTCTTATTCACCAATTCACACTCACAATCACACACACACACATACACCGATGGGGGAGCTGCTATGCAGCTTGGCCAACACTCACCAGGAGCAACTAAGTTGGGGTTTAGTGTCTTGCTCAAGGACATTTCGACATGTGACTGGAGGAGCTGGGGATTGAACCAGCAACTGCGAGTTTGGTCGACAACGCAGGATGGTAGAGCGGTTGTCCCATATTCTGACTTTTAGCTTGGCTGTGGAAACTTGCATCAAGGGCTTTCCCAAGAATGCCGACTATAACCTGGAGTCTGTCTGACGTTTGACAGAAAATGTAACTCAGTGTGACTCGTAGAAGTCTAAAGAAGTCACTTTCCCCTGCAGAGTTTTCAAAATCAGAGAGTTCCTGTTGTGGATCGGCTGCATGTGTCTCGCCTTTTTTTATTTCTCACACACAAACACACAAACCCAAAATGTGAGAAAGCAGTGCTTTCTTTCACTATAAAGTTTAAATCTGTGAAGCCAGACTTCCACAATAAGTCAGAGGTGGAGGAGAAATCTTTTTACTCTTGTGGTGTATGCACTGTATACGCAGATTTCCAGCAACCATGTGCATGGAAATGCAGTCACAGAGACCTGGGCAACACCTTTAAAGAGCTGTTGTATGGCACTGGTGTTACTTGGAAAGCAAACATACACAGGAGACTCACTAAACATAACCAGCATATGTATACAACAGATACATTTAGCGACTTCTAGCAGCTGAAGTGAACTTAAGACTGTCACGTAGTAGAGGTTGGAGTGGTGGATGGGTTAGGAAACACAGGATTTCCACTGTGAAACAGTTGCTACTGTTCTTTCTCAAGGACACTTCAACATGAGCTGGGGATTGAACCAACAACTGTGAGACTGGTGGACAACCTTCCTGCGTCACAGTCACAACAACAACAATAACTTTTTTTGACTGTTTTTCTATTTAAAAATAAGGAGATGCAAACATTTGCACCCATCTGCAGTTTAATAACAAAACACAATGAAACAGGCAATGGCACAAACTACATAACACAAATCTTCCCTTTTAGTCAGATTGTCAAAATCTAAATACAGAGAGTCTGCTCCTCTCACTCTACAACAGATAACAGAGGAAACAGCCCAGAACTCATGGAAGTACTTAATACAAAGCAGGTGTACATGACTGAGTGGAGGGAAAACTAACACAAAGAATAGGGAGGCACTGGGGGGAACGAG
Organism: Channa maculata; assembly: GCA_020496755.1. Classification (NCBI taxonomy): domain Eukaryota; kingdom Metazoa; phylum Chordata; class Actinopteri; order Anabantiformes; family Channidae; genus Channa; species Channa maculata. The sequence goes on along the minus strand of CM035616.1, from coordinate 21,210,988 downwards.
GGCTGAACACACAAAACAGCAGCATGACAATAACAGTCTGTAGTTACAACAACACAGTGCTGAAGCTACAGTCTCACAATTGCGACTGTGGCGCAGGAAGGTAGAGTGGTTGTCGACCAATCTCGCAGTTGGTGGTTCAATCCCTGGCTCCTCTGGTCACATGTCGAAGTGTCCTTGAGCAAGACACTGAACCCCAACTTAGTTGCTCCCGGTGAGTGTTGGCCAGCTGCATAGCAGCTCCCCCATCAGTGTGTGTGTGTGTGTGTGATTGTGAGTGTGAATGGGTGAATAAGAAGCAGTTTAAAGCGTTTGAGTGCCAATAGGTAGAAAAGTGCTATGTAAGTGCAGACCATTTAAAATTGAGCAAAAACTGAGGGTGGGGCCACTATACAGCACCGATTTGCCCTTACAACAATTGGGGACAGGGGGCATTACTTTGAATAAAGAATAATACTTCATTTCAAACTCCATATAGTACAAGCCATCCTGATTCAGTTTTCTCAGCCACGACTGCATCTCACAGTTTTTTTTCTCCACCTTTGTGTACAAAAAGCTCACACAAGTATTGCTGCCTGATATGTGAGTTGACTATGATGGGAGGTTTTACTTTGAAACACAAGTTTCTGTGAGATCGCAATACCTTAGTGATTCCAGAGACTTCTGTCTCTGGTATTGTTTAGTATAAACACAAGGTGGGGTTTAGGTTTTTGTGTGTGTCCTTAAGACTAATATGCCGACTATTTTTTAAAATCAGTTTATGTCTGTGGTCCCCAACATTCTCAAATTTGGCAGAGATTTAAAATTCCTCTAATGTGCACCAGGCCTATCAACAAAAACCAAAAAAAAAAAAAAAATCAAGCCGCTGATATTTAGTGCTGATCATTTCTGTTTTTCTTCCCACCGTCTATAAATTCAAATTCTCTGGCTAGAAACTGCTGCAGAATTGCTGCTGCATGTTTTTTTTAACACAACTGTAGTGAGATATTGAGGGAGACAGATATGAGGGAGCGATCACCATGACACAGCACTATCCCATCCTCCCTCTGCGTCTTGTTTTTCTCTCCTTCTCACTCACTTTAGCTCTAAATGTACTGGTTTTCCTGATTGCCACTCCATCACTGATTGTTGGGATTTTCTGGTTCCCATGTCAGGCACTTGCTGCTGTAGAGCAGTGGGTGATGTCCATGTCCATTGCAGCCCCGCATTGCAGTCCCTTGTATACATTTTTGTTGATCCTCCTCAACTTCGTCCTTACACTGGCATTTGACCAAATGACTAATACTATTAAACTATTACTTGGTTTAACATTTTGACAGTTCAGTTTGTTCCAATTCTTTTGGCTTTTAGTCTGATTTCAGCAATTACTGTAGCTTAGTGAGGACAATGTAGTCGCTAGTACCAAAAATGAGGCCAAACCTATGGAAACTTCAGAATTTGTAATAAATTATTTACATAATATTATAAATATATAAAATATAAAATATTTACATTTTTCCTCATCTGTGGTATTCCAGTTATTGGTTTCTTGATAACAACACGTAACTGACAGAAGGTCAGGAGGATACAGGCCATTAAAGCAATTGTCTGTATATAGTGTTAAGTGCACAGTGATGCGATTATTTATTGATCTTTGTTGGGAACCTCTCTCTTCCCTTCACACAGAGAAGTCACTGCAGTCATCTCCACAGCATCACTCTCAGGTGTTGCTCAAGGATATTTCAGCAAAGCAGCTGGTTACAGGCGCCATCACAGACTGCGTTTACATGCACGTAAGTAGAGATGCAGTGACCTGTCTCCTTCTCCTCAGATTTATTATGAAAGCCTGGTGCACAGATTTTAACTGTATAAAGACAGAAAATGCTGCTTTTTGACTTTTCTTTTTGTCTGTGTGTGTGTTCATGTAGCAACAGACTGACTGCACAGGGGGAGAGAAAGGGAAAAGGAGACACATGCAGATGATCCATAGCAAGAACTGTCTGAATGTAAAAACTCTGCAGGGTAAAGTGCCTTATTTAGACTTCTATAAAGCACTTTGTGTTAGTTACATTTTCAGTCTGAGTTTACACAGACTTTGTTCTAACAATGAGGTGGCATTGCTCTGTTAACGATCTGTCCTTTTACTAATTCTTTCAGTTCCTTTTCCTGTCTGCAGCTTACACATGCACAGTTGGAGAGCAAATTAGAAACCTGGTCACACGTATGGGAAAAAAATGTGTGTTCTCAGACAGAAATCTACCTGCAGAAACCAGGTTTCTCTAATCCACTTCTCTGATTACAGAAACTAGCTTTCCCGTTTACAAGACACCTGCCCTGTTTAATGTTCAGGCTCACTAGGAGGTGATGAAATAGATAAAGGGGGTGTTCAGAGGGAGTCGGTTCAAACAAATAAGGACTTCTCAGTGATGCAAAATGTAGCAACAGCTTCCAGCCTTGTTTGACATGTCTGACATGACAGCAAGATCCCAACATTTCCCAAACTTGTTTTACTCTTTCTTAATTTCTCAGTTGAATGTTTTCATGGATAATTTCAGTTGTTTTAGCAACTTGGGTTGCACCATACCAGAAAGCTAGTACAGCAAAGGTGAAGCTGTCTGAGCAGCCAACACACACTGCAAACAAAGACTACACAGTCTCTGACTGGGCTGTCATCATACCAGTAAAGTGTGTATTGAAATTTACATTTAACAGAGGCAATTATTCAGACCAGTGAATAGTATGGCATTGCCCTCTAAAGGGCAAAAAAGTGTGATGGAATTGCAGCATGTTTTTAGGTTTAAACCACACGCAGAAAAAAACTGTCTATTTAATTTGTTTTCTTCAAAGGCAGAGTGACATTTATCTAAAATATTTACTGTCAAATTAAATTTAACAATGCACAAATGTATTATCATACATGACTTACACATGTGTCTTTTCTGGGTCTAGATGGTGTACTGCAAACCATCTGGATCTGAGTTAGATTCAATTCAATTTAATTCAACTTTATTTATATAGCACCAATACACAACAAAGTCATCTTTAAGTCAAAGGCACTTTACAGAATAAAGACAAGACTATAAAGATGAGAGAATCCAACAATTCCCCCTTGAGCAAGCCCTAGGCAACAGTGGAGAGAAAAAACACACAGAAAACACACAGTTAATGTCAAGCAGGGTGAGAGGAGAGGAGAGATGGACAAGAGGAGGAAAGGAGCTCAGTGCATTGGGGGGTGGGTCCCCCAGCAGTCTAAGCCTATAGCAGCATAACTATAACTAACTATAAGCTTTATCAAAGAGGAAGGTTTTAAGCCTAGACTTAATAGTAGAGACGGTGCCTGCTTCCCGACTCTTAACTGGGAGCTGGTTCCACAGGAGAGGAGCTTGATAGCTAAAGGCTCTACCTCCCATTCTACCTTTGGAAATTCTGGGAACCACAAGTAGGCCTGCATTCTGAGATCTAAGTGGTCTACTGGGATGATATGGTGCTATGAGATCTTCTATATATGATGGAGCCTGACCATTCAGAGCTTTATATGTAAGAAGCAAGGTTTTAAATTCTATTCTAGATTTAATGGGAAGCCAATGGAGAGAAGCTAGTGAAGGTGAAATGTGATCTCTCTTGCTAGTTCCAGTCAGCACTCTTGCTGCAGCATTTTGGATTAATTGCAGGCTCTTTATGGAGTTACTGGGGCATCCTGAAAGTAGGGAATTGCAGTAGTCCAACCTAGAAGTGACAAATGCAGTTTTTTGGCATCACTTGTTCTTCTTCCACCTGTAGGTGGAAGAAGACTGTTCTAGAGATTTGTTTTATATGTGATCCAGCTAAGTTCACACTAAATGTTATGAATAACTGTATGACATGTACATTACTCATATTTATGAGACACAAAATACCATAGATACAGAATTTCTGATTCTGATGAAGATAATTACGGCATATGCTACTAACAATTCCCATCACACACAGTCCAATAGCTCCCTTGAGCAATGATAATACACTTGTATGGTCAATTTTGACAAGTCCCCTGCAGCACAAACAACTAAACTCTGACAACAATGTAACTTACATTTTATAGATTACAAGCAATATGACTGAAAACACAGCTGCAGGTCTCTGTTCTTTATGGCATGTTAAGTAACCATTTCCCACTGGACTGGAAACTTCCCGTATATCTTGGTTAGGTGTTAAATTCTTCCCAGTCCCCAGATGTTCTGACTTTATCTTCCTTTTTCTACTCCGGCTTAGGTCCCCAAATGCAATGTAGCTGCATAGAAACCGGGTTGCTGGATTGCTGTTACAACATGAATGAAGGGCTTCATTGAGTCTGTCCTGTAAAATACGACTCAGAAAGCAGAATACCACTAAGAGAAACATATTAAAGCTAGGGTGATGTCTCACAACTGTAATGAACATGACACATTCCTTTTCCACACAGGAGGTGTTCAAGTCCAGTGTTAAACAACTTTCATGTAACAATGAAGCACTTATTTTAAGCAAAGGTGCCAAAGTGGTGCAATTTAAACCAATGCCTGCTGCCATGGGGGCTTTCTTTCAACAACTGCTTCTGTGGGTCATATATGAGAGAGTAGGGACATATCTATGGTTGTTTTGGCTGGAGGATTTGTTTGCTATATTACTAATGGAAACCTTTGCAGTAGGAGGTTGTGGTGGATGGTGGGACAGCAGTAAGTGCAGAACTCTTGTGTGATACCACTTATTCCGTTTCCTATCCCACAACAAGTAAAACTTGAGGCACTGCCTTTCATGTCAAATATTAATCTTTTAATATGAGAATCAATTCTAGAACATTAAATGTTGGGATTGGAAGAATCAATATCCCACGATTGATTTGCACATCACAGGCCTGAGTTTGACTCCTGTGTGGTTTGATTTTTAACTATTAAGCCAGAACACCAGCTTTTTAACATCAGCAAAGTTTGAGTCTGAAGGCTGTCAAAGCATTTTACTTATCAACCGTTTTGCAACTTGCCGTCAAAATGAATTTCAAAATATCTTCTTTACGTCACAAAATTTTAAATTCGACCAACTCCAAGAAGTTTTCTTTGTCTTTTGTTCTTTTGCATTTCAACAGTGGCTACTCCAGCTGTCGGTCCTGAGACCTCAGTAATCTCTACTGCAGATCTTCTGCTCAGCTCCAGTCCATGGATAGTACTGTACCACTGTACTGTATACTGTTTAGTATATTCGATAACAAAGTATTGTCCCGCTGTTTCTTGCATCGAGTGAAGTCAATCATCTGTACATTTGCAATGACTTTCTGCTTCTTTTGAAACACTGACCCATGTTCCCAGATCTTCACAGCTACACTGGTCCACCGAGTAGTAATAAAGTGAATATTAATGAAATCTCTGTGAACAAATTCGTTCTCTTCACACAGGTTAATTTGGAGCAGTAAAGTGTGATTTTATTCACACTGTCACATACCTGAGTGTGCAGAGCTGTTAATTGGTTCTGTGTAAGTGACTGGGGGAATTAAAGTGCAAGCTTTGCAGATGAAAGTCATCTCAAATCTTCATCACATCACACAGCATGGGTGTCAGATATGAATGAATCCTTCCACTACTGCTTCAAGTGCTGCTGTTATTTTTGGGAAACCATGCAGATTGCCCCAACAGTGCAGATTAAATCCCTCTGCTGTCACACCATGCTTATTTTAGCTTCATTTAGTGTTTACCTTGAGAAGACAATTAGCACTGATTTGCAATTTCAACTGCAGGGGGTGTTTGTTAAAAAAAAAAGTACATTTAATGAGATATTTCCCTCCCACTGGGTGTTTATCTAGTGTAAAACCACACTGGTGAGTTTCAAGCAAACCTGATCTATAATCCTTGTTTGGATGGATGGAGATTTAGAGGAATCAAAAAAACCTGTCCTCTCAGACACGTGAGCAGGTAAATGTAAGTGAAGAGGGGAGACAGGGAGAGGGATGGCTGAAATCACCGGGCGCCAGATCAAGAGTATCAGGTGAGAAACATGAACACAGCTCTCAGGGCAAACTGAGATTTTCATGTTTCCTGTGGCCCAGACATGCACACCCCACCCCCCACTTCCAGCCACTCTCAATCACAGAGCAAGTCTTGAGAAAGCAGACAGGGCATCAGTGGAGCGTGAATGACGCTGAAGTTTTCTCAATCCTCCAGCGACAGGCTCAGGTTCAGGATTTGGTATGCCCCGTGCATCTCCAGAATGCCAGGCGGACTTCCACTTTCTGACACGCCGGCTCACACTTCCATCCTCTGAATATACAACCACCAGATGCCCAGCGAGACGAGGCATCAGAGCTTGTGGTCATCAGCGTAGCTTCACACACTCAGCCCGTAATCACCAACACTAATGATGATGTACGGTCAATAAATGAGATAAGGCAATCTAGCGATCAATCAACCTTCAATCAATGGCTAATGCTCCAGTGGGCTCTTTGTCTCTGTAGCTGCTCATTTACACAACACTCACCCTGACAAACACACACTTAAAGTAGTAAAGTCTTTTTGGCTTCACATTACATTTGATAAAGGTTTCTCTTCTGTCTTCACTGATGTCCAGAGCTGCATTAGTTCGAACTTTCTGCCTGCGATGTTACTGACTTGATGCACCAGAGGCAATGAATAGACGATGTAAATACTGGCTCAGTTGGTAGGGCAATTGTCCATAAACCCCATGGTTGATGGTTTCTCCCATTTACTCCTGATGTCATGGTGAAGTGTACTCGGACAAGACGCTGAAACCCCTGTAGTAATCCCATCATCTGTGTGCAGCTGTCCAACACCAATTTCCTTTATGGGAATAAATAAGTTGAGCTTCCAGCCTTCACTAGAAGGCTAATGATGGTGGTTGAAGATATTTTGGCACATTTCAATAAAACATCAAGACATTTGTAAGCATTTATTTAAAGGTGTGTGTGGTTGCTGTATTTTGTAGCATTGCTGTGTTCAAAGTAAACTGGTCACCCTGTGCTCGTCCTGATACATATTCACGTACTGAAGCAGCTGTGGACAACAGATTTATCTATCAATCAATTAAATTAATTGATATGTCAACACAGAGCATGCTAGATTTCTTACCACATGAATAATTTTTAAGCCTGTTTAAATGCATTGATTGATTTAGTTAGTTAGTATTATTATAAAGTATTATTTTACCATGTGCAGTGCAGTTATTATATGCAGTTGTTACTACAGAGTTTACTCTTATTAATAAAATCCCCAAACTACGAAGAAACAGACTCATCTGCTCTCTCTCTCTGTCTCTCTCTGTCTCTCTCCTGCACAGCGCTCAGCACTCCTACACACACCGCCAAAGTGAATCTGAAGGTCAGGAAACGGTTGGAGCGCTGGTGGTTATAAGCGCAAATCAGCACAGACTTTGTTTAATCGACTTTGACGTGAATGAGAGAGAAACTGAAACTGGACATTCAGTGGTCCCCATTCTAAGCCACATTCTACCACAATGTGGGTAGGATATGTATGAGAAATGCTTTTACATCTTCAGAAACAGCATTCTGAGACACTGTTATCAGATAAATGAGACAGAATTCTACCTGGGAACTGAGTTGAGCCTGCTGACTCTAAAAGTTCATACACTGAAATAAACTAAACAACCTTTATCATCACAGATGAACTTAACAGACACATTGATTATAAACTTTTTTTCCTTTACAAGGCTTTGCTTTTGTGTGATGAGTGCAGATATTGACAGGCAGGCCAAACTCATTACCGGGAGCTTTTGAGAAGTGTGCAAGAAAAAGTCCTAGTACATCAAAGAATAAAATGTAGAAGTCCTAGTACTGTGAGTCAATCTGAACACTCTTTGTTAATGATAAAAAGAGTAATGTGTAGGTCTCGTCCATTACGTAGAAGAGGACATGTCCACATTGTACACATATGATTCATATTGTTACAACCTCAGCCTCTGGGCACATGTCAAAGTGTCCTTTAAAGCAAGACACTTGAGCAACCCAAACTTAGTTGTTCATGGTGAGTGTTGGCCAGCTGCATAGCAGTTTCCCGTGTGTGTGTGTGTGTGTTTGTGTGATTGTGAGTGTGAATGGGTGAATAAGAAGCAGTTTAAAGTGCTTTGAGTGCCAATAGGTAGAAAGTACTCTATAAGTGCAGACCACTTACCATCCAAGATTCCACCTTTCCTCTCTGTTTTGGAACATTTCTGGACACACCAGCAGTAGTGGAGGCGCTGATTTTATACATTTTTCATTCAGTTCATTAAGGTTTTGTTTTATTCTGTTTAGATTACAGAGGATGTTTTGCCAAACACTGCAACTTTGGAGTTTCTTTCGTTCTTTTATTTAACTGCCCCTTTAGGCGCCGTCTCTTTTTGGTCTCTTTTATGGCCCCTTGTATGTTGACTGACCGTTCAGGCAAAAGATAACTTGCTTTACCAGTTCCATCTGGTGTTTATGTTGCTTTCCTATTAGCTAAGCTGGGTTGTAATACATAAAGAAACAAACATTTTCGAATATCCTGATGACTCGGAATTGTGAGAAAAAAGTGAGGCTGAACATAATTAGTAGCTTTTTTTTCACAGTTTTGTTTTTGATGCTATCTGTGCTGATGCTCTAAGAACAAAATAGATTAAATGTGACTCCATGCAGGCTTGTGGCTTCCATGTTAATTAGGAGCCACTCTATCTGTGGGTAGAAACACGGTGCTTTGAACTGCGCTGAGAACACTTTTCCCTTCCTTTCTCTGACTCTTTCTGCTCGTGCCTGTGCATCTCAGTGTGGAGCTGGATGCCGTAGGCCCTGCAGAGGTGACCTGCTGCCATGCTGCAGTGCTGTGTTGGTGGAGAAGGCGGGTGCGGAGCCAGGGGCATCTCTCTGACAAACAGAGCAGATGCCTTACACTAACAAACAGCCCAGTGGGGCTGGGGCAGCCTCCCTGTCAGTCCTTCGTTGCTACATCATCTCAGAGTGCTGAGACCTAAAACTGCTGCAGCAAAGACTCTGTGCCCTTACCACTCAATAGCACAGCCAATACGCAAAGCACCCCAAAGGGTCACTTATTTATATTTGTCTGCGGTAAACGGCTGCCTCTGTCACCTGCAGCTCTGGAGCTTCATATGATTGGATTTTTGGTCATAGGCAAAAAGCTATTGTGAATATACAGCTTGTATTTATCTCCACAAAGGGACTATTGTCAGAAGCTTATCCAGACATTAAAGTTAAGCTGTTTATGCACTGTGGTGGCTGTAATCTCAACTGACTGCAGAAATGTGTTGATAGACTGTGACTTTAGTGTTTTAAACTCAGCCACTCTTTGGCTTCCTTCTGCAGCAATCATCACATACAACCAAAAGATCTAAAGATCCCGGCTAAGCTAAACACAGCTTTTTCATTTTTTTTTCATCGGCTCACCCCCCCCCCCCACAGAGAATGTTTGTTAGTCTAATTGTTGGGTCGTTCTCAACTTCAAACAAGAACACTGACCCACATATATGCAAAACTCCACGGCGCATTCTGAATATCCACATTTACTCACATGCACACACACAATGCTGCTAGTATGGAAGCAGAAATGAGGTTTTATTATTGTGGGTTCGGCCAGAGTGCATGATAGCGCCTTGGGCTTTAGAATAAGACACAAACAGACATTTAATTAATCTATCATGAATATTTCAATGTTACATCCCTTTAAAGCAGAATTATTATTATTATTATTTAGCGTCTTGGGTTATGGATAAATTATGAAGAGAAACAGGCGCAGCTTGCATGCATTTTAATTAATCTCAGACTGCAGGGGAAGTAAAAAATGACTTTTTATCTGCTGCCAAGTGGCGGACCACCTACAGCAGTGGAACTACGTCTGCACTGATGAGCATCACTCTAGCCAACACTGCAGTCTGGGTGTAGGAGGTTTACAATGCTGCATCTGCATGACACTTTCAAACACAAATGCTACAGTACATATGGACTGGTGATGGTTTTAGGTAAATTCCAAGTTTGTCACTTTTTACATACTGTCAAGAGCGGGCAGCACTTGTAGCTCCTTACATATGGCTGGAGTACTTAAGGACTAATAAGGAGCTCGTGTCTACCTGGTGACTGTTGTGGAGTATCTGACAGCTGAGATTCTAGAGCTGGCTGGAAATGCGACAACAAGAAGAGCAGGATCATCCCCCATCACTTGCAGCTGGCTGCATGTAACGACAAGGAGTTTAACAAGCTGCTGGGCAGAGTGACCATAGCTAAAGGGAGTGTGCTGCCATCCAGGAGGTGCTGCTTCCCAAGAAGACTGAGAAACCCGTCCACCAAGTAGTCCACCAATCCCACAGTTGTTGGTCTGATCCTCAGCTCCTCCAGTCACATGTCAAAGTGTCCTTGAGCAAGGCACTAAACCTCAACTTAGCTGATCCCAGTGAGTGTTGGCCAGCTGCATAGCAGCTCCCCCATTGGAATGTGTCTGTGTGTAAATGGTTTGCACTTTTCTACCTATTATCACTCAAAGTGCTTTACACTGCTTCTTATTCATCCAATCGCACTCAAGACCGTTTACCATTTTTGAAAGTGATCGGATCAGTTCTTAACCTCATGTTTGGAGTTCTACAGTAAAAGGGTCCACATTTATAGGGACATTAGATGACCTGACACCCTCACAATTATCGCAGATATTTGATTTATAAAAGAAGAAAAGTATGCAAAAGTATGTTCCGCATTAACCACAGTCACCGTGTCATTGAGCCACAGACTGTATACTGGCCATTAGGACAGCAAGCACACTTTAAGTCACTTTGTTAGTTACTGACATTATCTGGGAGGTATCCCAGAAAGCAGCATTGGTAAAAACTTGGGAGATATTTAGCCCTGGATTTAGGGAAACCATTATGCTACCCTTGAGCTTTCTATAGAGATTTTTTTAAAGTCTGAGTCTGTTACCGTGGTAACTTCATCATTGAACCTATCTTGCTAACAAACTTAACTTCAAAAAAGTTTCCTGTCTTGACTGCCATGACTTGACTGCCAACCCCAACTTAGTTGCTCCCGGTGAGTGTTGGCCAGCTGCATAGCAGCTCCCCCATCGGTGTGTGAGTGTGTGTGTGATTGTGAGTGTGAATGGGTGAATAAGAAGCAGTGTAAAGCGCTTTGAGTCCCAATAGGTAGAAAAGTGCTATATAAGTGCAGAACATTTACTTTAAATCCCTTAGTCATACATCGCATATCAGAGCACATTAAGTTTTATCAGGAAAAGAAGATACATTTTGAATAATTTTTTTATTTAGATTTATCTACTAACGTAAATAACGTTACTCATGATCAATTACATATTTGTAATCACTAGGGAACATTTGGTTTAGCTATAAAAAAAAATCTACTGGTCAGCCATACAGTCATTCATAAAAATATTCCCATATTTATCAAATTGATATGACTTAGATATGAACTTGCATCAATGCAAGCAATTACATGATAAATTAATATTATGTTATTATGTGTCTTACACATCTTTAGAGTGAATGAATAAGGAAGTGAAATTCATGCTGCATGTCTGCAGAAGCGAGGGAGGAGAGACAGAAACTCTGGATTGTTGAAGAAACGTTGGCAGCAGCTACTGATTCAGATTTTATGGCAAATAGACATTACACATCAAACAAATATTAATGAGCTAGAACGGTGATATCTCTGGATGTATCTTTAGCTCATAAGTAAAACTAGTGAGCTAACCTGTCCATCTATTACTCCAGTTAATCCATCCAGCTATTCATTATCTACACCCCTTAGAGAGTTTCAGCTGTCACTGTATCAAAAGCAGGGTTTGGATATATGGCAACCAAACTGTTCCAGGACTACTGTGCACGGAGCTAAACAGGCTTAAAGGCGAGTTCACCAATTTTCAACTTGATCTCCATGGCTTTAGTTTAAACTTCCCTCTGGCTTCCCTATATTAAAATATTTTTCTGCTTCAAGCTGAAAAACTCTTCCACATGACATCACCCAGAGGAGTTTTCCATCATTATGAGATCAGATGATGTCATCTGGGGAGCTCTGAAAAAGGAGGTTGACCATGATTACAAATGCCATAGTGTGAGCAACAAGGCGACATAGTCTGAACTGAATGTTCCACCAAGTGATGTCATCTGGAGGCGTTTTTTGGCTAGAAGAAGAGAGATATTTTGATATAGCGAAGTGATTAGGAAGTTTAATGGCATTTATGTACATGGACTACCCAAACTAGAACCAAAAGAAGCAAGTTTACCATTTACTATTTACCAAGTTCAAAATCAGTGAAGGGAACCTTTAATGCACAGCTCACAGGTCTCTCTTTAATTTTTGTCTTTGTCAAAGCTTTTGTCATAGTTTTTTGTCTACGTTTGTCTACGTTTGTCTACGTCTACGACTAAGCTGTGTAGTTCACTCAGCTTAACAACCCTGGTCGATGGTTTTGTTTAGAGGTGCGTAAAGGCCAGATTGTCACAACGCGTTCCTTGTGTTATGCACGCCTGTCATGAGGGGTCACTTAAGTTTTACCCCTTAAACCATGTGGCCAGAGGGCCAGCCACTGCTGTGCAGCCAAGCACTGTTAAATTCAAGTTTAAACTAAATTTTAGTGGAGATCAATCACAGGCACTGAGCCATGTCACATCACATTTTTAAAAACAACCAAAATCAGGTTTTTTAAAAGTCCTTGCTCAGACCTAAAAAGGCTATAATGGTAATGATCCACAGATCTGTTTGGCTGTGCTTAGAGCTGTGCCACTGCACACTGCACAGCAGAACAATCATGACAGCTGCTCTGGACAGGAATGCATCTACTATGTGATGGATCTGAAGAGGCAGCATACCTGCCTGTGTGTCTCCCCTTGCACCGTCTGGCCATTGAAGAGACGTCAAAACAAATCTGATTGCAGTCTGTAACCTTAGCTAAGCCTAATGGACTTATTTCAGGTAATTTATTCTCTCTGGTCTGCAAACCAGTTAAGCATGCTTGAAGAAATAGCTGACTTTAGGCACTGGTAAAGACTAGCGCTCAGTTTCTTTTCATGCTTGGCTTTTCAAACAGCATTCACCAGCTATCAAGTGACAAATGCTGTCTTCTGAAAAATATTTTTGGGCAGGTTTGCATTATTAAAAGAGAATCCCAAAGCTCAGACTGGTACTATTTTGCTCCTAAGTCAGGGTTCAAATACTAATAATGCCAGCATTAATCACCTGGAACACAGGAAGACAAATAGCTATGAATAGATGTACAACTACTAATTAGAAAAACAATCTAAAATTGGAAAGTCTAATGTTGCTAACAGCTCAGGTCAAAGTTAAACCTTGATGTTAAGTTGTAAGATACACCAGGAGAGATGTTCACAGCAGTCAACATACAAGTTATTTTATCCTTGGGAAGTTTCCTTGTAGCACACTGTGTTTCCTTTACCAGTTTATTAAAGTGAATCACTTCTCTGTGGTGTGTCATTTGGTAAAAGGCTGATCTATAGTTTTTTTAGGTAACATGACCATCCTCCAAAAAAATGCCTTCAGCACTTTTCCAGGCCACAATGAGCAAAGCTAATTTTGTAGACTAAATGTTTAATGTTGGAGAAAAGGGAGTAAAACACTTTTAGGATGAGCCAATTCTGTCAGCTAACAAACTGTAGGCTGTGACTTCAAATTGCATCGTCCTAATCTCTCCAAATGAAGGCAGATGAGAAAATGGTTCCAGAGTCTGAATAAACTAAAGCTGGGGGGGGGACACGCTCTGAAAAGATAACCAAACATCATTTCAAACAGCCCGTTGTCTGCCTTACACACTTTTACTGTCAGCATTCCCACATCTGTATTACAGCATGACAAACACGTCAAGTACCATGGGAAGAGAGTGAGCCGGGGAGCCATCTGCAGCTGTATGGAGGTTGGGACTTAGCAAAGCTATTCTATTCTCTACGCCTCGTTCTGTTTCTAATAAGTCATTAAGTACCAGTCCTGCAGGCTGCCTGAGCTGTTAAGCCCTTGTTCAAACATGATCCTTGCCATGTTGGTGATTTGCAGGACAATTGGTCCACTAGGGATGTGAAAAGGTCAGGCCGGGGTGCTTGTCCAGTCCCCCATGTTAAAGCTGATACACAAGCAGCTCTAATGTCCTCCAGACCATGCTACCGGCCACCTAGCTTGGACTGGGAACCTGTGCTGTTTCATTTTATCTCAGGAGACATACAAAACTTCCTCGTCTGGGTTGGGTTCAAGAGTGAATGGCAAATGTCAAAATAACTGCCAAAAGCTCTTTGCACTCATGAAGTCTGGACACTTTCTAAAGAATCAGGTCTGGACATTGTCTGGAGTTGTCAATTCATACATGTAGCACACAGTAGGACACTGCCCATGTGAAATTCCTTGATTTGTGAAGGGTTGTACCTGGTCAAAGCATGCAAGAGGCAAAACATAATACAAAAAGTATGTAGAGTGTTTTTAATGACAATAAACCTGTGGCACTGGTGGCCTGATGGAAACATCTCCAACATGCCCAGGAATAATTTGCTGGTCTATTCATGCATGGGGTCACTCGAACACTACCCAGACTTGGTACTAATGGTCAGGTCATCTGATACAGATATTTCCTTTCTATGGTATGGTCTAGAGTGGTTCAGGGGTGCAATGCATCTCTGAAAACAACTGAGGTCTTGCTTGGATGAAAACTGCTTGGATGAATCTCATGCAACATGACACAAAGCAAGTTGGGCTTTTTTACTTGGTCACGCATTTTTATATTATTTAAATATTTTTATTTTATATATCATTTTTTAACTCTCACTCTACTGTACATACTGTAGCTAACAATGACATGTTGATTCAGATTAAAATATCTCAATAACCATAACTGTTATTAGAATTTCCATCAAATGAACTTTGGTGATAACTTGGCATTTCCTAGCGTCATCATCACATCAAAACACACTTTTTTGTGCATAAACACTAATAGCCTTTTCCACTACATGGTAGCGCCTCAACTCAACTTGCATCACTTGCATATTTTAATTTACCACCAGGAGAAGTGGTTTTATTTGAAACCTCAATGAAGGTGATAACCAAAAGATACCAGGTACCAGATACTATCTACCACTTTTGCCAGATGAAAAACTGAGTGAAGTTGACCTGGTACAATGAAATAGAAAACTAATAAATACTATGGCGCTATCAGCGACCTGCAGAATGCTCACCCCGACGGATTGTTTATTATTGCCGGAGATTACAATCAATCAAATCTCAGGACTGTGCTCCCTATAAACTCCATCAGCATGTGGACTTTGCAACAAGGGGAGCGAACACGCTGGATCTTGTTTACACAAGTGAGGAAAACTGCAGAGTTAACCCACGGAAGTCTGCTGGACCAGACAACATTCCTGGCAGAGTGTTCAGGGAAATGTTCAGAACAGCTAGCGGACGTCTTTACAGACATCTGCAACATCTCCCTGAGGAGCAACGTTGTTCCTACGTGCCTCAAGACAACAACCATTGTTACTGTGCCAAAGACGTCTACTGTCTCCTGCCTCAATGACTATCGTGCCGTCGGGCTCACACCCATCGTGATGAAGTGCTTCGAGATGCTCGTCATGAGGCAAATTAAGGTTCCGAAGCATTCGGGCCGCCACATCCAGACTGTGCGAGTTTTTTTCCCGCAAACCATCAGGCTGCTCAATACTCAGGACTGAAATGGAACTCACACACACTCGTACAACCTAAACTTAACACACACTCATCACTCATTACTTATCTCAATTAATTCCACCATCATTTATTTATTTATTATTATTATTCTCTGCACTACACTGTTTATGTTGGGTTCTAACAGACACAACAGTGCTGATTACACCTGGAAATACAGTTCAACAACAGTGAATTAACAAAACGAGTCGACTTTTGTCTTTTACTTGCACTAGGGGAGCCCGGCGGGGTCTTAGTGACTTAACACTTCACCCAAACTCTGTGTACTGTGTACCACTGTGTACTGTGTACCACTGTGTATAGTAGAAATGACAATAAAAGCCACTTGACTTGACTTGACTAAATTTCTTGGGGTTCCAAGCGATACCGAAATGTGATGTGCGGCATGTTATGCAGCATCTTAATGATGACCAGCTACATTTACAGGGTACTATGTTTGCAGTGGACAATGAAGTACTTGGTAACAACAGCGAAAAGAGTTGAGCTGGTAACATACAGGGAAGAGCCACTTACTATCATTCCCAATAAAAGTTACTGTAATTTGAGTTATGAATGGTTAAAATTGTTTAAAGTTTAAATCTTGAACCAGTCAAAAAGTTTGAAATAGTTACCACACCCACACAGCTATTCCAATGAGCAGACAGGCTTTGTTGTGAGGTGTGGTTAACGATCCAAGTTAACCATAAGTCCTCTACATTTCTGACGAAGCTCAAGTGTGAAGAGCAGTACTGCTCAAGACATATGTCTTCATCATGCTGTTTCCTTGCTGTGACCAACCCCTAATTTACTGAACACACCCAGCTCTCTACTAAAATCTTGCAGTTCCTCTTTTTTTCCTGGGATTTGCTTTTTAAATTTTGAATCTTTGCTGCCGTGTTCATTCTTAATTTTTCTGTGGCTGTTCTTCTGTTGCTGCAAAGAGTATCTGGTGTATGTGTTAGAAGATGCAGATATTTAGTCATTGGCTCATATGTATCCATGGATGTTGGGAGCTTGGTGAGATGTGGTTACAAAGGTCAGTCTGATGTTCAGGCACCAGTTTTAATTTTTCCTGTTCCCAGCTCTGTGCTTATTGTGCAACATCTCTCTGACCTAAGGATACCAGCTGTTGGCTGACACACAGCATAGCTCAGTGTGTGTTTGTGTGTACGTATGTTGTGCTGTTGCTTCGCCATTGCCCTGAAGAGACTCTGTGTGTGGCCTTTTTGTTTTGTTTCTCATTCTTGACTGAGCAAGCCATGGAGGAGCAAGTCCAGATCTGTTTACCAGAGGTAAAAATGATTGAATGATTGTGATTTATTTGCTCAGTTCTTGTAAAGGAATGGCAGCTGAGCTTCATCAGGCTTTTAATCAGTAAAACGTATAAAATATAAGAAATCTACATAACAGATTTACATTATGGACAATCAATTATAATTAATTATAATTAATTACATTAATATTGTAAATGTCATCGAACTCTTTGAAACTGTTTCTATAGAACTACTGTAAATAGCAAATGCGATTATGTTTTTGTAGGGATCAAAATGCACTGGCTGGATTATGTTTTGATCGGGGCAGGAGAAATTACCATGTAAATGTTTTCGATTAATGTGAATGATTTTAGCACTTTGACAAAAAGGGCTTGGGAAATGAATGCAGGCCACATCATCCAAAACAGACAGCTACTCTGTCCTCTGCTAGTGGTAAGAGGTGGACCTATCTCAGTAGCTGGCACAATGTAAAGGTGTATGTCCTATATTTTTTATTAATTTTGCAAAAAGAGAGACCTGATGCAGGGGGAACCCGATCCAGGTTGTAAACTTCACAGAGCGTCACTCAAAACACATTTTTGAGGGAGAGCTGAGCAGACTGATTCCTAGTCTCACGTTAGCACTAGCTTAAGTTGCACATTGTGGCTCTAAGATTTTATAAAGATTGCAATTTTGTTTAAAGGTTAATAAAGTAAATGGTCTGCACTTATGTAGCACTTTTCTAAATAATTGGTACCTGAAGCGCTTTAAAATGCTTTTTATTCACTTACTCAAACACTTTTACCGGGAGGAACTAAGTTTGGGTTTAATGTCTTGCTCAAGGACACTTTAACAAGTGGCAGGAGGAGCCAGGATTCAAACCAACAATCATGGGATCAGTGAAAGATTGCTCTACATCCTGAGCCACAGTCGATTATAAAGATGTAAATGTTTGTGTTAAGCCAGACCACAATCTTTTTTAACCTTAAACATGAGCTGTAAATGTCTGAACACAACCAATAAAAAGAAACTAGTAATGTTTGTCAAATCCGATTGTTGTACTGCATGATTGAACATTTTGGCACAAAGAAATACACTGCAGACAAGTAAATTCTGTGTAGTTCAAGAAAGAAAAACAAACATTTAGATAGATTTGAATGTAACCTTTCCTGTAAAAACAGGAATGGGTGTTGGTGATCGCTTGTCTAGGCAGCTCATTAATGCTTCGGTCCAGCTGCTGATTGGTCAGCAGAATGGTTTCCCTGCTTTTTCCTAGACATTGTTAGTCTGTTCATGAGCAAAGCTATGTGACTGAATATTCACAGAGAATTATTAAATAAAAATAAGTCTGATTTTCATAGCAGTTGGGCAAAGGTTACAAAGTTCTTTACAAAATAACACAAATGAACCAGAATCTGCAATACAGTGCATCCATGAAGTATTCACACAACACCCCATAATGTCAACATAAAATAAATTTGTATTTATAACATTTGCCTAATACTTTGTTAAAGGGCCTTTAGCAACAATTACAATGACTAAGTGTAAATGTAAAGTATTTTTGAGTATGATGCTACAAGCATATCACACCTATTTTTGGACAGTTTCTCCCATTCTTCTTTGCAGTACCTCTCAAGCTTCATCAGGTGGGATGGGGAGTGTCGTTCGGGGTCAAGTCTGGGCTCTGGTTGGGTCACTAAAGGACATAGAATCAGAGTTGTCCCGTAGCCACTCCTTGGTTATCTTAGCTGTGTGCTTAGGGTCTTTGTCCTGTTCTTGTCCAGGTTTTCATCAAGGATGTCTCTGTATGTTCCTGCATTCATCTTTCCCTCAATCCTGACTTGTCTCCCAGTTCCTGCCACTGAAAACATCCCCACAGCATGATGCTGCCACCACCATGCTTTACTGTAGAGATAGTATTGGCCAGTTGGTGAGCGGTGCCTGGTTTTCTCCAGACATGACACTTGGCAGTCAGGCCAAAGAGTTCGATCTTTGTTTCATCAGACCAGAGAATTTTGTTTCCCATGACCTGAGTGTCCTTCAGGTGGCTTGTCATGTGCCTTTTACTGAGGAGTGGTTTCCATCTGGCCACTCTTCCATACAGGCCTGATTGTTGGAGTGCTGCAGAGATGGTTGTTCTTCTGGAAGGTTCTCCTCTCTCCACAGAGAAATGCTGGAGCTCTATCAGAGTGACCATTGGGATCTTGGTCACTGACTAAGGCCCTTCTCTCTCGATCACTCAGTTTGGCCGGCCTGCTTTAGGAAGAGTCCTGGTGGTTTTAAACTTGGAGGCCACTGTGCTCATTGGGATCAGAATTTCTTCTGTACCCTTCCCCAGATCTGCGTCTTGATACAATTCTGTCTCGTAGGACAATTCCTTGGACTTCATGGCTTGGTTTGTGCTTCATTATACACTGTGCAACTGTGGGACCTTATATAGACAAGTCTATGTTTTTTAAAATCTTGTCCAATCAACTAAATTTCCCACAGGTGGACTCCAATCAAGTTGTAGAAACATCTCAAGGGTGATCAGTGGAAACAGGATGCACCAGAGCTCAATTTTGAGTGCCATGGTAAAGATTTCAAATAAATTTGTCATTATGCGGTATTGCTTGTAGAATTTTGATGAAAATGATGAATGTTGGAATAAGGCAGTAACATAACAAAATGTGGAAAAATGTAAGTGCTGGGAATACTTTCTGAATGCACTGTATACAATATGCAAGACAGTAAAAATAAATACAAAACAAAAATTGTAAAATCTTTTAAAATGCTTTGTTAAAACAATGTATATAATAATGGTCATGATTGGTCCAGTTCAGTCTGACTCTAGGGCTTGACCGAAGTGATTCTTGTTATTTAACCTTATAATATTGCAAAGAATATTTATCATTTTAGATTTTCTTTTGCCAGGGAGTGCATTCTGTCTAGCAGTAACCTTGTAGCGAGGGCTTTTGTGTATTACTACAGTATATGCTAAATAACACTTATCAAAGTCTGCAGCAACACAGTAATTTAAATCATTTTATCAAAATAGTGAAAACTTCAAAAGTGTGAAATTGCTGGCGTTGAAATAAAACATGCTTATATGAAATATTTAACACCAGTGTAAGGAGAGTGCATCATGTGACAAGTAGCATATATTAAGCAGATTTGAATGCATGTACCAGACTGTGATAGTGAGAAATATGAAGAGAGAAAATATTCAAAGCTGTGTTTGCAAGTGATGCAGAGTGAATAGCTAAAGGAAAACATTCAGGTCTTCTCTTTTCCACCACAGGTGTCCATGCCTCTTCAGAGGAGGTTGCTGTGTGGAAACTAAATTCACTCTTTACATGTTTTATGGATTGCCATAACCCTTACACTGATACTATTTTGACAGTGTATGTATGTTGTTTCACTGCTGTGCAGCAGGAACACAGCCTCTGTTACTGCAGCCTTGTATGCCTCCACAGCAGCTTACAGTGTAAAATGGATCTAGAGGGGTCACGGATGAGACTGTTCTTGGAGTTCCGGATGTCTCCAACGTTAATACATTTGGGCACATCCCTATCAATGCAGACCTCCTGTCTTCTTTCCTCGCCCATGAATGTTGAGTAAGGGATTATGGGTTCATTTAGCTGTCGGTTGACACTGCACAGCTGTGGACACCCTTCGACTAGAGGGGCCTCCAAAACAGCCCTGCTGCACAGGGTCTGCATGCTAAAGCTGAGGCTGGGATTCAGGAGGCAGCCCTTTCTCCATGACAGTCCCTGCCCTGGCACTTGACATGGTGTCAAGCCCAGGTGCTGTGGTGGCTCAGCGCCTCTCAGCACTCCAGACAGGCTAGATCCAGGCTCTGACAGGTTGGCTCTGTGGGGAGAAGCTGAGTCCAGACGTTGCTCTGACCCCACTGCCCTCCTGTATGTTGTTTACCTTCAGGTGTTGGCACCTGCTCAAAGGAACAACAATAACGAAGAAAAAAAAGAAGAAAAAAAAATCAGGGCTGTCTGCTTTCACCTTTCCCAAAGAGAGATCAGAAATTGACAATGCTGGAGCTCAAAACACCTCAGCCAGACCTTGTAGGCCCTGTGGGGCTGCCAAGAACTGACTGGAGCTTGACCATGGTTTAAGCAGGTTCTGCAGGCCAAATGGACCTGGATTGATCTTTTACCTTGACAAGAAAAGGAAGAGTTTAATTAGAAGTTGTTTTGCTTTTTATTGCAGCTCTTAGAGAAACACTTTTAAAACACTTGTATAAAACCTGTGTTTGAATTAATGCCATTTTCAAGTGTATAATGAATGCCTCTCGGGTCATACAGTATTTAAATGTACTTGAACCCCAAGCAAACCTTCAATTACCTTAGGAATAAAAAGAGAAGAGAAGGAAATCAGCTATGTTGGTTATCTCTATGTGAGCTCACGCTGAATAAATGCTTGTGCGAGCAGTACCAAGCTCCCACCTCACCTTGGTGTGTGAATGGGTGTTTTCATTAGTTGATTTCATATCATTTCCTGCATTTTGCCCAACAATGTGACTTCCAAATGAAAATTTGAAATTACAATGAAGACTTAAATACATTTGCCCTTTCAAATTGAAGGTTAAAATGACTGGATGCCAATTACATCACATATACCTTCTTGCTGATGGTTTCCTGCATGCTGCTCTATTCTTGGTGAGCATTAGTGCATGAGTAATTATGGAGAGTTATTCAACAGGAACATAATTATGCAAAGTCTTTTAAATGGCAGACAAATCTGTCACATTATGGTCTTTGTTTTGCAAATGTGGTTGATGATTCTGTTATCTGTCTCCTACTCTGCAACACCTGTTTTGTGTATTTAAAATACACTTTGACATGGGAATTTGACTGTGGAAATCAACACAATCGTAAATGTTATTCAACTTCAGAAAATACCCAGCAAATAGCTGTCCACAAGTGATTTTTATTTCATTGATTCGTGTTCAGTTTTAATTGTAACTTTTTCAGAGAATATTAACAGTTTTTATTTTTTGTATGAGTGTTGAACTGTTTAATTTAATGTATATTTGGTAGATTCTATAAATGAAAGAAGTGGAAAGGACATATGTGAATATATTCATTTTATTGTCAACATGGCATAGTAACAAGCATTACTGATTGTGTTAGGCCAAAGTGAAGTCAAGTCAAGTCAAGTGGCTTTTATTGTCATTTCTACTATACACAGTGGTACACAGTACACAGTGGAAACGAGATAACGTTCCTCCAGAACCAAGGTGCTACAAAACAACACAAGCTAAGTAAAGTTTCCCCAGATACTGAAGAATAAAATATTTTAATTAAACACCCATCCATGCTAACCACATGGCTCTAGAGATGGTTGGGACAGCTGTTTTCTCTAGACTAAAACACCTTACAAACCTTCGGATGGATTGCCATGAAATTTAACCACTCCACCACTGTGCAGTCCACACATTCTGCATGCATACAATAAACACATTTACTAAAATTACAGAACACCTGTAATAGTCTAATTGCAATTCCCACCAGCCTACTTTGTTTTGTGACTGTCCTGTAAAATGTGAGGCCATACATTTTTTAGGCCAACAGGTTAAGTTATGTGGTAATTTTGGAACAGGCAAAGGTCAGTGATGTAGAATTAAAGACCGTAGTTCGTTGAAGGAGGTTGATATGGATGGTTGGGTCACAAATCCCAGTACTTTCCCACAAGAGACTAACATTCAAGTCAAGTGTGAAATGACCAACACATGTCCCACATGTCCACCATGATGTCAGTGGTCCTGTATGTTTTTAACCCATAACCACGATCATAACCCAAAACCTCACTATGTAGTTTCTTTGCCTAAATGTACCCAAAACATGATGTGAGCAGTATTTCAAGAGACACTCCCATGGGTCATGTGAGAAGGCAGTGAAAAATGACCTTAATGGGTGTTTAAGTTGGATGACTCATACTAAATCATACTAATTAGTACTGATTAGTACATACTAATTAATCTTTCAGCAAACTAAGATGGTGACACTTTATCCCTCCTTAGCATCAGCATATTACAATTTAAAAGTTAGCATTTACCTAAAAGATAAGATTAGGTTAGATTAGGTTTCCAGTTAGATATCTAGAGCCCTAACCATCACAAAATTTTAAATGTTAATTTGCAAGCACTTTCAGTCAGAACATTTTCCAACTACGTAGCTACATTAGGTCAACATTATTTATATTTACCTCATGAACAATGTTTAATTATGTACTGAAAATGGTGTTTCTTTGGAAGTGTATTTGGCTGTAGCATGAAATAATTTTGAAGGTAGCAGTTTTCAACTCTATATTGATTAGAATGTGTTTTAAAATTGTCTGCAGTGTAGAAGAATTCTATGTAAAGGTTGATGAATAAGACTATAGACCCCAAAGGAAATAAGTCATAATTACATTCCACAAGTACACTTATTTAGTAGTAGAGGCAATTTGGAGGTTTGCACTCTGAACTAAAGAAACCTGTCTACACTAGTGTCAGAATCCTAAACAAATGAGAGTAAAAGTGAGCAAACAGAGACATAGTTGCATTTGGATTATTGCTTCAACTGTAGTGTAAGTAAAAAGTATAACCCTACTGTATGTCTGCTAATACATATATCTCCCCATGAGGTCAAAGTCAATCACCCATTACCAGGTTTAAAAGAGCCTCTACTTTCCTTCACCATTCACTTGTGGACAGAAAATAGCTTAAAATTTGTATTCACTGGTTTCTCACAAAGAAATAATCGGTAAAGTATGTGTCAAAGCAACCTACTCACTATCACACACTCCCACGCAGAACAAGACCCATGCTGTTCGCCAAAGCATTGGACTTCCTGACTCACAAAGAGACGGCAAAAAGAGAAAAATCCCATCTTGAGGGAAAACCTAAGCAGATGCATGGAACAGGAAAATCCCCTTCGATAAGCCGTTATGGTGTGAAAACATCTTTCTGGTTATGAACTGACAACAGACTGCTTTTATTAAACACAGGTTTCATCTGTGACCAAACTCCAGATAGAAATTGGAAAATATCATGCCTCTAAAGGTTCATCTACAGAATCCCCAAACCTTACCTTGCAAATTTAGCAACTCCAACTTTCCTACCTCTGATGTCTTTGTGCCCCTAACCAAAATTAAACTGCTATGTTTGCGGTTGTAACCCACTGTTTTCGGATTTTTAGAGCTAAAATGTAGTGTTACACCAGTAACCCCTTTGGGGGCATTGTGAGTGATAGTTGGTGTCTTTTCTGTGTCCGGTGCCAAAAGTGGTACAATTACAACAGATACCTGCCTCCCTATTTAGGGATGCAATTTTGAGGTGCAAAGTTTGAGGACTTCTTGAAAAAGACAAAGAGCTTCAGGAGCGTGTCTCAAAGTCGATATGAATTGACACATTTAAAGGTATTTGGGTGGGGGCAAGTTTCTAGCTGCCTGTCTACAGTTGTGCTTCAGGGATCAGTTCTCTCCCCTCTTCTATTCTAGATCTATTCTACACCTCTGGATTCTATCATCTGCTCACATAGATTTCCCTATGATGTGATATGCTGATGACGCACAGCTCTTCCTGTGCATTCATCCAGTTGACTCCACTGTATCATCACAACCAGGTAGACCTTATGTACACCACTACGTCAGCATCACCTTAGGATCTTCAGTGACTGTCCCTGCAAAATCTGAAATCCAAAAGTGATCACTGATGACCAACTGAGTTTTACTGACCACGTCTCCTCAGTTTCCTGGGCATGACGATTTGCCCTGGGTTACATCCATATATTATAGTGGCACTATTTAATTTTTTGTGGGAAAGTGTTTCTATATTTTGCGTGATTTTGAAGGTTTTGACGGGTGAATTTAAGTCTTTTCTTTTGTCTAAAATGTGTGGCTAACTGTTACTTTAATTTACAGTAACCTGTAGCTCGTTACTGTGTCAGTAACAAGCTAGGAGCTGCTTGCATTGTGCATGGACTATGAGGACATCGCTGGACATTGTTTGTTTTGGAATTTGCCTGTGGATTTATGTTTCAATGCCAACATTACTTATCAAGCTTTTTTATACAAGATGAACTGACTTGCTTGAGCTGCAACATAACACATGCTACAGAGACTGATGTTTAAGATGTACTGTACCATACACATTCTTTTTTGTGGGCCCACTATATGTTGTTTATTCTTATGCAAAAGTTGGTTAATACATTAATCACACAAAATGTTGTTATATTTTTGGTGGCTTGTTTGTGTTTGTCAGGAAGCATTAGTTAGTACATGTTCTGGATCAATTTTTAATATTTCTCTAGGAAATGTTTGTATTGGGGCACAGTAAGACTTGAATCATGCACCCTAGACTTGTTGTTTATGTTTACTTGTATTTCTTTTGCATTATAGGATTTATTTTTTTTTTCTTTTAATCAGGTATGCTAAATATCAAAGGGTTGCAAAACATCCTAAAGTTTGGACCTTTCTGAATATCAAGTATTACAGTGCTTTAGTGACAGGGCTACCATCATGCACAATGAAACAATTAAAGATGTTGTTTAAAAAACTAAAGTATTTAGTTTTTTTTTTTTATTGATCTAATGATGAATTTTGAATAATTGGCAAAAAAAAAAAAAAAAAACGTATGACACGATTTTCTAACTTAGGATCTAAAGTTAGCAACATTTGAAATTACAATCGCTGACTTCTCTGCTATGTATAACTGTAACCAATCAGCTTTCTCCTGCAGTGCATGTGCATAACAAAAGGCTGCAGACAGTAGTAGAAGTAACTGAGTGAAAGGCTACATGGAAGGAAAGGCCATTACGGAGAGATGCTGCCCTAATTTAAAATCAAAGTTAGACTGAAAAGGAAACTAATACAAAGCTCCTTATACAAGTCTAAATATCCCACTGTTCACCCTGATTTCTTTTATTCAGACAGTCTCTGCTGTGTATCATCTGTCATAATGTCTTTTCCCTGCACCCCTGCACTACCTTCTCCATTCAGACAGAGTCATGAACATAGCAAAGAAAAAAAAAGAGAGAGAGAAAGCAGCATTCTCTGCCATTAGAGTTAAAATCTATTACTTAGCCATACTTCCTAAATAGGTCCAAGGTGGAGGAGAAATCTGATTTCCAGTATCCAGGTTTCTTAAGGGCAAGTAAAGTCTGTTCCTAAACCTACTTTAGTTCTCACAGCCTATGACTCTAGTGTAAATTTCAGTGAATTTGTGTCAGCTGCAAAATAAACCCACCACTACCTTTGCAAAGGCTGAAACAGAAGCTCACAGCACAAAATTACACATTTTGTTGCAAAATGTTCTCAAACTAACCAAACATTAAAAACATTCAAGAAAAGCAATTTTTTTCCGTTAAACAACACAACTTGTAGTCAAACCCGTACAAAGTCACACACAGTAGACAACAAAATAGAAAAAAACTGTAATTTGTCATATAAAATGCTATGAACCAAACCAAATTAAATATAACTACATAACTATAAAAGACAACAGACAGTTGTATGGAACAATTAACAGTATGTAAATTAATTGTTACGCAACAAGAATGTCAACTAAAAGAGCAGGTGCTAATGCTGCAGAGCTAATCAGAGTTAAAACAGCTGCAGACTCCACAAATGTTAGTCTCTAACTACAACTTCCAGATGCTGTAGCTAACATCACAACAACAAACATGCAGGTTTTGGAAACTACTTTCTGCCAGAGCGCAGTTGATTTATAGTAAAAATGTAAAACATGAAGCAGCAGGTCCCCTCTTCTACTATAATAATTGTAGACTCTGACAATACTCGTGCTCATTAACAATCAATAAAACAGTTGAACATGCTTTAATTGCCATTTCACGTTATTCTTACATTGAGAAGAAGATATTTTTTATTTTCTAAAAGTGAGAATGTTTCTAATGCAAAACATGCTTGACAAAAAAAAAGAAACAAAACAAGGCTTTTTTCACTTCGTTAAAATTCCTTTTTGCAGTGCACTTTTGTTGGCTTCAAATTGTTTTGCAAAGGAGCTTTTAGGTGCAATTTGTAATCGCCCAGAATAAGTTAAAACCCATTATACCACATCAATTCATCAGCGACACAGTCAGCTGCACTGCACCTCAGTAAAATAAACTCTCCACTGGTTCAAACACAAATTAAACATGTCCCAATCCGGCTTTAACAAACTGCACAGTGACTGGGGGGAATCCTAAGCACAATAGCTTTAACTTAAAGACAGAACTGCAGTACCCACAGTCACCTCACCCTGCATTTTCTCTAATATGTCCAGACAAACTCAGGATTCAATATACTTATTTGCCTATTTAGTTTGAGACACCAGTGTTGTTAAGGCAAAGCAGTGATTTATTTAGCCAATTAAACATGGGGATAATTAGATGGAGGCGATAAAGAGGCAGGCATGGAATATGTCCAGTATGCAGAGGTTAATGACAATCCTCTTTGAGATAACTGCCATGTGACCAATGGGAGTTCAGGCTGGGGTGTCTGATCCAGCAGACATTGCTGGGGTCTCTGAAGTGCACAAAAGAGCAGTGGGGAAGCCCCTGGCTGATTTATTGTAACTCCCAAGTGTCTCCCTTATTACTGTAATGTCTTCTCCACTCTACAATACACCCTTCTACTCATTTGATCACGTTTATTGCAACCTGATTAGTGCTGAGGTTTTTTCTTCTTGCATAAAATTATGAATAATGGAACATGAAAACATAATTATTTTCTTTGTGCACATGATGAGTGTGGATTAATATAATGAAGAAAATGAGACCTCCACGATTGTACATTGGGCTAACAACCATCACTTGTCCTATTGTTAGAGAGTTAATTTCATTATTGACAGACGTGTATAATGAAATAATTATTGCCTAATCACACACATTAAGTGCTACTTTTCCCGCATTTATTCATTGGGAATTTTAAGCAGTTATGTGTAAATAAACCCTGATGGTGGAGTTGTTAGTGCTGCTGCCTCACAGCTTGAAGGTCCCCCATTGAATCTACCTGCCATCTGCAGCCTTTCTGTGTGGAGTCTGCATGTTTCCCTCTGCTTGCAGGGTTTCCCGTGTTTTTTTTGCCACAGTCCAAGACATGCATGTTTGGTTAACTGATGATTTGTGCTTCTCCTTCTCTGTCTCCCTCTCGCTGTCCCTTTCTGCAGGTGTCCCCAGCTTTGAAGCTGTGTGTCTTCCAGA
This sequence comes from Channa maculata, assembly GCA_020496755.1. Taxonomy (NCBI): domain Eukaryota; kingdom Metazoa; phylum Chordata; class Actinopteri; order Anabantiformes; family Channidae; genus Channa; species Channa maculata. The sequence goes on along the minus strand of CM035616.1, from coordinate 21,182,921 downwards.
TTCAAGATTCAAGATTCAAAGATTCAAAGTGTTTATTGTCATATGCACAGATAGAACGCATGTTTCCCTGTACAATGAAATTCTTACTTTGCCCTCCACTCTGAATGTCACACAGTAAGTAAGATGAGAATTTACAAAAAATAGAAATAAAATAAAATACAAATAAAATAAAAAGTAAAAAAAAGTTTAAAAAAAAAAAAAAAAAGTGTGCAGGTACTGGAAGACACACAGTGTGCAGCTACTGGCTACTACCAACCTGTTGCTCTGTTCTTTTCTCTCTTCATTTTCCACTAATCCCAAGGCAAATGATCACCCATCCGGAGCCTGGTTCTGCTGGAGGTTTTTATGTTAAAAGGCAGTTTTTCCTCTCCACTGTTGCCTAGGGCTTGCTCAAGGGGGATTTGTTGGGTTTTCTTTACATACATATCTGTTTAGTCTTGACTTTATTATTGGAAGCACCTTGAGATGATTTTGTTGTGAATTTGTGTTATATAACTTAAGTGCTATTGTATTGAATTAAAAATTACTCTAAATTGTCTGTAGGTGTAATCTGTCTGTGTATGTCTCTCTGTGATGAGAATGGGAGGTAGAGCCTTTAGCTATCAAGCTCCTCTCCTGTGGAACCAGCTCCCAGTTCAGATTCTGGAAGCAGACACCCTCTCTACTTTTAAGTCTAAGCTTAAAACCTTCCTCTTTAATAAAGCATATAGTTAGTTATAGTTATGCTGCCATAGGCTTAGACTGCTGGGGGACCCACCCCCCAATGCACTGAGCTCCTTTCCTCCTCTTGACCATCTCTCCTCTCCTCTCACCACGCAATTGTCACCACTGTATGACATTAACTCTGTGTGTTCTCTCCAGTAGTTGTCTTTGTCCTTCTCTGTCCCCCTATCTCTGTCCCTTTCTGCAGGTGTCCCCGGCTTTGAAGCTGTGTGTCTTCCAGCGTACAGCTACTGCTCCTACCAACCTGCCCGATGTTTTGTTGTTGCTTTTTGTTGCTCTGTTCTTTTCTCTCTTCACTTTCCACTCACCCCAACCGGTCAAGGCAGATGGCCGCCCACCCTGAGCCTGGTTCTGCTGGAGGTTTCTTCCATTAAAGGGAGTGTTTCTTCTCCACTGTTGCCTATGGCTTGCTCCAGGGGGAATTGTTGGGTTCTCTCTATGCATGTTTATAATTTTTACTTTATTCTGTAAAGTGCCCTGAGATGACTTTTTGTGAATTGGTGCTATATAAATAAAGTTGAATTCAATTGATGACCCTGAGAGAGAATGGGGACCTGTCCAGGGTGAACCCTGCCTCTCGCCCAATGACAGCTGGAATAGGCTCCATTCGGGTAATCAAAGTCATTGTAATATTACTGCTAAAAAAATACCAAATTGCTAAATTAGCATCACATATAATGATAAGTATGGTATTATAATCAGAATTATAAGCTAATTATAGCCTTTAATATAATAATTAGTAATTTATTATGTAAGTTGACAACTTGGCATCTTTCTTCTCAATGGTACATGTCAGCTAGAAGCAAGGTATCTCTGATTGGAATTCATACACACAGTTTTGTCTTAGTTAAATTTGTTTTGACATAATTCCATAGGTTTTGATTCATTTTAAACATGCTATATATTCTACTGAATTATTGCTGTATTACAAATATTGTTAAATGTGTGTCTATTTTGGTATGTGTTGTATATATTAACATTCAAAAGGCAGTTGGAAAAATGAATGGGCTATTATCAGTTCTTGAAAGCCCAGCTCAGTAGGTGAACAACTGTAGGTTGAGAAGGTTCTTATCATTCTTATCATTCTTATCATTCTATAAAACAGTTAAATTGTCTGCGGAGCTTTAGTAGGTTCTTGTCGTGCTATGGTGCGTCCACCCTGAAAAAACAAGGGTTTTCAGTCTAACTCAGGGCCAAGAGAGGGAGACAGACTTCCTGTAGCTAAGGATTAGACTTCCACAACATTGATCTTTCTTCTTTACAGAGCTGCTTTAGCTCAGACATATTGGAACATTTGGAGAGCCACAGTATGTTGATAGGGTTAAGGTATGGGCTCTGAGTGGGCCACTCCAGAAGGTGGATTTGTTTTTTTGAAGCCATTCTCAAGTTGCATTACTTTGATGTTTAGGCTCATTGTCTTGCTGCATCACCCATCATGTGCTGAGCCTCAGCTGGTGGACAACCACTCTGACATTATCCTTCAGGACACTTTAAATTAACTTCTCTGTACATATGGTAAATGGTAAATGCTCTGCACTTATATAGCACTTTTCTACCTATTGGCACTCAAAGCGCTTTACACTGCTTTTTATTCACCCATTCACACTCACAACCTCACACACACTCATACACCGATGGGGGAGCTGCTATGCAGCTGGCCAACACTCACCAGGAGCAACTAAGTTGGGGTTCAGTGTCTTGCCAAGGACACTTCGACACGTGACCAGAGGAACCAGGGATTAAGCCAATAACTGCGAGATTGGTGGAAACTGCTCTACCTTCCTGCACCACAGTCGCCCCAATGGTAAAGCTCTTTAGGCCCTGAAAGAGCAAATCCCAAACTTATGATACTCCCCATATTTTAACAGTGGAATGAGATTTTATTCACAACAAGACTAACAACTATAATTACAGTAGCTGTTGTTATAGTAGTAGTCGTAGTAGTAGTAGTGGTGTCTTTACCAACACAACATAAAATCCTATTCAAAGATTGAATCATGTCAACTGGACTTCTTTTTCTTGGTTAGATACATTTCGCCACTTATCCAAGCAGCTTCTTCAGTGTGAATAAATATCTGGGGAACCCAGTTAGGCTCCTTAAGGTTGGAGGTGGGAACAGGGTGGAGTCATGAAGATGTAATGATTACGCCTCTAACTTCCTTAACCCCTAAGATGGGGGTCATTAGGTGTGGCCCTCTTGGTGGATATGTGAAGTGGTCTTAATCTTCCTGGGGATGGTTGAAAGGGCAGCATGAACATTGTCATCCTCAAATGAGTGTCCTTTTTCCTTTAGGTTTAGGTACACTGCTGATTCTGGTTCTCAGGTGTTGCGTCTCCTGTGCTGAGCCATCCTCTTGTGTAGAGGCTGTTTGGTTTCTCCAATGTAGAACTCTGAGCACTATTCACTGCAATAGACTGCATGTCTTGGTGTGTCTATCGTCCTTATGTTAGATCTGGATGACTTTTTGTTTAAGTCCCAACATTCACTGCGCAGTCCTGGAACGCCAGTCTGTTGTCATTGGTGTCCTTCCTGGTAAACCTGATGTCGATGTCAACTGCATTTATTTGGTCTGTGAAAGTCTCTACCTCCTGGATCTTTATCTTTACCCAGGTGCAATCTACATATCTGAACCAGTAGGTTAGGGCTGTCCCTGGGAAGGAGTTGAGTGCCTTCTTCTCACTGGAGACACTGGAGAACCAATGGTGCCGCCATGTTTCTTCCTGTAGAAGTCACCTCTGTAGGTGATCAGACAAAGTCCAGGAGGGATCAGATGTGATCTGTGTTGAGGCTTCTGCTGTGCAGGGTGTGGTTAACTTCTAGTGTTTTCCTAACGACTGTCAGGGCATCAGTGGTGGGGATGCTGCTGAAGAGAGAAGTGACATCAAAGGATACCATGGTTTCATCGGTATCCATTTTCAGCGCTCTGCCCCTTGCTGCAAAATGGCAGAATTTTGTATGTGATGATCAGTGTGTCCAACTAATGATAGGATGGTGGCCAAATATTTCGCAATGTTGTAAGTTACTGAGTTAATACTGCTGACAATGTGTCTGGGGGTGGGGGTCCTTCCTTGTGTATCTTGGGAAGTCCATACATACAACGAGTGACTTCTCCTGGATAGAGGCGGTGGTAGGTCACCATGGCGTGGTCTCTTTCCAGCAGTTTTAAGCAGTTTATAACTTTTTTCTTGTAGTTGCTGGTGGGATCTCTTCTCAGCTTTTCATGTGTGTGATGGTCGTCTAAGAGTGTGGTGACTTTATTGTGGTAATTTCACCGGAGTTGTTCTACCTCGGCAACTTGCAGATTGTTGTTCCGGATGGCGGGTTCTGTAGCTGTAATAAAATCTACAACTGGAACCTGTTTGGGGGTAAATGCAAAGTTTAGGCCTCTGGACAAGACCTCCCTCTCTGGCAGGGTGACTTCCCTGTTTGAAAGGTTCTTTACCTTCTTGTTCATTGTGTTCCCTGTTGTTGCTCTGTCACCTTTCCTACTTGTGGTGCCCCACTGTTTGCGGGACAGAAGAATGTCAAACCTCTTGATTTGTCTCTCTTTCCCTTTGTGCTGTTGGGCATGTTGTGCATTATGGACAAATTGTGTGACTCTGTCCATGACTAAGTCCGGTTGGATTGTAGATAGTTTCTGGTAAAGGTTTTCCAATTTCTGTTTTAAAGTGTTGATGGTGAAGTGGGTCTGCCTTATACTTTTAACTGAGGAGATGTTCCTGAGCTTTCATGAGGATCATGCTCTTTGGCTTTTGATGGTGGATTGCAGATATAATCAGTAAAGAAGCTCCAACATCCAGGACGTCTTTTAGGTTTTTATAATCTTGCAAAAGCAGATTTTCAAGTCTCCATCCTATGCAGTTCTAAACTTCATACATCACACATTAGTTTTATAACCTTCTGTTGCTGGGCAGAACATTCTCCACCCTCAAGCTACTGCTCCCAACTCTTTTCTCCTTTTATGGAAACCTTTTCCCTTTTCAGCACTTTGATAAGCACCTGTGAGCATGGAATGACTCTGGGTCACTACAGTGTGTGATGGTCTGCTGTTAGACAATAACTGACCTTGGAGCAGTTCTACAAACACTTCAAGACAAAACATGTATATGAGACAAAGTTTGAACAACATTTTAAACATCCGTCTAAAGTACACAGAGTTCAAGTTGTCATTACAACTAGGTAAAATGCTAAGAGTAAAATGCAATCATTTAATTATACTTGATTTTCCATCACAGCTTGTTGGTGTGGGGCTCTGCTGTCTGCATCTGAGGTTGAAGAGTAGATGGTTTCTGTGGTCTGTAGACTGCTTTCCTTGCAGCAATATGTTGGTGAAAATTCTCAGTCATCCAGGTTTGATTATCTGAAGATTGAATCATGTCAACTGGACATGAGAGAGCACATGAAGCCATTTATGTTCACGTGGAAAACCCTTCTCTCAACAGAGGAGGAGGCCTCGGGCACAACTTGTCTCCCATTTTTCATGCTTCCCAGGAAGATTAAGACCACTTCACACATCCACCATGAGGTTAGGCCACACCTAACAACCCCCATCTTAGGGGTTTATGCAGTTAGGATCGTAATCGTTACATCTTAGAGACTCCACCCTGTTCTTAACGAGCCTATTCAGGCCAGCGTGGAACAAACTCTGGCTACTCTGGAGGATGTAACTGAAGCTGTTTGGATAAGTAGCGAAACATTTCTATCCAAAAAAAAAAAATTCCAGTTATTCAGTCTTCGGATAACCAAACCTGGATGGTTGAGTATCTTTACTGACATCAAATTGTATCCTATTTAAAAAGCTTTTAAATTGAACAATAATTCGATTAATAAATAACTGCAGATACAACATTTTCATTACAGTGCACGGCTGAGGCCACCATGTGGTAGTGAAAAGTATGTTGTTTGCTAATAAGTCAGTGACACACATCTGCAATTGTTTAGCCATAACATGTGTCTCATTACAGCTGTTCAGGTTCTACTGTATTTCCAACACAGCTAAGCAGTGAGTCATAGCTGCAGTCTAATGATGAAACAACACACCTTCCCATACGTGTTACAGACTGTGCAGACACACAGACACAGTGCTTAGCAGCGTCAGATTGATTAGTGTGAGATCAGACAAGTGAGTAAGAAGAGGATCATACTGTAGAGACACATCGTAAATACATTAGCCACTGTGAAGCTACAATGCAGGTCTGCACTGGAGTAAAGTGACAAGTCAGACTTTCTGCGGTTGAGTCCCTGCTGACATCATGTGTTTGGTGTTACTCAGATGCACGGTGTAAACAGGGTGCAGTCGTCTGCTCATGATGACAGGTTATATGATGCACTACTGAGTTCTGTAAAACATGCACTCTCATGTGAAAACCAACCACAGAATGCAGAGCAGAAATAAATGGAGCCCTGAGCCAAGGGTGGACAGAGCAGACACTTGGCTTTTAACTGTGTCCATTTCTACCTGCTGGGTGAACTGGGAAGGAAGTCCTGTGGGCACCGAGCCCCTCCTCGTCCCCTTGCAGGCCTGTGGTAAATATTTCACTAACAGCTCTTTTCCTTCAGGCTGCCAGCTTCAATAAGTGGAGAAGCCCAAACAAACAAAGGAAGTGCTATGGGAGGAGCAACTGGGTGATTACTCTCTGACACACACGGGACTTCCCAAAGGCCTCACAGCAACACATTCATGTTTCATAATTTTCATCAAACTGGGGGACAATGATGAGTAATACATTCAGAACTGAATACAAAAATGGCAATTTCATAATAATTAATGTGATTTTGAATTTTGTAGTACACAAGTTAATTAAAAAAACATCATCAAAATAGCTGAGTTTAAGCAATAGGCAAATGTTAAAGGCTGTGACTTATAATATCTTATACGTTTGTTAGATCTGGCATTAAACAGGCCAGTGCACTATGCACTAATGCACCATCTAAGCACAGCATAAGATATAAAATTGAATAGTTAAAAACTCTTTTATTGTTTTGGGGTTTTTTTGTTAAGGAGCCCACAATTCATTAATCATCATTTGGCCCAGTGTCTTTTCAATTTTCTGGTTATTGATGGCACTCACAGCCTTATTAAGTCACATTTCTATTAAGTTAATGGTCACAAACTATTTGCCACACTGAATTCTGAGCCTGCGGCTCTTACAGTAAGTGTCCAGGGCACTGGGGACATTCCTACTTTGCCAGGTTGGCCTTGCATTTAAGAGATGGTGATAGTAAGTGAGGTACAGCCTAGAACATCGAGCATGTTGATCATAGGTAAATGTAAAAAATGCAGCAATCTTAACATTATATTTACACATGCATCTAACAGCATTTATTAGCATAATTTTGCGTAATGTTTGTCCAGTATGAACCCATCTTGTAGCTCTGTTTCAGTCCCTACCAGCTCCTGGGGAAAATATTTGGATGTTTAGCTGCTGATTGCTGCACTATGATCATGAGCAAAATGGGATTTATGATATACGTATGGTGTGCACTGCATTTACACCAATCAGCCACAACATTTGCACTGGTGGTCTTAATCATTTTATGGAGAACAAGGGTCAGCATGGACACGCTGAGCAGTCTGCAGCTACACAGCCTCATGCAGCAAAATGTGATACACTATGTGCAGAGGTGGTAAAAAAAGTGCACATGATAAGTAATAGATACAAAATAACTTGGTAAAATAAAGTTGGTAAAGGTCGAGCTAATTTTAAACAATTTATGTTTAAAATTAACTCTGTGAATCAATTATTATACAATTTATGATACATCAGCATTTCATAATATTTTTATAAAAACTTTTCATATTTTTAGATCATAGTTTTTTCCTTAGTGGTACCCAGAGCACCTTACAGTGTTGATTCTCTTTCACGCACACACAGACACACACACACACACACACAGCTGCACAACTTAGGGTTCAATGTCTTGCCTAGCAACACTTTGCCATGTGGAAAGCAGGAGGCGGGGATCGAACTGGCAACTCCTCAACTGATGGATGACCAGTCTTCCTCCTTAGCCACAGTCATTTCTATTGAAAAGGCCTGTGCTTCTGCTGGAAGTTGAGATTATAGGGACTGTGAAAACACAGCGATGTGGTGGGATGCTGTTCAGCACATTTTAGCTCCTATTGCTCAGGAGAGCGCAGAGGGAGTTCAGAGATAAGTCATACTGCAAATTCATTGTGGGTTCATTACTGTTGCCCATTTTATTTTATACAAAGTCATTTGATCAATTTTTAACATAAATATTGGATAGTGCAGCTTTAATCATAGTATGTTTTTTCTTAATAGAGAGACAAGATAAAGGAGATAATGGCATAATATTGAATAAAATTAGCATTTTTTGTTCATTTTCCCATATCTGCCATTATCTTCACAGGTTTCTACTGCTTTGCGGCAATCATATACTTAAAAGTTCAACAAATATTAAGCATATTGGGATCCTTTATCCCGGAGATGGCTGGGCTATAAAAAGCAAAGAACACTTTATTAAAAAATGGTATAACACAAAGTGGAAAGCTTCCAAGTAAACCAATCTGGCTTGGTTTCATTGCCAAAGTCAGAGCTGTCTTTTCCAATTTTACTGCACATATTAATCCACCGTGACTGGCGTGTGTGTGTGTGTGTGTGTGTGCCGGATGAGTGCTTTATGCTAGCACTGCCTCATTCAAAGGAATGAGAGGACTGTTAAATGCAGAGCTGTTGATCAGCTGCTCCTGATAACTACTGACTGCCATGAAAGGCACACTATTATCATTTGTAGACATTCTCACACACACTTATAGATTCACTGGCACTACAAGTTACCTCTTATGTATGACTCTCCTCACACAGTGACTAAGGTGAAGTACTGAGGCATTATTATAGCACTGGAAAATCTCTTGAGGAAGTGGAAGAGATGAATGGTTGTTGGTACAAAGTGGCCGCCATCGACACCTGAGACCACTGTCTCCTACCAATTCTGTAACCTCTGAAAGAAGAAACACATTTTTCCTCTTTCAGAAGAAAAGTTGAATTTTGAAGCAATAAATACAGCCGTGTTTACACTCAGGGGTTCAGCTGCTACAGTGGTATTTGGCCTGATATGATCTGTAGCTCTTGTTTGCTAGGGGGCTTTTTCTGCAAAAAAAAAAAAATCTATTGTCTTAAAAAGGGCCCAAGAACCCACATTAGATGATGGTAGCTAATGTACAGTGCTGTAAGAAGACATCCAACCTCCTGATTTCTCCTCTTTTTGTGTGCATCTAATACTAAACAGTTTTAAACACATAAAACAAAGAGACCTGCACCAAACACCAATTACTTGTTAGAAACAATTGTTGTATTTTTAGGGATACAGTGATTCAACCGGCTTTAATTTGGTTACATGGTAGAGGACTCACAGTTAACAAATTAACAATACAAAGACATTATTGCATTGTATGAAGTCTTTTACCTCACTGAGATAAAAACTTGTCACTTCACACCTCTAGCATGACTTTAGTAATGTCATTTCAATCCATCGATCATCTGCTTAAATTTAAGCCTGATAGTTAATGCTGTAAGGGGTTAAAGGGGTCATCAACATCATCAAGAATCTTTCTCTGGGGACCATTAAAAGCTGTATCATCTTTCACAGCAATCTGGCCTGTAGTAGTTGAGATTTCTTGCTGTGGATGGAGAAACCTACTGCACTGAACAGCCATCAGACATCACCCTCCATTTCCCTGCTAAAACTCTTGCTTTACCCCAAACGAAGCATCATATCTCTATGAGCTGCAAGCATCTCTGGAGCAGTGCCCTTTCCAAGATTCTTTATCATGACATTTCTGCTTTATTAGGCAGTTCACAGAGTGTGAAGATGTAAATGGGTAAAAAAGAGCATCAAAGGTCTAACACTGCATTTGTACTGTACAAACCACACTTACAGAGCATCCAGGACAGACCACAAGAACAATTTAGGAAAGTTTTGGACCCTGTCCCTCTGACCATCGCAATAACTGTAGTCTAACCTCACTGAGAAGTATCAGGGGAAGCTGCTGAAAGCTGAACAATAAGGGTTGTGCAGGGCTGTGGATCTCAATGACTGGAGTTCCCTCCCTTTCTATTCAGCCTGCAAACAAGCTTTGGGGAATAACAGGGTAACAAGATGAGAATAAGAAAAATACCTACAGTACTTAAATATTACATGCTAGATATATAATTGTGAAATGTTCCTTACCAAGAAGAAAGAAGTCCAGTTAGAGAGAGAATATGCATCGTCATACAGGTAACAAGTGTTTAGATATATACATTTTTGAGAAAATAAATAGCAATGATGCTTTTATTTTTATTGCCTCAAAGCATGGAAAAGCAATTTAAATCAGTTGAAATTTAGTATTCTAAACAACTTATTGATCAATATACACTGATTCAAGTGTTGGGTTAATCAGGTTATATTTTTATTGTACTTCATGGGAAAGGGAGCCTTTCGACAGAGTTGAAAATGCAGTCTTGTTTTGCATTGCTATGCAGCTTGATTATGCCATTCAAGCAAACCTGGAGAAGAATAGCTTCAAGCATGCTTGGTAAAACTGTGCGTGTGTGTTTCATAAAATAAGCAATTAATACTATTCCTATCATGTAATTATGTAGTAAGTACCCCTTAACTACAAAATACCTACACAGTAGGTATTTTTCCTATCGTCATCTTGTTACCCTGTTATTTTCTAAACTTTGCTTATTGTTATTAAGTAACAGCAAATACGTATCCATAAGTACTGTGAAGGTACAATGTTGTTACTAATAAGTCAAAGTAAGTTCACTGTACTTACTCTGTAAGTTGTTGGGCTTTAATCTAAAGTGTTATTGTCATTTTTAGTGAAATGCAACCTTTGACTTGACTGACTGACGTTGCATTTACATTTACATTTAGTCATCTAGCAGATGCTTTTATCCAAAGCGATGATGTACAAAGCAGCAAAATCTATGTCAGGGAGAAAACATCAAAGCAAAGTCCTATCAGAAAAGTGTTTACATTTCACGAGATGCAACTGCAAGAAAGAGGAGAACGGAAGTTTTTTTTAAAATATATATAGATTTAAATGCATAAGAAGGTGCGGAAAAGTTCTGTTTTCATCAGTTTTTTGAATATTGGTAGTGAGTTTGCTGAGCGTGCAGAGTTTGGTAGCTTGTTCCACCATCGTGGGATCATTGCGCTGAAGAGTTTTGCTTGGTGTCTTCTGTGCGGTGCTGGGACCACCAGACAGCGTTTGTTGGCAGACCACAGCAGACGGGAAAGATTGTAGACCTGAATGAGTGAGTTGAGTTAAGCACCCTGTGAGCCACAGACAGAGCTTTGAACCTGATGTGAGCAGCTACAGGAAGCCAGTGTAGAGATCTGAAGAGGGGTGTGACATGGGTCCTTTTGGCTAAACAAAAATTAGGCGAGCTGCTGTGTTTTGGATTATCTGCAAGGGTTTGATTGTGGATATCGGTAAACCCATCAACAAAGCGTTGCAGTAATCAAGACGAGATATGACCAGCGCCTGACCAGGGCAAATCTGCATTCCCTAGAGACGGAGGAGATGTGGTCCTTAAAGCTCAGTTGGTCGACAATGATGACCCCCAGGTTTCTGGACGGTTTGGTTTAGTTTATTTGCGTAATTTTACATTGTAAAGAGAAATCTATACTTTCATTTATGTGCAAGGCTGATCATGTGTGTTGCATTTTGTGAAATGATATGATTTCTTTTCTATTGCTGTGTTTTATGGAATGTTGTATTTTGCACCTACAGGCCACCATACACATAAAATCCAAAGAATAAGAAAAGCACGTGTTCATGTGCTCAAACCTTTGTGATGACTAACAGCAGGGAGAAATAAAGTTGACAGAAATCTGATGGTATGTCTGCACTGCTTAGTATCGCAAGACATCACAAAGATGAATGATTGTATGTGACAGATGTCAGCGTGGGATTTGTGCTATTCTAAACAAATGATTATCAGCTGCAATGAAAGACAAGTGGGGATGGAAAGAGCAAGAAAACTCATCTATTTGTGTAAATTCTGTGGGTGGGACGCACACAAAAAGTTGACGCGTCCACTCTCACAGCTCACACTTTCATGGCTGAGCGTTGGTGACAGCTCATGAAAGGAAAGAATGCTGTGAGAGATATTTATCAGCATCTGAAAGAAGAGAAACTGTACCAACAATCAGGACGGGGAGAAATCAAAAAGGAGGTAACAGCAGGTTTCGTTGAAGGGAAGTTTTACTGAAGAATGCATTCAGGAGACCTGGATCCAACAAGTTAAAACAAACTCTGTTTTTGTAAAATGCACCTGAAGACCCCTGTAGGCACAGTTTCTACTTCAGAACAGTGCTGAGAAAACCTCCTGACCCAGTTACAGTGCACGAACTTTGATACTGTCATGCTTCCATTCTTCTGAGTTTATTTCAAGATTATTCTTACAATCTACAATTGTCTACTGTTGCCTCACCCTTGTTTATCTCAGTGATTTCCACAGAGACATGTTCCAACCACATGACTAAGATTGTTGCATAATCTCAGCACTGAAGAATTGTTGGTCGGCATTCCTGTCTTTCCTTCCCTTAGCTACTTTAATGATATGTTATATGTCTGCGCTGATTTGGGGTCTTTGTTTTTACTGGATGTCATTGTTTCATTTCATGTGTCATTTCTATTCTCAGGATTTAATCGCATAAAGCACCACATTGTTATTCGTCGTGGTCACACACAAATGATAAGAAAGTAGACACTTCACACTCCTCACTGGGGAGTGTCATTTTTTTGTCATGTTTCCACTTTTTGGCATCATTTTGGGAGATTTTTTGTCCTTTTCTAAACAGCTTGTGGATCCTCTGGTTTTCGTATTAATATAATTTGGGTGATCATTTGTTCTCTGGTATTACTATGTGTGTATTTTATGTGACTGTATCTCTCTTTCTCATCCCATGATCATGTTTTGTAATTTATAGGCTGTTTGTTGACATTCCCTATTTAGTTACTGACTATTTAGTTATGCCATTTTTGGATTCTCTGGGTTAATTGATTCTTAATTGAAGTCCTTATGTGTCTCTTTGTTGGTCATTTTCCATTTTTCTTTTTTTATTTCTTTGGTATTGTTTTTCATCTGTTTGTGGTCATTTTTGCTTCCCACATTGGCACAAGCCCTGGGGCCCTGTGACCCCTGTGCTTAGTTGGCTCAGGTAATCCCTCCATGATTGTTGTAAACATTATTGGTGACCTTTTTGTAATTAAAAGGACAACCACAAAAACAAAAATAACACAAAAACATTTGCAAAAAAAAAAAAATCACATGTACATGAAACAGACAAAGTTAATCGTAATTGTATTTCCTAACAACCATAAGTAGGTCCTTTCCTTTACATATATTTATGGGGTAAAAAGAGGGTCAGACACAGAAAGCACACTTAGTAGAGCATGGGGCAAACTGTAGAGGCACTAACTGTGAGTACACATACTTTCTACCTGTTAGTGTACTCAAACTTTAAGGGGGTTCTCTTTTTAAAAGGCTAGACTTTCTATCTTTAGGTGAGAATGATGACCTTTGTATCCTGTTAACACAGTAGCCATCACGGAGACTCAGACTGGTGGTAAAATTGACAATTTACTTTACAGGGGCAGAGGACTTTCCCACAGGAGTCTGGAGTAGCACTTCAGTGTGAAACTACCATAGTATGTAATTTACTCAAAGCGCTCATGCACAATTTTTACCTAACAACTGTGTTTATTTTATTCCTAAAACCAACCAAGCATCTATGTTTACACAGTTATAATCCACCATGTTTGACTACTGGCTCTGCTGCCAGTTGGGAACTCTTTCAACAAACGCCTCTTTGTGTGTCACCAATCAAGCCATTAAGGTGCTATGAGGAAATCCAAATAAATTCACCTAAGTTGTAGCTAATTGGCAAAAACAATCGAATGTCATAGTAACCACACTGAAACTGGTCTGATACATGCAGCAGTATACACTGACATTTTAGGAAACTCTTGTGGGGCAGTTGATGTCACTTTAACATTGGTTTTGCAAAAAGTTGGATTACAATTGTGCTGATTGGCAGTTGCATCAAGTTTGCATGTTCTTCCTGTGCTTGTGTGGGTTTCCTCCCACAGTCCAAAGACATGCATGTTAGGTTAGTTGCTGACTCTAAATTGCCCATTGGTGTGAATGTGGGTGTCTATTCTGGTTACAGAAAGTAACCCGAATACTTCTTACTTTCCAACATATTAACATTCACATTGTTCACACTGTTTTTTGTACTTCTTAGCAGGTCTTTATATCAGCGAGGTGTTTTCTCAGTTTGCATCATAAGGTCATATGTCATATGTCAAACTTTGAGCTAATTTCACATCACAAAACTCAACATAAAATTCACTGGTGAATTAGTGAACAAAACACAACAAAAACCCACCTGAGTTTTATATTTCAAACAAAATTGTTCCCTCCAGCAGTGGTCAGTGCTGACACTTATGCTGCTTTATTAATGAACCACAGCGGCCCTTCTGCCTCTAACTTAATTAGTTGCATATTTGTGGAGTCAACACATTTTTTTCTACCATAAATTGTACAACAGAGAAACATTCTGTTTACAGTATACATGTCACGCAGGAGGCAGCTCTGTTTGACCAGTAAGAAAGTCAAGTGGATGGATGTGACCTGCATATATGTGTCTCTATGTCTTAACTTGATCTCCTCCACAGAGTGAGGAGGAGGAGCAGTGTTTTTGTGCAGGACTTGGATTCAAGCTCCATCAACTAATGCCTTAAGTCATCAGATTAAAAAAAAAACTTGTAAATCTAGAACGATCATCAAGCCCTGACAAGACACCAAAGGGGCAATCAACACATTTGAAAACACTGTCTCCAGTGTACCCCATTCTGCGGGAAAGTTTTTGACTGTGAGACGCCGTAGCGGAGAGACTAATGGGATTATCATGAATATCATGTGGTGATGTGGCAGCTACAATGATGACTAGCCCAAGGGTGTGGAAAAACAATTATTGTGCAGAACCACTGAGGGGAAAGGGGGGAGCATTTTTAAAAGTGATGCATTTTCTTCCTCCCCTCATCTTCATAAACCTGTGTGGAAAAAGATGCTTAAGAGCCACTGTGTTACAGTTGCTGTCACGGCATGTCACTCATGTTTCAGCACCTCTGACAGGTCTGACATTATCCCCCAAGCCACGAAAATGCAAGCAATGTGCATGTGACTGGATGCTGTAAAGCTGATGAGCTGTTTAAATGACTTATAATGATTTCAAATACCTTTTTTATTATGCTACAGGATTTCAATTTAACGGTATATATAACTTTACAGCAGCTCCAAGCAGTAAAAAGCATTTTTCACACTTCCTTTGTTATATAGCGGCTCTTGAAGCGAAGCTCTTGAAATGAGGAATAAGAACATCTTCTTGTTCTTTATAATCCTTCGATGTTGTGATATGTCTGAAAATAAAGGCTCTGTGACTCCTCTCACCCTTCGCATGTGTCAGAGTGGCAGTTTCAATTTCACATGTTGAATCTGACATGTTAGAGGGTTTAGGCACAACTGTTTTGAGATTTAATTATCTGATAACATTGTATAAAGTACAGCTTTTCTGATGATGCTCAACTCATGTGTGCTGCCCTGTCTTGTCCATCCTGACTCTGGTCAAGCCTTCTTAGCTGATTCTGATTGTCTCTTGGACCATAACCGATTTAGAATCTTTATCTCCTCTGTCTGTGGTCTTTGTCCTCCATTTTATCCTCTTAGTCACAAATTATGCTGTCACTTTTTTATTGCTATCTTTTGAATTACAATTTTCTACTACCCTCTGTGTGGGAAAAGTGTGCAATGATCAGCCACAACATTAATACCAGCAGGCGGTTTTTGTGTTGGTGGACAGGGTTCAGCATGGGCACAAAGCCCCAAACACAGTAATGTGACTGTGATGCCTGTATCTTCTGACACTTGTCGATACTGGCCAACATAACATTTTTCACTGTCCCCTGTCATAGCATGCTGATTTTTAGACATTTTTAGTAAACCTAATCGTCTTTATTTTGGCCCTAAACCCAACAAAACCACTATTTTGTAATCCAGCATTTTTGACTGCTTAGGACATAAAACTATGTTACAACAGCCGCCATTTTGGTGCAATTGTTAGCAACCATTGGGATGCCTGGCAACAAATAGATGCAATTTCTACAGATGCCTGCTGCCATTTGGGCACAAGAAAGGCTTCTCAGAAAAAGACCACATGAATGGTCATTTAGATTGGTGAACTGTTGTTCTGTTGAGAGCAGAAGTGATCAGTGGATGTCTGACAAAGGCAAACAATTAAAAGCAAACAATTAAAAGCTGTAACATTTGAACTTGTTTTCTGTCGTGTATTTGCATGATGTGAGTTCTACCACGTCACCTGTAGTTCAGTCAGACCGGGCACCCTGACCAACACACACACAGCTACTTGTAGCCTACCACAGACATCACTTCAGGTGTCCCCACTGGAAGACTCGACTGGGGTTTTTTAAAGACTATATGCAGGGTAGTTTCACAGAAATGTTGTAGTTTCTTTCTGGTTTCAAAATCAGCAAGAACAATACAAATCCAGTGTGAAATGAACATTATTATGCCAATCATTATGAATACATTCTGACACAGTGAGTTTTCTGAATAGATGAATGGGAAATGAGCTGCATGAAGGCAGTTGTGTTGGATGGCAGCCTACAAAGTACAGGACTGTCAAACCAAAAGTTTCAGGTTCAATTCCAGAAGCTAAAGAAAGATCAAGTTAAATTCTTCTCTATTAAGCCAGACTGCAATTCTTCTCTAACCTTAACCAATGGCTGCAAGATATTACACTTTTCTAAATATTGGTACTCAAGCACTTTACACTGCTTCTTATTCACACTCACAATCACACACACACACACACGCCGATGGGGGAGCTGCTATGCAGCTGGCCAACACTCACCGGGAGCAACTAAGTTGGGGTTCAGTGTCTTGCTCAAGGACACTTTGAACCAACAACTGTGAGATTGGTGGACAACCGCTCTACCTTCCTGCCCCACAGTCGCCCCTAAAGAGTCTAAACATAACTATAAAGAAATTAACAACTATGTACTGAAACTGCAAGATCAGATATTTTAGTGAAAAAGATTGTGTTGTCTGAGAACATTTCATTGATATATTCAGTGTCAGCATATTTGCAACTTGCCATTTAAATTAAATATGTTAATAGAAAACATTTTCAAAATTCATAGATCAAACAAAGTGATTAGAACATTAAAGAAATAAATTTCCTAAAATATAAATCTGATGTTGCACAGTCTCAATAGACCTTTTTTCTTACTAAACTAATGTTTGTTCTGTCTGTAATCTATTTATAATGTTGTGTCTGTTCCTTCTCAACATTCCAGCTTTTAATAAAAACCATTACTGGCTCCTCTTTGAAACACTTGCATGATGGATGGATTTATGCATGCAACCTGGAAACTTATGGGCTTCACACTATTTCACACTGGATATGTTTGGTGACAGCAAGCTCTAATGGAATGAAAGGTGTGAATCCATATGGATTTACTATAGGGAAGTAATAAAACATGTTGGCCTGTTTTTTCAGGGGAGTGGGTGACCCTGCTGCAGACCCTGGAAGATGAACAGTCATTTTCAGCTTAACAGCAACATAGACAGATTTCGCATAATCACGAATGTGCGGCTTCAATCCTCACCTTCTATCAAACACATTACAGAGGGGTCTGCAAAGGTTGTACAACTTTATTAGTATTAAATAAAGTTTCTCTTGTCTCCTTTTTCTGCTTTTGTCATGTCATGTCATTCTTTCAAGCTAAAATTAGCTTTTTACAACACCACTGAGATTTCTGTTTCTCCTATGAACTCTGCTCTGTTGCCATCAGTTCGATGCAAAAAAAAAACACATGCAAAGCTGTTAATTCCAATGAACCTCGAGCATGACAATATCTGCCATATAATATTCACAACACTTGGGCAAAAGTGGAAAAGTTGCCTGGGTTCAGTGCACAACCCATGTATGGTTGTGGTTTGTATCATATCTATGAACTTTAAATGCTACAGGCTTTTTTTTTATTAAAACACCCAGAGCTTATAATCCATTGTCTGTAAAGTTTTTATTTTATTTCACAAAAGCTCAAACATTCTTTTAAATCATCAACAGAAACTTCTGTACAAATAGTGTACACCCCTTATTGTATCTCTCTGGCTGTGGGAACACTGTCCTTCCTCTCGGTGCCTCTCCCTTTATGAACATCACAAAACAACAAAGTCTTGCTTCTGTGGTTCTGACAGCCGCACCAAAGTCACACAAGTTAACAAGTGGCATATTTCAACATGCTAATGCAGTCGCTCTGGGAAGTGGGCACGCAACAGTGACCTCCCTCTGAGTCAAAGTACGCCACTGGCATATTAATGCCAATGTAAACATAGTCGAGAGCTAAATTACAGTGTAGCCTCTACATTTTAATCAAAATGATATACTGTTAGCACTTTACATTTGTTTTCATGGGACTATTCTCTGAATCTCAAAGGTCAGCCTAGTCAATCCAAGCTATAATTGTCAAAGAAGCTTAAGGACATTTCATATCTGTCGAAAAAAAAAAAGGTTCTGCAGGATGGTTGCTGAATCACAGAGTGAGCAGCAGTGTTAAAAATGAAAAATGGTCAGGAAATATAGGTGCAGATATGTTTGCGGCTTACAATAGTAAGCATCCACTCAGTAATAATAAAACAAATTAAAAAACTGACTGCCATCCAGCTAATCCTAACCTTAACCCTAACCATAACCAGAGTGACATGGGTTGGCCCTTGCCATGCCTTTGACTCTCTACTCCAAACCGCCCAGTCGTCGGACGAGGAGGGGAGAGTCATCGAGATGAATTTATTTCACCTAACCCGAATCCTAATATCAGCCGTCTAAATATAAATTATAAGATCTTAGCATGTTGATAAGTTAAAGCCCCAGCTTATAACATGTTACATTAAAATAACTTCAAAATCATTTTGTTGCCATTGCAATGAGGCAAATGGCATCTCTGCTACTGCTACTGCAGGTCTGCAGCCTCTGTTCTTGGGCTATGTAACTTCAGGACCTCTCTCAAGAACTTTGGAATGCTTTACAGCACCATGTGACACTCAACTGCAAAGGGTCAGACCCTTCAGGTAGCTAAAAACAGAAGCTACCTCTGGATTCTTAGTATGGCTTAACATGGCAGTGTTGGCTAAATTAAAAGGTAAAAGTCTACACTTCTATAGTGCTTTTGTACCTTGTTGGTACCCAGAGTGCTCACACATTTTCATTCAGCCATTAACTCTAGAAACACAAGAAACTAGACAAGAGTAATTATTGGACTGGGTTGTGCTCTGCAGCCTCACTCCCACTATTCAAAAAACTGCTGAATGCAGAACTCTTCCACAACTTCCTATGCTCTTAATTGCTCAATCTAACTTGCCTGTAGGTATGAATGTGAGTGTGAATGGTTGTATTTCTGTCTATGTCCATCTGTGTTGGCCTTGAGATAGATTAGAGAACTGTTCAGGGTGGACCCTGCTTCTCCCCCATGACTGGTGGGATAGACTCCAGCCTCCCGTGACCCTAAACAGGATAAGTGATGACAGATATTGGATGGATGGATGGATGGTCTTTAAGGCTCCCCTCACCCTCAAAATAATGCAGAACACATGCTCCTCTCCAAACGAGTGCTCTCCATCTCCTGCTTCAAAGCCATCATCCACTCAGCATTTCTCCTTATTCCCCCCTTCCAACCAATAATTATCCTAATTAGAATATGAAAAAGGAGCAGAGGAGCAAGGGCGAGATGTGGGCCAATCCCTTTAAATCTTACATGACCCCTTTTCTTCCCTAAAGGGCAAAAAGAACTGAATCTGGAGTCAAAAGTGCACTTGGGGTGTGTTAATGACAGAGATAAAGGCAAAAGTTTGGAGCTAGCCAGTGGCATCTAATTAATATATACACAAAGGCTGAAGCTGGTGTTAAAGGATGATTACCTGCTCCCATAGTTCATCTTTGTCACTGCTGATGTACTAAAAGGACTGATGGTGAGGAAGAAGTTTCGGAGAGGTAAGTGGCGATTGATGTTACAATGATAGCAGGATTCTTTCAGGACTTCTGCCTCACTGCTGGAAAGCTGTTTGCCTGACTGCAATAGGCTGAGGATTCAACATATTTTCTTAGACTTGTCAGAGAACAAAGACACTTCTTTTAGGGATACCTGAGGACTAGCATAGATAAGAAAAGATGGCAGTTTTGTTGCCTGGTACAACAAAAACAATATAAAAAAACTAATATAGAAAAGAGTACAAAGTTCAGAAGCAGTGTGAACACTGAACACTTCCTGCTCCAGACTGCATATTCACAACGTCAAAACAAATCCTTATCAAGTAGATTTTGTAAAATTTCTTAGTTTAACTTTTCTCATAGTTTGGGGTACCACTACTATGGTACAGTGTTCCTGGAGTTCAATCCCTCTCCTTTACTGTTCTACACCTATTGTTGCCAAACACCCCAATCCATAGGACCAGTAGGACCATAAAACATCCTACTGGATGTTTTATCTTTGTCTATGTGGCAAAACCTTTGGACAAACTGTAATGTGTTATACTGGAGCAGAGGCTTCTTTGTTGGACAGCAGCCTTTTAGTTCATAGCAATGTAAAACTTATTTGACTGTAGACAGTGCCAGTGGTTTTCCAGTAGCAACTAATGCCATGATGGTTTCTAGGCCATTCCTTCACATTTTATTTATTTACTTATTTATTTATTTTTAGATAGAATAGATATAAGTGCATAGGAAGGCGTGGTTATATAACTGTTTAAATCTACAAACCATTTTTATGTTGCCACAAAGCCACCAGCTGAAGTCAATCGTGACTATGTCCTTGGGTTTGGCAAATTCAAATAACTTTTAACACCATGTGTAGTTTATCCAAAATAAGTTAAACCTTGTGCACCATCTCCTCTTGATGTTTTCTTCTATTAAAGATGTAAGTTGAAGTAGAGCAGTCCAAAGAAATACAGTAATTTAAAGCCCTACACGTCCATGACATCCATGTCTATGATGAGTGTATGTTAGCATCTGACTGTAGTTGTATATCACCTCAGAACATGGCCCAGCCTTCGACTACAGTATGTTTATTAAAATGCTGATGTTGCAGTTTGGTTGTGGAGGAACATCTTTTTTTGGAGACATAATTCTCACAGCTGACACGATACATTTCCAGGTGTCTCTCATACTTTAGTACTTCAAGCAACCTTATAGTACACATTAAAGGATTTCAGAATTAAATGCATTATGCACATACACATACATATATATATATATTATACTAAGTAGAATTGTTTATATGGAATTATCAAGTCAATAATGCAATTATCAATGACTAATAAAATAAAGAGTAAAGACATAAATGGGAAGGTGCTAAATATTGTGTACAGCTATTACCACAAAGGTACAAATATATAACCAATGTGAAAGCTACAAATGTGGCCTTCCAGAGGGTACAGACCCAGTGACAGGCCATCCTACCCCTAAGGGGAAAATAATGTCACTTTTTTTCTCGATGTCTGTGCTGTGACACTGTAATACAATGCTCAAAATAGGCCTATGCAGTCACCCCCCAGATGTTTATTTGGCTCACTTTGGATTCAGAAATAACAAAAATAAATATTATATGAATTGGATCAAGTGACATTCAGTAACTTGATCCAGAATCACATTGACAGGCCTGATGGAGACATGAAGCTAAGTACGTATTTGATTTTTTTTATCCCATTACCATGACGCCAAAATTAATAGCCTTATCATAAAAAAAGAAAAAGAAATGAATTTTATAGAGCAGCATCTGTCTTCATTTGGAGAGCCTTGTTCCTGATGCTGTATGATGGTCGGAGGGATTTACTTTAAAACTGTAATATAGACCTGTGAAATAGGCTAAAGTCTACAAACATAAAGGTGATTTGTTATGAGGGAATTATGAGTGGGCTGTGTCTGTGAGAGCCTTCGTCAACTGCAACCACAGCAATAGTGAGTTTTACGCACACGGCAGGCTAATGTTTATGGACTAATGTCCAGATACACTGGGTAAAAGGCCTGATATTCAGAGGTGGTCCTGTGTGTTAAACCTATACTTTCATTTTGTAGAGGCTTTGTTTGAGCTGCAAAAGAGGACAAAAAAGAGACAAAGCTTTTTTGGCATCAGAGGTTATCTGACAATAAATCCAGAGTACAAAATACTAAATTGAGAGCATGAATTACTAATTCTACAAATTAAGAAATTCGATTGCACAGTTTAGAAATGCATGATTATGTTTCTCTCCTCCTTGGCCCGTCCTGAAGTCAATAGTTACCTGTCAGCCTGCAGCCTGAATTACCTTCTTTATCTGTATCAAAAACCTCCATTATGCCAAAAAACACTCCACTGGATGAAATATTTCTTCATATCACAACATGTGGCCAACATATTTTTAACACACATTGCCTCATATGCTCCACATTAGCTTGCCCCTGTACCGTGACTGCTCAACTGCACATGTGTGATATCTCTAGTAGAGTTATGGTTATTCACATCAACTTGGACATTTCATATTTCATATTCATATTTATTCATATTTACTTTAACAACACCTTCTGGACTGAAAAAAATATGTCATCCAGTCGATATGTCTGGCTGATGTGTTTTTAATATTTTTGGACAATAACAGAGTACATATATAGCACACACAGATAAGTTGATGTAGGCGGCAGACTGACTAGCAACCAAACATAAGTAGAGAAGATTCAGTGATACTGTATCTGTGTGGTCATTGTGGTCAGTGTGAATAATTTAGAAAATCACAAAAGTTATCATATACTCAGCTATATGCCACTTTTAGCAGTCAGAAATTTAGTACATTTAAAACCTTGCACTGGGAGCTAAACATCCCTCACAGACAAGCTCAGAACCTTCTCAGTATTAAACAAGGCTGAATCTTAATTAGCACTTTTTACACTTTTAACAAGACACAGTATAGTACTTTTTTCTCTTCTAATTGCAAATCAAAGCACTATATAATCGTTCCTATGAAACTATAAAGTGTGCAGGCACCAAAATAGGAGCACTGTGAAAATTGAAAGAACAAGCAAGACTGTGCTAAGGTTAAAACAAAATCTGATTTTGTATTTTTCTTATAAAAGTAGTGCACAAATTAATATAAAGACTAATTGGCTGAGTAACACTCAGTGTGGTGGTCTTTTTTTGCTTTTGAGGGTGTAGGTGGAGAATTTCCCTAGAGGTAACTTGGCAACAAGTTCTCAGTAAAAAAGAAGTATAACGCAGCAAACTTGTAAACTAACAATGATTTTGGCTAATTACATACAAATTAGCACAAACATAGTGAAACAAGTTATCACAGGGGGCTGTAGTATCTGAACCTGGCTTCAGTTACAAAATCTTCCACATTTCATTTTTATGTTTACAGTCCATAGCAACAATTTCTTATGTCCCTTTACCAAGGAGTCATCTTTAGCTAAACACCTTCCACACCACAGAAAATGTGGTGGAAAGAAAGTTTTTTTTCTTCTTGTAATTAAATATTACAAAATTTAAATGTTTTTGTTGAAAACCTGTCAAAAATAATGACAAACTATCAGTCACACATAATATTTAAAAATATATACTATAATAAAATAAAAACACAAACACAAAAAAACAACAAAACTACCAAACATAGATGGAATATGATGATGGAGAAATGTCAAATAATTCCTGTGAATAAATTTCAAGTGGATAAATTACCAAAAAGAGACAAAAATTCTAAAAATATATGACATAATATGACCAAAGTGGAATAACCCTCAAGACTCAAAATGTACTTTATTGTCCCCACAGGGCAATTAGTTGTGTAGCTTGTAGTCTCTTTCAGACTGTGGGTTCTGTTTAAAAAGGTCCTTTATTAAGTTTGACGTAACCTGTCTTTTACAGTTTTGAACAATGTACCATGTTGTAATTAGGGATCTCCTGATGCTGATACGAGTATCTGATTCAAGGTCCAGTACTGCCCTGTGCACTTGTAATCTTACCTGTAAAACTGTCATACTCATGTGTCTTAAGATTATTTTAAACCTTTAATATTTGTGACAGACCTCTGCAATATCTGATGGAGATCTGCAGTAACTACGTTTCCTTTATTTTACAAAGGTATTTTACCTCCATATTTTTCTGTTGACTCTACAGTCCTTGTTGTCCACACATTTCCATCCAAGATCTCGCCCCAAATCTGTCCTTTGTTTGTCATTTTTCATTTAAAAGTTGCTCCTAGTCGCCACTATATTTGCTTAGGCAGAAGATGATGCAATGTTTTTTAGTGGATTTGTGGGTTTGTCCCCCTTAGAACATCCAGTTGGCAGGTGTGTTTCATCCAGACTTTCAGAGACCAGTTAGTGGAAATAGTGTTTAAGTAAACACCTCAGTTTGCAGAATTTCTCAAGGCAGTGGTGCATTATTGCCCACTGTTACCCAAGCACAGGGAAAATAACTGATATTTGCTCAGCATACCAATTTACAGTGTGAAGACATCTGTTCTGTCATGCCCCAGTCTGTGAAACGTGAAACAAAGACAAAACCGATGCATTAACTAGGTGATTTCTGAGCTGCTGTTGAGTTGCCTGCTGCCACAGGCTTACACTGCTCAAAGGTTCTGAAGGAAGAATTTACTACAGCCACAATACCAAGTGTTGACTTTACTGGTCTGTGAGAGGATGTTCACATTTGAAACCATAGACAATCTTTCAACAGAGACAGGTTATCATCCCTCCCTATATACAACAAGTGGTTATCATCCATTCTCTCTAAATTTCCAAGCTAGATCATGTGTTAACAACAAAACCATGGAAACTGAGCAATTCTATGCACTAAGGAATTCTGCAGGATGTGGAAGCGTTAGATGTGGATGTGAGGTGATCCATGCCAGCAGGCAAAGCAAGCATTGGTGTCACATTGTTTCTTTTGTTTACTTTGACATTTAACATGAGTTAACTTAGCTAACTACGTTAGCAGAGCAGCCTCATGTGTCCAGCTTTGCTGGAGTCAGAGTTGGGACACCAGAAGTCAACCTGTTACCTTAGCAAGCAGGCTGCAAATAATCAGCTAACATGGACAATACTTTTTCTTTAGTAAACTGTTGAAAACTATGTCCAACAATGTTAACTGTCAAGTTAACAGACAAGTGAACTATAATTCACTACAGTTTCTTACTGTAAGTTAGTGTGCAATGTGGTGTAGTGTGTATTTTATTGTAGCCTCCATATTTTAGGCATGGTGGTTTTGTGGATGGCCACTGACTGGCTTGGTCCAGTTCTACTACTTTTGATTTCCTGTAGCACCATGTATTGACATAGTTATAACCAATGCAGCCACAAGCAGAAGGTAGAAGTTTCCTCAAAAACACCATCCACTGCCAACATTGTGCCACTGGTATTAGGAAAAAAATTAATGAAGCTCTTGATATTCGCCTCTGTTTCCTTATTCAGAATTTGTTTTTAGGTAAAACCAGAATACACACTCATAAGCACATTTATGCACATTTGATGAAAGCACTGTGTGTCCAAATAGTTTATGCCACACCTGAGAGTGCTGTGTCCAGTAATAGCCCTGTGCTGGTCCAGCTCAGAGAACTTAAAGCAATCCTCTCTTCTTCCAGTGATCACTATCTCTCTCATGTTATCATATTTGAGATTAAACTTTTAAGTTTACTTTTATCAGTAGTGTGCCCTTCTCCAGAGACAGTGCTCCCTGAATGAAAAGTGTCCTATGCATCTTATTATTCATTCTATTAGTTTCTTCATTACTGCCACTATTTGAAAGCTTGGTGTTGTTCTCCACTTCAGAACTAAAGCTTTTCTTGCATTTGTTCCCATTGTGATGTCACACCAGACTGCAAAATCAGATAAGTGGTGTCTACACCCCAGCCACATATTAGATTTGCACCTAACACACACATATTACTCTTTGGGCGTATGTGCTTAAAACACTCCACAAAAAGCCTTCAAACTAATGTATGTCTACAGAGAACCCTGACATAAACTCTAACTGTGAATACAGTATTGTCGTTCACCCATTAAACTTTTAAAAACATGATTAAATAGCTAAAAACAGAACGTTTTCTTGACCACTAGTACAATTACTATTGTTTTGTATAGTATTTTTCTCTATCCAATGTGATCCTATAAGCTCCCCCATAGTCCTCTCTGTCCTCAATGAAAACCAAACATAACTCATCCTCATGAGTTATGTGGGCATTAGTAAGACGTGCCCAAACACATTCTTGGTATGGACACACACACACACAAATTCTCTACTAATTTTTTAGGCTACACTTCTGATTTAGACATGGTGCAAGTCCATCCCCTGAGAAGTCTGAGAGTCCACATTGTATAGGAGTCAGTTCAGGAGCAAGACAAGGTGCTAGAAGCAATATGTTAATTTCTGAATCAGCTTGCTTCAGAAGAGAGAAGACTCCGGACTGTTTGTATGTACGTATTTAGAGAAAACAACTTACAGTCACTAAGTGACAGCGCAGGAAGGTAGAGAGGTCGTCTATCAATCTTGCAGTTGTTGGTTCAATCCCCGACTCCTCCAGTCACATGTCAAAGTGTCCTTGAGCAAGACACTGAACCCCAACTCAGTTGGGGGTTCACTCCCAGTGAGTGTTGGTCAGCCGCATAGCAGCTCATTGTGAGTGTGAATGGGTGAATAAGAAGCAGTGTAAAATGCTTGAGTGCCAATAGGTAGAAAAGCACTATATAAGATTTAAGATTTAAAATGTTATAGATATGTTTAAAATGATTCTGGTTAAAAGTGAGCCAAGCAGCATGGTGATAAAGTGGTTTACACTGCCACTTCACAGCAAAAGGTCCTGGGTTCGAACAGTATATGTTATTATAATGACATACGTTATTATATGTCTACAATGTGGTCACTTTATGACAAGGTCAGTTCCTTTTGCTAAGCAAAGACAATGAAACTTAAATAAACAACCTGTCCTACTACATTTAAAAATAATGGATTATGGTAAGTTAAAGTGCAGGAATCAAGGACAAGGACACTGTATAGACATACTTTGATTACTTGTCTTACCTGGAATATGAAACCTGATCTTCCAGTCAGTGCCATTAAACAGTACATTTTAAATCTTTATTTCAGCTTAGTCTAGTGAGAAGACTCAAATTTACAGTAGTCAATCTTTATCTAATTTCGTCTTTATCCTAACCTGATTTAGTGTCCTCAACACAGCCATAGGACTTTCTACATGAGGTGAATATTGATTTAAAATTACATATTAACAAAAAGAAGTTTTAAATTACCTCCATTATACTGAACAACTTCTTTGGGCTATAGAAAAGATCGAAAGAGGGCAATGTGGCATTTTTGGCACAGGGTTTGATTCTTGCTAATCACAAAGTCCAGATGATGTGCAGATCGCATGATTTAAAGTTTATATTATGACTATTTTTGACTTTTTTAGCAAAAACACATGGAATGAACTTTACTGCATGTTTTTGGTATTTGCAAGGACATGAGTATATTGTTAAACTGTTAGGTTTGCTAATTTTGACTACTTCAGTACAATGGAGTCATGTTAAAATGGCCTGTTTGATGTTGTTACCGAGAGAAGAGCACTAAATTTAACTTTACCCCCAGTAAAATTCTACATATCAGAGCACACAGTATTATTTTTCTCATACCAGCAACAGCTTCAGTTGCATGTTAAAGTGGGCAGGTTATTGTGCAGGTAGTGGATTTAAGCGCAATTGAAAAAACTGAATCGAAAAAAGAGGAAATTTTTTTCTCAGGGGTTGTGGGCACCAGGCAGTCAGCATGGCTGAGGGCTGTGTCTGGGCAGAGAACAGCCGTTGGACAGGCCAAATATCATCTAAACTGGATGCTGTCAGCATTGCAGCAAAGGCAGCTGGAGAAACTGTGAAATAAAACACCTTTCTGCTTAGCATCCTTCACATTCAAGGGGGCCGCGTTCACTCGCATGCCATGGAAAACTCGACTGGCACTACCCTGTACCCCAAAAACTGAGCTCCCACTATGAAGTACATTTATAGGGGAAACATGACACCATTGCTACATTTGGATCTGGGTAAAAAGCAGTTTATCTATATCATATATAGTATAAACGGTCTGATGTCCTGAGCAGAGCTTAGTCCTATTTCACTTCATAAAATAAGATTTATTGCTGAACGAGCAGCTGAACAATCCTGACACTAAGATCTGTTCCATTTGTGCATATTTAACATATCCACTTTTATTAAACTCCAAAAAGTTTTTTCATTGTAGTGCATTTTAAAGGCCCCTTTCTAAATGTCCTATGTCACACTGGAAAGTTCTAAGTAAACCTAAAGCACATTTTAGAGGTGGGGCAGTTTCCCTATGCTTTTAAAACAGATATGAGATAGAAGAAAAACATGAGATAGCTCTGAAAGAAATTGGTTGAAAGTAGTTAACTTAGTCAGATTCTGAGCTGAACACAACGATAAAAGAAGACACACTATGCATATAATAATAGTTAGCATAGAATATTTGTAAAAATGGCAAAAACCATCCAGAGGCATAAGTAATGCAAGTAAAGTAAATATCTACTTAAACCAATATATAATGTCAACAACAATTGCATCAGATGTTCATATATACTAAATCATGTTTTATGTCTTGTCATGTTGGAAAGTATTCAGACCCATGTGCACACGCACAAACAAATGAAAAATGACTAACTTACTGATGCATTCACATTGTTTAATGCTGCAGTGTGGCGCAAGTGGTAGAGCGGTCGTCCACCAATCCCCCAGTTGCTGGTTCCATCCCCACCTCCACTGGTCACATGTCACAATGTCCTTGAGCAAGACACTGAACCCTAACTTAGTTGCTTCCTGGTGAACGTTGGCCAGCTGCATAGCAGCTCCCCCATTGGTGTATGAGTGTGTATGTGATTGTGAGTGCGCCTGGGTGAATGAGAAGCAATGTAAAGCCCTCTGAGTACCAACAGGTAGAAAAGCGTTAAATAAGTGCAGACAATTTACCATTTACTCCAGATTATGGTCAAGTATATCGTTTTTATTTTTGTTTTTTCTTGACATGAGTGTAGAAATTGCTTCACCTGGTACAAATTAAATGATTGGACATAGATTAGAAAGGCAGAGATGTGTGCATATAACGTTCCACATTATACACTGTCAGGATAAAAAGCAAAATTACAAGTGAAATTTGGACAAGGAAACATACTCTAGGGTGTACGAGAGCTAAGACTTGTGTAGAGGTGATCTTACTCGAATCTGATGCTCCTGACACTTCAGCACATACTTCGCTCCAGAGATCGTTGTTAAACAAACATTGAACATTTATTGTACTTGCTTCTCAACTTAGCCGATGACAGATCAATTGTACATACAACTTTAAGCACAGTGATCTCACAAGCACGTTCACTAGCTTTTTCATCAAACAAGTTTCTCAAAGTATGTCTGAACTCACAGAACTCGCAGAACTCGGTAAGAAACCGTGTGCCTCTACAGCTACACACAGAACCTTTTTCTTCTACCTTGTTGTGGTCCACACCTTTCTTGTAGTCAGTTCCTCTGCTCCAGCTACTGTGTCACGTCTGCTACCTTCAGTAGCTGAGCTGAACTGCATCTCTCTTTATCAAACCCTTAGCATTGCATTGTTTCCTTGACCACTGCACAACAAGCTTAAAGGTAAACTACAAACTAACCCCCTTGGTTGGCTCATACAACTTGGGTCATGGTTAACTTTTCAGTATTAATACTTACTGTATATGTAAATAGAGATTGAGATTAAGAGCTTTTAATTTCTAATTAGTTTTTTATGTGGTTTAAGTTTTGCCATTATGGGTTATAATGGGTGTTTTCCGTAGTTTACAATAAATCTATGGCACAGTAAAATGTGCAAAATTATCACATAAGATTAGCTCGTCTGGTGTTGTGTGAAAACCCTGTGTCATGGCACACAGTCATGTCATGGCCTGCATTCTGTAAACTCTATGCAGTTGTGACTAATCATCCATGATGTAGCCAAATCATTATCACGGTCACATTTTTATTAAATCACAAATTCCTGACTTCCACCTCATGTTTAACAAGCATCATTGCTTAAATGCACTTACATAGCGCTTTTCTACCTATTGGCACTCAAAGCGCTTTACACTGCTTCTTATTCACCCATTCACACTCACAATCACACACACACTCACACACCGATGGGGGAGCTGCTATGCAGCTGGCCAACGCTCACCAGGAGCTACTAAGTTGGGGTTCAGTGTCTTGCTCAAGGACACTTTGACATGTGACCGGAGGAGGTGGGGATTGAACCAACAAAGAGATTGGTGGACAACCGCTCTACCTTCCTGGCCAAAGCTTAGTCAAAGACGTTTGACTTGGCTTTGGGAGTCTGGACAAGCTAAATGGCCATTTTCATTGCTCCTAAACAAACAAACAACACAATGATTGAGGAGGAACTAGTGTCATCGCTGTGCATGAATGAAGTCGACTGAAACTGACCACATGTTTCCCATAAGTGCAGATGCCTGGATATTTTCATTTGTCAACACTGATTCCAACAATCCCACAGTCATATTGAAAAGAGCAGTGCCACTGGAAATGAAACAGCAATCAGACCCGTACACTGCAGCATTGTCACATTTCACTCACTGAGAACATTTTGCATTTATTTTTTTTTGTCAAGCCATTGATTTAGTTGAAAGTAATCATACTGGAATTATTTGACAGTAGACAATAAAAGCAGTGTCTTATGTGTCGCATGCAGATTTGAACTTTAATTCATATTTAGAAAGATCAAACTGGAATTAAAAGGATTGTCTTCACATGTGGTTGTCTTTAATGTCAATACATTAATTTGGGTTGTGTCTTAGTGAATATTAAGAATGTTGAGTCATTTTAGGCTAGATTAGTCTGTTTTTGTCTTATTTCCCATTCAGGCTGCCGGTCTTGTAATTTCACAATGTTTTTTTAATTGTTATTATAAATTCTTGCTCACTCTAAAGTTACCACACATCCTGTGACCCATTAACTGAGATGCAACACACCAAACTTCTACAACATAACTAAAAACTAGAGCAACAAGCCAGACAGAAATGTGCTTCATAAATACAACTGCATGCTTCTGTCTTTGAATCTCCTAATTGGATCACAAAGAAATGTAGATTTCTGGTGTACTTCCTTGTCTTCTGATGAACAAATTTTCATAATTGCGACCCAAGGCACATGAGTTTAAACACAGGGGAAATTTTGTGTGGAATGATTACTCTTTCTCCAGTGCTTCGCATTTTAAAACTTCACCCGAGTCGCAGACAGACTCCTGCAGGAATGTGATTATATCAACAAAATGGTGTCAGGTGCAAATGGCTTTGAGCTGCCCCACAACAATACCAGTTGAATTTTCAACACTTGAGATTTCCTCTGGGACAGCCATTCTATAATACTTGATCTATAAAAAGAAGCAAATTGCCTGCTTGCACAACCAAACCACCATTTGACAGGGCTTCTGGGCTGCTTCTCGTGGTCGCTATTAAAGCTCTGGGTGTTGTTTTCCTTCAGGGCCTGACAGACAGACTTCAGACTGCCCCCACCCTGCGTGCTAGATGCCAAGATCCGCCTGAGCACATACACACAGCCCCACCGGCTGTGGACGGCTTGTTCGCTTCTTTGTGACACAGCTTGAGAGGTACATGGGAACAAGGTACAACTGTGTACATAAGTATTTCCAACTTCTTTACACATCTCAGCAGTGTGTGGAACTCTGTCTAAAATGTGTAATTCAAGCCTGGAGGGAGAAAACACTGGCAGAGGAGTTAAGTACTGCCTGATGAGGACACGGGATGAATGCTTAACAGATTTCTCTGGAAAGGAATACAAATTATACATGCCAGTGGATGTGATTGAGTACCTTATACATGTTCCCCCACCTAATTTTTTGAGAATATAAAGGCTTGATGGGAACATTGAAAGTCCCTGCAGACACCAGATGTGATGCACCAGTGAGCCAGTGCACTAGTTAAAATGAAGGGGATCAGGAACAAAAAATTATGAAACGTTCAGTTAAGGAGCCAAAAGATACTGTATGTGGCCAACAGATTTCGTATTTAACTTGCTTCAGAAATAGCTTAGTAATTTCCATTGATTAAAAAAGATGGTAAGAATCTCTTTAGGAAAAATGGTAGTAAATTTACAACAGATGTAATGAATTTATTTATTCTACATAATCACTAGTTGTAACTAAAACAATATATATATAATGAGCCATTGTTTTTTATTCAGTCAGCTTATGGAGCCAAATCCTATTTGATGTAAACTAAACTAATTTCTACTAAATTCTGCACACAGCACATAGACTGTGCTGAATACAAAGTTTGTTTGAGTGTTATCATACTATTGAATGGCAAGTTATGAGTCACTATCAGCCCAGAGTTATGGTTTGGTAAGTCACCTTCTGCCTGTTATGCCCAACCCAAGTTTAAACATCACTGTGGCACATAATATGACAAAATAATGTCCTACCAAACCTACCAGCATGCGGAGCAGGCACCTACTGGCCTATAGGTATGGTTCTGATAACAACAGAGAATGGACTAAATACCGTGATAGCATCCAAAGCCTATGGATAATGTGTGTGCCATGTACGGTTTGGTTAGTGGGATGTTAATTATTTTTTTAGAACAAGTAAACTACTTTTTCTAAATGCTACTGTTTCTGAAATGCTACATTTTCAATTCAACTTTTCAATTCAACTTTATTTATATAGCGCCAATTCACAACAAAGTCATCTCAGGGCACTTTACAGAATAAAGTCAAGATTCTAAAGATATATAAAGAGAACCCAACAATTCCCCCTGGAGCAAGCCATAGGCAACAGTGGAGAGGAAAAACTCCCTTTAACGGAAGAAACCTCCAGCAGAACCAGGCTCAGGGTGGACGGCCATCTGCCTCGACCGGTTGGGGTGAGTGGAAAGGGAGAGAAAAGAACAGAGCAACAAAAAGCAACAACAAAACATCGGGCAAATTGGTAGGACCAGTAGCTGCACGCTGGAAGACACACAGCTTCAAAGCCGGGGGACACCTGCAGAAAGGGACAGAGAGAGGGGGACAGAGGAGGACAAACATTAAATTCTAGCTAATAGCTCTGCACAACCCTTTCGGTATTTTTCAGTATCAATCTGCAATAAATAAGAATCCTGCAAACAGTACTAATCACAAAAGAAGTTACTGAAATTCAGGTGTGTCGTGTGATGGCCAGTTGTGTCCATTGTAAGAGACATATATAATGAGAAGACCTACAACCACAATGGCTCCATTAATTATGCATCGGTCCACGTTTGCATTAACAATATGCCTCAGTGTTTATTGTTGCAACAGCTGCCTCTTGTTGAAGCCACTCCCTCATCACTGTTGCCTGATATGACAGAGCTGCCACTGAACCTAAACAAGCTTGAGAAGAGCTGGTGCATGCTGACATGCAAAGTTTCACATCTGTAACTGCCTCAATGACCTTCTGACATGTCACACACTTACACTTTTCTCTGTTAGCCAATCAATTTGGCAACAACCAGGAAAGACGATAGCAGCTTCATTACTGTCAGTGCTGAACATAATAGCTCTAATGCTTAGTGTCACTTCCATGTGAGGATAACAGGAACACTTTAATTAGGGGACACAATGGCAACAGTAAGCATGTTTAGGTTAAATAATATGAGGCAAAACAGACAGCTTCCAATTTAGTGTGATATCTCATGTTAGTCAAGCAGTTTAAGATATTGTTTACATAACCTGTGCGGCATGAGAACCTTTACTGAGCTTCATCTTGTTATTGTGGAAAACGGAAAACGGTGCCTTACTGTACTGCACCAGTGCAACCAGTCACAATTTGTGTAATTAACACAATAATTAACACAATATAAAGATTCTATTAAACTACCTACTTTGTTTACATTCGTCTTTTTCTTTTTCTTCTTTTTTTTCTTCTTATTACCGTTACTACGACACAGCTAAAGGGGCCCTGGTTCTAATCCACGGCCAGTTGCAGGAGTTTGCATGTTCTCCCTATGCTTGTGTTGCTTTCCTCCAGGTACTGCAGTTTCCTTCTACAGTCCAAAGACACGCATGTTAGGTTAATTGGTGACAAACTAAAACAACAAATCAAACATTAAATATGAGACATTTTAAAGGTTTTTGAAAAATATCTGCACATTTGCCTTTTTGCCAAACACATTTCAAAAAGGGCTGTGTTGATATTTTAGTGTTTAAGAAGTGAAGAGACCGATTCCTTTAATTTTGAAAGCAAATTTTTCCCATTCTTACTTTATATTGCTAATGACTTATATGACTCATTTTTCATATTTTTAACCATATTTTTCTCCTTTCATCAGTTTAACTTTTTCTGTTCATTTTGTACATTTTCGATTGTCCATGTTCATTTTTCAACTGTCTGTGGTCATTATGCTTCCAGTCATTTCTTCTTTATTTGGGGTAATTTTGTGTCTGTTTTTTGTTAATGTGTGTGTGTTACATCTCTGTTGTCACTTGTTTCTATATTTATGACCATCATCTAAGTGGTCATGTTTATTCTTTTGTAGCCATTTTGTGTATATTATTGGTTTTGTTTCTATTAGTTTTATCATTATTCAAATCTCTTTATGCGTATACAGAACTTTTGGTTGGAGCGTAACTTTTTGGTTGTGCCTTTCTGGGCAATTTACATCTCCAGGGTGAGAATATCGAGACTTTCATTCAACAATCATTAGTTATACACATCCATGCAAGACTCAGCTGTGTATGAAGGGCAAAAAGGATTAGCTGCAACCTGCATAATAAATGGGTCAAACAAACAAACCAACAAGACAAAAAAGCAGAGGTAAATAAACCTTGAAATGAGTCCTTGTCTGCCTCTGTCCATTTTTGTGTACACAGTTTATTAATCAATATTTGTTGGCCATAATTACAGCTGTTTGGCTTGTTGGCAAGTAATGGAGATTAATTAGTGACCTGCAACAAATGCTGTATAAGGGATAATGAGCTGTGCTTTATGTCTGAATTTTTAAATGATATGCCAAGTCATCTGAAAAAATGAGAAATTAACTTTAGCCTCTGTTTTTTGTTGTTGTTGTTTATGGTTGTTTGTTGTTTAAGACCCCCATTGGTTCCATCTTTACAGTGAAAGGCTCTCAGGCAGCAGAGCTATAATGAATCCGGTCCTGTCGTGTGAATGGCCTGTCTCAGTGGGACTTTCCCTTACTTAAGGTGACCTTCCCCGGATAAAAGCACCAATCATTGTCTCGCCATCAAATACTACATTGGATCAACCATTAAAGACACTGTCACACTTTAGAATCCGGAAGCCAAATAGAAAGGCTTGTTAAGTGCTCAATTATATCTATTTATACTGTTTCAAATGACTGCAGTCATTCTGATTCTCTTTCTACAAACCTTCACACAGCACGTTCGTTTTTATTACCATATCGTAAATATTTAAGTTTTATATTTTCTAGCTTATTCAAATTAAGATCTTTACTGCCAGAACTTATAAACATTAGTTGCTCTGACTTGAAAGTCTTTCAAATTAAAATGGTGAGTTCAATGAAAGAAATTCACTCAACTCATTCAATTAAGGTTTTGGAGAAACAAAACTTGCAAACTATCCATCTGGCTTTCACACAATTTTCTCGTAAGAGCATACCTGCTTCACATCTGTCCCCTCTGGACAATAAGACCAATTGCAACTTTGTTCTTCTCTTCCTCAAGCATCTTTTCTTTTTCTCTCTCATTAAATGGGTTTTGTGCCGCTTTATTCCAACCTTTGGATGTGTCACACAGGCTGTGAAGTCACCTGAAACAAGTTTGTGATTTGGGACTATAAAAATAAAATTTACGTGAAATTTTTCCTAATCTCTTGATGGCGAACAATGTACACTTTTCAAATGGTGAGGATACTATTTCTGGCTGTGGTGTCACTGAGCACACAAAGTCTCTGTCTCCTCACACACACACATTCACAAACTCAAACACTCAGAATCAAGTACAAATGTATTTAATGTGAATTATCCAACAGAAGTATCTCAACCCACTTTACAAAAGAATGAATGTAAACATAAAATACAAACAATAAAACAAATGGAAATTAACTATTAGAAACAATAATAAAATCTAAAGGACCATAGCAGGATGATAAGTACCTGCACTGGTGAGGACAAATTAAATTACAGTCCATTCTAACTGGGTGCTTCTCCCATGATGGTGCAGTACTTATTTGACCTGCAATCTACAATCTCTGTACGACAATCATGTCTGTCAGTGTATTATAGTAAACTCTTCAGTTTTACTCAATGTTGCAAAAATGCTATCTATCAAGATGCAGTAATTACACTGTATATTTATGGTGCCTATTTTGAGGTTTTGAGTTTTTTTTTTAATGAGTATTTGCTTTTTGTAGCTATATTTCAGATAGAAGTTTTTTTTTTTTACTCCACTCTGGTCTCTTTTCTATGTTTCACATGTCTAGATGACTTCCTAGCAGTTTCACCAATGAGCCATTCCCCATGTAAATCATCTCATGTGCTTGCATTTAAATGTGTTCACAGCCCAGTAAGGATAGTGCAGGTACCATCAAGCAGGGAATCTTAAAGAATGTTCAGAATAAATGAAACAATACAAGTTGAAGGTACTTTTTAAAGAAGTGAAGTTTTTTTTAGTTCATTTTCAGATGCACATTGAATGTGTTTGGTTAGTTCGTAGTGGTGTTTATTTGTTGTGTCTTTTAAGTCTTTCGGCACTGGGGGTCCATATGCAGCTGTCTCCTGCCCCCGTACCAGTAAAACCTCACCTCCTCCCCCTGACCACCAGCAATCCAACACAGCTGGACCTCTATTAGTTCAACTGCTGGGATGAAAAAGGAGTTCCAAATCTGGAATACAGATAAATAAATAAGGTCATAGACATCATCCCTTCATCCATTTCAGATAAGCTGACTAACAATCCTTTTGGCACAGACTGCTGAGGCGCTGTGTGTGTGTGTGTGTGTGTGTGTGTGTGTGTGTGTGTACGCCAACTGTATTTGAGCATCGCTTGCCCTTTTTCTGAAGAAAAGAAAAAATATCTGACTTTTTTGCGATATGTTCACGCGGCGCATCCCCCCGCCCCCCAGAGAGTTATTGGTCCTTCATGTTCATGACGTGTCTCATATCAGATTATTATTGGACAATCCAGTTGCCTGTCTGTTTGATTGACGTGAGCGGAGCCGGAGTCTCCTCCCAGCCGCAGCAGACGCTATTTGAGTGGGGACCAGCGGATTGTTGTACATAGAGCCGGTTTAGTGTCGTCAATGGGAAGCACACGAGACTGTGGCAGAGCGAGTTACGGTCTAGATTGAAATCCGCGGCTACACCATGATCTCCAGGTCTATTTCGTATCTGTGGATTACATTTTGCATTCATTTCTGCTGTTATACAAACAGCGGGGAAGCACAGAATGCCAAGGAAGGTAAGTTCTTAAAGTTTGGATTCTCCTCTAACCCGTCGCTGCTGGAAGACGTTTTTAGAACTGCAGCACACAGCGTTATTGCTTTTTCCTCTTTAATAACTCAAAATGTACATGTTATATGAGTCCAGCCCAGTCAGCTTCGGCCGGTGTGTGGATGGCAGTGCTGTCTACTCCCGGGCTGTTTGCAAGCGACCCCTCGGTGTTTTTACGCACGGAAATTCAAGCCGATGATTTCGTGGCAAAGATTCGGTTAATTTTACTACGGTGCCAGCGACCTTTGGGTATGTGTGTCATAGATTTTAACAATATGTCACGGCAAACTAGGTAAAATCACCTCATCGATCGTCCCAGCAGGCTCGCCTCGCTGGGAGGGAGCGAGCCGTCTGTCTGGCCGCCGTTTCGGATGGTCTTTTCCTTTGGCCTCGGTTGTGACAGTCACGTCTAATCTTGTTTC
Organism: Channa maculata; assembly: GCA_020496755.1. NCBI lineage: Eukaryota > Metazoa > Chordata > Actinopteri > Anabantiformes > Channidae > Channa > Channa maculata. The sequence goes on along the minus strand of CM035616.1, from coordinate 21,145,167 downwards.
ATGGAAGGAAAATACGGCAGTTTGATGCGGAGCCGTAATCTGCGTCAGACGATGAAGTTGACCACAATCAAGTCAATAAAACCCCACAGACAAAAGACGAGTTAAATCATTGCAAATGGCTAAAAACGTGACACTTTTAATTGTCCAGACTTTGGGGAAATTAATGAATGATGCTATGCGTAAAACGGAAAATCATTCTTATCATTGTTATTGATCTTCAATCCACCAAAAGTCAGCTTAATAAGCAGAGCGCACTCTGGATGTAATAGCTGATATGAATTTTAAATCCTCGTGTTTATATGGGGATTTCGCAGAGCTCCACATCAGACTGTGTCCTGGAAGGTACAGCCGGACCATGACTTCTTCTCCTGCGGTGCGTCCTGGCAGCTGATCCTTCTGTTATGAAGGAGCTGTTTAATTATATGCGATGTACCAATAAGTTTTTGAAAAAAAAAAAAAAGTTTTCTATGAAATTATTTATCATTTTCAATAAAGCCGCCGCGCTGCCGCTCTGCGCTCTCGCTCTGCTCGGGAGCAGCAAACACGCCGCTTTGTCCAAAACCCTTCGTTAAAACCACAAACAAGCCCGTCTGCTGTGCGGCCACTCTGTAGTTTTATGAGCGTTTTGAGCTGAAAATATCCGCATGTTGGACTGAAGACAACAAGCCGCTTTGACCTTAATGCAACAACGTAATAAATAATAAGTTTTAAAACGGATGTGTAAAATCACATAGAAATAAAAACATGAAATTAATTAATTGCGCTTATATTTTATGTGTATTTTTTTCTAGACTTTTTATGTCTTTATTACCGACACTGTCAGTGTCTTGATTTGTCTTCCAAAAAGTTCCCCCGCAGACAGGAGGACATTGTGCTGCAGTGAACACATTTCTTATTGCATGTTTTTTTTTTTTTTTTTGCTTTTGCTGCTGCTGCTGCTAGAAATTAGGTCACGACTATATGCGCTATAGCTTTAGATGTGTGGCCTATCAGTAATAACCCAGCACCGGTGGCCCGGTGAGATTTAACCACCTGCCTCTCGGTTTCCTGTCACTAGTGATTCTGCTGGACTCCAAGGCACAGCAGACAGAACTGGAGTGGATCTCCTATCCTCCCAATGGGGTAAGTCTGCAGAATCTCTGCATCACAGGCTCGCGGATGTGTTCCATATCTATGTATTTTCTAGCATTCTCCCATGTCCCACATCTGTGATATGAATACTGATATTCAAGAGGTTTGAAATATAAATAAGGATCAGTACTCTGTACTTCTGTGCTCACAGAAGTCTTTGTAGAACAAAAACGATGAAGAATACAGGAGGTGGTTTCTGCTCCTAAACTCTTTTGACATTCAGAGCACAAAGGCTTTAAGCAAACCAACTTGCTAGTCTGATTAAAAGCAGGTGGTGAGAAACTTTTTAAATAAATAATGTGAGAAGAAGCAGATAAACTGAGCACAATCATACTTTAAAGATTTTTTTGTGCGATACACATGCAACTACTAATCTCACCATCTCACTGCAGTTAATAATAAGCAGGAATGATTTTTTTTTTAATGTAGCTTTTCTCATATTCATTACATCATAGACACCTCTAGTTTGGTTTGATTGTATAGCATTAGGTGTCTGTCTCAGTTTTAAGACATTTAAATTCAACATGATGATGTTGAATTTTGGCTTGTTGACCCGTTCATTACTCTGTATGTCTTTATTTTCCAGTGGGAAGAGATCAGTGGCTTGGATGAGAACTACACACCCATACGCACTTACCAAGTTTGTCAAGTCATGGAGCCCAATCAGAATAACTGGCTTCGGACTAACTGGATAGAGAAGGGCGATGCCCAGAGAATTTTTGTGGAACTGAAGTTCACCTTGAGGGATTGTAACAGCCTACCCGGTGTGGTGGGCACTTGCAAGGAGACATTCAACTTGTATTACCAAGAAACAGATTCAGAGGTGGGCAGGAGCTTACGGGAGAACCAGTATGTGAAAATAGACACAATCGCTGCAGATGAAAGCTTCACCCAGGGTGATCTGGGTGAGAGGAAAATGAAGCTGAATACAGAAGTGCGTATAATTGGCCCCCTGTCCAGACGGGGCTTCTACCTGGCCTTCCAGGATGTAGGGGCGTGTATTGCCCTGGTCTCTGTCAAGGTTTATTACAAGAAGTGTTGGTCTATCATTGAGAACCTGGCCACGTTCCCAGACACCGTGACAGGATCAGAGTTCTCCTCGCTGGTGGAGGTCGAGGGCATGTGCGTGAGCGATGCAGAGGAGGAGGCCGACAACTCTCCCAAGATGCACTGCAGTGCTGAGGGGGAATGGCTGGTGCCTATTGGGAAATGTATATGCAAAGCTGGATTTCATCAGAAAGGAGACGCATGTGAACGTGAGTGCCTTTACGCTTCTTTTAAGAGTTGTTTCTCGTTGAAATAATTATCTCGTAGTAATCATTCAGGGGTATCTTGCATTTCACACCACAACAAAAAGGCAATAAACCAAAGAGTATTTGTAATATAATTATGCAAAGCAGGTAAATGATAGTTTAGGCATCACTGACTGAATGGTTCTGTTGGCAAATGGGATTAAAGCAGCTGATATGACAGCGGTAAAGATGGATAAAGTGTTGAAGTCAAATATCCTCAGTGTAATAATTGGAATCCGTGTTGAATGTTTATGAGTCTCTTAATTTATTGCCATTATTTTGTGGACACTGAGACGAAATAATATCTTGAGTTTTTCATCTTGAATGCTCCGCTCTATCCTACTGGCGGAGAGCCAATACAATCACTAGCAGAATTCACAGGTCTAAGGGAGGTCCAGCCAGTCTTTCAGTGTCTGTGTGCCCCAGCCAAGTGACCCTGACACAGAGAGAAAACAAATAGCTGCCGTACTGTGGCATTCAGGTCTCCGGATATTTATGAAGGCGCCTAACAAGAAGGGCAAATCCAGCCTCCGCGTGCTTCATTTATACCTTGTTGTGGTGCTGGATCATGCAACTACAGTTAACAATGCTTTCGATCATTCGAAGGACTCCGAGGATTATTTTCAGTGGGCACCTGACTTGAAAGATAAAAATCACTATGGATCAAAAGGAGGTGACCCAGGTCACACAATTTAAGTGGCTTGCCTTTGTCAGCAAATCTTTTTCCTTTTTTTTTCAAAGTGCTCAACTGCAATCTAAGCAGCTTCTGAGGTGCAGCAGTCAGTAATAATCTAACAGAATGTGTCTAAGAACAAATTAGTGTCCCTGACAGACAAGGTTTTATACCACGCTGTCATCCATTAGGGACCCCTCTGAGGGAGGTGTGTAATGAAATATATTAGGCGATGTAATTTAGAGCAGCACAGCCCTAAGTTGTGCTATGTTTTTAATGTTAGCAGGCTATCGCTGATTCAACCCCACATAGCTCCTTTTTATTGGCCGTGTTGTTTTAATATGCATAGATAGAAGATCCAGTTGTGCCCATAGCTGGAAAGAAAGCCCACCATTTATTTCCACAGGGAGAGCAATTCAGAACAACAGCCAATATCTCTGACTTGTCAAAGTAATTGTGGCTACTTTTCCATTATGTCTTAGTGCAGCAACTGGTGTGTCTCTACTTATTAATCTGTTCATGTGCCAAATGAAACAAATACCTGTAGATATAAGTCAACCTGGACTTAGGTTTTTTAAAGCCTGTGGAAGAAAGTACCTTAATGTGTATGTGGATCAAACTTCAGTCTGATACTGCACCTTTATGAGCTTTATCTCCACTGAGGCATGAGAAGCCTTTGTATTAAGGGGTAGTTAATCTAAATAAAATGAGAATCACGGTGCACGATCAGCACTTCTTCCAGCAGCTTCACTGACATTAAATTGTCCAGTCAGTAGTTTCCCCTAGAACAATCTAAAAGCTATTCAAAGTATTTCTATCAGTTGAACAGCAAAGCAATAAGTCCAAGTGGCTGTGACCATTAAAAATGTGGGCTCATGGATTTTGGACACTGGATGAGCTTGTCTCAGTGCTGGGGAGGTGCGTTTTCTTTTAGTTGAGTGGATCTTGTTTGGTGTGGTTGTTAGGGTTTTAGCGGAGGATTTTTTTTTTGTCATTTGTTTTTCATCAATACTAATAACCAACAATGTACTCGATTGTACTCTATTACTGTCCCTCAGTCTGCAACCTGGGTCATTTGTTTTCTTCTTCTGTACTGTAGACCTCTAAAATCAATTAACAGGGCATCAGCCAAACACACCAAACCACTAGGTGACATGTTTCTTTATTCCAAAGTGCTTGGTGTACGTTAAAAAGTCCCTGGTACCAAAAGAAAGTAGAGTTGAATTAATCTGGTGCCAAGCAGTGAACAATGCTAGGTTTCAGTGCCACTTTAGGCTTTCACTTCATGGGGCGACCGCATGGAAATATTTTTGGACATAGCTTTAACATCCCAAAGTTGAGTTTAGATGCAGACGAGTGATCTGAGAAGCACTTTAAATGAAGCAAACTGGCTCCTTAAGACAGTCCTTAACTGGCCTATTTTAGTCTACACTGTGCTATGATTATAACATGGCCACTGAGTAAAATATTCAGTGGGTGGGTGCAGGTGGAGTAAGCAAGTTGAGGTGTCAGTCATGTCATTTGAGGAGCCCCTTCTGTGGACTCAAAGGCCTCCACTGAAATGTGTTGTGATCTACTCATTCATCACCGTCAGCGAAGAGCGACCCCTTGTCTTTCACCCCTGTGCCCCCCGCTCCCACTGTCTCTCTCTCTCACTTTAACTCTTTGTGTGGCAGCCTGTGGCAGTAAATGTCACTCTTCTTCTCTGCCTGCTGTGTTCAGTGCTCGCAGTGTAATGGGTGTTGAAAAAGGCCAGTTGAAGTGTCCCTGCAGCCTGCGCGGGCTTCATTTTGCGAAGAAGTGCGTGTTGTGAAAATAGCTCCTATTCATTCGCTGGTGCTGTTGAGCACTGGCTACTGGTTGCAGTGGAGCCACAGAGTCGTTTAGACAGAGAGAGGGCTCTTGTGGGAAGACATTGGTTTCTTTGTTTCGCTCAATCCCGGGAATGTATGTTGTCCGATTCTGACACATCACATCATTGTGGTACTAAATAACCAGTGCCTAAGAAGTGATTAACTGTCGACCTTGGCTAACAAAAAAAAAAAAAAAAAAAAAAAGAGAGACCCCTCAGTGGTGATCAAACAGGCCATATTTGGATCTGTTGCTGCATGCTAACAAGAGAATTCAAGACAGGATACAGCATCCTCAACAAGCTGGTGCCATTTGCCCCGACTGTCAGGGAGTTGGACAGAAGTTAGTTGGAGACTGATTGATGATTGAGCCTCCCCCTGAGCAGACAGGGTCTGCCCATAAAAGCTTCACATATATGGAAGCCACCAGGTGACCGGGGCAACCAGACCTAAAATAAATCTGCATTTAGCATTTAAATTGAAGCTAGGAAGCCAAGAGTCAGGGGGTCCTCAAATGTCTTTATGCTCCCCTGATTGATAAGGTGTGGATATAATGCATCAAATGGCTGTCTTTTACAACTGCTCCACAGCTTAATTATGCAAATGACAGGTGCGCAATGAATCCACAGGAGAGCCAAATGGACCTAAATCACTCAACATTGAAATAAATTAGTGATGGATGGGAGCCGGTCCCCACACTGCCAGTGTCTGCTTCCTGTGAATAGCAGCATTCTTCCACAGCTCAGGGCTTTTCCTCCTTGTTGTCTTGGCCTTGCAGGTAGCAGTCACACACAAAAAAACACACACCCACACATACAGATGTGCTATTCTCCGCTCAGGATGTTACTACCAATACAGTTGGCAGTGTGGGAAAATGGATCACTTAAGGGAGGACTTTGAGATATGAGCTTTTAAAAAAACTCATTTAGGGCGTTTGTCTAAGATAAATATTCACTCGTTCCTGTGTCTTTAACAGTAACCTTGGTAATTTTCAAAATGTATCAGATTGTAAACAATCAGCAATAGAAATGCTAAACCCAACAATGGATCTTCTCTGCTCGCATTGTGTTAGTCACACTGCGTGATCTAGTTTGTTAATTACAAACTATTTTCTTTTACTCAACAACACAATTTTAAACTCCTTAGTGTATATAACTCAATATTTCTGTGTTGGCCATTTTATTTGTGATGAGACCAGTTACCACACGAGTGATAGAATCGATGGTAGTTAATCATCTAATCTAAATTATGGACATTCTGCTGTGTGTGGGGGTTAAAACTTTATCATGTGTTGTTTTTCTGCTCCTGAATGCGTTTGCCTCTGTACCCAACCACTTATATATCTGTTTTAAAGAGTTCGACTTCATTTTTACATATCACATCTGATGTTCAGTACATGCAGAGTTAATGTATATTGCGATCAAGTATATGTCTTTATTTTTTTGCAGCACACTGTCCTAAAAGTTGCTGCAATTGTTTTTACCTTAGGAATCGTTCCTACATTGTATTTAGTACAACTTCTCTGTGCTAAATATGCCAGTGAAAGATCTAGAAAAAATGGGTGCTGGCTGTTTATCATATAGATTAGAGTAAAAGCCAGTGTAAAGGCTTATATATTTCTGTTGAAGTTGTGCTACTAAGAGTTATGTATAATGTTACAATGTCTCGGTGCAGTTCTAATTTGCGTTCATTAGTAGAGACTAAACAACAGCCACTTCCTCAGAGGATGAAAAGAAGGCAGAATGTTTGAAACCCCGACTTGGCGAATCATAATGAAGAACATTTCTTTAACTTAACTAACTCTAACATCCTACACTTCCCATTCAAATACACACTTCCAAATAAGAAGTCAAGGCATTAAGGTCTGTTTTCCCAGAATGTGCTTGTTGGAGCTGTTGCCAGCAGCATCTTCAATCCAGTCCAGCTTTTCTGTCAACACATCAAATTAAATACAAATGCCTCATTTTACTTAGGAATAACATTGTTGGGCTCAGTAAATATTTGTTTCGAAATTATACACATACCATTTGCACTTATTAATAGACAGAAGCAAAGTTATAGAAAAAATGGCCTGTCATGAGTAATTATTTGCTCCAACTGGTTTCCATGTTAAGAGCTAACAGACTATGGTAAAGATGGATCTGAACACACAATCTAGGCACAATGAGCTGAGCTTAAAGAGGGACAGGAGCCTGCCAGTGTCTGGTCACTGGTAATGGGCTTGTCTCTCACCTCTGCTGATAAGCTGCAGCTACTGACTCATGCATACATGAATATCAAGCAGCTGTTGAAAAAGCTTGATCCACTCGACTGTTGAAAGTCCACAAACCTTGGTCACAAAACACTACTGGAGCATCAAAAACAAATCTCATGGATATTTTACAAATACTAGCACCCTCATCTTCCCCTGCTCATAAGTCTTGAATCCTAGTCAGTGTCCTCCTGTGTCTCACTTTATTTAAATGCTTATGCTGTATAAGGCATGGGGCATATATTGCTACTAATTGAATCTACTCAAAAACAACACCACTTGGTAAGAAAGAGGATAAGAGCCACTGTAAAAATGTGTTTGTCTTCTGCCGTTTTTTCAAAATCTTGACCTTTTTTCCCCTTAGAATTCCGACTAAGTCAAGACGAATGTAATACTGATTTAAAATTCTAAATTCTTTGTGGATAATGCTGACAGAATTTTGGACAGTTGGAATTCCGAGTTTAAAGTCAGAAATAAAAAAAAGACATGACTTTAAAGTCATATTTCGGAATTTTTTTCCCTGAATTTATATCAGTCAGCATTGTGTTTAAAGTTAGAATTCTGAGAAGAAAAAGTCTAAAATTCAATAAATGTTATAGCACCCTAAACCTCCATAAGTTGGCATGTCAGTTGTACTATTTTGTTAGATAAAGAGTGAGGAGTTGATTTCCTATAACGTTTGTGATTTCTGAGATGATTTATTTTTGTTTAGTATTGTTGCAAATCAGAGACACTGCTGCCAGGAGCACGTGTGTGGTATGTGTATGTTCTGGTTTGACTTAGTTCTTAGTTTGAATTTAGATGCAAATTGTGCTAATCAGCTATTTAATGCAGAGAAAAAACGCACACACAGACAACAAAAAGGCAAAAAGGAGCGATGAATTATCAGCCTGCAGGTCTTGGAATTTGACCTGCCAGTCTAAATTAGAGACACTACATTGCCTCATATGTAAAGCTTGAATTCAAGTAAACAGTCCTTATTCTTGTGCAAACAAAGACATATGGTCAGCTCGCGCTGGTTAGAGACTTTGTTAACCCGCTAAAAGCGAGACCTTTATGACTTTGTGTCAGATAGCGTTATTTCCAAGGTGACACCAGGGTCCACCTCGGGCCATGCATGAGGTCAGTGAATATTAACTTCATTTACACATGGCTGCAGGCCAGCGCAGTGCCACAATGGAGGCCTGCCTGTTGTGTTTAGTAACATGAGCGACCTGGCTTACAGGACACTGTCAAGACGGAAGATGGATGATCGCAGCAGTTGACCCCTGATCGCCAGCAGAGTCACCTCTCCGGCCCCCCTCTCCCTGCATGACAAAAGAGCCCTCCCCACAGTGCAGCAGCCCTCATCTCCACTTGCACTAACAGGTTCAGACATCTCCATCGATCCCTGCTTCCATACCTCTTACGTTTCTAAGCTTTGCCCTTTTTTAGCTATCTAAACGGTGGCACAAATATCTTTTTTGTGTTTGCTCGCCCGCTGACTGCAAGAGACGGATGTGATTAGACAAGCGAACTCTGTGTCAGAAAACAGTGTCTTTGGTGATCTGTGTTGTGTCCCTGTGGCATAAGGGTGAAAGTGATATGTGACTGGGCCCACGGTCTCGCCACCTTAAGATGCAGCAAGGAGGGCCATGTTGTCAGTGGAGCTGCTCCTCTGGGAGGCTTCAGACCACTGGCTCTGTACTTCAATCTTCCTTTAAGAAGAAAATCAATAACTTATTATATAACTTCATACTTTTTCCCACTTAGATCTAGAGCAGAGGAAGCAGAACTTAAAATGCTCTTAGGGTGGCTGTGTTGCAGGAAAATATCGTGAGGCAAAGTGTCGTGATTTGTCTCCTTTTCCACACCAGCAGTGTTTTTACCTGTTTTGATCTAGTTTTATTTCAGCAACAGGCCATTATAAAAGGCATTGTTGGCATTTGTGAACACAGTTTCATGTGCACTGCTGACTGACGTTTATGTCTTATTTTATATTAAAACACTATCTTGTATGGCAAGAACACGGCTGGTGGATTTTTTTTTCCCGCACAAGACAGCGTTCATATACACAATTACAGCTGGAAGCCGCCCAAAGCCGGCACAAAGGCACATGAAACTGCATCTGTAAATGCCTTCTTGCGATGTAACACTAGATTTAAATGTATAAAACACAGATCTATGAGAAGGAGGAGAAATATTGGGAAATTCATTTCTTTCGTTTCTTCCAGAGGTTTGTGTCTAAATAAATAATTTGCTACTAAGCAGGAGTGTGTGAGAACAACTGAGTTAATGCTGTAACTAAGGATTATTCTCCTTATTAAATATTTTTCTGATCATTTCTAAATTATCTGATTAATTGTTTGATCTATAAACTGACAAAACATATGAAGACATCCTCAAGACAGGTTCCCAGGGCATAATAAAAATCATTAAATGACTGTATACACAGGCTCGATACCATTAAGCACAAGTGGGGAAATATGCTGTTTTGCTGTTTGGATGGACAGATGTTTAAAGGGCAAGCCAGCCTGAGGAGTGGCTTGTCTCACAGCCTTTATTTTTTTCTGTCACAGCTCTGGGACAGAGGAGAGGTTGTGGTAGAATTGGATAGGCGGAGGCTGAGTCAGGAGGGGAGTGTTGGTGGGTATTAGCACAGTTCAGACATAATGCTCAGTTGCTGACGGGACATTTTCAGTGCAGAGTTCTCTTGGTCTGCAGGGGGCTTTGGATTTGTCAGACCTTTAGACCCTGTGCTTTCATTCCCAGAATGCAGAATCCTCGCCTCATCTGCGTTGTCTTTTAGCACAGCTCCCTTTCAGAGCGGACCACATCATCCATTAAAGGTAGCTGCATGGCTGGCCTTAAGGGCCCACTCTCCTGTTTCCATGTGAGTTAAATGAACTAAACAAAAGACGATTAGGCAGGGACATTTTCCATGTCACTGAGAATCCATTTCAAAAAGCTCCCTCTGCATGATGACTTAAAGAGCAAAGTCCTTTTAGAAGGACTATGCGTAGACTCAAGCTACAGCCCAGGCTGAGGGTGATGCTGTAAACTCCCTGATGTAATATATTTAATCCTAAAATGCCCTTCATTTTCCATCCTTAACCCATGCAGTAAATCAAGGTTTCAGGTTTATTGTTTATAATTTGTAATGCTGTCAGCAGTGACTTTAATGCAGCTCAAGCAATTGTCTTTGTTGACCTCCTTTGTTTTCTCTCTAAAACCTTAGTGTGTGTCTGATTGTGTGTTTGTATATATATGTTTATATCCAGAAAGACATGTCCAGTAGCAACGATGGTAAAACTGCAGTCATTTGTTAGATGCTTTTTTTTAGCTGTGAATTGATACATTTGTTACAACAGCAAAATTGTGTACAAGCTATGACCAAAAAATTAAGTTGATTGTTACTTGGAGGCGAATGAATTTTATTTGCAGTGCTCAGAAGTTGAAAAAGGGATATTTATGAAAGAAAATCAATAATGTCTTTCCAGAAACACTGGCCTGATTAATCCACAGAAAGCAGTGCCTCCAATTTCATAGCTACTTTTTAATCTGTAGAAAATAATTCAGTTCACCTTGAAATCATGGTCACATATCACTGGACATAGGGTACTGGATGTATCTCGGTAGTCTTGGGTGAATTGACGATCTCATAAAACTGGTTACTAGCCAGTCTGATGTACAAAAGCAAGGTTAATCACAAGGTTAATTTCACATCAGAAATGGAGATTACTTCTAGTAACATCTTCATTTGGAGCAGATAGTGGGTTCATTAGTTTGCTGTTTAATTCTAAATTGTCCCATTTTTAGGGAAACTTGGTGGACTAGCTGTTGCATGACTTTTAGCAGCACAGCAGGGGCACTGGTGTATTTTAGTATAACTTAATCAGTGTCTGGCTTTGATCTTTGCTGTGTAGAGCCAAGCAGGCTTTTCCTTCGGGTTTTCCCTGCTCAGAGGGCAAAGCTGCCTGCCCTCCAACATAGTGTAAGGGAATGCTAATCTTCTCTTTGTTTCTTGTGGAAAGCTACTTATCTCCTGCTAAGCACAGGTACCTCGGATGAATGGGCTGCTTGTCTGTATGTGTGGAGTGCAGCAGTGGCCTAAGTCATTCCAAATATGAGTATGGGGTGGAAGGAGGATCCAGAACGTGACATCAGATTCTTTAACTGTTCGAACTTATGTTTCTGTGGCTCCTCTTAATCCTTAGCCTCATTGAAACCTAGGTTCCCTCCTTATTCCCAATCCCATGGGAGATGTTGTGTGCGAAATAAGCTTGTTTGGAAGGGGATTGATATTGAAACTCCAGCATGGTCCCATGAAAAGATTTTCAGCACAACCTCAGTTCTGTTCCTTTTCTTTATGTGTTCTATTTTCCCGAGTTGAGTAGGTGCTTTAGCTCTCATAGGTAGGAGATTAAACATGTCAGTGGGCGAGAAAAAAAAAAAAAAAGACATCTGCAGAGCTTCTTTTTCTCCGTTGATTGCAAAAAAAAAAACAGTAAAGCTGTGCAACGAGTTTGCAGGAAAAACGAAACAAATGACAAGATATTTGTGTTTGCTTAATCCTCTGATCAGACTGAAAAACCAAAAATGTGAAATATTAAAAGTAAAAAGCACAAGAGTTCTTCATCATAAGATTATGATTAAGATTAAAATACTCTGAAAACAGTATAGATGATGCAAAGCTATAAACACAATGTTAGGAAGCACTGTTGTAAGCATAAGAAACTCTTTCTTCAAAGTGCACTTGATTTCTTCCAAACCTTTGCCGCTTCAAAAGTCAACACATCACCTGCAAGATGCGATCAATTGAGCTGTCCTTTGGCTTCTCAAGTAGAAGAAATATACTCAGCTGGGATTTTTTTTTCCTTGTGTTGCCTGCCAGTGTTCCTCTGAAATTACTCACAAGATGTACTGCCTCTTACATTGCAGGGGAAAACACCACAGGCTTTAGTCCATAAAAGCAATGCAGCTATAGTTCAGGATGCATAAAATGCAAGTAAACAGAGTCTGATGAATGTCCACACTGAGGCCCGCTATTTATCGAGGCAAAGAACATAAGTCACATCTAATCAGAGCGACAGACACAGGCCTGAGGCTACATTAATGCATAAGAAATAAGCTCTAGGTGAGCTATTGACATCTTTCTCTGTAGTCGTAATGCACAGTCATGGTCCTAAGCGCATGCTCTGAAAGAAAGCTGAAAAGTGGGAGTTTGGTTTTTAAATTGCATTTCATGGTTGTCTGAATGTGCAGCTAGACACATGCTATTTTAAAATAGATGACAGAGAATGTTTATAGCAGTATTAACATTGTACTGCAGTGGAACACAAGTGATCAGACACGAGGGAGAAAAAGCTTTTGGTTTTCTTTACACATAATACTGGAAAGCAGGTTTATTTTGGTATGCACAGAAATTTGTTCACACCACTGTTGGCTCTCTATTTTTTCTTAGATCATGTATTTAATTCAATTTAATTCAACTATTATTATATTTACTAATATTTATTTATATAGCACCCATTTAACAAAATAGTAATCTCAAGGCATTTTACAGAATAAAGTCAAGACTTCAAAGATATATAGAGAACACCCAACAATTCCCCCTGGAGCAAGCCATAGGCAACAGTGGAGAGGAAAAACTCCCTTTAACGGAAGAAACCCCCAACGGCCATCTGCCTTGACCGGTTGGGGTGAGTGGAAAGTGGAGAAAGAAAAGAAAAGAGCAACAAAACATTGGGCAGGTTGGTAGGACCAGTAGGACCACTGGAAAACACTGTAACACTGGAAAACAGCTCCAAAGCCAGGGGCATCTGCTGAAGAGACAGAGACAGGGAGACAAAAAGGGAGAAAGACAACTACAGGAGAAAGAACACGTAAACTGTGCGATAAATAAATGTCAGATGAGAGGAAAGGAGAGATGGACGGAGGGGGAAAGGAGCTCAGTGCATTGGGGGTTGGTTCCCCCAGCAGTCTAAGCCTATAGCAGCATAACTATAACTAACTATATGCTTTATTAAAGAGGAAGGTTTTAAGCCTAGACTTAAAAGTAGAGAGGGTGTCTGCTTCCCGAATCTGAACTGGGAACTGGTTCCTCAGGAGAGGAGCTTGATAGCTAAAGGCTCTGCCTCCCATTCTACCTTTGGAAATTCTGGGAACCACAAGTAGGCCTGCATTCTGAGATCAAAGTGGTCTACTGGGATGATATGGTGCTATGAGGTCTTCTGTATATGATGGAGTCTGACCATTCAGAGCTTTATATGTAAGAAGCAGGGTTTTAAATTCTATTCTAGATTTAATGGGAAGCCAATGGAGAGAAGCTAGTGAAGGTGAAATATGATCTCTCTTGCTAGTTCCAGTCACCACTCTGGCTGCAGCATTTTGGATTAAATTGCAGGCTTAATCCAAAATGCTCATTGTTGCTGAAGTCAAATGTTTTTACCAATTTGAGGTGCTATGTCTTACATTTATGAGTTCTGAAGAAAGATTCTAAAATCCCCCAAACTTATAAAACAAGAATTCAGACTTTTTCTCCAAATATGAGTTGAAAGTCAGAATTAAAATTGAAAATTAATTTAGTGCTCAAATTATTTTTTAAAACTGCTTGTGCTTAGACAACTAGCAAATCTACATGCGTGACACAGAATAAAGCTGGAGTTTTATTCCCTATTATGTATTTAAGATGTTTGGTTTCCTATGTAAAGTGAAGAAATAACTTATGTTATGCAAGAAAAAAAATATTATCTAAAAACAACTCTCTCTCTCTCTCTCTCTCTCTCTCACACACACACACACACACACACACACACACACACACACACACACACACACACACACACAGTGGGAGGGAACCTCAGTCAGAGGAAACAACACTGGGAGGAAACATCCTCACATAAACCACAGGCGACAGGCTCCACATTGTACCAGGCCTGTGTTCAGAGTTGATATTTATAAAGACATTACTGGATCGGAGCGGCAGCAACTATGGCAAGCATTTTATGGAAAGCCAATGGTGTTTCTTGAAATAAGAAAATAAACTGTTTCCTTTATCACACTTGACCCGTTGCACCTGGCATTCATCAGCGACGGGGCCTGCATGTTGGTCCTGTCGGCCACTCTCCTTCTTCAGCCTCTTTTATCACTCTAATGGGGTGCTATCTCCAGGCGGCTCTCTCCGGGTCTCCTCAGCCCCGCTCGCTTCTTTTCAGCACACATTCTTTCCGCATCCATCCTGACACATGGGCGGATTTAACACATAATCAGGCTGGATGGGAGGGCAGCAGGAGAAGGGGAGAGGCCTAGTCCTGACAGGACTCATCATGCTAGGGCCATGGAGACAGAAAGGCCCACACTAGTCATTCTCTGTCTGCTTCTGGCAGCCTGCAGAAAGCAGAGGGAATCTCCACGTTCCCACACTGCAACTCACTTTGAGCCCCGTTCAAAGCAATATTGAAACAGATGGGGAAAAAACTCTATTCCCCAGCTGCCCTTCTTGGACAGGCCAGTGCCCTCTGTGCTCAGTAGCAATGAAGATTATAACCTTTATTGTATTTGTAGGTTGCAAGCAAGTAAGGAAGCTCAATTTCTGGACTTTCAGGAAAAGGGTCTCGTCCGAAGTAATTTTTTATAATGAAAACTAAACGAGAAAATGACACCTACTGTAGAACATAAAGGGAAGTTCAATTAAGGCACAACATTAATTAAATAATATAATTATTTGTCAGAGCTTTCCAATACACATATTTTACAACATATACTTCTACATGCCTTTATGACTTTTTGATCTTTACATATATCTTGGTTTTCTTCTTATTGGGGGCGAGACGTCTAACATCACCCTCAGACAAGAGAAATAATTATTTTCTATCTTGGCCAGGAAAGAATATGTCAGGCTGTCACATAAGGAGTCAGCGCTGCCTTCCCTTTCTGTCCCTCACCCAGAGTGTCATGACACTGCCAAGCCAGGAGAAATCGAATTGAAGAATGTTAAGAAGCTCAGCCCAGAAGACCCAGAATTTAACTGAGATTATACAAGAATAAAGAAATGTATTGTTTGCATTTGTTTTCATCAATGCATGTCTTCATAAGATAAGGGGGCTTGTTTTTAATCTCTGGGCCAGTCTCTAGTCACAGGAGTGTTTGATTATCTCTGTCCCACTACGCTATAAGACCTCTCCTTTCTCAGGCTTGTCTGGCTTTCTCTGTCTAA
This sequence comes from Channa maculata, assembly GCA_020496755.1. Classification (NCBI taxonomy): domain Eukaryota; kingdom Metazoa; phylum Chordata; class Actinopteri; order Anabantiformes; family Channidae; genus Channa; species Channa maculata. The sequence goes on along the minus strand of CM035616.1, from coordinate 21,129,773 downwards.
AATTGCTGACTGCAGTGTTGTACTCCCAAACATCACTGAACCAAAGTGCTTGACCACTGGAAAGGGAAATTACAGATGCTGGCTCTGTAGAAGCTGGTTGGAATGTAAGACTTTTTTCTCTCTCTCTCTCTCTCTCTCTCTGCTTAATCTCGACACACACTTGAAACACTCTTCTCTATAGACTAATTTCTCAGTGTTGTAAATAAGCTGGCTGCTTGCTTTCTTAACAGGGCTGTGTCAACAAGCACAAGACATTGGTCGCTGTTTATCTGGGCCAGAAAAAGTTTTACAGAAAATGAGTTTCTCCCTTTACACGTTGCCCTACAAATGCAATAACATGTTGGAATGTAAGTTTTCTTGTCAAAGTCAGTGCGAGTTATAAAGTCAGGTTTTGTACATTGTTTTAACACGTTTGTACGTCAGTGTGTGCTAGTATGGTGTCAGTCATTTTGTCAGTCAAGAGGCTACTGGGTGAACACAGCTGTGTAATTGCATTTTCGATATTTCCACTTGAAATGAAAGTGTTGCTGCCAGGACAGTTGACAAAGAGCCTCTCACCCACTATCATGCCATCTCCATGTTTCAGACTATGACTGTTTCATCCGCGTCTGGTGCCAGAAATGGTAACTCACCAGCAGCGAGTCAGTGTGTGGCTGCTGCTGCTGCTGCTGGGACAGGAATGCCGGGCCAGGAAGACTGTGTTTGTACTTGTCACTCTCCGCTGCCAGTGGTGGGGAGAGCTGCAGAAACACTTAGTTGCCCATGACATACAGGCATTTGATTTTTGAGGCCTCATTTGCTGCCTTGTTGATTCTGCAAACATTTCCACAACCAGACCCAGTAGGATGCACTCGTAAACACATGAGCTGTCACTGAAAAAGGCAAAAACTAACGTTGTTTTGCTTGTGAGCTTGACTTAAAGTGTGAGTGCAGATTATTCAAACAGGGGTCCTATTTTTTGTTTTGGCCATCACCTCTGTAAAGTATATACACCTTACATTTGCCAGTGTAATTTCTTAGACAGACAGCGTTTTATTTGAGAACTGGATATGGGATAAAAACATGGTGCCCTCCCTCTTATGAGTTGTTAAGTGGCACAGACACAAAAACTTGCCAAGATGATCCACATGTTTGTGCATTTTTGGGCCAATTGATCATACTCACTAGCAACATCCTCCATTCTATCACGTGAAAGGAAACAGTAATGGATCAAGTTAATGCACGTCTGATAATAAAAGTGAATTTGTAAGCTTAGAAAAATGTATTCTCTGTTTTATAGCTGCTCCTTTTGCAATACTTTCCTATGAGAAAAATCCTTTTTTGGCCAGTGTGCATCGTGTTATCATTGTGGAAGTTGCATTTGACCAGCACTAATGTGCATCTCAAGCAATACATTTTCATATAAAAACACTGGTTGACGTTTAGTATAAACCCTGAAGTATTTACAATGACATTTAGCTAACATTTGTTTCTACCTGCCCATGAGCTGCTGAGTAAGCTACTTTGCCAATAGGTAAATCTGGTACACAACATCTCTTGGTAACAGAGAGATGTTTTTTCTTCATCTCTTTTTTTTAGAACCAAATTTAGATAATGGGCCTCATGCAAGACCATTTTCTTATTATCTGAAATTTCCCTGACCTTTTCTCTGTGAGGTGTGTTTGTGTGAGCGATCCAAGTTGCATTTATCAAATTCTCTTAACTGCACACAGTTGTCGTAAATAACTCGATCTGTTCAGAAGAAGGCCCTGAAGCAGTGAGAGGAGGATCAACGACTGAAATGTGTATGTTGATGTAACTTCAAATACCATTACTAATACTGAAATCCAATCCACTCGTGGGAAATGATAAAGCCATGCCTATGGCGTTGATGAAGATGATGATGATGATATGGTAAACAGAATATCAATTCAAAGTAATTTTCTTTTTGTCAGATTCCAGCTATCCAGTCTGCCTTTTCTAGACTTGTGCATGAGGTCATCTTGAGTTCTTGGATTGAGTGAGAAAAAAAGCTTAAGCCTATGCAAAAGTAATACTGAGAAAGCTACAAACATATGTATTTGTAAGTTGGTAAAACCAGTCTAGGCTCTATAGATTGGTTTACTTTCAATAATCCTTCACTTCTAGGCGCTGTCTTAATCTGCTCTGTGGATCCTCTTATTTGCTGGAGTGGTGGTCACGGTGGGAGTTAGCCCCGGCCCCTGCCAAGCTTTTTCTCTCGGCACACCCAACATATGAGCTCTGAGAAACCCAAATGCAAACAGACATGCTGGCTTATCAGAATGTTTAAACAGTCAGCATGGTGGGCGAAAGCGCGTCTTAAATGGGATCTAGCCAATCTCTAACCTGCTGGAGAAAGCCTTACATTGTCATTATCAACCTCGGTGGGGAAGTGTTTACACAGTGTGTCACACACTACAAATGGGCACGGTCGACTTTGCTGTTTGTCGAACTTTATCACTCCATCAGCACTGAATGTATAGTTAAAAGGAGCTAAATATGATGAGTAAGCTCTTGTAGAGTCTGCGATATGTTTTGCCTGGTCAGCATTCAAGAAGACCCACAGCTCGCAGCCTCCTCATGGCTCTGTTTCTGTTTTCAATTACCAGCTCCAAAACGTAAAGAATTAGAGATAAAAATCATGCCCCCCCCTATTGGTTAAAAAGGGTCTTGTTTCACAAGGCTGTGTCAAAGCCATAAATGGAGAATGACAAGGCTTTCATGTAGCTGAAATGAGGATATCCTGAGCCTTGACCTCCTCTTCATGCTGCTCTGAAAGCACTGGAACGAGATAACTCTGATTTCTTACTTCTTATTGTGGACCAGGCACAGGAGGATTTGGCCACAGAAAATAATAAAAATCAGGATGGAATTGAGATCTGTAATGGTGGGAACCCAGCATAAAAATATTGCTCATTTCCCTTCGTGGCTCAGGAAAAATGCATATTTACTAGGCTATAATGTAATAGTTTGTATGCAGAGGAATTCACACAAGTATAGATTACAGATAGTTTAAGAGAAATCATGAAGCCTACATTGCATTCAGACGTAGGTACTGTAGGTTTGTATTGCAGCAGGTCACTGTGGATTAGCTGATTTGAAAATAGTCAGACCCAGAACGGACATTTTTCTCCTAAACATTAACTTAACAAACACGATTCTCAGTGAGGTTGTCATGAATCACTGTGTTTCCACTGTGTTTTCTATTACCTTTCTGTCTTTGCCTTAACTTGCTGTTGCAACTCTTTTGGGACCTGAGCATGATTTGGTGCTTTAGGAAAATGATGGGTGGTCAAAGTATTTATGTTTGGAAGTGTAAGTCTTAATTTATTATCTTACTGATAGTGAGGAGTTTTTCTTTTTCATCGTTTCAGTCTGAGGTTTGTTTACCTCTCTCAACAATTTTGAAATGATCCATGTTCTTTTGCTCGATATGTGTGCTTATCTCTCTGCTCTGCACAAGAATGTTGCCTTTCAGATACAGATAGGACTTTGTTATAAACAAGTCAGACCTCTTTGCTGACCTGGGGATTCATTAGAATAAAAATAGCCTTGTTATTTTCCTCTCAAAGTGAGAGGTTAGAGTTGGCGAATACTTCAACATGATGCTGTTTCATGGCTCAGCCTGCTTGATGAAGCCTGTGGGGGCAGGTTCATTCAAATACTGGCTGCTTCACCATGTGAAAACAACTGTGTGTTCAGTCATGTCCTCTTCATGATGGGAATTCAGGTGTGAAACCTAGACTTTTGAAGGCTGTTTGCACAGGACTAATATCACCCTGAGACATTCAGTGATTTATAATGGCTTCTGAAATCAGCCAGTGAATGTTATGCTGTGTAAACCTGGCTCAACTGGGTTTGCTAAATTAAAATAAAAATAAAAACTTTTAAAACTCTGGGTATCTTTATGGAGCTTTGCAATGGTGGTGTCAAAAATAAAAATTTTCTCAACGCATATTGGTAACGTGAATATTTGAAAGAGTATCGATACACCAGTACCAGTACTGCATTTTCTCACTCTCTTCCCTCTGAAAGCTGGTTGAGACACACACACCCTACACTACTGCAGTGCCCACATGACCCTGCACACAAATTGTGACTCTTAAGACCCTTTGGTGATTTTTTTTATATAAAACACCAAATCTTGTTACTTTTGGACAGGTTTTTCCTCAGCAGGTTAGCTGCTATTATTTCTCAGTGAATGTGGTCTCAAGTCTCCTGCACTGACTGTGTTCAGGGTGTGTGAGACACTGTTCAGTTGATGGAAAACACTTTTTTTAAACTTAGATGCTGTTATGCAGTATCCTACTGTTAACTTCACTTCATTTCTAAGATTATTTAATTTAAAGGATTGATTTAAAAAAGAAACAAATTATCATATACTATCAGAGAAAAGCTATGGAGACTTGATCTGCAATGGATCTGCCACACAGTCTACGTTACAATGTGCATCTGTAAGTTTGATGCAAACTCAGATGAACTAATTAGGGCTGTAGCACAATACATTACAAGTATTGTATTGAAATAGTGAAGAGTTCACACGTCATGCATATTAAGCACTAAGTATTTTAAGGTGCTTGAAACCCAAAAGGTTTCCATATACTGCATTTTATTTATCTTTGCATTTATTTTCCCAAAAATAATTTACAAAAAATAGTTAAACTTTAAACTCAATTTCATTTGTCTGAATGTCATTATTCAAACATGTGGTTTTAACTGACAACATACATCAGATCCCCATATAACACTGGCTTATAATTTTCTGTTTTAGCCCGTCTCTGTTCTTTATTCCCCATGGCACTATATATTTTTTCATTCCTTCCACAGCATGCGGTCGTGGTTTCTACAAGTCTTCCTCCCAAGACCTTCAGTGTTCTCGCTGTCCTGCACACAGCTTCAATGACCGTGAGGGCTCCTGGCGCTGTGACTGTGAGGACGGCTACTACCGAGCACTCTCTGACCCTCCGTCTGTGGCCTGCACAAGTAAGTCTACCATGCCGCTGCTAGATAAACAACCACACATGAATTTAAACAGTCACACATGCAAGGAAAAAAACACACACACACTGGAACCCAGGCTGTTCTGTCAGCCTGCAGTGGTCTCCTGAAAGCCCCAGATGTGTTCCATAGCAGCTCCTCTGCCTGCCAGTGTGTCATTATAATTATGTTTGCAGGCTTGCATGTCTGTTTTGTGTCTTAGCTGGTTGCTAATGATGAGAAGAGCAATTTGCCATTTCCCGTCTGAAAGATTGCAATTACAGTCCGGAGCTGCAGCACAGGCAACCCCCCGTATGTCTTCATTTGTCCTGGCCAGTGGACCAGTTATGTGACTGCTATTGAAGGCTTATTGCATTGCCTTCAGCTACTGTGCATGGAGAGTGACACAGCCCAGCAGGGCAATGTTAGCATGCTGCTTTATCCAGAGGTAAACACCACCCCGAAACGTAATCTCTGCACCTTATCTGTCTGCCTTCATTCTGCTGTATCCCACCACTCTTGGATCAGCTTCCAGTTGCTACTTAAATTCATCAGGCATCTTTTTTTTTTGTTGTTAAGGACAGCAGATTAATTACCATTTCAGACAGTGGTAGTTTATTTTATCACACATTTCACTAATTAAAAACAACAGAAATTGAAATGCATATGTGGGAGAATCAGCAGGCCTGCTTCATAACCTGGTGCTTTTTCCCTGAACGTGTGTGTGTGTGTGTGTGTGTGAGTGTGAGTGACAGACAGAGGCTGGCGATAAGAAATTATGCAAATAATAGAATTTATAGTGCTGCATCGCAAAGTCTATGCATTAAGTCAGAGAATCAAACAGAAGATTATAGGGATTAGGGTTTGTATTTTATGTTGTAAATTTGGTATGAGTAATGATTCTTTGTCATTTATGGGTGTTTGTGAAGCACCTTGTTGAGAAACATCTCTGTCTCTGCCTGCCCTGAAACCCTTTCCATTTATTTCAGCATATCCTTAGTGCACAGGTGTGTTTGTGCTGCCAGAAGCCAGCGTTCAGTTAGGAATTATTTGGCAGAATGTTAAAGTTTGCACCTTTTTACACTGAGTTTTAAAACACCAGTGTTGCGGGAGAAAACTATTTCTTTATATATTTAATATGTATAATACATAATGCTGTAAATGTATAGTGGTTTTAAGTTGATGTGAAACAGCAAAAATATTTTAAAGATTGTAACTTTTATAAAAAAAGTTGTCTATCTCCACCTTTTAATCAAATATGATTTCCCACAACTGTTGTCTATCTTCAAACCATCAGACTGAAAAAATGTGGGTCTGTCTCAGACGTTTCACTATTACTCAACCGCCCAGAAAGTGAGCCATTTTTTTTTTGTCCCAGTATTAAAATACTTCCATGGGCTGAAAAAAAATGCGGAATTTACTGTGTGACATGCATCATATACTATATACAGCACTTTTTCTAATCATGTTCTGAGTTTACCATAAGTGCACTGAGAACTAAAATGTTGATGTCCCACAATGCAAAGTACAATAACAACCAAAAGGTACATGGGGCGACTGTGGCACAGGAAGATAGAGTTGTCCACCAATCTCGCAGTTGTTGGTTCAATCCCCGGCTCCTCCGGTCACATGTTGAAGTGTCCTTGAGCAAGACACTGAACCCCAACTTAGTTGCTTCTGGTGAGTGTTGGCCAGCTGCATAGCAGCTCCCCCATTGGTGTATGAGTGTGTGTGTGATTGTGAGTGTGAATGGGTGAATGAGAAGCAGTGTAAAGCGCTTTGAGTGCTAATAGTTAGAAAAGTGCTATATAAGTGCAGAACATTTACATGGCAACCTCAAGTTATCGGAGTACATGTGTCAGAAATGAACATGTACACAATATGTAAATCCGCAGATGATGCTAACATTGTCATTGTGAATATATTGTTAAAAAGCAAGTGAATCCAAAGCTGGACTATGTTTCCCTGACTCTACAGCAACAGCAGAAAAAGAATAAATAAATAAAAAATTTACAAATCATTGAATAAAAACTTTTATTTACCACTTGGGTAGTTTTCAAATTTGAAAGTCTTAGTAGTGTTCCAGTGTCTGTGCTGCACTGACACTGCCCTTGAAAACCTGGAGGCCCAGAGCACAGATTATATAATTTAATATTGTATTATCTTGGGGCGGCAGTGACTCAGTTGGTAGAGTGGCGGTTGGAGGCTCACACCCCACTCCTCCTGACCACATGCTAAAGTGTCCCTTGGCAAAACACTGAACCCCCATCGGCCCATCCCCATCCCAAGCATTGGGGAGGGTTGCGTCAGGAAGGGCATCCAGCGTAAAAACTGTGCCAAATCAACATGCGGGCTAATGATCCGCTGTGGCGACCCTGAATTTATGGGATATGCTTAAAGGGAAAAATTATATTATATTATATTATATTATATTATATTATGTTGTACTAATATAGGAGAAGTCTGAAACACTTTTACAGTTTCACCTTATAAATAAAAATACAGTTTCGATATTTTAATTTTATTTAGTTTCTTTACCTCAATAACAATAACACATTTTTAGATGTACAAACTAAACTAAGCAAACTAAACAAACTAAACAAGACGAACTTGTAGACCTTTTTATGGGACATGAGTCTGCTGTGGATGTGTGAGACAAAGCAAGTCTGACGCCTCTGACGGGCAGTTTCTTGTCCCACGTATATGATGTTGCACATTTAATTGAACTTAGCCCGATACTCTTCTTCTTTCACACAAGCAGCCAACCTGTCCATTAAGCTGTTAGCCAGGTTGTGTTTTAGTTTCTCTGGTGGGCTCAGATTCAGTTGGGCACTGTTAGGAAAAAAGTATAATTGCTTGCTTTGGTTGAAGTGGCACACACTCTGGACAGTTTATCTAATGGTTTCAGTCAGATAAGAATTCCAGATGGAGGAATTGTAGAATGGGGAGGAAATCGGTGGGCTCAGTTTACACATATTTAGGTTCCTCACCAAGCTGAAATTTAGTGTTCAACACTCCCATCACTATGCAATGCAAACACTGACATAACTTAGGCCGAGCAAATCTGAAGCCGAGCACTGACCATAAACCAGCTATCTCTCTGTGCAGCTCAGAGGCAGACAGTTTGGGTTTTAAACGACAGCTCCATTACTCACATCTTGGACCATCCTAATCAGATGTTAATGCTCCGCTCTAACATCTCCCACTGATCAAGGGCAGGACACATATGCAGTGAAAAGTTCCCACATTCTTTGCAGTGTCCTCTGGCTGTTCTCTTCTGGGTAATCACCTTGGCCAAGTAGCACAGTAATTACTGAAGTTGGCTAATGCATACTTTCCATTATTCATTTTCATTAACTTCGGGTCTACACTTGATGGCCCCATACCATTATATGTAAATATGTATTTTTAACTGTATGCATAGCTTCACCCTCCTCCTCATTCAGCCAGGGTAATTTTTGCACGGCCCCATGTACGTGCATTTCCTCATTTATCCTTGGATTAAGTCAGTATGACCAATAGTTACTGTGATTTCCTTTTTTTCAAGCCTTATCCAGACCAGGAGTGAATAGTAATTGAAAATGAATTTGCATTGGCTGAACAAATTGATTGACAGATTTTTGTTTTAAATAGGAGTTTGTAAAGCCACAATATTGTACGCCTTAGCAAAACAGTGAGATGGATCTTTGGCACACAGAGATTAAGAATGTGTCTATGAAGATTTGAGAGGAAATGAAATGAAGATGTAATGTGGGGACATGAAAAGCCAAATCCACTCTGAATAAAGATTAGGGAAGAAATACATAACTCCAAATACATTGTTTCCCATGTGGTGTGTGTTGGGGGGGGGGCTTTTGTTTGTGGAATGTTTGTCCGCACTATTCATATGCAAAGTTGTGAGAAAATGAGATGTATAGGGACGGATACAAGGAGGTATTTTCTCTAGAGGGAAGGCACAGACTGGAGTAGTTGACAGGTTGGGGAGTGGGCATCAATCATGCAACAGCTGTGAGCAGTGTTGGTGCATGTGAGGGGCTGAAAAGGCCAGTTGTACGTGGTCATGTCCTCCTCCCAGCCCCCCTTAAAAATGTGCCATCTCAACAAGTTGCTGTTGCAGGGTCCATCCTGCCTGGTGTTGCTAGGGGACTGTGAAAGGGCTGCAGAATGTAGGGATAGTGTTGCCACCACAGAAGCTCAATGTGGATCTTTTTTATTCTACTATGAGACTGAAGCCCGTATTTAGGCCCATGTTCACTTTAGGGGAGGCTCCAGTAAATTGCTCTTTACTTTTGGTTTTGGTCTTCATATTTTACTTACTATTGATGTACAGTTTCTATGTAAAATCTATTTTTCTATGTATCATAACATGATACAGTGAGCTGGCTTAATTGTATTTGGTGTGTGTAAAGTATTTTTGACTGTTGACCTTGTTACCATGTTCCCAGATCTCAACAGTTACTTTGGTCAGGGGGGGGGGAATTAACTCACAATAAGGACCTAAGGCATGAATTAGACATGGGCTGATTCTGAAATCGGTTTAAGAATGTGCACTATAAAGCACAGAAAAAGATTAAAGCCACAATTATTTCTTTAGCCATTTATTCATTTCTTTAGTTAATTATTTAAATCGCTTTAAACTCATAAGTCTGATTTCTGAAATTAAAGTCAGAATCTCAAAAAAGAATATAAAGAATCTTCTCACCTGAAAATATACAATTTTAACAAAAGGCCATTTTACAAGGCAGGACGTCCTGAAGACAAAGATGCGTCTGGAAGTGTTTCACAGTATCGTATAGGAAAAAACAATATTTGGCATATAACTAAAAAAATGCTCATAAATGCTGATAATGGCAAAGGGATTTCCTTTGCAATTTTATTTACAATAAACATTAGTGAACTGAACAAATGTGTAGTTCTTCAAATAACCACAAAGGTCATTGTGCACAAGTCATCTGAGGCTTCTGTGCTGGGAAGGCACACAACAAAATGACTACATTTAAATGACATGTCATCATTTATTTTGATGCAAAAAAATGGTAAATAATACAGAGGAAAACATGTTGCCTTTTTGTTTCTGTGCATATTATAATTAGTGAGGGCTACGCAAATGGATTGCAGCCAGTGTATCTAATAAGATTCCCAAACACCATAAATGAAAGAGTTTACGTAAAGACATCACCTTTACAGTGTCTTCAGGCATTTGTGTAAGACTTGCACCATGTAGCTCCACTATAGGTTCGTCAGTTGCTTTCATGCTGCTTCATGTGTCTATTTTATGAGGACTCTTCTCTGTAAAATCTCTGGACTCCACTGAAAGCAGATTTCTTTATTGTTCTACCAGACTTACTTTCCTTTCATTTTTTATCCCCGTCATGGCATATGTGGTCCTGTTTTCCTGCCAGTGTGTCATCATGCTACACTCTACAGAGTGTGTGTGTAAAATGGAATTTCAGCTCGCAGTGCACATTTTGTATTAGTAGCAAATCCAATATTGAATTCAGTGTGGTATTGAAGTTTCTGAAATTTTTATTACAACAGCAGTTGGGGGCACTTGAGCTCTTTTCCTCTGCTGCACGGCTTCCTTCATACAGGTTCTGCTCCAGCCACATAATTAGAGGCTAGGTCATGGGGTCACAACACACATTTGTAGAATGAGGATTACCTCATGGGTGATTTGAATACCACTCACCCCTGCTGCCCCTCTCCCCACAGCTCCCCAATTAGAGCACAGACAGCTAATAGGCTGTGGATGGTTAAGGCAGCCCTGAGCACCTCTCAAGGCCGATAAGCGCTGGATTCTTCTCCCCTAAGCTTGGATTTACTCAGGTCTCACAGCTCTGCACAGACTGGGGATGGGCTTTGAAACCTGACCTAAAAACAATCCATACCACGCCATACTGTGTTTTCTATATGGGTAGTTGTATTAGATGTAGTGGATAACTGAGCTGCTGAAGGCTTTTTCTGTGCATGTGGGAGTTGTTGCTTATTACCAAAAACACACGTTCTGCTTCATATTAACATGCAAATGATGGAACAAAAAACATAAACAGTCCATGCACATATTCTGTACTTAGGCATGACAATAAAAACATACACACATGCTCACTCATGCTTGGTCACAGCCGAAGCGTTGGAGGGAAGCTAGCAAATGATTGAGACATTTCAGGCTGTGGGCGCTGGCAGCCTAATCCATGAAATGAAACTTGACTAGGAGGAGGGGTAAGAGGAGAGAACACTAGAAGATAAGACAGAGTGGGGGAGTGAGAGACAGAAAAAAAAGTGCAAAAAGAAGCAGGGGAACGACAAGCCCCTGAGCTATGAGGATGAGTAGACAGACAAACGGAAAGCTCAGGATGCAATGAGAATCTGTGCTGCAGGTGAAGAGGGGGCAGAAGAGCTCCTCAGTTCAGACATAGCATATTCAGAAAAACAAAGAGACGCCATCTAAAGTGGGATATATGATGTATCACCTTACACGTCTGAAGGGAGTGTGTAATTCGCCACTATCAGAGGTTCTTCCTTAACCATCGTCCACTGTGTCTTTTGTAGTCTTGATGCAACAAACCCTTTTATTACATTTTGGTTGTGGATTAGTATCTTATACCCAGTACTTTCTTTGATGTTGCTGAGGTTGAACTAAGGTGACACCAAAAGGACAACACATTTGATTGGACAGTGACAAGTCACTACCACCTTTGTGCAACCATATTCTTTATGAGTCTTTGGTATGGCTGCATTCAGCCTTAAGTAAAATTAATTGTGTCTCCTTACTTAGATGAAAACATACTGAGAATCAACAACAGCATTCCTTCAGTATCTTCCATTTTTGAGTTTGCGTCATGTTGAGGAAGGTGCCAGGCCAGTGTCATGCTATGACAACTAGCTAGAGTACATTGAGTGGGTATTGTATCTGTACTGGAAAATTGGCTGTACCTGGTACCAAAAGCAAATTGTACCAGGCTGATACCAGGCTGATACCAGGCTGATACCAGGCTGTGGAAAAACTCTATTATAACATTATTACAGCGCACATGGTGTTGTTTATGTGATCTTATAGTACACAGCATTGGAGTTCTTAAAGTCCACTTGCTTTAATAGAAATAAAATACATATTTTTCCAAAGAAACCTTATTTATTCTGTAGCTTTTACTCTAGATGTTTAGGTTTGTGACCCTGAGATAGACTGGAGACATGCCCGGACTGTACTCTGCCTCTTGCTAGCTGGGATAGGCTCCAGCCCCCCATGACCCTCAACAGGATAAAGGTTACAGATAATGGTTGGATGGATTCGTAGGTTTGAGACCATCATGGAGACAAGGAATGATGATATAAAGAAATGTGGTGTGTGTCTGTAAGTGCATTTCTTTGATCAGAACAATTGAGTGTGAATGTTCTTTAGGAAAAGAAAGATTTAAAAAGCCAGAAGTTCATTTTGGTGACCAAGCTCCAGCGCAGGCAAGATTTTAGTATTAGACCAGTTTCCTACTACTCATTTGAGCACCAAAATCATCAGAGAGAATGCCGACATCTCAAGTAAGGTCACAAGTTGCAAGTTAACCAACTGGCTGACCTGTATTTTTGTGTTGGAAAATGCTCCCTGTATTAAAAAGACATGATCTGCAGTGAGAGCTAAAACGTTTTGAAAAATTGATACACAGATTCCATGTGCACAGAGTTGCTGATTACCTAAAGAAGTTGGCAACAAACATAGTTCCCTAGGCAGAAAAAAAGAGGTTTAACTTTTTGAATGAACTTTGGGAACTGTGCTCATGAAAGGTGATGGATGAAAAGGAAAGCTTGAGAGAGATGTTCAACCCCTGCCTTCTTCCTAACTTTACTGGTTGTAAGACAAATTCTTCATTTGAAACACTGTACACTGAGATATTTATATTGTAGAAAAACAAAGGCACAAGCTTGCATAGTAGCATGCATCTGCAAAATAGGACCAAAGACAAAGGTTGCACAGATTCAGGGTCAGTCTAATCTAATTTCCTTTCGTCCCTTGTTGCTGTGCGAATCACTGCTTTGATCTGTGGCCCCTGAAATGAGTGAGTCAGGAGCTAAATGAAACGTTATCATCACTAACTGCAACCAAGGAAATGGTAGAATAAAAGATCTCTGAGTCTCGGGGTGGGAGGGGGAGGTGGGTGCACATATTGTGTGGGCGTCGAGACAGACACCTTCTCTTTGTCTGTGAGAAACCCAGGTTTAGTGTCAGTGGCAAGAAGCTGAAGCTAAGTGGTGCATTTAGCAGTCACTCCTCTCCACTTCACCTGCCACAGGTGGCTCTTTCATCTTCCTAACCCAGCATCAGTGTCTTTTTTTTTACTCGATAATCATGAATACAGATACCTGCCAGTCACATTCTACTGTTAATATGTTAATATCACCAAATTGAAGCCTGCCACACACACACACACACCTTTTCCTGCTGGCTGTTTCTTTGTTTTGTTCCCCTCCTTTCACCTAGCCCCACCTGCTCCCACCTGGAATAATTTTGTTCAATTAGGGGGCAACTGAGGCTCAGGAGAGCAGTTATCCAGCAATCACAGGGTTTTTGGTTCAATCCCTGGCTCCACACATGTCGAAGTGTCCTTGAGCAAGACACTGAACTCTAATTTAGTTGCTTCTGGTGAGTGTTGGCCAGCTGCATAGTGTGTGTGTAACGGGGTGAATGAGAAACGGTGTAAAGCACTTTGGGAACCAATAAGGTAGAAAAGTGCTCTATAAGTGTAGAACATTTTCTATTCAAACAGTCCCTTAGTCCTCCAAGTATTTAAGCTTCTCACACATTTCCCTCCTTGTTGGCTTGTCTAGTCATGGCTGCCACAGCTCCTCCTTCTCTCCTCTGTCTTTTGCTCCAGGCTCACATTTAAATTCATCTTTGTTCAGCTCTGTTTATGTGGTAACTTTTGTCACTCTCACTACTCACAGACTGTGTTTAGCTTTATCAATACGTTCATTCCATGTTTAAAGAGAGTGATGTTACCAGGAACCAGCTCCCAGTTCTGATTCAGGAAGCAGACACCCTCTCTACTTTTAAGTCTAGGCTTAAAACCTTCCTCTTTGATAAAGCTTATACTTAGTTATAGTCATGCTGCTATAGGCTTAGACTATAGCAGCATGACTTAGGCTCTCCTCTCAGCCCACATTTATTTGTCACCAACATAACTTTCTCCCGTAGTTGTCTTTCTCCGTCTGTCCCTCTCTCTGTCCCTTTCTGCAGGTGTCCCCAGCTTTGAAGCTGTGTGTCTTCCAGTGTGCAGCTACTGGTCCTACCAACCTGCCTGATGTTTTGTTGCTTTTTGTAGCTCTTTTCTTTTCTCTCTTCACTTTCCACTCACCCCAACCAGTCGAGGCAGATGGCCGTCCACCCTGAGCCTGGTTCTGCTGGAGGTTTCTTCCGTTAAAGGGAGTTTTTCCTCTCCACTGTTGCCTATGTCTTGTTCAAGGGGGAATTGTTGGGTTCTTGAATTGAATTGAATTACCTGTCCCCATGGTAACTGCATATGAAAATACTAACCTGCTTTCCTGTTTACCTATTAAATTGATGGCACTTACCTGTTTACCTATTTAAATAGAAAACACACTGTTCCTGTATCATTTTTCCTGTTACTTTAGTTACAGAGAGGAGAATATTCCATATATGCCTTTGTGTGTTTGCTCCCATCCTGGTTGAAATAAAGTAGTTTTAGTTTTTTTTCTGCTTACTTTGCTCCCACTGTTGTTGCTATAATGTTGTTTTGGGTCTTTGTTTCAGCTCCAAAGGCTGTGATTTTTACTTAAACCCTGCTAAACTGTATCTTTGCCTCACCTCTGCATTTGGGTCCAGACTTGCCCATAAAATGTGACAGATCTCTTTGTTGAGCCCTTGTTTCCAAAGGGAGCACGGGGAAATACAAGTAAGTGCTGTATTAATGAGGCTGAATATTGCCATAGCAATTTTGGCCCCATGCATATGCATGCTCTGATTTGTTAGTTAATGTGACAAATCTAATGAGTTGAGAGACCCCCCCCCCCAAATCCCCTATGTTTGCTTAAAAGAAATTCCTGACAAAACATTGGTTTAAATCTCTCACAGAACAAAATGAAGATGTTCTTAAAACATTTATAAACAGAGAATACAAGTCATATAATCTTTACTGCGTTAGGGGGAGTTTATTTATATCAACATCTGGGCCATAAAAGCCAACAACCTGGAATTTGAAAGATGAAAGCAGCAATTAGTTGTTCATTGTTTTATGAGATGAGCTAATCTCTCTGGTTTATGTGAAAATTTACAGGCAAATGCTCAGTGCTTGTGTGCACTTTTAATGCCTTGTGAGCTCATTGTTGTTGTATGTCAAGTCAAATTGTATATGACAGTTACAGGGCAGTGATAATCCAGTTCTAAACCTTCATCATAAATTCTGTGGGTGAGCCAGGCAGTGTGTTTTTTTTTCCGAAGACATTAACTTTAAGCATCCTGCTGTCTACATGATATACCTTTCTGAGGCGATCCAGTAAAGCCACTGTCTCCAGCTGGGGGATAGCTGTATATTTTTGGAGAACAGAATGACGAAGAGTGATTGTGTGTCTGAGGCCTCTAACTCCATGCGAAGCATTTGTGTCTCAAGAATCTACAAGCCTAGTGTAACTAAAAAGCACATTTGTGTGTCATTTACATAGCAGCTGCAGATTTTCTGCTGTTACCAGTCGCTGTGTAAACAAAGCCCTTCATGCGTCTGGATAAACCACCATCTATGTTTGCATACACCCAGCACACAATAGTGATATGAAGGCATTAATAAGGATGGACTAATAACTACTTTTATGTTAACAGTGTCTGTAATTTGGATGTGTAATATGGCAAGGGTCACTTGCAATTTATAGCGCTGCTAAGTTCGCCAGAACTTTTGGCATCTTTCAGCAAATTGTTTTGGTTTTACGGCTTCTGTCCACTCTCATTGCTCTCATCAACTGAATTTCCAGCAGCATCAGGCACCTTATTGCTCAGCTGTCTGTCAGTGTATGTTTCTCTCTGTTAGCCCTGAGATTGACTGGAGACCTGTCCAGGGTGGACCCCACCTGTCAAGCAGTGACAGCTGGGATAGGCTTTGGCCCCCTGGGACCCTGAACAGGATAAGCAGTTACAGATAATGGATGGATGGATTTTAACCTCAATTCAATGCTTGGTGGGAATTATAGAAGAAAAACTTAGAAGTAAACTATAATTTACTTATTATTTCAAGGTTTGAGACTCATGATTATAAGTTCTGAAATGGTTGTGCATGTGATAATTACACAATTGAAGTGGACCTGAGAAAACATAGAAAGCCCTTCCACTGCAGAATCTAATAATCAGTTAGGTGCTGTAGGTTAGACTGGCGAGCTTTCCCACAAAGATAAGACATGACTTAACTCTTTGACTATTGCATCCCTAGAGGAATTATGGATACTAGAGCGTTGCAGACAATGACAATGTTTACAATGAAACAAACTTTATTCAATATGTACTGTGCATTTTAGCTTTTGCTTTTTAAATATTAGTGTAAAGGGCTCAGTAATACAATTTTATATGGAATATGTGTTAAGAAGTAATAATACAATACTATCTTTTAAATATAGTAGATATCAAAATAAATAATCATATAAAAGTGTGGTATGATGAGATTATGAAATAATTACCTGTAATTGCAATCTATAAAATAAAATGCTGTTGCTTTAACTATATGTAATTACTCTTCTTTTGAAACTCTGGGTTCTACTGCTCGATTTCACAGCCTCCCACCACTGACCTTCGTGTCTGCCAAGCTGAATTCCTCTCAGTGTACCTGCCCTGTTCTTTTTTTCTGGATCTGAGTCTTATTAGAATTGAGTGTCAGTGTTTGGCTCCTGGGCTGGAGCTGGCATGTCCCGTAGTGTTTTTTTTTTTTTTTTTCTTAGAATAGTGAAAGCACAGATCCAGCTAATGCACACTCTTGGCTGTCACTTTTATTGGCACTCAGTTATTTAATTCTGGCTTCCTCTTTGTCCACCTCTGACAGGACCCCCCTCTGCACCACAAAACCTGGTATACAACATCAACCAGACCACAGTGAGCCTGGAATGGAGCCCTCCGGCTGACACAGGTGGCCGCAATGACGTCACCTACAGGGTTATATGTCGACGGTGCAGCTGGGAACCTGAGGAGTGTGTTCCATGTGGGCCAAATGTGGGATACTTTCCCTCACAGTCAGGATTAGTGGACACATACGTGACCATCATAGACCTGCTCGCCCACGCCAACTACACCTTTGAGGTGGAGGCTGTCAACGGGGTGTCAGACTTGAGCCGCACGCAGAGGCTTTTTGCAGCAGTTAGCATTGCTACTGGTCAAGCAGGTAAGGCATCTTAACTCAAACTGGTGATTGGTATTGTTGAAAACCCCTCACATCTTTAGGGTAAAAGTGAAAATGTGTGGAAATGTTTTTAATTTGATTCAGTTCCCTTCAACTTTATTTATGTAGTGGCAAATCACAACAGATAGGATCTCAAGGCCCTTTACATGGGAAAGTCAGGTCGTAATAGATTTAGAGAGAAAACTCAACAAATCCCCTTTTAGAACAAAGATAATCTTTAGAATTTTCTTCGCTTCATAAACATCATTCACTGACTCAATGAGTTAAATAAGAAGATCTGTACCAATCCCATGTCTGTGTGTTAAGGAGCCAAGAATCTATGAGTCTAGTGTTGAAGAATCGTCCTGGCTCTTTTTTAGTTTTCAAAAATACACCTACAGCTGGCTATAGATCACATGCATCTTGTGTTTTTAATCCATACTCAGGCAAATCAAAAACAAAGAGTTTGGCAACCAGTGTTACAGCTGAAGATCCAAAACTCCCTCCCTGAGCACAAATCGCTACTTTTACATATCAATTTGATGGATTAAAAAACAAGGTAAAACATGCTCATGACACAAAGCTAGAAAACACTTTCTGTTACATGATATCAAGGAACTCACTCTTGCTCACTCAGAGATCATTAGGCATTAGCAACATGGCAATTGACAGTTTAATTTTAAAAACCTTTCATATGCAAACTACAGTAATGATTCCCCATTAGCATTAACGACCATAGTCTGCTACGATCCATAATATTTTCAGTATGCATATTACCCAGATTAATTTAATGTGTATATCAGCATTACAGTGGCAAACATTATTAGCTTAGCAATGATGCTGACTCCCAGTGGTACCTAAAGACCTAGTATTGTATTTTCAGTTCAGTCTCAAGGGAATCTACTGTAATTAAAATGCAGTGACAAACTCTTAAGCTTTTTTTAGTCATTATTTCTATGGATCCCCCCCCCACCCCCCGCCTACATGATTCCTCTTTCATGCTTGACCATCCATGAAACACAATTGGCCCAATAGACTATGTTGTGACTGCAGTGATGAAAAAAAGACTGCAAAGACAGCACTAAGACTCTAGCTTCCTCCAGCTAACTGTTCGCTCCTATGTGACGATCAGTCTTGTTTGGATTTTCTTATCAACACATGCAGTACATGTCAATACGCCAGCGAATAGGTGTGTGTGTCTGTAGGAGAGACAGACAACTACAAGATATAATGTGTTGTGGAAGTGTGTGTGTAGCATAGCATTAGGGATGATGTATTTTCAGAGGTTTGGTTTATGACGATGACATGAGCTGGAACGTGCTGAGGGCTTGCCTGGCCAAGGACATGAGGACTTCAGGAGAAGGGTAGGAAAAAAGGGACAATTAACACATGCTCAGCCATAATTATATCTGGCATGTTGACAACAATTACTCAGTAAACCTGGTGGAATATTTAGTCATTAGCTGTTGACAGCTTCACGTTTTTCATTTTGAATAAGTGGTAACATTTAAGGTTCTCTAACACTATAATCAGTTCAAATGGACAAGGTGAATTGGGTTGTTAGCACTATGAATTAGTATATTAGCTTTATGAAGGGTTAATATCTAATGGTTAATTCTGATCTCTAGTATCTGTGAATCTGTTCATTTCCTTTGTGGTATTATGGTTGAATAGCATCTGAAGCAGGATTCGAAGCATTATTCAATACTGAAACTCCTCTTTCAAACCCAGACGAATCTAATTCCTGCTGGGTTAGGAGTTTTTAAAGACAGGTCCCCCCAGTCCATCTGTTCAATAGTAGCAGCTCTGGGAGACAATAGTATTTTTAAATGAAGGTGGAAAACATGAATTAATTAATTGGGCAGAAAGAAATCAACATATGTTTTGCTTTTTTTCCCCTGCATGACAAATGTGTGTGAAATATTTATATATTATTATATAATAACTAAGGCGATCAGTAATATTTATAACTAGAATGCCAGAATATTAGCCAGAATATTAGAAGATTCTTTAAGTTTATATTGTATCAATGAATCATGGCTTAATTTACCATGTTATCATAATTAAATGAAAAATGTAGTCATAAAAAAAAATCAGTTCAATAATTTTGAATTAGAATTTTTACTTTTTTAAAAGAAATTTAAGATTTGGCTATATTGTCTTTTTGAGGATTCATGAAAATACTATTGAGAGTAGAAAAATCCTTAACTTGTCATTGTGGCAGATCTTTGTAGCTCTTGAATCGGGTTACAATTACAATTAGTCAATGAGATGCTTTTATCCAAAGTGACTTACAAGTTAGTAGCAGACACTAGGTACAACTTTGAGGTTCAGTGTCCCAAAATGTCATGCTTCATTGTTAGGGAACATCTGTGTTAAAAGAAACCAGTTTTGACTGTGACATGAAACATGTAAACTTATCCTGTGTCAAAGCCAGATGCTTTGAAATGTATCCGTCCACTCTGTGAAGTTTTGTGGTCAGTATGAGGTTGATAAGGATAGCTGTGTGATGGCTCTGTCCTTTCCCCATGCTAAGCAGACGTTAGCTCGTCCACAGGGCTAATTTTACTGCTCACTGGACCCTCTGTGTCCAGTGCTCTCTGGGCTGTTACGGAATGCTTGAGCGCTTTGTAATTGGAAGGTCGGCGCTTCCTAAAACATAGCCCCTTCTCGAATGAGCGTTCAGGACCTCTCATTAGAAAATGACTGCATTATTAAAGCTTTTATGGCTCATCATTCAGAATTGATTAACCTTTGTGTGTCGAGGTGCCGGAGACCCGTAGCACTGAAAGAACCTTCGAGAAGAGAAGACTGTTCCTATGTCCAACTCCTGCATGATAATCAGCTTGAACATAGACTTCTTAATGGGGAACTGGGAAAATAAACATACAGTGTGCGAATGCAGATGGTGATCCATCTGATGAGGAATTCACACATCCCCTAATTACACCAAAGGAAGTGTCTGGAGCAAGGCTGGAGCTACACAAGGTGCTGAGTGCTTATTGTTTTCAGAAACCTAATTACATCTCAGCTCCGACTTAAATGTGTTTAAGTAGAGGTTGCAAGTTTGTAAGCCTGATTTCTTCAGCTCTGTCCTCACATTGGTTGAATAGAAATTTGTGATGCTGAGGATTTTTGCTGTCTTCGCTGCCGCCGTATTCTGGAAGTTAAGAGCGTATTTCAATCAGTGCTCCATTGTGAGTCGACAATGCTACAGAGCCACCCTCCAAGGGCCTGCCACACCTTCGCCTTCCTCAAGAACACTTGTAAACAAGGCCTTTTGTTCTTCCGGAACACTTGTGAGTGGGCACAGCTCATAGAATAACCATTAATATTTATTCACATGAGTGTTCACATCTCTGAGCCAGAAAAATCACTGTGAAGAAGGGAGCAGAAATAGATTTGGAATTGGTTATGAGAAAGACTACTGTGTGTGTGTGTGTGTGCATGTACATGCTGTGCACACATAGCTTGAGACTAGTGAATTGGGGTGTGATCAACAAGAGATATAAATATTATAATGATGGAAGGAAGAGCATGTGGAATTTGATTTTAATGTTGGCTGCTTGTATTAGCAAGCAGCACAAAGCCTATTTCACTCAGATTGCAGCTTAGGCTAGTTGAGCTTGGATAGAAAGTGTTCCCAGGTTTCATGGGGAAGTCAGAGCGGGGGGGGTGGGAACTTTGCTACATGTATTGCTAAGGCTGTGGTGGAAATGGCAGAAATATCACAGCCCCCAGTCTGTAGCCAATTTGGTATTATGTAAGCTGCTTTCAGACAATGAAAACATAACATTTCTGATGAGATTTTTATTTTTGTCCTTTCTGCTTACTCCTTAAGTTTAGGGCTGCCAAAGTGGATCATTAGTCCACATGTTTGATTTGGCACAGTTTTTACACTAGATGCCCTATGACACAACCCTCCCTAATTTCTACCAGGCTTGGGACTGGCACTGCACTGCTGGGGATGTTGATAGGCTGCGGGGGGGTTCAGTGTCTTGCCCAGGAACACTTCAACATGTGGTCAGGAGGAGCGAACCTGTGACCCTGTGGTCGGTGGGCAACCACTCTTATCAACTGAGCCACTGCTGGCCCTAACATTTCTAATGAGATAAGTCTGGCAAAATATTGGCTTCTGCCATTCAGATAAAACTGTCTTTTATGTAAATCTTTATAATGACAGTACATTTCTGGAATAATCTACGAGTCTAGTGTTGAAGAATTGTCCTGAATTGACCAGGAAAAAAAGAGATTAAACAAAAATGTATTTAACAGCCAAACGCCATAAAAAAATTAACACTCAAAGCAGGGAAGTTTTGCTAAACTTCTGATAAAAAATATTAATAATCAAAATCATTGATGTCTAGTGTATAAAATCTTAAAATAAAATATCTAGTGTTCTATTGTTACATTAAAGTGCATTGTAAAGTATGATGATACCTTGTTCCTTTAAACAATAGAGAATCATATTTCATTATTCAATAGCCATAGCATAGACTGAGACTAGGTTACAATATATTCATTATTAAAGTCATTTGCTCATTTCTTTTTGAATCTTCAATAGCCCCAATCGCAGTGATAGGATTGAAATATATTTCTAACATTTTGAAACAATCATATTGTGACATACAGCAACTCTTGCCTTTAATGTAACGATTCCCAAATTTCAATGGAGACTGTAAAGAGATTCAGACGAAGCAGTTGAAAGTGACAGTCATGGATGAGTATGGATGTGTGGATGAGCAGAAGAACTTGAAAAGCCTCCTACATAATTCATGCTGCATGTATGGGAGAATCGTGGCTTGTCTTAGAGATATAAAAATGACAGAAACAAAATCAGAAACATCAGTGCACAAAACTGGTTGTATTTAGTTTTAAATGACCAATAATGAGAGAGGGAGAGCAAGGTGGAGTCAGTGTAGGTGTCCATAAGGGGGTAATCTGTACAGATCATGGACTACCTCTAATCAGCTACACCACTGTCCCCTGTCCATCATAGCATTAAAACAACCAGGTGTTAATGGCGGATGAGGGAGACTTGGTCATCATTCCACTACATTTGACAAGAGTGAACCATACTATCAGCCCTCACATATTTTACATCAGAGGAAAGTGAAAAATAGCAAACTGAGTTCTCTTTATTTTTAGCCATTCTTCGCTCCATTTGTTGTGCAGTGCTGTGTGAATGTAGGATGATGCCAGAGTCCCCCTCAAGTACAAACCTACTTAAACATTCAAAAAGAACAACAGGCTATTCCCTCTAGCACCATCTCTCAGTGCAAAGGGAAAACAAGCACTAAGGGCACACGAGAATGTAAGATAATCATTTTACGTTGATTTCACAAGCCTCTGCACCCTCACATTGCGTGACTACATGAATTTCCCTGTTTAGTTTGTCAGCTTCAGTTAGTCTGCTACACTGTCAGCAACCAGTACAATGTCCGACGCTTTGTAGAGTTTGCTGCGTGCTTTGATCATTATTTACAAGTACAAGGCAACAAGGATCATTAAAATATCAAATGTTCAATCTTTGTCCACTATACAATCCACTATATTGATGCCTTATCATCACCACATGGATAATATTCAGTGTATTTGTGAAAGTAGCACTTGGGGAACAATAAGGTCATTGATTTATCCCTTTTTGTGTTGTAAGCTGCCACGGTGGTCTTAAACACAAGGCCTGGTTGATTCTGAGGAGTCCCCACTGACCAGTGCTAGTCAGTGTAATTTTCTAGTTAAGCAGATCCTTCTTTGTAGCATTTGTCCCCGGTTTTACGTTACCTGGGAGCCCATTCTTTTTCCTCCCACCACCACCACCCTCCCCTCTGCTCCACATGCTTGCAGTAATTTGATGAGAGCTGGGCAAAGTAGCGCGATTCAACAGCTGCAATAAAACTGTGGTGGTCTCAGAGCAGAAGCTCGGAGCACTTAACCTGTAGCTTTTCTGTAAATGCCTCCTGATTTGTCTGTCACCCAATCTGTCAGCAATGAATAATTTTCATGGAAGGTGCACTTTAATTACTTTCCCATTTAAATGGCATTATCGTGGCCTATCTAGGTAATTAATCTCACCAAGTATCCTGTTTCAGCCTTTTATTGCTGGCAGACGAGCTCCCTAAATCCCCCTGAATCTTCCGTGCTTGAATAAGCCCTCCCTCATAGAAGCTGGCGTTGCCTCTTTCCCCTTCACTTGGTCCCTATTGGAGCCGTTGGACAGTCCTTTCTGTTGGTGCAGGCAGCCTGTCAGAGCAACAAGCTGTTTTACTGCTTTGGAAAAGGACACGGGCAGACACATCCGTGCAGGGTTGTAGTCAAGAATAGGCCTCGGCTAAGAGGGCTGATACTTGGAGCTGGTGATATTCTGTGTTCTTCTAACTGTCAACAAATCCCGTAAAACCGTCAAACCAGCAGCCAGTGGATCCAATGAGTATGCCTGCATTCAGAGCCTGATGTTTTATTCCTATGTGCCATAGAGCTCCATTATAATGAGCCACAGTGTAGAGTACTGAATGTGTATTTGTTCTATAGCGTAGAATTATCACTAACAAGGGCACTGTTGATTGTGAAATGTTTGCTATATTGTTCAGCTGTTGTGGGAAATCACCGAACCGTCTGAGAATAAAAGCATAGGCTCACTGGCCACATCATTAGGCCAACCAGTACAATCTTATGTCTCTTAATTTCTCAGTTTCTAAGTTGAATATGTCAGACAGGTGATAATTCCTCTTTTGAGGTCATAGTGAGTGTCGGAGTCATGCTGGAGTAGATTATATTAAGAGGTGGTTCTACTGTAATAGACCTGCTTGCATTTGTGCGTTGTTGTATTTTAATAGGAAGTTAAAGTCTTCCCAAACAGACTTTAATGAAAAATTATTGTCTGCTAGCTTGTTGTTTATATTATTTTTGACATTCTCTAGCCATAGGCATGGGTGAGCTAAGCATATAGCGTTAGATATCTACATATCCCCCTTTCTCTCTCTCTCTCTCTCTCTCTCAGGTCATAGAGAGTCTTAAAAACAAAAGCTGCACTTGAATTCTGACCCAGACCTTTATTCAGTTTTTATAGAAATGTTTAAATGCTTCTATCATTTACATTACATTGGAGATGGACAAACTGACTTCAAACTGTATAGAATGAGCAGATCAGTCACAATTGCAGATCCAGTTATTTTCAAGCCGAGACAAAACTAGAACCAGAACAAATCAAGACCTACTATTTACTAAAACAGATAAATAACAGGACTGTGACTATACATGTGCTAGAACTGGAGCCTGCAGCATGAAACTGAATATTACAGAGGATCAGGGAAAAAACTGGTGTCAGCAAAGGAAAAGCAAGTTATCAGCAACCTGACGATGTGCAGTTCAGAAAAAGAAAGCTTATTCCTTTGTTCCAGCAGCGGAACATGTGGTCAAGTGAAGCAATGGTGTATGTAATAGCAAGTTTTACAAAGAGAGGAGCTTCAGGATTTATATCATATCATTAATATCATAATAGCATATATATATATATATATATATATATATATATATATATATATATATATATATATATATATATATATATATATATATATATATATATATATATATACCTAGAGTAGATGAATGGAGACTATTGTTGTTACCAGTAAAACTTAAATTGCAATAACTCTTCATCAATGTTTGTCTTGAACTCTTGCTTGTTTTCTGTGGATTATTTATGTTGATTTCCACCAGAGCTCTGTCTCCATCCCCATTTGTTTGTGTTTGCATGCAGTGTTATTAATTTGGAACATTTGCAGACAGTGATATTATCCCGTCCTGAAAACTGTCTGAGAAGTTGCAACATTCTGTTGTCTTGGGCTCAGCTGGGAATATTGTGGAAGTTGAAAAGGAATGTTGATATGCATTGAGCTTCATGCTATAGGCTGTTTGCACACACACACACACACACACACACACACACGGAATAAATTATTTAGGTCTCTGCGAGCAGAAAGGCATTGATGCAACCTTTTTGGCAGTCAATCTGCTGTTTACCTTCCACAGCAGCTTTGCTTCTCAGTCAGAACCTCACCTTCCTGGATTACTTCATTTTCTCCTACCGCCATCAGCCTCTCATTTATCAGCTGAGACATTTGACAACATATTTTTTCCAGAAGTTGGCCACTGAACAAGTTTCCTCAAGCATTGTTGCACTTATCAGTGCTTTTGGAATATGAAAATGATGTGTATGTGTGAATTTTACAATATCTTAAACCCCTTGTGTAAACAAATGCAGGCAGAAAGCAGAGATACTGCAGAATGTTGACTATCTGCATGTTTCCATGTTTGTAATGGGGAAGCAGAGACAATGATAGTCCACTGAGCTAAAGGTTGGTTTGCTTCACAGAGGAGTTTGATCATAAAGTCTGATCATAATCAGTCTAATGCCTTAAGGGTGCACACGTATCTAAGTATCAACAGGGTTCAAAATGTCAGAACTTTTCCATAGGCAAATCCTTCTTTAAAGGAAGGCAAATAAACATCTAAAAGGGAGGATGATGATGATAATAATAATAATAATAATAATAATACATTTTATTTAAAAGCGCCTTTCAGGTCACTCAAGGTCACTGTACAAAGAAGCAAAAATGAAAACCATGGTGTGAACTGAGCACAAGAACAAACTACCTAAGGATAAAATTGTCTGCTATGCTAATTAGGTAAACGTTACATTACAAAGAATAAGCCATTTTAAACAGATGATGGATGAAAGGATGCTACACATGAGCATTTACAGTCTGGGCCATTTCTGTACCAGAGGTCAGGACATGTGATATAGTGATGAAAGGGTTCAAGAAAGTGATTTAAACTGTCAATACTGATTTTTTTTTTTTACTGCTTTCTCAAATGTAATACTTGTATAGAACTTAATTTTTATCATTGATTTGAATTAAAAAAATTAAAAAAATTATGTTATTATAAAAATATTATTATTAAAAAAACTTCAAAAGAAAAATCAGCAATAATGTGAGTGGAAACTTATTTACTAATTTAAACAAATTAATATTTTTTTCCCCATTCACATTCACTGCTTATCCAGGTCCAGTTAGCTTAATTATATCAGTTGTGTGTTTTTGTTAACTGTATAATTCTAAATGTACTGCAAAAACTAAATGTAATAATATATTAAATTTATGTACATTTTAGTAAAAATTCCACACCTTAGTATCCGTTTTAGTTTTTCATGAAATGTTTCTGGTATTATCATAAATATCATTTTCAAGTAGTTGAACCCTGCAAATATAGATTTTAAAGATGATAAATGCTGATATAACATTATGAATAAAGCATCTGTCAGGACATAAGGTGTTTAAAATCAGCTCCACCTTTACCTACTGCTGGTTTTATTCTACATTAAGTCTCTATAGTATTTTTCTATTCATAACTTGTCTATGGTCTAGACCTGTTCGTTTGTCATTAGCATCAAATAGTTTTTTTAGTGGAGTACTTACAGTATACTTAGTACTTTTACTTGAGTGAATAATTTGGGATGGTATTACTATTTGTAGCATTGTATTTTAGGCATCTACTTCAACTTTTTTAAGTATTGGATTTGTGTACTTCTACTACCTCTGTAATTTAGTAATTACGTACACTACGTGATGATACATTTTAGTGATTTCTTGTAAATCATCATGATCTGTCCAGCTGGAAAAAACACAGCAGCACACAGCTGGACTCTAATCACGTTAGATTGAAAAGAAGCTGAAGATGGTCACATTACCATAATAATGATGTCTCCGATTTTTCCATTTAGCACCAACTGTTTTCCAGGTTTCCCAGGAATTTTCATCGAAAATGGAGCAGCCATGTGTTTGGGCAGAATTCCCCAAATAACCAGGATCCCAGCATCAAAACCTATTAACAATAATGCTGCTTTTTTTTAACAGGAAATGTTCCTATCTACACTTACAAAAAGTGTAAAGACAAAAAACAGTTTTCCATTCACATTTATTTTAGGTACAAATGTTTATACCAGAAGTATCTCAATATCTGATCAAATAAAACCAAAAGCTTCTAATAAAATATCTTTATTTTAATGCGCTTTCTGTGAGGAGTAGATACAAACATGCTGATGTGTGCATTGGACTGTATTTTTCATGTATATAATGAGTAGATTAGGGCACCTGAGCCTTCTTCATGCCACCACCACAGGGTGACAGATCACGAGCAGACGCTGTTCGCTCAGTGAAATTACAGACCTGAGGGTTAGTTGATGAGAAATATCACTGACGACAAAAATGGAACTCTAATGTATTCCATCTCAAGTTTGGTGGACACTTATTAATGTCTCTCAGTGAGTGCCACTAATTGGGGCAGTCAGTCTGGTGCAGCAGCAGAAGCATAGGACAAATAACAGTGTGACCTGAGAACAAAAGAGCTGCAGTGAGAATATACATGTTTAGCAGTGCAGTGAAGCAGTCATAGCACACCGTGTTCTCACGTCGAGCAACAACGACCACACTAGAGCAGAGTGATGCCCCCGATTTATTCATCTTCCTTCAAATGTCATGAGAAATTTCCAGCAATAAAATCTGATAAAAAGAATAATAATAATCCCAAAAAATAAATCATGTAAATGCACCGAGTGTAAAAGGAAACTCAGAAAGGGAGGATGTACAGGAATTATGTTTTATTGATTTAAGGGCTGTGCTATTTAACTTTGGAAGGCAAAAATACATTATTTAGGGAAAAAAAATAAACATAAATGTGCCTTTGCATCCAGTAAATGTGAGTCATAGCCAGCCTGCTGAAACAGTCAATTAGGTGATTACGTAATCATCTGCAAATTTTCAATTAACCATGTAAGGAAAATGCAGACATGCAGTTGAGCTTCTTTGTTGTATTATTTTAGATTGAATATGTTAACAACAAAATATTCAAAACAAACAATTTAAAACATTGCTCCAGGCTGACTGGAGCTGTTAGTGACATTTTTATTACTTGCTAACATTTTATAGACTGAACAGTTAATAAAGCAATAAAGAAAGTAATCAACAGCTTGTCGATAATGAAAGGAATTATTGCTAGCAACAAATCAAGAAAATCACGAGACATTGTGTTTGTTTGCCTCCCTTGAAAGTTCTAATTCCAAACTCTGCTTATTTAGAGGCAAATTCAAAGTTCTGCTGTGTGTTTCCAAGTTTCAAATGGTCAGTTAAGGCAGCTGGCTTTGGCTTGGAAATGCAGCAGCTCTCCGTTTACTGCCTGCAGCTGATTGTAAGGCCTCAGTAAACACCAAAATACTTTCTTTCCTGCTCCTTCATAGTCTGCCTGCTCGCTTGCTCTTCTGTCTGCTCTCTCATATACATTAATGCAAATGCACACAGGCATAACCACACTTGCCCTGTCAGCATGCACCTGTGACTGCAAGAGCCTCTCTTTATATGGAACACATGCCCAGGAATGTCACGGCCTCGGCTGCAAATGGCTCCGGCACTTTGCAATAGAGCCATTCAAGTGTTTCATTTCCTGCCAAAGGAGTTAAAAGGACTTGCGAGGGTAATAGAAAGCCAAGCTGGGGTGCATGCCATTGTTGCCCAAGAGCAGTGAATTCACCCTGCTGGCCAAAACACACACAGCGATCTCCAGTCGATAGATAAGCTTTGATCCATGTGTCCAAAAAAAGATTGTTTCCTCACTTTACAATTATCACAAACATGAGAACATGTGAACAAGTTTATTGTTTTATATTTGTTACCAACATTGCAGTTCCAGTTGTTTTAGCTTATAATGTTGTTACAGGTTCTTTTTTTTCTTCTTTTACATCAATTTTTTTTTTCATTTGCTTTTACAGCAGATGTAGGTTAAAACCATGTGTCTGACTGGGCTGAGCACAGTATGTGCCATTAATCATATGATTGCCTAAAACTTTCTCTTCAGCTTCTACACTGAACTGTAATTAGGAGAATAAGTCATTTGATACAGTAAACATGTCTTTATTTTTATTTATAGAAGAAGAGTCTTTGCACTCCCACGGTGCTTGATAAGGACCTGGGTTATTAGAACTTTGATTATAATGAATTTGCTTATTTAAAAGGTGCGATGTTATATTCGGGTTTATCACTGTGGCTGAACATGACCTCGATTCTCTTTGCTGGAAAACATCCTCTTTCTGCTTCCTTTCCATTAGATGTCTATCAAACGAGTGGCTGCTATGGCTATAGTAATGGCAGAGTTCTCTATTGTGTAACACAGCCATGTGTTGTGGTCGCATGGGTTCTATGTTTAAATTTTTTTTTTTTTGAACATTGCTCACTAGAGCTTTGTGTTGTGAGATGAAAGAATTGGGAGAGATTGACAGCTCGGCTTTTTTTCTGTCTTTCATTGTCTCATCAGCATACTGTCTCCTGCAGTGAAGAAAACTAATTATGTCTTCAACCCCCTGCTTCACCCCCCTCCCCTTTTATTCAGATCATCACACTTGGAAATCATAATGAGCTTGTGGCAGACCACTTTGGCTTTAGAGAAAGGAAGGGAAATCTTTTTAGAAAGTCCATTTGCCTCCTCTCAAACAGGCTGCTGGCAATTACGACAACCTTTAGACCCGTAAAAGCTGTTGCTTAAATTCTTTCAGGGCCTTAACATGGTCCTACACACCTGCTAACTTCCTCATCTGTACTAACACTATCAGCACGGAACTAAAACCTTTTTGTTATCAAAGCAGGGAGAGTGTATGACAGCCATCTGGTTTCCTGCTTTTAATTATTTGGTATGAAACTACAATAAAAAAGATTGTGGCAGCTAAAGATCTAAAAGGACGTTGGTATTGGCTGTGGAGCAGATGGGCTTCACATCTGGGTTAAAGGAAGTTATTGAGGACGGGAGGGAGGCTTTGACACGGTAACACGGCCAATAGCTTTCACAGTGTGTTTCACTTCCTTTGTTTTAGATGATCTCCTTATTTTCTTCATCCCAACATCCTCTCTGCTCATTCTGTTGCATCCCTAGACAAAGAGTTGGTGGGAAGCTTTATGGTTGTGTTTAGACTCACAGCAGTTGTGTACAGTTACAAATTGTGCTCTGGTTTAATGAAGAAAAATTTACACTCACTTCACATGCAATGTTTATTGCCCCCTGCAGCTTGGCTTCCCTCAGTAAATTGAAAAATATGTTGCATTAGAACATAGGGGGGCCTGGTGGCTCAGTAGTAGAGCATTGGGTTGGGATGCAGAATTCCACCCCGCCAGGTGTGGCCACCCTCAGCCACCAAGGGCCACCTTGGTGCTGGTCCCGAGCCTGGATTAAATAGGAGGATTGCGGCATGAAGAGCACATGCCAAAATCAACATGCTTCACATGTTCCGCTGTGGTGACCCCTGAAGGGACAAGCCCAAAGCCGTTGATCATTTGGTTGCATTAGAACATAGTTATTATGTCCCCTATGAAAGCATAATTGTGTTTGCAGTTCAGTTGCATATGAACGTCATTTTTAGAGGACAGGGTTGATTAATGAGTCGCAGGAAAAAAAGAACAAAAATATCATCATCTGCTGTACACAAAAATGCACTAAACCATCACACAGATATCACAATATGCCCCATTTATGAATTTTATATTTGATCATAGATGTGTATTGTTTTCCCCATTTTCTCCTCAGTACTACATAGCCAGCCATGTCTCCTGCATGTTATAAATGACTAAGGCTGAGGAGAGGTGTGTACTAAAATATATTAGCTGAAGAAAGATTACATCTAAATGAAAGTTGGAAGAGCTTGTATCCTTAGAGACTGAGCTAATTAAATTTGTAAATTTCTCCCAAATCATCTCCATATCACAGTGGTGACTCACTGTCGAGTGCTGCCAATAAGTATGTCAGAGTGTGTTAAAACCAGTATACTTTGGCAGTAGATGTCTAGCTGAGATATGCAACTAAAGGGATGTAGGGACCCCTGTATTTTCAGCAGGTTCAGCTTTTCTAGAAACGCTCTTCCAGTGAAGAGATACAATCACTTATTAGTGACATGACGTTATTGTGTCGATTATGCAAAAATAAATTACACCTTGCAAGATTCATTGATTTAATGTATTGACTGGATGCATTTCAGCCACATGAGCTTGTTAGTCCGGCTAAAATAAGATGATAACACAAGGTGAATCCAGTGTGAAAGCAGGAGATGAATGCACAAACACACACACCACAAATGCACCACTGTGTAGGGGGAAGACATCTACCCCACAACTTCTGACATTCGTTTTGTCACTTTGTCATCTCAGTCTAACTAAAGGTAACTTGCCTTAAATGATGTGAACGTGCCTGGTATTTGCATTAGAATACTGTTGGCACCAATTAGCTAGTGACAAAGTGGACTAGAGATACACTAAGTAAACATACCAGACGTCTGACACAAAGAGGCAAAAGCTGCTGTCTGTTATTGTTGTAGGACTAATTGGGATGGGGTTTGGAAGAAGCTCAGGACCCTGAAAAGTAAACTCCAGGCCTGGGCCCTCCCACTAAGTCTTAAGCCTCGTCTCTCCCTTGCTGCCTATCAGACAGAAATCACCAATTACAGTAATGGCAAATACTGTGACCAATACACAACGGCTGACAATGATGTGACACCTCGCCGGACTTAATCAGGATGTCAGGCTTTAGCTCTCAATTTGAAAGTCCTCCGTCACACACTTTGCTTTGGAACTTTAAGCTGCTTTGGCCCAATTTCCCATGAAGCTGTTATGTTATTTAGACTTTGTTAGGGGAGAGACTGTTGGTAAGAAGGGTTGTCTGTAATAAACAGATTTATACTTTCCCTTACTTTGAATACTCATAGGCCAAATACTAACACTTTTTATAGAAGCTCCAACAACAGGGATATTTTGCCATCAAACAAAAATCGCATGTTAAAGGTCCACACATCATTAAACAGAAAGCCAGTTAACTAAGGATCATATGCTTATAGGTTAATTTACTTGTGACAAACATGGAGACCTAGAGGAAATCTTCCCAACTCTGCTACTCAATTTTCCTGTGGTATCAATACAGTTGTTTGAATCTTGAATAACTTTTGGACTGAGAGCTAGAGAGTCCAAAACAGAGAAATGTGTTCACTCTAACTGACAGGTGGCTAACTAACTAGCAGTAACAGCAACTGGCAACCAACTGAGTACATTTACTTACGTGTTTTACAATTACTACACTTTTAAGCAATTTCTACTTTACTAGAGCATTTCCATCTATTTCATTCTTAAACTTTACCACATTTCAGCGACAAATATCGAACTTTACCCCCACCACAATTTTGTGTTAACTAATAGTTGCTTTTCAGAATGAGATTATAATAAAACTGCAGTATAATCACAAGATTTCATTGATCCCTGGTGTGAAATTCACAGGCTACTCAGCAGTATGCAACGTAATTAATATTATTATCATTAGATTCAGAACAAAATGATGGAAACCGTATATAAGGTTGTTAAAATGACTTCATTGATTGTTATAAGCTGCAAAATTAAAGTGATAAGCACATTAATTAATCAGTAAATATAATACAATAACTTCATTTACTGACTAGTTCTATCAACTTTGATACCGAATATTAGAGACTGTCTTGTCCTCCTGTAAGTCATTTGTACCAGCAGCCAAAAATCTCAAAAACATGTATTCCCTGTAGTACTGTCTAGCAGCTGTAGTGAACATCACCTAGTATTTAGTCCGTCGAACGATGAAGAAGGAGGGACGGATCAAAGTGCTGAACTTTCCCACAGGAGGCAGGAGTTTAAGTTCAGTGTGAAACTTCTGGGATTTCTGTTACTATAACTGATCAGATGATGTTACTCATTGCTATGTATCGGTCTGTACAACAATAGCGTTACATTTTGATCCGGCACTAATTAACAGCAAGACCAACTAAATGATTCAATCCGCTTGTTCACCCAGGCTAAGACATTGACACTTCACATGGTAGTGAGCTGAGTAAAATCCTAAACTGCCTCCCATCACATCAGCAGGAGAAAACACCCACTTGCTGACACATGACTCTGCATGGTATCCTGACAAGCCAACCTACTGTGTGTGTGTGTGTGTGTGTGTGTGTGTGTGTGTGTGTGTCTGTGTGCTCCACACTGCTGGTGGTCTGTCTCTAGTAGAGAATCTGCATCACAAACAACCAACCCTCTCTTCCAGCCCTCAACCCCTGCTGCGTCTCTCTGAGCCTGAATCCACACAGATCTGCTAGGCTGCAGCGCAGCCGCCTTCACAGATATGAATGGTCCCACCAACTATTCTTGAGTTTAATAGAGAAGGATTAAGGCAATTCAGACAGATGAACAAAGGACAGGCTGGGGCAATTTTTTTAATTGTCCCTGTGTGACTAATGGCAGTGGTGTTAGGCCAGACAACGCAATGTGCTGAAGGCATTGTCGGCTGATTATTTTCATGTGGAGGCTGACAAGCATGGTATTTCAAGCAGGGACATATTAATACATTTTTTATTCTGTTTAGAGTTTTTTTTTTCTGTATAAAGAACCACTTTGACAGCTCCACTTTGCTTTCTCTTGTTAAAGAAAACAGAAATATGATTCAGAACTAAAAAAGACAGTTAAGTACAGGCTCAGCTTTTATACGTTTTCTTTTGTCTGACCAATCTCCAAACTTTAATCAGTGTGCTGAGTTCAAGAAGGTACATTACTCAGCACAAGCATCTTTCATCTCCTCAGCCTGCAGTTTTCTGTGACCATACAGTTAATAGAGCTGTTACAAAAATACTTCTCTGGTTTGCTTAATGCCACAAGGTGCCACCCTGAGCATGTCGGGTGTATTATGTTACTCAGCTCATACTAGTGTTCTGAAGGAGTCTCTTAGTGTCACACAGTTTTCTCCCTACCTTCACTGATGATCTCTGACATCTCATTACAGCGTCTGTTATTCGTATTACCCGCACTAAGGCAAAGTGATCATGCTTGATCTTGTGAAGCGCATTTCTGTAACCAGCCAAAAAAAGAAAGGAGTCATTACCAAGTCCAATATATAGTTGGCAGCAACACAGAGACACTTTGCTGGAAGGAGAAAGTACAAGCTATGAGTTTGTTTCCCAAGATACATTTTCAAGGCTAATTATCTTGCAATAATGACATCATGATAATGATGTGAGCCAGGGCTCAGACTCTTGAAGAATGAAGCTTTGTTCTCACAGCACACACACATACACACACACTGCCGTTTACAAACATTTTTGTTGCCGTAGAGCAAATAATATTTCACCCACAAGACAAATGATCAAAGAAGCTGCAGGTGTGTTTATTAAAAATGTTACTATGCCTTCTGAATTTAATGATCGGTTTTATAAGAGAATACCACCCTCATTGTTGTGCCACCAAGCTCTTAAGTCCTGTACATCTATTATTGTAATCTATAAATGTGATTTGATTAGGAATTGTAATTTATTTTGAAGGCACTGGGCTTAACCTCAGCTTGCCTTCAGTAAGTGATTTTCTGCATTTCGCAGACTTTTGACTACCCACTGACAGGTAGTGTGAACTTGTTGCTGTCAACTGTGGGTTTTATGCATAGGTGGAGAGAGGAATAAGTCGAGTTGAGGAAAAGTGAAAGTCACAACCCTGACTGAGATAGTCATGTGGCTCCAAGCTTAAAGTCTGTTCCTGAAACTGGAGGAACAGGTTCTTCTTTCCCGTCTAAGGCAGTATTTTTTCTCTGTAGTTTATCATTTTAGATGCAGCTTTTGATGGAACAAAACAAAGTTTAGTTTCTATTCTAATGCACTTTTGAACAGTTTTTAATAAGAAAAATAAACCATCAAACAACGAAGTTGAGATTGGCTTTTTTTAATCATAATTTAAAAAAACTTTTTGATTTGTGCATGTTTTATCTTTGTTTGTTTGTATGTTTAATTTGAGAAATGGTTGTCTATCTGTGTATGTCTCTTCGTTGACCCTGGGATAGACTGGAGACCTGTCCATGGTGGACTCTGCCTTAGGTTTGGGGTTTACAGATAACAGACAGATGGATGTGCACTTTATTTGCAAACAAAGCATGTAGATGCATGTTAACACTTGTGGCATATTTTCTACAATAATCAAATGACTCTTTGCAGCTCTGTAAGAAATCCATTAAGGAACATACTCAATGATAGGATGGCCAGTATGTTGTATGAAGCCGGTATAATGTAATTGCGTTTCTGGGTGTATGAAGACATTATACACAACATTGCAAATTAATAAGAATTTGCCAAGAATAGTTTAGCATCAGATTTTTGCATAAAGATGATTTTCTATTGTATTTTTCAAGTTTTCAAAAGATTAGACAAAAACATTTATGTGATTAATTGCTACTTAAAGTTAAATGATAGCTGTGGCTTTTAATTTGAAACCGCACCGTGGCAAACAGCAGAACCTCAGCAAGCCCTCCTGCTGCTCTCTGTCCTCGGTCAAAGGTCATAAGTGGTCATTGTCAGTTCTTGGCATTATTATCATCCTCTTCCCCCAGAAAAGAATAGAAAGGATGGTTTGGCCCGTTTTTTGTGGGAGGCCTTGTTTATCTAGCAGGTGTTACAGCATTACTGGGCTTCTCTCCATGCAGTGAATCTGACTCTGTGCCTGACAATTACTGCCAGTCACTTCGCCTGGAAGCCAGTAATGTGGGATAAAGGACAGTGGACGTGTCTTTGTAAGGTACAGGGAGCTGGGATCTGACCTGTGCCTCGTTCTGCCAGGCAACCTGAAAGGTGGCTTTGTCTCTGCAAGCAGGCAATCACTCAACACAGCTGCGGTTGAAAACTTTCCTGAGCGCTAGAGCAGAGGCTGTGTTGTTCCGAGTTTGGGAATAATCAGCTCTTGTGAGGCTCTGCAGCTCTTTAACACTGCAAACAGCGTTAACATGACACTCCATAATAAATCATGGTTATGAATGTGATCTAAAATGATTTTTACACACAGTTAGTGTTAGCAAACCAACCAAATTGTTTCAAAAGTCTGATATATGTCTTTAAATTCCACAATATCCATGAGTCCCACAGACCTTGAGTCACAGCTTGTCTCTCTCTCTGTTTAGGAGTCATTTATCATAATTTGTTAGCTGCTTCCATATGTTAACAGAGCATAAAAAGATGTAGTTTAGGAGGTCAATCATTTCTAGGATCAACACTTTGTATGCAGTGATACTCATACTCTATGAAATACCCCTCCAGGACAAATCTGCCTGCTGTATGTATTGTTAAGAGTGAAGGGACACACCCAGGCGTGCGCGGCCGTCTGGTTGCCTTCACGTGCTGCTATTTGCTTTTTGCTCAAAGAAGACATCAACTGAGCTCATAACAGACAGATGAGTGATAGAAGAGCTCAGTTCTGATGACAGACACGAACAACTCAGTCCTTTAAACTTACAGTCAGTCACGCCACTAAGAAGGCTTTTGTGCAATCTTTTTTTTTTTTTTTTTTCCTCTCCCACATGCTGTCTGGCTGGAGGCCTGTCTGGAGTGTCTGGCCCGGATGTTACTCATCACGAGCATGGCTGCCAGCATCAGGCCGGCCCCTTGATTACAGGGCTGCTGCTGCTGAGTCGGCTGGGCATTCCAGTCTTATCCCTTATCACCAGGTGCATTTACTCTGGCCGTGCACCGCTCGATTTCCTGCAGATGCACTCAATTGACTCAAAGCAAGTGTGTGAGTCAAATGAGTTCTATACTTCCGTGTAAGGTCATTATCACCATCCAGTTTCTGTTTTCTCAGGCAGAATTAGGTGTTGCTTGGTGGAGCTTTGAAACAGGCTTTTACAGGATCAGTCTGGGATTTAAAGAGAAGAGATTGTCAGAGCATAGAGTGACCTAAGCATTAATATCTTTCAGACAAAAGATATTTTTAAAATGGAGACGTCAGAATCACAAGGGCATCAGGAATCACTGCTTCACTGGAGATGTTCCCGTTCTCCTAATTTGCCATCAGTTATTTCCTTTTTAAGTATTTAACTGATGTTAAAATAATCTTATTCTTTGCTGTCTGACAGGATCAAATATATTCTGTCTTAGTGTGTGCATGGGAGGGGGTGGATAGTCTTATGGCTGTGACCAGGGATTACCCCCAGCATTATACTACCAGCAAATACATACAGTATGAGAGACTGCAACATACAAGTACTGGTGTTTTAGTTACTGAAAGTAACACGATAAACGATTGATCATGAATAAATTGGTTGATGCAGGAAGCTGCTGGAAGCAGGTGTTTTTTGGGGCAGTGCTGGTTAAGAAGATGAATTTTGTTCTTCGACACATCAGCCAGACATACTGCTCCACTGAATAACCTGTTTTTTGCATTCCAATATGTTTGGCCAATTAATTAAAAATAAATAAAATGAAGTAGAGTCAGCTGCACATGTGCAAGATCCCCAACGGAAGTTATGGTGATTCAGTGTTAACATTGTTTTATGAAATTTTGGACAACAGACAATTAGGATAAACCAGGTCATAGACTCACATCACAGGTCGTTGGTTTCAGTGTATGGAGGAAGATTATTCTTTAAAGTTCAACTTTAAAGCTTTACTACAGGTTTTATGCAACTGCTGTATATTTTAGCCACCTACAAAACCATAGTCCTTATCATTGACATAGTAAAGACTATGGTTCACCACATCATGAAACACAGAGGACCTGGAGCTTTTAGGGTAATACAGCCTTGGTTGTACCATTCAATGAAATGGAAATATTAGAGAGGCGTAGTATTATTCATCTTTATATCCAAAACCTTGTGTAAAAAAACTGCACAGTTGGAACTACTAATTTAAGCGCAACTTGACTGCTCAGCATGGCTTTAAACTGAAGGGTTATGGTGGGAAGAGTTAGCCTACAGCTGTTGTTGTGTATTTTCACTTGTGATGAGCAGGATCCCCCTGCACCAAGGTGTGTTTGCACTCTTGCAGTGTGTCCCACTTGCTGTGTGGTAGATTATTTCATCTTCTGGCAACATAAAAAAATCAAAACCCCAGCTCGTCACTAAAATAACCAAATGTGGCAAGTGTGGCTGCCACTTCATCTGGCACAGGACTGAACTTGTTGACAGATTCAAGGTGCTTAGCAACCTGAGTGCAGTACGGGGGGAGCACATTTACAACCTCCATGACTGTCCACAGCAGCAGAAGCAGGGTCATTTTCAGGGCTTGTCAGACTTGTCTCACGGTGACTTAACTGTATAGTGTCTTGGAGAGCTGCAGGCCTGGCCTAGATCTGTTGGCAATCAGCAGTGTGTTGGGCTAGACTGCTCTGTGCAGAATTACAGAGGCGTCTGGAGGGGCGCTGGATATGATTTCCCTTGGATGGAGCCTGTCCAAGACTGTGATTAAAGAGCATATGAGCACTGATTAATATGATCATCTTCATGATGACAGAGGTATTTCTATAATAAATTGATGTTTATGATGCCAGCCCTCAACGTTCATATGTCCCCACTTTCTCCAAAACAGCAGCGGTGGGTTTAATTAGAAATTGGAATTATTTCTCATGTTGAAAGGCAAACATTGCACTTATTTGCTGATGATAAAGGAAGAGCAGTGTTAGGAGCTGCTGCCTGTGTGAGGAACCACAGATAAGTGTGACTATAGGGGTTGAAACCTCAAAATAATAGCGGTGCCTCAGGATTCTGACCCGTTGTGCACCATCAGTCCACAGCACAGTGCATTTTGTGAATTATCTCACTTATCAATCCCAGTGGAGCTCAGATGTCCACTCAGGGTTTCAGACTGAAACGCAGGGCCCTCAGGCTGTGCTTTGACATTTAGGGGAAGCAGAGAGGTGGAAGGCGTTTGGGCTGCTTAGCAGCGCCGGTAAATATCCACAGTTACTGTGCTGGGCTCTCGCCATAATCGGCTCTGTGCCTTTTCACTCCACAGTCTTTGTTTTATTAAGATAAACGATAAAGCTGCTGTGTATGCACACGCATATCTCTGCTTAGCCTGGTCACGTATTTGAAAAGACGTGCCTTGCAGCTGCTTGTAGCAAAAAGGTCAGTGAGGCAGTGGATAAGCAAAGGCAAGCGTGTACATTATAACAAGTACCAGTGCTTTCATTTCTCATCTGGCCTGTGCCTGTTTGTTTTAGTGTGTATTCAATCTGACAGTGCATGCGCTGAGCTGGAGTTAGATAGCATCATTATAACACAGCTCACCAGCAACAGGGGATTTGGACGAGCATTTTTATGACTTCATCAAACTGTCCAGGCTATGAATTCTGCCGATTTCAGGAAATTAAGCAATTAGGAATGAGGATATCAGGCTGTACATCAAGCAGCCAGGCTGTTCTGAGGATTTACTAAGATTGAGTGGGTTTAGATGGAAAAGGGGCCTGTGAAGAAAACCAAGGTTTGTGTGCAGGCTCAGAGCTTCCCTCTGCTCGTGATTCGGTCATTTCTTTCTAGCAACCTCCCAGAAACAAGTAAGCATCTCAAAGTGTTTAGCGCTGACACACCACGCCACCTCACATCCCATTACATCCTGCACACATGTTAGCCTGCTGTGTATAGTCCCAATAATTAGGATTGGCAGAGTAAGTCAACAAATGTTCTTATTTGGCAGCCTGGGATGTTTATTACAAACAACTGGGCCATGTGTTTTTAGTGTGAACGGTTATGGATTTTAAATCAAGAGGCTCAGTTTTATGTCTGAGGTAAATACACAGTTTTGGCCCAATCAAGCTGCAGCACACATTCAGTTTATGTCCCATGTCATTGTTCTTTGACTCACATTGCTGTTTCGCATCTGTCCAGCTAATCATTATGAACTTCTACAGTGTGACCTGGTTTCTGCCAGACAGAGGAGGAAATTATGCTTTAAACCTGGCATTAAAAATACACTGTACAGTTTAACTGACTGCTTACACTCTGTGCTACCTGTGGCAATTGGAATAAAGCTCAGAGAGAACTGCTGTGGCTTTACTGCACTATACAGCATGTAGTCAAATGCGTCCCTGGGCACCTCAGAATTTGGCTTGAGCCTTTAAATTTGAATGAGTCCAGCCAGATTATACCTACACAGCAAAATGAGGAGAGTCTGGCTTGCTCTGTGCTATAATAATTTGCCCTTTTGCAATTTTGGTCTGCCCTAACCAGTGGACAACATTTTTGTTGACATAGTGATTATGTCTTCTGTAAATTCCATAAATGGTCATAGCATGTGATTCACATTATTTTCATACTCACTCATTCATTCAGCTTTTTTCTTTAATGTCTCATCTGTCTGTTAGCAGTTGTATATACATACTCACTTGAGTCCGTTTCAACAGTTCTTACTAATTTGAAATTATATATTGTGGTTGGAGCCTGACTACTCTACAGGTTTTTTTTAAAAGGCTGTATTATGCATAGACTAGTTAGTTAACTAAATAACAATTTACAAAAAACCTGGTCACCAGTCATATAATGGACCTTGAAGAAGTACCTCTCCAGTGTTTAACTCACATAGAAAATACATACGTTTGTCTAGCTTTTTTTTTTAATTGGTTCAGAAGAACAACACCACGATTGATTCACTAACTAATTAACTCCTTACACCTCACTTTGCTCTTCCTGTATACTTGTTTTCTGGTTAAAATGTCAAACAGCAGTTCGTATAATGTCACTGATAATCATTTCAATGTTTTAAAGTTATTACAGGTTGTTGTTGGCGTGTCTGTTTTCTGCATGTTGGTGGAGAAACAGGATTCTTACCAATGTCTCTAGCCAAAGATCATCTATAGGCAGTAAGAGGTATCACTCTTACACACAGACTTACTGTCTGTGTATTTCTTACATCAGTTCAAAATTTCCTGTAGTTAAAATGCTCATATTTCAATTCTGAATCCGAGCCTTCAGTGTTAGAAAATAAAATTTATAAAGGTTCATAGGCTGAGTACACACATACAATACAAATACATATGTAATACAATAAATAAGCAAATTCCCTGTTCAACCAAAAACACAATTAAAATCTGATTGGCCAATTTATTAAAGCCGAACGCTGGGCCGAGCAAAGTGTGAGCTATGGATGTAATAGGAGAGTTAGCGGGTGTGATTGCGTACTTAATGGACATCCAAAACCCAAATGCAAGTTTCATTATGGACTGATGTTCATTTGTAGTCATATTTTAAAAGGTCCAAAGAAAGTTTCTGCCTTGAAAGTCTCAAACAGAGTCTCGAACAAAGACGTGCTATTTTGAACACTTAGGACTTTATTGCAAAAATTTATTTTCCAAAAAAGTCTTGATACATTTTTTTGCAATATTATGTCAAAAATACAATCATTCAGACTTTCAATATTATCCTCAAATATTTACTGCTTGTTTGGGATATAAAACTACATGCACAACATAATGTTTCTTTGTTTCCTGCCTTTCTGCATTGAGACTTATTGAAACTGGTGAAAACATCTTTCTCCAAAAATCAGTAAAATGCAAAAAATCAACACGAAAAAAACTAAACCCTTCAGTTCTGTCTTGCAGAACAGAGGACTTTTCACTCATGTCTATTTGTGAAAGATGCAATTAAGTGGCCAGTGTGAACGGGGCAATCATTTCACCATCACTGCCATTTGCCCATGTAAATGTAGGCCACGTTACAATAGAGTTCACTAATCTTGCCCTGTGTGAGAGAAAATAAATATGGCTATTTCAGACCCAATTCTAGCTGACTTGGAGGAATCAGGGAGTGTGCTAAGAGCCTCTGATGATAGGCTGCCAGCCTTGCTCCTTAATTTGGACACTGACACAGGAAAGCTGAGTGCTTCCTCAATAAGCGGTGTCCCTGCTGGCTCAACAATTATGTAACAAAGCTGACCAATGATTTTTGCATCTGCTCCAGTACTGAATGGCATTTTGATATTATACAAGAACGTGCAATGTGGAACACCACTGAGGGTTAAAATGAACTCCCTGTTAGTAGGCAGTGGAGGGGCATTCATGCACAGTATGCCTTGTGTGTGCATGTCAATGTAGCATGAATGCAATTTCCCCAACCCACCTTCTACTGTGATTGTGATTCCTGGCTTCACAGCTGTGCACAAGGCTACACTTAAGCTGTTAGGTATTGTTGATGCACTCAGCAAATCACACACCAAAAGAAAAAAAAAACATTTACTCGCTTGAGCGCAGGGACAATTCAAGGAGGGATTCTATTAACTGAAGAAATTCTCATTGACATCTAATGCGCAGCATTTATGACCAAACACATCCCACCATCATTTGATGGTGCACAGAAGAAGACATTTTCTGAGGCAAAGAGAACAGGAGTTAAACCTTTCTGTGTATTCAAAGCATAAATGTAAATATACTGTATGATAGTAGGACCCTGAACTGGAAAATAAGAAGGGGACATGTGTTTTAATAATTAACTCATCACCATTTATAGAATTTATATGGGCTTATAGAACATAAAAGATCCAGACTAGGTCTCCTTCAAATCTAGCCTAGCTAATTGCTTTAAAACAGAGCCGCCTTTAACCTCCCTGCATGTTCACTAAAAGGTGTCCCTGCCTCGACCGGTATTGTTATGCAGTGAGCGCTCCGTCCTCTGCCAAGTTCTTTAAAACTCTATTTTCAAACACACTTGGTTCAAGGGTATTTCATACACTTCCATCAGAAGTGTGGTGAATAGAAATCATCAGACTATCAGAATGTTCCAGGAATAATACAGCTAGTCTTTGATGGGAGGACACTGTGCAGTTTTAAAAATGTCTGGCCAAAATCCACATGAGCTTTCCACTGGCAAGTTTGTAAAAGAATGATATTGATCAGGTTGGATAATATAGATTCCTAAAAGGGTGTAAATTGATCATTGATTTAATTTGTCCCCACGAGTAATAACTTTATCACTGATGACAAAAGCTTCAAGATTCAAGGTTCAATAACTTTATTGATCCCATAGGGAAATTGTGTCACCTTGTTACAGCTGCTCTCTGTGTGAAAGTAGAAATTAAGGAAAAGAACATCCACCAAACCAAGACAATAAGCAAATACAAACTACTGATCAACCATTTCTTCATTTCTTTTTTACTCCAGCTAGAGGAGTAAAAAGAAATGAAATAAAAATAATAGTTGTCAATTTGGGGATGAGTTAAACAGTTTAATGGCCAGTGAGAGAAAGGAGGGGGTCT
Source organism: Channa maculata (assembly GCA_020496755.1). Lineage (NCBI taxonomy): Eukaryota > Metazoa > Chordata > Actinopteri > Anabantiformes > Channidae > Channa > Channa maculata. Next base: position 21,086,345 of record CM035616.1, on the reverse strand, counting down.
GTTGAACATTAATCAAATGCAAGTTAAAGCAAGGATCCCTGCATGAAATCGAAAGCATTACTAACTGCATCCGTCCCTTTGTTTTATTAACATGGACCTTTTATTGGATGCAGTATACTAATCAAGTTTACATAAGTACTTAACTTAAAATCACCAGATTGTCCTTCCTTCTGTATTTCTTGATTTAAAGAGTTACTTCATTCACCATCAAGTCACTCATCAGTCATCATTTCAAGTTTCAAATACTTTAAGTTAAAATGACTAAACTAAATAACCTTAAAAACATAAAAGAGATATATTGATAAAAACAAAATTATTAATTATTAATTAATTCCACATAATTCCCACAGGAGGGCTTTGAGAGACTGAACTCTCACACCACCTTTGACAGATCCCCTCACATTCACAAGAGCGTGGGTTTATTATTGTCCCCCTCTCACTCCTCTGTGACTCACTGAATATAAGTTCAAACAGTTACTAAAGGGAATTTGGCTTTCAATTCAAGTATGCTCAATGTACAATACATTGCTCAGTGAGTGGATGAGTGGTCTTCAGAGTTACACTGCAAGCTAATTTCAGTCTGGTCAGGTAGAGGCTAACACCCCCCTTAAACACACAGGCACACACCTATGTACCAACATGCAAAGGATTTGCAGCTGCAAGAACAGTGTCACATTGTCTTAAGATACAATTTTCATCTTCTGAGCAGGTAAAGATAAATCAGGGAAAATTTTAGAGCAGATGACTAGGACCAGCCAGGAGTGGAGATCAGAGGAGGATGGATGTCTGTATTAATTGTGCAAAGAAGCTCAGGACACTGAGTTTACAGCTACTCACTTTGACTAACAACTGACCATTAAGAACTTTGGAACATTACGACTTGAAGTTAGGATACTGTATGTCAAATGTCTCAGGATACTTCCTGGCCTTGTAGTTTAAGGGAGGTCTGAGTTTCACCATTGAAAATCGTGTCTTTTGGAGCCTTCGTAATACTAGGGATGAAACATCTGGAGTTCGCAACCTCCTCTGCTTCAATTTCTACCAGTCATTTCTCATCTAAGTGTCCCTACTTAAGGGACATGTAATACTAAATGCACCTTTGACTTCATGTCTTATCATCCCCTCAAAAGAAATATTTATATCCACAACAGGTAATTGCCATTTTTAGGGTATCATGTAGAGATCAGTTCGAAAATGTCAATTTTTTCTAAGCTGCCAACATTTAACAGCAGTCACTTTCTGCTCTGATATGGGAGTCACAACATCAAGTCGAAGTAATCTTGATTATGTCATAACTTGTTAGTGTCAACCCAGCCTCAGACCAAAGTGTCACCAGTCTCTTTTCACAGGCTGCTGGAGATGATGTGTTTAAAAGCCCAAACTCTAACAACCAGTCTCCTCTGTAAATATTCAGCTCTGCCACAATGAAAGGGGAAACTGAATCTAAATCGACCTGTACAATATGTTGTTGTGCAAAATACATCAGTAGCCATAAGCCTATAAAATACTTGACACCATGTAGAGTAGTACAGCCAGCAGGATTTTAAGAATTCAAAAAATATAGTGTCACTTTTTGTATTTTTAACCCTTTAGAATTTGCTCAAACATGATCCGATTTTCACACAAGTCCTTTAATGTGTGTAGCAAAGTACTGTAAGTTAAAGGGTAAATTGTGTCACTTGTGTCAGTCTGTGGAATGAAAATCAAGTGTGAATTGTCTTGTTGATGCATGTTTGTAGAACTGTAACATAGTTTGAACAAACAGTTGCTCAAAAGGCTGGAAAGAGTGTTACATAAGACTTTCTAAAGACCTTGCAGCTGATTGTTGAACAGAGCATCCAACACAGGGGTTATACTACTAACAGAAGACCCTGATTCACATAATGTTGCCACACAACAAGTATCTACAACCCGATAATGTTCCATTATAAAAAAAATAAGTGTAATTTTTGGCTTAATTCTTACATTGGTCTTTCTTTAGTTTTAGGACTTGCATGTTATCTGCATAAATAACAGCTAACACATAGCTGTCATTTATGCAGAAAGAGAAAATTCTTAGAGGTTCATAAACCTTCGACCGTCACTGTATATTTGTTTCAGCTGTTCAATTTCTAACAGAAAAGGTCTCCAGTATGTTGTACCACAGTTTCTAATGGGTCCACGTCCACTGTTTGACAGTTGAAGGTAAATGTGCCGTTTATTTATGTGCCCATTTTGGGCCCAAAGGATGTTTCAATTTTTCTTCTTACAGAGACACTGAAATTTACAGTTTGGATTAAAAACATGTTACAAACCTTCAAAAAGCTGTTATTCACCAGCAATCTTGTGCACTTTAACACAGATGGTGCCTAGGCATTAAGATACGCAAGCATATGTTGAAAACAGCAGTAATTAATATGAGTTTATATCATTGGTGCGGTCCATGAAGCAAGCACAGAAGCAGAGAAAGATGCTTATGTAATAAACTACCTCCGCTCTGCTTTTTGCCTCTGAGTGAAATCAGCTGGCTGAGTGAAAGGAGAGGATATTAAAAATGCACTGTCTAATGTATTCATAAGATATTCTAATGCATACCACGGCTGTGACTGGCTTCTGGATCAGTTAGTGTAACAGGAGACGATTTTCAGGGTCACTAACACATTTTCTAATATTGCAAAATGAATGCCCTAATGCTTTCCCAAACAGTCCTTTTGAAGACCACCATAGCAATTATACACTTTTCTGCCATGCTAAGCCCCACAGACATGTTAAAAGTCTGAGAGTGGCTGACTGGTTCTGGTCATAATCTCAAGTCAGTCAGTAATGGCTGTCATGCTGTGCCACCTGAGTGGACAGACAGAGCCAGAGGAGCAGATTCTTCTTAGTTTAAACACTCAACTATGGTCTTCACTTGCAGCCCTGAGAAATTGAGAGCGACTGCTTTTCCATTCTGAAATTCACCTTCCTGCAACGATCATCTTTTAGCCCTCACTGATCTCATGATCTCTGTGGAAACACAGGGCACTGCGTCTCTCTCACCAGTGGCAGGGGGTGAGGAAGTGAAGGAGGGGGCGGGGACTGGGCTGAGTCACTGCTACCACAGCCACAGGCCAAAGGGGGGTAAATGGGGCAGATCTGATGCCTGAGTCTGCATCAAACTCTAGAGGGAGAAGAAGCTGTGTGGGAAAGTAGTTCATCATGCTGTGTGCTGGCTCTGTGTCTCAGGCAATATCACTGCTGCCACTTAGGTTATGAGTAAAGTGCTCCATTCTAGTGCAGGGTTGATCAAACTTCGATGTCAGAGTTTTGACTATTTAAATATTTCTTTGCCATCTTTTTGCTTGTTTTATCCAACCACTCTACTGTGGAATAAAAAGAAACAGTCTCCATTCATTTTTATGGAAGTGTAATACTCAATTGACAATGTTCCACATTTATACTGACACACATTTTAATATTTTTTTATAGTTTTTTTGAATAAAAAGTAGAAAATGTCAAGAATGTGTATGTGATAAAATGCGTTTTCTGAATTTTGATGTAAGTTAATTGTAAATCAATGCATTTGTTCTTCTGCCTTTTCCTAAAAAGAGCAAAACAGCAAAAATGATCAAATTACAGCACCAACAAAAGAGACACTTCATCATCTTGTAAGCAGCATTTTGTCATTCAGTCATTTTTCCCATGTCATCACTTTAAAAAGAGCTTTGACACAGAATTATACAATATTTTATACTTACTAAAGACAAAGTTGTGATAGATTTAATAACTTTTAATTACATACAAGCATATTATAAAAGAGCAAAACATTTTCTCAGTTCAGGTCATAAGCATAAAACAAACCATGCAACTCTATCCATTCTCTGAAGAGTTTAAATTTAAAGCCTAAACTAGCATTTTATCTGCACATGTAGGAAAAGACATCTGCAGGGGATGAAAGCAAATGTTAGATTAAAACAGTAAACACAGACAAGAGGCATCATTTAGTGCCCATAAACCCGAACCAGAAGTAGAAGCGGGAAGAGAAGGGTCCATATTTCAAGGACACCGTCTGGAAGGGGGCAGAGAAAGCAGCCAAATTGGATGAAGTTAAGCTGCACTAACTGCTTTGTTGTGACTCGGGAGAGAAAACTCAATCGTCCCTTTGACCGGCCAACTATGCTGAGAAAGGATGCATTGTTCCTGTGTTTTGGGTGGATTATGAGGGGACATGTCACAACAGCAGGTTTTTGACAAGGTCTTGGGTGTCTGCTGTCGTGTTTATTACCGTCAGGAATGCTGATGAGACCTAATGAGATTTTAATCCAGTTGGAGTCATTAGCGGCAGGTCATCTTAAAACAATCTGAGGTCAAGCTGCATTAAGGCTACAGACGTCCACTCCCACTGGGTCACTGAACATGACACAGACACTTCACTGCTTCAGCAGCTTCTGCTTGTCCACGGAAAGGGAATGTGTCTCCTGTTTGAAGTTGTCCAGTATCAACAAAGGATTTCTCTTACAAAAATACCACACTATGTGTGAAATTGTAGAATTGCTCAAGATGAGATGAGATTAACTGATTGTACATTCACTTCCTAGTTAAAAGCACTTGGCTCATCCATAAAAGATTCAGGAAGCAAATCAAAGCACAGCTTCCAACAAGTGGCTTTTACCTTGGGGTTCAAGTCATTCCCAGGACGGTTTTTCAGACTTGCTAAGATGTATTAATTAATATGCTTTGCCCCAAGAGCAACATGAGTCATCACGATTTCACTATATGTTTGCAGAAAGGATGCATATATATAATGCATAGTTTTTGAAAGCGTTATCTCCTTTGGGTGAGGATTAGTAATCCAAAAAGCTTGTCTTCTTATTCTCCTCTAGGGTCTTTAAGAAAAGTGCTCTAAAATTGTTGGTAATTATAAATAAGATGATAAGGTGATGGAATGTATATAACAAGCAGTAAACACAGATGCAGAATTAATTAGTAGCATTACTGAAACACTTAAGATCTTACTAAAGCTTATACATGCAAGTCATAAAATAAGTGGTAGTATAAGAAGGTTTTATCAAAATGAAATAAACAAAAAGGTGCAAATTTTGTAAATTAAGCAGAAATCATTGGAAATCTCTAATTGTTTAGAATGGTGGATCAAAAATGTTCATGAGTGTATGTCTCTGCACTTGTGCCAGTGCTGTTCTGTGACTCTAGTAAAAAAAGTTAAAAAAGTGAAAGGTTTGCAACAATTTAACCAACTACCAATAAAAGTAATTTTAAATAATTATTCTAGAAATGTATTTTTATATTAAACACTATAGTACAATATATCAACTATAAAGTACAGTTTGGTTTTCTTTGGAAAGAGGTTGAATATCATATTATGGTAAAGTAGTTTTTTTTTTTTTTTTTTAAATCTACATACCAAATGAATGTGTAACCCAAAAAAAGGAAAAGGTAACATCGTGCAGTTATTTATAGTATCTTTTCATCCCTCATCTCATTGTTTTGGTCTTACAGCCCACAGTTTTATCGTTTTGGTCCATCTTTACTTTGTCAGGAACTTCATCACAAACAGCAGTAGTCAGCACATTTCAGTGACAAGACTCTGATAAATCAGCATCCACAACATGCCCAGGTCCATATAAAGTTAGTTTCTTGGTTGTCAACACAGCGGAGCATTTCAACAGCTAAAGAAATAATACTGGTTAGAAGCAAATCTCAAAAAGTTTGATTTGCAATTGTCAGGTTGAACAAAACTCTCTAAGGAAATTATAATGTTGCTTTGTGACAACTAGATATGCAACTATTTACTAAGACAAACACATTGTTTTTGTAAGTGACTTGTTTTAATTAATGGTGGCTTTGTTTAACCTTAAAGGCCCAAAAAATTCGATGCAACTATAAAGTTAGTGAGTGATTTGTAGTAGTTGTAACCTTATGAGCTGTACTAGTCATAGCAATAGGGAGTATAGCAGGTCTATCTCTTGCAGAAGAATGTTTTAAGCCTACGTTGAGACATAGTAGGGCTTAGGCACCATCACATGCTTTTGGTATTAATAAATAATGCATATTTTGGATGTTTAGCAAAATCAAATGTGGTAGCATTTATTTCCAGCAACCTGACACTGGAAATGAGTCATGCAAAGAGCCTGAGATAATTGTGTGCATAAGACTGATGTCAAAAGGTTACAGGTACTCTTCTCTCCCTCCAATAGTTCTGTCATCAGGGAGAGTAGGTGCCTGCTTGTTCCACTGGAAATGTTGGAATTAATTAAACTATATTGTCATTCATAATCTACATGTTCCAGTTTTCCACTGGCTGGAGTAACGCTATCTTCCGCTGTTTGCTCTGTAATTGAAATTTCGATCATGAGGCGTAAACATTTTGAAGCCTCCCTGTGAATATTCATCAGCTGGAGAGGGCCTCTGAGTGTTAGTTGAGGACTCGCTGCAGCTGATTTGTGACTGGCTGTGTGCATGTGAGTGCCGAGATGGTTTGCCCTCTACTTATTGACATGTTCTTGTCTAAACAGCTCCATCCCAGGTCAGCGAGGTCATCAAGGAGAAAGTGCAGCAGCGTAGCATCCAGCTCTCCTGGCAGGAGCCCCAGCAGCCCAATGGCGTCATCACAGAATATGAAATCAAATACTATGAAAAAGTGAGTTTCCAGGAGATTTGTTTGTCACTTTCTGAAACTCTTTCACCTCCATCTCTCACTTCACATTCACTTTTGCAGACTCTTCATTTTGTATTCTATCTGCGTGACGCTGTTAGTGGAATTTATAAGATTCTTTTGTCTTATAATTGCAATAATGAATGAGATGCTTATAAGATTTTAATCAGGCTGTAGTCCTTCACAGCCGCACCCACGCACATGTTAGCACGCACACAATCCGTGGCTGCAGCACTGCCAGAATTAGCAATCTGTTATAGTTCCCTCCTTCCCCCTTTTTACATACATTATACGGCTGCTTCCCTGTGTTTTAAGTCTGAACACATCAGCTTTTTACAGCAAGGTTTAATGGAGCGAATTTAACCTGGCAAATCAAAGGCAGTGTAGCAGAGCTCTGATGCCAATCCTGCTGGCCACAGCTTCTTGCACACTGGCAAATCAGTCTCCTGTGTCACGTACTGTGGCTGTGGTCTGCCCAGCTGTAAAAGTGGAAAATTGGAAACAACGACTACACCCCTAACAGGCCTTTGGGATTTTGCAGAACAAAACATTTACAGATAAACACCAAAGTACACAATGCGTGCAGCATGTGCATCCAAATGGATTTCTTGATGTAGAAGTTGTTTATAGGTGTGTTTATGTTCTCTATCTTGCAAGACATGCTTAATGGTAATATATTGGAGTTCAAATGTGTGATCTGTGACCTATGGTCATTGTAAAGCATATATGAGAAAAATGTTCTGCAATGTTTAGTCCTAATTCTTCAGTTAGTTAATTCCCAAAAAGAAACTGACCCTCAAAATAAGGCAGTGTAGAAAAAACATCAGAGGAAGAAAAGCATCAGTTTAGCAGGAAACTATATTTTTAATAGTAAACTATACTTTGAGAGAAATTTTATTTAATTTTTTTCACTTCCCAATGACAAAAATTCTACAAAAATATGTTGGCACTTTACCATTTAAAAGCCACTGGGTGGCTTTAAATGTGCAACAGCAAGTCCTGAGTGTAATCAATGGGAGCTTGACAATGATTAAAAAGCACCAAAGTAGGAGCAATTGGAATTAAATAGTAAATGGCACTTAAAGTTACAATATGCCACTTCAGCTAGTGCAAAGCATGAGACTGGAAATCAGTCCACTCTGCTCTGCCCAGCCTCCGTTATACTCTGCTGTACTCATTATCAAATTACAGTAAATAAGGATCCCTTCAAGAAATATCTGAAATTCTGATCGGTTAGAAAGGCGAGGCTCACTCGAAAACTTTTCGAAGTGTATATAATTAGTTGGGGTTACAGGAGAATAGCTTTGAATTAAGTCAGAGTTAAATAATACTAAAGAAAAATGAAATCACCTGTACCCATAACTTACCTGCTCACACACTGTAGAATGCACCAAGGGCTACTAATTCTATATGACATTTCACACAGTTAACATCTGATAAAAGTTACTGGAGCAATCTTAATCAAAATAGAAGCAATAGGAATTAAATGGTGAATGTATTTCTTTTAGAAATTAGAAACACTAGTTTGTATGACATGATTTACCTTATGTACAAATGAAATTACTGCTTTGGAAATGCACATTATTTTTAGAACAGGTGAAGTTGAAGCTGCATTAACACCAATTGTGAACAGAAGCAGATTAGAAAACCAGGATAATATAGTATTTAATACAAAAACAGGGAACTTTACAAATATAGTCCTGTCTCTTCTAAAAGACTGCTTTAAATAAGGATGACTGCAGCTCATACTAAAAAAGTATTAGGGTCTACACATTTTTGAATAAAATATATATAGACCTAAAATTTAAATGGCTACTTAATTAAAATGGTTTCATGTTAAATCAAAACCCTGTGTATCCACGTGGATAAAACATTGTTAACTTACATTCGTTGCATTTACAGTGTAGGTAATTACATCCTCTGAAGTATATCTGTAGTATTTAGTATAAAGTGAAGTCATTAAGATAACAGCACTTCATGTAGGACTCTATTAGTTAGACTCACACAGGAGACAGTTCTTGTTTTTTTTTTTTTTTTTGCCAAAATAGTTAAAAATTCATTTAGAATGAAAACTTGAATCTCTTTACAGGATCAGAAGGACCGGATCTACTCCACAGTAAGGTCCAAGTCTACATCAGCCACTGTGAATAACCTGAAGCCCAGCACAGCCTACGTGTTCCAGATCAGGGCCTTCACAGAGGCCGGGTACGGCACCTACGGCCCCAGACTGGAGATAACCACCAAAGAAGAGGCTACAGGTAGGAGGCTACACACAGGCTACATATGCAAGTATATTTGTGTTTTACATTGTTACTGCTGCATGTGTGCAGAATATTTACATGTGGTAGGAATGTAAATAACACTCCCACTATGTGATTTGACACTGAACATGGCTTGTTGTCAACAAATTTTGTCATTTAGGACAGATTTACAAGACAGAGAGTATGAACTGATGGTCCAGAATATGAGACACCTTAAACACAGTACAGCAAAAATGATCTTGAAGATAATGTTCTTGAAGAGTTGTTCAAGAAAAGAGATTTCACAGTATTTTTCTGATACTTATAAAAACAAATAACTTTTTTCGGACCCAAAACTATTATGACCCATCTTTTCCCTTTGTGGTTTACAATTACATAGGGGACATTCATTCTTTTCCGTATTCATTGTGTTAATGTCGTTCTCAGTCCAGCTCTTTTTCACTGATTCTGTTTATTTAACGTGTAGGTGGTTTAGGTGCAGGTTAGATAGTGAAGACAGAGAGAAGGACATGTTTTCAGTACTGCACTAATAAGTGATCACTGGTGGGATCTAGAGCCTCAGTTTCATTTCAGTTTTTCACCTCATCAGTCTTCATGTCCACATTACCTTAAGTTTGTATGTGTTGAATCAAATACCCACAGACAGCGTTAACGTGTCTTCAAATACACTGTTGATGACCACAGCAGTATATCAGCACAACATTTTGGTCCAGGCATGCTACTCCAACTGAATGCACAAGCCATTAATGTTTCAAACTGATGTAGTAATAACTCAGTGAAATTATTTGCTTTCAAGCAAAGCAAACACAAATTGCTTTGAAAAAATTCACGCAGCACAAGAACTAGCTACGGTAGTGTCATGAGGATAAACTCATTTTAATCTAATGAGTTACTTTAGCTCTGCCCTGAGTCTCACAGTGTGTAATTGTGAGTTCCGGTGAGCTGCTAAGGATCATAACACATGTAGAGCAGTACAATATGTCCATATTTGAAACATAGAGGTGTGGTTGAGGTCTTGTCTTAAATCAGCAACATCTAGCGGCCTTGGTGAATATGACAGGAACATGACTGGCAGTGTACGCGTCATTGTGCGGAGGAGCTTGGTTTCCCATTTCAAACATTAGACTTTGGTGTTATTTCAGTCAGTGTAATTTGTGTAGTTTTTTTAACCCACACCACAGTCAAGCGGCTTGTTTTTGTGCCTAAACTTAGCCTTAGGACATTTATTTTTATGTGTCAAAATCAAACCGCAGCATATTGCATTACTGTACAAGGTAACATGCAAACGTACTGGCCCATATCTGCGGCGCTGATAACAAGAAATAATGGTCATTCGATAGCAATCTAAAGTGGATGTTATATTTTGGCAATAATATGGTGCTGTTAGACTGATTGTATTTATTTTCAGATGTATATTTTCAGTGTTATGTCTTTACATTATAATCAGGAGATGGTGAACTTAGGCAGCACGATGTGGTTAACTCTTGCTACCTCACAGCTCAAAGGTCCCGGTTCAAATCCGAGGCCAATTTAGCATAGAGACTGGAAGCAGGTGGGAACAATTAGCTTGGCTCTGAGCACAGTGATAACATTAACCTACTAAAGTAAATCTGAAAAACTGACACATTGTATTTCCTTTGTTTAATCTGTACACAAGCAAAAAAGCAAAACCAACTTTTAGTTTTTTCTTTTAGCCTGATTTGCTCTGTTGTTGATGGTTTTGGTATAGATCTTTCTACAGGCAATCTACTAGTCTACCAATGATGAGCAGCAAATAATTCCCTTTAATTAATAATTGCCTTTCATATTTCTGTTTCTGCACGTTTACAGTTTAGTATTAAGTGAGATTTAGTTATCTGCTCTCGGTTAGCTTTAGTTCACCTTGTTGAAGACTGACATGAGTGACCTGCTATTTTTTTATTTGTTGTATATACTTAAGTTTAAATCCACTGTCTGAATCTTAATGACCCACATTGGTCGTTGTTTCATTCATTTCCCTGTAGCCCCACCATCCAACCTGCCCACCCAAATACCCCACCAACCATACATCCAACATTTCTGCATAAAAGGATTCATTAATTACTCACACCACATGCAGATTGTGTCCTGTTAACAAGGTTACAAGTCTATGTTCCAGTCAACGTGTCCTTGGCCAGCACCAAGAGCCTCTAGTCTCCTCTGTGACAAAAGGGAGAACTGCAAGTGTTTAATATGACAGTGGACTACCCCCCCCCCATACAGACAATTAGTGAGCTATTGAGGCCTGATTGAATTACAGTTGATCAAATATTGCTGCATTTTTTATTCCCTTGCCTCCTCACACAGCCTGCAAAAACAGTATTTATGCAGCATAGATCCACTTGATTTAAAATGCATGAATTTTTTCCCACAAACACCACTCACATTGACTTTATCCGATGCTATGATAAACCATTCATCTGAGCTATCGTCAGTTTGTCAACGCAAACAGTCTGAGCACTGTGAGAGCTCTGAATGGGAAGCAATCCAACCTGAATGTGTCTTTGTTTGAGATGAAGGGCATCGCCATCGCCGTCTGGGACTATTAAGCCCACTTTCTGAAACAGTAGAGCCATGTGTATAAGGACGGCTCAAAAATAGAAGTGTCCCTCCTCCACTCTCTCAGAGGGAAAGAGAGGAGGGGGGTTATCAATCTTCACGCCGCTCATTGGGCTCAATTATGTCCTGCAGATTTTAGTCTTTGATGTGCTGATGTTCACACTGAGCATTTCTGTCTTTCTGCATGTCTGTCCGTGTGTGTTTATGTGTGTCCGTCTCATCAGCTGCAATTGTCTCCAGCGAGCAGAACCCCGTCATCATCATAGCGGTGGTGGCCGTGGCGGGGACCATCATCCTGGTGTTCATGGTGTTCGGCTTCATCATTGGGAGAAGGTACGCTCTCGCGGGCCCCATTGACTCTCCGCTCCTGTGAGTCTGCGCTTGTCAATTAGCCTTTCTGTCACTCACAGGCCTCTCACGTCTGTGGAGTCGTCACACGCACACACACGTGCACCCATCATCTCGTGGCATGCTGTGCTAATGGGTTGTGATGCATCTTTTTTTTCCTGGCCCCAACAAAAGTTGTTTTCTTTTTCTTTTTATTGCAAAGCCATTATGAGGCAAATTGTCTAGAGTGAGAAACCTTTGGCTCTACATTGCTGTGTTACTTTGTGAAATGTTGAGTTCAGGGTGAAGTATGGCACTGCTTTTTGCACCACCACAAAGCCTCCTGACCATTGTCATTATCACCAGTTTCGGCATTGGTTTTATATGCATGAATGGCATTTCATCAGTGCTTGTTTTTCATATCGGGTTCATCAGAATTAGCCTCTCCTTGCCATGTTTTTGTCAAAATTGTCAATCCAGAAAGTATAGATGTTATACACATACCACTGGAATCAGGGTTTTTATGTTTTATAACTTACCATATTCCCTTACTATCAGCAAATTTAAAATACTGTTTCTTCAGTATCGAGTTGATGTTGGTTAATGTGCAGACAGAAGCTCAGAACATTTTGCTCACATTCACAATTAGAGAAGGGTTTAAGAGAATTATTGAATTTGAATCCAGTCCTTGCCCGGATATCAAGAACATCAGTTTAGCAAACACCATTCAAACTCAAGTATTTCCCTTTGCAAATCCCCCATTTCAGGGTTTTCTTCCAGTGACATTCTCAATATTGACACACACAAATTACCTGGTAAATGTAAAGTCAATGTAGGTTGATGGTATATGTTTCTGACTTTTGTATTGGACATGGAATAAATAGCCTGACAAAAACCTCAACTCAAAATAATAATAAGAAGAGATGTTTATCCAGAAAAGGAATGTTGGTGCCAATCTGGACATATTTTGGATCAGTGTACAGCCCTTCTTTACTGAACTTTACTGAACATGTTTTGTTCAGGCAGGAAGGTCTCAAAATGCTTGTGGTTTGTTAAGTTCATAGGCCAAAGTCAGAGGGGCTATTTTATCTAGTACCAAAATAGATTTTTCAGGAAAGTGACTGAAAAACACCACTAACACTAGTGTGCGAACCTTTAAATAAATAGCTACAAGCAGCACTACTAGCACTTACTGATGTTACGCAGATGCAAAAACAAGACTGCCATGCAATCATCTCAATTTATTATAACGTTAATAACTTGATATTTTTAAAGCAGGACCTCCTATAATACAGTTTCAAAGTGTCTTTTAGAACAGAAGCATTATCAGTAAACTAATGTAACATGCCAATACAGTGACAAATCATATAGGCGTGTAAATAAAAACAGAAAGTAGTTCTAGTCATATATTTCCATCACCAGTAAGTGCATGTCTATCACTTAGGATTTATTCCACCCTCCCATGTCACTGCTTTTTTTTTATTTTGCACTCAAAGACCAGCCTTGTGCAGCAAATCACCTGCTTAAGAGAACCTTCAACGCATTGATATTACAAATTAATACTAGAGACATGTTAAGCAGTCCTTTACAGTAAATGCATTATTTGATATGTTACACGATTAGATACTACTTTCCCAGGGCTAGGCTGTTGAGTTCACAGCTCCTGCTGCTCAGTTGGGTTCCTAAGAGATTTGTCATGCACAGCATTAGTTGCCGCATTAAAAATCTTGTAATTTAGGGCATTTATTTTTTCCGCACAATCAGTTGATTCTGCCTGTCTTCCTCTCCCCCCGTGCAGGCACTGCGGGTACAGCAAAGCAGATCAGGAGGGAGACGAGGAGCTCTACTTCCAGTGTAAGTGCCTGCATTTATCATCATCATCACACAGATATATATGTATATATGTGCAGTAGGTATATGTACACACACAGACAGAGACTTCTGCATACTGAACAGTGTTGCTCTAAACCTGTTATCCCCCACAGGCATGACTCTTTTATCCCAGTTCATTTGATTTGAGTTGAGTTAACATCTGCTGATGATTGGCTAGACTCAATCTGGGGAGATGAAGAAGTCAGAAAACTACAAAAGCATGAATGTGACAGCTGTCAGGGAGGGAGTAAAGTGGTGACCCGTGAGGAAGGAGTGTTCTTTCAAACATGTAAAAGCCACAACTCAGATGGCTTCAGCAAGTGACAAAGTTTCTGGTGTGCACACAGTTTGCTCTGTCATAGATGCTGTTTCTAGTTACCTTCTATCAGTGAGAGTTTTTTTTTCACTGATCCACCACCCCTAATGATGCCCCTGGAGATACAGCTGCAGACAGCTTTCCAAAGTAGAGCCGTAATGATCTGCGCTGTAGGCAAACCGCTGATTTGGAAACAAAGGGTCAGGGGTGTCACAAAGCATACGGCTAAAGCAGAGACAGTGCCACTGAGCCCAGGTTGGCTACTACTAAGTATGTGACAGATACACCTCAGCTGCTCACAGGTTGCACCTGCGGAAGAAAAAAAACTAGGAGAAAATACAAACAAGACTAGTGTCAAGCTTAATGGAGGGCTTCGCTGTGCAGTATCAAATGACAAGAGGCTGCCAAGGCGACGGAAGCTAGATAGTGCCCAAATTCCACATGTGGACCCAATTTGTCTGCCATGTAGTGGCGAGGAAGTCGTGATAAGACATCTCCTATCAGATCCGCTGACATCTCAGATGGACGAAGCAATTATGGGAGCAAGTGGAAGGAAATTTCAGCTGCCAGTGTCCCCTTGCTGTAGCACAATACATTTGTTGTGTTGCCACTGTTAGATCGGCCAGCATGTCCTCCCCCCGTACAGAAGGAGAGTCTCTCCAGCTCCAACGGTTTAGTTGTGTTGTTTGGTCTACTGTTTAAACGGTTTGTTATGGCTGTGCTATCTCATTAAAGTTTAAAGATGACAGGTTATACTGTCTCAGTGAAATTTAAAATGCATAGTGTAATGGGCCCCATGAGTGGTCTGTTCATTTAATAGTACATAATACTGTAATTTGCTGTTAATTTGGAGCACTGTGCAAAATAGTAACCCGCTACCTCAGCTCTGGCCTTTCTCTAACCTTGTTTGCTTTTCCTTATTTGCTACAAACTGCTTCCACTCTCACCTCGTGAATATTCATAACCTGGTTCCATATCAGTGTTATTTCATATTGCATAGATTAGATTTTAAGAAAAGCCCAAACGTCTTGCCTGAGGCATCAGTCATACAAATTAATTTGAATTTCCCACAGCAATCATTTACTTTTATTGATGAAGACTTACTTTTTCATAAATTATGTGGTTTAAATTGAACTCTTCCTAATATCTAGAAGGTTTATTTCAAGTGGGACATGTTTGAAAACTTGATCTTAAAGTTAATTTTTTTTTTCATTTTCAAAATTAATGGTTTTCAACAACTCCCATAAAATTCAAATATTATGTTCAGCAGTATAAGTGGCTGACACTAAAATCACATTAGATCAAAATATCGTATTGCTCTGATTCAATTAAGTAAAGAAAGAGCTCAGAATTTAAATTCTGAGCTCTTTCTGAACTGAACAAGCCTCTTAAGACATTTTCAGTTCAAATGAAAGTTTCTGTTTAGTTAAACATACATTACATTGGGGCTACAGGGAAATGAATGAAACAACGACAAATGTGGGTCATTGAGATTCAGACAGTGGATTTAAACTTAAGTATATACAACAAATAAAGAAATAGCAGGTCACTCATGTCAGTCTTCAACAAGGTGAACTAAAGCTAACCGAGAGCAGATAACTAAATCTCACTTACATACACATTACGTGCACTTAATCTAGTTTTGATCCCACATTGCTATTTTCTGAGCACACAAAAAACTTTTTCATAACATCCCTAGATGATGACATTGTAAGTGTGAAAGCATTCTAGGTTTTTCAGAGACTTCAAACCACACAAGTTCAGATAGACTATTTCAAGGTTCTGAAGTAGAATTAAAATTCCAACCTGAAAGTGTACAGAAGTGGGTGAATTCAGTATCAAATAAAACTCTTTTAATTTTGGTCTTTCATTGCTTTGATCGATAAGTGTTTAATTAATATTCCTTGGACAGCCTGCTGTTTTTACCATATAATAGATTTCATCAACTTGACACTATCTAGAGATTTAAGAGAGAAACTCATCCTGAAATCTCTGGAATGCCATGTTGTATAATATGAACAAACATGAGCAGTGAGTCTTTTATTCTTCTTCTTCACTGAGGTAGTCTCAGCTGCAGGGAGGCGAAGGGCAGCTACAGTTACAATAAAAAAGGACCATGCACAGGTTACTCAAATCTTTACTTCCCTTTTATGATGAATTTTTCCTGTGTGAAAACCCTTTTGACACCGGTCGCTTACTGTTCAGCCGTTCCCTCTGAATCACTGGTCTCAGTAATCGTATGCCTGTCAAGGGCCTGCTGGTGCACAGTGTGCATATTTAATCATAACAGTAATCCTCTTACCTTTCTACAGTCAAATTTCCAGGCACCAAAACCTACATTGACCCTGAGACGTACGAAGACCCAAACAGGGCCGTCCATCAATTTGCCAAAGAGCTGGATGCCTCCTGCATTAAAATCGAGCGGGTTATTGGAGCAGGTGAGCCCACCCTGTGTCTCTCAGCTCTTGTGGTTTAGTTACTTCATGCTCTCATATATCACACTGACAGCCAAATATTTACACCTTGAGTAGGGACACAGCTTTATGCATTATATATTGACAGTGCAATTGTGAGGAGGCGAAAAAAGTTCATTGCAATTAATGTGTGGGTTGCATCTGGTAGTCGCAGTCACAGAGATTCCTGCAGCTGAAAAATTGCTACCACATGGGTTTTACAGAGGCGGTCAATGACAGTATCTATGCATCTCCAGCATGTCTTATTATAGGTCTTGGTTACACTCCCCTGAGTATAACAAGATGTCGCAGTCCAATTTGTATTCCACCACAGCACAGCTGCTTTGTCTCAAAATACAGTAATAAATTTGTCATTGTGCTTGATATTTGATTTTTTTATTTTTTATGTTTTTGCCGCACATAAACTCCTCACTCACAAATGGTACCATTCCTCACAGGAGAGTTTGGAGAGGTGTGCAGCGGCCGGCTTAAGCTGCCAGGTAAACGAGACGTGTCGGTCGCCATCAAGACCTTAAAAGTGGGCTACACAGAGAAGCAGAGACGGGACTTCTTGTGCGAGGCCAGCATTATGGGACAGTTCGACCATCCTAATGTTGTCCGTTTGGAAGGAGTAGTGACACGAGGTAAACACACCTAAAGAGGACAACTTTTGGATTATAAAGAGACAAAGACAACATAGACAACATTCTTTTTTGTAATCTATGAGCTAATTTCCGCTCATTTTAAAGTCAAAGCCAGCAACACATCTTGAGAAGTTGGGAAAGCGGCAAAGACTGCAAAAGTTATCGGACCGTCCAGGATTTCATGACATTGCGATCTCAACAATTCTACTTTATCTTCAACAAATCCCTGTAAATTCTCTGCTACTTTGCAATTATGTTCAGTCACCACAAATTTGACCAAGGCAGTATTGTGCGGTATGTTGATGCCATGAGACAAATCAATCCCTGATCATCAGATCAAGATTTAGCTTTGAGAGGTAAAAGTGTCATAGTTAGAATGACATTATATCTGATTAAATTAGTCACACTGCCTATTTAACATTTTCTCATTTAGACACTGTAATAAAAGGAGCAGATGGTAACTTTTAATTAAAAGCCAATGAAACAGGCAGCTAAAAATAACTTGGAAGCAGTTTCGGCATAGACATTTATTGTGAAGCGTTGTGTAAGCAAACAACATTTTGGCATCAATTAATCATGTTCTTTTTTTGTCAATTGTTTTTTCTCCAGGAAAACCGGTCATGATTGTCATTGAGTACATGGAGAATGGCTCATTAGATGCTTTCCTCAGGGTGAGTATCACCTTCAAAACACAGGAGGCTCAAACTGCATCTTTTGTAACTTTACAATTTCTCAAAAGTTTCCCAAAGAGCAGGGAGTCTACAACAGAATCTGTGCACTGCATAAATATTATAAATCTTGTGCCAGAACTGCTGCAGTGGTGTGACCTATATTTCCCTCATGGTCAGTGAAGATAGCTGACCTGCCTGTGTTTCTCTGTGCTGCGCAGAAACACGATGGTCAGTTCACAGTCATCCAGTTGGTGGGGATGCTGCGGGGCATAGCAGCGGGAATGAGATATCTGTCCGACATGGGATATGTCCATCGAGATCTGGCTGCACGAAACATCCTTGTCAACAGCAATCTTGTATGTAAAGTGTCTGACTTCGGCCTGTCAAGGGTGATAGACGACGATCCCGAGGCTGTCTACACAACAACTGTGAGTCAATTAAAAGGCTTGCTCTCTCCACCCAGAGTCCTGTCTGAATTCACTAATGAAGTCACAGCCAGTGCATGAAAATAGAGCAGAAGTACAGGGATACACCCAAGTAGTCTTTGCGATTTTGAAGAAACACCTTAAGCGTGTTTGGATAGCTATGGACTGACCAAAAGCATGAATAAACAGTAAATATACTATTTTAAATAGTATTATAAATAAATATTATTTGGGTTCTGACTTTATTTATTTATTTATTTTTTTGTCAGAATTCTGAATTTACTGTTACTCATAGCGAGGTACTGTAGCAAGTATAAAATTAATTTTCAAGCAAAAGGCACTTTACACACTTCCTTCCATTACAACAAATAGCAAGACGTACATAAAAACAGAAATACTAGTCCAAGACATCAATGCATTTATTTAATGTCTAACACAATATCATGCCAGATCACAATAACCCATTAAGATGTAGCTGTAAAAGATTTTCAAGAGAATATTTCTTGTTTTTATTAATACATTTTAATTGGCCTGAAGAGTTGTTATATTATATATATATATATATATATATATATATATATATATATATATATATATATATATATATATATATATATATATATATATATATATATAGATTTTTGCTTCAATTATTCTTATTTTGTGTTTTTAAATCTGTGTGTAATTGTAAAAATGTTTCTTTATATTATGTTTTATCAAAAAAGTCAGGATATAATCTTTACTCAAGCCACTGACCTCCATTTTACTGAACAGGGGGGCAAAATACCCGTCCGATGGACTGCGCCAGAAGCCATCCAGTATCGTAAATTCACCTCTGCAAGCGATGTGTGGAGTTACGGCATTGTCATGTGGGAGGTCATGTCCTATGGGGAACGGCCTTACTGGGACATGTCTAATCAAGATGTGAGTTACTACCTGATTATAAAATGAAGAAACGTACTAAGATTTATCAGTTATACAAATGGATACTGGGTGCAGCATTATTAAGTATAAAAAATGAAGGATCCATCGTTTAAGCTGTGCCTAATTTATTGCTTGCTAATAACAAACCGGTGTAAACAGTGGTATTACTGTGGAGGTAATGTGGTCCTTTCAATCTGCATGTAAACAGAGACCTGCTGTAGGTAACAACAAATGCTCTACAAGAGGCATAAATTGAAACAATTTTCCCAGATTCATCCCTAATTATATTTATTAATGTCATCCGACTAAAACAAAGAAAATTACAGCTGAAAATCAGAGAAATCAAGAAAATCTAACTCTGAGGGTTTTTTTTTTTTTTGCTGGATCTCATGAGAACAGTGCAGCTGGTACTGTAACCTTGGACTTAATGAGTTCAAGAACTCTTGCTAGATTCATGTAGTTTTGAAGGATTTGAAGGAGAAACAGTCCTGAAATGGGACAAGCATAAATATATCCCAAATAAAAAAGTCCCATGAACATGGATTTGATGATGCTGTTAATATAAATAATAAGAGTGGAAAGCACTTGGCGTGCAGAATGCTCTGGATTGAAACTTCTTCTTCTTCATATAATGACTTATGGTAATAGGAACTGATGTTATCATACAGCAAACAACTTGAACAAAGTGCTAAACACAAAGACACACTCCACCTTTTTTTCAACTTAATGAGACAAGCCTACAGAGTAATTAAATAAGCAGTGCTTCAAGGTGTTTTCATACGTATAAAATGAAATACATAACACAATAATTTGCTGCAAGATAGGGAATCGCTTTACATCTGTCTTGTACAGAAGAAAAAACCACAAATGTACAAAACTTAATTCTCAAAAAATATTGGGAGATTATATAAAATGCAAAATGAGTTTTAAAACATTTAAAACCTAATTTAATTGTAAATAGTATAAATAAAATGTTTCAAATGTTAAAACTTGGACTTTGATTGTTTATTAACAAATTTAAATGCCACACATTAATTGCAATTCCAACAGCTTGTCTCAAAAGTTGGGACAGAGGCAACAAAAGACTAATAAAAATGTAAGTATGGGTTATGGTTCATTACTGAAAAAGACACTTGTTCCGTGCCTTGAGAATAACATTTCTCAATGTAAAATTGCAAAGAATAAGGGGATTTTAAGATTTATTGGTTCTTGATATCATTAAAATATCCTCTCTGTACACAAGTGGTAAAATTTCCAGGCCCTCAGGAGCCACTGCATTAAAGACAGATCTGATTCTGTAGAGGAAATCAAACAAGTGAAAACTGTTGTCAAGGAACACAGTTTATGCTGTATCCACAAATGGAGGTATAACTCGGCCATGCAAAAAATATATACTGTAAAAACAAGATCCAGAAACACTGCTGCCTTCTCATTTAAAATGCATTAAGGGTGAAGTGTAGAAAATCTGAGTCAACAACATCAGGTTCTACTTGCATAAATAATAAAATAATAACCATGATGAAATGTCAGAATAAGTATTACTTGAATTCAGTTAAACTTTATTAAACTACAATACGGTCAAACAAAAAGGAAAAGGACTATTGCTCTCGTAACAATGCAAAAACAGAAATAAATAAAAATACACACACAGTGTAAACAGCCGTACTGTACTTTTTCGTGTGGTAGAATTTTCTCCCACCTCACTGCTGATGTTATGAAACTCAGTGCACCAGAGCTGACAGGGAGTTTGGAGGTTTCAAGGCTCTATTAGATTCTGTAATAACATAAGAGAATGTATCATAAAGGTGCAGAATGAAACTTATTTGGATTGTGAATAATTATGGGCGAGATGAGGGAAAAACGGCCAATCATCATAATCAAGATGATCACTTATCATCAAGTAAACTCTTGCTCATACTTTTCTTCCTCAAACAACACATTTGCTTCTTATTAAGTCCCACACTTTTCAGAAATGTCACAGATTGCTATAAAGATTGAGTCACCCGCAGTTTGCTGAGTGCTGTTGCCTTCTTTCCTGTCAACTCCTACTGTGGGAGTCCAACTGCGCCAGACCAGTTGAAGCTTTTTTCCTATTGTCGGACACTTGACACATTCTGATTGATGATAGAAGGCGAGTGAGATCTGGTCTTAAGATTTGTATATGGCGCCTGGTATTTAGCTCCCACAGCATCAAGGCTAAACATGATTAATATTCTTTGGCACTACACAGCAGAGGCCTGCTGATTGAACAATCAGATGTTAAAAATGCTAAACAAGATGTCTGGGCATTAAAGTGCCGTATGTGGTTATCTTGTCACTCTGCTACTTGACAGACATCAATGTCAGAAATTTTTGCGCTTTGTCAAGACGTCAGCAAACATCCTCTAGGGATGCAGGAAGAACATTATTTGCATTTTTAGCAACAGTTTCAGTGTTTTGACACCTTCTCTCTCCATGACTCATTCTTGTCTGAGCAGCCCTGACAGGAATAGCTGATGAATATATGCAGAAACGTAGAGAATCCCTTATACACATTAAAAAGGAAAGGGAGCTAGGGGGCCAAATCAAAATGCCCACTGCACCTGCTGTTCTCACGGCATTGACTTTTAATGAACTCTGTGCTAAACTGCATGGATGATGCAGAGTGACAGTAGATTAGGTTTAAATGCTCTGTAAAAAGATCTTTTTTATTATTTAGCAGAGCTGAATACATTCATGGCGCCTTTGTTTAGACATAAGAACAATTGAGAGAATGAATCTGAAATACTACACACACTCTAACTCCACCATGTATCCAGAAGCTTGACCCTAAATAACCTTTAAGGGTATTACTAAGAATCACAGTCGAACCTTAGGAGAGACCCAAGTTGGTGTAATATGATATCATCCAATCTCCTAAGGAGTTGCTTAAAAGCCTAGCTGCAGCATTTAGCAGCAAAAGATGATTTAGCGACTGAGCGTAATGAGAGCAGAGCAGCAGTGTTCGAGCTGAGGCAAAATAAAAGCATGTCTACCCTTTTCAGGATCAGTAAATTATAGAAAAGGTGGGATTTTTCTTAAAGAATTACACAGCCTGACCATCAAATTAACTTCCACAGTATCACAGTATTTTTACCCACTATGAAAGCAGTTTGTTTGTGCTTTGAACTATTGTAGCAGACACTTTAGGTCCATTTACACTCAGATTCTAAGACAAATTAGTTTTCTAGATAATTAGAGCAAATGGGAGATTTGTGCTCCGTATTTGCTCCTATGCCTACACGTTTAGAAACAAATTGAAAACCTTTGATCTTATCAAAGAAACTACTGAATCAAATGGAGTTTTTCCATTAAGAACTGAACATACAGACAATAAAAAAAATAGTCAGAATCTTTTAATCAACTAAGTGGGTCACATTCAAATATTGCTGGATCCCACACTTCCTCCGTTTCCCATGGTGTCATTTTATAGAATCATCAGTTAAAACCTCCCTGCCGGTTAAAGAGTCATGTCTCTCAACTTCCATGTCTCCACTGGAAGTCTCAAGCTCAAATGCCTGAGTGTTGTTATTTGACTGATTTTTTTCCGACTAGACAAACATCCTTCCTGTATATAGCAGTTTTCACAGGCCGGGAAGTATTCTCTGTGATTAGTAAAATTGACTTGGATATAAAACACGAATTGGACAGTGTCCTTCAGGCTGTGTTCTTTGCAGACAGGCTTCACAAACAAAATTGGAGATTACTAGCTCTAGCCGAGGCAGATGTAGAAGGATCTGAGTACTCATTTGGAAAAAGAATGCAGTTTGGAAATGACAGTATCTGAGCAGCAACACTCAGCGTAGCTACTTTCATTTACATAATTAGCACACAATTATTCAGGTAGCCATGAATTGATTAAAGAGGCCATATTCTGCTTTTTCTATATTTTAGTTTAGTAACTTAATGGTTTTGATGATAGGTGTCGTTCCAAAGAATCAAACAAAAACAAAACCTTGTGTCTTTGTCTGCTCTGTGGCAAACTTTCCAGTGGCTTCCCAGATGTTACAGATATGAACATCTTCCTAAACTGTATCTGACCATCATCAGCCATAAGTGAACCATATACCCAAAGACTATAAATACATATTATTTCTATAGGTCCCTGCTGTGCTCAGGCCATCAGCAGCCCAATCAGGCCAGAGTGAATGTTCTGCACTTATATAGCACTTTTCTACCTATTGGCACTCAAAGCGCTTTACACTGCTTCTTATTCACCCATTCACCCATTCACACTGACAGCCACACATACTCATACACCAATGGGGGAGGTGCTATGCAGCTGACCAACACTCACTGGGAGCAACTCAGTTGGGGCACTTCAACATGTGACCAGAGGAGCCAGGGATTGAACCAACAACTGCAAGATTGGTGGACAACCGCTCTACCTTCCTGCGCCACAGTCGCCCAGTGGACTTTAAAGAAGATGTAGGCAAAAATGAAGCTTTTCACATAGAGCTGTAGGGAGATTGTGGGGCTAGGTTTTAGGTGGTTATAAAGGCTGATACTAAAGCTTTTGGAGCTGAGGTTAAACTTAAAGGCTGATACTCATTTATTTAACATTGAGGTGATCCGAAAGGGGTTTGGATAGAGGTTGGGTGAAATAAAAGGTTGATATTTAAGGTTTTAGGGTTAGGGTTGTACTAAATGTGTATACTAATAATCCATGTGTTCTGCATTCTCTAGGTCATAAAGGCGATAGAGGAGGGATACCGTCTTCCAGCTCCCATGGACTGTCCTCCAGGCCTCCATCAGCTAATGCTGGACTGCTGGCAGAAAGACAGAGCCGAACGTCCCAAATTTGATCAGATAGTTGGCATCCTTGATAAGATGATCCGTAACCCTAACACCTTGAAAACTCCAGTGGGAACGTGTACAAGGTCAGGAATCAAAACCCCAAATCATTCATTTCTTTAGAATGTTGCCTTATACAATAAAGCATTCTAACTTTTAGTTTAGCGCATTAGGGGATGATCCAAAGTGTCCAGTGGATGATTTAGCTTCTGTAGTTCACAGATGAAAGATAAATCCTAGGGGATCAATATCCCAAAGCAGCTTCCATGGCTTTATGGTCAATAGGAGGGCTTTTAAATCAATCTCTATAATGAGTCCTGCTACTTCGGAGTGCAGTGGGGACTCTAGACCTTGCTCTGACGTTTGTCAAATGAATTCTGTTTGCAGTCAGAACTTACTTTCCCGAGGTAAGATTGAGAGTCAGAGGTTACAGCTGGTTAAAGAGCACTTTATTATATAGACTGTGTGTGGGGAATGTGTTCACATTGAAAATATATTGGCAATAATATTTTTCAGAGGCAGTAACCTGACATGCTGCATCTGTTTGTGGATTTTGTATTGATTGAAGCCTCTGTTCAGCTAGTTCTTGCCCCTTCTTGCAATTTTCTGCACCGCTGGATGCCATCGCTTTGTCTCATCTCCTGCTTGATTGTGTTTTCAGCAGAACATTTCCTTTTCACATAAGACATAAACATCTTTCTGTGCTCATCCCACAGACCAATTAGTCCACTGTTAGATCAGAGCACACCAGACTTCACCGCTTTCCGCTCAGTGGGAGAGTGGCTGGAAGCCATCAAGATGGAGCGATACAGAGACAACTTCACAGCAGCTGGCTATAGTTCCCTGGAATCTGTGGCTAGGATGTCAATTGAGTGAGTAGACTTGAATCCGTAAAGGGGTTAAGCATCAGTAGAGAACATTAACACCAGCCACGTATAGGCTGTGATCTCATTGTACACTAACACCTAACAGGAGTCATCAGGTTTTGCCTTTTGCCTTCAGGTTGAGATTTGAATGACTGCCACCCCATAAGATTTATGAGTTTTCATAAATCACCCTACATTTCCAATGGTCTGTTTTTATAATCTAACCTGCAGAAAACAAACATCTCTTTATTTTTATTTTCTAAGTTTTACTTCTGTAATTTATTCATATTGTAGTCATAAGCCTACTTGTTTGTTATCACCTAATTTAATTTGCTGCTAATGCAAACTCAGCACTTCCTCCATGCATAAATGGTGTTTGGATGAATTTAGTCCATGTTTGCACAGGACTAATTCCAAATTATACACAGTTAAAACCATGGCTCTGTTACTGTGAGTGTCTTTATATCAGAAAATGTATATTTATTCATACATTTCTTCTAATGAGGTATGATTTTCCTGCTTTTCGTTGTGCGAATCATCAGTTCAATTTGGTACTGTTTTATAGAACTGTTTCACTTTCAGGGTATCAAAATGGATAAATCATCCCTTTCCTGCTTCACTGTTAAAGTAATACTCAACATGAAGTATCAAGTACCGTAGCCCAAATAGAAAATATGTAAATGTGGAACTGAAACCAAAATTGCTGTTTCTGTTAAAAAATAAAGCCATAAAATGATATGGCTCTGATTTTGTGCTATACTAATTAGCATACAGTAATTTCTGAAACTCACCATCTCATGTTGTTTTACACAGCCTATGTTTTTACAGCTTTAGGAATTTAAAACAATCTGTAGCTGCTCAAAGAAAAGAAAACAGTAATTTTCCCAGAATGTTTTTCAGTGAGGTTTGTCAAAGATTCAAACTTGAAACCTGTCAGAGGTGCTGACCAGATGCCTGTTCAAACATCAGTCTGAAACAGTCCTAATTGCAGTGATAAATAAAGGCTTTGTGACGGCAATGTTTCAACTTCCTCATTTCTTGTTTGCTCAGAAGATTATCCAAACCATTTTTCCTGTAATTACTATATGTGGATTACATTTTACTTGGAAATTATTTCTTAAATTCCTTAATAAGTTCTCCCACATTCCATATTAATGTTTATGAAGTGTATCCCCATGTTAAACTGCATGAACTTGTGCAAACTCTTGGCTTTATTTGTTACTTTTTTTAATCTCACTAGTTGAAAACACATGA
Source organism: Channa maculata (assembly GCA_020496755.1). Lineage (NCBI taxonomy): Eukaryota > Metazoa > Chordata > Actinopteri > Anabantiformes > Channidae > Channa > Channa maculata. The sequence goes on along the minus strand of CM035616.1, from coordinate 21,060,312 downwards.
ATAAGTGAACTCAAGCCCAGACTGTGGCTTGGCCTTGAGCTGTTTTTTAGAACATCCAGTAATGATCACATGTCAATATCCATCTTCACAAAATGTTCAAGGATTCAAGTTAGAAATGTCCTGATACAACTTTTTTCCAGATTGAGTTCAAGTATTTGCATTTGAGTACTTGCCAATACCAACCTGTTTCCACTAACTGTCACAGAAATCTAGTTTCTGGAAGGAGCGACTGGCCGTCTAATGTAGACAAACCTGCAAACGCTGTGAGAATGCAAGTTCTTCTGCCAAAACAAATATAGCAGTGACTGGGGTTTTATAAACAGAGCAACCTTTGCTGAAAAGAACCCAATGAAAAGAACAAAGACAGACAAAGCAGAGAGTTGGGATCTAGTAGTGAGATCCTGGATAGAGAGGTGTGGACAACAGACTGTAGAGTCTGCAGAGGAATATATAGGTAGAATAAGTTTGTACAACAAACTGATGGCACTTGCAAATATGAAACATGTTTAAAATAATCTTGACAAATATGAGAATGACTGCTGATAACTGGAACACAAGTCATTAGCAGAGCAGAATTTTCATTCCGCTTTGCTTTTGTCGTCATCAGTTATCTTAAAAGCTCTAAACCATCTAAAGACATTTTCCAGCCCAGAGGTATTGGGTGTGGTATCGGACATGTATTATAAGTATGAATAAAAGTACACAAGCCCAGTATTGGACAAAATGCCAATACCAGTATCTGCAATTCATCCCCCAATCAAGAAAACTTTCCAAGCATACAGATACAGATGCAGATGAAATGTTAGACCACTTGAGATCATACTTTGCTTGGAATTGATGGTTATTATTGATATTGATACATATCCCTGCTGTTTTTGCATGCATTTTTTTCTACCCCTTACTCACATCAATAATAATTAAAGGCTTAAGGCTGTAACTCTCACTTGGTTTGTCCCATACTGTGGTCTGGTGCATTGATCGATGGGTTGTCCTGTCTTCCAGGGACGTGATGAGCTTGGGAATCACACTGGTGGGCCATCAGAAAAAGATCATGAGCAGCATACAGACTATGAGAGCCCAGATGCTGCATCTCCATGGCACGGGTGTTCAAGTGTGACAGACTGCGATGGGCTCCCTCGAGCAAGGCAAAAACTAAAACAGGACTTATCTGGAGCGGCGCCCGGGATGTAACCGGGATAACCATCAAAGTAAACTGACATCTGTCATGTCTGACTCTTCCGGCTGTGTCTGGGGGTGAAATCATTCCTTTGTTCCTCAGAGAAGGATTGCACTCCGCCTCTTCAGAGAGCACTAAAGAGAGGAAAAGGGCAAAAACAGCAACAAAAAATGAAACTACCTGGACCTGACTTTTTTTTCTTTTTTTTTAGAAGCGCTTATGAACTCAACCACATATCAAATGGAGCAATGGAGAGGAATTTGATGCTTACATTTCTTTAACTTAATGAATGATTTAAGTGCACACCGTGGCTATGGATTTTCTTTAAGAAGAACAAATAACTTGCATACAGCTATTCTTTTATTCTCTTCTATTTGGACTTGACAACAGGGTAAACTCTCTTTTATCCAAACACGGAGGGAACTATTTAGCTGCAGATTCACAGGTACTTTTTGTGCTGACACATGCTGGACTGTTTGAACTGTTTGCAGTGTTATCCTTCATGTGCTGTTGAATGAAAAACCCTCACATGCTTGTTTGGAGCCTGACAGAGTTTTTGACATGTTTTGACCTTTCACTTTTTTTAAGGATTTTTTTCTGAAGAGTGCAACACTGAGGAGAAGCAGGACGTGAATTGTTATTTGAATCACCAGACTTTTGTATCAGAGTAGCAATATCCTTTGTCTTAGTGTTCACTGCAGGAAACACAGGATGAGTTATTTGGTTATTAAGTAGAATGTTTTAGCACTATTGAAAGATTGTATTGAAATTGAGGCCACCGCATATTGTTTTGCCATCATTCTGCCTAAAATGTTGCACACAGTGTTTGTATGGTGTATTGGTCAGCTGCAAATACATTTTTAGGGGTGGATTCAAGAAGAGTGTAAATGTAATACTGCCTTAAATGAGTTAGAATTGCAATTTTAGGCATTTCAATTGCAATGCTTTCTGCAGTTCTTTTAGTGAGTGGACAAGCTCTCTATTTTTTATTTTTTTCCTTGTAGTGTGATGTCTTTTCTATCTGGAACTTGAACTGGTGAACATCAGTTCACAGACACGGAGTAATGCCACAAGTGACACATTCAGCAAAGAAGAGATGGACAAAACAGAGCAATAATTACCAGGTAGAAATGGTCCTCGCCTGAGCTTTTAAAGGTGCTAGGCATGTGTGTGCTGTCATTAGTCTTTGGAAAGATTTAGTCACCACCGGAAGGAAACGAAAGAAAAGGAATGTACTTCTTCGACCTAAAAACGTTTTCAAAAGTGCTCTGAGAAACTGCAGTGCCAAGTCTTCAAATGAAGTAATCGTGTAAGATTTTGCAGCTATGATATGCTTAACATTTGATGAAAATGTAACATGGCATGGAAATGTTAGACTGAGTGGCTGCAGAGATGAAAGAGGCACTAACAAAAACAGTAGAAAGGTGCCAATTAGCCATGCTGACATCATCTTGTGACACCAATGCGCCGCCCAGAAATCAAAAAGCCCCTTCAGGGCTTGGGTATGAAAATGCAGGACCAAATGATGGAGCCTAAATCAGATGCACATTGTGATGTTAAATCCCACCACCCCGGCTCTGTAGGCAGCCATGACTCCCTTGTTTATTCATGCGTCGCCGCTACTCATCCCTCACAGGCGTAAATGTAATGGAACATGCATTAAAGTGTCTCTTAAGATTGCTCCTCTTTTCTTCCATACAGCTTTGTATGGAGAACAGAGACGGCGAGGCGTTTTGCAGAAGATGTGCTAAAAGCCAATCATCCTATTTGGTGCCATCTGTCTCTACTTCAAATGCAAAAAAGACAGAAAGTTTTCATGTCGAGTATGTTTTAGTGCAGTATTCTTTGATAAGAAATGCAGTTATTGAGCTGTCGTGTAAGGAGAGGTGGTATTCAAAGAAGAAAACCATTAGATCTTTTATTGCCGCTGTAACCTGAGAGATAAAGTTTTATTCTCCAAAATATCATTTTCATCTCAGATCCACAGATAAAAACATCGGGAAATCAACCTTGAGCTGACTGACAGCAGCAACACCAGTAGATGACTTTCACTTTCTTTTCAAAGTCTCCAATTTACCAATTTAAGTTACCAATTTTTACCAATGAGTCTTAAAGCAACGGTCAGGTGTTCCTGTGAGCAATGAAACGACTTTAACTAATACAGGCCTCAAAACAATCTACATTCATCCAAAAATTAATTAAAACATGTATCTGAAAAGAGCATAGACAGTGTCTCTATTGGTAAAGTGGTTGCCCTTCAGCTGCAGGGTCGATGGTTCGTGGGCAGTGCATTCTGCATCCTGGTCACAGCTCTGCCAAAATTTGAGAGAATTCTATATGAAAGGGCATCTGGGAAAAAGCCAAAATGACCAAATGGCAACCTCACAAAGAAAAGAAAAAACAGATAAGCTGAGAGACAGGAACAGTATATGGTGTATATATGTCTAGACATCTTCCAAATTTTCATTTTACAATAAAAAAGACTTTGATTCAATAAACTGCGCATTTTAGCTTCAGATACACATTTGGATACAGAACTGCATGAAGCAGTGAACAAGCACTATGGAGTTCGGCCAACAACTGTTCCACTGAAGCAATGTTTGTGGCATGTATTAACAGGAGCAATGATTACAGCACCAAGTCAGACCTCTTTCAATGTTCATATGAACACCTGACTGTTATTTTTAGACAGACTTTAAAAATGGGAACTGATTTTAATGTAATGCTCTAAATGGTCAATTAATCTTCTAAATACTTCTTCCACTAATTTGGGTCTAAAATGTCTCAAAAGTCTGCATTATTTTTAAAGGCGATCACAGAGACTGAACAGCTGAGACTATGTAAAACTGCTATGTTCTTTTCACCTCACCATCTTTGGCTAAGTACAGAGCCCAGTTTCCAAGGAAATCATTAATGACAACAACAAGCTGGTTGTTACATGTCACTGTGAGGTTTGTCATCTTGACCTTTAAAAGTGATGCCAGTTGCTAGAGTCAGAGTTTTTTGTCCTTTTCTAATAAAAACAAGGTGAGATTAAATGTTCCCATCTTACCAACAACAGTGCTTTTTGCCCAAACGGCCCATTTTTTATTTAATTAGGCTGTTAAACATTTTATTGAGCAGGTTGAGATAACAGTTTTATACTTATTTGGATTGTTTCCATTGAACCGTGTTTCAAGCACTGTCTCCCTCTTCTTATCCAAGTAGTATGATTGAGATGTGTCAGCTCAGCTTGACACGACTGATTACGGAACCAGCTGTCATTTCAGTTTATTACAGCTTTCACACTTTTATGATTTTTCTGTGATGAAAGACTTGATAACAGCATATGTCTGTTCATAGAAGTGGACACTGATCAGCTGCAGCATTAATACCACTTGCTGGTTTTAATGGTGTACCTAATATGTGCATACTGATTCCATTAGGGGGGTGGTGCCTCGACAGAGGATGCAGGAGGTGTAACATGATAGAAAACGTTTGCTGCAGTAAGCACAGTGTTTTGTTTACAGCACATAAAAAAGCCGTGCGAGTCAAAAAAAGAAGAAGAAGAAGACGTAGCATTCACCTTATAGAAACATCAGCAGGCCCATTCGCTCATTTTAAATCCTACGTCCACACACAGCCTTACACCCATTACCCATGCTTCCATATCAGGGGGCTCTTGAAACTTGAAGTAATGTCTGGGCTGTCTGACTCAGACATTCTCACATGCAGACCCCCTAGGTGAAGTCTAGAGACGTTCAGGATTCCTGTCCAAATTATTTTTGTTACTGTTTAAAGTCACTAAGATTTTTGATGTGTGTTTATGGTCATTTTGGGTCAATGTTCGGTCATGTGCATCAACGTTTGGTTGTCTTTAGTCTTTTTAGTCATTTGTTGTCTTGCATCTGAGTTCTTTTTAAATTTCAAACAAATTCACAAAGAAGCACATGCCTGGGGCCTCTTGACCTCTGGTGCCCTGTGGGCCCATTTAATAATCCATCCCTGGCCATGACTGACACAGCTTGCTGTGTGTGAGGCTGTGTAGCTTCAGATTAGTCCGAGTGCTCTACTGTCCAACTCAGTTTTCACACCTGATCAGTGCATATGTACAGAATAGAAAAACGGAAACATTTTCAGCTGAGTGGGTTGGTTCTAGACTCACTGGTGTACAGTACCTGTGTGGATCCATCAATCACAACCATGGCTGTAATGAAGAAAAACTATTAGCTGGTTTGTTTGGTAGGAAGCATGGATAGAAAATAACCCGCACACGTTGGGATACATAGTGTTTTTACATACTGGAAACATACACGTCCACACTAATCAGATTAGTGTGGACAGATCCATTTCACTTTTAAGACTCACCTTTGCAAAGAGACACCAGGAATCTGCCCTGACCAGCTTTGAGCCCCTGTGTGTCTCTCTCTCTCACACACACACACACACTAACACACACACACACACACTCCCTCTCTTTATCCATACAGCACAGCTCAGCATTGGGCCCTGGCCAGACCTTTGAATTGAATACCGGCATAAAGTCATTCAGTCAGCACAAAACTCCCCAGTTCACAGGCAGTACTCTCTCACCCACCCCTCTGCTCCCTGCTCTGATTTTAAAACCAGGCCCCTCACACCCCAGGGTATGCTTCTAACCCCCACCTCCCCTTTTTTTTTTTTTTTTTGCATTCTTTCAGTGGTAGGGAAACAGCATTTTGAGGCCAGGGTACAATCAATTCAACATCACCTGTAAGCTTCAGCAACAAAGTCACTTTACTGTCTTTCAGCTCACCTCATACACATTTTGAACTTCAGGTTGTTCGACTTGGGACAATTTTTTTTTTTTTTTTTGTGGCTTTATTTCAACAAAACACAAAAATACAAAATTAATAAAAAAGACAAAAAACAACAACAGAAGATGGCAGGATGCAGAGAGTTGGATGGAATCAGGAACAGCTCAGAATTTTAAGAAGTTATTTTTTAAATCTTGTGGTTTCACATTTGGAAATGATTCTTTGGTGAAGTGGTGGATACTTCCAAAGAGTGCAGCATCTCGACTGTGTCCGAAAGAGCCGGGATCTGAGGGAATCTTTGTATATGTTCTAAGTGTAAAACTTGTACATTTTATTTATATTGTTTTTTACACATATTACTCAGTAGAAAGCTCTGAATACATTGAAAATGCACTATATTTTTCTATCTCACAGATGAATTACTGTCACCCACAAGATTTCAGTTGTACATAATTTCTCATTTAGGACCAAAGACTCTGGTAGGATCTCCATCTTTCCGTTGACTCTGTCTTTATTTTACCTTTTAGTTGGTTGTACAGTAATACAAATGGTCAATTTATTATTTATTTTTCTGTGATGAAAGTATTGAGATGATTCACTGGTCAAAAATATTTTCCCCAACGGCAGAAATGCAGGATCGTTTAAACTAGACAATTTCTTGTTACATAAACAATTCTTTTTGCTTTGTAACCTTTGTAATAGACTGTACATATATTTTTGGAAATATAATACAATCTCTATAGAAGTTGTCCTTTGTAGTTTTTGTTATCATTTCTCAAATCCTAGATGTTCATGTTATGCTCTTTTAAAGTTTTGATATTTGGAACAGAAATCCAAGAGTTTTAGTCGATTACAGCCTTAATATTAATCGTCAACTATTTGTCTTTCTCAAAGGAATCTTTAGAGGCAAATGCTTGACATATTAGTCTTCCTGTTGTCATTAATAAATGTTAACAAAACTTTTATTCAGTTTTCAGTCTAGTTTGACTTCGGGCCATACAGTGTATGAGCATTTTAGTCAAATTCCCACCTGACTGAGTTGACTTTTATATTTAATAATAAAGGTAAGATTTTTAATACACTTTTTTTCACTCTGTATATGTTCCCATGGTATTGTAGATCTGTTTTAGGCCTTTATCTTCTAATTAAAGGTTTCTTTTCATAAGCTAAAAATCTATTAGCGTCCTATCGGAATGAGTACTAAAACCTGCAAATCAGTTTGCGTTTTTGCACTAAAACTATGTGTTTTTGATTAAATGCCTGAAATAATGTTTAGTTAACACAAGGTCGAGAGTTTCGTGTTCATTTCATGTTCATTCTCAGTAAATATCCAAAACATGACATTTTTTAACTTTTACTTGTCTTAAAAAGGTAGTTGCTAACAAGTTGCTAAATGACACTTTGAGAGGTTGTCGGGAACATTAAATGTGTTCATGTGGGACTCGGTGACTCAGTTACTCACTAATCCATCTTTCCAGCCTTGTTTAGTTTATAACTCACAATTAGGTCACTATAAGAAGAAAGACTTCTGTGGTGTAGTTTGTTCATAGACTAACAATAGCTTTTTTTACTTCTGTCCATTGTATTAAAGCTTTAGAAAATCACAAAAGTGGTGGTTATATGTGAAGATTATCTTACCGAACAGAACATGTACTTATCTTAAACTTCTATTTGTCCCAGAGCTTATTTCGGTAGTGATCCTAATGCCAGTTGAAAAGTCTCATTGGCTTTTTGTTGAGGAAACTAGGGACATGCTAACTTCCTACTGCAAATAAAATACAGTTGTAATTAGCATCATTCGTTGAAATATGTTAACATATGTTACAACATTTTCAATGAATGTGTTCTTTTTCACAACTACAATAACTATAACACATCTAAAAGCTGAACAAACATTATCAGGGAATTATCTGGCAAATGAAATAAAAAAATATCTATCACATCTTATATAAAAATACTAAATGATTTTAAATGAGACAGACAATGAGTCAAACTTGCATTGATATGTCATTGCAATATGTCACCAAGTAACCTAAAAAACTGTTTTTGATACTATGGTGGGAAACTGGAGTATCTGGAGAAAACTCTACCAAGACGCAAGAAGAACTTGAAACAGAGAACAGAATGGAACTACATTAATTTACAATTAATTTACAATACATAATTACAGACTCAAGCAATCTCAAGATCATACTGTGACCTTTCTTGAAAGTACTACATAACCCTTTTGTTTTTGTCTTTTACTATGATTTAAATGTGAGTCACCTTCTCAGCTGCCATGTAGCTCTTAGAGGCTGTAAGATGCATCTAGTTCCAAGCTTCAGTGGAATTTTGCTGTCCTGGAAAATACCGAATACAGCGGGGGAAAAATGACCAAAAGAGACATGGGGTTATCTTGGGGGAGTGTGTGCCTTTGTATGCAATGTATGTAAAGGGTTGGGATGGATGGATCCGACCAGAATGATCCAAGCTTTGAATGTGGCAAAGCAATGAATAAAGGAAAACCACAAACATTATGTTATATTTCAAAAGATAGCTGCCTCCCAATGTGGGGACACTAGTTCAGCAAACAGTACTGTGTGTTGTATGAGCAGAGGTGGATCTAGAATGTTTTTTATTGGTGTGGCTAGACTGGGGCACAAGCTCAAAATAGGGTGGTAGATTTAGAAAATGACCCTTAGTACAAGGTTTTAAACTTAAACACTTTTTGGAAGTAAACTCTATATTAATAGGTTAATAGTCTGTTTATAAAGCATTTGTTTAGTGTCAGAAAAGTCAAATACATAATGGGGAAACTTTGGCTCAGGAGGAGCTCAAGCTCATCCACCAATCCCAGGGTTGTTGGTTTGATCCCCGGCTCCACCGGTCACATGTTGAAGTGTCCTCGAGCAAGAAACTGCACTTTAGCTTAGTTGCTCCAAGCTGCATAGCAGCTCCCCCATCAGTGTGTGAGTGTGTGTGTGTGTGAATAGGTGGATGAGAAGCAATGTTAAATGCTTTGGGTACCAATTTTAAACATTTTCAACTAAGTAAATGGAATCAGATGTAAAAGTCTATCCTGTGCAGAGATTATCTGCCTGGTTCTAACTGCTATAAAATTCTGTTGTGACAAAATATATAAATGTACATAATAGTAAATAAATCGTTTATTTTTAATGATCATGAGTAGTTTTATACTCAGAGTTTTTCATTTCTCCTTGTGCTGTAAGTTATACAGCAGGTACCCACCACCTTGTCACTCTGACAGGTGTGACACCTGGGATAGCCAATCAGATTTTGGGGGTAGCCAGTGCCAATCCAGGTCCCCCCTTTGGCCTCGCACCAGGCCAAAGGGGGGAGTATAAAACTGCTTGTACCCCCTTGTACCAAAGGGGGGTTGCTTGTACCATGGGATGGTACAAGCAACCTATATATGGGAATAAAGAGTGGAACACATGTTTCCTCTTACAAAATGTGAATGGTATATTTTTTGATTCAAAAGAGCTCCAACAACAGCCATCACAATATACATGACTCCTTCCTGATAAAACAAACAAACAATAAAATGGTTCAAAATAAATTTAAATAAAAGAGTGAAGCCACCCAGGCCAACCATACAAAGGGCAGATGAAGCTGGGTGCTTCCCCTAAACCTAAACTTATTAACTACATTTATCTGCTCCTGCCGCCACTGAGGTTTTGTGTGTTTGAATGAGCTTGAGAAAGTGTGTGGACACGCTTACCCACTTGTTTGTACATGCATACATGATAAGACAGCCAGAACTGTCCAAACAGCCCTCACTGTTTTGTAATGTAATCCTGCAGAAATTCCAATTCTTTGAAGGGGTTTGAATGGATTTCTACTGATCACATCTTTCAGCAGTTCTAATATTTATTTTGGTAAGTCCGCTACTTGCTTACCATGCTGTCTCCAAGCCTGCTCCAATGTCTCTCTGCAGCACTGCTTTGGGTTTCCCATGAATTTGGCTTCCTTCCAAAGTTTTTTCTGTAGGTGCTCCTTACTTTCTACCCTACGAGTCTAATCCTCCTTAAACGTTTAGGTCATTTTGACAAGTACTGCAGTAAAAGGATACCACGCTTACATTTGAACAGTACCATCCAATGCAATAAACAGCTGGCAGTGCTAATTCTGCCCTCAGACACCATTACCCCATTGAAGAAGACACACTGACATGACATGATTAAAAGGATACTAGTCAAATTTCAAACAGAAGACCATAAAGAAAGAGTGTTGGAATATATCTATGTTTTTCCATATAAATTACAGTATCTCCACACTGCAGATCTGATGCCATGAGTGATGTTTAAGTATGTTTAATTATTTGACGAGTGTTTCTAATGGACTTTGTTGCATTGTGTTTTTATTAATATACCTTTTTATTTCAGCTGTACACACACTTTTTTGTGACATTTAAATTGTTTTTCCAAATTTGTAGCATTCCGTTATTTTTTTTTTTTTTACAAATTGTATATGCACAATAAAAAAAGGAAGAATTGAAACACAATCACCACCTGGAGAACACCTTCATTTAGCCCCCTGAATTGTGGTAAAGGCATTTTTTAACTTATCAGAGACACAACAGAGAAACAACTGTTATTTATCTAAGGCTATAAAACTGTGAGATCTTTACATCTGCAAATCCTTCATGCTCTGCTGAGAAAGTTCCGACTGTTGCATGAGTTCTTTGCCAGTCATAAAATCTAGTCTGATAAAAAAAAAAAAAACTATTTTGGTCTCAACAGACTATAGAACCTTCTCCCAGTTGACATCAGAATATCACAGATGCCTTGGTGCAAACTCTAGCTGACATTTATAATATGAGCTTTTGCCTCTGCGTCACTCCCATAAACTTTCAACAAAAATCCCATAAAATAGTTGTTATATGTACAATGCTTCAGAGCAGTCATAGATGTCTTAGTGGACGTCAATCAAGTTTTTAAAGTAGGTCTGCTAATACGTATTTACTGTTCTCCAAGAGTTATTCAGTGACTTTTAGTTTATATGTTTTATTAATGTAGAATAATTTGACATGAGCCAAAACAATTCTGATTTGTTAGCAATTTTTTGTCAGCTTTGAATCACCCATCATTCAAAAAAATACAAATTGAAAACTCAAGCGGGGTGAATATTTCTTATAGGCAGTGTACCTCTCAGTAGCTTCATAGTTTTTTTGGTTCTCATGACTTTCTTGAGCAGAACCCAGTCTGTAGCCTATAATATTTCTGTCACACTTTTGAATGTATATTTAATTTTGGTAGGACCCTAAAGAGGAGACAGCGAGGGGAGGTGTTATGGTTAATGAAGGCAAACAACAGAAAATCACTCCATGAGCAGTGCGGGAAAAACACACAAAGTACAGACAACATAAACCAGGTTAAACAGACCGAGAACTTAAACACGCTGGAGAGGGGGGATAAAATAAATTATAACCATATCATGATCATGATAAAATATCAATAATAAAACAACACAATATGTTCTTTGTACCTGCAGCAGAAAAGGACCAGAAGACACATTTGGGGATCATGTAGCACCTGTAGTGATTGTGACTCGTTGTATGAAGACTATAGTAGGGAAAGGGTCAGGGTTAGGTCAGCGAAGCAGAGGACATTCCCAGAGGAGACTGGACGTGGTCTTGGTGTGAAAAGATGTTCTGTTGTTCTTTTTTTGATATATGACTTCGTTTTACGTGACTACGCAACTTTTGTCACAATACATAAGTACAGAAAAGAATAACCCAAGTTTATTCCAGACTTCAGAAACTTGAAAAAAGGTTGCTGTGGCTCAGAAGGTAGAGTGGACATCCACCAGTTTGTTTGACAGTTAATTCCTCAACTCCAAATGCCAAAGTTTCATTGAGCAAAACACTGAACCACAATTTGCTCCCTGTGAGTCAGGGCAGCTGCTGAGTGTGTGGATGTGTGTGTTGGAAGAAGCAAGTGTACAGTGCTTCGGGTACTAGTAAAGTGCTCTATAAGTGCAACAGTTTAACTGTAAAGTGAAGTCACCAAAAAATGCTGATGGTAAAGATTAATAGCAAAGTAACTGTCATGGAAGTGAAATTAATCAGCAAAGACTGTGATCAATTATATTACAGTGTTTATAGTTAATCACACCCTGAAATGCTTTGGCTCTTTATATATTAGAGTACAAACTGCCTTCATCTAGGCCTTTACGGCAAACTGACATAAATAGAAGAAGGTGGCAACTGCCAGAGGAAGATAACTGGGAAAGAAATCATTTGTATTTGGTGATTCTGCAATAATTCTGAGCCCCGTTTCACCATTATTACGGTATCTGACATTTTGCATCTAATATAGAAGTCAAAAGTGGAAATGGAGATGAATGGTTTTGAAGTGTGTAAATTGATTAGGAGAATGTGCAAGCTTGACTAATGGTTTACCTGTTGGACTCCACGGGGAAAACAGATCATGACCCATTTAGAAAACAAAGGCTTTGCGTTTCACACTTCAGGTGTATCCTTCAGGGAAATATAATGTGGTATTTACAGATGCAACAAACTAGACTTTTCATGCCTAATCTGTTGCTCTTGTCTTGAAGAAAAATAGAGGTGATTTCCGAGGAAAGAGGCCCTGTATCCTAAAAAAGAGCTGGTGCTTCATCAAAAGTTTAGCCATTGACTTGCCTGTAGGAACAGAGCATCAGTCCATTCTTGTTACGTTGTGGATAGAGTGTTTCTAATTTCAGTGTTCTTGCTAATCAGATCAAATTATTACCCCTGTGTGCTTTTTTTCAGAATATTTAATATATATAGTTTCCTGCAGGAGGTGTGTGAACCTGAAGTGTCAGTTACTGAAATTCCTGCAAGAACTTTGTACAACACATCTAGTTAAAGTTGCAGAACACAGTGTCATACAAAGTGCTATGTACAGTACATGATAGTGAAACACTGAAATATAGGGGATGAACAACATTCCAGGATTTTAATACACCTAATAATATGCACAGCAAACAAGATTATGTATATTTTTATGTGGTGTTGATATGTCAGCTATAATCTTAATATTATATACTTACTGCAACAACAGTGCATGAATTTGTATGATTGTTGGAACTCATAACTCTGTCTCCTAAAAAGTCTAAGAAACATGTTTTTCTGCAGCTAAAACACAAATGTGATGTTCAGGGGGAATTATGAACCTTTCTTCCTCACAAAATTGCTTCAGCTTAGACATATTCTAGTTTGAAACATTTTATTGAGCTCATTCCACAGCTTTTCTGTTTGGTCTCTGACTGCACAAATCATAAGGCAGATTTTCTGTTTTTTTAAACAATAAAAATATGGCTCAGCTCAAGCATTTGTGTACATCGACTTTTTATGGTTCTTAAATATTCATTGACTGGAGGACCAGTATTCCAGTTAGGCTTTAGATTAAACTATCTCATATGAAACATCACTCTATATAGATACCTACATATTCTGTCTTATGTAAAACCCCATCTCATGCACAACGTGGTCATTGCTGTACAAGACTGTTTTTTACAGCAGGATGTCAAACCAAAGCTCCACAGCAGAACATGCTCCACACATTGATTTGGCGGAACATGTGTTTTTATGTCAGATTCCCTTCCTGCCACAACCCTCCCATTTTTCGGGACCCCATATTTTCCCGCAGTCTTAATTAACTGCCTTTTGAAAACATGCAGGAAATAAGAGTGAGAGAGTGATAAAGGTCAGTAACAAAGGTCAGAGGTCAAAATCAAACCATTGACATAATAGTGACATATGCCTTATTGGAGTACTTGGGTAATCGTGTTGTACACTTTTATATCACATACATACTATATCACAAGCTAAAGTGTGTAGTGCAACCTCAAAATGTAATGTGTATTATCTTATTATATTTGTTTAAAGAATTCACAGCATTCTGACCTGTTCAATAGAAACAGATATAAATGCCTTTAAATCCAACATAACATTCCCTCACAGTGCTTGGAAGTAAGTGGAGTACAGACCTAAAACAACAATAACTGCAATACATTGTAACAGCTGTATTTATCTCAGTAAGGGCCTTTCTCTTCCCACACACAGCAAATAGCAGCGCTTTGACTAGATTTTCCTGTTATTGCTGTGTGTAATTCAGAGTAAAAAGCTACTCAGGCTCCATGTGTCAGATGTCAACAAAATAATCTAAAAATCAAACATCATCTCTCTGCTTAATCTTCTCTCTGGTTTCATCATTAGGAGGGTAAACATCCTATTTTCAGGACAAATACTTGCATTGCTCTAAAGCTACTCCTGATCGACAAATCAGGATGGATGATTATGGCAGAGGTAATTAAGAAGCCTGAGTGACAGTTACAAGGGCATCTTAAAAGAACCTCTAATTTTTGAAGAAGATTGTCAATAATACATTATACCATTGCATTAACACATCTAACTGTCAAAAAAAAAGGTTGTTGACATAATAATCTCGAGAAGAAAAATCCATTTAATTGATTATGCTTTGATCATTTGTATTAGGTTTCTCCAAAATGGCAGGCACAGCAGAAGAGCAAAAATTCCAGCAAAAGTAAAAAAACCCCAAACAGGTTAAATGTGGAATAAATAAAGATCAGAAAAAGGAGCAACAATAACACATGAATGACAATCAGGAAAATAAGTCCACGACCATCCAGGTTGCATGAGTTTTCTAGAAGTAATGAAGACAGTGGAGTTTGATGGCAAGAGGAATAAAGGACCTTTAGCCTGAAGATGCTGCTCAGGGTGCACTTCACTCTCACTAGCTGGAAACCATCTAGTTACAAATGAATCAGGACAAAGTTCATGCAGCCATATTTCCTTACACGTAATATGCTGCATTAACTGTCCACACTGTGGTCCTCCATCAGCTCTGATGACTTGTCCATTGTATTATGGCAGACTATGCACCCCTGCCTCTGCCTCCTCATGTCACAGTTTTGTATAAGGACGGACCCAAGTGAAGAGATGGTGAGAGGGTTAACATAAATTCGCTGCTGAGGGGAGGACACGAAAAAACACGACAGGTAGCAAACACTGAAACACGAGGATAAATGATCTGGCCGGGGACTGTGGGAAGAGCCAGGTATACATAAACCAGGGAACAGGTGAAAACAATCAGGCTGATGCATTACCATAAGGCAGGAAGCAGGTAAATGGGACTACAAAATAAAAGTCCTGGGCAGGAAGTGGAAACGAAGTCCAGATCATGACATGAGATTTTTTCCTCTGAGACCAGGCCTGTTGTTTAGCAGTTCTACTATCTGTTGCCATGTGTAAGTAATTCTGGATGCATGGTAACACTTCTGCCATAGACAACAAAAACATTACAAAAGTTACACCCAAAAAGACAGTGGCTGCCACCCAGCAGATGCCATTTTAGAAGATATATTTACATTTAGTCATGTGTCAGATGCCATTATCCAAAGTTATTCACAAACGAGCCACACAGAGAAGGGTTCAGTAACTCTAAACTCTTATTATATTGTGTATATGCATATATAGTAGTGCTAGTAGTACTTTTTGTTATTGTTGTAATGTTGAAGTGTGATGGTGAATTTACAGAAACATTCAGCAGCTAACATCATGATTTGGTGGGGGCAGCCTGGTGGGGAAGTAGTCAGCGCTGACACTTCACAGCTAGAAGGTTGTGGGTCAGGTCCCCACCCAACCATGACCCTCCTGTGTAGAGCTTCTCCCTGTGCTTGTGTGTTTCCTACCACAGTCCAAAGACATGTTAGGTTATTTGGTGACGCCTGTGGGTGTGAATGGTTGTCTTCCTTCGTTTGTCTTTCTGTGTTGACCCTGAGACTGGTGACCTGCCTAGGCTGTACTCCAACTCTCACCCAAGAACAGCTCACATAGGCTCCACCCCCCTCGTCCCTAAACAGGGTAAGCGGTTACAGATAATGGATGAATGTATACATTTGGTGAGAACCAAAACAGAGTAAGTAGCTGACACATGGGACATGACTCATGGATCCAAGTTTAAGTTTTTACACAGGAACTTTGTAATTCATAGAGATTCTGGGCTGAAATTCATGATGTAGCTTTAGTCATTTGGATCATGCTTCTATAACATTTCTCGTGGAAAGAGACATTTTTTAAACAGTTCTCATTAAAACAGAAGAAGCACATTATTATCATTCTTCAATTCTATTTATTATAAATAATTAAAATCTCTGATATCATCAGAGATTGAATGTCACACAATAATAGCAGCAGCAGATTCATAGAGGGTGAAAACTTCTGTTTATATCTTTCTTTCATAAATAACTTCCCAGTCAGCTTTCACATGCAATTATGTGAACATTTTCATTTATTTATTAAGGTACTTCCCTTAATAAGACCTTGCTATTCGAAAGGACAGTGGAGATAAGTACACCACATGTTGATTACAATCATTTATTCTTGGCAAATTTGTTTTTAATGCAAATACTACCATACCATACCATACGCCATACTACCTTGAAAAATGGACTTTATTTTTCTGGAACTAACATTCGTTTTGATTAAGTATTGCAGCCGCAGTTAGATTCATAACATGTCTGCTTTCAGAGTGTCTCAGGATGCTTTGGGCTGATTGAGAGTGGCCTAAGTGCCTTGGATTCGTAGAGTCCGTTTTATTGCCAAGCCCATGGCACCTTCCTGCATTAAGAATTTAAGGAGGCAGTAAAATATGGTCCTCCCTGCTATAGTTCACAATTCCCAAGGTAGATGATCAGTTTCACAGGCTGGCAAATGCCTCTGTAGGAAGGGTTGATGGATTTGGCAGATACAATGGCTTCTTCAAAGACACATTGGCGCAAAAGGAGCGATGGTGCTGCTGCCAACACACTGGTTGCTGAGGAAATCTCTGACCTGTTTGGAGCTCAGCAGAGGCTTCTGCAAAACAAGAACAAACACATAATCTCCAGCACATATTTCTATTTATTTATTACATATGTGTGTCATAATTTTTACCTGATGTACGGTTCCAAAGGTACATAAAAATATAAACTGAAGGAATCACCACCAACATAAAGGTAGCATGAGCCTCCAAAGCACCCACCCCTCCTTTTCCCTCCTTCATTATGTTCCACCCAGCCCTTCACTTACATCCTCATCATGTTGCTGACCCAGCTAATGCTAGCCTGTCACTCAGATATGACATTTTCCAGCAATTAAACTAGCTTTAAGCCTCTTTGCTAAAAGACTAGTGCATGTTGTTGTGTGGATGTTGGTCTTCACTGCTGCCAGGGACTGGGTCACGAAAGGCTGTTTTTTTGCGCAAGGACACTTCGACATGTGGCTGGAGGAACCGGAGATTGAACCAGCAACTTGAGGACAGGTGGACAAACGCTTTACTTCCTGCACCATAGTTGCCCCAAAGAGGCTGCTCAGTGGCAGCTGGAAAACAATGTACCTCTCATACAAAGGCTTCATCAGTTCTGAAACCATCTTAACAAACCTGTTTCTATTTACCACCTTAACACAGCATAACACGACACATGAGGACAGATTTAATTAAAGACTGATGGAGTTATAAGTTCTTTAGATGGGGTTCAAATGTAAAATGTTTGATCAGAACAACCTTCAGGAGGGGCAGCGACTGAATTGTATGCTCCCTAATCAAGCCATAACTTAAGAGGTTTAGCAACTCGAGAAAGACAAAATATTGGCAAAACTGCTTATGCTTAAATGTTGTCTTCTTGCAGTAACAATGGCTAAAATGACCTATAAGCTTGGTGCATCTGGTAAAATAGACTGCAATCACTGTGAAAAGATTACATCAGCAACAGGTTTAGTGCCAGCTTTAGGGTAAATATATACCATGGTGAGCAAACAGAAAGGTCGGACCAATGCTGAGTTTATAATTTATAATGTCAAAACACACACATACTCATTGATTCTTACCTGAGCTCCAAATTTTCTTTGTTTTCTGTGGCTCCACTTTGCTTCACCTTCTCCTGCAGTAACATTAAGTAGCTGCTGAGCTGCAGAAACAGTCTGACTCACCTACTTACAAAAAATGTGAAACAGAGAGACAGAGCAGAGCAATCACAGTTCATTGAAACCCTGCCTATAGGCTCCAGGGTCCTACTCTCTACACCCTGTGGAAAATCTGAAGCTGTCATAGCATCAGGTCACCTGATTTTATCAGGACTCCACACACAGGAAGTGGACAGGATCATTCAGAATTAACCAAATACTGTTATTTATTTTTCTTTAATTAATGCTGACATGACTACAACATGCACAGTTTGGGTAAACAATGTTTACTGCATGATTATTTTGCAATATAACATTTATTTTTAACATGTTTAAGGCCCTCCAGAATGACCAGCCATCTCTGCAATCTCTCAAAAACATTGTAAAGAAAATTAGTAATACCAGCTCCATTTTGCATTGATCACAGTACTTCTCAGTACTTCTGCAAAAATGTTAAAGGTTTTTTAAAAGCAGAAAATAAAATGAAAGCTTTAGTTAGTGCACCATAAAATTATTAAAACAGCAACAACAAAACAAATGACAAACATGGAGAAGAGACACCTGCTGCCAGGTTGCTACAAGAGCAGTGAATTATATACTTTGATACTGCAGTTGTACAGGGTAATGGTCTGGTATTTCTAGGTGTGTATATGAACACATCTCGTACACTGACAAAGCTGACAGTGAAGGTCTGCCAGTCAAAGCAGCGATGATGACTTGTGGTTTTACAAGGACTTAAGTAACCAGGTTACTGTCAGTTTTACAGTAAAGCTGATTTCTTCACTGTCATGTAAACTGAAAAGCTGGTTTCCAAAATTGGGGTAGGGGATTAGAGAAACCTGATTTCCCCAGGTAAAATTCTCCTAGAGAACAAATGTCTAATCACCTTAAAGGCTGCAGATGGGACAAGCAGCTGAGTGAAAGGCTGAATAAGGGAGAAATCATTAACAGGGTGATGCCACCTCAGTTTGCCCAAAGGCTGACTGAATTTGAATTGCCCCTATTTTATTGTATATTAATCACAATTGTTAAAATGACCTATACGCTTGGTGGAATTGTTTTATTGTATATTAAACATTGTTGCATTCTGATGGAGAATAACCTTGCTGATGAATTTTCTTATTATAGGCAATAGGACTACACAGAATTAGCCCCTCTTCACTGCATGTTTAGTAATCATTTTGTAGATGCTATATGCACACTAGTGTGCTCTTGGAGGGTAATTTTAAGATGGTATTGTTCTATTATCTTGGGCATGTGTGGTTTGTGTTTAGTGGTGTTGGTGTGGTACCTCCCTGCAGCAAGCCCTGAGAATGTATTAAAATTAACATTAAATATTACATGCTCATTTAAAAAAAAAAGTGTTTTTATTATATTTGGGACTTACATGATATCTTATAAAACTTTTTTAAAGTGTATGCATGTCTCTTGCTCTTTGAGTTTGCCATTCTCGGAAAACTGTAGATAATACTGTATTTATTTACTCTCATAACAGAACCTGGTTCACAAAACATACCACATATTAATTATTTGCAATTGTTGTAACTATTGTTGTAACTATGTCAATTAAGTCCACTGAGCTATTTTCCCATTTCTCCAACTGGCTTCAGATCCATCACTGCAAACCCAGATCTGTAAATTGTCCAGTAAAATGTGCTCAGTTTAAAGGACTGGACAACAGTGCTGCTTCCCATATCACAAATGCCATGAAAACAGCAAAACCAGCAATGTATTTGTGTCTGGAGCTTTATACTTTCTTACTGCCGTCTGTGGCTCAACCTTGGTGTTTGTGTCTAGGGAACACATATCTTTAAAAAGTTGCTCTTTTGGTATTGTTTCATTTTCAAAAGAGACTTAGTAATGCCCTGAATTTCTAATTATAGCAGCCAGTAGGTAGCTGTTCCACTTGTTAACAAGGTTATATGAGAAAATTGGGGTTAGGAGAAGATGGTGGTTTGGGTTAACATACAGAAACAACATTGATTAAACCAGTAACACTGAACAACAATATTCCTCCTCACTCCAGACTTTGTTTACTTTAAAGTACAGCACCAAATCCCTCTGGTAACTGTAATATTTACTATGACTGCTAGATGTAACAGCTTTGCACAAGTTTTGATCATTATAACAATATCAGTATAGATGACCTACTGAATCATAATCATCAGTGTGATGATAATTAATAACTAACCATTCATTGGCATGTTAAGACTCTAATCACCTGAAGATTCTTTAGTTTGGGGACTATTTTTACAAACAGACTAATCCACATTTGGTTCTCCTTTAAGTATTTCTTGCAATAGGATAATAAAATCAAATATTATCATATTATAATTAAGAAATTATCATAAAACATGTAATCTGGTGCAACACTGTGGCTCATGGATTTTTCAGATACAGGATACAATATATCAGCATTTTCTTAACAACTGTACTAACTACATAATAAAATTGTGTCATAAAGTTCAAACATCAAATGGATTGAGAAACTATGATAAAGATGATAATGTGATAAGCATATATCTCTTGAAAGAAAGCAGGCTTTTAAAAATGAGGACCTTGGTACTGCATTTTTGCAGAAATATTGACAAATCTGAATATATTAGTTAACAGCTTTATGGTAATATGACTTCAAAAGACAATGGAGGAAACGTTGTAAAATTGCTAGGTGGAAAACCAGTTACAATTAGGTCAGTGAGCAGAATTGCAGAGATGTGAAATAAAAAAACCTTCAGGGTATGTTTTCTTTTGAGACTGCTGCACTGCTTCTAAAATAGGGCCTCCTCTGCAAGGAAATGGGAATAGCTAATATAATAATACAGTATAATAATGATTTATGGTCTAAAACAAAGGGGAGGTTTGGCTCTCGTTATAGCCTTTTTTGTTAGTGAACTAAGTTAAAGTCATTAAGGATAATTCAACATTTCACAAAAGATTTACTATAACACACTTTCAGTCAAATGTGTGATCAAGCAGAACAAAGAAGTGCTGAGATAAGTGTACCTGTGGGCACACTGTTCTTATGTTCACACAAAGAATCATTCACTTGTGAGGTGGTCAATGTGTGTGTGTGTGTGTGTGTGTACTTACATACAGTCAGCCACCTCTGACTCCTGAGGCTTATTATCAAGTTTGCCTGTCAAACCAAAACATGCATGAGTCACTTCCTCAGAGCCAGGTAAGAACACCTTGGAACTAACAGACATCTGCCTCTTTCACATGCTCCTGCTTCACTGCGTCCCAGCAGCTCCCCTCCTGCAGCAGGAATGTAGCTTGTAGAAAAAAGCTTTTCAATGGAAAAGACACATGCAGATTGTGCCAAGAGAGCACTGCAATCTGATTTAAATTCAGCCAGCAGGGTCGTTATCGCACCATAAGTATTCAGGGACTCTAGAGTAGCTATGTGACTAGTATGACAGCATACATGCTGTACGTACATGTGCCTGCTGTCTCCTTCTATAGAATTTAGATTTACTTTTCTGGTAGCATCAAATTAAGTGCACTATTGTCAAAACAGGTTAGAATTATGTCAGAATAATAAGGAGACAGTACATTACTAAACAATATACTGTCATTAGAGTTAGATGACAACCCTGCGGACAGGTACATTTATACTTTTGGTAATGTTTTAGATTACAGACCACGACTTATTAGTAAGAACAGTGAACCTCCACAGTACCTATGGATGCATACATGTTGTTACTTGGTAATAATAAGCAAATTAATTGATTTTATGTGTTTGCTAAGATTGGATTGGTACGTTAAAACAATAAAAATAAAGGTCCACCTTCTAGCTTTTTCTTGCGTTTAACTGCATTTTCCCCAAACTTAAAATACCATACAAGCATTTTATTCAGGCAACACTGAGGCTTTGTGAATGGCAGATGCAGAGCTTAATGTTTTAAATGCAGTTTTAAGTAGTTATTTTTGTAGTGTTATAACCTCATATATGATCGTAGCTGTTTCTGCAGCCACTTTGGGAAGCAATTTGTAACAGATATACTCTCGCTAGCACTTAATTTAATTCCTCCTAATCTTCCTTCAATATTAGATTTTCTTTTAGAATTTGAAAGTTTATTCTGGGTTTTCAGTTCAGTGTTCCCAGAATTCTCCCCCAATATAAGTACACAATTAATGATATAAAACCACTAACAGGTGAGGTGAAGAGCATTGCTGATCGTGTTACTGTGGCACCTGTAAAGACATATGATTTATCTGCAGTGTGTGCCTGCAGTCTTGCTGCACAAGAACATCCTACTATACACAGATTCTAGAGGCAACAGCAGTGCTGTAGACAAAGCACAGCAGTGGCAGAAGCTACAAAGAGGCCTGACCCACTTTTTGAGATGACTAGGAGTGAAGTGTTTGCTCATCAGCTGGGTGGGAAGGAGGCACGCTGTGGGGTGTCGAATGAAGGAACAAATGTCATCTGTAGCTTACCAGCATCACCACAGGTTGGAACCACATGCACAGGTATGTACGCCTAATGTGGTACAGAAAACATCGGGGGGGATGCACCACCAGGTACGACATACATATAGAAAGGCCATCACTGTTACAGCCCTTCTTGCTATTACTGAGCTAATCACTTAGCCTGCCCACTACCCAGCAGTCCCCTGTGCTGTTCCCCATTTTCCCATCTTCCCTCTCTCCACCCTTTTCTTCCAATTTCTTTTCTTTTCTTTACAGCTGGGCATTAAAGAGCCTTGTCCACCAAACAAGAATTTGATAATTAATGGCACAACATGTTTCTCATTTAAAATCTAATCTAAAGGAGGTGGACACAAATTATCCAGACTAATTGAAAAACTAAAAGCAATAAAATAGCACTCTACAACCTTAATGTGATTCTTGAATGGGTGGGGAATAAAGTAAGGGACTCTGAGTTGGGTAATATCAATAGAGGTAATGTTGCATCAGTAACCTTGCTCTTAGTGTCACTTGCCATGATACTTGAATCAGCTTTTGTAGACGCCTGATTGCAGGTCAAGTCTCAACATTTCTGTAGATTTGTTTTTTCTGTACACATTTGAATTTAAGATTGATGTCAGATGAAAGATCAGAATGTGTGCTTTCACTTGATGATGCACTCTGATACACATTTTATCTGAAAATGCTGTTAAACATTTTAGGGAAATTATCCATTTGTAATGTACTTCACTCTGTCAATACAATGGACAGTTCTCACTTTGACAAATCCCATACAAGTAGATTATCTTACTGAGAAGATGTGGTTACCCTTCTGAAAAAGAGGCAGTTAATTAGAGGAGGCTAGCTTCATGGTACAATTCACAAATGCGTAGCTTAAAGCAGACATCACAAAACCTGGAAGGAAGTGGCGTTCCACTCATTTGGAAGAATTTTGCTCAGCCTGGAAAAACAGTTCATTAGTATATAAAAAAGCCTGCCTTTCTTTACAAATAAAATTGTAGCTATTAGAGAAAGAAATACATTACCTGGATCGTCCTCAGGATCATCACAGATAGATCTTCATATACAACAGCTCTAGAGTCATTAACAAGGCCCCAATCTCACTTAGGCTGCTTCTACCCTATAGATCTCGCTGATTTTATTTCAAGTGTTGTTTAGAAACCATCAACACGTTTCTTAGATCCCATCCTGAATAGACCACCCATTTTTTTTTATTTTTTTGATAGACATGTCCATATTAGATTTGATCAATCTGCCTTTGTTAACAGTCCATACAGCAAAGGTTGCTGTAATCAAACCCTTTTAAACAGAATTTGATCAGCATTTAGCGGATAGACCAATAGCCAATAGTAGACCACTTCGATCTCAGAATACAGGCCTACTTGTGGTTTCCAGAATTTCCAAAGGTAGAATGGGAGGCAGAGCCTCTAGCTATCAAGCTCCTCTCCTGTGGAAACAGCTCCCAGTTCAGATTCAGGGAGTAGACACCCTCTCTATTTTTACGTCTGACTTAAACCTTCTTTTTTTTTCTTTAAAGCTTGTAGTTACAGCTGGTTCAGTCACTCTGAACTAGCTCTTAGTTGGGCTGTTATAAACTTCTAATGCTGGGAGACCCCCGAAAGCACTTGGGGCGACTGTGGCGCAGGAAGGTAGAGCGGTTGTCCACCAATCTCACAGTTGTTGGTTCAATCCCCGGCTCCTCCAGTCACATGTCGAAGTGTCCTTGAGCAAGACACTGAACCCCAACTTAGTTGCTCCCGGTGAGTGTTGGCCAGCTGCATAGCAGCTCCCCCATCGGTGTATGAATGTGTGTGTGATTGTGAGTGTGAATGGGTAAATAAGAAGCAGTGTAAAGCGCTTTGAGTGCCAATAGGTAGAAAAGCGCTATATAAGTGCAGACCATTTACCACTCATCTTCTCCCCTCCCTACATGTCACTATTGCAAGACATTTTGTGTCTTATTTCTTCTATAGTTGTGCTTCTCCATCTTACTTCTCCAATTCCACTCACCCCAACTTGTCAAGAAAGATGTTTCCCCACGCTAGCGTGCATCTCTGCTTTAGACTTCTTAAGGTAAAGAAAGTTTTTCCTCTCCATCATTGTCCATGGCTTGCTCAAGGGGCACTTGTTGGGTTTTCTATATTTATTTATTTATATCTATATTTCAATGCTTTGTTATCAACATAGCATAGAAAAATGCTGGATTAAAAGTCTAAATCCTAGGTCACAGCAAGGTTTTATATTTGTCTTTTTTTACAAGGAAACTCCTGGTTGTATTTTATAGGAGGATAGCGTCTAAAGAAAAAGCTTGAATTGATTTATTGAGTTAGAAGTGTCAAGTGTAATAACTGAAAACAATTGTTCACTGTACTTACAGTTGATGAAAGCAGTTGAACTGTCATTTGAAGTGTAAGAGATCACTAATCAGCTGAAGTGTAATTGCTGATAACAGTTGAAATGTCAGCTGAAGACATGAAAGACATGAAAGTAGATGAACAGTTAATTTAACAGGGAAAGGAAAAGATGCCAGTGCACACGTAACCAAAGGCATTTGAAGGTTGAAAACGTGAAAGGGTAGATGTTAGATTGAAGCATTTTGTCAAATTACTATTCCCAATGAAAAGGAGGAATAGCTAATGCAAAGAAAGAACTGTCATGCTTAACAAATTCAGTGTGCTGACTTGTGAGCTGAAAAAAGCTTGTAAGTGGAGCTCTGGTTGTTTTATTAAACTATTTTTATGCAAAGTGCTTTTGTCCCTTTGACTGTAAAATCTCTTAAAACTAAATGAACATGAATAGGAGGTACTTATTGGTCCTCCAGGCTAAACATTTTTGATCTGCTTTTCCAAAATAATTAGTATAATAACATGTTGTTAATGAAACCAGACATTAGCAGAACTTAACTGAGCATAGATGGTGGTTAAACTGAAGCTAAACAGAATGTGCTTCGCTTGAACAGAGCTGCAGAGCTTTTAATCACTGCCAAATCTCCAGGCACACAAACAAGGTTTTGATCTCCCAGAGATGCCTGGATGCTGGGACACAGGGAGCTGACCCTCACCATTCTCCACCTCCATATCGCCACTGAGACCCAGCAAAAGTGTCTCTCACAACCAGCCTGTTCTCAGACATGTTCAGACAGTCAATAGAAAGAGAAATCTAAAGACAAATTATCCCTGACCTGGGTGGATTTGGAGGACCTGCCAGGCAGCTTCTGATTGGTCCTCTCACTACTTGTCAGTACTGGGATTAGTGAGGACAGCAATGGAGGAGGACAAACCCCCACGGTGAGCTAGTCAGACCTACACCCCACCTCACAAGAGCACCAATGGGGCTCTTTGTGAGCGGGCAGATGGGAATGCCTGGAGAGAGGGATGACTGGTACCTATTATGCCTGTCTTTTGTTGGCACAGTATTGCACTGGAGGGAAGAGTGGAAGCATATTTATGTTTTTCTAAAGCAACCAAGCAAGCTTTAGCTTAGAGTGTGATCTTATTTAATTTCCTGCTGTATGTTTGACACTGGAGGCCAGGTCCAGAGTACTACCTGGGATCTTAAATCTATAGTCCATTTATTCTGGTCTGAACCAGTGGACCAAATTGTAAACTTTTTTCACTTGGTTTGGTTTCCTTTTAAATGTAGAAATATTAATGCAAACTAAAATGCATCACTACAAGTCATGCAAGTATAGTCTTGATTATAGCCTGATTATTGACTCAATTGATCTGTGGTGGGAACAAGAAAGTAAAAACAACAAAAAGATCCTTTCTGGGATTTTCTGTGGTGATAAATGCTCTCTAACATGGTTATGCATGAATGGCATTTACTCAAAACCTGGTAAAAGCTGGGAAAAATCTCAACGAAAACAATTAACAAAATGCTGCTGTTTCGCTTCAGACTGAGGTTAGGGCCATGTTCTTCATATGTAGTTTATCAAGATATAAGATTAAATGACTGCTGCTGGATGCTCTAGTCCAGGCTGTTTGGTTATGTTGGATCTTTGAACCCATTTAAGAATTGGATTAGAAAAGCATGATTTTTATCATCTAGTGTGATTCCACACTCTCGTGGTCATTGACCAGACCATGTATATCGATCGCTGAAACAATGTTTCAGTGATCTGAAGCATGACTCCCCTTGGTTACGAGAGACTCACAGAGAGAAGGAGAGACAGGGATGTGAGAGTTTCACAGTGCAGCAAAAATTAAGAATAATAATTAAGAATAACAAGAGCAAAAAGTGTCAGAAATCTTAAATGTAAACACTTTGTGATGCCACAATTACATTTCAACAGATCTGACAGTGAATGATTTGTATAATCTGGTGCCTATGTTTTACGTTTAGCCCTAAACTAGCATTGACTGTGGAGAATTTATTTCAGGTAAATGAATTTATATTGGGCCTTCACACTGAAGTTGAATTAATTGAATTGTGTCATCACAGCCAAACACAGAAAGCATTTGTGTGTGTGTGTGTGTGTGTGTGTGTGTGTGTGTGTGTGTGTGTGGAGGGGGGGGTTAACAGTTTAATGAAAGAAGTGGATGTGCTTAGAACTGTGCTTAGAAATTGTAACAATTATGTCTTATTGTTATAGTAACATGGGGTTTGCTTATGTTCTTGTGTTTACACATGCAGGTGACAAGTTTTATATCACATATGCATTATTCTTTATTGTAAAAAGTATAATCTTGGTTTACAGCTACAACTCACAATGTAAGTGCTGGAATAAGACTCTAAACATCCAGCTCTCTCTCCCTGCTCTAGGTAGTCATCAAATTATTGAATTAAAATAAATGAGAAATTACACCTGTTCTGTTCTCTGCTGTTTCAACTGTAATTCTGGTTTGATGCAATCATCATTTGTAGTTACCTCTGAAATCTTGCAGAGTATTGCTAAATATATATGACAGGTGGAGAAACATTAGCACTAAGATGGTCAGAAATGTAAAAGATCAAAGATGAATGAATAGTAAAATTATTATCCAAGCTATAGATTATGTTGCTGCCAAAGCAGATCTACAGTGCAGTCTAAGGATTTACAATCAACAATGAAAACTGCAGTGAAGATTACATTTTTTAGGACAGAGCTATTCTGCAGTTCTATTTATTTTATTTGCTTCATTAATTTTAATGCATCCTTACTGTATCTGGATTCTATGCAGCTGTATTAGTGAGACTGTACAGAAGTATATTAAAGATCAATAACAGATGGACAGACAGAGTGTCAGGGTAAAACAGGAAGAAAAAAACACAGATGACTTACCAATGAGGAGAGCTGAGACGATTGAGTCACTTCAAAAGGTCATCTGGTCTGAAAGAACAAGTTTATTGGCTCACGCTATCCAAATGCGACATGAGCTCAATGGAGTTAAAGTTTGTGGGCTTCAGAAGACTATTTACTTGTTTTCTTTAGTCATATTTGAAGTGGCCAAACTGTTGACCACATTACAATATGCCAGGAGCAAACCTGAACAATGACTGTCCTAACTTGACTCAAATCCTCGGATACCAAAGGATCCTGCTGGGTTTTGGTTCAGGTATCCACCTTCTGAATTGTGTTGTCCCACCACTCATTAGCACATGCACGTAAAAAAAAGTGGCCTCTCGATTATTTATTGAGTAATTTAACTTCTTTGCAGTGTTCAGTTGGCAGGAAGTTTCTAGACTTAGAATACAGACAGCACGCTGATGCAGTACAGATAGACAGTAATGATTTGGTGCTCAGCATGTGTTCATTGCAAAGATGTAGTGGAAACGCTGCTTACTGATATAGTGTATTACCAACATTCTTCCATTCTGTTCGGTCAAACCATTTAGTAATGGAGAGGCCGTACGTATGTAGCATTGAAAGGGTTTAGCGACGCCTTCGCTTAGCACTTCTTTGCTGAAGATCTACTGCTCTCTGTAAACCCAACCACAAAATATTTGAGTGACAAACTTAGGGACATTTCTCTGGAGATGTTGCTCACCTCTGCATTGCCAGCTTCCCATTGCTCTTCCTATCTTTTTTATTTATCTGTGTTTGCCAGTGTTTCTCTTCTGAAATCCCAAGGACTGTACACTCTATTCATATATTCATATGCCTACATAAGCACAATCTGGGGTAATGATATCAAAATAGTAAAATTTAATTGAACAAGTAAGCACATCTACTAAATCAAGG
This sequence comes from Channa maculata, assembly GCA_020496755.1. NCBI lineage: Eukaryota > Metazoa > Chordata > Actinopteri > Anabantiformes > Channidae > Channa > Channa maculata. The sequence continues at coordinate 21,031,813 of CM035616.1, read as the reverse complement.
CTAATAAAACAATAATTGTTCAATAAAAAGTATCAAACTACAAATGGATGATAAGGGTAAAATCTTTAGCTAATAAAAACAATTTATATTCACAGAACAATACGCTTAAACAGCAAAACAAGAAGCTTGGAGGCCGAACAATTTTATTTTACCATAATGATAAAAAATGTCCACCTTTTATTTTATTTAGTTTTTTTCAAATACACATTCATGCATTAAGTATTTCACAACAAACTGTTGGTTTTAAGTCTATCTTGTGGTTAGATGACCTCAGGGTTTCATTGGGTATGGCTGATGCTTATGATTTTTGCTTAAATTAATAAGAAATCCTGCGTAATCTTTCAGCATCAGCCAATAAGGGCATTTTAACTAGGTTTATAATTAATTTTTTATAATTTTTCTGAACACCTGTATTGAAAAAACCACTTATTAACTTCTATCCATCTATCACCTAGCCTCCTTATCCTGTCTAGGAATACAGTTGACCTTGAAGACCCACATTTTGTGGCAACTGTGGCACAGGAGGAAGAGCAGTCATCCACCAATACCACAGTTGTTGGTTCGATCCCTGGCCCTCAGGGGCCAGGGATCGAACACTAAACCCAGAGACACTAAACCCCAAACTACTTGCTCCTGATGAGTGTTGCCCCCATCGGTGTGTGGGTGTGTGTGAATGTGAGGGAGAATGGGGGAATGAGAAGAGCTAAATAAGTGCAGAGCATTTACCACAGACACATACAACATACAAACATACAAACGGAAAACATACAAACTCATAAGACACCTCTTTAAATATGATCTTTTTTGTGGGCGGGATTTACTGCAGGTTGATAAATACTGGATGGTTGATGTATACTGGACTAAATTGCTGTACCTATATGTTGCTTTATTTCCATTGACTACCAGCTATAATAATAAAGCATACCAATGTGTGTGTGATTGTGAGTGTGAATGGGTGAATAAGAAGCTGTCGCAATTTATATAAGTGCAAATATTTCCATTGACTACCAGCTATAATAATAAAGCATACCAATGTGCTGTCCAATTTTAAATGTCAGAAAAATATTTCATTGATAGACCTCTGGTCATTGCAGATGTATAGGGCCTAAGAAAGGAACTGCAAACTGCACACAGACTATAAACACAGACGTATGAAGAAGTCACCTCTGTAAAATATAGTCTGACTTTTTTCTGTACATGTGTTATTTTATTCCCTGTTTTCTGGCAAAGTTTTATGTGTTAGACTTCATTTTTTGGCCAGTCTAGTTTTGTGGTTACAGAGTTTACCTATATGATACCTACTGATCAAATTAACCATTCACAGTTAGATCAGTAGACCCCACTTTGCAAGCCTCATGTACCCTATCCAATAAATGATGTGATTGCAGAAGTTAGTGGATCACAAGGATGAACTCATACAAACATGGTTTACTAGTATCGACAGAAATGATAACAGGTATATAGAGACAACCAACAAAGCTCATTACTTTTGCAAAATATTGGTTTTGATACCTGACAGTATAGAGAATACAAATTTCACACTAATCATTCTTCTGCCAACCCCCGACCTGCCACTCTCCTGCTCTATAACCCCACCTATGTCTCACCCTAAATACAATGTAGCACTGACAGTTGGTTTATATGTGAGCCATATAGAAGGTAAACTATAAACACAGATTACGTGTGTAGCATTTTAAGTTTTATCTGTCAGACACAGGAAGAAGCAGATAGACTATAGAGGCTGGGCAAGTGATCTTTAATAATTAGTTTGTGACATTTGTGGATCAGACCTCACAGAATGTGAGCATTAGTGACTTCCTGTAATGTAAACAGTTTTACTACTTATGGAGTCACTGCCCCTGCTGCCACTTCCTGTTCTTGTTCACTTTCCAGTTGACGTTGTTATCTGGAATGAGTTTATCATCAAAAAAGAAAACAAAAAAAAAACAAAACAAGGTAGTTTTTTGGTCTGAACAGGAATATTTGGAGAGCAAAAAGAACATCAACAACAACAACAACAACAACAAGAATAATAATAATAATCAATTTTATGCAGAATCCACTTTATATTTAAAGCAAACCTCAAAGTGCTACAAGGAAGATGCAGAAAAAACAATATAAAAATATTTACAATCACAGCAATACAATAGAATTATTTAAGAAATGGTCCCAGATGTACAGCTTTTAGGAGAGTTTGCACTTTAAGTAATAAAGCATACATAGGACTATATAATTCCTCATTTTAAATATGTAATTTTCACTAAATACATTTCTTTAGAGTTCTTTTCAGGTCTGGTTGAATCAAAATGTTATTAGTAAACAAATCTGGGTTAACTAAAACTGGATTTTGGACTGTTGGCTCAGATCTTCAAGGGGCTTAAGACTGACCCTGCCCAAATGTAGAGCAGCCACCATTAGTCATCTTGGCCCCATGTCCGGGTGCACAGCACCCTCAGAGTAGCAGTTTAATGTGTTTTTATTGCCGTGGTGAAGCTGATAGAGTTGTGATGACTCCACACCTGCTACAGGCAGACATGGGGGGAAAGGGAAAAAAGTACCGTGAAGTCTCCCACATGGCCCAGGGCTGTCTATGGGCAAGAGTGCAGCTGACAGATAAAGCATTTGACAGTGACACATTGCTATGGGATGACAACTAAAATGACTAGAATTTTAAAACACATTTAGTCTTCTCCCACTGTTCTGTCCTCCCTTGCTTATCGCATCCCATTTTTTGCTAGCAATTTCTGCCCTAGGTTAGATTTTACATAAATAAGTGAATAGGAGGGAAAATTACTTAGAAACACAGACATCTGTGTAAATTATCCTTATTCTTTCCCTCAAAGACATAACTTGGTTCATTTTCTTTCATGGACAACTAATTTCACTCATCCACCCTCCATATATTCTCCAATTATTGATCATTACATTACCCTGGAATGTTCTTCATTAATGTTAAATCCTTTTGTTTAAAATAATCTTAGTAGCACTGGCAACAAAGGAATGTTACCAATTAAACAAGCTACACTATCTATGAAGCTTCATTGTATTCCAAACAGTCACAGTGAGGTTTTGGAAGGTTATTTTCACAGTCATCTGCTACACAACACTGAACACCTGCTTCAAATGATACTCGGTAATGGAATTTACTAGAGAACTAAAGCTACAGTGTGCTCTCAGGAGTTTCTTTTGGATTAGTTTCATTCCAGAATCCGTAGACATGGTATTCAGTTAAAGCAACATTTAATGGTAATTTACAGGCCTTATTACGGATACACAGCACAGCCATTATTAACTACTACCCCATTTCAAGACAGCACACCTCTTTTTCAATCAGATTACTAAGTGTGCTGGTACTTCTTATACAAGGCAAGAACAGCTATCTATGCATAGAGCAGCATACCTAGGAAACATCAAGCAAACGTGCTGTTAAAAAGCCAAAGTTACACGAATGCTGTACATTAATGCTGTATATTCTACACTGGATAATTGATATATATCACTACTTCAGAGGCTTCTTAGGTGTCTTGGTGGCCTGCTCTGGGGAGATTTACACATATTCCTTTAATATGTTAACAATAGATTTAATTGTACTCCAAGGTATTTTCAGAGAATTGGAAATTCTCTTGTATTTATAACATGACTTATGGTTGTTAATAATAGTCTTTCTTTGTCTTGAAAGTGCAGATTATGACTAACATAACCTTCCAGAAACAGGTGCACTTATACTGTACTACAATAATTTCAAACCCAATTAATACAAACCAACAAGTCATTTAATCTGACCATGTTGTTACTGTATGTTGTTGATCACTACCCTGCCTTATGAACCACAGAAGCTGTTTCTGAATGAATGTCATCATGGGAGCAAGCAATTGTTGAATTGGCCTCACTTTCGGACCAGGCACTGAATTGAAGCTGGAATTACATCATTTTTTATCTTAAACAGTCAAAGCTGAATTATACCGGTGTTAACATAGTCTTTTGGTTGAGTTAAAGTTTAGGTTTAGGCACAAAATAATGATGGTTACATTTGACAGGGTTTGGTTTAAAACCACTGTTTCCAAATGCATGTGACAAATGCATGACATAACATATTAAATTCAATTCAATTCAACTTTATTTATATTGTGCAAATTCACAACAAAGTCATCTTAAGGCACTTTCAAGACTATAAATATCTGTAGAGAAAACCCAACAAATCCCCCTTGAGCAAGAACTTAGCAACAGTGGAGATGAAAAACTCACTTTAACGGAAGAAACCTCCAGCAGAACCAGGCTCAGGGTGGGCGGCCATCTGTCTTGACCGGTTTTGGTTAGTGGAAAGAGAGAGAAAAGAAAAGAGCAACAAAAAGCAACAACAAAACATCGAGCAGTTTGCTAGGACCAGTAGCTGCATGCTGGAAAACACACAGCTTCAAAGCCGGACACAGAAAAGGGACAGAAAGCCTTCAGAAAGGGACAGAGATGGAGAAAGACAACTATGGGAGAAAGAAGACACAAAGTTAATGTCATACAGTCGTGACAAGTAAATGTGGGGTGAGAGGAGGAAAGGAGCCCAGTGCATTGGGGGGTGGGTCCCCTAGCAGGCTAAGCCTATAGCAGCATGATTTCAACGAACTATAAACTTCATCAAAAAGGAAGGTTTTAAGCCTAGACTTAAAAGTAGAGAGTTGGGAGGAGCTTGATAGCTAAAGGCACTGCCTTTCTCAGTGAGTCAGACTCTAGTCTCCTGTGGGAAATTCTTTGGGCAGCTGTAGTATAGCTGGTAAGGCAGTCGTCCACAAATCACAGAGTCAGTGGTTTAATTCCCTCTGGTCCCTCCTGGCTATGTGTCAAAGTGTCCTTGGGCAAGACACTGAACCCCAAGTTCCTCCTGGTGGGTCAGTGAAGCACCCACAATCGGTGTGAAAATGGGTGAATGAGAAGCAACACTGTAATAAAAGCAATATAAGCACCTATTTACTATGTGGATATGTCATGTTCACTACAGCCACTAGACTAATACATCTCTGTTTGTCATTATATACAGCAGGTAGATGATTTACACAGAAATTATAAGTCCAATTTGAATGATTAAAAAAATAAAGTATGTAAAATTAGGTTTAAAAATCCTAAAATTATTGGCAGTACTCTGTTCTGAATTTCTGGGGATGCATCAGGTAAAGTTTGAATGGCTAGTGTTCTAGCTGGAATCTGTGCTGTCATAAATCCCGTGCAACGTTCAGTTCCCTACATCCTGCTGCTTTTTTAGACATGTCTGAACTTTCTGTAAACTGTCCACTCACTGTCCACTCTTGTGGCTCATGTCTACTGTTGAGATGAGAAGCAAACTACTTGGCCTAATGGGAAATTGTGTTCTTTAACAATTTGACTTACATTGTAAATGTATGGTTGACCTTTTTTGTAGCCATACTGCTGTAGTAAAAACTCAGAAAACCTATCTTTGTTTGTTTAGCCTCATTCACCTCACTGAGCAGTGTATGTAATGTCGATTATATCCACTTGGTGGCACTGCTGTACAGAAATATTATTATCTAAATGCTGTTGATTTGACACGTTGCTGAACAGCTCCACAGAAGAAGGAGTACGCGTAAAAGTTGACGTAAAAATTAAGATATCATTTCTAGACAACCTAACAATCCCATTTTAGTTGAAGGGCACAAATCAGACTATAAAATGTATATCTATGATTCTTCAGACACCAGGGTCGATCGCTCTTTGGGTTGCCAGTTTAAGCTGTGTAAATAGCCTAGCTCAAGTCGCTAATTTCTCATTTTGTACCCATTTTCTAACCAAAATGATTGCCTACTCGTGAACACATTGCAAATATGAATCCTGATTCATATGTGTAAATATCTAAGCTGTGGCTTTGATACTTCTTGAGATAGAGCTGTTGGAAGACACCAGGGCAGATATAGAGCCATTCATTGGTGAACACTGTCTTTGAACAAATGGTCACAGCTCAAAAAAAAAGCTTCAATATTTATATTGTATGAATCTGCACCATTGTGTGAACATTTTTTTAAAGTACTTTACTTGTCCTATACAGGTGTACAACGAAATTCCATCAGATGATCAGATGGAGGGTTAGTCCAGAGCTGCTGCGACTGAGCGTGCCGCCACTATGGGCCAACCTGACCTGGTCCCTAACGCACATTTTTAGCGTTAGAGAAAACTGAAGCACCTGGAAGAAACCTATGCAAACACGGGGAGAACATGCAAACCTTTGGTCACATGTTGAAGCGTCGTTGAGCAAGACACTGAACCCCAACTTAGTTGCTAGTTGTGCGTGTTGGCCAGTTCCCCCATCGCTGTGAGTGGGAACAGGTAAATAAGAAGCAGTGTAAAGTGCTTTGAGTGCCGATAGAAGTTGGAATGGGGTTTTTGTTCTGGGCAGGGGCTGCAGCATATCATTGAGTCCTTCTTTCAGCTTTGCCTAAAAAATCCTGCCCATGATTAAAGTCTGATGAGAAATAGTTAAACTCCACAACATAGTACTACATAGTTGACAGCCTTTTTATATTACACTGTATCATGTTCTTACAAAGATAAGAACATTTTGCTTTACACAGACTTTGGTGGGCATTTAGTAAATATTACCAATAAACATTATCATTACTGGTTAACCTCCTTTTAGCACCTAAAATGGTTACAATTAGTTCAACCTTTACCAACAGTGATTTTTTTGTTAATTATTGTACATATTTCACCATATTTACTATGATAATTATTGTTTTCTTAGTGGAATACTTTTACCTTTGTACTTTCAACAATGGGTAAATAATCTTCTCAGTAATTTTACTTTAGTAAGAGATTTAAAGCTTTTAGTAGCGGTAGTTTTTAGGCCAATACTTGCATTTTTACATAAATATTGAGTTTACCATCACATTTTGCTGTGTATGGAGCTGTGTAGCTGCAGCCTACTCAGACTGGCCATGCTGACCCTTGTCCTCCATGATATTATTAACACCACCATTGTTTATGCTTTGTGGCTGATCATTGTATAACCTCTGAGCTTTCCAGGGTTTGAATGGCTGTAGTACTAAAAGACATGTGGATTGCTCAGAGTGGCCATTCTAACTATTGTCATCCATCCCATTATTAAGAGCACCAATGCTAATGATGGAGCTGATCAGTGTAGGTGTCTTTTAAATCCTGCAACATGTACTCAGTAAGCCGATTATTACACGCACACCATATTGATCATGAAGCATTATTTAAAGCAAAACCTGACTGTTATCTGCCATCATAACCATCTGTGAGATGTTGCATCAGCTTTTGTATGCATTCATTACACAATATATAGAGTACAGGTATTAATGATATATTATTTGTGTTTTGTAGAAAGTGATAAGGTGTTGTTAACCTTTCAAGTGTGTCCCCTTTCCATCTTCCTGCATTGTGCAATTTGACCTTAGTAAAGTCCTACATTTCGCACAATGACTTCTGACAGCACCCATAGGGTCTATCTTTGATTTGCTGCAGACAAAAAGCACAGTGAGTTTTACCAGCTGAATAAAGCCAGCGAGGACAGATCAATGCCTGCAAGTATTCTTCACAAAACATCAAACACAATTTGCATTTTTTTAAGAGCACAGCAGTGTTTTGTGCTGAAGTTTCCCTTTAACTCCAGCAGTGTGCAGGTGCCTGTGTAAAATAGAAGTTGGTTGTCAGATTAGTTTTAATTCCTTTTCAGCCCAGCAAATAAGCACTGTATGACAAATCACTCAACAGTTGTGTGAAAGGGTTAGTTTGACACGGCACCAGAGCAACGTGAGTTTTCAGCTAAAAAGTTTCTCTTGCCAAAATGTAATCAGTTTGGAATTTATTTAATCCCTGATTCATAGGGCGCATAGTAATATGTCTTTTCCTTAATCATAGTGTCTCCAGCAGAGTTCAATAGCATGCTACATTCCTCTTGCCGACGTCTCAGCAGAGAAAAGCCTTTCATTCCTCGTCACATCACTCTGACAACAGTGTAAAATGCATGGAACATCTAAGCACAGCCCAGCAGTCCTACACACTGTTGGTTCAGCCCCGACGATAATCCACCTCAGATCCTCCTAATTCTCTTAAAACAACAGATCAGGGCAGCCACGTCTGACAGGAAGATTTCAACAGCTTATCTTCCAACTTTCATACGATAGATGAAATATATTGCTCTCTATTCTGGCTTGTTTGATTATGTTTGTCTGTGTGTAAGGATTCATGTATAGTCTGCAAGTTCTGCGAACATTCTGTTCAATTTAAAGTTGTGAATTGTGGGTTTCTTTAAGGGGCACCACGTCTGTTTAGTCATGGTGGCAGTTACTGCTCATTCATGCCTATTTAGACATCCAGCAGACACAGAACAATGTTAGCGTTCATGTGGAGCTCTGTTCATTTGATGAAGGCAAGCCAAATATCCACTCTCCTTCTTTCTCTTACTCTCCTCTCTCTTTTGATGTTCATCAGCTCCTGCGAAAAATACATGCTAATTTAGTTGATGACCTACCATGCTAATGTTTGATAGCTTTGTGCATTTTCACTGCCTGTTGTTGCAGGGTTGATGGAAGCCATGAGACTGAACCAAAGCACTGAAGTTGCAGTTAGTGAAACCACAGCAATCAACTGAATAAAGAGGCTTTACAAAGCTGAGGGCAACTGCAGAGCTGGGCATAATTCTCTGAGGGTTCATCACCATGAAAGACCCATTACACATAGTAAATTGACCCACTGCTAATATTAAAATGTTAATTAGTTGAGCTTTATTGTGTATTCCTAGCTTTATTTGTAGCCGGTTTTAGTGTTATCACCCCACTGACTTATCAGCTGTTATCATGTCCAGGTCAAGATTCAGTAGGTCATCTATGGCATTTTCATTACCATACAGAGTGGTAAACTGGTTGTATATTTAATAAGTATGTCATGAGCTAGAGTCTGTGACATAAGGAAAAACAAAGTTGTTAAAGAGAGGAAATTGAGTTTTAATGGATGGGTGATGAAACACAGAACATTGAAATGAGAGACGCTAGTTTGTTTCCTGTTTGGAATCATTAGTGTTGTTTTTTCTATATTAACCACATCACAATGTTTCCCTAACATCCAAAACCTAAAGAAGGAAAAGTATCTAATTAAAACAGAACATACAAATTCATTTGTTTGTTTGAGAGGTGACTGATTTCCTTGTAAGTTTGCTGATGTTGTCTGTTTTGTTAATGTTAAGAACTCTAGCCAGAAAGTTCTGCTCTTCTGGTGAAAATGATATTTGGTCTGTTCTTAGTTTTAGCCTTGTGAACGCAGGGCATTTACATGGTTGACCTAACAAAGGAAAAAAAATGCACAAGTCTGGTTTCAACATGTGGCGCGATCTTAGCCGCAGTAAATTTACTAGATATTTAAAACACCCGTTGGGCTGAAGCATCAGCCAACTGGCAGCCACCTGGACCTCATTCTCAGCCACATCAGCATCACACGCAACATCATGGCCTCTCTTCTGCATTTATCAGACGGCTTCTTCATTCTTCTCACTGTTGTTCTGCTTAGGTCCTCCCATACTCTCTCCCCACTTGTGAGTTTATGCCGCAACCTCATAAGTTTTGCTCCGTGGTTTCTGCAGCAGCTACCTCCACCATATTCCTTCTCCACCCTTCACAGTCTGAACATGTCTGTATAGTCTGTGCCCCCCTTTCTTCCAGGCCTTACTGTCCTGTACCTGCTAATCCCTGTCACACAGATCTGATTTTTTAGCAAAACCCCGTCTACTCCAGCTGGATATCAGAGCTTGCTTGCATCTTTTACTCACATCTTCACCAAGGCAAATACTAAATACTATCATGACAAGGCTAGCAACACCACAGATGCTAGAAACCTGTCGACCTTTACCTTACCCAGCTTTCCTTCTCACTGTAGGCTTTTCCAGCTCCTTCACTAACAATGTGGCAGCAATTACCTCCTAGTTCTCTGCTAATTTCATCAAACAATGCATCACTCCTCATTTTCTTCTCTAACTGAAAACAACACACTTCTCCTCAACCCATTTTACAACCTGTCCTTTAAACCCCATCTTCTCCACACCCTACAAGCAACTGCACCTACACTAATTCCAGCAATTACAAAAAGCATTACTACAGGTCTCAGAACAGGCACCTTACCTACCTCAGGAAGCCTACTCTTGACCCATCCCTTTCGGAGAATTACAGACCTCTTCTTCCCTTCTTTGCTAAGAGCCTTGAATGAGCAGTCTTCAATCAAATCTCAGATTTTCTTTCTCTGAACAACCTCCTTGATGTCGACCAGACTAGCTTTAGGAATGGTCCTCCGTCAGGAGGAATCTCCACAGGCTGCAAAAGCTGCTACTCAGTCTCCTGTCCCAATCTTAGTTGATCTATCTTCAGCCTTTTCAAACTAATAGATCATCCTGTCTGCACTGTTTTACTTAGCATCTGTGGTAAAGCTATTTCTTGGCTCAGGTCCTACCTACCTATGTGGAACCTTCCAGGTATCTCAGCATGGGCAAATATTTAACTGCCATTGCCTCTCCACATGTGTGCAGCAGGGCTCATTGCTGGGCCAGTTCCAGTAGTTGTCATCACCTGTATCAAAGTCTTGACACCCCTTAGCCTTGACAGAGTGGTCAACTTAATAGTCCCTTTCTAACATCTTCTTCCAGGTCTACAAACCTTTTCTTCAACTGTGTTCCTCCAATAAACTACATGTGATGCTCCCTGTACCACACAGTAAAAGCTCTTCACCTTAGTGGTCTTGCAATGGTGGAGTGAGCTAACTCTGCTCACTCTGCAGCTTTACTTCCAATAATCAAAAAAGACTAAACTCCACCTTTGCATCCTCTTTTGATAGAAGTATCTGACAAATTACTAAATTAAAATATAGGTCACTGAAGGTGAGAGGTCACAGCTGGTGCTTGATAAATTTAATCCAGGAGTTGAAAAGACCCAATGTTTTTTTTTTTACTCTACCTGTCAACAACAATTTGTACTATGTAACTCATCAGTCAAATGATTTTGAGTGGAAACTGCAGAGCTCTGTGACCCTGATAAGCAGGTAGTAAATATCACATTGCAGCAGTTCACCTCGACCTCTGTGTATCTCCCCTACCCACGCTTACGCACACATACACACTTCCACCTGCCTAGATCACTGTTATGAATCAGCCCAGCTTAACCTGTTGGTTTAACAGATTGTATTCATACTTTGAGTCACAGCTCCTCACATCCTGGCTCATCTGTCCTGCTGAAAGCATTTTCAATGTCTGTATTCAGTCACAGAGGATCCTGGATGATTTCCGTGTTGTTTCCATCCTGCCTTGCTTTCATAAGCAGGGGCTGTGATGCTCAATAGCACCTCATTGAACACACTGTGGTCGAACAGAACAGCCAGGCCATTTATCTATGTTTGTCCTCAAATCACTGTTTAGAAGCCTCTTCTCTCTTCTGAAAGTCGGATTATGTCTCCTAAGGGGCTGCTAAGTCTCTAAACCTCAATTACTGTGCTACCATTTGATTTATGGGTTTATTTTTAATGACACATTAAAATTCAATTAACATGTGTATCGAGAACAAACTGTGTATATCCATTGAAGGACCTTTAGAGAAAAAAATTACATGGATTCCCTTTCACTACATCGTCAACAGTCTCTTTGGCCTCACGGCATCTTAGCACTTAGTTTAGATGAAACAGCTCTTTCTTTAATGGGAGTCTATTAAGCCACGTATATTGACTTCTTTAACAGTATAACGAAGGGATAGGAGCTCCTCAGATTAGACTACCTTCAGACTGCAACCTAAAAAAGAAATCAAGTCTGATTTACTCGGCCCACTTGCCTCCATTTCTTTGTTTTTCTCTTGATTTGCTCTCCTTAATAACTCACCCACACTAAAAACTCTAAACAGAAAATCAAACACACACACAATAGGGTGTAGTAGTGGAATTAGAATGGTAAATAAAAAAATCACTGATTTAAAAAACAATGTGTTATGATCCAAGGTCGACATGGATGGAACTACTTCTCTGACCACCAACCTCAAGTACTGTCACTGTATTTATTTATGCCTAAAAACACATCACTTTACAGCAGAGGACACTGTGCTTTAGAAAGTCAGTTTTAGACATGGCAAAATGCAGAAATAGCAGTGAGATCAGCAGCTTGCCTTCCTGCATGCTGTGCTGCATGCTGATTGGGCTGACAGTATTGTATTCTCATAAAAAATGAATTGGCTTTACACAGGCCAGCAGACAGACTATCTTTGATAATCTCCCTCCTCTCTTGTTTAAGACCTTTTTTTGGCACCTGCTGGTACTGCTTTAATAGTCAAGTGAAGTTAAGTCCTTAACAGCTTCCAGGAGTCACCTGAGTTTCACACTAGGTGTTTATGTGAGCAAACACTGCAACAGGTGTGTTGCAAAGCAATGGCATAGTATATACATGTAAAGTGAAAAAGTCTCATAAGGAGGATGACAGGGTGGAGACCAGCGTTCAACTCTTGTGCACTTTAATGATGATCTTAATACAACGTGGCACAAGTGGTTGATATAGTAAGGAAGTACATGTGTGATGTTGTCACTGTTTGTAGCTTTTTGTTTTTATGTAATTTATCCTGTAACTTAAGCTTCCCCTGAAGTTTTTGTACCTAACTCTAAGGCATGTTGTCTCTCAATGTAACCTGGGCAACTGTGGCGCAGGAAGGTAGAGTCCACCAATCCTGCAGTTGTTTTGATCCCTGGCTCCTCTGGTCACATGTCAAAGTTTCCTTGAGCAAGACACCGAACCCCAACTTAGTTGCTCTTGGTGAGAGCCCCCCCCATCGGTGTGTGTAATTAGATGTGCGAATGGGTGAAATTCGCAGTGTAGAGCACTTTGAGTGTCAATAGGTAAAATAGTGCTATATAAGTGCAGACCATTTAATCGTACCCTGAAGTTGTTTTCCCTAACGCAATTTTTGTGTGTATTTAAAGTTGTTCCCATGGCAAATGGTGGCAGTCTGGGAGCGTACAATAGTAATGCTACAATCCTTTCAAGTCTACAATGCTTCCCACCCACTGCGGTCTGCCAACGAATGATGTCTGGTGGTCAACCTCAAAGTGGACTATTCTTGAACCGAAGAGCTAACATCACCACACACTGCATGTCCACATTGAACCAATTACTACCTTCCTCATCTCTTAACTTAACTTGAACTAAAAAGGCCACGATAATTTCAAAATGTCCAGCGTGTAGACCCCATCTGTCTCCCAGTGACACCAAGGGTTAGCTCCAGCAGGATCACTAACAGGATAAGTGGAAATAGACAGATAAAGGTGGCTCAGAAGGTAGTGCAGTCATCCACTGATCCCAGGGTTGTTGGTTGGATTCCTGTCTCCTTAGTTGTTACTTACTTAGTTGTTATTTACTTAGTTGTTCCCAGTGAGTGCAGGCCAGCTGCATGACCGGTTGACTGGACCTGACTTCCTAGTGCGGTAAGCGTATTGCGTCCCTTCCTGTTTCTACACACTCTTGGGTTTCTATCGAAGGACTGTTTACTGATTAATTGCAGCTGTTATTTTACTTAAATAAGTGATTTCTTCACACAAGAATTAATACTTTACATACGCTTGTTATTACACAAGCACCTGCTCTTGTAAAACATAACTAGCTAATGTTTAAAAATTCCACATTTCACCTATATTAGCTTCGCTAGCTATCCGTTATCCGTTAGCTGTGAATGTTGGAAAGCACTTAAGGCAGAAAAAAGTCACTCTCACTTTTTAAGCTGCACTACTTCCCACTGCACACTCACTTCTTCTTTATACAGTTTTTTAATTTTTAATTTATGTTAGTATTTTATCTTTTCTATTGTGTACATATTTCATGTTTGTTGTTTGCCACGTTTGTATTTTAACTTTATAGTTTAGATTCTGTGTTTGCACCTGTCACCAAGACAAATTCCTAGTACTGTAAAGTGCTGTTAACTGTACCTGGCAATAAACAGTTTTCTTTCTTTGATTCTGATTCTAAAAAGCTCTATAGAAGAGAAGCATAATTATAGAAAGATGGATTTTTATGGCATTCAGTATATCCCATGCAGTATCAGCTGGTTTATCATTCATTACTCACACTGTTGCTGCATGTTTGTTTAATGTTTGTTTATTTACTGCAACTATGCCATTTCTGTTGTGCAGTGTAATTAGTAGTATTATGAATAAATAATCTCATATTCAGCATTTTTACATTTTTCTTCACTTCTCAGTGTCAAGATTCTTTATTACGCTTCGCTCTATGAAGCCAGTTTGTTCGATGGATGGTTATGTATAATATTCTCCAAAAGTTTACAATTTCATTATGTCAAAATTTCCCATATATAGTGTTTGTAGATAGTCGATAGACCAAATTCCTTGGATTTTTGTTTTTTAAAGATGTATTTTTTTTCCTAAGCATTCTGATATAGCAAAAGCTACTTAATTAATAGTTCTCAGAATAGTTCTGAGATGTTACTTACGCACTTTATGACATATTTTTCTAGGCCAACCCAGAAGTTTGTATCTTTCAGGTTCCTTTAACAAAAAGCCAGAGATGGGATTCTTTTGTTGGCTTTCGGATTATTAGAGAAAATAAGGTCTGTCAGAAATTGAAAATTGTGAAACTTACACATTCAGTTGTTCAGTAAGATAATATTCACTATTACTACTTCATGATTTTTTAAAATGTGTAAAACTATTCTTCAGCAAAAAAGAGGCCACACTTGATATAATTAAAGTATTTTTTGACTGTGTGTGTGTTTGTGTGTGTGTGTGTGTGTGTGTGTGTGTGTGTGCGTGCACCACTGGCAAGTTCAATTGCAAAACTTGCCCTGGATCAGTACATGTGACAAAAGGTGCTCTCAAAAACATAATTTCTGCCAAAAATAAGAAATACTACATCCAATCAGCACAAACATAAATTGCAACTCATTTTCCCCTGGGGCACAAACAAAGTGTATGTAATACTGTAGATACAAAAAGTAGACATGTCTATGAGAATAACTGCACTGAAACTGTGTTTGGACTAATGTGGTTTGTAATAGCACGCTGTAAATGTACCCATTCATTTACACACCAACAATGGTATCTGCCAGGCAAAGTGCTCAACTGATCCACCTAGAAGCAACTCAGGGTTCAGTGTTTGGCCCAAGGACACACCATTTAGTCAGGGGAGACTGGGGAATCAACCACTGACTCTGTGATCTGTGGATGAGTGCATTACCAACTGAGCTATAGCCATCTGTCCCAATAGAAATTTGAGTGCTATTTATTCATGTGACTGAGATTCTTGATTGATACAGGTTTCCTGCTTTCCACAGTCCCTCAAGTTCACCTGAGACTCATATGAAGCTTTGGCTGTTGCACTAAGCTATACTGACTATGAATCTATCAGTTACAGCGATTTCAAAACAATTTTCCTCATCTTCTCTTCTGAGCTGCAGGAGAAGGATGTGACCTACCAGAGCTTTACTCATATCAAAGTGAATCAGAAACAAAGTACAATTCAATTCCATTAAACTTTATTTATATAGCGCCAATTTACAACAAAGTCATCTCAATGCACTTTACACAGTAAAGTCAAGACTATAAACACATGTAGAGAAAACCAAACAAATCCCCTTTTTCAAGCCCTAGGCAACAGTGGAGAGGAAAAATGCCTTTAAACTTAAGCAACCTCCAGCAGAACCAGGTTTAGGGTGGGCAGCTATCTGCCTTGACCGGTTAGGGTGAGTGGAAAGTGGAGAGAGAAAAGAAACGAACAACAAAAGTAACAACACAATGTCAGGCAGGTTGGTAGGACCAGTAGCTGCACACTGGAAGACACACAGCTCCAAAGTCGGGGACACCTGCAGAAAGGGACAGAGGGGGGAGAAAGAGAGTTAATGTCATACAGTGGTGACAATTGTGGGGTGAGAGGAGAGGAGAGAGAAATAAAAGGAGAAAAGGAGCTCAGTACATTAGGGATCAACTAAAGACCAACGGCTTTCGGAGCGACTGTGGCACAGGAGGTAGAGCAGTCGTCCACCAATCCCCCCAGTTGCTGGTTCGATCCCCGGCTCCTCTTGTCACATGTCAAAGTGTCCCTGAGCAAGACACTAAACCCCAACTTAGTTTCTCCCCATCAGTGTGTGAGTGTGTGTATAATTGTGAGTGCAAATGGGAGAATACGAAGAATTGACATTTACATTTAATCATTTATCAGACTCTTTTATCCAAAGCAACTTACACGTGAGGTACAAGGCAGCAAAAATCTAAGTCAAGGAGAAAACATCAAAGCAAAGTCCTATCAGTTAAGGTGCATAGAAATATGTGGAAGAGTTCTGTTTTCAGCAGTTTTTGAATATTGGGAGTGAGTTTGCTGAGAGTTTGGTAGCTTGTTCCACCATCCTGTGATCATTGCGCTGAAGGGTTTTGCTTGGTGTCTTCTGTGTGGCGCTGGGACCACCTGACGATGTTTGTTGGCAGATCGCAGCAGACAGGAAGGACTGTAGACCTGAATGAGGGAGTTGAGGTAAGCACGAGCTGTTGAGGCGATCACCCTGTAGGCAAAAGACAGAGATTTGTGCAGTGCCAATAGGTAGAAAAGGATTATATAAGTGCAGACCATTTGCCATTTACCTTCAGGGGTATGCCGGATGCACATCCTGGTGAACCCCCACCCATTTTATCCGGGTTTGGGACCAGCACCAAGGTGGCCCTTCCACATAAAACAAATTCACAACTTGTGAAGAAAACAGATCACTGGAACTACAAAAAGTGAAACATGATAACATCCCTGCACCTTAGAGACTATAAGGGAGAGAAAAAAAGTGTAAATTATTTTTAAAAAAAACTTTGAAATTCTCACAGAACGAGGGCTGTGGAAACATTTACAGACATTGTGGAAACCAGAGCCACTTTAAGAGACCAAGAGTCTCTGATGCATGAATAGAACTGAAGTTTATTAAGACCAGCTTGAAAAATTCCACAATAGTCCACAATCACCATACAGTTTTACCTAAAAACACCAAGAAGAGCACTTTACCTGATGAGACATCTATGCACTCAAAGGTTAGTTATCTAGTTCCACAAGGCTCTGTGTTAGGACCAATACTTTTTACATTATATATGGAAACATTATTAGAAAACATTCAATACATTTCCATTGCTATGCTGATGACACCCAATTGTATCTATATGATAAACATCTGTTAAAGCTTCAAGCATGCCTACAAGACATAAACGCCTGGATGTCCAATAATTTCTTAGTTCTAAACTCAGACAAAACTGAAGTCATAGTATTTGGGCCTAAAAATCTCCCAGATATGATGTCCAACCATATTGTTACTCTAGATGGCATAAGTCTGGCCTCCAGTACTACTGCAAGGAACCTTGGAGTTATTTTTGATCAGGATTTGTCCTTTACCTCACATATAAAACAAATCTCTGGAACATCCTTCCACTTACGGAACATTGCCAAAATTAGGAGCATCCTGTCTCAAAGTCATGCTGAAAAACTAGTCTATGCAATTGTTACTTCTAAGTTGGACTACTGTAATTCCCTACTTTCAGGATGCCCCAGTAACTCCCTAAAGAGCCTGCAATTAATCCAAAATGCTGCAGCAAGAGTGCTGACTGGAACTAGCAAGAGAGATCATATTTCACCTTCACTAGCTTCTCTCCATTGGCTTCCCATTAAATCTAGAATAGAATTTAAAACCCTGCTTCTTACATATAAAGCTCTGAACAGTCAGGCTCCATCATATATAGAGACCTCATAGCACCATATCATCCCAGTAGACCACTTCGCTCTCAGAATGCAGGCCTACTTGTGGTTCCAGGAATTTCCAAAGGTAGAATGGGAGGCAGAGCCTTTAGCTATCAAGCTTCTCTCCTGTGGAACCAGCTCCCAGTTCAGATTTGGGAAGCAGACACCCTCTCTACTTTTAAGTCAAGGCTCAAAACCTTGTAGTTAGTTATAGTTATCCTGCTATAGGCTTAGACTGCTGGGGGAACCACCCCCCGATGCACTGAGCTCCTTTCCTCCTCTTGTCTCTCTCTTTCCTCCCCTCTCACCTCACATTTGTCACCACTGTATGCCATTACCTCTCTTTCTCCCCCTCTGTCCCTTTCTGCATGTGTCCCCGACTTTGAAACTGTGTGTTTCCCAGTGTGCAGCTACTGGTCCTACCAACCTGCCTGACATTGTGTTGTTTCTTTTTGTAGCTCTTTTCTTTTCTCTCTTCACTTTTCACTCACCCCAACAGGTCAAGGCAGATGGCTGCCCACCGAGCCTGGTTCTGCTGGAGTTTTCTTCTGTTACAGGGAGTTTTTCCTCCCCACTGTTGCCTAGAGCTTTCTCAAAGGGGATATGGTAGGTTCTCTCTATACATCTTTATAGTCTTGAAATTATTTGGTAAAGTGCCTTGAGATGACTTTGTTGTGAATTTGTGTGATATAAATAAAGTTGAATTGAATTGAATTGAATTGATGTTGCAATCACATTTTTTTCCTCTATCTCCATCTCAAATAAAGTCAAGGTGGCACTGTCTATCTGATGTAGATTGTTATGTACAGAGGGGAACTTAAAGTAGTTACATTAAACACATCAGAAGCAACAAGTAGAAATAACCTGAGTGTAAGTGTGTTAGATCAAGAGGATCCTCCACAGTGCTGAGTTAGTTTTTGATGACAGCTCAAGTGAGTGGACTGACTCACTAAAAGACAGCAGCATCAGCAGAAATGACAAGAATAGAATTGATCTTGGCTCCGCTGTTGGAGCAACCTTGTATAAGAAGTCTGACAAAGGGTCAACAGCTTCTTCCGGAAGCAGGCATTTTTGCTCTTGGCTGCAGAATGTAAAAATGGAAATGCAATGTTAGATTGGCATCGACACTGCTATCAACACTGGTGCTTCCTCAGTCCCAAATCCCAAATCAAATGTGCTCTCATTAAGCAATTAACACAGTTAGAACATATGGATGCTACAGAGGAATGTAATCACTTATGCAAATGTACAAAAAAAAATGTGCAGGATAATTACAGCCCAAACACGTGTTGAGAGGCATGTCACAGTTCATGTACAGATGAAAACAAGACAATGTTTTCATCAAGTTTGTTTGTCTCTGTATCCTTGGAAATTTTCTTTTTATATTTTTTTTATTGGATTGTATTTCTGTTGTATATGAAGAGAACTGTGATTAACCTAGTCATAACAATCATCATCATCATCATCATCAACATAAGTTTATGTCATTTTGGAAAAACTAAGAGCCCAAACTACAATTGCTGTGGTTACATGCAAAGTGCAGTTAATACAGTAAGTTGTTGTTAAACTGTATTAATGATGTTTATGCAAAGTGATTAGAATTTATAAAACAGAAACATGTTATTGGGATTCATACATTTGACAGAAGAATGTATATGCATTATATGCTTATGTAACTCAATTTTCTACAAATTACTATAAAACATCATTTCAACAGGATTTCATTTTCTAGTAACATAGTGAGAACATATTAATGATTAACTCAAACTGCTATCTCCAAATTCATTGATACTTAACACATCAGTTCCCAGACAACTTATTTTTCTTCCCATTAATATATACTATCTTGCACAACATTCAGTTTGTCAGTCTTTATGGTTGTGTTTTAGCCAATCACAGCATTTGGTTAAGGTTAGTGAAAGATCACAGTCTGGCTTAGAAGAGTTGCATAGATAAATGTTTCTGTTCACATGTGCATTAGGAACTGAGCCATTCAGAGAGTTTGGAGGCATCCATGTTCCCTACTGGCAGAAGCTTAAGAGCGACTTTTGTTGAATTAATGAGGTGCCATATTTTATAGTGATATCCTGTCCCCGGTGTGGTTTCTAGAGTGACAATGTTCATTGAGTGGAAGAAACCTCAGACAATCAATAGCAATAACAAATGAGCTCTGTATGTGTGTAACTACTCCACATCATTATTGTGAGAAACTCTGTTTTGGTGTCTTCTGTACTCTTTAAAAACAAATTTCACAGCGTATCCAGTATTAAGTCATAACATAATTCCATCTAGCACCCTTTCTACACAGCTAACAGCGAGAAGCTTAAGTAACTCAGCCAGTGTCAAACTAAATAAACAGAAAGATAAGTAACTCGTTGTTACTTGTTTGCTCTGGTGATGGACAGGCTGACAGATGAGGTTAGACAGGAATCTCCGTGGACTATGATGTTTGCAGATGACATTGTGATTTGTAGTGAGAGCAGGGAGCAGGTGGAGGTAAATCTAGAGAGATAGGAGGGGATGGAACCAGGTGGAATGGTGAGGTTACAGGGAGCAGAGGTGAAGAAGGTGCAGTACTTTAAGTACTTAGGGTCAATGGTTCAGAGTATTGGAGAGTGTGGAAAAGAGGTGAAGAGGCGAGTGCAAGCAGGTTGGAACGGGTGGAGAAAAGTGTCAGGTGTGTTGTGTGATAAAAGAGTATCAGCGAGAATGAAAGGAAAGGTGTTCAAGACGGTGGTGAAGAAGGTGCAGACCAAAGAGGACATTTATGGATATAGTGAGAGAGGACATGAAGGTAGTTGGTGTGAGAGAAGAGGATGCAGAGGACAGGGTTAGATGGAGGCACATGATTCGCTGTAGACGACCCCTAAAAGGGATCAGCCCAAAGGAAAAGAAGAAGTAACATTCTATAGAAGTCAGTACTCATGTTAAGTAACTAGGTTAACTACAGTAGTGTCCAATTTCTGAGCTGAACAAACTTCACAGCAGAAAGGAGATTAATCCTTAAAACATTACAGTACAGTCAGTTCATGATGTTACAGTCATGAACATCTGACTCATTACTGTCTAAATAAGATTTTGCTGTCAGCACACACAGTATAACCCTTTGATCAGTGCTTTAACAGCTTCCAGAGAACTGAAGTTGTTTGGATAATGTGAGTGTTCTTTGTTAATCTATGTTGTTGCTGCACAAAGACATCATTAGGCTAATTCATGAGTGTGAAGGTAAAGTGCTTTAGTTGTCATTATACATACAAGGTGTACAACAAAAGTCCATCAGTTGATCAAATGGAGGGTTAGTCCTGAGCCGTTGCGAAAGAGCGAACTGCCACTATGAGCCAATCTGACCTGGTCCCTAACACACATGTTTTTAGGGGTAGTGGAAACCCGAGCACCCGGAGGAAACCTATGCAACCATGGGGAGAACATGCCAACTCCACACAGAATGTTGTGGTTGGGATTGTTGTATTATTGTATTTGCTCCAGTAAATTGCACATGCCTGTTTATTTACATAAGTAATTTTGCATTCATGAGTGGAGAGCATTGTAGAGTATTTTACTTAAGTTCTAGTACTTGTTAAACATACGTGCAAGCTCGAGTTTGTATTCTTTGAGACTGATCACTGATAACTTAAGGGAAATGAGATGCTATGCTACTACCCTACTAAATGTTAGGGTTGGTCCTTTTCCAGCTGCTACATATTTCAAATAGCAATAGAAGTTTCAGGTGATGTTAGAAATCCACTGTTTGTCACTCGTCCACATTCTACTACACATTTACAGTTTTCCATGGACCACAGGGTCAGTGGTTCGATCCCCAGTCCCGTCGAAGTGTCTGGGCAAGAAACTGAACCCCCAACAGCCCCTTCCATCCCCAGCTGTGTAGTGCCGGTCCAAGCCCGTTAGAAATTGGGGAGGGTTGCGTCAGGAAGGGCATCCGGTGTAAAAACTGTGCCAAAATCAACATGCGGACAATGATCTGCTGTGGCGACACTGAACTCACGAAAAAAAAAAAAGCCATCAACTACACAGGTAAAAGAACTAATATTTGGAGGAGTGTTCGGTCAGATACCCCTTCTATCAATCATACAAATTACCCCTCACCTTGCAATATTTATGATAATGCAGCCAATGACATGGTGTTAATTGCATCCATTCTTCACCTCTTCTCATGGTCTGACGCACAGATCAGGAAGAAGCCAGTTTCCTCTCCCTGCTGCTCACACTCCAATCCATCATCTCCAGTTCTTTGTGTATGATGAATGCTACTTTTATAGGGGAATTATTTTAGTCGCTTCTGTCCTTAGACCCATTCAGTTCATCAATATAGCTGTTTTGGAATGCAGTTAAGTAAAAAAACGTACATAGTACAGTACACTGTAACTGTGAGTTGTTTTCATGTAATCCTGAAAATATATAGAAATCTCTCAAACCAAGAATTGATGACATGACATATTCTGCACTATTTTCACATCTCTAATCACATTTCAGGCCAGCTCTCCTTGAGTTGTATCTATACTGCTGAAGCATGTGTTCACGTATCATTCTAAGCAGCTATGCCCCATTCTTCAGGACAGTAGCCACTTGTTTGTATCTTTGTAGAGGATTCCCACTGCAACATAATGAACCCAAACACACCTTAAAGCTTTGCATGAGCTATGACCAAAGAAAACCACTTACACCTTCAGTATCTACATCATTTATACCACATGGTGATTTTATTAAATAATAAATATTTAAAAACATTTTAGCACATGAAGTGCTTAAATCAGCTCCACCTTTACCAAACAGTGATCTTTCACATATATTATTTTATTACTGTATATGTTTTGTTATAACTATCATAATCAATTTTTAAAAAATGTATTTGTCCTTTCGGCTTATCCTTTGAGTTCAGGGTCACCACAGCAGATCATTGTCTCCATGTTGATTTGGCACAGTTTTTTTTTATTTGTTTTTATGCCGGATGCCCTTCGTGACACAACCCTCCCCAATTTCTACCAGGCTTGGACCAGCACTGCACAGTGGGCTGTTCTATAACCACCTATCCCCTTCAGGTTCTCTGGGGGCTGGAGCCTATCACAGCTGTCATAGAGCAAGAGGCGGGGTCCACCCTGGACAGGTCTCCAGTCTATCTCAGGGCCAACATAGAGACATACACTGACAGACAACCATTAACCTAAAATGTCTTTGGACTGTGCTGAAACCAGAGTAGCCAGAGGAAATCTACGCAAGTAGCCTTCCACACAGGAAGGCTTTCAAAGCTCTACTACTATTACTACTACTAACTACTTTACCACTATGTTGCCCTTCCAGACCTGTCAACCATTGAAAGTCTTTGGAGTATGCATGAAAATTGTCACAAAGGAGCCCATGGAGTGTTGAGCAGCTGAAATGGAAAAAAAATGTGTTTTATAACTAAAGCAACTGATCTCGACACTTCCCAAACACTTACAGAGGGATGTAAACAGTAGCAACAGTGTTAGACCTTTTTGTAATATATTGCTCACAATAAATTAAATATGTATATATCTTTTCAAAAAAACAATCACATTTCTGGGTTCGAACATTTGATATGTTGTCTTTGTTGCTGTCTCTATTGCTGATCTTGGCATTCTGTATTTATATTTTATAAAACTTTTCTGAACCCCAATCTTCTCAACCCCATGTGTGGTATGTGTCTTCCCCAAACTTGGGCCTTTTACCAGTAGCCTGGGTGTCTGAACGTTCCGCGCAGCATATTAGCCTCCTGTTCCTGGTACTTCACCAGTTTCTTATAATCCTTCTGGATGTTTCCTTAGAATTGCTACCACTGCTGTCTTCTGTTCCTTGTCAACTTCTACAGTGTTCAGCTGGTTAGAGTGTGCCTTCCTGTCTGTTAGATCTAGAATTCCCACAGGACCTTTGCCCTGCTATTCTCCACGTCATTCTCCATGGTCTGCTACCTCAGCTGTCACTGTTTCAGACATTCTCTAAACAGCTCGTCTCTGGGTGCTACCCAATTGATGCTCTTTCATGACCATGGAACCAAACATCTCCAGGATTACAGTGGCTGTAGCATATTCATTGTGGCTCTTTTGGTATCTGCTAGAATACTATATGATGGTGATTTCACACTGAGGTCCAGCTGCATTTTAACTATGAGAATAAATTCCCTTTTCAAAGTTACAGCAGCCGAGAATTGAAATGTGTGAGATCATCAACTGCAAGTTTGCAGTAGTTTTCACAACAATCTCTTTGCATGTTTTGTGAGCGATAGCCAGTGGAAAGAAATCCCCTAATCCAGTTACTCCATAATTTAAAACCACTCCATATGGAAATAGTTGTACAACTGAGATGATGTATTGCCAGTCTGGCAGTAATGTTAACTTTATTGCTATCGCAAAAAGAGAGCGCACAACTATTTCTCTCCAAGTTGACTTACTAAACATCAACTGAACAGCACTTTAAACTTTAGGCAATCATTTCATCATGCATTTAGTTGCCCTTTCCCATAAATCACAGCTGAGTAATCTGATGGAACTCTGAAGGATGTGGAAAAGTTTGCAGTACACAGCACAGTATCTTCTTGTTGTGGAAAGCATATCTGTGCTGACTGTTACATGTTCTTTCTTTCACAGACTGACTTTTCCTGCAGATGTGTACTGCAGCTGACAGCTTCATCTGTTCCTTAAATAGAATGAGCAATTGCAGGAAAACATTCCTTGTTAACAATTCCAGTTGAATAGTGATCTGAGGTTAATTTGGTAATCAGTGAATCGGCAGTAATGATAGCTGCGATAAATGATGACAACGAGAGACATTTATCATCATATCATAAGTAAAGCATGTCTCGCAGCTGAAACTTGACTGGATATAAATGTGATTTTTATTTTCAAAGTGAATATAAACATGAGACAAGATCATTGGAATATATTATACAAAATATATTATTGATTTTTTTATCTAGTAATAATTGCGTATCTGTAATAAGAACACAATTACCATTGTTATGATCAATGAAAAATGGTAAAATACCACTTGCTCTGTCTCTTTCACCTAGAATAGAACCCAGGCTGCTTTGTTGGATAAAAAGTTAAATATCTATTGCACCATTTACTAACACATATATTACTCCATCTTCACCCTGTGTGAGGGCACATACATGTTTAGTGAATCTGAATGTTGGGGTTGCACAGCCTCTTCTGTGCTGGTTGTCATGGTATTTACACATAACAAACTCCCAGGAACGCAGAAAGACATATTAGCTAGAATGCAAGCTTTGATTTTTTCCATTTAAACTCTAGTATAATGGAAGGTCCATGTTTAGGGCAAAAAGACTCAAGTCTTGTACAAATCAGAGCAGACAAGTTCTGCCTTTTCTCTCTTTTCATCTGTTCTTTGCTGGATAAAATGTTACTGCCCTGCCTTCGGCTTTAAAATACTCCAAAGGCAAATGAATTCAAGTCAAGGGACAAACTTGACCAAGTCATAGTTTCCACTTTTTTCTTTAAAGATTTTTTGCAGTCTGTTTGGGATCATTGTCTTGTAGGAAAATTCCTCTCTTGCTGAGCTTTTACAGTCACTGGGCCAGGTGTACGTCAAACGTGCTGAACTCCATCTGATTCAGACTCATTTATTTTAGTTTCATCTGACCGAAGAATGTGCTGCCAATATTCATCAGGCTCCTTTTCATGTTTTCTGACTAAACTGAAACTGCAGTTTTGTGCCTTTTTTGGCAAAGATTTTCTTAATAAACCCTGTCTATAAAGGTTGTATTCATGCAGGGTTCTTTGCACTGTCTGACCAGTTACTTAAATCAGTTAGAAACATTCTCCTATTTGTTTGTCAAGACAAGGTTGTGTAAATGGGGAATTGTGGATCATATTATTTGATGAGGATGGACACTGCTCCTTTTGGTATTAGTAGCTGAGCTCTTCTTATTGTCTCATCCCATTGCTGCAACTGTGTTTTAGCTACAGTACAGTAGCCCACTGATTAACATTGACTCTTGGACCGTCCCACATCTTTAGCATAACTCACGATCTGTAACTAATTTGAAATTAAATTACCAAACAATGCAATTGTAATTAGTTACAGTTACTAAGAAACAAATGGGTTATACAGTTATAATTACAACTATAATAAAAAATGTTGATACCAACATTTAAAATTGGAAAACATTTTATTTTTGTTGAGGGAGTGAGGATGAGGAAAAGAGCTTGGACGGGCTCTAGCTCATTGGCAAAATCTAAAAGAGATTAAAGCACACAAGACAGACAGTAAAATATCAGTAATAACTTATATGATGGCTTGTTTTTGTATTGTTGTGTTTGCTTGATGTGTGATTGTATTAGTGAGGAAAACAGGATGTGCTTTAAATTGAAATCGTTAAAATAAACGATTTTATGATTTTTCAGCTTTATTACCCAACAACACTTGTTAGAGAAGTAATTCAAAAGTAACCCAATGTAACAGTTATATTACATTAATGATTACATTTTAAGAAGTTAAGAAGTTTAAGGACTTATGTAATCTGTACTTTGGTGCATTAATGCTCATAATTATTAATAAGGTTATATGAATTACACTTGCAAAATCAAAAACAAATTACTTATATTGTTTAAGATTATATGTGATATTTCTCAACTACAGATTTTTGTTATATACTGTAAAGAACACACTAACACTGAATGTTAGCACTGGATGTAAATTGTTCCCTTTGATAAATTATTTAATGTAAAGATAATCCGTGCAATACTCGGCTGATATGTGCTTACACACCAGCGTCTTTGCCACCCAAGTTTATACCAAATCAAAACTCCCTATTTATCTGGCCTGAAAACCGGCGATGACCCCGCAGCACTATGTACTACACTTTATGTGCAAACATACTCTAAAAGCTACTTTACATTCAATAAAGCACCTCACGGTTATTAGGGGACATGTAGGCTATACATCATAGCTGGTGGCTGTGAGCACTTATTTAAAGGGGAAGCTATAGGGATTCAAGGGCAGCCTGGTTTTCTAACATGAGCCTCCTCAGCTGTGCTTTTACTGTATTAGCTCACCTCTGAGCAGCTCAGCTTGCAGTTTCTCAAAAAACGAATTTACAGAGTTTTGTGTATCTGAAGGGCATGACAAAGTGAACACTCCTGCCTCAATGTATGATCTACAGTCTATCACTGAGATGTTTTTCCCCCTTTTTCCAGTGTTCTTTTCCATTAGACCCATGTGGCGAAAAACACACAAGGATCAATACAGGCCCCATTAAGGACCCCCATCTGGTCTGGCTTCTGAGCATCGACTCGCCCATCCTGGCCAGAGAAGAGACCTTCCAGGCCCTGTTGGATGCTGTGGCACTCACCCATCGCTCACTGAGCTCCTAAGGTGCATCACACACATTACTAAGCTCTCATGCGTTTTAGCTGAGGACTGTTATTATCACAGTGATTACTGAATACTGTGCGAGGCGTGTTTATCAGCTGTGTTTACGAAATCAAGCTTCCTGTGAGACGACAGCTGAGCAGCTGTTTGCCAGTAGGACCAGGCTATTATACATTCAGTGTAAGAGATGCAGTGACTAGTGGCTGATTTCAGAGGCGTCAGAATGTTATCTGCAAACGTGTTGGTTCAAAATAAAGCACGAAGGGGACAGATGTTAACAATTGCTGTTCATTTTATGAAAATCTGAAAATCTACACAGTGTAATCATTCCTAAAGGGATGGCATATCATGCACATTATTTATCAGTTTGTAAGTAATCTCCAGGCAGCACTTCCATTACAGCGACTGCATAAATACTCATATATTGTTTTGTTTGCCCTTCTCCACTCACCCAAGCCTTTGGGATTCTACATCTATTCATTCACCATGAATAATGTGGCACATCTCATGTTAGATGGAAAGATAATGGTGTCACAATGCTGGCTCCACATTTCGCACTCAGCACAATTTACAATAGGCCATTTTGTGATTTCCCTGCCACTTCATGCCTCACATTGTTGCTCAGTGAAAGGGTGATTTGGAAAGAAGCACATCCTGACCTCACACAGGCAAACATCCACACAAATTACTCTTGTTGACCTCTGACTGCTTGGATGCTACTGATCTCTCCTTATTGGACTGGTTTGTTCTTTTCCTGTGGTTCTGCTGACAAGATGCTGGATGCAGTGTAGCTTCAAAAGGTTCACAATTATTCCAATCAGTCTTAAGACAACAATCATTATAAATTTAGTGTAAACGCTGGAAAAACTGTAACAAGAAGAGGGGATTGTGTACAAAAATTGCAGCAACTTTTGAAGATTTCCACTTAAAGTGACTAATCTCAAAGGTTGAAGCCCTATAGTATCTTCAAAAAAATGTTTTATTATAAATTTGCAGAAATGGGGGACCGTGGGATTTGGCCCCCATCACTCACATTCTCTTAAAGGCCTGTATTGACAGGAGAGCTTATTTCAGCAAATAAAACCTGTATGTTCATATAGAAACCTGACTGTTGTTTGAAGACAGACTTAGGAAATGCTACGTTTTCATTTTTTTGAATATTATTACTTTATATATATATATAACCTATTCTCCTCTCCATTACTACAATGACTTGATCAAGGGCTATTCATTAAGCGTAGTGATGACACGCGAGCAGTAAGTGTCCTTCCTGACCTTCAAATCAGCATGTGCAGATGAATATCTCAACTTAACATCAGCGCACAGCATTTTACCATGTCTTAGTCTTCAGCAGTGTGATGAGAATTCCTGACTCCAAGTTGATCTGTTTTACTTGAAATTCTGATGTTTGATCATAAAAAACCAAGACATTTACAGTACAGTGGCCAAAGCTCTGAGTAATCAGTCCTCAGCCCTCGCAGCAGGCCTTCCACCCAAGCAACCCTGTCGCCTCAAAATTATGTTCCTATACAGTGCAACTGCATGTGTTTTTGTAGCAAACTTATATAAAAATAAAAATAAGTTATTTGTTATGTTCTGATGCAACATATTTTGTGGATGACATAAACAGGTAATTTTAATATGAAAAAGTGAGTTGCCAGTAGGTAATCTGGGAGGGTGGCAGCTGAATGAAGCACGGCACTGTCAAGCCAAAGACCAGGGTTCAGTCCCTGAGTCTTGTGTCTGGTTAGGTTAAGGCACAAAAAACACTTATGTTAGGGTTAGAGAAAGATCATTGATGTATATAAAATCATCTGGACTTTTCTAGTTCAGAAAACAAACATATTT
Source organism: Channa maculata (assembly GCA_020496755.1). Lineage (NCBI taxonomy): Eukaryota > Metazoa > Chordata > Actinopteri > Anabantiformes > Channidae > Channa > Channa maculata. The sequence continues at coordinate 21,002,856 of CM035616.1, read as the reverse complement.
ATGGAGCGAGTATGCAGTAGTCCAACCTTGCAGTAGTAGTGGAGGCCAGACTTATGCCATCTAGGGTAATGATATGGTTGGACATCATATCTCTGAGATTTTTGGGCCCAAATACTATGTCTTCAGTTTTGTCTGAGTTTAGAAGTAAAAAATTGTGGGACATCCAGGCCTTTATGTCTTGTAGGCTTGAAGCTTTATTAACTGATTATTTCCATCTGGTTCCATAGATAAATATAGCTGGGTATCATCAGCATAGCAGTGCAAATGTATGAAGTGTTTTCTAATAATGTTGCCTAAAGGAGACATATATAAAGTAAAAAGTATTGGTCCTAACACAGAGTCTTGTGGAACTCCATAGCTAACCTTTGTGTGCATGGAGGATTCATCATTAACATGAACAAATTGAAGTCTATCAGATAGATAAGATTTAAACCAACCTACTGCAGTTCCTTTAATCCCAATTTCATGTTCCAGTCCATTATCATGTTCAATTTCATGTTCCATTAATAAAATGTTGTGATCAATGGTATCAAATGCAGCACTAAGATCTAACAGAACAAGTATAGAGATGAGTCCATTATCTGAGGCCATGAGAAGATCGTTGGTGACTTTTACCAGTGCTGTTTCTGTACTATGATGAACTCTAAATCCTGACTGAAAGTCTTCATACAAATTATTCCTGTAAAGGTGATCACATACTTGTTTTGCAACTACTTTTTCAATTATTTTAGAAATAAAGGGGAGATTGGATTTTGGTCTGTAACTGGCTAAAACACAGACAAGACAGGATTTTTTAAGTAGTGGTTTAATGTGTATTATCCAGTATAGCTTTCCAAGATGAAAACAAAATAATAATGATGAAAACCTTTGATATGATAATTTCTTCGAACTAATTATGCTTTTTTGAAAAAGTCACCTTTTCCAATAAATTATGCAACTTTTTTGATATATCTAGGATATGTATTTATATTATTTTTTGTAGCTCAGTTGTCTCAAAAAGTACTCATATAACAAAGGTTAAGAGAAAATTTGGTCTAATGTATTTCGCAAACTTTAGTTTCTTCCCTAAAAGGTAATTTACAGATAAACAGATGACAGAATGACTGTGCATGTGCATGTTGGCATTCATTATTACCTCTGAACTACACCTGGGTGGCTTCAGTGACTTGTTCTCCTGTTTCTGTCTGAACCAAGACGTACCGCAGAGAGGGTTTTTCCAAAGTTCATTCAGTCCACTTTAAGTTTAATTACAACCAGGCACACAGCAGTTTTAATTAGAGTGAATATCAACACATTAACTATTCATTTTTTTTCAAATGTCAGTGCATCCACTCAAGTGAATCTGCTGAACTTTCCTAAAACTCACTTGGTGGTTTTACAAAGCTCAATCAGTCAGATCGTCAAGAGATCTCTAAGATCCTTGAAATGAGTAGAAGAAGAAGGCAAACATAAAATATCAGAGGTTAGTGCAACACATTAGATAAGATTAGGTCAAGTGGATTACCCTGCTAAAGGGGTAATCTACTCAGTTCTTTGTTGCAGAAATCCAGTTCAAAGGGGAATATGATAAACTCCGGTTCAAAAATGTGACATTGAGTAGACATGATTCATTGGTGAAAATAACCAATTATTGAAACTTACCAGGCTTATACTTTCTCTTTGCTTTATGTCTGCAGTTTTTGTGATGTACACTGTATTGGCATTTTTAGTCAATGTAAAAGTACATTTTGAATCAGGGGGACCAGCTTGAGATCAAGGCTTCAAGATAATGAAGTAATGACATGGGACCAGATTTAAGAGGAATATTCCCTTAAAAAGTAATCCAAAGTAATTTAAAATATAAAACACGCAAGTGTAGATGCACCTTTGGCAGCAGTTATAGCAGTGAGTTATCTTCACAAGTCTTACAGGACCTGCTACAGAGAAGCATCCTTCCAGCATGATACTGCCACCAACATGCTTCACAGTGGAGAGGGTTTTGGGTAGCTGCCAATCATAGTGTCTCATCTGATGGTCTCATTAGAACAGATTCAAAGTCTGCCATATGTTTTATAGTAAACTAGCATGGATTAACACCTTGCCACTCTCCCAAAAAGCTTCAAGTGATGAAGTACTCAGGCAACACATGTATGTAGTCATTCCCATTTCAGGGACTGAAGCTTGTAACTTCCTTCAGAGAAGGAATCCTGGCACAGTCACTTAAATATGAGGAAATCTGCCTGCTGTATGCAAAAATATTCCTCTGTCACATTTCGACTTATGCTTTTCAATAATCTCATCACTAAATTGCAGTTTTTGTCTGAACTCTCCAGATACAGGTGTATTTAAGTTCTTTAAACGCACTCCCTGCACTGAGATGATCTTTACTTAAGTAACTGTGTTACTTTTAGGGTGATGGACATTCACACTGCTATGTGTGCATGTCCCTTCTAGCTGAGCAGGCCAAGAGATATTTGTTCGAACTGACCTCAAAGACACAAATAAACCACAAACTACTCTGCACACCACTAGCTTTACAGACATTAGGCCAATTTAATCTGAGAGACAGTTTAACAGCCCCCTTTCCTCCCATCAAGTGCTCAAGCAATTTAATCCATGTTTTGCAGCTTTTGTAATTCAGCTTCCACTCAAACACCCCAAGATACTTGTAATTACTGACAATAATTGAGTTTGTGTCGATGTGAAACACAGCTTAGGACAGGACTGAGAAGAGAGTGCATTTGTTGTTCTGGTTTGGCAGAAAGACAGTGATCTAAAGCTGCAAAGACAACAGGCGCGGCACCTATTTAAATGTTTGGTGAAAGAAAATTAAATGTGACACAATGAGAGGAAACGGGAGTGAACCCCTCAGCTTCATCTGAAGAGGTTTTAATTAATTTGTGTGTTACAGCAACACAATTAATACACAACAATGTTTATGACAGTACCTTAAAAATTGCAGTAGCTAATATCTTTCCATAATTCAGGAGGGTTCATTGTTTCACATGTCTCTAACTAAAAGTGTTAGCCATAGAATGCTCTCTGATGGCAGACTGTGTACCCTAGCTGTCTTTTGCATGCACTGGAATAATATTTGTCAGTGTGAAATAGCTTATAGGAGAATTAATGTATAATGCATCAATTTTAATTTCCTAAAGCAACAGAAGCTTAGAGATTAGGTTGTATCTAATCAAACTATTGTTGGTCTGACTCTTCGGGATCCCAATTTGGGAAGTGAAAAAGTTCTTCTTCATAACAAGACAATAAGCCTCCAACTGTCTGGGCAAGAACTGCAAAACTGAGAAACTGCACAACAGTGACTAAAGGCGGCAGCTCTCCCAGGTGTAATTGTGTTCTACAGAGTGAGTACGAGAGAAAGGGGAGTAGAACTTTGTGCTCAGCAGAACTAGCTCATATAAATACAGGTTAAAAAAAAAAAAATCAAAGCCAGTGTTGAGCCACTGTTTCTGGCCTTGTCATTGTTTACACCTGCAGTTACAGTAGGTTTGAGAGGCTCCGCTCTGCTGCAACACCATCTTTTGGACTGCTGCCTAGAGTGCATGTACAGAGAGTGGGAACGGGTGGGGAGGGCAGTCTGAGAGGAGCACAGGCAGGGCCAGTGGTCAAAGCTTTGGCTGCCCACCACTCTGGTCCTAGTGTCCTCTACAGTTGTCCAGCTGTGCAAATGAGTGCCAGAGAGAGACTGCCAATGGCCAGGCCAAATCACACACATGCAAACAAGGCAATGTAATGGCACTGATTGTTGTCAGTGTATATATTTTTCGGTTTCTTTTGCCATGTGAGTGTGTTGCAACCAGCATCCTCTAGAGCCATCTGTTTGGCCTTGGCAAGCTGTAGAATTGAGTTAAAAAAGTGAACAGGCACTAGAGAGACAATGAGCAAAATAATCAGAGACATGGAAGTTTGGGGCACCTGTGGCACATGAGGCAGAGCTTTCGATCCTCAGCTCCTTGTGTCCATGTGTTGACATGTCACTGGTCAAGACACTGAACCCCAAGTTGCTCCCAGTGGTCAGGCCAGCACTTCCATGGAAGCTGCTTTCATCCGTTTGTGTTTTTGTGTGTGTGTGTGTTTGTGTTTGTATAGCATTGGGTAAATGTGGAGTATCTAAAGCACTATGTTATCAAACATACAACTAAGAAATTACAAATACAAAGTACAAATACCAAAATAATAATCTAAAACAGTGCTTTTGTTGTGAGGCATCTCACAGCCAAACACTAGTTTTAAACTACGTTTACTACAGTACAGTACTGCACAGTAAGTGATATTGACTAATATGCTGTAATTTAACCTTCTTGTCATGTACATAAAATCCCCTTTTCCCTGGGAGAAATTGACTTATTTCATCCCTTTCACCCCCAGCACACTTGTCCTCCTGTAATGATTTTGTCATATGAACTCAGACACTGTCTGGAGAATCGTGTCTGCAAATAGCCTAGGGTTGCTCTTTCACTTGTAGCACATAACAGGGGATTGTACATGTCATTCTCACCTGAAGTGTGTTAGGTCCGTTTTGCACCAGTCACATGGTGGAAACTTTCTCAACTAACTTACTCGCTGTGAATTCTCCTAAAAATGACCTGCTCTTTTCGCACATGGTCTCATTCAAACAGTACACAGAATTTGTACTAGGGAGCTGGCAGGACTATAGTCCATTTAATGTCCTGTCCAATTGCTGCGGATATTTGTGTTCTCACAAACAGCTCCTCTGGGTAATGTCTAGAGAAGTTCAGGGCTGCAGTGCATTTCAGAAAACAGCTTACAGCATGTGATCCTTGAGGCACAAGAAGTCTTTGGGCCTGTCATATTTAGTTCATATCCCACAGGGCCTGATATTTTTGCCATGTGCCTTCTCAGTGTAAGGTATTAATCCTCATTAGGCTGTTGTAAGACTCTCATTGACTGCTCCAAGGTCTTTGAACCTAGGAGATGCCTTCTGTTTTCACAGTTATATGAAAAGCGGCCCAGTTCTGTCCAGGGAGAGCCGCCCTAAGGACACAAGACGAGGAGCTGAGGAGATTGGAAATGTGGTTTCCACTGAGGGGGCCTGGTGTATGCTACTTTGCTCCTTTTTTTACAGTCTGCCCAAATTGCGATTGTGTATGTGTATTCCATTATCAACATCATGGTGTTTAATGTGTGTAGAATTGAAAAATCGTATCCACGCATCCTGATGCCATGCCAGGTCTTTCCATTTACTGTAAGTTCTGGGTTTAACTATCCTTCACTTAACTGCTGTCAACCTGGTGGCACTGGGAGATCATAGATAACATCTCATCACAAAAATGAAAGTGTCATTCACTTTTGACACACATAAATATGCTTTTCTGACAAATTTGATAATATGGTCTTGAAAAGTAGAGAAAAGAACATGAGATTGTTATATATATATATATATATATATATATATATATATATATATATATATATATATATATATATATATATATATCTCCCTTTAGCCACTTTGGCCAATAGTCATGTTGGTTGAACTATGAGAAGGATCTGTGTCTCTCCTTAACCTAAGTAGATTTTGAAAGTTAATTCAAATAACTCTATTAGAAACCTCTACTGCCAACCTCTGTCAGCGGGACAGTGGGTAAGCGCAGCTATGTACTGTATGTTGGACTATGTTGCGAGCATGTGGAACCAAATCTGAGGTTTGTTTAAAAATTGGCGATGTTTGAACTGTTCAAAATGTTTTGCATTGATCAAACTAAGCAAGTTCAACAGCGATGACAGAGACATAAGATAAGATTTAGTTTTTGTGTGATTTCTTTCTGCATCCAGCTCACATTTTTTGGACTTTGGCATTGTTTGATATGGGCACCCATCACAATTGTTACATTACAACTAAAATACCAAAAACTAATAAACAGCTATGGAGAGTGACAAAGATAATAACCCCCATTACCGCAATGGACCATAAACCAAAGCAAGCATACTAACTACTACAGTGTACATAGTGAGATCAAGGTCACTCACTCAGATGCAGAGTTAGCTAGATTCCTTTTATCAAACCAGGAGAGAGGACGTGAAGAAGAAAAATATATAATTGGATTTAACTGAATTTAGAAGATCAAGATCAAACAGGCCTTAAAAGAAATTAGTAAGAAATGAATTGAATATTAATTATACAGACACTATGAAGTATTTGCATTAGTAATTACAGACAAAAGCACTCAGAAAATATTTTTGGAACTTGTCGACCCAGTTTGAACAGTTTAGGCAAACACAGGATTATAATAACTAAATTTGCAGATTGCTGATCATGTGACTATTAGCACCACACTCATCGTCCTTGATGTAGAGAAATAATTTGATTTGGTTGGCTAGGGCTCTCGCTACTAATTATTATAAGGATCTGACTTCAACGAGCTGTCAGTAAACTCTATTAAATCTTAAGCAACCCACTAAGTTACAGAAACTATACTTAGCATCGCCTACAGCTTTACAATCACATTTCACATCCCTGGATCCTGTTTTGTGCCCCCAGTTTTAAAAACTGGATTGATATTCTTGCCTAATCACTAAAATATATACAAAAGGGTGGGTGAAGTGGACAAATTTGTCCACAGTTTCTTTTTGTATAAGATATTCCTAAGTGCAAAAGATATTCTGGTTAATCCAGAGAAAAGTATACCCAAAGCAATATTCCTCCCAAAAACATTTGGTACACACATTTGGTCCTTTGTGTGTATACTAACTTACCACATTTCCTACACCACAATTCCTACCATGATATACCAGATCAGTGGATTAAGTTAACTGCTAAGAATGCTGCAAAAGATTGGAATCATATGTGGGAAGGCCAGATTAAGACTACCTCATAAACAAGCAGAACATTAGAAAGGAACAGGGTTTTTTAAGTTATAAACATGATAGACCACCCTGCCCGTACCCATTATTGTGTCATGAAATGAAACAGAAAATGGAGATTTTTAAAAATGAAAGGTGACACCAGTCTATAATGAGCTAGAGGTGATGAGTAATAAATAACTGCCGCAGTGCCCAATTTCCCAAACAAGGTTATGTGGGTGCATTATGTGAAAAGTGAGGGCTGGGCTTTATTTCAAGCCAGCACATGACTGATATGCATGGCTTACTTCTGTAATTGTCTAGGTGCATTGGACCCAAAGACGGACATAGCAATCTTTTCAGCCTAGTAATGTAGTATGTACTAAAATGGCTTCAGATTTGAATTATCACTTTGCTCTTTGGTACAGGGATTCAGCCACCTATGGAGATGAACATCACGAAGACTTTACCTCTGATGCATCACAAAAGATGCTAAATAGTTCAGGTTTTATATTTGCAGTATGTAGGGTAGCAAGGAGGCGTGTGCCCTGTTGGGTGGACCGATTGTCCTGTAAGTAGAAAGTCACTCTGACCCCTCTGGGGAAATGAGCAGAGGTACATGTCGCAGAGGGACCTGTGAACAAACACACTCCTAATTATATATGGTGCAGTAATGGCATTGAAAGCCCTCTAAAGTTAGTATCATCAATAATACAGTGCTTCTTTTAGAGATAAACAGTAACTTTGTAGGTGTCAGTGTGCTTAGCATGAACTAGACTGGACGTATGATGTGTCATTGAACTGTAGCACTATAGCCTTTTTCTGACTTTGTCAAGTCTCTCCTTTACGTAAATGCTCTTGCACTTGGTTTTACTTGGCTAGAGTAGTTAAGTGAAAAGTGAAAATAGTGATCTTGAGAGAAAAGGTAAAACCCTGGCAACCTTCAATTGTTTACACATTTTAAAAAAATGATATAAAAAATTGGATAATTCAGTTTAAAAATAAATAAATAAATAAAATAGCTGGCCATCAGCACGAAATTAAATGTAATTGCATGCAAATGAATGCACCATTTCATGTTGCGTTCTGATTGGCTGACCAGGGCAAACCTTGATATATGATATCATGATATCAATATGACATCATGCACAGTATCAAAAAAAGGAAAGAAGAAACATTTACGTAGGCTGAACCAAATTAGACATAAGGTTATAAACCGCTTTCATAATCTTGCCATGGCTTGATCAAGGTAATAATACGCATATGCAACAAGGAATCATAATATTAACCAGGAGGGATATGTCTGCCCTCCCTTATAACGTAGAACATAACACATTTTCCGATGTCTGCTTTGGCAGTGGATATTCTGACTATATGCTTCACACTGTCTGTGAACATGTCAGGCAGGAAATGTTTTATAATCACTAATCCTGTTATTGGTGCATCTTTTTCAGGCCAATGAATTTTTGAACTTTTAATAGCTGCTTATTGGTTTCATGGATTAGCATTGAACAGAAGCTAATAGGATTTCGCACAATGCTTCCAGTTATAGCTCAGTTGAAAGTCAGGGATGGTTTGCAGGATGTGACCATTATGCCTTAATTGAGTAATAATACTTTTATTCAAGTTAATTTTCTATGGGTCACCCTGGTGTGCTGAAATTGTTTGTCTATTCGCAATTGGGAGTCAGTCTCAATCTTAATACTGTGTAATAATACTGTGCGGTCATTTCACTGATTTGATGAGCTTCCTTTTTAGTTTCCCTCTCTTATAGTAAGAGGTTAGGAGTATACAACCCAATTTCCCAAAAGGTTAGGACACTGTGTAAAATGTGAATAAAAGGAGAATGTAATGAAAACAGTTAATTACAAATGACATTCAATTTGAATTTCATGCCAGCAACATATTTTAAAGAAATTTGGAAAGAAGGAAAAGTTGTGTAATATAAATATACCACTAATAACATTAATTGGCATTAGTTTAGTATCACTATCATATAAAGAGCATCCAAGTCTTTGTGAAGTAAGGAGGGGCTGAGGTTCATCACTCTGTGACTAGTCCTAATGTAAAACTACAAACAACATGGGGATATCACCATCCACAAATATTTTTGTACATAGAAATCTCTGTGCACAATGGACAAGGCAAAGAACTATGATGGCTGTGATCTTCTGGCCTTTAGTCAGCACTGCATTAAAATTCTTTTTGATAATCATGGATGGATCCATACCTCCAGAGGACACAAGGCAATGATATAATGTCTTTTTGAAATAAACATTTTAAAATAATAACACTCATGAAGTTACTATAAGGGTTTGGATGTATTGACTTTTACTTTTACCAAGAATTTCCAGACTGCTGTACAAGTGTGCAACCTCAGCTGGCATAAGACTCAGAATCTATCTTCTCTGCTCAGCCCAGCCATCTCTGTACCCCTGCTCTGATACAGCTTTGCTTCCCTCTTTACATTCCACACACACACACACAACACAATTCAGGACGTCATTCTTCGGAAATGACAATAAATAAGATTGCTTAAAAAATGTATTTATAAGAAGAAATCATTGCTCTTTACTAGTTAGTGAGATGAGTGAGCTGTGCTCCAAAATGCTAGAAGCAAATAGTGCTGTTCAGCGAGCCTGATTCCTCTCTACAGTAGGATAAATTATATTTCTATTAAGAAGTAATTGAATGTTGTTGTAGGTTAAAATAAAACATCTAAGTGTGTGGTTCCTCTTACTGTGAAGTGAAAGCAGTGAAAGCAAAAAACATTCTGTGAGATAAATGTTTCTCTTCAATGTAAGACCATATATTTCTGCATTTGTAACTGAATTACTGTAATGGTTTTTGTGATTATTTCAGTGACAAGATAAAGCTTCTGTTTGATGAGGTGTTTTTGGACCCAGCAGATTAGAACAGTGGTGGAAGGGAACTCATTACATTTCATAAAAAGTACAGCTTTTAGGTGTTTCTACTTCATGTTAGTATTCCCATTTTCTGCTATTTCATACTTCAGCTTCGGTACATTTCAGACATAAACATTGTACTTTTACTCGACAACATTTATTTGATAAATATAGTTACTAGTTACTTTTTGGAATCAGATTAATAATACAAATTCCAGTATAGTCATGTGTTAATCAGTACAATGTAAAAGGTTGGTAAAATAAGCTCCATCATTACCCGTTTCAACAATAATGCAACAGATACTCTCCAATAATATATTTACTGATTCACTGAAATTAACCATTTTACTTTTATAACCTTCACAGCTCAGAAGTATTTTCTGAGCTGTGAAACCTTTTTATAGGAAACACTATGAATATATGATTGTACCTGTAGCAGACTATTTCTACATTGTGGCTTTGCTAATTTTACCTAAGTGAATGATCTGCCAATGAGACTGTATAAGATAAATGTGCTTTATAAATTTTAAAGACCCCTGAAGGTACAAATGTTAACATAAATGATAAATGCTGACATTTTCACTGATAAAAGACAGATACTAGTTAGAATTATCATTCAGGTATTCACAGATCGTAGGCCATCTTTGATCAGTGGTATCATTCCAGATCCTTGAGAGCCACTGTCCTGCTTTTTTTCCAACTATTCCTGCACTACCTACTGTTGATATATTGAACACTCTTGATCCAGGTAATCAACAGTGGGTATAGCAGGGATGGTTGAAAGAAAAGCAGGGCTGTGGCTCTGAAGGACCTACAATGAGTATTACTGTCTAATTGTGCTAATTGTCAGGCTCACAATGACAATTTTTACATGCATTCTTCTTCTTTGTCAAAACCTTTTGCCATTATTGCAAACACTGTGGGTTAACAACTAAATGCCTCATCAGAGATTTAGGTGTGCTATCCTGGCAGTGGCTAACACAGCCTCAAGCCCATGCTGTAGTCTCAAGCAGAGATGAGGAACAGCTACAGAGGTCTGGTAAAGTCGTTTATTTATAACTCCACATGCCCCGAAATGTTTTCATTTTCATACTTGTAGACTTCAGACCCAACTGATGCTGACTCAAGTGAAATCACTTGAGGACATCCATCAGATTCTGCACTGCTCACTGATTATGGATTGCGTGGGAGTTATTGGCAGAAATGTAGGAATGTGTAGGGGGGAATGTGGCTGGGCTTGTACATATCCAAAAATGGATTGGTGCTGAAAATTCTAATTCTGATTTAAATTTGGTTAATGAAATCCAATAACTAAATTCATCTGTGCCTACAGCAGCTTTTGAGTAATTATGAACATTTTTACATATTTATTGTATCATCTATAGGTCCAATTTGTTTTGTAAAAATGAGGAGATTGTGCATATGCATTGAAATAAAAACAACAAAATAAAGAAATAAAATTAATTATTAATGTCAAAGACTGTGAGGCTTTGAAGAGCCCATTTTTCGGCACTAATAATTTTGTATGATTTCATTGTGCTCACTGTGCTCAAGTTCCAGCCTGATCTGTCACACACTGACAATTAGTGCCATAGCCTCACTCTAATTAGGCTGTCAGACGGCATGCGTTCAAATGGAACAGCATCCGTCATTTGCCAAATGATGAGCAGCAGTGTGATTTTCCAGTGGTTTGACAAGGTGTGTGCAGCACAGGCCACCTGGGAGACTGGGGGACTGGACGCTGACTGGGCCTGTTCCTTTTGTGTGAATATAGCAGAAGCTGACGACTTGAAAGCTCAGCTGCGGGACTGCTAAAATTATATGTTCAGAGATTTGCTTCAGTCATTGTCACAGAGCCATTATTTGCATACTGTGTCCCTCTGCCTCCATCCAACGCCCAGAATGCTGACTCATTTTTCTAGCGAACTAAAATTGCCTAGTTGCCTACGTTATTGGTGTCGAGATGCATCAAAGTCGTGCTGAAAGGAGTGATGGTGTTTACCTGGATTCCTTCTTCCCCCCTTTAACTTCTACATAAGAGGCTCAGGCTCAGTAAAACCACTGGGCATGGCAACGGTCAAACATCATTTTGCATTTGGAGGAGTGACCTAAAACTAGACCACCCATCAAACTCAATGCTTTTGCAACACCTTTACAATTTTTAAAAATGCCTTTGGTTCTCTGAACTGAGATCTAACAATGAATGATTAGGATTAGAATTTAGTTGGTGACAACCAGTGAAAAAGTAAGGTCCAGATAGAAAAACAGCTATGGAGTGAGAAACAGTGACAGAATGTGGTCCAGATGGCGTAAAGTTATAGGCAACACGGCACCATCTTGAACTCATTCTTTTCCGTGGTTTCCGCCCACTTAAATAGAGGTTTTTCAAACTTACTTTTGGAGTGCGTAAATGTGAAACAGCCTGTTAAGTTAAATGGGGTTAAATAGGGATTCTTAAGGACTTTGACACATCAAGACAACCAATGGCCACTGGCCAGCATCTGACTGTCAGGGAGTGTCCGTCCTCACTAGTCACAGCGTTTTTTTAGCCTATTGGACATGTTGAATCAGTGGTATGTGAAATACTCTGTATATACTGGACCATAAAGCATTACATTTGTGTTTGTTCATGGTACTACATTATGTGTCAGGTTATCACAAACAAAATGTTGCCAATAAACTCATAATGTAATAACGTATGCATAAGTCCATCAATTCCATCCCATTGATTAAGACACTTCTTTTACACTTTTTTGATTTCAGTTGGAAATCCAAATATGTCAGATTGGATAATTTTCCACAGTAAATAAATTGATACATATGCTTGGATTTGCTTGTAATCTGCCTGTAATTGCTTTACCTTTATCAAGTAAACATTTGGAGGACATTCAGATGGACAAATCATTTACTGTATCGCTACATGCAGATGCAAAAGTGGTTCTTTAAATCGCTCATCCAACAAGGATAAATGCACAATGCTAATGTCGGCTTTGCCAGTGGTGATTGGGCGTATGTGTTAACCATTTGTGTACTTGCTTGTTGCTATGAGTATAAAATAATAGCTATCTGTGTGCTGAGCTTAACAGTTTAGACTGACTTTTAGCTTAATAACATAATAACATAATAACATAGCTTAATAACTGAGCCAATTCTGATTGAGTCCTTTAGCAACCTCGTTGCTAAACCAGCCTTCGTCCCTTTGCCAGCTGTACCAGTGGAGTACATCAGATGGAGAAGAAAAAAGGATAACTCACTAAATACTACTGTATAATTTTTGTAAACTTTGGCCTAGTGATTTATTTTATGTATATTTAAGAAAAAGTGAATATTATGAGTGTGTTAACTGTTATATAAATTTCTACTAAGTTGACAGTTCAATAGCTTCATCAGTCAGAGCCATGTGTACACTCCTACGCCAATAATAGTATTAAAAGCTGAAAAATGTCCCTTTACAGGAAATTCTGTCTAGATGTGTGAATAAATTGCTAACTGCCTGGAGATGCCCAATAAATTTACAATAAATAATGATTAACAACATACAGTCTGCAATATATTATATACATATATGGTAACAATATAGTACACAAAAATATTAGTAGCTGCAGAGGAAAGATCAACCATTTCTGGAGTTTTATCAGTAATTGTGGCCTGATGACTGTACCACAATGATTGCTTACCAGAGAAGACTGGGGGAATTAATAAATCAGTAAGCAATGATGAGTTCATGAGTATCTGTAAAATGGAATAACTTCTGATTATCATTATCAGCATTACTTTGACCACTACTCATTTATTAATTTAGTTTCTCACAGTCTGTTCTTAGTGCCAAAGTGTTGCTGTTTCTTTGCCTGTGTAATTATTGTTTAGCAATGTTACTATGTCTCCTGCTTTTAGCAATTACCTTGATAAGTGCAATGTTGTTATTACTTACAGGATTAATCATGAAACAAGATCTAAATGATAAAACACTAAATTATTCTTTATGTGTCTCTAGGCACATTAAGGTTTTTTTTTGTTTGTTTTTAATCCCTTGCACCTATAGTAATTACCGTGACAACAAAGTATTTGAGTAAGCAAATAATGGCATCATCATCATCATCATATTAGTTTATTCGTCATTCCCCCTGGCCTACAGACCTGAGTGGAATCCATTTTTCCTTGAACTATGCAGCCATTAAATGTCCATTTGTTTGGAAATAATTAACAGACCATCCTTCTTTTGGAGTCTTTGGAAAGGTGTGCTCTGTTTGGCTCTGAACATGACAGAGTCATTTCTACAGTGTTTTATGAAATTCTTTCAGGGACACTGCAGTAATGTATTTTCTATTACTTTCCACTAGTCTCACTGTGTTCTCAGGGGTAAAAGCTGGCAGCAAGAGGCAATTCTAGATTCTGTTTGTGCTTTAAAATTGATAAGTGAATCAAAAGGGCATTACATATTTATTATTAATTTCACAATGTGAGGCTGAAAAAATAATCACTGGATCAAACTTGCTTAAATGAAGCAGAATGACTCTGTGTTCAGTGCACCTCCTGCATGCCAAAAGCCTGTTTTCAGACCTCAGGAACATCTAATGGAATGACGCTCCCGCACTACACGCTTGTTTTTTAATAGCCCACAAGATCAATCAGAGATGACGATCAGGATTGCTGTGGGATCGGTTATACTTCTACTAGGCCCACACTGTTAGATGAAAACTATGTTTTTTTACAACTTGGTTTAATCGGTTGTAACAGTTTGGATAACACAGTAAGATCAGAATCATACAGAAGTGATTATTCAAACTGCTTTTCATGTAACCATGCTTAGTAAGCCAGTGGCTCATATATTGTCTTTTATGGGAGAAACACAAAAAGGAATAGTGAGACACATGCATGCAATTTTAATTTGTTCCTTTTTTTGAATAAATATTATTATCCCAATATTGGTAACAACTGTAATATAAATCCCTCTTTCAAGCACGATTTAATTAAAGACATTGCCAGGGTTTCTATTTCTCCCTCTGCCTCCCTGCCCACATAAGTAAAGGTGGATCTCCTTCTGCTTGTGTGGAGGCTTAACAGTTTTTGGCAGGAAAATGATCCATCACCCTTGAATCATTCTGAGAAGATGGGGCGCAATCAGTCAGAGAATATAGTGTGATCGGAGAGAAGGTGGTGGGAGAAACAGAGGGGTCGACAGGAGTTTAGGGCTGCAGCTGAATAGCACTCCCAGCATGGTGGGTAAGACTGTAATGCAGAGCAGTGTGGGGTACCAGTGGTTATTTAGGTTCCTTAACTATTCCTTCAGGGCTATTGATGCTTCATGCAGCACCAGCTGGGACAGTGAGATAGTGGTGGTTACACACTGTAACTGTGGTTTACTGATCCTACGCTTCACATTCTTCTTCTTCTTTTCCTTTGGGCTGTTCCCTTTCAGGAGTCACCACAGTGAATCATGTGCCTCCATCTAACGCTATGCTCTGCATCCTCTTCTCTCACAACAACTAACTTCATGTCATCGCTCCATAAATCCATAAATCTCCTGTATGGAAGTCATGATTTGCATGTTTAATTTGACATGTGTTTTATGCCGGATGCCCTTCCTGACACAACCCTCTGCATTTATCCAGACTTAGGACTGGCACAAGAAGACACTGGCTTGTGTCCCCTTGTGGTTGCATTATCCTATGCTTCACATTCTAATGTTTCAAATCCAAACTTGCGCACTCTGGACAGACTGAGCCCTTACAGACTTTAGTCATGCACACTCAGGGTTGTGTTATAACAAATATACAGAAGTAGCATCTCCAGGCCAGTGTTATGTTGAGGGTATCTCCAGTTCTTTGCTGACAGCAAACAGAACTCTTTGCTGCTCAACTACAGTTGAAGATTGCTATGATGACAAGAGCATGATTGCTGCTCCCCAAACCTAACTGCATTTTGGCGTATTTTAGTTGGATATGAAATTAGTAGAAAATATTCGAGAGACAGGGAAAAAAACATGTCCAAAGGGAGACAAAAGAAATCATAATTTGTTAAAGAACTGAGTTTAACATTTGGTTGTCTGACATTAAGGAAGAAAAGATCAGCAGTTTCAACAGCCAGTTTCTTATTTTTACTTCATTTTGCCCACATTCATTTACTCACTACACCACTTACAAAGTGTCTGTATTTAATTTGTGTTAAGTTTAATAAAAATTTTAGTTCAAATATTGTGTGGTCCTCTTTGTCCTTCCTCTGAACTAGGTTCTGACAAGAGTAAGGCATTGCTAACATGACTAACATTAGTATGCAGACAATCCTGCAGAAAATAACAGAGGTTTGCCTTGTAAACTGAGACACTCTCCAAGAAATTAAATAGGACATAAGGAAACCCAACAGGGGAGTGTACAAGACCTAAATTCGCATTAAGGAAATAGAAGATAGAGTGCTAGTGATATGTACTTAAAGTATCAAAGTTAACCTGAGGAATAGTTATGATCGCCATAAACAATTACTAGCATGGACCATCATAGAACTTTAAAGAAGGCCTCTCCACAACTGGAGGGATGTGGAGGCTATTACCCTTAGTTGGCTTAACACTTCAGTTCTTTTAAGGCCATAAAGAGGTCCTCAAGACAGAAGTCCACTGTTTGACAATAGCAGTAACAATGTCCTGTAAACTGTTTTTTGTTCAACTCCGTTCATATTACCTAATTGTGATTTGAGTATCAGCAGGGGAAGTCCAAAGTTAAAGAACTTGATCATTTTCAAGAAGATACAGTATCATAGACAGCTGTCAGGATCTGGACCTTATTTCCACTTCCTGGCCAGGACTTTTATTTTCTAGCCCATTTTACCTGCTTCCTGCCTCATGTTTTGTTAATCATTCTGATTGTTTTCACCTATTCCCTGGTTCATTTATACCCAGCTCTCCCCACAGTCCCCTATCGGATCCTCCGTCTAACTCCTGGACAGTGTGCCTTGCTCCCTGGTTTACATGACATGCGTTTGTGGATTCCTGATTCTTGTTCTTTGAACTCTGTTCTCTGTTCCTGGCCTGAGGTTTGGTTTTGTTATCTCAGCCTTATATTCTTGAGTTTAATGTTTAGCTACCTGTTGTGCTTTTTTTCGTGTCCTCCTCTCGGGAGGGAATTTATGTTGGTCCTTAGTTTTCTTGATTAATAAACCTGGTTATCATTTTACTTCTTCTCACTGTCTCTTCACTTGGGTCCATCCTTATACAAAATTGTGAGAACAGCTCTAGTTATGTTAGTTTCCTAAATTGTGAAGGGAGTCCTCAACATGTTAAAAAGGAGCAAAATTCTACCTAAATTAAGAGAGCAGGAATATTATTCCTGCAACAGATCAAGAACATGCCAAACTTGGAAAACAGGGTATAGGCAATTTTTTTATTTAATAATATATATATATGTATTTTAATCCTCTAAGCATAGAACCACTAATATCTAAGTAAGTTAAGTACAAATATTAGAGCAATGGTAGAAAAAATGTAGATATATCTGATGTATTAAAATGGTTTTATCCAACTACTAGAGATTAAACTTTATGCCTTACTTATTATATTTGCTAATTATTTTTTATGTACAATAAAGACTAAGGTTATGTAAAATTTGAGTCATAAATCTATCTGATCACACCCCTTATATTCATTTCTGGGCACTAAAATCAGGACAAAACATTTTCTTGGAGATTAAATTCAAACATGCTGAGAGGACTAATAAAGTAGGAATTAGAGAGAGAAATTCAGAACAACCTAAAAGACAATGACATTGGAAAAGAATACCACTATATCCTCTGGGATGCCTGCAAAACTGTTGAGAGGGAAGATAATAGCAAAAAAGACAATTCAACAAATAAATAAAAATTGGCAGGAAAAGTTGATTAAATTAGACATATAGTTGGAGAGTTTAGAAAGAAAATGGAGCAATGACCAAGATCTCCAGAAAGTACTGCTGACACATGCGAAACTTTCAAAGAACTACTAATGCCATTGCTATTGAGAATGTTTAATTGGTTGCTAGAGAATGGGGAAACTCCACCATCTTTGGGAAAAGAATTAATTGCAGTAATATCAAAGGAAGGAAAGTATCAACAAGACTACTCTAATCACAGGCCTGTAAGAGTAATAAATGAAGATTAAAAAATGCCTAGATATTTTATACACAATTACACTTACAAAACCCACAACTAAGATAAGAATTAATGGAAACTTAGCAGCCTCTTGTTGGATGTTGTCAGGGCTGCCAGTCGTCATTAGTACTATTGCAATAGGCAGAATAGAAGGCAAACAAGAGCACAAAGTAAATACAAATAGCTTGGTTTGCAGGTGACATTTTAATATATTTTGGGCAACCAGCTAGTTCCTTCCCAGAAGTGGTCACGACCTTACCCAATGTAATATGGAGCATTTTAAGAATAAAAATTAAACACTAATATATCCCAGGTATTAGCATTTAATTATACAGCCAGAGAAAGTCAACAAGCATGGCCACTCTGAGCAGTGTGCAGCTACACAGCCCCATACACAGCAAAATGTGTAAATACTCCAATGAAAGTGCAAGCATTGGCCTAAGAAATTCACTTCTTTTACACACCTTTTTCCTTTTTACTAAGGAAACATACAAGCAGATTGTCTACATTTTAGTTAAAGTACAAAAAGTGAAAGTACTCTAGTGAGAAATACTGTACTACTGAGTATTTCAAACAATACAAAAATGCTAATCACTTTTGGGTTCTGGCATTGTTCATCGCTGTGACAATTTTGGGAAAAGAGACAATAGACGAGGTACTGAAAATACCACTCCCATTTTGCATTGTACATGGGAAAAAGGCTGAAAGCAAGAGAATTTGTAATTAACATATGTGCTGTATCTTTTAAAATTGCAAGTAAAAAGGAGACCAGAAACTCCTACGAGTGAGGACTAGAGTGATGTAATTCTTTATATTTTTGTAATAGAATAATTAACATTTCTATTAAAATCAGATTGAGACCAATTTGGAAGCTGTTGAAAATCCTGGATTGAATATTTATCACTGAGACCTAAATTTGACTTAACCACCAAAAGTACATGAACTTCCCCTTTTTTCCTTGCTACTCCAATCTTGACACTTACATGTTTGCTCATTTTTATCGGTTCTTTTTCACAAACCAAAGAAAAAGGAAAGAAAAACTTTGTAGAAGTTAAAGTATTTTAAGTATTTACTTCTCTTATATCCTTACTTTACCCTTTTTTACTGCATGTCTTTGTGTTCTACTCTTCTTCATCCTAACTTGTAAATATGTACGAAGAGTAAGAACAAGGAGAATCATAAATAAACATAACAAAGTTAGACAACAGCCGTTGAATGTGTTGAAAAAGTCACATAAGAAAGATAAAAAAATGTAAAGACATAAGTATATGAATTCGTAACAATAGAAGATAATCAGGACAGTAGGGTAAAATTATTAAGGGTGATTCAGTGTACGTTTAAAATTAGATGACTACATTGGGGGATGTTTAAAGATGAGGAGGGTATTGCACTTCCAGTGTTTGCAGTGGGTGTTTACTGCACTTTAAAAATAAGGGGATGGGGAGTGGGGGAATTATGCCTTTGACTGCCTGTGGGAAGAAGCTGGTTTAGTTGGTTGATCTGTATCTCTTCCCACAGGCCAGAGGACGGAACAGGTGATGTCCAGGGTGAGTGGGTCCCTTTAGAATGGAGCTTACTTTCTTCTGGAGTCTGCCAGTATACATGAGTGTGTATACTGCAGCAGTAGGTCAGGAGACTTTCTATTGCTGACCGATAGAAGTTGGTAAGTAGGTAATCAGGGAGATGGGAATGTTTTACCATACCAGCAAGTAAGGACCAGGTGAGGCCAGCTAAGATGACAACACCAAGGAACTTAAAGCTCTCTACCCCCATGTATGTAGATAGGTTGAATACTCAATTTAAACATCTTTTTGTATCGATTAAATCCAAGTCATCTCTGTCGACTGTCTCAATTATTTTCCAATATCAGTCTTGCTACTGTATAATTGCATCATCACCAAATTCGATGATTGCATTACAAGGGTGAATGGGGGAGCAGTCATAGGTGAAGAGGTAATAAAGACGTAAGTATGGAAGTAGAATAGTAGCAATATTCTTTGTATGTGTACAGGGATTTGTGTGTGCGTACTCAGACTTGTGTGTCTGTACTCGGATTTGTATTTCAGTCTGTTTTTGTGTCTGTACTCAGATTTGTGTGTCTGTACACAAATCTGTACCTGTAAATAATATTTGTGTGTATGTAAAATAATGTGAAAATGTATTCACTCAAAAAACTAAATGTAAATGTCTAATTATCTGCGAAAAAAACATAGGTTTTAACTAAAAGTGCTGGAAAGCCTCCCTTGGCTGTCTTTTTATAGGTGGAATTTTGCTACTGTTCTGCCGTCTGCAAGATTTGTGTGGGTGTACAGCAATTTGTCTGTATTGTAATGTTTTCCTTGCCCTCAGCTCGGGCTCCCAGGCTCAGCCTTACAGTGCTCACAGTGGGCCTTACAGTCCACACTCAGGCTTAGTGTAGAACACTAAAGCTGTGAGGCAGAGTAAAGCCTGTGCTGAACGGAGGAGCGCAGAGCCGCCCCAACAGTCCCTCAGGTGAGTCTCACCTTTACCTGCCATAACAAACAATGATGGGTGTAAGGGCAAATGGGCAACAGTCATTAAGGCGGATAATTGTGGCTTACTTAAGGCAGGTGGGAACTGTACACTGTAGGAGTAAGAGGATAAAGATGGTCACAAATACCCCTGCTAACTGGTCTGCACAATATTTGAGGGTCCTTACTGTGACTACATCTGGACCAGCTGCTTTCTTTGCATTGCCTCTGTGCAGAGTGGGTCTGAACTGATGTTGGTGCAGCTGTATGGATTTGGTCTTTGGTCTTGTTTCTCTGTTAGTGCAGGAGGGTTTCTGGCCTCTATGTTCTGGTGGTCAAAACAGGAGAAGAGATGGTTCAGAGTATCTGTAAGTTTATTGTTTGTGTAGTTTATGGCATGTAGTCAGTGAGAGTCTTCATCCCCTGCCACATGCACCAGGAGTTGTTAACTGGCAAAGTCTTTCTTTATTCACTGCTTGTACCTTCGCTTGGCCTTAATATCTCACCTCAGGCATATAAATATAACACAACTCCATCTAGTGATTTCTTTTTCTTTACTGTCAGCAGTAGAACGGCAGTTAATGTTTTATGTTTGAGCCCAGGTTTGCCTTTATGATGGCCCCACCCTAAGTTTGTTTGGTAATGTTTTCACTTATCTTTTTAATTTTAGTTTAGTTTCTTTCCATTATTAAGTTTAAGTTGCATTAATTTAATTTCTCTTCTTTTTGATTTACCATTCTGCTGGTTCAAGGGTGTTGACCTCTTTTGTTGACCTCTTTTAGGGCCCACATTTTGTTAATATGTCAAATTTCTTTGTATATGTTACATTTGGGTAAATAAAACCCATTTTCCTTTGAGACTTTATTCCTGTGTCCTGCGTCTACCTGCTCGGTCCCTGACAGCCTTGCATGTTTTTTTGGTTGCTTTTTTTGATATGTAGAAATTTCAGATGTGACTTGTTAAGCATGTTTATTTACAAGGTGTGCCTTGACTGAATTGTTGTCCAGGGATGAAGTTGGACTAAAAATCAGCTGAGATGTCTAACTCAGACCTGCCCGCCAACTTCAATGTGAAGACACGCCATCACATACACCTACAGCCCATGACACAATTTACAGTATATAATGTTATTAGTGTGAGAGCTCTAACACAGTTCTCACACTAATGAGATGCTTTGTTGTTTCCAGTATTTATTATTCCAGATTCTTCCATAAGATTTTTGGCACGCTATCTAATCCTAAACAGTGATAGCTAAAAACATGGTTCCAACTGTAATAAGCATGGAGTGGAGAAGTGTGCTATTTCATTGTGTGCTGACAGCTAATGTACAATAATTGTTATGAATAATAATATTATTTTTTTTAAATGAAAGGTCTATGGGAGCAATGTTTGCACTGCAATATCTCAAAAACTACACCTGGTAGCATGATGAAACTCTGTGTACAGCTGCCCCATGATGAAATGCTTCACATCTTACTGCGTCGTCTCTATAGCGCCACCACCTGAGTTAGTTTGAGGCACATTTTGCTGATTTTTCAACACTCCATTAATGTGTATTACAGAATCTTGGAGCAGCTAGAGTGGGTGACATCAGATGGACTTTAACTTTCAGCTTCCACTTTTGTCAACTTTTTGCCTTCTTTTTCTTTTTCCTTCAATCAACTTTTATCTTTTATTTATAAAGTATACATTAAAACGTAGGTATTTTTGTCTTCTTTCAGGAAATGTAACTCTCATAGTGAAAGGACTTATGTCACTCTCTCCACCAGAAGCAGAGCCCTTTATATATAACTTCAGAAATTCTCCTCACTTCACAAACAAGGGCTGTTTTAAAATCACGCCATTGGCTTCATTTTATGGAGTATCTTCAAAAAAAGTATATTACCCTGTTTGGTGAAGCCTTCTGCCACTCACAGGTAGGACTAATACTTTTTCATATTTTGAACATTTTGCATAGGCATAGTCTGAGCAACTATGTTTCCTATGTTTCATTTAAATTTTAATATCAACTTTTTAATTATTAACTTTTCTTTTCTTTCTTTCTACTTTTTTAAACTTTTGTTAGTTAAGGCTTTTAACGGCTCCCCCTCGTAATTTCCTCAGAAATTGCCTTTTCAAGTTGGTATTATAATCATTATTTATCCAATTACAGATGTTATTTTGATTGTATTGTAATTGTATTTCCATAGTTTGTTAAAGAAAAACTGCATCAGCCAGAACTTTTCAAATAATAGACAACAACAACAATGCACAGTAACCAAACAAAGTCGAACTGATTAACACAAACAGGACATTATTAAGGTAGCTGCTATTTACTGCTACTTTGTTTTAAACTTCATTAATGATTTTCATTTTGGCACTCCAAGTTATTCAGCTATGAAGTGAAATGACTATTTAGACTGAACAGTACAGCAACAATTGCAGCAACAGACATGCTTTTCTTCCATCATTTGATATTTTTGTATTTTGTATATGTATATAAGTACCATATGCCTACTGAAGTGAAATTTAAGCTACTGGTACGTGTTGGGTTCCATTTTACAGTATGTAACTTTTACTGGATTACATTTATCTGATATTTACTTAGTTACTTTGCAAACACAGGTGAAAGAGAAACAATAAATGCTGGTGTATTATTATGGATGAAGCAGCTGTAATAACATAAAGTGGTTAAACTCACTTCATTACTAGATAAATGTTTGTTTGCTTGTCAATGTTTGGGCGATTGAGGTGCAGGAGGAAAAGCAGTTGTCCACCAATCCCCCAGATGCTGGTTCAATCCCTGGCTCCTCTGGCAAATGTCGAAGTGTCCCTGAGCAAGACACTGAACCCCAGTTTAATTGCTACCGGGGAGTGTTGGCCAGCTGCATAGCAGCTCCCCCATCGGTGTGTGATTGTGAGGGCAAATGGGTGAATGAGAAGCAGTGTAAAGTGCTGTGAGTATCACTAGATAGAAAAGTGCTATATAAGTGCAGAACATTTATATTTCTGAAACCTTACTTATAATGTACATGTTGAACAAAACTGAGCTAAATTTGTACATTCATGTTATCAACAGCATCTAGATTAATGATGTTAAAACACTATTTTTATATATTATATTTACAGTATTATAGTTTCTGTGGGGACCTGGTGGCTCGGTATTACAGCATTGGGTTGGGATGCAGAAGGCCGAGGGCTCTAATCCCACACCACCAGGTGTGCCCCCGACAAGTCACCAAGGGCCACCCTGATACCGGTTCAGAGTGGCAGGAAGTGCATCCGGCATAAAAGCTCATGCCAGTGTGGAACACTTTTCGCTGCAGTGACCCCTGAAGGGACAAGTCGAAACATGTTGATCTTTTGACATGGTAAATGGTAAATGGTCTGCACTTAAACACTTTTCTACCTATTGGCACTCAAAGCGCTTTACACTGCTTCTTATTCACCCATTCACACTCACAATCACACACACACACACTCATACACTCATACACCGATGGGGGAGCTGCTGTGCAGCTGGCCAACACTCACCGGGAGCAACTAAGTTGGGGTTCAGTGTCTTGCTCAAGGACACTTCGACATGTGTCCAGAGGAGCCGGGGATTGAACCAACAACTGCAGGATTGATGGACGACTGCTCTACCTTCCTGCACCACATTCGCCTACTTGACAGTATCATATTTCTGATGAAACCAGCAAAACCTTTTTTAAACAGGATACCTTTTAAAATATTATCCTGTTAAATAAACTCAGAATCCTCCTTTTGTCGTCTTATCTATTTACAATGTGGTTGGTGGCTTTGGTTCACCTCACTCTGCTCCTCTTCTCTGTTGTCTGCAGATCTGCTCCCGATAGATGCACACCTATATATATTTTTTTAAACTTCGATATTCATCTGAAGGGAGCGAGCAGCACTCCATCCCTGCTGCCCCAATGTTTAATGATGTTAAAATACAAACACAAGCGATAAGCAGGTGGATGGCACTCTGGGACTGAACTGAACATTGGAGAAAGAGAGAGAGGGGAAGATCAGAGATCAAGCGCTCAGACAGAACAACAGTTGGCCACACAGCAGCTTGACTCAGCACAACATTGTTATAAATTCATCTCTCTTGCTCTCTGGGCAACTGTTGCTGCCCCAGGCTTTTGTATCTATGTTTGTTTGCCCACTAGACAAACAACAACTCTCCTGGCTCTAATGGAAGGGTGGCTTATCTTCATGGTTCGACAGAAATATGTAAGTCGAGGGTTCAATTCAGACATGTCTCTAAACGGAAAGACCACTGTATGATCAAACCCACTCCACCATCCTTATAAGTTTAATAATACACAATATAACTGAATCATAACTATACCATAACTATACTGACTCTACAAACATAAACACAATTGTTTTATACTTAGATGATTTTGTTCACTGAACCTTTTCTGAATTCCTCTTGTATTACATGTTATATGCTATGCTTGCATCATGGCTGGTGGATTGCGGTGCTTCCCTGTAGTGAACTTTGATGCAATTGATGGAATGCACCCTGGAGAATATTCAGTATGTGATCAGGCTGAACTACATGTGCTGGAGTTTTACTCTAGCAGATGTACAGATCAGAAGGCCAACGGTCTCTGAGGTTCTGGGAAGAAAGTCAACATGTCAGTTTGATTTTCTATGAACATGTCTTTTTTAATACATTGAAAATCTTATTGTATATCCAAAGAAATACTGTACATCTGGACCCCAGACAACTGCAAACACAGTTAAAGATACAATAATTTCTGATTTCAAAATTCCAAATGTATGTACACATTTACTATATTTACATTGTACTCCATTTCTTTATATTTGCCAATTTTTTACTTTCTACAATATCATTGCTTGTCATCAATTGTATATTTTTGTATTGTATGTACTTTTTTGTACAAATATTTTCCAAAGATTATTTTTGATCTAATCTAAAGTAATCTTAATGTGCAGACATGTTTTTGGCACATTCCTTAAAGTCAATATCATTATAAACATAAGACAAAATAGAAACTAAAATGAGGCTGACATGAGAATCAAAGTTTATTCTCTGAGCATCAAAAGAGAAAGCTTGAATATAGTATTCATAGTTGTGTTATTATTGTGTTATGACCTGACAAAGAACTGTAGGGAGGCTGCCATGTTTCTTCGGTAACCCAGAACAGACAAACCCCCACTGTCTAACACTACTTCAAGTTGAAGCAGCAGCTTGAGTTTGGTGACACACAGCTAGCACATAAAAACATTTTTAGTTAGTCTATTTAAGAACGGATCTAGTATACTTTTAGGGCCCCGTTAAGACTATTAAATTGATTTAAAAAAATAAAAAAAATAAAACCAAATCCAAAAAACTGGTCAACTAAAGTTATGGTTAAAGGCCCATTTGTACTCCATCAAGTAATTAGAATAGCAAGAATTATTAGCAAAAGTGAGAGGTGTCAAGGGTGCAAACACGGCAACCTGTGGAACATCTGAAAGCAGTCAATCAGGGTGCAGCCTCATTTCAACCTGACTGTAAAATGCTTAAGGAGCCACATACATACATACTCATTTGGTCATTCCCAAACAGACAGGATGTACATGGAATTATTCAGAAATGAACAAAATACACTTTTAGAAGTAATGTTTCATAAAAGCTGACATGAATATTAAGAGAAAAATATAATTAGACATTGTTTGCTTTATGATTATTTAAATGCCTAAGTTTCTTCAGATGGTGCCCCAATGTCATGTTATTATCCATATGACAGATGTCTCCTCATCCTGGCTCTCAGACTCAGTTCTTTCTCTATCTGTACCAAAATGTGTCTTATTGTGCATTGAGATCAACTCCCTTGAAGATAATGCAGTTTTTCTGTGTAGACACAGAATCAGCAAGACACAAACAGAACACACATTCTTTGATATCAGAAACTAATAAATATGGATTTACTAACATGTTTCTAGGCTGCAGTAAAAGCTTCTGTCACCTCTGTTTACAGTGTAGGGAAAACATATTGATCTGCAAGTGTTAACCACTGATTTCCTGTTAGTGTTCCTTCACATTAAAAGCATTTGATTTTCAATAACACCAGGTAGTAACGCAGCTATGATATATCATCCGTTGTCACTGATATTAGTGGTTTTGATGATGATGTGGCACCCTGTGGACACAGTAGGCTCTCTCACGCTTAGAAAATGGGTTGTACAGTGGTTTCAGATGGTTTCAATCTACAGCCTCACTTCCTGATACTACTAAATCTTGCACACTGCACTGTTAAATAGCATATTGTAACATTGAGAGAAAACTCTAATATGACATTGTAAATAAAAATCAAATATTATCAGGTCTGCTCTGACCTCCTCTGTGAAGGTTAAATTGGCTCATTAACTACTAACTAACAATCTCACTCTAATATGACTCAGAGGTCCAAGTGTCAGGTTAGTTGGAATAAGTCATTACTAAAATGCCCTGAACCTGCCAAACTCAAAATGTCAAACTACATGACACACTGTACTGAAGCACACTGATGGCTTCTGATGGCACTAATTCTAATAATGTTTTGTTGCCGTCTTCGTTTTTTTGAAGTGTTTATGATTTTATGTTGCTGCTGTACAGTGTTTGAAGTTGTGGGTCAGGTGGGTCAGGTGAGCACCTTGCATGGCAGCCACTGCCATCAGTGTGTGAAAGAATGGGTGAATGGGAATCAACATTGTAAAGTGCTTTGAATAAAAGTGCTATATAAGTGGCCATTTACCGTTTAAAAAAACAACCATCTGTGGCTTAATACAAGACTTCAGAAGTAATATAAGCGCCACAAAGAATCAGCAACATATTAGAGACTGGGGTAAAAAAATATGGAAGCACTATCGGTTAGATTGTGGAAAAGATGTGGCATGTCTATAAGGAGGTAGTAAGTATCCAAACTAGTTTTTTTTTTAAAGTGGGGATAATAAAGCTATACCCAGTAGTGCTGTCTCATTCCCTACAGCATAGTGGCACCATGCCTGGACACAAACACTACTGTCTTACTGTAACTCTGCTTGTATGTGAGCACAGAGTTCTAGGTTTTTAAAAATATTGATTGTGTTTAGGTTTATTATAATAATGTGACTTTAATGTGATGTGGACATTACCTATTGTTCCACGGATGTAGGCAGGCATTTAAAACCTGTAGAGCTTGTTAGGAATGTGACTTGGTCATGATGACTGGTCAGACATAGTTGGACCGAGTCGGTTCAGTCTGGCTCAGTCTGTGCTAACAGTTGGTAGAGAAAAATTAAGTGTGTGCTTAATGATTAATGATAACGATAATAAAGATTGTAGTCTTTAGTATTAAGACTCAGTGTATTCAAGCTTTTCTCACAAAGATTTTTAAAACGTTTAATATTTAAAACCAACATCAGTGTCTAATCAAGGAACTGAAGGAACTAAAACTTGCAGTAATTACATTAGTTGACTAGATTTTTTAATTTCTTTTTTGTTTTTGGGAACATTTCTTTTAATTACTACTATCTCAGTTACTGTCACTAGTTACAGATTTAGTTAATAACTTTTAATATATCTTGTTGACATTTTGTGAATTGCGTTAATAATGCTGACAGTAAATAACATAAAAATGAATGAGTATTTGTTAAAACTCTTCAGTACCCTTCAAAAAACTGAAGGGGCTTTCACAAGTCAACTTTGGGAAACAACTTTTACAATCTCAGTGAGCTCACTGAGATTGTAAAACTTATTTACAACTTACTTCCTAGAATTACAGGGTGAAAGAAGTACTACATTTAGGCAACTCTTGGTTAAAATATTTAATGATTATTTTTTGATTAAAAAGTAGCATAAAGTTTATTTCAGCACCTTTCTATTAAACACATATTAAAACCACTGTTAAGAATTGTAAAAGCTTACTTGGCCTAACAGTATGCAACTTTTAAGTGATCTCTAACCTCAGCTTCTCAGCTTACCTTTAAGCTGTGCTCAGTGAGGATTCAAATTTATATGATCAAGAAAAATAACACCTGTGGAACATAAGACAACTTTTATTCCTCATTGCACAACTAATCTGGTGCAAACTGATTCAAAATCAGTGAAGATAACCAAGTACTGATCTGCAAAAATTGTCCGAATCTCTTTAGAGCACATTACCTGTGAAGATATTCATAACTGTATGGAATCATGCAATAAGAACAACATTTCTAAAGATCCTGGGCTGTCTAATTAGTATAGCTGAGTACCTTTTTTCGTAGATTTGAGCCTGACAAAATATGTGCATTCACTCATCTCTAAGGTTAATGAAAATCAAATCTTTGATCTTATCTTCCTTTTTAAATTTTGTAATTTAACCGATGTGCATTCAGTTTCACCTGTCATATTTAGTCAGTCCTCTACATCTGGTTTTGCCAAATAATCATGAATTCGGGGTGAAAGAAGTATCTCTTACATGATGTGTATTATTACTTGACTAGAATAGAAGGACCTGCGGGATGTGGATCAAGGACCTTTTGTTGGTTGTGCACAAACATTTTGACCAAACCTGCTTTTTTTTATGTCATATGCATTTTATGCATCTAATTTTGCAACTGTTTTGTAGGAAACATTAAAATCTGATTTATTCATAAAATAGAGACATTTTGTTAATTTCTGTGAATAGTAAAGGCTGTGTATGATTACAGCAGTTTTTGCAAATATGTTGATATTGAGCATATATCACTGCATATATATCATATTTTATTGAGCATAAATAAAACTTCCCTAATCAATGTTTATGGTTGTGTATATGCCGTCACAGCAGTCGAGTACAGTAAGTGAAGACAAAGATCTGCCTTAATAGACTCTAAGATTAAAGTCTGTTCAGATGCAACATGTTTATTGACCTTTAAACAAAAGCTTAACCAAAGTAATTTTTTGCTCGAACCTTACAACACACAGTACAGGAGCAGAACTTGGGTCTGTGGTTTTACAGTACTTTCAGAAAGTACTACAGTACCTTCTGTACTTTGTATGCCCACTATTCACCCCAACCAGCTTGTGACTTAGGCTTTGTGTTAATAAATGCAGCACTAAATTAATAGAAAAAATGTGTTGCAGAATATAATGTAATACATTATATAATGCCAATCTCCATATTTTAGGTTGTATCTATGCATTCAGAACATTAAACCAAATGCCTAAAACAACCTTTACAGTCATATAAAAATACTGATCTTTTCTTACATTTTCCTTGTTTTTAATCTCGATTGCAAATATTGAAAGCAGAACACAAATGGATTTGATAAGGGATTTAATATCTCACTTTAAAAAATGTTAATGAATGCCAGTCCCAATTATAAGTTACCATATCAAGAATCAAAGGGGCAACAAAAGTTCTTGGAATCATTATCACTTTTGCTGCTAGGCAACCTGCTGTAATCCAGGGCTACAGCCTTCATCATGGCAGCCCTGTGAAGACACATCTATTCTTGGTAATAGGAGCTTATAGACCTCATGTATTCCCTGAACACTGTGTGAGCTGAAGGGCAGAGGCTGTCACTAATAGATTTACTCCTTTGATACATTTTTATGTGTGATCAACTGCTGCACTTTCTCATTTGAGTGTACTTCTGAAATTAGTGTCATGATGAGACAAACTGGTACGGCTTTCATCAGTAGCTGTAGCACAGTTTTACCTGAGGTGCTGCTGACAGGAGACTGTATATCAGTACAGTCAGAGACCAACTACACTCAATTTAGCTCCTGTATGTGCTGCCAGCTTGGCTGAGATGCTGATGGTGGTGCTTATCCAACTCTTTACATAACTGAAGCAAGTTCCAAAAGTTTATTTATGTATGTATGTATGTATGTGTGTATGTATGTATGTATGTATGTATGTATGTATGTATGTCCCACTAGGATCATCCCAGAGATCACAGATGAAAGCTAAAACAATCATAGGCACATAATGCACCAAACAAAACCAATGTGATTAATCCAGGTGATTCCATAAGCTTGTAACATCCCTAAACCAATGAATTTGGCTGCACTTTCTTTGTTTCACAATAAATAATGAGGAATACTTTCACTCCAACTTGTGTTGTGGAAACTTCAGCTCAGTCTGCTGTTTGTGTAAAATATTTCTGCCTCAGGTTGTATGCTCCTGCTTTTGCAGGTTGCAGATTATGATTAAAGTAATTCAAGCATGACCAGCCTTATGCCTCACAGCCTTTGTACTGGACAGTGTTCAGCCTGTTGCCTGTCCTGATGCACTGTATGTTCTCTTCATCCTGTAGCCACAAAAATCCAGGATTCTTAGACACATGACAAATTGTCTAAAACCTGTAACACGCAGATATTGAAATGCTATGTTAGTTTATATTCATATTACTCATATTACTTTTTTGCAAGGGAGCAAGGCAGTCCAAACCAAAACTAAGAAATTAAGAAGTGCATATTGGACATTTGTCAGGTGGCTTGTAACGTGCCTACTAATAAATGTTGCTGATATTGCTTCCAATCAAAGGTCACGTTAATCAAATATTTTCCATCACTGACAGTTTTTTTTCAAACAATGACAGAAAAATCATAAACTGCAACTCAAACTCAAGTAATTCAAACCCCTGTGTTGCTGTTGGCAAGCCTGCACAAGAATCACCAATGTCTAGTCTTGTCTTTGATCTGACCTGTATGACCTGTTGTCTGTCTTAGTAATTGCATTGTTATGCTTTACAATTTGCTAAGTTCTGTGGCATCACACTGATGCAGGCAGGCGCCGACACCTTTTTAATATTGAGCAAGAGAACATTATGGAGGTAACTAAATCTGCTGGGAAAAAAGATTCCCTTCAGGGCATGACCTTGACATAGCACTTTAATGCATCTCACTATCCAGGTGCTGACAGCACGTTAAAAAGACACAGACTGAAGGGTTTGACTATGGGTCACAGAGGGCTGCAGATGCACCTCTGGTACAAAGGGAGTGGATGCTGCAAGATTTCCTGCTACTGTAGCAAATACTTACAGGATGGGAAAAGTCCCAATAGGGCCAGGGGGTTTTGCTTTAGGCATGTGCAAACTCCCACAGGATAAATAAAGATCTTAGCTCGCATGCAAAACTTGGCAAAACACCAGTCGGTGGCAGAGGTAACAGACTGTAGACTATACCAGAGCGGTGCATTGGTGCTGTTGAACCTTTATCTTGCAGCTTTCAGACACTGTCTCACTCTGACAAACAATTCAAATTCATATTCCTTAACTCCTTTTTTATTTTTATTAATAGGCTCACAATTCACAATAATAGTTCACAATTCATCTATACATAGTACATTAAAAAATAAAAACTGATGTAGGGCAGCAACAAGGTCCATATACCACAGTGGTTGCAAATTGTGATAGTCTGTGTCTCTTCATTGTTTCTCTCCAAGCTCCTATAAAAAGCATATTCTAAATGTTTGTTCTGTATATTAATTAATCAAAAATGAAATGCAATTGAATAAGTATTAATAAATAATGGGTAAAAAAATGAATAACAATTAAATCTTATGATGGAACTGTCCAAAATTATGGACAGTAACAAAGTCTAACCCAACCTCTGCTTACTTAGTGCTGAATGTGTAGGTAAGCAATGGCTTGTTAACATGTTCTGTGAAATCCATTAGTAAAGCCAAGATTTTGTGCACATAACAATGGTGATGATAAAACTTTAGGAAGCAAGAAACTATACAGCTGCCACTGTGGATCAGAAGGTAGAGCTGATGTCTGACAATCGCAGGATCAGTGGTTTGATTACCAGCTCCTCCTGTCATGTGTTGAAGCATCCTTGAACAAGACACTGAACCCAACTTAGCTGCTCTCAGTGCATCAGCTCCCCCATTAATCTGTCTGTGTGTGTGAGAGAGACAGAGAGTGTGTGTGAGATTGTGAGATAGGGTGAATAAGATGCAGTGCAAAGTGCTTACCAGAGGTAGAATAGTCCTATATAAATACAGACCATTTACAATTATATGTCTCAGTTATGCAATTACATGGCACTAAAAAGTGATGGACACATGCTTGTTGTTGTCTGAAGTCAACTGGTGCTTGAAAACAGGGCTGAGCACATACATGTTTTCTGATTATTTTAAGCTTTAAATGACTGGTTTCTTTATTTTCAGTTTGTTGTACAGCTAAAAGAAGAAAAGAATAAGTTCATGTTCTGCCTCTGCCATTTACATTGTATGCACTTTAACTTTGTTTGCTGTCTCAAAATGGGGGGTGTTATGTTGCAGCCATAAGCCATTTGTACAGCTTTGATTTAATTCAGGTGTGTATAGATCACACAAACAATACATTTGCATAAAAAACATACCAAGATATTTTCTTTCATCAAACTGAAATGAGAGATCTTGGGACAAAGCCTATTTAAATAAGTCCATAAGTAAAGCACTCAAGAGATGCTTCGTATTGACCTGCCAAACGTTTTGGGAGAACTGTGTTTACAATTATAAACTGATTGACACCAGTGCAGAGCAGCTGTTTGGTCAAACATGGGAACAATCAATAGAGACTCTTTATTTTGCTCTGCAAACTGAGTCCCAGTGTGGCTCTGTAAAATGTGGTACAATATTTGACATGCTAATATTGTTTTGAGTGATCATCACTTCCTGCTAGGATCACATAAGTAGGTAAACAATTGTGAATGATATGTGTGGTGTAAACACTTGAGAGCCCGCAGGCACTTTATGCATGAACATGCTGGCATTCAGCTTTGCAGTGTCTTTGCATTTAGACTGACCTTTCTGAAAGTTGTTACTCAGGCACATTAGGGCTAGTCTGACCAACTGACATTTATTTTGAACCAGTACACATATTTATTTTTATTTACATATATGCTGATCTTTTGTGCTACTTATTATTTGCACCAATTTACAATTATGGCCAGAGCAAGTTAGGTTTAAAATACAGTTTATGAAAAAAATAAAAATAAATGACATACCCATTTACCTTTACACTTGTAATTGTTCCTTATCCCTGAACCTGAAAAGGTATGATATAGCTATAGAAACAAATTGTCTGGTAAATTTCTTAAATTGAAATACAAATTTAACTAGAAAAAGATATTCTGAAAAGAAAATGCACTGTGAATTCTTTAGTACTGAAAGGATTTTTCCCTCTTAGACTGTTTTTTACCCATAGATCTCTCTGAGCTAACTTCAGTTATTACCTCATCTAAACCAACAACCTGTCTGCTAGACCCTATTCCAACTAAGGTGCTCAAGGAAGCTTTACTCTTAATAGATACGTTTGTATTAGATATCATCAATCTATCTTTAGAAACAGGCTATGTACCACAGGCCTATAAGGTAGCTGTAATTAAACCACTACTTAAAAAACCCAGTTTTGACCCAGGTGTTTTAGCCAATTACAGACCAATATCTAATCTCCCCTTTATTTCTAAAATAATTGAAAAAGTAGTTGCAAAACAATTATGTGATCACCTTCATATGAATAATTTGTATGAAGACTTTCAGTCAGGATTTAGAGTTCATCATAGTACAGAAACAGCACTGGTAAAAGTCACCAACGATCTTCTCATGGTCTCAGATAATGGACTCATCTCTATACTTGTTCTGTTAGATCTTAGTGCTGCATTCGATACCATTGATCATAACATTTTATTAGGAGACTAGAACATGAAATTGGGATTAAAGGAACTGCACTAGGTTGATTTAAATCTTATCTGTCTGATAGATTTCAGTTTGTTCATGTTAATGATGAATCCTCCATCCACACAAAGGTTAGCTATGGAGTTCCACAAGACTCTGTGTTAGGACCAATACTTTTTACTTTATATATGTCTCCTTTAGGCAACATAATTAGAAAACACTCCATAAATTTCCACTGCTATGCTGATGATACCCAGCTATATTTATCTATGGAACCAGATGAAAATAATCAGTTAATAAAGCTTCAAGCCTACAAGACATAAAGGCCTGGATGTCCCACATTTTTTTTTACTTCCAAACTCAGACAAAACTGAAGTCATAGTATTTGAGCCCAAAAATCTCAGACATATGATGTCCAACCATATCATTACCCTAGATGGCATAAGTCTGGCCTCCAGTACTACTGCAAGGAACCTTGGAGTTATTTTTGACCAGGATTTATCCTTTACTACACATATAAAACAAATCTCTAGAACAGCCTTCTTCCACCTACGGAACATTGCCAAAATTAGGAGCATCCTGTCTCAAAGTGATGCCGAAAAACTGGTCCATGCATTTGTTACTTCTAGGTTGGACTACTGTAATTCCCTACTTTCAGGATGCCCCAGTAACTCCCTAAAGAGCCTGCAATTAATCCAAAATGCTGCAGCCAGAGTGCTGACTGGAACTAGCAAGAGAGATCATATTTCACCTTCACTAGCTTCTCTCCATTGGCTTCCCATTAAATCTAGAATAGAATTTAAAACCCTGCTTCTTACATATAAAGCTCTGAATGGTCAGGCTCCATCATATATAGAAGATCTCATAGCACCATATCATCCCAGTAGACCACTTTGATCTCAGAATGCAGGCCTACTTGTGGTTCCCAGAATTTCCAAAGGTAGAATGGGAGGTAGAGCCTTTAGCTATCAAGCTCCTCTCCTGTGGAACCAGCTCCCAGTTCAGATTCAGGAAGCAGACACCCTCTCTACTTTTAAGTCTAGGCTTAAAACCTTCCTCTTTAATAAAGCTTATACTTAGTTATAGTTATGCTGCCATAGGCTTAGACTGCTGGGGGGACCCACCCCCCGATGCACTGAGCTCCTTTCCTCCTCTTGACCATCTCTCCTTTCCTCTCACCACTGTATGTCATTAACTCTGTGTGTTCTCTCCCGTAGTTGTCTTTGTCCTTCTCTGTCCTTTTCTGCAGGAGTCCCCAGCTTTGAAGCTGTGTGTCTTCCAGTGTGCAGCTACTGGTCCTACCAATCTGCCCGATGTTTTGTTGTTGCTTTTTGTTGCTCTGTTCTTTTCTCTCTCCCCTTTCCACTCACCCCAACCGGTCAAGGCAGATGGCTGTCCACCCCGAGCCTGTTTCTGCTGGAGGTTTCTTCCGTTAAACTGAGTTTTTCATCTCCACTGTTGCCTATGGCTTGCTCCAGGGGGAATTGTGCTATATAAATAAAGTTGAATTGAATTGAATTGAAAAATTTAATTTTTCACGTAAAGCTGAAAAAGCTATTTGTGCTTAAAGAACTGGGGCGCAAGACACAGAACCCCAGCTTAGTTGCTCCCAGTGAATGTTTGTGTGTGTGTCCAAATGGGTGAATATGAAGCAGTGTGAAGCGCTTTGAGTGCCAATAGGTTGAAAAACACTATATAAGTGCAAAGCATTAAACCAAAATGTTTCCCTTTGCTGAGAGCTGAATTGAAGCTGAACTATTTTAAAAAAGCTGAAAGTTCTGCTTTTGCTAAAATAGCTAAAACATTTACTATAGAAATCTAAAGGAAATTGAAAAAAGTAGAAAACAAGCAGAAATGAAGGTTGACTTGACTAAATGTAACATTAAATAGTAGCATGAAAATCCTGGAAACTGTAGTCAAACACCTGAAGAAAAGTAAAATTTATAAACTTCTATGACCAAAAAATGATTTTAGAAAGTATTTTATTTTGAAAGAATAAGGTATTTCCTATGTGTGTGTGTGTGTGTGTGTGTGTACTCCACTGTGTATCATGTGGGAGAAACACTGTTAGGTAAAGTGTTTGGACACAGCTCTGAGGCTGATCACATGACCGGATTTCGCTGTGTCCGTTCGCATAGCAGCACTGAAAGATATTTCAAGCGAAACTGAAAAAGCTAAACTTGA
Organism: Channa maculata; assembly: GCA_020496755.1. Classification (NCBI taxonomy): domain Eukaryota; kingdom Metazoa; phylum Chordata; class Actinopteri; order Anabantiformes; family Channidae; genus Channa; species Channa maculata. The sequence goes on along the minus strand of CM035616.1, from coordinate 20,966,766 downwards.
AAAAAGTATCAAAAAGGCTTTTATTTCAAAAGTATGTTTCTTGTCTGTATGTGTGTGGTTGGGTGTGTGTGTGCGTGTGTGTGTGTCCACTGCAGGTAGACTTCACCACAAACTCATTTTACCATTTAAACGCAAAACATTTGAAAAATCAATAGCAAAAACAGTTTTATTTTAAAAGTGTGTTTCCAGTGTGTGTGTGTGTGTGTGTGTGTGTGTGTGTGTGTGTGTGCATCTCCACTGTGCATCATGTTGGATAAAGACTGTCATGTAAAGTGTTTAGACAAAGCTCTGAGGCTGATCCCTTGGCCTGGTTCAGCTGTGTTTGTTACATGGCAGCTTTCAGTCTGCTAAGTCCGTCACAATTGTTGAAGTCAGGTTATACTGCTCAGACTTTGCCTGGCAAAATGTGTAAAATTATTAGTCGTATTAAAAATCTAAGCGACAGAAGGTTTCATCGTTCACAGTTAATATACTTAGCGGCGATTTTAAAACAGCCCAATTTATGATTTGAGGAAAACTCCTTCACCTTCGTTATAATGGGCTCCAATAGAAGTTTCAGACGGCACTTTCTCCGCTTCTGACCAAACACCGTAAGTTCTGTCGCTATAAGAGTTATATTTCCTGAAAGAATGTATATGTATAAGCTGAGGAAAGATGAAAGTTGACTGAAGACAAGAAGAAAAAGAAGAAAAAAAAGCTGGGCTAACATTCTACAATACACACTGATGGGAGTAGTTGAAAATTAAAAAACTTTGAATATTCAAAAACCATGAAAACTATTATAAGCTGAACTGAAGACTAATAGCTGAAGGTCTTGTGACTTGCTGAAAGTTTGAATGGTTTCTCTAGGCGAAAGTATGTCTGACTAGTCAAAGCTGAAAGAATGCAAAGCTGAAGAGGAGCTGAAGATTTTCTCAATATATTTGAATACGAAAAAATTGCAGAAGAAAGCTGAAATTTGAATCAAAAAGTATAAAAGATATCAAAAAACTGATAGGTTCCAAAAACATATGGAAGATTAAAATAACATTACTGTGAATGCTAAATTAGCATTCGAAGTAGATAATAAGTACTACAACAGGATTAAACAAAATACTCTCAAAATGTGTTGGATTAAAATCTATCCAAATAATGTAGCGCATATATCAGAAACAAACAACCTAAAAGTGGGTTTATTAGATTATAATTTCATACTTTTTAGAAAGTTAGAAAGGAGCCACTCTAGAACCTCAAATAAATATGAAGGAAGGCATATGAAGGCATTTCTTACATTCAGAAGAAAGATTTAGACAAGTGAAATGGAAGAGCATAACTCATGAGACTGTGAGCTTGTGATAACTTTCAAACAAGCCATTTCAACATTTACTAAAATCACAATACTGAAAAAAAAAACAGAAAAAAACTTTACCCTTGCTAAATGACGCCCTTTTGTATTTAATAAAGTCCAGAGATGCAGCTCTAAAAACCATTTAAATCCAGCTTACAAACTAAACAACTACTGTACAAAAGCCTTAAAAATAAAGTGCAGCTTAGAAGGACAAAGCAGTTATTTTAATGGCAAAAGGAAATACACAAGGCTTAGATAAATGAAGTTGATCAAAAGGAAAATTATTATTGCAAATTATTTTAATGAATATTTTATTGATTTTGTGATGCAACCAAATAAAAATGTTCCAAAATCTCAATTACCTGTGCTCCTAAAAGATGCTCCCATGGTAGATTATAAGCAAAGCTCTGAGTAAGGCATATGAATAAAACAATTTTATCTTTGTCAAACTAAAAAGCAAAGGCTATTTGGAGACTTGATGCTGAACATTTAATAGCCTCTGTTACTCATATTAAAAATAGGCCAGTAGAGAAAAGTGTTTTACCCAAAGTTTTAAAACCTTCTATTGTAACTACAGTATTTAAAACTACAGGCCCATTTTGCTTCCTATATCAAAGATTATTGATAAAGTATTTGCTGAACAGTTGGTAGATTATCTGAAAAAGGGGAATCTATCGCATCTTATGCAATTTGTCTTCAGAATGAATAATTTAATTATTTTGAAACAGCATGTTGCTACTTAATTAAAATCATTAGGACTAGTTTGAATGAAGGAGTAGTAGGAGCAGTGTTCTTGATCTATGTAAAGTCTTTGATAAAAATATTGTATTTTGATATGACTGATATATGATATGTGATATGATATATTATACCTGATATTTTGAGCTGGTCAATTATTATTTTTCTAAAAGCAAGAATAAATTGAGATATTCATATCTGTCAGGCCACACTCAGTCTGATCGGGTAAATCAACATGAACTTGTAATATGGGCATGCCACAAGGTTCCATAGTGGGGCCATTGTTATGTCCCTTTTGTGTCATGATGTTGAAATTTTGATGCACACAGATGATGCAGTGATATACACTCATGGAAAAGTTGCTGCTAAACTGTTACATACTATTGAGAAAAAAATTGGCTTACATCATCATGTCTTGCATTGAATCTTGGAAAAAGGATGTATATTATTAATATAATATTCTCTCACTTCAACTATTGCATTTGTTGTTGTTGCTCCCAGGCAAGTAAGACAGCTTTGATACAAATTATATCACTTTATAATCAAGCTTCAAATCCTGGAAAGAAAACTACAAATCACATTACTGCCATATAAGAAGTAAATACAATTTGTAGAATTTGGTCATATAGTATTCTTATCTGGTCATATATTGTTCTTACAGGGGCAGCTGTAGCTCAGTTTTAAAGCAGTCGTCCACAGACCGCATGTTCAGTGGTTCGATTCCCAGTCCCTCCTTTCTATGTGTTGAAGTGTCTTTGGGGAAGATACTGAACCCTAAGTTGCTGCCAATGGGTCGGATGAGTCCCTTGCAGCCACCGTCATCAATGGTAAATGGTCTGCTCTTATATAGCGCTTTTCTACCTATTGGCACTCAAAGAACTTTATACTGCTTCTCATTTACCCATTCACACACACACACAATCACACACACACTCACACACCAATGGGGGAGCTGCTATTTAGGCTAACACACATTTTGCCTCTCTATTACTTAAAAAAATATACAGCTGGCGAATGTAGAATCCCTAAAAAATGTTCTATCATTGCACAATCTGCTTTCCCATTAAGGAATGGAACATTATTTCTGATACTTTGAAAATGTGTTGAATTTCATAGTTTTTTTTGTGAAGCTAAAAAACTTATTTTGAGGAACCAAATATGCAAACATTAGTTGAATTCTGTAGAGAAAAGGGGAGAGTGAATGTGTGTACACGTGTTGGCGGTAAAGATAAGGTATAACATTTGAGATGTGCATTTGTATTCTATATTATTTTAAGATTTTAAATGTGTATCTGCTTGTTCATAGTGTGTGCCTGCCAGGGACTACAGATGGAAATTGGCCAGTGGCTAAATCTGGTGCAAGGCATCTTGTCTCATTTTAGGATTTTAATGTTTTGTTCGCACATTGTCTCTTTTTTTTTTGTCTGTTGGGCGGAATGACATATTCAGCTGCCGCCAATGCAATGTGAAGCAGCAACAACCCAGGTTCATCATCGACTGAAACGCTTATCATCTATTCATAACTGATACTGAGCCTATTTAACACAGTAACAGTAGCTGGTAATCATTTTTCTATCTATGACACAACATGAAACAACATGGTAGACCAACATGAAATAAATATTCATACCTAGACATTCATACATAACCATGCCCATTCCACAAACCATTAAGATGTTTAATTTTTTAGGGATCCACATTAGCTGAGGTTTTCCCTTAGGTCCTGCTGGCATCTGATAGCTTTATCTTGTTTGCATGGAATGGTCAGAGGTTACAGTGCATCCAGAAAGTATTCCCAGCGCTTAACTTTTACCACATTTTGTTATGTTACAGCCTTATTTTAAACTAGATTAAATGCATTATATTCCTCAAAATTCCACAAACTATACACCACAATGACAACATGAAAGAAGTTTGTTTTTTACAAATTTATTAAAAACTAAAAAAAATATTCATGGCCTTTGCCATGACACTCAAAATTGAGCTCTGGTGGATCCTGTTTCCACTGCTCATCCTTGAGATGTTTCTACAACTTGATTGGAGTCCACCTGTGGAAAATTTGGTTGATTGGACATGATTTGGAAACCATACATCTGTCTATATAAGGTCTCACAATTAGTAGCGCATGTTAGTGCACAAATCAAGCCATCAAGTCCAAGGAATTGGACCTAGACCTCCAAAGCAGGATTGTATCGAGGCACAGATCTAGGGAAGGGTACAGAAAACTTTCTGCACCATTTAAGGTCCCAGTGAGCACAGTAGCCTTCATCATCTATAAATGGTAGAAGTTTGTAACCACGAGGACTCTTTCTAGAGTGGTCCAGCAGGCCAAACTGAGCGATTAAGAGAGAAGTAATGATAGACTTCAGGCTGTAATTGATGCTAAAGGTGTTTTTTCAATATATCAAGCAAAAGCGGTGAATACGACACTGTCACGATTTTGTTCGCTGTGTTTAGTTTGTCTCTGTTTTCCCCAGCTTTTACTTTGTAGCCCCTCAGCCTACTTCCTGTCTTTAGTGTCATTAGCCCCTGATTATTTTCACCTTCTCCCCTGTCCTTTTTAAACCCGAGTGTTTTACACTCCTGTATGTAGGTTTATGTTCCAAATCATAGTTTATTGCATTTGTTGCTAGTGTTTTCTAGCCCTCGTGAGTGATTTCAGTTGTGCCCCCCCCACCATTTATACCCACTTATTACTAAAACCTCAAAAACCTAATACTAAATCTGTGACTGACACAGGCTGTTTTGCTTTACCCACAGGGAAACTGTGGGGGAAAAAAGTTTAGTTTAAGACTACTTTCTTTTACAGGATGATGCACTAAGACCAGTCGGATAATTGGTTGGGGATCCCCTGAAAGCTGCAAGGATCTTACATCCACAATACAAAATAATGAAAAATGGAGATTAAAACTTTTTGTAGAATATAAAGGTTCATTGTTTATCTTCGGGCAGCTGAAAACAAAAGGCTTATTAAAATGCAAAATTGTATTATTGTGGTCGTATATGGACGGAACTAGAACCCTCCCCTGTTTGTTTTCCCATACCAGTGTGTAACCTGGAACATTTACATTTACATTTAGTCATTTAGCAGACGCTTTTATCCAAAGCGACTTACAAGTGAGACTTAATGTAACCTGAACTTGTACGGTAAATGTTGTCAGCTGTAACTTCCCTGTCAACCAGCGTTTACAGGAGCACAGGGCTGAACTCACACACAGAGAGAGCACAGTGGTAGACGTCAAGACTATAAAAAACAAGCTGGTTAACAATCTTGTTTACCTTGCAGGGATCATTGTTCTACAGTATATTTCCCCTAATACATGAGAGTAGAAGTTAAAGGTGTCCTGTGGGAGACATTCGGGGACAGTACAGACTGTAGGTCAGATTTGCAAGAACATTTGTGATGATTAGACAAAATTAAAACGTTTGGATTTTAAAAGGATTGTTTGAATTTAATTTCCTGGAGAGACTTTGACAACTTGACCAAAAAATGTGATCAACAAAATCACAACTATTCATCCTCCAAAACCTTGTGAAGCTTCCAAAGCCTGGCCAGTAGTTGACATTGTATCCTGCTTTGAACCAAGGGTTTGACAGAGAAACTAATGGACTGACCAGTGTTGCCTTCCTCAGACTTTGCAAGTCTACAGTGAAATGTACAAAAGGAACAAGCGAGCAACCACCATCTTGTCAAGGGTAGATGATTTAGTGTTTAATAAAAGGCCAGTACTGGCAAACCATACATAGTATGCTCATAGAGGAGTGCTGTTGCAGTGGAAATTAAGTACAGGAGAAGTGGACTGCAGAAAGTACAGTTGCCAAAGGGGTGGAAAACACAAGCTAGTACCTCGCATCTCAGCCTGGCCAGAGACTGTGTGCATTTCACATTGATGAAAGCTGAAGCACTCAGTCATGTAGAACTAATGGACAGGTGGGGCTGAGAGCGAGAGCTACTTATCCCACCACCCACAAAAAACACAGCTTATCATATCAGTGCTGACCCCCCCCCCCCACACACACACACACACACACACACACACACACACACACACACACGTACAAAACCCGGTTTAAAAAAAAAAGAGGAATAAGAGTTGAGCCAGTAATCAGAGAACACTTCAACAGTTTAATCAGCATCGCTTGTCTGATGAGGAAGAACACTTCTGGTTTTTGTGGGCAGGAGCCTTCATTAATCATCCTCAAAAGAAACACCACTCCACTAAAACTTGAGTTGAGGACCCTCTTTTCCATTGGAGTCTATTTACAGCAAAGTTGAGAAAATTGGGAGTATTGGGGAAAGAAAGCAATGCATGCTTTTTTCCAATCAGTCTAATCAGCTTTGGTCAGTGTCCAGAGGTTTAATATTTCAAATGAAAACCAGACATCTACATGTGCTGGTTTGATTGTTTTGTGCACATTCCCATATTTCCATTTCTTCCGTATTGTATACACAGGATCTCAGTTCCCTGCCACTTTGTCTTTTTTGTCTTTTTATTGTTTCCACTGCAGTGTTATCAGGTATCTTAGACCACTGAACTGTTATCTTTCGTCATAGAAAATTATGATACAAACTATGTGATCATACATCGATCCCCCATTAACATTAACACCTGGTGGTTTTAATATAAAAATATTATGAACTAATAAATGCTGTGTCATTATGTGTTGACCACCTGTCAGCACAGTGTTTAAAATCAGCTTCACCTTTACCAACAGTGACCTTTGACCCCATTTTCTATTAACTTGTCATGATTACCATATTGTAGTTTAAAATACATTGTTTTCTTAGAAAAGTACTTTTACTTTTGTACTAATTAATGTAATGACTTTGTGTACTTCTACCACCACTGCAAACAATGTATCACATTTTACTGCATATAGGGCCGTGTGAGCTACAGACTGATCAGAGTGGCTATGCTGACCTTTATCCTCCATGACATAATCAGGACCAGTGTTATATCTCTTTTCTAATTTGTGCATGTGCACATATCCCACCACTTGAGGTGAAAACTGAGTGAAATTAATTACATTTTTATGTGAATCACATTTTAATACAAATGCAGTTATTTTGGACAGCAAGTTGTCTTTAGAGAAAACTACTCGGGGTGAAAGTTTGGCAGTTTATCCATGATCATGCAGTCTGAGGAGTGTTATATTTCCAGGACAGGTACATGCAAGGAGATGCAATAATTGAATTCTGCCAGATACTGGGATATAATTAATTCAGTGTTATTTAATTAAAATCTGAGCCTGAATAATGTAATGCCACTAATGGTTATTATTTGCAAAAAACATCACACTGCAGAGTATTAACTATGGAATGAACAAATAATCACTTTGATTTATTTATTTGTTTCATTTTTTAAAAGTACATGCATGTCTTTTCTTTTTACATTTGACAAATGGGTTGCTTTAGTCACATCCTCATTTACATTTTATAGATTTGATCAATTGAGTTAACATACTGTTGAAAGTACAGATTGGGGGTGGATTGAAGCAATCTGTCCTCTCTCTATAATACGCACCAAGATGTCCTTGTGTGAATAAACACCTGGAGTGAAGCTGCTAACTCACTAACATTAGAACAATTACCTAAAGGCTTTTATAAAAATGATCTCTGGATCTATTGTAAAAGATAAGGTTTAAATGCACACACCTCAAAGAGAGAAAAGGAAAGAGAGTGAGAGAGATTTGTTAGATATGAGAAAATAACCCTGAGGTCATCAGAGTTATCTCTGGTTGGGCTTGAGGCTGCAAGTTTATAATAGTAGGTCTGCATTTAAGAATCGAAGGTGCAAGTTTTACTATGGGAAATGTAGCATTCAGTGTTTATGGAGCTTGAGCTATACTTAAAAAGTCTGTCTATTATGGCCTCTCCCAACATTATTAAGTGACATTTTAAAAACTGGGAATGCTCATTTAAGAGCTTCTTGGAGATAGAGCATTCTGTAATAAAAGAACATTCTGCTTTAAAGTGTGTGATTGTAGTTTCCTAATGATATTGATTGTTGTTTAGCTGTTACCACACCATTCAATGGGGTACAGTGCCTTTCAGAAGTATTTATACTCCTTGAAATGTTCCACATTTTTGTGATGTTACAACAAAGTGTTTGTTTTATTGGGATTTTATGTGATAGACCAACACAACGTGCTACATAATTGTAGCACTTTCTAAAAGGAAAATGATAAATGGTTGGATTGCCATGTCTTGGTAGGTTGCAGTTGTGCCACACTCTTTCCATTTTGGATAATAGATTGTACAGTGCTCCATGAGATGTTCAAAGCTTGGGATTTTTTTATAATGTAACCATGCTTTAAACTTCTCTACAACTTTATCCCTGATCTGTCTGGTGTGTTCCTTGGACTTTATGATGTTTTTGTTTTCTAAGGTAGAGAGGTAATGAAAGTGAATGGTGGATTGAGATGGATAATTAAAAACATCTGGGTGTAACAAATGGTTGACTGAGAAGGAGAGAGACAGAGAGCGAGGGACAGCAGAACCAGGAATGGGATAAAGAGTGTCCTGGCTTTTCCAGGGAGGTTAAGCAATGTGATACCCCAGAAATTGGAGCACACCCTCTAGTCCCCTTTCTTAAAAAGGGTTACTAAGGGTAACTCCCAGTTTGCCAGTCCACTTAACATCAGAGGACATGAGCAGAACAGCCTGTGCTGCTTCAAGAGACCACTAGGCCAACCATGTCCAAAAGGCCTCCTTTAGTCTGATAGCCTCCATATCTGCTGGTGTCCACCAAAACTCCAACACAGTCCTGCCTCACTCACTCTGAGCAACTCCAGAAAATAATTCAACTCCTCTTCCACAGCCAGTGCCTTGCCTAGAGGTAAGCCCAGCTATGTCTTCTTGGAACCACTCAACCTCCCACACCAGTCCTGGCTTTTTCCTTGACAGAGAGGTGAAACTCCACATCCCTCAAACCTTATGAAGCCAGGGATCAGCATGTCAAGTCCGTGGCATTTCCCCTCAACTTGCATTGCATCTGAACCTGATTCCTGTCTCTGCAGGTGGTGGTTCAACAGGGTTGCATCTTATTTCTTTGGGTTGTGCCCAACTGGACCTCTTGAATGAAGTTCCAGCCACCAGATGCTCAACAATAAGGTCCTTTCCTTAAAGATAGCCAAGATGTTTTTGTGTCCTAAAGGGTTGTCCTAAGGTTATTTGGATATCACATGGACACACAGGTAGTACGTCTAGAAATGCTTCTATGTAAGAATATAGACATATAGCCTTCATTATATGGTTGTTCAAGGAGTCTTTTTTATGCATAATGTACTTACATACAATGTATCTGGAAAGTATTCATAGCAGTTAACTTTTTCCATGTTTTGTTATGCTAGAGCCTTATTCCAAAATGGATCAAGTTCATTATTTTTCTCAAAATTCTACAAACAATGACAACGTGAAAGATGTTTTTAAGACAGAAGAAATGAAGTTATGACAACCAGAAAGTCTTAGACTGTAAGTAAACTGAGTGGCAGAAATACTCCAAAAATAGAGCTAAACAAAGATGAACTTGAAGTGTGATTCTACATTGTGATTTCTGCTAGTCTCTCTGACATGCTTGGATGAGAGAAAGACATCTTTAACCCAAACTCTCCAAGATTGAAGTTCTAGTCTTTCCAGCCAGACATTCAATACAACTAAACATCAGCATCTAAGTAGAATCTTCAGAGATTGTCCCCCAAGTTTGCCAGAAATCTGGGGGTCATCATCGACAACAAACTGGACTTTATCAATCAAATCTCCTCTGTCTCTTGGGCATGTCACTCTACCACATAAAAATGATCAGATACCTTTCTACATTTGTAATCCATTTTTCAGTTGCTGGTTATACTGTATCTTGGCTTGATTACTGCAAAGCCCTGTTGACAGAGCTACCACCATGCACAATTAAACCCCTGCAGAGAGGACACACATCACACCACTCTTCAGATCTCTGCACTGGGTTCATGTAGCACCCCACATCAAGTTCAAACCTCTGACTCATACCTACAGAGTAGGTAACTCAACAGCAGCTTCCAACCTAAACACCCTCATCCAGGCCTACAATCCCTCCCACCCAATGTGCTTTCCCAACACATAGTATCTTGTGGCCACTACACCACACAGGAGAAGATCCCAAGCAACGTTCTTCAGTTCAGTGGTCCCACAATGGTCTAACAAGCTGCCAAACTCTGCATTCTCAGTGTTTAAAAGACAGAACTCTAGCAACTCTACAACTTCCTATGTACTTAAACTAAAAAAGCATTTGCATTACATCAAATGAAAAGATATTTTCCTAATAACACTGTGCTTTATGTTTTCTCCTTGAGTTACATTTTTGCTAAATATGAAACTTATGTCAACACACTGCAGCTTGGTATTACACCCTAAAAACACACAGTAGTGTACAAATTCAAAGGGGTGCTTCACAGCTATTGAGCATTTTCTGCACTACTAAAAAGATTGTATGATTATTATATGGAGTCATTCCTGGTTGTTGTTTAATGTGACTTTGGAATCAATGGCAGATTAAGCTTAAAGTAACAGCATTATGAAAATGAGGCAGCCATGCATAAGACTGAATGGGTTAGTTCTTGTGTCCAACATGTGGATTTCTAATTTAAAAAATAATAACAATAGCTGTTTTCATGTGTTGCCTTCCATTTCATGACACAATCTGATGAGACATTCTACATTTGTCTATGCTGCAATAGGTCTTGTCCCCATTATGTATCCATATTCACATTGAAAGCATCGTCCTTTTCTATCGATTGCATTGTGCTCTACAAGGACTAGTTAAAATGGTAATCATCATGTAAAGAGTAGTCTGAGGCCTCTGAAAAAACACAGCCTTCAGCTACACTTTTCTCATTGTGTGGACAGCCCAGGGGACTAGCAAATATTGATCCACAAAATATCAGCACTTCCACTAATTCAACCCATGTGTTAACTCATGGGCTGCCACTCAGATTGACTCTGCAGTCAACTATTTTCTGGAGAGATTCTCAATGAGGCAGAATCACCCCATACACTACTAACTCTTACAAAGGGAAAATCAGCAAATATAACCATAACACAAACACACTCTCTCTGATGCTTGATAAAAGCTTGCCCTCTCCTGTGAGCAGGTCAGGTCTGAGGAATGTTTTGAGGTTGAGGTCATCTTGTTCAGGTTCTACACTTTTTTGGTATGTTTGCACACAGAAGAGCCTGCAGCATTCTTGTCTAATCAGCAAGATATTTTCCCAACCATATATTCCGACCTTGGTTTCGGCTATTACTACATCCTCCCAACCCCATAACGCACATTTATCTGGGTATAGCTGCTTCATATTCATGGCACAGAGCAATCCTAAGCACATAAATAAGACATTCCTATAAAACACTGCAATAATAACCAACTTCAATTTTGGCCAAACCTCAATCCATGTGACCTCTCTGAAGGGCTCAGTCTGTTTTTGTGTGTTTTTTATGCATAAACCGGACTAGAAGTCTACCACCCAAATACCACCTCCTATAGCTTGCAGTTTCTATGACAGAACAATAAAATTAAATAAATTTAACAAATAAATTATTATTCTCATTTTAACACATTATTGTATCTGACAGTGGGGCTACCAAAGACTACACTGGCATTTTACAATACTATGACATCAAAATGTTTTAAGGTTTTTCCTTTTATGGGTTTTATAGAAAAAAATCAAGGAATTCTGTTGAAATGTCTGTAGAAAAGCATTGTTTCCATGTGGCCTATGTAACAGGCATGGTCATATTCATTCTACTACTGAGATGTTTTTAAAGACAGAAATCAATTTTCAGAGGTATATGTTACATTCCATTTTTCCTGCATGTAGGACATGGCAAAGTTCAATGCAGTATTTAGCAGTCAACTAGAAGTCATATTCATATCTAGATATCTCTTTTCAGGTGGTTGGGGACACTCTCAGGGGGACAGTAGGAGTCCACCAAGATATAATCTACACTAATGAACCCCATAGGGCTAATTATTGGATCTCAAGGTAACTGTGTATATCTTCTGAGTGCCAAAGAGGTACATACATGTTCCCAAGCAGTAAAAAGTACATATATGCACCTTTTAATTAAGGTAGGATTTAAGGAAATTTCTTATTGCATGTCATGAAGTCAACAATGGGATTATCACTGAAATGAAAAGCATGACATATATGCAGTCAAGTGCCATGGTGCTGAATAATCAGTTCAGCTATTAGCTCAAGGTTACAAATAAAACCAGTCTGAAGCACAGAAATGTGGCCTTCTGACAAACTGTTGTACCCCTAAAGGTACAATAATGTAACTTATTTTACACTTTTTACAGTGGGTGAAAAGTTTTCTCATTTCAAAACACAACAAGAATTTCAAATATTTAACAAGTATTTCCTCAAATTCCTTTTATGTCTTAATGTTTACAGTGATTGGAAGTAAGAGAAGTAACTCATTGGCACACATTTGACTTGACTGGTTGGGGTAAGTGGGAAGTGAAGAGAGTAAAGAAAAGAGCAACAAAAGCAACAACAAGACATCAGGCAGGTTAGTAGGACCAGTAGCTGCACACTGGAAAAACAGCTTCAAAGCTGGGGACACCTGCAGGAAGGGACAGAGAGAGAAGGGGACACACAGAGTTAATGACATACAGTGGTGACAATTGTGGGGTGAGAGGAGAGGAGAGACGGTCAAGAGGAGGAAACTAACTATAAGCTTTATCAAAGAGGAAGATTTTAAGCCTAGACTTAAAAGTAGAGAGGGTGTCTGCTTCCCGAAGCTGAACTGGGTGCTGGTTCCACAGGAGAGGAGCTTGATTGCTAAAGGCTCTGCCTCCCATTCTACATTCTTGGAACCACAAGTAGGCCTGCATTCTGAGATCGAAGTGGTCTACTGGGATGATATGGTGCTATGAGGTCTCTATATATGATGGAGCCTGACTGTTCAGAGCTTTATATGTAAGAAGCACGATTTTAAATTCTAATTTAAATTTAATGGGAAGCCAATAGAGCTAGTGAAGGTGAAATATGATCTCTCTTGCTAGTTCCAGTCAGCACTCTTGCTGCAGCATTTTGGATTAATTGCAGGCTCTTTAGGGAGTTACTGGGGCATCCTGAAAGTAGATAATTACAGTAGTCCAACCTAGAAGTAACAAATGCATGGACTAGTTTTTTAGCATCACTTTGAGACAGGATGCTCCTAAGAGACATATGGGGGAAAAGAGAATACAAAAATACCTTGCAAATAAAGAAGTGCAAAGTTTATAGTTCAATCTTAGGCCAGCCAGGGCTGTTGTTATCTGCACTGATGCTCTTCTTGTCCTGCTGAAAAAACAAACAAATTTATCCATATGGGGATGTTATGGGGTGACTGTGGTGCAGGAAAGGTAGAGCGGTTGTCAACCACTCTCTCAGTTGTTGGTTCAACCCCGGCTCCTCCGGTAAATGTCAGTGTGTCCTTGAGCAAGACACTGAAACTCCAACTTAGTTGCTCTTGGTGAGTGTTGGCCAGCTTCATAGCAGCTCCCCCATCAGTCCATAAGTGTGTTTTTGATTGTGAGTGTGAATGGGTGAATAAGAAGCAGTGTAAAGCGCCAACAGGTAGAAAAGCACTATATAATACATCTATACCATTCAGATTCAGTGCCATTGCAATGCATTAAAAATACTTTTACCTTTTCCATGTTCCATCAAATCTCCTTGTAATTCTTTGGTGAAGTATTGCAGATTTATGGTCTCATCTCAAAACGTCCAATGACTGTGTCTTAGGTTTTCAAAGCTGTCGCAAAAAAAAAACTGTAAAAAGAAATTTCAAAACCATTTAACCCATGAGCAGCAAGGTTATCAGCCACAACAGACTAGACTGTCCCTTTGAGACCAATTATTTCAATATAGTTGCCGTCTTTTTCCAGGAATAATTATGATACTTAAGAAAGGTGTAAAAAAAAAAAAAATTACATATCTATATTAATCATCTGAACTGCACAGAAGGGTTAGCAGGGTGGTATAGGGCTGGTACTTCACTGGCTTGCTAACCTCCGATAACCCACATATTTTGTGTATTTTCTTTAATGTTTACAGTGAAAGAGGTTCTTCAGTTAAGAGAACACTGCAACCGATTACTATCTGGAACTGTTTGGAATGGGGAATTGTAATTTTTGAAAGAAATGAAAATATTTTTAAGAAAGAATGAAAATATCCATCACATTTTAACGCCAATAGAGATTAGAACAAACAATTGTGACAAACTTTGTCATATTGGAAACTAAAACTTAAAATAAAGACATAATTAGTTTTTGCATTAGCTCAATATTAGTTGTAATCCAAGATAAACATAAAATATTTAAAATACCAAGCCATACTTAAAGTAGCTACATGGGCAACAGGATTAACATTTTGTAGCAGTATAAAATTACCTTAGAGAAAACAAGTTTATGTAGCTTAAGGAAACTAACTATATCACCAATACTTAAGTCTCCAAAAATGTAAATACACTCAAAACAAGTTATACACCAATATAAGTTATTACACCAACAATTCATGTTTGAGTTAGGTTAACTACATAGGAATGAGTGACTCCACATTTTCTTGAGGATTATGTTAGACTAGACTTACTTACTTTCATTGAGATTTGTAGTTAGGTTTTACAGTGTAGAGATTGCTATAAGCCACTGGAACAAAAGACTGATATCCTTACAGTTTGGTAATGACAGGATCATCCATCCATTCTAAATTATAACAAACTTTCCAAAAGTAAAAAATGTGTGTAAAATGGTGCACATTCAAATTATATAATTTCATTTTATGGAACTGTCAAAACATATTTTGTAGCATTCATAGCAGCTTCGTAGCATTTAGTCTGCAGAATATAAATATATATATATATATATATATATATATATATATATATATATATATATATAAATTCATTTTTTAATGCAACACACAAAACACAGGGAAGTGCCACAAGGCATCATTTTAAATTTCACATCAACAAGAAAAAATATTTCACTAGTGTGACACTGATCACAGTCATTTCTAGCGTTATTTCCTGTCTTGGATATTTAGATGCACCCTCAGCAGAGGGTTTCTCTTTTTGGCACACTTCAAAATTAATGTGGTGCATGAATGGAAAGAGAAAAAAACTCTAAGAATTAACAAAATCTGTATGAAGGTGGTTGTATAGTTCAACCAGCTTTTGTCTCTAGGACAAAAAAACAGCAGTTTTGTTCCACTATAACTGATGAACAAAAATGAAAAATAATTAATTTGCCATTGGCTTCCAAAGCAAACCAAGTATCTTGGTATCTAACACTGTTTACCAGTGTCTTCCACATTTTTCATAAATGGCTGATAGAACTGTGATAGACATTTAAAAAACATGGTTTAGTTAGAAGTTAGGCAATTAAGACATGAATGTTGATGAATATTTAGTAAAGATGGTAGCCATGGTTAAAATAAATACTTTATCGACTTATGCTGTATAAAAATATTTTATATATGTGGCGCACAAAGGTAGAGCGGTTGTTCACCAATCTCACAGTTGTTGGTTCAATCCCCGGCTCCTCTGGTCACATTCAAGACACTGAACCCCAACTTAGTTGCTCCCGGTGAGTGTTGGCCAGCTGCATAGCAGCTCCCCCATCGGTGTATGAGTGTGTGTGTGATTGTGAGTGTGAATGGGTGAATGAGAAGCAGTGTAAAGCGTTTCGAGTGCCAATAGGTAGAAAAGCGCTACATAAGTGCAGAGCATTTACCATTTACCATATCTCAACAATCCACAATAACGTTTTGAAAATAAACATGTTGGCTGTTCAGAAAGAATGTTATTCTCTATTTTATGTAGTAACTGCAGTACTTTATCAGCGAAGAGGTAGTTGTTCACATTTGCTTTGTCATGTTCCTACATCAATGGATGAATTTAAAGTTGTGTTACATAAAGTGTGACTGTTTGGAGACAGACGTGTGTGTGTGTGGGTGTGTGTGTGTGTGGGTGTGTGTTTGTTTGTCCATTAAGCTGCCATATGTTAGGGACATTTGCTTCCAGCCCATAACTAACAGTCAGCGAGTAAACATGTGCAGCTTCTTTTGATGCCTTACTAAAAATGTAATAAACAAGACATAGATTAAATAAATTCTGGTCTAGATAGAAATGGTATGAAGTGAATTAATGAAGTGTATAAGCATTTGCTTGTTTTATCTTGGGTTTAGTACTTCAGATCAGACTGAACTCTGTAACCCTTACAGCCTGAAGACAAGTAACTCCCCCTGCTCTCCTAAAGCTCAACCCTCCTGCCTGTACTTTAGTGATAATCCATCATTCTCCAAAGTATCTGGCACAACATTTAAGTGTGCCAATTCAAACGCACAACTGGACTTAATTAGGAGCTGGCAGGGGAGATAATGCTCCACTGGAACTTATCAATTGCTGCCTTCCAACACTGGGTTCATAAGTTAGAACTCTTCAATCAAATACATTTTAAACTCTATCATTAGATTTCACTCATGTTAATGTGTGTCTTAATTTAGATACAAATGTTTGGTTTGTGGAATCTCCACTCTCTTTTTTTGCCTTTGGTCTTTTAGCATCCAGACCACGTTGGTTTCACTGCAGTAATCCATGTTCCATAAGAATCGTATATAGCATGGTCTGTATGTCTTCTGAGCAGCAGAGTCAGTGAATGGCGCAGATGGGAGGAGACATTGAGTAACAAAGAATTCATGAATAATAATGCATAGCTGGGCCCTGAACCCTGGCTATGAGACTTTTATTGGTGAGGGATAAATCCATACTGTAAGCCTCATCTGTTGGGAGTCTTGCTTTTCAAAGCCGGCGTCATCCCTAATAATTTATAGATGCAAAGCAGAAGAAAACATTAATCAGAAATGTGCTGGAGTCTACATGCCGGGCAAATACTTTGTTTCTAACAATGAAGAGTGAAAGGCGACTCACAGCAACACACAGAAAAGACCCTGCAGAGACAGAAGACGTCTCCTCGTTCTGCTTTTTTATTATTGTTTCTCAAAGCTGCAGTCCTAATACTCCACACCTGGCTTTGTTTAACTCTAGCTACAGTAAAATAAAGACACATTTTTACTCTGAAATTGATTGATAAACCTATGATCTGAAGGGGCTGTCAGAGCATATCAGATAACCATGAGTTTAATATGTATGTTCTGCCTGTCAAGAGCCAATTCATGTTCACATTGGTTGTTGACAATGAATGAAAACACTGTTTTTTAAAGTTGTCACCATATGAATGCCCTCAAAAAGCATATTTTCCATGCTCAAGTCAAAACATTTGAGGGCAGAGCTCCAAAGTACCCTGGAAAAGACACAGAACACAAAAAACTGTGGCCTCTAGAGAAATGAAAGACTTCATGCTTGCAGCAAAAATTTGATTTTACCTTCACAATTAATGTCTTTCACTTTTATTTAGTCAAGAAGATGTGCTGAGGATGACTGCGCTTTCTAACTAATGTCCTGCTTCACATTCAAACACGTACAATTTACACTTGGTAGGTGCAAAATGCAATCAGCTTCCTGCTGATTAAAGCTGCACACATTCACCAAAGTAGGTGAAGGTTAAATGCCAAGTTCACAGGCACCTTCACTAAGATGATGCGCCCTTAAATACAAGTAGTAGTTTTTTGGGGGTACACACACACTTTTCCATTTTCTGTTGGATCGCAATTTCATAATTTTCACAAATTTTACCAAACTCCTAGAGAAAGAGGTGCATGGAACACTGAGCGTGTTTTTTTTACATAACAAAGCAACTGTGAATATTTCAAAGAGAAAGCTTACTTTATGAACAGGTTCCAATGCAACACAGTTTTCTAATGACGGGGGTGCTGCATTTAGTAATGGAATGCAAATTGCTTGGGTTGGGTGGTGGACATGTGAATCATGGGACAGTCATGCTACAGCGTTTGACTGCACAGTCAATGTACGGTTAAGTTTGGGCAACAAAAGTATTTAGGTTGTGGTTAGAATAAAATGTTTAAAAGCAAAAACACAAGATTGTGAGTTATGAGAGAGTCTGTCATTGGTACCATTCAGGAAAAGTGATAAAGAGCTGGTGGCTCAATTCGTGCAACACCAGGTGTTTCTGTACCTTAAGCAAGACACTGAAGCACTAGCTCCCTTAGTGCCTCCACATGGTTGCCCACAGCTCCCCCACGGGGATGAATTAAATGCAGAGACTGAATTTTGTTGTAATGTTTACATGAAAATGTTTATGTGCTTAGTGATGACCAGTAACGTTTCTTCTTTTTCTTCTTGTCACTTGGTGACATTCAGTTGGAGCACTGAACATGCCCACATGATGTACTTTTTACAGCCCTTAGAGTTTGTAAGGCAAAGACGCAGGACCTTCACACAGGAGACAGAAGCCAGACTGTTGTTGTAACAGCCAAGTGAAATCCACAGTGCATCATGATGAGATTACATTAATTTCTCATACATATTTGGATTTTGAAATTAATGAAAAAAAAATGTAATTACTGACACATAGAGAGATGTATATCACAGAGCAGAGCACAGGGCTTAATACTAGTGAGCTGAGTTCGACTTCAAAGTTCGGCACACCAGAGCACATTGTGTGTAAATATTGTTAAATGTTAAGTGAATTTCTTGATTTGCCGACTGAGATTAGTTTGTATAGTTAGTTTTATTCATCATGGTCTATGGTTATGTTTTGTGCACCCTATTACTGTGCGTGGCTCTGGTGTCAGATCAGCTCGAGCAGCTCCTCTGCAGCCATTCTCAGTTTAACCTCAACAGTAGTGACATTTCTATGCAAAGAAATATTCTATAAAACTAAGTAGATATGCAATTATTTCCCTATAGTCTAATATTAGAATCTTTTCTCATGAAGTGATGATGGTTGACATGTTGGCACAACTATATTTTAACAAATGGTTCATTAATAATAGAGAGTGATTTAGTGTTAAAGTTGGAGGACTTGAAAATGTTGTATGTACCCGAACACAGCCATGATTATTCATTAACGTTACCCAAGTGGAGTGAAACAAGCAAAAGTTTTCTAATGCTCTCATCAGACATATTGTATATTGTATTACAAAACTGAATGTTTTGGCAAGCAAAAATAAAGGAACTTTTATTTTAATTTGTTATATATTCAGCTGAGCAGGGTGAGATAGAATGTGGATGGTTTGTTATCAGTAAATGGCGCATGTCAGAGCTCACCCAATAAGTTTTAGAGTTATAGTTCGGTTGAATGTGATGTGAAACATTTGTGTGGATTTACTCCGCTCCCCATTAGCAGCCCTGCTGACTGGAGCAAGTCCATTTGCATGAATTAAATTTGCTCCAAAAATGCTGCTGTATTAAACACTGGTTTACAGTACACTGGTGCATTAAAGAGAGATAAAAATACTACAATGGATACAAAAGGATCCTTATTTGCTCAGGGTGGCATAAAATTTACATCCAAGTGAGATGACAACGTTTCCACCTAGCAACATTCACTTACTACAGTATAAATGTCTTTAAAAGTCATAGTGGAAATATCATGGCTACATTTCTGTGAAAACAAGGAAAAACAAAAAAACTATAAAAATGACCCCAAATATTGTTTTGATTCTCCTGTTTTCTCTTTTGGTGGTGTTACATTACTGTTTGTAATGATTACTTCTTTCCACTTAACAAAATAATAACAATAAAGAGCATTAGATAGTTCCAGAAGGAACAGTATTGCAAATACAAGTGGCCAAAATTAGTTTCCTTCCTTCATAGAGTGGCCAGGCTTTACAGGTTACAGAACATGGGACCTCCAGATAAGACAATGGATGGAGGGACCAAACGGGTCATTTTGGAATACATATTCCTCAATCTTTTTAGATGTGGTCTGACACTGTCTGGCAAAAACATGTTTTCTTGCAGACAATGTGAAATCAGAGATGCCTGATGATACTAGGATGGAAGCCCAACGTCATTGCTTTCTGTCTTTGCTGAAGGTGATGCAGGCAGCATGTACAGTGTATGGGCCTTTACTCAAACAGCAATTCTAGGAGTGGGTCTGATAAATGCTGGGGTTGTTAATGATCTCCTCCACATTGTGTATGACTGGGATACAGCTGGGAGACAGAGGGGTGTCATGGCTGCTGTGGGGTCTGCCAGAACACCTGCCTCTCACAATACAAAAACTCCACGCTAGCTTTTAAAATCAGGCAAGTAGGCTCCTTTCAAATCACATACCATAAAACAGAATAGAACCTGTAATCATTTAAATTAGTCACAGCATCTAGAATGTCAGATATAAGTTTGAAATTAAACCTGGTCAGTTTTAAATAATAAAATTTTTCGGTGAAATGTTTAGCCAAAGAGAAGTAAGTCATGACCTCTGCCAGGAAGTTCATCTATAGTCAGGTTGTGAGGTAAGAAGGGAGGAATTGTATTTTGACATCCTCCACAGGCATAACTTCAAAAGCCAGGGTGTGACCCTCTTGACCTGCACAAGGTCACTGGCCTCTGTCAGAGCCAGCCACAATGATTTATGCAGCATCAAAAAAATGTGAAGCGAAGACGCCTCTTAGGGGCAGGCTTAGGCGACTGTGCTGGTGGCTGTAACAAATACCCCCCCTCATAAGTCTCTCCAGGTCTCAGAGAGACCATTAACATTGTTTTGAACTCATGGCCCAAACATGTTAAATAATACAGGCTTTCAGAGAGACACAGGCAGCTACAGTGAAGGTAGTGACAGGACATCCTTTCTCCTGGATGGCCTAGCATGTCAGTGCTAGTATAATCTTGACAGATGCTGAAAGGAACAATAGGGCCAGTGTTGAACTGGTACACCGATTTTGTTTGCCTGAGGCTGTTGCTGGTTTGTGGATACATCAAATTTCCCAAAGCTTTCAGTTTTCATTACTATTTCAACCTGTGTCTGGCTCGAGAATATACTTGCACATTGACAACATAATCCATATTGGTAGATAGCTGAAATTTAAAAGGAAGTTTCAAGTTAAAATATATGTAGCTTTGACATCCACGGCTAAGAACGTTTACTTTAAAAAGTAACTTGCAAACGTTTTTCTAACAATGAATCTAATAGCAATGTAAAAATAAAGTGACAATGTAAAAGTCATTGGCTTTGTCACTATTGTAGAGGTTTTTAACTTTCAGCTCACTGTTTAGCTGACATAACTTAAGTGTTGCTGCACTACTAACTATTTTCAGCAAAAAGCATCCATTAAGTGTGAATACCAATATATGTACAAAAATCATGATATCATCATGAGGCCAAAAATGTCTGTTCTTGCAGGTTAAGATACAGTGAGTGCACTTTTATTATAAGAAGTAACTACACTTATCTTAACACATTGAAGCTCTCTCACATCCACTAAAATGCAGCATTATGAAATATAATAAACATAGTTTACTGTGTAGTTTAATATGAAAAGAGCTGTTGTTGTTTCTGTAGTGGTATTGTTACATGTAGGTTTATTAATATGTTCTTACTGATTGTTTGGTTGCTTAATGGGCAGAAATATTTCAAAACCAGGCAGAAATAAGTGACTCTGATTCTCATTATCAGTCTTATTTTTAACATGTTAGAAGACAGTTGCGAATTCACACGTCCCACGAACATTAAGCAAAATTATGCCAGTTTAATGTCTTCTGCTCAAGGTGGCCCAAAACCCCAAGTGGTTGCATTGTTGCATGACGACTGCACACAGGCCAGGTGGATCCCTCTCAGTGCGGGTCACACTAGCAGTCACCACGTTGTTTGTGATACATCACATATATACACAACATAGGCAAGCAGAGCTTGGGTTGCCTAAAATTTAAATGCAAAAACTGCAAAGTTTTGTCTAGTGTAGTGGGCGCTGTAGAGGCCTCTACAGCAGCACACACAGGACTGCTTTAGATGCCCCTGCAGCACCCACTACCATATGAGAGCAACTATGGAAATGAGAGCAGGTCTTGTGCAAGTATGAACACAATCAGTTGTTGTGCAGAGCAGCACTAACTTAGGAGCAGTCATTTCGAGTACTTTACTTTTAGTTTTCACCATCTCTGAGTGAAATATGTGTCCTTTTCTTCCAGCTTGCTCTATGTTCACCCACCAGTCTGTCTGCTGTTTGTTGCAGTACAGTCTGCAGTACAGTACTGCAGGTCTATCAGAGCTGACTTTCAGAGAACATTTCCACTCTGCTGCTGATGCAAACCAGGTTGTTTACAGCCCAAATTGAGCCATAATACATAAGAGCAATAATGTAAAGAACGCTACATAGCGGGGGTGAACTGGAGAGAAGCATGCTCACTTTAAAGAGTGTTGTCACTCTAACCACACTTTTAGTATGTGTACATTGTTAGCAGAGCGTGAAGTACAGACTTTGTTATGTTGTGTCAAAATATCAGATGACAAGACCATAGTTCCTGTTTACCTAACTAAGCACTATGGATCGCATGTTTTCGAAGGCCTCTCCAAACCATGCAAAATTAATGAATAGGCCAGCAGAGATAACAGCAGTACATTTTTAATGCACCTTTTCACCAGTGGGGCTACTGCAGCATTCTCAAGAGACATCGATTAGCAGGAGATGGAGTGACAGATGACACCCCCAGGGAGTGAGGGGAAAAAAGAGGGAGTGCTGTTGCCGTTGTTGTGCACTGAACACATTCATCGATATGTCATTAAACAATGACAGCACCTCGGGCTGTTTAATGAAGTGTTTGCAATGTGATTTGCTTCTTAATAGTAGAGGCATTAGGCAGTATCAGGTCCTCGCTATAGACCAAACAGCAGCCTGTGCCAAAGCCTTACAATGCACAATTACCAATACTGCTAGGGTGAAAAGATGAAGTTGGAGAAAGAACTGAGTAGGCAAAGTTGCTATGCAGAGAAAGAGATACTCTGCATAACTACTTTCAACTGCTATGACATTATTTCGAGCCAGGCTGCAGATATAGATGCTCACCTGTAACAAGAATGAATAAGCAAAGCAGCCCTCTGGTATTATGCTGCGTGCACATAGTAGTACTTGACTTTGGGCCAAAATTACAAGGTCCTCAAAAGGTCACCTACAATGGTACATATTTTGTGGAATGGAGAAGGAATCAACATAATGTTTGTTTTTTTGGAGCTAAAGGATTAGTTTTCCATTCAAAGGCTAGTCACAACTCTCTATACCAAGTAATGAAAAAGCTGAACGAAAGAGTGGAATAAGGTGTTTCTTTGGAGATAAGGAGCTGTTTAGCTGGAACTGCATGGGAGAATTTTTGTACAGATAAGTGATGTGTGATTTTAATCAGGCAACACAGTTGTACCATGGTCCAAGAGCATTACATGAATTTAATGGATGAAAAAATAAAATGACAAATGTAAAGAATGAGATCAGGACTCATGTCTGAATTTAATGTAAATATCAGCTAACTTTGTTCACCTGTAGACGTATTTTCATATACAGGATGCTTTCAGGGGCAGCACGGTGATTGGTGCCCCTTCCAACTGTGGCCTTTCTGTGTGGAGTTTGTATGTTCTCTCCATGCTTGCGTGGGTTTCCTCCGGGTACTCAGGTTAATTAAGAGGTTAATTGGTGACTCTAAAATTGCCTGGTGAGAATGTGAGTGTGAATGGTTGTCTGTTTGTGCGTTTCTCTCTGTGTTGGCCCTGAGATAGACTGGAGACCTGTCAAGGGGACCCTTTCTCTCGTCGGATTACAGCTGGTATAGGCTCCAGCCCCACTTTGATTAAAATAGGATAAACGGTTACAGATAATGAATGGATGGATATTTTCAGTGGATGTTCATATTATCTGAAGAATGAATCGAAATGTTTAATTTATCCACTGGCTTTTCTTAAAGCACAACTGTTAGATGAAAACTGTCCTATTAAACATGTATTTCTAAAAATTTACCACCAAAAATGACCAACTTTGTTAAACATATACGTGACCTCAAAAAATCTTTCATCAAGCAATACTGTTTCCATTTTTCCCCATTGACAGTAAGGCTGTACGAACAGTGATGGGTGCTTGATACAGAGGTGCATGTTTTACACTGGTGTATGCTGTTTTAGATAATGTGGTTACACATTAAAGGCTGTAAAAAAAAGCAATTCTTTTGTTGCTAAGCAGGTGAATAAAATGAGAAGTTATAGAGAATTAGTCCTTTGATTCCCAAGTAGGAAATATTTTTGTATGTGCTAGAAATAAAAGCATGTGATGAAGAATTTCATATTTGATCATATTTAAGCATTTAAGAAAGGCATTAGAGAAGAACATTTTATTTTCACCAATGCATGTATATGATTGTAGTGATTAGGCACAGAAATAATAGCACCGTGTACTTGTTACAGTGAGGATGATGACATCCAACCCTGTCTCCCGAAAATTAAATTCCTACACAACTAAACGACAAACACAAATTATTTTGGAAGAAACACCAGCAGTCTCAGATGAGAAGTTCTGTGATTTAGAGCCTGTGGCTCCCACACAGCTCTGAGTCGAACAGTCAGCAGCTGATCCAGAGCAGCAAAGAAAAAAGAGACAGCATTAAAAGGTTACAGTTTCTATGTGTTAGATTATCCATGAGCAGCTGCATTTTTATGATGTCGTTTTCTGCTTTGTTTTTCATAATAGAATTCTGTTGCACATTACCATAACTCTGTGTGTGTCTATAAAAAGCATTGCATATTGTTACAGTTTAGAGGTAAGGGAGTTACATTCTGTGTTTGCTTTGTGGTTAAAATGTTTTAGGGATGTTCAGATCTGACCGGACCTTTGAGAAGTGTAGTTGTGTGAGTCATGTCAAGAAGCCATTATGATGATAAACAGTGGTTTTATGATTGTTGTGGATGCAGGCTTATGCTGTATTCAGTATATACATGCAAAAAATGCAATAACACATTATATAAACATCCAGAAGATCATGTTGAAATTCCATGGATCCACAGAAAAGATGTGGAATTCTTAGCCAGCAACTTCCAGTTTTTAGGTATTTCTGAACCTGATAAATAAAAGGCTGTCCCAAAAATAAAATTTTCCCAGATGATGTATTTCTTTTCCACCAAAATATATGATTTTGCAGTACATCCAGACTTAGTGAATATTAAACTTTTTTATGGTTGTGTTTAGACTCACAGAAGTTGGTTAAGGTCCAAATTAACAGAAATAAAGAAAGAAAACACACACACATGCTGGCATGAAGAGCCTAATATTTCTTCAACTCTGAAAGGGTTTTTCTTGCTTGAAAATGCTCAACACACTGAAGGCATAACTGGCCTTTATATTCAAAGTATTAAAGCAAAAAAACAAAAAAACACAGACAGCCTGACACATGCACATTGACAGAATAGGGGATGTCGGGTAACAGTAGAAACCTGTGGTTAGTAATTTAACAAGGTGATTTCGAAATTATGGCAATTTTAAACTCAACTAACAAACACATGCTATTAGCTTCCCTTGAAATTATGGTCATTATAGTCACCTCAAAGGTCTATATTCACAAAACAGCTAATTTGATCAGGGTACAGTGCCTTAAATATCCACCTTAAATATTTGTCTTTATTTCAAAATGTCAAGTTTCATACAATCAAAACCTTTGCACTGCAACAAGGTTTAATGCTGCTTTTAGTGTCTGTATGGTGACTGTGGACAATGCAAATCATTTAAAAAATGACCAAAGTTATGCTTTATAATGCAACCATGAGGGGCCGGTGTATTCTTGTGCAAGTCCCAAGACTGGATAAATGCAGAGGGTTGTGTCAGGAAAGGCATCCAACGTAAAACACATGCCAAATTAAACATGCAAATTATGACCCTGGGGCTGGGTTAACAACGGCCCCCACCAGTGCTGTTGAACTAGAGGGTACCGGTGGAGGTGAGGAGAAAGGCGTGTTCTTAGCCAAAGAGAGAAAAGGAAAGCCAAGAGTGTAGAACTGATAGTATGGACTTTGAATGTTGGGACTATGACTGGGAAGGCTAGAGAGTTGATTGACATGATGCAGAGAAGAAAGGTGGACATACTGTGTGTACAGGAGACCAGGTGGAAAGGTAGCAAGGCTAGAAGCTTAGGAGCAGGGTTCAAGTTGTTCTACCATGGGTCAGATAGGAAGAGAAATGGAGTAGGATGTTTTATGAAAGAGGAATTTGTGAGTAATGTTCTAGAGGTGAAAAGAATATCAGATATCAGAGTCTGAAGCTGAAAATTGAAGGTGTGAAGTTCAATGTTGTTAGTGGTTATGGCCCACAGGTAAGATGTGAGGTAGAAGAGAAGGAGAAATTCTGGAGTGAAATTAGCTGTAGTGAACACTTTCTTCCAGAAGAGGCTGGAACATAGGGTAGAAGCACTCAGGTGGACTACATCTTGTGTAGACGTTGTAATCTGAAAGATGTCAGTGACTGCAAAGTATTGGTAGGAGAGAATGTAGCCAGACAACACAGGATGGTGGTGTTTTAAAATGAATCTGGTGGTGAGGAAGATGAAGAGGACAAAGTGGTGGAAGATGAAAAAAGAAGAATGTCGTGTAGTTTTCAGGGAGGAGCTGAGACAGACTCTGGGTGTTTTGGAGGTGCTTCCAGATGACTGGACCACTACAGCTAATTTGATCAGTGAGATAGGTAGGAGGGTACTTGGTGTGTCATCTGGAAAGAGGAAAGTGGACAAGTAGACTTGGTGGTGGAACGTTCACGAACGAAACTAACGAAAATTCAGGGGTGTATACAGGGAAAGAGGTTAGCTAAGAAGAAGCTGGACACTGAGAGGACTGAAGAGAGTAGACAGGAGTACAGGGAGATGCAGCATAAGGTGAAGGTAGAAGTGGCAAAGGCCAAACAAAGAGCATATGAGGACTTGTATGTTAGGTTGGACACTAAAGAGGGAGAGGTGGATTTGTACAGGTTGGCCAGACAAAGAGATAGAGATGGGAAGGATGTGCAGCAGGTTAGTGTGATTAAAGATAAGGATGGAATTGTATTGACAGGTGCCAGGAGTGTGATGGAAGATGGAAGGAGAACTTTGAAGAGTTAATGAATGAGGAAAATAAAAGGGAACGAAGAGTAGAAGAGGTGACTGGTGTGGAGCAGGAAGTAGCAAAGATTAGTAAGAGTGAAGTGAGGAGGACGTTGAAGAGGATGAAGAGTGGAAAGGCAGTTGGTCCTGATGACATACCTGTGGAGGTATGGAAGTGTCTAGGAGAGGTGGCAGTAGAGTTTCTGACTAGTTTGTTTAACAAGATCTTGGAAAGTGAGAGGACGCTGAGGACTGGAGGAGAAGTGTACTGGTGCCAATTTTTAAGAACAAGGGAGATGAGCAGAGCTGTGGCAACTACAGAGGAATAAAGCTGATGAGCCACACAATGAAGTTGTGGGAAAGAGTAGTGGAAGCTCGGCTAAGAACAGAGGTGAACATTTGTGAGCAGCAATATGGTTTCATGCCTAGAAAGAGAACAACAGATGCAGTATTTGCTTTGAGGATGCTGATGGAGAAGTACAGAGAGGGTCATAGGGAGTTGCATTGTGTCTTCGTAGATTTAGAGAAAGAGTATGACAGGGTGCCGAGAGAGGAGCTGTGGTATTGTATGAGGAAGTCTGGAGTGGCAGAGAAGTATGTTAGAGTGGTGCAGGACATGTATGAGAGCTGTAAGACCGTGGTGAGGTGAGCTGTAGGTGTGACAGAGGAGTTCAAGGTGGAGGTGGGTCTGCATCAAGGATCAGCTCTGAGCCCCTTCTTGTTTGCTCTGGTGATGGACAGGCTGACAGATGAGGTTAGACAGGAATCTCCATGGACTATGATGTTTGCAGATGACATTGTTATTTGTAGTGGGAGCAGGTGGAGGAAAATCTAGAGAGGTGGAGGTCTGCTCTGGAAAACAGAGGAATGAAGCTTAGCCACAGTAAGACAGAATACATGTGTGTCAATGAGAGGGACCCAGGTGGAACAGTGAGGTTACAGGGAGCAGAGGTGAAGAAGGTGCAGGACTTTAAGTACTTAGGGTCAACAGTTCAGAGCAACAGAGAGTGTGGAAAAGAGGTGAAGAGACAAGTGCAGGCAGGTTGGAACGGGTGGAGAAAAGTGTCAGGTGTGTTGTGTGATAAAAGAGTATCAGCGAGAATGAAAGGAAAGTTGTTCAAGACGGTGGTGAGACCAGCAATGTTGTTCGGCTTAGAGACAGAGGCACTGAAGAAAAGACAGGAGGCAGAGCTGGAGGTAGCAGAGCTTAAGATGTTGAGGTTCTCTTTGGGAGTGACGAGGATGGACAGGATCAGGAATGAGGACATCAGAGGGACAGCTCATGTTAGATGTTTTGGAGATAAAGTTAGAGGGGCCATCGGTTGAAGGATGCTATGGTTGGAGCTGCTAGGCAGGAGGTCTAGAGGAAGACCGAAGAGGATACAGCCAACAACTTTGGGATTGGTAGATGACCTTTCTACCTTCCTGCGCCACAGTTGTCTTTTGTGGTTGGGTTTGGGGTCTTTACACACTGTCTTGCTGAAATGTTTCTTTTCCTGATGACAAAACACACATTCCTCATGCAACTAACAGCTGTCATGTATAACATTAAACAGGAAAGTAATTAAGATTACATTGATTATTGAGCCAACAAAGCTTTGTATACACATGTATGACTGAATGGAGTACAAGTATATGGTGCATTAAAACATTTAGTGTGTATTGACACATATTACAGGTTATACTTGACAAACATTGCATTTTCAACAAAGCAAACAGATCAAATGAACAGCGGTATGTACTGAATCATCTTTTTCTGAAGTGTTAAAATAGTTGTTGTTGTTTTTTTTTTTGCAAACCACCAGGCTTTCTCAAGCCTTTGTTCACTCATTGTTTGTTCTACCCACATTTTTCCACTGTGGGAGGTGATGAACTCCTATTTTCCTGCCAAAACTGTTTTGAATTTTTTTTTCTCTCCGTTATGTGTGTTCCTTTAACTGGTTTGAAGTGGGAGGGTTTCTGTCACAAAGGTTTTCTCTACGGAGTTCTTCAGTGTTAAACTCTTAACAAATAATAACTGAAATAATTTTACTTTAAATCTTATTAATGCAGTTTTGAATATTGAATGTTTATTTACTGACAATTTGAAGTCTTTAAGGAAGATAACTACAGTAGCATGAAATGTAGCACAATTGCCGTTACTATAAGCTGTACATTAGCATTTGTCAGCAGGAAATTGTGTCTGGAGGCAGATAGATTGTGAACATACCACTTGGTGTATGATTAACTGTTTTTTTTCCTTCACTACATCAACACACAGAGTTCATCAATTTTCTGTAGGAAGAGGCTGACAGCATAATTAAGCACTTCCTTTAGCTCCACAAATAAACATTCATTACTCATGGTTTGCATCAGCATGTGAGGCCAAAAATATAGCTGCACAGAGATTAAACCCGACTATTCAAATGATATCAGATTTAGAAGTGGCTAGAATCATTTAGGCCACTGCAGTGTAAAAAAAACCAAAAAATACAAAAATAAAACAGCCTGCTCGCTTTTTCTCCGGACACACAACTGTGCAGGCATCTGACATTCTGCCAAGTAATACAAAGACAAACACTATGTAAGCAGATTGAGTATAGGAAGCCTGCATTCAATTTGTTCTACATTAACTAAATGTGTAACTAAATCAGTTCACTTTTCTTTATACATCTCTAGAATACTCTCTTTTGTAGCTACAGCCTGCAACAGAGTCATGGCTTTTCCTTTCTTTTATTTAAAAAGCAGGTATGAAGAATGAAACACCTGTTGTTATCATTTTGTGCATGATTGTTATCATGCACAAAATGATGTGGTGTTTAAAAGTTTGCAAACCCTTATGATTTTCTTTCTTTCTGTATAAACATGAGCTAAAACATATCAGACCTGATCAGCTTTTCACACACTAGAACCACAAATAGATAAAAGCAACCATTTCAACAAAGGAGACAAAAATCATTAAAAGTATTAATGTCAAAATATTATTACATTTAATATTAAAACAATTAATATTAAAATTAATATAAAATGTATATATTTGTGTTTGGCAATAGTATGTGAACATTTTTATGACTGCTGTGAACCTCTTGTGCAGCAA
The DNA here is from genome assembly GCA_020496755.1 of Channa maculata. Lineage (NCBI taxonomy): Eukaryota > Metazoa > Chordata > Actinopteri > Anabantiformes > Channidae > Channa > Channa maculata. The sequence goes on along the minus strand of CM035616.1, from coordinate 20,936,646 downwards.
TACCTTCAATTAAATATTCCAGTACAGCGTTAGCCACAAAAACTGTAGACAGTGAGAAAAGGAGGCAGCACTAACCACTGCACTTTAAATTGTGTGGCCCTGCAAAAGACGAGTGATACGTCCAGGATGTATCTCACCTCTTACCTAATGTCAGCCGTGATCAGCTCCAGCCCTCCAGTGACCTCTAGCAGGACAAAGAGTTCAGATAATGGACTGGTCAGATGTATCCTGGTTCTGCTGGATTTTACGCCGTTATGCAACATAATATCCACATAATGAAACAAACATACTGCTTACAGATGATATAGACTATAAACACTACAGTAGAAGTTCAGGGACTCTAGAGCCACATAGGCAGCAAGCTACAATAAACTTTGTGTTGCAATTCACATCATGGCAAGCATCAAATTTTTTCCTATATGCACTGCTGAAAGTGTGGTTTTATCAGATTTCTCTAAAACCATAAACTCACATTTCTGCTGTGACACTTCTTTACCACTGAGGTAAAGAAAACCATGACCCATGTTTCCATCATTTTAACACTGGCCTCACTTTCCATTGTAAGGCAACACAGCCTTGTTTATCTGTTAATTAGCTGTTGTAACCACTAAAAATGTATTACAGGTAACAAACAAAGGTTGATGATGCTTGAAGTCTCTTCTCCACTTCACAAATGTTGGACTAACTGAAAATGTGCGGCCTGACACAGCAGATAGGAGAACGGGACTGCATCTACGCTGAATTTGCTCAAAGGTATTCTATGGAAAACATAGACACACATCAAGCTGATTGCATGTGTGATCATCCCATAAAGCTCATGATGAAACCTCAATTTTGTTCTCCTGCTGAATAAACAGAACTGCTTAGAAGCAAATTTGGAAAACTGAAGCTTCCCTCCTCAAGCCAACAATTATTTGTCTGCTCAGTTACCCCCCACACCCACCACCCTAATCATCCCCTACTTCTCTCTTTGTCTCTCTCGTCTTTGCACACAAACTCAAATATACAGTATAGTCTCACCAACCTAGAGTTTATCATTTGTGTCTTGTTTTTATTATACTGGAAGGGTAGTGGCTGTGTGGTTGATATGTAGAAATACGTGCCTTAGAGTATAATAAACCATGTCATATTTTAATGACTGGTGGTGACAGTGGCTGTTGGTTTAATAATGGTTAAATGGTTAATGGTTAAATGTCGTAAGCCAATTACACCACTTGCCTTTTTTTTACATAATTTCATTTGAAATGTAGTTGTTATGTTCAAACACTGATAATTTTACCACTTTATTTATTTTAGTAATTAATGTTCCAAAATTTGAGGGTAATGATGAGCCAGTTTTACTTAACCAGATGTAATTACTTAAATAATAATTCCCCTTTACGCTGAATTTACATATCATACTGTAATATTTACCCAAGGAAGATTTAAGGCATTGGTTTCAAGTTTGGTCTCAATAATGCATCAGACACAACAGTTCAGTTTTATTACAGGAAGATAGTTGGCAAAAGCAGGATATCATGATCCAACACTCTTGTTCACTTCCTGCTCCGGACTTTTATTTTGTTCCTCCTTTTCTCCACTTCCGATCCCTGGTTTTTGTCTCCAGCTTCACCAATCATCACCGCTCTCAATTGCTTTCACCTGTTCCCCTGACTTTTTTAAACCCAGCTCTCCCTTGGTTCAGTGTTGGATCATTGTCTTTACTCATTGACTGCCTTAGTTCGTCCCTGCAATCTGTGCTGCCCCCCCGTTTTCAAGTATAACAGTCTCATGGTTTTTTTGGACTCTTGCCTCAGCTCTTGTGCATTTCTGTTACCCTCATCTTGGTCTAAGGTTTGGTTGTTGTTGTTCGGTTGTCTCTTTATGTTCGCTGTGTTTTCACGGGTTCTGTTTTTAGCCATTTAGTCACTAGGTTTTATGTGCCATTTAAAATATCCCCCTGTTTAATCTATACTTCCTAGTTTGGTTTTGTTCACGGAATGTGTTTTTGACTCCGTCGACTATACTGTTCCTTTGTAGTCCGAGCCCGGTCCCCACTCAGCTTTACCTGTTATTTTTAATTTGTCTAGTTGTTAGTTCCCTCCTGATTTGTGTTCCCTTTCTTTGTTTTTTTTATTCTAGTCTGCAAATATCCTTTTGAATAGTTTTGTCCTCCGAGTTGAAGTGATTCTTAGTTCCCACATTTCTGTCATCCTGCCTTCTGTAATAAGTTAAGTTTAGTCCATGATTCGTGTGTTCTGTATTTTCTGTCTACTCTGCCTAGTCGTTGTTTTGAGTCCTGGTCATCTAGTGTTCCCTTTGTTTAAATAAAATTACCTATTTTTCACATCCCTCTCTGTGTTACTTTTGGGTCCACAAACAAAAACCTGATACATGATGGACATGTAGTAGGCCTTCTGACTCACTAGATGGTCCTGTGCTCTATTTAGAGTTAATGGGAGAAGAGCAGAATCTGGAGGTGAGGCAAGTGATTAAGGGGTAGAGTGGATTATGGTCTTGGCAGGAGAAATGGATCCTTTGATGGTGCAATGGTGACTGAGTAGACAAGTGAATAAGAAACAGGGGTGGGGAATTCTCTACGGAATGTGCAGTGGTCTGGATACGCAGAAAAGAAACAGGCCTGGTAGTGAGTGCGTGGATAATAGCAGTGGTGGGTGTCTAATCACTAACGTGAAGAAACTCCAACAATCCCTTTCATGATACAGTTAGCAAAAAGCTCCAAAAACATAAAATACTTAAAGAAATTGGTCCTCTAGGCTTGCAATAAAACACTGCCATGACATAAACATGAGCATACATGAAAGTCCTTCCAACTTGGTTCACAATATAGACAAACATGAGAGTCCTTCTGTGATATTAACTTGGTTCTTACTTGAGCAGTCCTTTTCACTTGATTAAATCAACTGAATTGAGTGAAGTGAGGTCCTCAGTCTGAGACTATGTTGCTGGGGAGGCCATGAAGATGGAAGACCTAGGTGAGGAGAATGTCAGCAGTTTCCTTGGAAGTGGTTAGCTTGGGAAGGGATGTGAGGTGAGCCATTTTTGAGAAGTGGTCAGCTGGATAGTGGTCATGCCATTTAAAGGGGGAACCTCAGTCACAAGTCAGACCGTAGGGATGTGGGACCAGGGTAGGGATTGTTAATGAGCAAAGAAGTCCAATCGGAAGATGTCTGTGGTCTTGGCCTGTGTGCACTCCGGACACGCAGCAACGTACACCTTTATGTATTTGTGCCTGGAGTGCCACCAAAAACATTGCTGAATAACAAACGGGAAGCACCAGGGTGACGTGAAGTTGAGAGTGGCACCAGTGAATTTGAGTGCAAATTTTCTGGAAGGTAGAGGAGGATGAGGGGGACAAGTGGAGGGTGCTGGTGCATGGCCAAGGGCTCTTCCTTGAGGTCAACTTCAGCTGTGGCAAGACAAACTGAGGAGGGTAGGATGTAGCTGGGATCTTGAGGTTGGTCATCCAGGTCATGCATGTGGGTGTCAGCAATTCTTGGAGCCAGGGCGGTACTAGAGGGAGAAGTCAACAAGCCTGACAAGGGTTCAAACATTTTGCAGAATGGAGGTACTCCAGATTCTTGTTGTCCGTAGTGACCAAGAAGAGCTGTTTGGTTCCCTCCAACCAATGTCCCCACTCTTCCAGACTAGCTTGACTGCCAGAAGCTCTCTGTTAAAAACATCATAGTTCCTCTCTGCTATCAAAAGACAACGAGAAAAAAAAGCATTACTTTCCTATTTGGAAAGCTGTGAAAGGCAGCTCCGACCCCTGTGTTCGAGGGATCAACTTCCACAATGAATGGGAGGTCAGGGTTGGGCAAGGTAAGACTAGGGGCTGTGGAAATGCATGACATTTTCGAAAGCTCTGGATGCTTGGGTGAACCACGTGAACTTGACCTTGTAGGATGTGAGTTGATGGAGAGGTGCTGCTTTGTCCGTTTTACCATCCATTGGCGGTAAAAGTTGGCGTGGGCTAAAACCTTTGGCGTAGTCATCATGAGTCTGCTGGATCCATGTTGAGCTTGCAGAAAACACATAATGCCAAAATGGGGATCAATGCCACTTAAAGGAGAAACTGAAAGTAGTATATTAAAGTAGGGGGATAACATAAGAAAACCCGCAGGATGTAGGTGTGTCATGCAGAGTCCTCCAGTACAGTCATAAAATTGCAATGTGAAAAACAAAATGAACTCTATCAAATGTGTATGATTTAGCAAAAACGACAAATTAACAAAACCCAAGTTTAGTCTTGCCAGTGTGAAAACACCTTAAGTCAGGTAAAATTATATTTCCCAGCCTGTCCAACCCTGTTTGTTAAAATAAAGTCCTTATTCAGCTAAACAGCAAATGTGATTACATTTTCCAGAAGAAGTTTTCCTGTGAACATACAAGCTGCAAATACATTGATACTGAACATACTCTATACATTTTTACTAGACAATGTATTTTCAACCACAAAAATATCCAATCTTGCAGTAAAATATCCTGTTTAGTTTTTTGCCATATTACACAATCCAGTTCAAGATTCAAACAGCTTTACTGATCCCATAAGGGAATTGTGTTGCCTTGTTACAGCTGCTCTTTACGTGAAAAGTAGAAAAGAAAGGAAAACACCTCCACCAAACCAATAAATAAGAAAAAACCCAGCTAGAGGAGTAAACATAAATGCAATAAAAATAATAAATGACAAAAACAAAAAAATAAAATACTATTTGTCCATTTGGACTAATAAGTCGTCCTCCTTTTTACAGAAGGAGAATGAGTTGAACAGTTAATGGCCACTAGGAGAAAGGATCTCCTGTGTTGTTCTGTGAAGCACTTGACTATGATCAGTCTTTGGCTGAAAGTGCTCCTCTGTGGAGCCAGCATGCAGTGGAATGGGTGGAATGGTAAATGCTAAATGTTCTGCACTTATAAAGCGCTTTTCTACCTATTGGCACTCAAAGCGCATTACACTGCTTCTTATTCACCCATTCACACTCACAATCACACACACACATACACCGATGGGGGAGCTGCTATGCAGCTGGCCAACACTCACCGGGAGCAACTACATTGGGGTTCAGTGTCTTGCTCAAGGACACTTCGACATGTGACCGAAGGAGCCGGGGATTGAAGATTGGTGGACAACCGCTCTACCTTCCTGCGCCACAGTCGCCCCTGGGTTGGAGGCATTGTCCAGGATTGAGAGGAGTTTGGACAACATTTTCCTCTCGGCAACAATGTTCAGGGTTTACTTTCTCCCCAGAACAGAACCAGCCCTCCTTATTGGTTTGTCCAGTCTGTTAGTGTCTGCCCCCTTCATATTGCTGCCTTAGCAAACCACAGGTTAGAAGATGGAGCTGGCTACCATGAACGCTGTCTTTAAGTTTTGTCATCAAAAGTCTAGTCTGCCATATTTTTTATGTGAAGACTGAAGAAGATTTCACCTCCCTATCACACAGCTGGTAAGCAGAAGACCACCTACTGCACCATAATTATGGGCTAATAAGTGATAATGCACATTTGATGGTGTAATACTGGTCAAATCTACTACATTTGCACTGTTTAAACAGTGCATATGAATGATGTCAGCAACCTAGGAGACCGCACTCCCAGGTATATTCCTCTTTAACATGTGCTCACTTTCAACAAAATAGACAAGCTGACCCTGCTGCTGAAAACAGAGATTTACAAGACACTGTGTGTGGAACGGACAAACCCAAATGCCTTGGTTACTGTCCTAGGTTATTTTAACAAAGGTAATTTTTCACAAATTCCTCAAATACAAACAGTTTATTAGGTCCCTGACCAGAGAGGGGAATGTACTAGACCACTGCTACACCACCATCTGCGGTGCTTCTCATGCTGTTTCTCGTGCTGCACTGGGCCAGGACGTCATAGAAGCGGAACAGTGAGGCCGTGAGTGAACTTTAGGTGTATTTGGACTGTACGATCTGGGAAGTTTTTAGGTCTGCCACTAATAGTCTGGATGAGTACCCGGAGACTGTGACGTCCTACATTAACTTCTGTGAGGATAGTGTCGTTCCATCATGCACCAGGGTGAGTTATAATAATGACAAACCCTGGTTCACAGCTAACCTCAGATGGCTGAAGTCATAGAAAGTTGCTGCATTCAGAAGTGGAGAAAATGACAAATACAGAAAGGCTGAGTACAGATTTAGCAAGGAGGTGAGCAGAGCTACATCAGCACATGATGAGAGAATGGGACAGCAATTATGAGCCAACGACTCTGCCTCTGTCTGGAAAGGGCTCAAGGCAATCACTAACTACAAGCTTAGAGCCCCTCACCCTGTGAACATCCAGTGCCTGGCCAACAGCCTGAATGAGTTTTACTGCTGGTTTGAAAGACAATGTCCCCCTCCCCTCCGCACCTCACACCTCTCACCAATAAAGAGGGAGATGTGAATGGACTGTTTAAATGGCGAAACCCTCGGAAGCTGCAGGCCTGGAATCTGTCTCCCCCTCCACCCTGAAGCAAGGTGCCATTCAGTTGTCTCTGGTGTTCACAGACGTCTTTAACACCTATGGGGTGACTGTGGCGCAGGAAAGTAGAGTGGTCATCCACCAATCTCGCAGTTGTTGGTTCGATCCCTGGCTCCTCCAGTCACATGTTGAAGTGTCCTTGAGCAAGACATTGAAACCCAACTTAGTTCCTCCTGGTGAGTGTTGGCCATCGGTGTGTGTGTGTGATTGTGAGTGTGAATGGGTGAATAAGAAGCAGTGTAAAGCGCTTTGAGTGCCAATAGGTAGAAGTGCTATATAAGTGCAGACCATTTACCATTAACTCCCTGGAGACCTGCCATGTGCCAGTCTGCTTTAAGACCTCAGCCATTGTACCAGGCCCTAAAAAGGCAAGGATAAAGGGACTTAATAATTACAGACACATCACCCTTACTTCTGTAGTCATTAAAGTATTTTTAGTCCCTCATCTTGCACCACCTCAAGAACATTACAGACCCCCTTTTGAACCCCCTGCAGTTCGCCTACAGAGCCAACAGATCTGTAGATGATACTGTAAATATGGCCCTCGACTTCATCTGGACTCCCCAGGATCCTACACCAGAATACTGTTTGTGTACTTCAGCTCTGCCTTCAATGCAGTCATTTCAGCTCTGCTAAGAGACAAGCTCTCCTAGCTGAACATGCCTGACTCCAGGTGGATTACGGACTTCCTGACAGACAGACGGCAGTTTGTGAGGCGTAGGGAGCATGTCTCTGACTCAATGACCATCAGCACTGGATCCCCACAAGGCTGCATTCTTTCTCCTCTGTCATTCTCCCTGTATTCCAACAGCTGCACATATGGTCACCAGTCTATCAAACTCCTGAAGTACGCAGATGACACCACCCTCATCGGCCTCATCTCTTATGGAGACGAGTCCACCTACAGGAGTGTGATGGACCATGCAGCATGAACAACCTGGAGCTCAATGCTCTTAAGACATTAGAGATGATTTCAGGAAGAACCCGGCCGCCCTTCCCCCTGTCACCCTCTGCAACGCTCCTGTGACCTCCGTGGTGCCCAGGAAGTGGAAGGAATTGACATTCACCCAAGAGCTAAAGTGGGAGCAGAATATCAGCTCCCTCACCAAAAAGGTTCAGCAGAGGCTGTACTTCTTGCGGCAGCTGAAGCAGGTCTATTTTTTATGTTGCTTTCCTAACCTGGGGACATAACAATTACATCTCAGACATTGCAAGCATCTAAAGATCACATATTTCCTGTGTTGTTGTAGGTAGTGTACCTGTCATTGCAGTTCTGTGTGTTTTACATTTGTTGCTGTTTTCTAGCACTTTCATTTATCTCAAATTCTTCTTTAAAACAAAATTTTTGGTTTGAGCTCAGAAGTTGCTCTTTTATTCTTGCACTATTTGTAAATCATTTTCCAGAGAACTTTAAAACTGTAAACTAAGTAAAAAGAGGATAATGCAGAGACCTGGGAGAGTTGCATGACTTAAATGGTCTTCTTTTGAGCATTCACAGCACCATTCAGCCTTCCTTTGATTTCGATGTGACCAAATGCTCATCATCCACCACATTCATACCCTTCATGTCCTTTGACAAATAGCACTGATCACATTGCGAAAGGTCTCATTTGGCAATTTGAAGCATCTGAATGATTGATTATAATGACAGCTAAATTGCAAAGCAAAAGTTGCTCCCTTCATTGCAGTCCTCCATATGCAATGAGTGAATTGCAACATAACCTTTGTGCCAAATATAACTTTCTCTGCGGCTACCCATGGGGAAATAAAACACTATTTCACAAATGTGTTTCTAACTCGTGAGGCTTTGAGTAAAAAGAATCGAAGTGGATACAGTACAGAGTAAGGCAACAGCATTTGGTGAATGCATCTCAGTTACTTTTTTCCATTAACAACTCCTAAGAAAAGAGCAGAAGTTTCAGGGATTGAGTCCAGGTCAGTGATTTTGCGTGCATTGTCTTCAGGATAACACTCTGTTTAACTATTGGGTTGTTAGTTCTCAGCCTGACCGCTAACGCCTGCCTTCATTTTTTATAAGACTAATGGACTCCTACACTACTTCTTCCCTTGTCAATATTACCTTCTAAGCTTTCTGCCTTATTTATAGGCATGTGTTGCCTCTGGTAATGTCCATTGTCTTTTCTTGAGAAGCACGCAAACAGCAGAACGTGAACGTCAGCTGCAGGCCAGTTACCTCCCCTCTCTTCTCCAAGCTCTGATTCAGCTTTTCCATTTCCCTAGTCGCAGCCACACACCTCTTGGCTCTTCCTGACAAAACACCCACAACTGACCCAAAATGTCACGGGCCTGGTTTTCCATCATAGTTGACCATATGAATACACATTTAACACTTGTAAAGTGACCTCAGTGGGGCTTTTAGAACACATGGAAGTTTGATGGGGTGCTGTATTTTTATCCATATATCCCTGCTGCTTTTGGTTTAGTGGTTTCAAAGTTGTTTTTTGCGCTGTTTTATGAAGAACATAGTCTGTTTAATTCAGTCCAAGTCTTCCACCCTATTTTCTTCTAGTTATGTTTCTATATCTTAGTTTGTAGCAACCCAGGAGTCTTACTTCTTTTAAATACTGAATCAAAGGTTGGACCCATTTTCCAAAACATACCCAGCAGAAATGTTAATTCAGCTCCTGTTTAAATTCGCTGGCCTTGCCTTCTGCAAGATTTAAAATGCTCATAGATTTCATTGGACATCATCTGTCTTTTATTGCTACCATCGTCCTCATGGGCCATTTTGATATGTGCTTCTCTTTTTTTCCTTGCAGAAGCTGCAAGGGTACAGACTGTCTGCTACCATCTCAGGCCCAGCCTTAGGCATTCCTTATCCTGGCTCCACAATCTGTTTTCTCACCTCATCAAGCATTCTGTCTGTGTCCATGCCTGCCCTTGCCCTCCTTCATTCTTTTAACCCTTCTGGCTCAGGTTCAGTGGTTATAAAGGAGGTGCACTTCACCCGAGCTCGCTATCGATCCGTATCACACAGGAGACACTGGTCTCTTTCCTCAACAGCAAGGGCTTTTAAAACATTTTCTGTTCAGCAGCAAGGTCGCAAAGCAGAACTGTCAAGGAGAGAGCAAGGTACCTTGAGTATTGTCAGTAATTGTTATTTGCACCTCTGAAAGCCTCTACAGTATTTGTGTGCATTGAGCCTACACATCAGTTGGTGTATACAGGGGCATATTTTAAATGTTTACATGATAATGAGAAAAAAATGGGGCCCTCACCTCTAACTGTGCACACCTTATCTCTTAAAATTAAAATGACATACTGTAAATATCCATATAGTCTGAGAATTAGTCTGCAACTACAACTTAATCTGGCAGTCATGCTAAGAGTATAGAAATGACTCCCTCACTCTTACTTTTATCTAACATGGCTGGTGTTTAGCAGTGATGCATTACGTAGTAAAGTGATAAGATAATGACAATTGGTGACAATTTGAAATTCAGCTAATAAATTTAACTTAATTCTAGTAATGTTTTGTTACTTGGCACCTGTACCAACACTGTAAATTCTAAGTTAACCGTACTTAAAAAAGCAAGCAAATCAATTGCCTTGAAAAAAAATAATTCATCTGGAATAGAAATTGTATTTTTACTTACAAATGCTTATTAAGTGCAGTACACTTACAATTTAGTTTACACAACAAAAAATCTATGGGGTACTCATAACACAGAATGGAGAATTATTAGTTTAAAAAGCCATTTTAAGTTGAGTTTACTGTGTCCAGTGTTTCAAATGACACACTTGTTGGGCTAACTAACATAACATTTCATACAACTTTGAACATCTGTCTATAACAAGTATGGGCGATTGTGGCGCAGGAAAGTATAGCGGTTGTCCACCAATCTCGCAGTTGTTGGTTCTGTCCCCCGCTCCTCTGGTCACATGTCGAAGTGTCCTTGAGCAAGACACTGAACCCCAACTTAGTTGCTCCCGGTGAGTGTTGGCCAGCTGCATAGCAGCTCCCTCATCGGAGTGTGTGTGTGTGTGATTGTGAGTGTGAATGGGTGAATAAAAAGCAGTGTAAAGCGTTTCGAGTGCCAATAGGTAGAAAAGTGCTATATAAGTGCAGACCATTTACCATTTATTCATAGCTAGTCTGAACAATGAAGATATTGACAAAGAGCAGGACTATGAAGTGAGTTTGGTGTAGTAGCCACAATTTGCAGTTTTCATAGACATTAGCTATTTTCTCTAGTCTTACATACACCATAAGAAATACTTTTTCTAATCATTTTGCTGCTATAAATTTATGTGCAATATTAATTTACAGCTGAATTCCAACTCTTTCCATAGTCATGTTGTCCACTCTTCACATTGTGTCCACTGTATTTTAGTTTTTGGACTCATCTGAACATATGCAAGACTGAGATGTGTTTTCTCAACAATTACTGGCAATGACTGATTACCTTAAGAGTTGTGTGGACTCTGTAATTTTAAGCATCTATAAATAACTTAACTCGTGTTACCTAAATAGTGTATAGTGATGTTTTGTTCAGGGATGGCCACACAATGTCACACAACCAAGAAAAACAGCTATGCAACTATTATATAAATCCTTCCTATTTCAGTGCCTGCAGCTTTTAAGGACATACCAATGTTGCACTTCCTGTAACATGTGCTAAATAATGTTTTCTCCTCTTGAGTGTGGGTAAAATAATGACAGGGTTCCACCCAAGGTGAAGGACATACTAATTCACTCTGCCATAGCATTGTTTTGATGTAGAGATAGCAGCAGTAAGAGGTGAGTGATAAAGCTGTCCAACAGAAATGAGAGGAGGCCGGACCCTCTGTCACAGCAGGGCAGACAGATGGGGCATCATGGGAAACATGCCTGAGATCATAAAGGACTCTACAGGACATAATGAGAGACTTGGAGTCGAGGGGAAAAATTCCTGGGAAGGACCATTTAATAGCTCTTAAAGAACAGCTCCTGGTGAGTGAATGATATTCACTTCACCTGTGATCTCTCTGTCTCTTGCTCTGTTTAGTGCTTCCTGAAAAACGTGCACTTGAAAAAAAAACCTGCCAACTGCTGGCAAGTAAAGTAGGTTGCTTTTTGTTGTTGTTTGGCTAAGTGACATCTTTACTAGGTTGCATCACAGATGGATTGTTCATGGTGGTACATTCATCAGCATCACAGCTAAAGGGAATCTAGTTTCCAGACTCTCCCAGTGTGTCATGCCCTTTCTGTGTAACACCCTTTTATGAGTCACCTCTTCTCTGAGGTCAGACATTATTTCCTGTCTTCTTTCCATGCTCACTGAGCATGAGGTTTTTCAAGATTTTCAAAGTCTACATGGAAAAAAGAAGATTATTGTTGAGTATTCTAAGCCAGCAGAAAAGAGGAAAAAGAATGAAACAAGACATCTTACACCACAAAGTGTCTGAATCTGAGGCCTAAAATGTTGATTGCATAGCCTCTTATCTTGAATTTAGTTTAGGCAATTTCATATAGACATCCAGCATTTATCAAGATTAACTCCGTTTCCACTGAGTCCTGCGGAGAAGCTTAACGTCTCGCAGTTATGATCTCCATCTAGCTGTCCGCCTCTTACCGATAGACCTTTTCAAAGTATGCCTGAAGAATTTAGTGGCACACTGGATTTCTGTAATGGGAACTCACTGTCACATACTGATGTGATAATTATTAAATTGGGCACATCTCTTGTTATATATAAAAAGCCATTGGAGATTCATAGCACCCTAACAGAAGCAGGAGCCACAGGGCACTGCTAACTTCCCCCTGAACCCCTATCATTCTCCCTCCCATCTGCCTTTCACATTACTGTCGCTCATGCTGAAGACTGGAAAGGTCATCCATGAAATGCTCAGTGTGAGATTATTCAGCTTGCTGTTCCCTGTCAGGCAAAATTGGAATTTACATTACTCACTCACTTGTCCTGTACTGCGAATTCACACAGAATATGATATTGTGCTGTGTTTTAAATGTTACACCACAAAAAAGCATTTCAGCATCTCAGCATTTCTTTGTTTCACAATTCATCAACAGGCATTTAGGCACCTGTATAGAACCCCTGTCTGGCTTATATGAAGGAATTACAAAGGTCCCCATGTCTAACAGTTTGTCTATAACCTCAGTGTAAAAGCACCTCATTCCCAAGAATTGGATGAAAGTGTCAAAGTGACCTTCACCTTGAGTTAGAATTAAAAAATGTAATTAGATTATTCTTGAATCTGAGAAGAAATCTCCTCAAGATGTTTCTGAGATATGCTGGGACCAATTCTTAGCCCCCGATGTATCGTTGTTGATCATTGTTTTTTTTAATGCATGTCTTGTGAGCCCCACAATTTTAAGAAAAAATAAATAAATCACAGAAGAAGCACTTTTTTAGAAGAAGCACAGGAGAAGGCTTTTTTATCTAGATAAGAGCATCCTTGACTGAGTAGAGGAGGAATGTACAAGAGAGGTGATATGATTCAGTGGGGAGAGGCTGATAAAAACCAACAGAGCAGTTTAGGGATTCTGGGCCTCACTGAGGTGCACACTGGGAAGTTGTTGTTGTGACAGCAGTGATCAGAAACTGTTATGACATCTCATCTTGGTGATCACAGTGAAGTCTTCAGCAGCACATCACTGAGTTGTTGTGGTGTTTTCTCTTCAGAGGTTCCAGAAAATATGTCATATAAAGTCCTGCAGTAATGCCATCTGCCACCGTTACAGTTCATGTGTGAGGCTCTGTACAGGAACTCATAGTTGCAGGGTGGGACAATTTTTTCTGTCCATGCAACTTTTTTAGTGCACATTTATCTGTTCATACGTTTAAAGCTTATGGAATGATAAGGTTTCAATTGGAAAATAAACTTTTAAAACTAATCCAATTATTATATTCATTATTATTATTATTATTATTATTAGTAGTAGTAGTAGTAGTAGTAGTAGTAGTAGTAACTGAAAGACTTTTGCATCCTACTCACTAAATGAATAAAAGTTAATTCATAATTCAACTTTATTTATATGGCGCCAATTCACAGCAAAGTCATTTCAAGGCACTTTACAGAATAAAGTCTAGACTATAAAGATATATAATTCAACAAATCCCCATTGAGCAAACCCTAGGCAACAGTGGAGAGGAAAAACTCCATTTAATGGAAAAAACCTCCAGCAGAACCAGGCTCAGGCTGGGTGGCCATCTGCCTTGACTGGTTTTAGTGAGTAGAAAGTGGAAAGAGAAAAGAAAACAGCAATAAAAAGCAACAACAAAACATTGGGCAGCTAGCTAGGACCAGTATCTGTCTAAGCCTATAGCAGCATAACTATAACTAACTATAAGCTTTATTAAAGAAGAAGGTTTTAAGCCTAGACTTAAAAGTAGAGAGGGTGTCTGCTTCCCGAATCTGAACTGGGAGCTGGTTCCACAAGAGAGGAGCTTGATAGCTAAAGGCTCTGCCTCCCATTCTACCTTTGGAAATTCTGGGAACCACAAGTAGGCCTGCATTCTGAGAGCAAAGTGGTCTACTGGGATGATATGGTGCTATGAGGTCTTCTATATACGATGGAGCCTATTTAGAGCTTTATATGTAAGAAGCAGGGTTTTAAATTCTACTTTTTCGGAAGCCAATGAAGCTTGTGAATGCGAAATATGATCTCTCTTGCTAATTCCACTCAACATTCTTGCTGCAGCATTTTGGATTAATTACAGGCTCTTTAGGGAGTTACTGGGGCATCCTGAAAGTAGGGAATTACAGTAGTCCAACCTAGAGGTAACAAATGCATGGACTAAATTTTCAGCATCACTTTGAGACAGGATGCTCCTAATTTTGGCAATGTCCAACAAGAAAGCTGTTATAGAGATTTGTTATAGAGATTTGTTGGATATGTAAGGTAAAGGACAAAAACAACTCAGAGGTTTCTTGCAGTAGTTCTGTGGGCCAGAGTTAAGTCAATAGGCTTGGACAGCATATTTCTTTTTAGGCCCTGAGTTTAGAATTAAGAAATTGTGGGACATCCAGGCCTTTATGTCTTGTAGGCATGATTGAAGCTTGATTAATAGATGTTTTTCATCTGGTTCCATAGATAGATATAGCTGGGTGTCATCAGCATAGCAGTGGAAATATATCCAGTGTTTTCCAATTATGTTGCCTAAAGGAGACATATATAAAGTAAAAAGTATTTGTCCTAACACAGAGCCTTGTGGAACTCCATAGCTAACCTTTGTGTGCATGGAGGATTGAAGTCTATCAGACAGATAAGATTCAAACCAACCTAGTGCAGTTCCTTTAATCCCAATTTCATGTTCCAGTCTCTGTAATAAAATGCTTTGATTAATGGTATCAAATGCAGCAATAAGATCTAACAGAACAAGTATAGAGACTAGCCCATTATCTGTTGCCAATGTTTTAGAAATAAATCTACTAAAATCTAAAGTTGTCTACTAAAACATAAATCTGGGCTGATGTGAACTGATAATACATCATTGGATGGTTTTATATTAGGGCAGGGCAGCCCTGTCTCCTAAAACATATATCCCTATTAAACTAAACTGCAAGTGTGATTTAGTTTTACTGCTTTTTCAAAAGTTTCAAAGGTAGATGTTTCTATAGATACATTAATGATTTCTAGGGTCTAGCAGACATTGCTGTTCAGAGTTAAAGAAATAGTAGGCTCAACAGAACTATGGCTCTTCTGTTTATCAAAGTTAATAAAAAATGTACTAATTAATTTATCATATAAGAAAAATTGTACTAGCTGAATGAAAACATTCTTCTGTTTATCTTTTTGACATTGCAAACTTTTGCACCCATAACTTTGCCCTTTTCCTATCAAGCCCCTCTCCTGTGGAACCAGCTTGTCGTTTATATTCAGGAGGCAGAAACTCTCTACTTTTAGAACCAGGCTTAAAACGTTCCTTTTTGATAAAGTTTATAGTTAGAGCTGCTCAGTGACCCAGCTCATAGTGCTTGAGGGCGCAAATGATGTAATAAGCTCCTCCCCTGCCCTCAGCTCTTCTCCTCCATCTCTATGTGTTTATATGTCACCACTGAATGACATTAACTTTGTGTCTTCCTACTCCCATAGTTGTCCCTATCCCTCTCTGTCTCCCTCTCCTTGTACTTTTCTGCAGGTGACCCCAGCTTTTGAGCTGTGTGTTTCAGATGTTCAGTTCAGTTGTACCAACCTGACCAATGTTTTTTTTTTCTCTTGTTTCTTGTTGCCCCTCTTTCTTTTCCCTCTCTACTTTTCTCACAGTATCTGTCATTTTGTTGTCTGGCGCCAAAAGGGGTGCGATTTTAACAGACACCTACCTCCATACTCGGTGGTGCTATTTCAACAAACCATTTCTCATATGACCAAATGGTCAGATGAGAGGGTCGTACAAACAATCTGTTGAGGCATTAAGGATGCCTTCATCATATTGAACTGTTTAATTTTCTTTTTTTTTTTTTGGTTCTAGTTTCATTAGTAAATGTAAATAAATGCTATTAAACTTCCCTCAGACTTCCCTACATTAAAATATGGCTCTACTTCTAGCTCAAAAACACCTCAGGATGACATCAAATGGAGGAACCATTAGTCCAGGTTATTGTATCTCTTTGCTCACACTATGGAGTTTGTAATATTGGTCAACCTGCTTTTGCAGAGCTCCCACAGATGTCATCATCTGAACTCCTAATGATGAAAAACTCCTCCAGATGACATCACCTGGAGGAGTTTTTCATCATTTAAAGTATTAATATACATTTACACCCTAAACCCAAACGTCAGTGCAAATGGTAAATGGTCTGCACTTATATAGCGCTTTTCTACCTATTGGCACTCAAAGTGCTTTACACTGCTTCTTATTCACCCATTCGCACTCACAATCACACTCACACACCGATGGGGGAGCTGCTATGCAGCTGGCCAACACTCACCAGGAGCAACTAAGTTGGGGTTCAGTGTCTTGCTCAAGGACACTTCGACATGTGACCAGAGGAGCGGGGGACTGAACCAACAACTGCGAGATTGGTGGACAACTGCTATACTTTCCTGCGCCACAGTTGCAACACAACACGATGAGACAGTGAGTAGGAGCAGCAGTGACCAGTACAGTGAGTGTGTTACATACTGTAAATACCAGCAATATTGTGCAAAAAACAAATCTGCAAAAAGAAAAATGTTCCAGCCGGGTTGTTGGAATGTGTGTGTACGTGTATGAGTGCACGTGTGTCAGTGCAGCCCCTTTGTATTTTGAGTTTTATTGCTTGTTAGACAGTCTGGATGTGAGGGCCCGAGTGCTTCGTTACCTTTTTCCAGACAGCAGGAGGGTGAAGAGTGTGTGTGAGGGTGTGTGGTCAGTCACAATGTTGGTGGCTTTTCTGATGCAGCATGTAATGTAAATGTCAATGATGGAGGGAAAAGAGACTCTAATGATCTGCTCAGCTGTCCTCACTATCTGCTTCAGGGTCTTGCGGTCCGAGGCGGTGCAGTGCTCAAACCAGGCAGTGATACAGCTGCTCAGGATGCTCTTATCAGGCCCTCTGTAGAACATGGACAGGATGGGTGTCGGGAGTTGGACCTTCCTCAGCTTCCCACAGGAAGTACAAGAAGCTGCTGGCCTTTCTTGTTGATGGCGCTGGTGTTGAGGGACCAGGTGAGGCTCTCCGCATGGAATTTGGTTTTCTGGACGATCTCCACGGAGGAACTGTGGATGTGAAGCGGGGAGTGGTCGCTCTGGTTCCTCCTGAAGTCAACAACCATTTATTTAGATTTGTCCATACTCAGAGACAGGTTGTTAGCTTTACACCAAAACGTTAACCTCTGCATTTCCTCTCCGTATGCTGACTCGTCGTTGTTACTAATGAGACCCACCATGGTTGTGTAATTGCCGAACTTGATGGCATGAATAAAGCTGTGCATTGCTACACAGTCAGCAGAGTGAACAGCAGGAGACTGAGCACACAGCCCTGGGGGCCCCCAGTACTCAGTATGGTAGTGCTGGAGGTGTTGTTATTAATGTTGTTAATATTATTATTATTATTATTATCATTACTACTACAGAAATATATTGATTTTTAATGTAATGGAACATGTAAGCTTGATATTCTTTCTTGCGTTGCAATGAGCCGCAAGTAAGTGCGCCTAGTTTGAAGGGTGACATTTTATCATAAGTCATAGTCAGCACTCATTTATTATCCTCTGAGTCATTACAATTAAATGTACTATTGCAAGATTTAGGACCTAAAAGGAAGAACGTGAGACAGGATTACTAGTCACATAAAGGGTTTATCCACAGGTTGATCTAATAGGATAATATCTCAATAGATCTTACAACAAAGGCTTAAACACCAGAGACATAAATTCAACACAACCAAAGATCAAAACATCAACTTGACCAAAAACCTGTGTCGAAGTATCTTATAATAGCAAACAAAGCAAAGTGTAAGACAAAAGCAAGATGCAGATGGTGAAGAGGCATAGTGAGGGGAGATGGTAAATGGTAAATGGTATGTACTTATAGAGCTTTTCTACCCTTTTGGTACAAAAGGCATTTTAAAATGCTTCTCATTCACCTATTCGCACTCACAATCACACACACACACACACACACACACACACACACACACACACACACCCGATGGGGGAGCCTACACTTACTGGGAGCAACTAGTTCTGGGTTCAGTGTCTGTTGCAAGGGGACTTTGACATTAGACCGATGGAGGCAGCATTGGTGGACTGCTCTACCTCCTGAGACACAGCAGTCAAAGGACAGGCTACGCAAACTGTCCACACTTGGTTTGCACCCCATCCTCTGTGACTGGCTCCTAGACTTCCTGACTGGCAGGCCTCAGTCTGTCAGGATTGGTAACAGGACTTCAGCCAGACTCATCACAAACATTGCCACTCCACAGGGTTGTGTACTCAGCCCCATCCTCAACACCCTGTTCACACCGCAGTGATAGGACGCATTGCTGGCGGTGACGAGGCAGCCTACAGGAGGGCGGTGGCCAGTCTGATGTCATGGTGTGGAGACAACAACCTCACCCTCAACACGGACAAGACGAAGGAAATGATGGTGGACATGAGAAAGGAGAGGAGAACGCATCAGCCACTGTTCATCCGGGAGCTTGAAGTGGAGAGGGTGAGCAGCTTTAAATACCTGGGTGTCCACATCAGTGAGGACCTCACTTGGACACCTCACGTCACGCAGCTGGTCAAGAAGGCCCAACAGCGGCTGTATATTCTGAGGAGGCTGAGGAAGTTTGGCATGTCGCCTAAGAATCTTTGAATCTTTGAAACAATGAGGAGGATCTTGAAACACAAAAAGGGCAGAGATAATCAGGACATTAGACCTGTAACCAGACATCAAACAAAACAACACTTCCATGACACAGTCAATGAAATTGAACTGTCATATCACAGGGATTTGTTTAAAAGGAGGATATTTTCACCAGGTCAGTTACTCTTTACCTACATCCTAATGGTTCACTATAAGAAGGATGTGATACGGCCGTTCCTCAGCCCATACACACAAAGCATTGTCACGCTATGATACTGTTTACCCACCTATCTGTTTGACTTGGCATCTTAGTAATTCTATTAAGCTTGTTCTGAGCTACTTGATGAAACAGGTAGGATTACAAGTTTCATTCTTCACAGGGCTTTAAAGTTCCCCTTTACTATCAACCTAAAGTATAAAACGTGACTAATTTCAAACCTTTCTTGCTGACTATAAAAACAGTCTGCACACAAAAAGTTTCATAAAACTTCTTTGCCTATAGTCACGCAAAAAGACCAGAAGAGACCTCCCATGTGACACCATGCAGGATCTCATGCCAGAGTAATTACAGCCAAAGTGGACATTCTTCCTCCAAGTGCAATCCATTAGCACCCCAATAAATGATTTATAAATATGCAACTTGTTATTACACTACAGAGAAAAAAGTAAGAGTGGAGATAGAGGAGCACACCTCTCCAGTTTTTTTCTGTATCTTTTTTGGCCAAATGGAGTAAGATGGACATGTTTAGTTCTCTGTCTTGACAGGTGGAATACAGGGCTGAACTCAAGCCTGTAAGTGTACAAGGGAAAGCTGTACTGCAGGGATTTCTGTGTTGATGGAGTAAGTGGCTTCTCCTGGCAGTAAAGCATACAGATCAGCTGTCCCTTAGACAATACTCCCAGTTCTTGAGCAAAAAAGTTGTTTTCTTCACCCTCCCACCACCATCCTCTTCTCCAGATGAAACTTGATAAAAATAGCTCTGTACCTTCTATTAAAAGGATTGGATTGTTCTCTAACAGGAGGGGGGGCCTTTATGGCAGGAAAATACTTCTGTTCTGCATTTTATTCTAAATTATCAAAATGGAAATAAATGCACAGATCATATAGGAATTCAATCTTAGATCATCCATTCACTTTCCTCTATACAGTATGGCTATGAGGTGAGAGGTGGAAAAATGACAAATGTTATTGTCTATTTATGTGGCTGTGCATTGACTAATTCATTGAGGACAGTGACGGGATATTTACTGTAATTGCACTATGATGAAAACACTCAAAGTACAAACCATTGCAGTTTTATAGGGAACAACTGACTGACCTTCTGTTACTGTTTTGGTTGAGTAGGACATATTTCTTTAAGCAGGTGTTTTCTGTTTATGTCCAAGCAGTGATAAACTGAAATGCAGTCAATGTTGCAGTCAGTTGTGAACTGTAGTGAACATTGCAACCTTTGAATACATCAAGCAGAGGTAAAACTTTTAAGTAGCCCTCTGATCAAAACTCTGGAAATATTTTTTGATTTAGAAAGTATTGTAAGTAGCACAAGGGCAACATATCAAATGTTGTAACTGAGAAATAAATTGAAAAAACTTGCTCATTTAAAATTCGATGCCAGTGACATATTTCAAGTTGGGACAGGGGCATATTTACATTGTTGCAGCAGCCTATCTTTTAATAACATTGTGTGTTTGGTAAGTTTCTTAAAAAAAAAAATCCTCATTCTTAATTGATATAAGATTTTAGCTGCTCAACAGTTTAGAGCCTCCTTTGTCATATGTTTTCTCACCAAATGTTTTTAAATGGTGACAGGTCAGGAATGCAGACAGCATTCTGAAAGCTTGGTCTGTTTTACTACGGACCTCTGATACTGCAAGTGTAGAATGTGGTGTTGGCATTGTGTTGCTGAAAGAAGTAAGACCTTCATTGGAAAAGCTGTCATCTGGGTGGCAGTAGCTCCAATCCTGTATAAATATTGTTTAGCATTGATGGTGCCTGATGTGAAAGCTAAGTATGTGGCCATGGATACAGGCCTCTACTTCTCTTGCTATGCACATTATGCACCACTATGCATCTGGTTACACTGATAACAAGTCAAATGATCTCTCTCCTCCTTAACGTGGATGGTGCAGCTTCCATGATTTTCCAAAAATAAATGAAGAAATGAAGAAATTTAACAAATCAGACCAAAGGACAGGTTCCCACTTCATCTCAGGCAACATTTCTGGATGGGGTTTCTGTCTGTTTCTGCTGTTTCTTTGGATAGTCTTAACTTGCACTTAGATTACAAAATCATGTCTGTTTCTACTGCAGTGTCATCAAAGGGCCCAAAGATCACAATAAAAAGATCATTGTTCCTTGCCCACAAAGATTTCTCTCTGAAATGTTTGACATTTTGAGCTATGCAAGTGGATATCGAGAAAAGTTGAAGATGTTGAACACGTATTATTTTCAGAATGATACCCTAGTCATACCAAGAAAAAAAGATAATATATAGTAATTAATAATTTTTTTAACTTATCATTTAGTAAAGGTAAATTACTTTATGTACTGACAGATAGAACTGTCAGTACATAAAGTGGAAATAATAAATCAGCTAAAAATTGTTTTACTTACCCCCTATTTAACTGCATTTCTGTGTTGCAACTGAACTGCTTGGATGTATTTAATCTTCTTACTGGTGTCAGGAGAGATGAATTATTTCTGAAAGCAGCTTTGTTATTTTACTCATTTTACACTAGTTTGTAGTAACTGCTAATGTTTACTTGTGTTTTCGTGTCCTTTGAAAGAAATTAGCTTTTGATTTTAAGCAATTTGTGTTTTTTTTTTTTTTTTTTTTGGCTTTTGGTCTCAAATACATAAGAAAAAAATAATGATGGTGTCTCTAATCAATTACTAATAAAACAGATACCATAAATCATCTCTTAATCTGTCCTCAGTAATACATTTTATTGCAAAGGCAATAAGTTCTAACTTGGAGGCCACAGGGTTAAATGAGAAGCCACTGGATAGGTTTCATGACTTTCATGGCTCTGTTATATGTCAGCCACATGTAAACACTCGACTGAACCTGACTATAAGTGCTCATTCCTCTTCATCAATCTCATAATAAAGACTCTGACTGCACTATTAGAGGCCTCCACATCTTTATTGAGCTTTTATTGAAACACAGCTGCTTCTTTGTTGCCCTCAGGAAAAACCTGTGTCCTTGTTTCACAGTGTAAAGGCTGACCTTGATAGAACTGGGTTAAGGCATAGAATGAAGACATGCAGGATTCCTCCTGCTGTCAAGGCACTCAGGCTAAATGATTTGTTTTAATACTTGTTTCATGGTCATCAGTGTTCCGCTTTCAGTGGCATGGATCTTGCACCTGGAAGGAGAAGTTTAAGCCTGTATATACATCTGGGGGTTCTTCTAAAACAGAAAAAGGTTTCTCTGACATACAGTAGACAATATTTGTGTGTGCACTAGTAAGACACATGCTGTGACAAAGCTGACAAGGGAAAATAACAGCCTTGTCAAACTGAAATGGACAGCTGTCTATGAGAAAGTCCGTTCATTATTTCGAATGTCAAGCCTATACAAAACATTTGAAAGATTTCCAGGAACTTTAAACAAAGCTAAGTTCTAAAAGCACTGAGGGATCACAGCTTTCCAAACAGAGTTCAAGGTGGTTATCCAATAGCCTTTATGAATAAATTGCCCTATGATTATTAGGCAAAATAGTGATTAGTCTGCCTCCACTTATTAATATTGCCCACTGTACTGTGGCTGTGGAAAATGTAAGACAATATGCCTGATAGTAAAAATCTTCAGTTTTTAAGTAAAACAGGAAATGGCTGCAGAAAAGGGGAATCACTGTTGTGCCAGGGACACAGGACATGCATAGGCAAGAGCTCTCCTGTGTAAAAACCAAATTACAGAACGCTGGGCTTATGAGTGGTTCGTCTGGCGAAGTTGCTAATGACTTTTATAATAAAGCCCAGTTAATTTTAATTAAGTCACCAGATATCACATATATCTATATATCTTTCTACCAATTGTATTATCACAGTGAGAAGCTTCTTTTGAGATTTAAAGTAGTTTACTATGGAGATGACCATTGTCATCCCATTTTAGACTTATGCCTGTAGTTGGAAAATACTGCTACAAATATTAAAAGTCTACGTGCGTATTGTTAGTGTATAGAAAGATGATGAGCACCTCTAACAACCTAACTCAACATCACACTTTCTAACAAATATATTTATCACTTACTTCACTAATACTCCATTTCTAGTTGTTATGTTATTTTAAGGAGGCCCCCTTTATTCTGTAAAAATGACTTGCCCAGTTGGTTCCTAATGTTGATTTAAACAAATTGGTTCTGACATGAATATTATTTGGAGATGCCATAAATAAAGTTCAACAATGGCCTATTATGACTTTGATGCAACTTAAATATTATAAAGCAGAATGAAATCAGTGGCTATTGCACTTGGTATAATAAAATATTTTGTGTGTGTGTGTTTATTGATCACATGCTACCTCACAGCAAACTATACAAGCAAAAGAGCCCTGGACCAAATACAGAATTTACTAAAATAGACAACTAAGAAAGTGAATGCAGAAGATGAACAAATTAAAATACAATGTGATGGATGTGTGTATGTGTATCATAGTGTATGCAGTATGTATATGCACATAGACAATGTATGGTTGGTATTGTGCTTTAGTTTAGTTTAAATCAATACAGGGGCAAGGTGAGGGTCAATAGGTACCTGACAAACCCCTGCAGTTTGAAAAGAGAGACACCATTTTGTGTCCTGATTGTTAGTCTTTATAATATTACCTATCCCTCTCTCTTTTCTGTGACTAAACTTGACCAAATCACATAGCGACCCAAAATACTGCATGATAATGAACTTCTGGGCCTGCTAGCATACCACTTGTGAAATCATTTTGTCTGACAAGAGGCTTTCCATGACACCTTGTCCTATTTCCACACACTAATACCACTATAAAATACTATAACATATTTGTAGAAATACCTGCAAACTGCTGACAGGTAAATGTCAGTTTACCCCAAATTTCCAGAGGCATTCTACTTTCTCACATTACTTTGGGATACAGAGCATAGTTATTTGATTCTATTGGGCTATACAACCCCAGCCACAACAGCCCCAACTACTACTGTACGTAACTGCTACTTTACTTTACCTCTAGAAATCCTACTACTTTTTTCCAAAACTGAACCTCACCAGAAGTTGTCACACTTTTGTGTGCCGAGCTTATGGACATGTATTATACTCTTACTTCAGCTATCTCACATGTAACTGACCACCATAGGGAGGATAAACCCAGATTTTGAGACAGGCAGGGGGACTGAAGCTGAGCTGACAGCAGAGACCCCTTTTTTACCTCTTGCAGAGAGAGCTGTATTGATTGGCAGCACTGCTCACTATAGTACATTTGGAGAAGTTTTTCTATCATAGCGCAGATGGGGGAAAAAAGATAATCCTACCAGCAGCCTCACAAGCTGTGCTGAACACATCCTTCTTAAACCTGCAGGAGCTGCCCCCTTTAGTTCCAGTGGCAGCTTCCGGAGAATGGTAAAGTGCACTGCAATGTGACAGTCACTCACAATCAGACACGCTTAAGGACAGTTGCAATGCTGGCGACAAGGTTATCAACATTTCGAGCAGATTGCTGCCAGCACTTTGCCTCTCTTAAAAGGCTGCAGCGCTGACCTTGCACTGACCAAAATCTAAGGGGGGTTTTAGGCGATCAGAAGGGAGGAAACAGACTAATGGGCAGTGCACAATGGTGAGATGTCTCCCTGTCACACTTCATCTAGACTGATGCATCAGGATTGTTGCACCACTCAGGCCAGGCAATTACTGTCCAATTTCAATCTACTCCTCAGCGCCACTGTAATGAAAAATAATTAAGAGGCTGAAAATGAGTTTTTCATGAAATGGTTTGGGTAGTTGAACGCAATCGTACTTGGCAGATTGCTACATGAGTGTGTTTTAATACAGAAAAGATAGTTATTCATGTCCAAGGTGCACTGGGCAACAAACTTTTAATAGCATATCTGTCAGCAAGAAACAGAGCAAACTGTAGATAAATGTATTATTGTACTGAATGTGCAGTCAGAATGCGTCCTACCATTATGCTCTGATTTTAAAAAAAAGAAAAGGCTAAGTCAGGCTGTCAAGTCAAGATTATTTATATAAAGCTTTTTAACTAGCACCGGTGTCATTAAGTGCTTTACAAAACACAAACAGAGAAAAGAAAAGTCAAAGCAAGAATTTTAATATGAACACGACAAATAAGAAACCTGAATGTGGATCTGTTTTTATTTGCATATTCATTTATCTAGCCTGCATATCAGGGAGGGATTTGTAAGACCCAGAGAGGAGCAGAACACGGAGGGGTAGAAAGGCAAACAACTGTTTATTTGGTGATAAGTTTAACAGATGGGACAGCAGGGGTGGCGGTTCAGAATGGGAGTGCACGGAGGAGGTGGCCGGTGACCTGAGGGGGAATAAGAGACAGGGTGAGTAAAGGTAGAGACACAGGAAACTACTAGGGACAATAGAATAGCTTACTGGTCTGGGACTGGTGCAGCAGCAGAAACCAGGGGGTGCAGGACTGTGGACAGCTGGAGCCCAGGCAGAAAGACAACTAAAGGTGGCTGGAAAGACCAGGAAGAACAAACATAACAGGAGTAGCAACTAAAAACACAAGTTAACAAACAAACAGAAAATATCAACTAAAACACAATTCTTATTCTTCGGTCTTGCGCAAAATCCACTTCTAAACAAATAATCCACAGGGTTCTTAGTCGGTATTCAAAAACACAAAAGTCACTTACTGGTTGGTGAGAAAGGGGGCGTCCCCGGTAATGCTGCCAATGGAAAGGAATTCAACAAAGTCTTATACAAGACAAAAAACAAAAACGCTCGGAAGGCAAAACACAAAAATCCTCGAAAAGGCACAGTCAGAGCAGATAACCAGAGAGATAATTTCCCATACAGAATTCTTTGGTCAAAAGAGCGACTGAGGACTCAGGAAAAGCAAGAAGACGATCTGGCAGAGGGGAACACTTGAATAGGGTTAATATGGGGAAGCCAACAGTTGAACAGCGTGAGGCTGATTAGGAGCCAGAAGAGAGAAGGAGGCAGGAGAGAATCAGAGCAGGGAGGAGAGACAGTACTGATCGACATGAGCCAGCCTCAGAACTGTGACACTGCAGTTTCTGAATACCCCAGGTAAAGGTCAGAGGGAGTTACAGGGTTCAATTATAAGAATGATTTGTATATTTGCTGTTCACTAGAGGGGGAAGCAATTTTACGTCAGATTCTTGTTGTATATAAGTGGCAATTTCTATTGGGGCATGGGCATGTTTTTGACTGTGGCTCTGGAAGTAGTGGTTAAAGTACTAATGAATGAACACTGGTTCAGAAAATGTGTATAAATAGCAGAATTAAAAATGACAACTCATAATTACATGACTAAATGTTAAGGGGAATGGATTTGACATTTACAGTAGTTTATTACAGATAAATTAAATAAGGTACATACAAAACACAGATGACACACACAACTACATAAATGTTCCCTATGTTGTACCTTAACTCTGTGGTATGAAGGTGAGAGCTGAATATTATGCTATATTATTTGTATTTGTTGTGCAGGTACAGTACAATATTATTGCATTAAAATGTACAGGTGGTAATTTTTGCTATACACCTTGTTTACATGCCACAGTAATTTCAAACTAACATATTGGTATGTTAATAAGTTGAGCACTCAATTCAATCGAGTAATATAACCTTGTTAAGGTGTTTACATCAGGCCTACAGTAATGGCAGTATATAATCAAATTATCAATGTCAGTGTGAATACGATGTTTGTTATGTGACACTGCAGGGTGAACACCACACGCTGAATCCAACATACAGTGAGGCTTTAACCCAGTGAAAACAGTGAACACTGATTGTTTTATTCTATGATTTGATGCTGGTATTTTGGCATGTGAAGAAAAAACCAAATCAATAAAAAAGATATATGTATTTTTTAGCCACTAGATCTTATGGCGTTTGCATTACTGTCCACAATATTTATTTTTATTTTTATTATTCAACAATTTCGTCAACATATGTAGCATAACATTAAGGAAGGATTTTTTTCTAAATAAAACCATTCTTATTTTGTGCTTAAACCTAACTAATCACCTAATCTAACGTCACTGTCACTATTTAGGAGAAATCATTTCTTTACGCAAGCTGTAATTTTAGTGTCATTGAAAGATCCTATTGGAACTAGACCCTCTCAAATAAATCTTCATTGGTTCGTATGAGAGTGTGGTGACAAACATGTATATGGTAATTTAGGTTAAATGACTTAATTGATAATGTGAAAAAAAACTGAAATAAAAAAGAAATGAATTGCATGAAAAGAAAAAATGTGTATTGGAGACAATACACATTGGGTAAATGGGTATTACATTAATAGCTGTTTGATTTATCAATGCATTGTCTTCTTCAGTGCCCATGCAATTGTGATGTAAAGTGGGTGTGAATATGTTTCAATGCCAAATGTTCTTTTTTCAATTAAATTTGGTTTCAATTTCAAATTTGATTTCCATTTCTAAAGAAAGTGTCTTGGCTCTATGGGGTAAAAGCCTGGGACTGAAATTTCTATTGTAGCTGAACAGGGAGACATCTCAGCACCTGGCATGTCTGACACCAGAGCAGATGCTGAATCACTGCTATTGATCAGCTACATCAAATGAGAGAGAAAAAAACATCCTCGGCCTAGTGCTGAGCTCAGAACACACAGCTCCCTGGGGTTACTGCATTGTTTACTTTTCCTAGCATTCAGCCTCCCCAGCAACATGTCATAATATTCTTCAGGAAAACTGACTATAACATACTGTACAACTTGCTGAAAGCTTTTTGCAGCTCAAACCATGTAACTATATGCTGCATGTTTAATTTATCATTGAGCAAAAAATCCAAAGGAGATAATGGATGGGGGACCTCTTGGTATAAGGTAATCCTGCTCTAATGAAGGAGGCTCAGAAATGGACTGAACTGTTTTAGACATTTTAACAACTTTTATTCTGCAGCAAGTTATTGCTGCACAATGGTGAAAGCTCTGATGGCAACTTTGGAAAACAGCTCTGACATTTTTGAAAGTTTAAATTCAGTTTGCATTTGTTTTAGTTTATTGGGGTGTTTTTTGTTTGGATGCCTGCTCTGCATTGACAGACTTTTGATTTTTTTTTTTTCAATTCACAGGTTTTGGATTTTATGGTTCTGGCCTATGACATGTCTGTCCATCATTCTGTCCAAAACTACAGTGCAAGATTGGCCAGATTTCCTTCAGCTCTGCAGGGGGTTGTCATGGTCATGATTTTGTTTTGGTCTCTCCCCTGTACTTCTCGTTTCACGTGCAAGACCCTTTCTACTGGACAGACATTTGAAGAAATATATAATTTAAAATAAAAGTGAAACTTGACAGAATTCCAGAACAGACACTCAATGTACCAATGACGTAAGGACCCTTCCTCCTAAAGTTTTATGTTGCCACAAATACTGAATAAATAGCTGTGATGTTTATATAGAATATAGTAAATAATAGAGCAAGATGTTGGATGTTAAGATAAATACATTAGCTATCAAAGGAACATAAAACCACATTACTATTGGGCTCCGGTTGTCCACCAATCTCACAGTTGTTGGTTCAATCAGTCACATGTCAAAGTGTCCTTGAGCAAGACACTGAACCCCAACTTAGTTGCTCCTGGTGAGTGTTGGCCAGCTGCATAGCAGCTCCCCCATCGGTGTATGAGTGTGTGTGTGTGTGATTGTGAGTGTGAATGGGTGAATAAGAAGCAGTGTAAAGTGCTTTTTTTTGGTAGAAAAGCGCTATATAAGTGCAGACCATTTACCAGTAGTTTAAAACAGAACAGTAAGTACATTGTAGCCCATCCTTAAAAACTTCTCATGGTCCTGTTTAGTTTAGATTTAGTGCTAAACAATAAATCACATTGTGTGTAATTAGACATTTGTACTCCATTTCCAGAATAGCTGGGAATGCCAGGCCTCCTTCTGCAAGTGCTACAATATCATGGCTTCATAGTGAAAGGGTGGGTGTGCTTGACTATTCATGCACCCCTAACAGAAATGTATGGATTATCATGAAGAAGAGAATAAAAAACTGGCTGGGAGATAGGGTTTGAAATTACTTCCTCATTAATAATTGCTATACTTGAATATCATATATTGCACAGTGTTTACATAAAATTTTGCCAGCTTGTAGTTTTCTTCTATTATATTTTAGTGTGTGTTATTACTACCTGCTGACCTTGAAACCACAATAAAACCAGTGACAGGAATCTTTGTACACGTGTTTTGCTATATACAGTACTAAAACAATCTGCTGAAGAAAGCTAACCCCTAGCATGGCTGATGTTTTCCTTATGAGCTGGGGTGCACCAAACTAAAGCCAAAGGTAAAGGGAATATTGGACTTGTTTATACTCCAAATAAATGCTAACATTGTTCTGCTGTCTGGTCAGTGACACAGTTTTAGGAAGTGTTTATCTCTGTTCCCAATAGTTGCAGTCAAAGACAGGATTAGTCCTTTAATCTTTTGCAGTGTGTCGTATCAATGAATAGCAGATTGTAAATACAATTGAAAAGACGTCTAGGAGGCTCCCACTAAACATGTTCCAGGAAGAAGGATCAGTCTACTGTTCATGTCAGTGGAGCAAATCAAAGCTGTACACTGTATGAAATCACAGATTAAACTCTTGGTTCTCTGGTTTTATCTTTTCATGATTACACATTTGCTGAGTCATCATGTATTACAAGTGGAAAAAAATCACATCACAAATTCGTTTAAATGTCTTTGGTGACTGTAACTAAATCTAATACTGGACTGGATTTTTTCAAGTCAATAAGCCATCATCATACTTTACTATGGAGTCACATGGAGCTTACTGGTGCCCTTTTCATAGGAATCCTTTGTTCTATTATAATAGGTTCAAAATCTAAAAGTATAGAGCATCATGGTAGTGAAAAAGTTAGCACTGCTCCCTCATAACTAGAAGGTCGCAGATTGTGTCCCGGCAGGCCGCAGCCTTACTGTGTTTCGAGTGCATGTTCATGCCATGCTTACATGGGTTTCCTCCAGGTACTCAGGTTTCCTCCCACAATCCAAAAACATGCATGTTAGGTTAACTGGTGACTCTAAATTGCCCAAAGGTGTGAATATGAGTGTGAAGAGTTCTTTGTGATGTCTCTCTGTGTTGAGACAGACTGGAGACCTGTACAGGGTGGACCCTACCTCTTGTCCATTGACAGCTGGGATAGACTGCAGCACCCGCGACACTGAGCACAATAAACCTTTACAGATAGTGGATAGATAGTAGACTTTTGAAGATATTAATCCTGAAACTCAAAAACATGTAGATTTTTTTTTTCTTTTGTAGTGAATCAATTAATCTTTGTTTCCCCATGCAAACTTCATAGTAGGGGTGTAAACATTAACCACTACAGATTGGAAAATCGATACAAGAGTGAGTGATATGTCTGCATTGGTTGACTTTCTACAGAGATCAGTTTTAATTCAATCAAAACTGATATTTTGCAGTGTCAAGTGACTGCACTACACCAAACTACCCCGTAACTGACAGTTATATCATACACAAGAACACATGTGTTTAGTGTTTAAATAAAGTTATTTATGATATTAGCTCCCAAACTGTAGTACTGTTACAGTAACAACTGTGCAGCTTCTCAGTGGAAACCACATCTCAGCACTGTGTAATAAGGTGAGGCAGCATGTTGACACAGTAACGTTACTTTGCGTTAATGTTTACTGTTGGTGAAAAAAACTTTTTAGTTGTCAAAAGTTACAACAGTTTAAAGTGTTACTCATTAGCTTGTATAAAAGTATTGTAAAATAGTAAAATCTAGAATAATATATATAATGTTACTGGATTATATTTGAGGCATTGATATAGTAAGTAAACATCACTGTTTACTTACAGGTAATAAATTCATAAATTCATTCATGCATAAAAAATAGGAGTAAATAGTACACTAATGAGGTAATTAGTAATTGCCAAAATTAAGAGCATCATGCGTGTGATGCCATAAAACTGGTCCATGCATTTGTTACCTCTAGGTTGGACTACTGTAATTCCCTACTTTCAGGATGCCCCAGTAACTCCCTAAAGAGCCTGCAATTAATCCAAAATGCTGCAGCAAGAGTGCTGACTGGAACTAGCAAGAGAGATCATATTTCACCTTCACTAGCTTCTCTCCATTGGCTTCCCATTAAATCTAGAATAGAATTTAAAACCCTGCTTCTTACATATAAAGCTCTAAATAGTCAAGCTCCATCATATCTATAATACCTCATAATACCATATCATCTATGTTATGACCAGTTCGATCTTAGAATGCAGGCCTACTTGTGGTTACCAGAAAATAGAATGGGAGGTAGAGCCTTTAGCCATCAAGCTCCTCTCCTGTGGAACCAGCTCCCAGTTCAGATTTAGGAAGCAGACACCCTGCACCCCTCATTCGTTGTGTCATTACAAAAGTAATGTGTTTTTGTATTGAATCACGGCCCATTTATTTGTAGGGAATGTTTGAGGGAGAGATTCACACCCCTACTTTCTAGATATCTTCAGTTAGTAATTCTATCTCTCACCAGTGGTAAAAACCTTACATATATTCAAATTATATAAAAAGTATAAAAAATTATATTAAAAAAGCAAAGAATAATCAGATTAGATATTCTTGACAAATTACCTTAATCATATTAAAAGATTGCTGATTCATTTTCTGTCAATAGAAAAATCAATTAAATGAATGATTCTATTGCCACATGAGAAGAAGAGCGAAGCCGTGACCTGATCTGTAAGGAGATGATGCATAAGTATCATTATCATAATGCAGTGTCCTTCATTTTGTGTTCAGCTCCATCAATCAAATTATAAATGAACCAATGACACTTGCACTACTCATGCTGCAGAAGAAATCTGCCCCAGCGAGGGGCTGTAGTGAAAGCTCCAGAGTATTTTAATCATGTTAGAGAGCCTGTAACATCGTAAACTGGCATCTAAACCTCTTAGTTTTACATGAATTAACACTGACCAACAATGTCAAAGCTGCTAAAATAGACATTTATCCAATTGGGGGTAGCTGCAAATGCATCTCGCTGTATAATCACCTTGTAAATTTGAGCATGTCAGCAAACAGTTGCTTATGTACACATCCAGCAGACAGTGCAAACATGATCATCTATTGGATGGGGATTCTGTTGGTTAGATAAAAGATTTTGGCCCAAAACCAGTATGTTTTAACAGGGTCCAATGTCTGCATGAGTGCATGGTGTTTACAGTACAAGTTAGACGATAAAAAATGGAAGTTGGAGTAACAGATTTCTTCTTTTTTGTGTGTATCTCGTACTGAACTATGTCAGATTGTCCAGCCAAATCTAACATAAAACAAAGGCAACCTAAGCAATCATAACTGTATTAGATAAAAGATACCCAAGATACCAAGATAAAAGACTACAATGTCATTTGGACCTCAGGAAAACCACAAAGTTGGGGGATAATGCTCTTTGTGTTCTCCTTAATGAGCAATACCTGCAGACATATGATTTGATCCATTGTTATTATAAAAACATTGATAATGAAGATTTAAATATAAATTTTTATGAATCATTTACTGCCCACTCAGGTAAAATGAGAAGAGAAAAATTGTAATTTATTGATACTGGTTAATAATTGTATTGCATATTTAATTAAAACTGTCTTTTCATCCAGTTTGATGTGGTAATGAAATCTTCTCTGAATACAGAATAACGAGATACTAGATAATAACAACTAGACTACTTTGTTTAAACAAAACTATTGTTGGTGGTGCTGGGTTACAAAGTAACATGTTTTTATAATCACATTACAATTGTCTGTAATACAGCAATGTAATGCATAACCTTCCTAAATTTACAATCACAGTTTTCATCAAATCTGATACTGAAGTCATTCATATTTATAGTTTGGGTGAGATCTAAAAATCCTGAATGATTTCCTCCTAATAAAAACTACGGCCATCAAATTCAACATGGCAACACTGTCTAGCGAGTTAGTGGAGAAGTCCTGTGCTAACTCTGAGGAGGAACAGGTTGACAAGACACAGGACTTTTCCACAGGAGACCAAAGCTCAGCTCTAAGTGCGAGACGTTGTGCACTTTAATGATGATAGTAACACAATGTGGCGCATGTGGATACTATAGTGAGGAAGTAGGTGGGTGGCATTATCACTGTATGTACAGCACTGTAGTGTACGTTTGGTTTTTCTTGTAATTTATCTTGTACGTTAACCATACAATAAAATTTTTGTGCCTAACCCTAACTGTTGTTGTCCTATACAGATGCCAAAGTTGATCTGTTGCACCAATATCAGACACCATTGTTCCCATGGCATCGGAGCATCCAATAGTAACACCAAAGGGCACCTGTGGGATCAATATGAAATGCCAAACAACTTTAAAAAAGTGATGTATTTTGACGCCTTAGGAAGCACCATTATCTAACAATGTGGGAGTGTTTTTTAGTGAGTTAGGACAATAAAAATGCATATTTTTACACATTTTCTTTTTGTTTAATGGTGTTAGTAAGGTCATTTTTAGGACACAATTCATTTTTTATCACGGAGGTACTTTGGTTACATGTTACATGTCACAGTGCATCTCTGGCAATATTGCAGAGGAATGTAAAAACTAGTGTAGAGGTACAGGGAATAATTAAGTAATGAAAACATTTTAGAAAACTGAGTATTGTACAACATGTTTCTTAGAGTAACAATCCTAACACTAAACACAACTGTGGCGTTTTTGTCCCAAATTCTAAGTATATTGCCCCACATTTAGTATTGTAGCCATGACAACCGTGGTCTGACAAATAATATGATGATAACAGCATACTGAGCCTACTGGCAGGTAGAGTAAGTAACTACTAGTCTTTATCTATAGTGCTGATTACAACAGACAAGAGAAAACATGATAGTATATTAATATCCAAAGTGAGTGGGTAGCTTGTGTTGATTCTTGAAATTACTTCAGTGGTTCTTCCCTAACACATCAAAATTAACAACAGCATTGAGGGTATCACAGACACTGAGGACCTCGCAATAAAATAAAAACAGGAGGCTGTAAACACAACAGCTACTGCATGTGCTGACTGAGCATCAGCTAAAGGAAATATTAGGTCCTTTTCTCGTCTGTCACACCTTTGACATCTCTCCTTGAGATAAATGGACACCTCGGCTTGAGAGAGAGTAAATTGTGAGCGGTTCTCAGTGGACGGCGAGTGTGAGACAAACAGGAAGCGGTCGGCTGAAATAGCTGACAGCCACATCACTCCTCATCCCCCGCTCTCCCCATGGCCCACAGGTGAAGATGTAATGGCCTCTTTCTTAAACTGGCACACAATAAGAAATCACTGAGGCAGCTGGTGTGTTTGCTGGAGCTACTGGCAGGACAAAAGCTGTTTGAAGTATGTCATTTCATTGGCTCCCTGATGGATTCACCACAGCAGACATAAATATTGTATTGTTGCGGAATTTAAGATATAACTGTCTCCAAAACAGTTATGTGGCAAAGAATGCATGCCTTTATATGAGTCAAATCCACACCATATGTGTTTATGTTAGAGAGAAAGGTCGCTCTGCTTTACTTTAGATGCCATGCCAGTAATCAGTCAGGAAGCTAGAGCTCAGCACAAAGAAGAAAATCCATCCCAAAGCTGCTGGGTCAATGTTTCCTCCACTTCCACCAAATCAGCAAAGGGCTACCTCTCTGCCCTCATTCTGGACATAATGCTGAAAGTCAGGGGTCAAACAAACCTGTCTGCTGTCTGACCAGACATTAACCCCGTTTGACTCCAACATATAAAGCCTGCTCCTGTCACACCCCACGCAGCTGCGTGGTGCTTCATATCAGGGGCTGAATGGGAAATAACAATTCAAGGACACATTAACTCATAGCAGACAAAACAATAAGCCAATCGACCACAGCAATAATACCACCTATAAGAAGTCCTGCAGCATGCTACGCCATCTATTTTGTGCTTTAAATTGTCTCAGTAACATATACTGTTTTAATTATGGTGCATGTAGATATATTTTATGTGTGTACTGTACAATACAATATGCACATAAATGAAGGTGACAAAGGAAAAAAACTTTATCAGTGAATGGGGAAAAGTAGCAAATGCAGATGTGTAGGGATGACATTTTATGTAGGACAACTCAAAAGTTAGTCTGCCTCTGGTAACCTTGACAAAACAGTCAATAGAATGTTTTCATTGGCTTTTGCTTTATTGTGGAAACTAACTTCAGTGTCAAACAGAAGTTTAAGATAATCTTCACAGATAAACACAACTTTCATGAAAATGCCAGAGGTAAAAAGCTACCGTTAGGCTCTAAATAGACTACACCACAGTCACAAGACCTCTACATTACCACCACTAAGCTTTCAATTTGAAAAGAAAGAATTTTGTGTTCTAGAAAATAACGTAAAAAAATCTTGTCCTTGCTAACTATATAACGCTTTATTAACTTCTAATCATGCTATGTGCCAGGTATAAAATCCTGAGCAGAGCCAGTTAAGGCAGGAGTAGAAGAGTTCTAAGTAATAAATGACGAGAGCTTCAGTCACATAGACTGTTAAACTTAATAGTGTTTCAACAGGAAGAATGACTAAAGAGACATCTGAATTTAGATCTCTGGGAAAGATATCAGTAAATAGGATCATTGTGGTCAACAGTGCACATTTGATGACCTTGATGCTTGTGCATTAGTGTAACAGTAGTGTAACCCTAACCCTAAAACAGACCAACATTTTGATAAAAAATGTATTTAATCATCAAACAAAAATATTTTTCAGGAGCTTATTGATCCAATATTGAATATGATTTGAACCAAGTCCAATTGAACTCAGGATGATGTTTACATGGTTGTTTTGTGCTACAACTAAGATATAATTTTAGTTTTAGTGAAAAAACAAGGCAGTTTAGTGAGGTTAATATAATATTGTGATTTTAAAAGTATGAAATAGTGGTAATTTGAACAAACATAACTTATTTAAAATGCAGTAAAGTACCAAACTTTAATCAGATATACGAGATGGTTTGGCATCAGAGATAATCATATACAAAGTTTATCCTTCAAGTGCCGACTTGGGTGGTGTAGCACAGGCTCTGGCAAAGAAGTATCCCTGTTTAAAGTAGCATGGTTCACTTACTATGGATGAAAATAACTTGACCCAGGTGTTCTAGCCAATTACAGACCAATATCCAATCTCCGCTTTATTTTTAAAATCCTTGAAAAAGTAGTTGCAAAGCAATTATACTAACACCTGTACCAGGAATAATTTGTGTGAAGACTTTTATTCAGGATTTAGAGTTCATCATAGTACAGAAACAACACTGGTAAAAGTCACCAACAATCTTCTCTTGGCCTCAGATAATGGACTCGTCTCTATACTTGTTCTGTTAGATCTTAGTGCTGCATTTGATACCATTGATCATAACATTTTATTACAGACACTGGAACATGAAATTGGGATTACATTTTATCTAACTGATAGATTTTAATTTGTTCATGTTAATGATGAATCCTCCATGTGCACGAAGGTTAGCTATAGAGTTCCACAAGCCTCTTTATATATGTCTCCTTTAGGCAAGATTATTAGAAAACACTACATACATTTCCATTGCTATGCTGATGATACCCAGGTATATCTATCTATGGAACCAGATGAAAAAAAGACAAAACTGAAGTCATAGTATTTGGGCCTAAAAATCTCAGAAGCATGATGTCCAACCTTATTGTTACTCTAGATGGCATAAGTCTGGATTCCAGTACTACTGCAAGGAACCTTGGAGTTATTTCTGACCAGGATTTGTCCTTTATTTAGAGGCGACTGTGGCGCAGGAAGGTACAGCGGTTGTCCACCAAATTCAAAGTTGTTGGTTCAATCCCCGGCTCCTGTGTAGCAGCTCCACCATCGGCGTATGAGTGTGTGTGTGACTGTGAGTGTGAATGCGTGAATAAGAAGCAGTGTAAAGCACTTTGAGTGACAATAGGTAGAAAAGCGCTATATAAGTGCAGACCATTTACTTTACCTCACATATAAAACAAATCTCTAGAACAGCCTTCTTCCACCTACGGAACATTACCAAAATTAGGAGCATCCTGTCTCAAAGTGATGCCAAAAAACTGGTCCATGCATTTGTTACCTCTAGGTTGGACTACTGTAATTCCCTACTTTCAGGATGCCCCAGTAACTCCCTAAAGAGCCTGCAATTAATCCAAAATGCTGCAGCCAGAGTGCTGACTGGAACTAGCAAGAGAGATCATATTTCACCTTCACTAGCTTCTCTCCATTGGCTTCCCATTAAATCTAGAATAGAATTTAAAACCCTGCTTCTTACATATAAAGCTCTGAATGGTCAGGCTCCATCATATATAGAAGATCTCATAGCACCATATCATCCCAGTAGACCACTTCGATCTCAGTATGCAGGCCTACTTGTGGTTCCCAGAATTTCCAAAGGTAGAATGGGAGGCAGAGCCTTTAGATATCAAGCTCCTCTCCTGTGGAACCAGCTCCCAGTTCAGATTCGGGAAGCAGACACACTCTCTACTTTTAAGTCTAGGCTCAAAACCTTCCTCTTTGATAAAGCTTATAGTTAGTTATAGTTATGCTGCTATAGTCTTACACTGCTAGGGGACCCACCCCCCGATGCACTAAGCTCCGTTCCTGCTCTCGTCCCTCTCTCCTCTCCTCTCACCCCACATTTACATGCTACCACTGCATGACTTTGTATCTTTCTCTCCCATAGTTGTGCTTCTCCCTCTCTGTCTCCCTCTCTCTGTCCTATTCTGCAGGTGTCCCGGCTTTGAAGCTGTGTGTCTTCGAGCATGCAGCTACTGGTCCTACCAACCTGCCCGATGTTGTGTTGTTGCTTTTTGTTGCTCTGTTCTTTTCTCTCTTCACTTTCCACTCACCCCAACCGGTCAAGGCAGATGGCCGTCCACCCTGAGCCTGGTTCTGCTGGAGGTTTCTTCCATTAAAGGTAGTTTTTCCTCTCCCCTGTTGCCTATAGTCTTGTTGGGTTTTCTTTACATATCTGTATAGTCTTGGCTTTATGTAAAGTGCCTTGAGATGACTTTGTGTGAATTGGTGCTATATAAATAAAGTTGAATTGAAGTAGAAAATGGCCAACTACCGCACGAGGCTGAGGAATATTGGCTGCCCAGAATTGAGCATAAATTCTGTCAAAGAAAGTAAAGTCCCATGGGCTATGGTCCAAACTGGGTGAAGAAGTCAATTTCTGCCCTGAGTATCCTTCAGGTGAAACCAAAGAGAGTCATGGAGAAGAAAGGCAAGCACTTGTTTTAGAGGCAGCAAAGAAAAAGCATAATCAACAGCTAATCAAACTGAAAATGGAAAAAAAATCTTTGCCTATTTACGTCAGGACGTCATCAAGGACATGCGCTTTATTAAATAACAGTTGGCTAACGCTGTGTTCTGAGGGTGGGGTAATGTAGCATACCTTTACACAGCTGGTACAGTTGTGATGCTGTGATTTCTTTTTTTTTTCTGTTTTATCCCTGCAATAAAGCCTGGTGGTGGCAACATCAGGCTGTGGGGATGTTTTTTAGCGGCAGGAACTGGAAGACTAGCCAGGCTTGAGGGGAAGATGAATGCAGCAATGTAAGTAGAAATCATTGATGAAAACCTGTTCCAGAGCACTATGGACCTTAGACTGGGGTGATGGTTCATCTTTCAACAGGAGAATGACCCTAAGTACAAGATAAGATAGGAGGCGGGACAACTCTATGTGCTTAAGTGGCCCAGCCAGACCCTACACTTGCACCCAACTGATAACCCCATCAAACCTGATGGAGCTTGAGAGGTACTCCAAAGAAGAATGGGAGAAACTGCCCATAAATAGGTGTGCCATGCTTGTAGCATCATACTCAAAAAGACTTGAGGCTGTAATTGGTGCTAAAGGTGCTTCAACAAAGTATTAAGCAAAAAACATATTTCACAATGTTATTATGCGATATTGCTTGTAGATCTTTGTTGAAAATTATGAATTTCATTCGTTTTGAAATAAGGCTGTCACATAATAAAATGTGGAAAAAGTTAAGCACTGAGAATACTTTCTGGATGCACTGCATGTGCAGTTAACAGAAAAGATCAGAACTAAATCAAATCAATATTTGCTGTGAGCAACATATTCTTCCGAGTATTAAAGCAGTCTCAGAGTCTCTTTATGTAATGTCAGTCCAGTCAGTTTACTCCAGGTGGACTCCTGTCAAATTCCATACACTTCTCATATTTTTTCAAATAAAGTAGCAATAATTACACTTTTTTCACAATTTGTATTCTTTACAGTAGTAGTTCAATCATTTTTAGTAGGGGGCTGACAATTAAACAATTAATTACAAGATGACATGCTACTTTAAATTTAAATTTGCATTCACAAGCACTCCACAGTTTTGCTTTTAATAATTTGTCAGACTTTATTTGATAAATTCAGTACATAACGTAAGTGAACATAAAGTCACCTGGGACAGCTGACCTAAAGCGGCACTTTCATTAGCATAATTTTAATTGAAGGCAGACAGCGCACTTACATCTATACCCCTGTAGTCTAACACAGGTTGAGCAACAGCTTGGTTTTTCATACTACACGTGACTCTAATGGTGGATTCCTGCTTCCCACAAAGGACAGATATGATATTTCCTCTTGACAGTGAGTCACAACAAGCACTGCACTTCAGAGAGCTCACAAGAGAAAACTACTCTGATATGAATTGGTTATTTCCTGCTAAGAGAAAGGTTTACTTTAATTTTATAGCAAAATGTGTCAGAATCTATCAGCAATATTCCTGCTTCTGCTGTTTTAATTTCTTGCAATGCAGAAATATTCACAGAAATATGCCACTAGTGAAACGACTGAACTTTCTTTCTGTGTGTGCAAGTGGCCTAGCAGGAGCAATAAAAACAGAGCTATAGTTCACTTTGTTAATCAGCAAGTCATGGATGAATTAATGAATGGCCATCAGACACAGGCCCAGGGGCCAGGGAGGGGGTCATGAGGTAGAGCCTCTGAATTTAATGTTTACATTTAAACGACACAAAATGACGCCAAAGAAATGGGCAAGAAGCACAAAAAGACACTTAGAAATTGCCTGAAAACAGGATAAAAAGGCATAACATTATCAGTAACAACTGTCCAAACTGTCCAAAAATAGACACAAAATGACAAAGACGGATACAAAACTTTTAAAAGTACATATAAAATTACCTAAGACAACCCTCAAATGACCAAAACATACAAAACTTCCAAAAACACATAAAACTACCACAGGCAGATTTACAAATGGAAAAAGAAAGAGTTCAGGGGGAGGGGGTCTTCTCCCTTCTGTACCCTGGAACCTATTTCATATCAAACCGAGCACAGTGAGGAAGAGGCCCAATCATTGGTGATTGAGGTGGTCCCACATGTGGTGGATGGAAATATATTTTTAAACACTCTTGGTTTTTCATAAAGTGCATTCTTTACCATGTAGTTACCACCCTCTGAAGCAGGTTGTGCTTCATTAATTCTTAAGCCAAATTTTGTGCACGAGTCAAACCACTATTTCTGCCCAGCTGAAGCCCACCTGCCCTGTAATTATAATGACCTGCTATTTAGTACAGCACTCAATCTTGATCTTTGATTTCCCTGTCAGAAACTATAAAAGCAGCCTTGGTCTTTGCCACAGGCTCAGCATGAGGCTGCGTCTGAATTAAATCAACCAGATTTTATTGGCATATTTAAAAGAAAGCTAACACCATGCTCAGAACAGTGGATCAGACTCATGGAATTCTGAAAGCTTGGACAACCACATGCAGCGCTTTAGTTCTTCAACATGACTGTGAATTCCCCCCTTCTGATAAATATTATATATCTCCGTCAGTGTTTCTTCCTGGTTAGTTGAATCAGTTTGTTTCAATATTTGGCTGTCTGCACATTACACTGAAAAGTCGACAAAAGAAACCGTGTACACTTTCTCCTCGTTAAGAAATTAAGGTCATAAATTGATTTCGCTTCATAGCAAAATAAAGTGCTGAACACAGAAATTCTGCATTCACTATGGAAAATCATTACTTCTCTCCGTGGCCATAATTCATTAATATTATGATGAAAAGAAGGAGTCCAGGTTATTGACATTATAAGTGCATGTAATTAAAAAGCATCATGTAAAACTCCTTTATATACTTTAATTTACAGTATTGATTTAGCCATGATATGCAGTGGAGCTGCAGTAGCTAATTCGGAAGTGATGAAGACAACACTGAGCCAGACAGCCTGACAAATCCATGGCATTCTACTGATCAGTTTTTCCAGGAATTCAAGTGTGTATGTTCTTAACCTTCTAACTTGAACATAACTACAGCAGCTAACCAGGAACATAAAGATGTAATGGTGAACTAAATTAAAACTGGCAGTCACAAAATATGTTTTTCCCAACTTAGAATTGCACAGTTAAACTTTGAGAACATTCACCAAGACAAAAATAAAAACTTGACTTTGTGCTACAGTAACAGCTTTCTGCTGCCACACTGTAACTTACAACGTGTTTTTTAACCTGCAGTCATATAATGATGCGGCCTGGTAGCTCAATGGGTAGAGCAGCAGGATGGTTTACGGAAGTCAGCCGGATCAAATCCCAGCCTACCTACCAGGTGTGTCCCTGACCGGGACAATCAGCGCTAGCTCCGCAGGCCCCCCTGTGGCTGCCCACTGGTCCCCCCAGGGTGATGGTTAAATGCAGAGAAAGAATTTCATTGCAACATGTATGTGCAATACGTATATGTGCTCAATGACAATAAAGGTTTTTCTTCCTAAGGTGTTTAATTGCTTTGTTTTCTCTCCTTTGGCATGGAACGCTGTGTGTCCTGTGTCTTGTTGTACCATCCACCACTCTGTTCACCTCCCTGTAAAGCATTTTCACTTCATCAGCTCCGAGTGTGTCGCAAAAAGGGACTGGACAAAGCGACACTTTTGATGACTCAGGAAACTTTGACTTAACCACAAACTTTGAAATGAGGGGTCACATAATTTGTTTATCTTTGAAAATATTAAAGTTGAGTTACTTTTTAAAACCTGTCCCTGACATTAGAGATTTGCTGTTTAACCAGCCTGTATATCACTTAATCCAAACAGGATACACATTAAAAATAGGACATCAAAAATTTATTTTGAATAAATGAAGCCATTTTGTTAGCTAGTGGCCATTGTATAAGCCTTAAAATGCCTTCTGAACTGTATATTTCAAAGCTATACCTGCAGATTTTCTATTAAAAGCTCCTCATGGACCCTTTGTAGTTGACTTCAGGGTGCATTTCAAAGCTATACATCAATATTTTGCATCATATATTTTATTCCTCAGTGTATGCTTGCTAGTCTAGATGACATCAATGTTGATGGCCTTCAGTAAGCCTCTTCCTGTATTTTTCCTTTCATATCTTAACACCGTGCTCACCAGATTCCTCCTGCCTGTGATCCGATAGCCAAGAGCCCTCACTTTGTTCTTCCTTAAATCTTTTTTCTTTCTGTCTTTTTATTTTGAGAAGCAGTTACCGGCTCTTTTGTTGGCCATTTTGATATGCTTATTTACTGTGTGGATGTCTTTGATCCAAACTGGGGCAGGGAGAGTGCTGATGGGAATGTGTGTGTTTGTGTGTGTGTGTTTGTTTCTGTGTGTGTGTGTGGTGGTGGTGGGGGGGTAAATGTACCTGTGAAGGAAAATGTTTGTGAGCATGCTGCAATGTCCACTAAGGCTTAAGAGAGACAGCTGAGGACTGACGCATAGCAGGTTGTGTATGTCTCCAGGCCTTAACAATGTACTGCTGCAACACAGTATGGAAGAATTCAAGCACACATCCATACAAGTCTGTAATTTCATGGATTTGCCATGAAAGTACAGACTTTTTACACAAAGGCTCTACCTGTACAGGCCAAAACAGACTCATGTATGTGTCATTACCAGTGTTTAACACCAACTACATCTGGATTTCACCTGTGGTGGGTAACACAGTCACTCCCACCACTCACTCTGGTGAGTTAAATTCTTATTGGATTTTTTGTTTGTTTTTGTTTAGTTTTTTATTGTAGTCTTTAAGCCATATGAAATACTTGCAGTGTGACTCTATTACACGATGCGTCCTACCTGAATGCAGCTCATTGGCTCATGATGAAGACTATTGCCTCAGGTTTCCACTCTAGTGATGACACACAATGCTGTAAACAAGATGTCCCTGTGGAACATGGTGGAGATGTGAGCTAGCGGAGATGTGTGGTGGCACATAAAAGGTGAATCAAAACTGGATATAAGCCTATCAACTTATCCTATATGACCCATATATGGACATGACTTTGAGAGTTTTTGCTGACCTTAATATTGTTTTTGCAGTGGCCTTTAGCCGAATGCTGTGTGACACATCAGTAAAATGGCTCAATATGTCTGAGTAACCTAAAGTAGGGATGCTAGTTGGAGTGGATATTTCCTCTCTAGTAATTTGACTGCAATTGAATCATTTCACTTTGTGCATGATTAAATTACATTAAAGAAACACCTGCTTCTATCAAAAACTGCAAGCTCCTCATGTCTTGTAAGCGAGGTGCATTCACGGACATTAGAAAGGGTAGCTCATCTGTGTTT
The DNA here is from genome assembly GCA_020496755.1 of Channa maculata. Classification (NCBI taxonomy): domain Eukaryota; kingdom Metazoa; phylum Chordata; class Actinopteri; order Anabantiformes; family Channidae; genus Channa; species Channa maculata. Next base: position 20,893,120 of record CM035616.1, on the reverse strand, counting down.
TTCACAAACCGCATCTTTGCAACGTGCTAAAAAAATTCGGGAACAGTTATTTTCCTGTTATTCGAATGAACGACTATGTGAGTATTTTTGGCATGCGTATACCTTATTGAATATTTGACAGTATAGTCAGACAGGAAATGAGGGAAAAGAGAGAGGGGTATGAGCTGCAACAACAGTTCCCAGGTGGAATTAAATCTGGAACACTGCAGCCTACAGTCTCAGGCTCTTACCACTTTGTCCCCACCATTGCTCTGCTTTTTGCAGCAGCACATATTATCCAACCACAATGCCATAAAAATGCAGACAATTGTGTCTCTCGCAAGTTGACTGTGAAAGAAAATTATGTTTTTAGGACAGGTAAAAATAGAATAACTTGTAAACTATTCATACAGCTGCAGCATTCCTGACTAATATAAATCATCACATTCAATTGAAATTTGGTTTGTTAGTCTACAAGATAGGCAGCATGGTGGTGGAATGGTTAGCACAGCTGGCTCACAGCTAAAATGGTGGATAATATAATGTATTAAGATAATGTATAGATGTCTACAAGACAATAAAGTGTATTATTTTTTGGTTGCATGCACTTATGTTTTCCAGCTAATTGCCTAAGGTTGTGTTTTTAGCAGCTTTTTTTCTGCACAAGATATTGATCAATAAAAATTGATCTAGATACTGCAAAAACTCCAGTAGGTTGTGTCGAAAGTGCAGCTGTCAATATCTGTGGCAGTTTTTGGATGGTGTCGATAGGCCAAGGAAAACCAGAGTTATAATGGTTTGTGTGTGTTCAGCTGGGCCAATTATAACGCATGTAGCGGTGCTTCGAATATTCTCGCCTTTTGCTTTCTGTTTTGGTCGAACGCAAAGTAACCCATGGTAAATCTGCTGACGTCAAAAACACTTGGTTTTAGATCAATCTGTCATTACACTATGTCAAAATGAAAAAAATAACAATAACACTAACTATTGACATGTTAACAGTTCTATAGTGAAATATAAAGGTGAAATCAAAAGTATTCAAAATTGATGACATATACCATAGACTCCAGAGGGTTAATTTCGAGCTAGTAATGTTTTTGTTTTATCATTTTACTGTTGACTTTTGGCTTTGCTCTACTGCCTGCTTTTCCCTAAACATAACAGGATTCAGGGCGTAATGAAATACATTTTTGATACAAAGCTAAAGACAAGCTCGGTGGCTTGACAAACATTCAGTTACTCAACAACAAATCAAATTATTATTAGGAATAATTTATCTCCTAGTTTCTGACTCTTCCAAGTTTTTTTTAGGGTGGCCAGACTGGGGCACATGCTCAAAATAGGATGGCAATTTTGGAAAATGATTTCAAACGTTTTAAACTGAAATTTATTAATGAACTGTACATTAATGGGCTATTATAATGTTTACAAAGTGTTCAATGTCAGAAATGTCAAATATGTAACTTATCCACCATTTTTCAACTCCAACTAGTAATAAACAAATAATATTATGTTGGGGTGAGTTAAAAATCCATCTTTTGCAGAGTTAATCTGCGTGGCTGCAACTGCTACAAAGTTTATTTATAGTGATTGCGTTTTGTTTCAGGTTCTACTTTGGCCACCTTGTCACTCTTGCAGGGCGTGGCACCTGGGATGGCCATTCAGACTTTGGTGGTGGCCAAGACACTAAAAACCCAAGTCCCACCTATATGTGTGCGTGTGTGTGTGTGTGTGTGTGTGTGTGTGTTATGGGTCTCACTAACAGAATAATCTGTTTCTTTAACAAATGAGCTTGTGCACAGTGCAGCCTAACACCACATCATTGTCTGTTCTGCCTCTTTACTAAACACGTGTACTGAGATGGTGTTTGAGTAAATTTTTCATCCCCATCTGATGCCAATCTGTAAAGCTCTGTTGAACTGCTGAGACAAGCTCTACCTTTATCACTGATCCCAGCACCATTCAAGCCTGTACTGAACAATCTGTGATGGCAAAACATGACACATTTTGGCACAGACTCAGTGAGTGAGTTCTGCAGTCAGCCAATGTGACTTTGTAATTGCTATTGATTGAAGAGCTGTGTACAACCACACATGTAGTGACATACACACAGCCTGGCTTGCCTGTCTGCCATGACCAATTACAGGACGGGGGAGGAGTCCTTCTCAGTCAGTCAGTCATTCAGTGTATTCCAGTTACCAGACTGTTCTCTGATGAGAGTGTCCTTACCTCATGTCTTCCGCTAATGTTTGGCAATAACTCCAATATTTCTAGAAGCTGTTTGATCCATATGTTTAAACAACAACTTTAATCCTAAAAAAACAGTCTATCACACAGTTTTCATTATTATTAGTATGTAGTAAGGTGCTATACATATGCATTAACCATCTTTCTCAATTTGTATTGAGTAAAAATTCAAATCAAAGAGTGTGATTCATTTTTATGGATTAAAGAGGAAGCTTGGTGACTGTCAAATATACATACAACTATCAGGCTCAATACTGACAGTCCAACTCAAATGTCTTTTTTTCTCAGCTTTCTTTCCTTCTTTTTTCTTTCTTTCTTTCCTTTTATTGTACCACAGCACACTTTTATTTAATTGGTCCTGGAATCAATAAAGGGAAACATTTATATTTTACAGTTACTGGTTAAATGGCAGTGCACCCTATCCAGGCATTACCGAGTTGGAATGCTGTTGGGTCTCCATCTATGAAGACAGAAATTGTGAGAAGACCTTATTATTAAATTGGTCTGTAATATCCTCACACTTTTATAACACATTTCCTAATTTTCTAATAATAAGTATCCTCTATGAGTCCATTACATCTTCATAATATCCTAGATGTTTCTGATTTATATGAATCTAATAGTAGTTATTTTCCAAGAGAGCTAAAAAAAACTGTACATCATCAAACTAAAGACCTCACATCATTTGCATTTGTATTGTATTTTAAGGACACCTTCAGCAAAATTCCTAGTTAAAATAAGTGCATAACTAATAACATCAGCTGTTTAACACAAAAAATCTTTTCCCCAAACAGTTGTAGATGTCAATAAAACAGAATAAAATGATTTTAAAATTATTTGAAATCCACATTCCAAACATCTACACTTTATTAGGTACACGGTAAACCGCTTTTTACTAAAAATATCTAATGAGCCTGTTGCATGGCAGCAGTTAGGCAACTGACAGTTTTTAGGCATGTAGAGATCAAACTGAATATCAGAATGGGGAAGAAAGGTGATTTAGGTAACTTTGAACATTAAAAATGAGCAGTAGTTTTCTGACCAAATGCCTGATGTCAGAGGTCAGAGGGGAATGGGCTGACTGGTTTAAGCTGATAGTAATAAATCAAATAACCACTCGTTACAACTGAGGTTTGCAGAAGAGCATCTCTGAATGCACAACACATCAATCCTTGAAGCAGATGGGCTACAGTATCAAAAGACCACAGTCGGTGCCAGTCCTGTCAGCTAAGAACAGGAAACTGAGGCTACAGTTCACAAGGGTCACCAAAATTGGAAAAGAGATGATTGGAAAAACATTGCCTGTTCTGATGATTCTGGATTGTCGCTCTGATATCCGTATGACATCATTAGAGTTTGGTGTAAACAACATGAAAACATGGTTTTATCCTGTCTGTATCAAACACCTGAATCAGCCACCAGCCTGCTGATGTTGTAATTGTGTGGGAGGTATTTACCTGCCAGACTATGGCTCCATTAGTAACAGCTGAACATGGTTTAAATCCAACAGCCTACCTGAATATTGTTACTGACCATGTCCATCCCCTTATGAAAACAGTGTACCCATCTTCTGATGGCTACTTCCAGCAGATGTCACAAATGTCACAAAGCAAAAATCATCCCAAACTGATTTCTTAATCATGACAATAAATTCACTGTAGTCAAGTGGCCTCCACAATTACCAGATTTCAGTTCAGTAGAGCATCTTTGGGATGTGGTGGAAGATTTCCATCATGTACATTTAGCCAAAAAATCTGCAGCAACTGCATGATGCTATAATGTCAATTTGAACCAAAATCTCTAAGGAATGTTTCCAGTACCATGTTGAATCTGCATTGACAAATAGTACAGAAGGTACAGTTCTAAGGGCAAAAGGGGTCCAATCCAGTACTAGCAAGGTGTGCCTAATAAAGTGGCCAATGAATGTAGTTTTGATTGAAATCATTTCAACTTTTGAAACTGGGAAAGTTGTTTTGTCTTTATATTTTATACATTTTCATTAATTTTGCTAATTTTGAATTTGATGCCACAATGGGAAAACATTAGGAGAGTGGTCTACTTTTTAACCCATTCATGATAGTGACCCGTTGGCAAATAACCCAATTAGCTGTGAGATGTTTTACCAGGTGTTGTTTCTTTTTTATTTTTTAAACATGTTGGTGACTTCAAATTCAATTAATCAAAAAAATACTTGAAGTTTGATTGCAAATGATGTCTGGTTGGATTTCCACATTAATTACCACAATTAACATAAAAGCTGATGCCTAGTTGCCTAATTTGGTAGTTTCTAGGAGAAACTGTTGCAGGAAGGATAGACAGGGTTCTGCATGGCCCCAGAGCCCAGATCAAAGACATCTGCTATCATGAATAATAAGAGTCAAACTGTGGTCTTGCTGCCTCACTCATTGATAAGTGTCTATACAAACCAGCCATCTTGTTAAAGCACATTACTTTTGGATGTTCAGCACATATGTCTCCATCACAGCACAAAGACACCAAGAACTAAACAGAGAAATGAAAACAACAGTATAGTCTGTGTACTGTACAATATCACCCTGCCCTCACAGTGGACTGTAGATCTTGGTGAAGTCTGCTCCAAATGCCCTTTCAAACTCTTTGCACTGAACATGCATGTTTTTAAATCAGCTAATAATATCTTTATGAGACTTGGTGCTAGGGAGTGCTTGTTTTGATGTAGTTTAACATTCTAGTTGTTTTACATTCATGCTGTTCCACAGCCATCAGCCCTCTCTTTCCCTCACCAATTCAAATCACAAAGCTTCAGCAGCTCACACATCCTTTGACATTTACACAACAATTTAGTGGATTCTTATGTATTTATTCATCAGTTCATTCATTTAACCGCTCATGAATACAAATGTGATAGGTGGCCTGTCATATCAGACCTTAGTTCTCCAATTTTGCCTCTGAGGTTGATGCAACACTTCCTCATGCATATACATCAGTCCAATGAGGAAATAAAAAGCGCAAACATCAGAGGAAAGTGCAGCCATGCAATTAAAGAGACAGTTTTCTCCTTGGTGTTAGAACTGCAATGTCCAGTGTTTCAATGGGAGTTAAGAGAGAATGAGGATATACTGTGATGGTGATACTCTGAAGTTTTCTGTTGTTTATACAGTAGTTACACTCTCAGTGGTCACACAAAGGGCATCTTGCTACTAGATTTAGAAACCAAGTAGACAAGCTTAGTCTTTCAGTGGATGCAGCTTTATTCCCCCAAATGTCCAATTGTGGTACATCTCTCCAGGACAGAATAGAAATTTCAACTTTGAGAAATTTTAGATTGTACTCAGATGTGTGCTTTATATATGAAACAGACGAAGAACAGAGAACACGCTGTCTTCTAGAATAGTCTTTACAGTTGTACTGTGTCCTTTGTTTCAGTGCATTTAGGCAGTCATACATGATTCATACGGACCAGTTCATACTCCCGAGGGTGTCACCACTTTTCTCCCTGAACAAAAAATAGAAAAGTCATGAAATTTACTGAAGATGAACCCTTTTTCTTAGGACACTTTATGACTGTTTCTTCAGATATGTGAGTGGTGTGTCTTGAGGGATGGCAGTGTCAGTGTGTTAACCACTATATTTTTTTTATTATTCATGCAACTCAAAGGATACATAATATGGACATTGGTGGACTCCTAGTTTGCTTTGACCCTACTGTTGCCCATTTTTGCATGCACCTTGCAAGCAAGGTGCTCTTCTGACTCACCAGGAGCAGTTAAGGGTTCAGTGTCTTGCCCAAGGACACTTTGACATGTGGCCAAGAGGAACAGGGGGTCAAACCACTGACACCGTGGTTTATGCACACCTGCTCTACCTAAAGACTCCAGTTTTATACAGCCTTATTAAAATCAGTTATGATTATTTTTAGACTGTCACAGCACTTGTGGTCTTAGTGATGAAACCTATCTTATTGATGAAACCTACATGTTCATGTAGTACTACAATCAGGTCAGGATTCCTCTGGCTTATGACCAAATACCTAAACAGCCATTGGCCTGTTTGTGGTTATTGTTAATTAGCATAATTTACATACACAAGTTATTATTCTGATGGTAACATTAATCTCAATGTGTACCTGGTTACAGCTTCACATAGCTGCTAAAGTTGCAAGTAGTAGGTTCTTAGTCTTGTTATATCTCACACACTTTAATACAATTGTGTGCTAATGTGATCTCCGGGGCAGGGCCTCTAAATCACTTATCGAGCTTGAAGTTTCCTTCTTAAAAACAATATTCAAGTGTATAAATGGCCTTGTCCTGATGCAGTGTGTCAGCTGCAACAAAAATATAAAAGTAAAGGTGTAAAGACCAGAGGGGCAATAATTGTGAGCTGTAGAGTTTGAAGGTGCAGAAATAATTTGGCTCATTCATCTTTTTCAGTAATACAGCATGGTGGTAGAGTGGATAGTACCGCGGCCTCACAGGTAGAAGATCCCCAGTTCGAATCTACCTACTGGCTGTAGCTTATCTCTGTGGAGTTTGCATGTTCTCCCCGTTCTTGCATGTGTTTCCTCCGGGTACTCCGGTTTCCTCCCACAGTACTAAGACATGCATGTTAGGCGACTGTGGCACAGGACGGTAGAGCAGTCGTCAGCCAATCTTGCACTTGTTGGTTCGTTACCCGGCTCCTCCGGTCACATGTCGAAGTGTCCTTGAGCAAGGCACTGAACCACAACTTAGTTGCTCCCGGTGAGTGTTGGCCAGCTGCATAGCAGCTCCCCCATCGGTGTATGAGTGTGAGTGTGAATGGGTGAATAACAAGCAGTGTAAAATATCTGTAAATACATGTTGATTATTGTTTATACCTTTCTGTTGGAATGCAGTATTCATTTGATCTTATTTTCATCTAAAAGCCTAAGTAGGGGCAGGGGCTGAAAATTAGCTTTTTACCACATGGCCTGTATACATCAGTTGCTTAGTTGTACTAATGTTTAGCGTGTCTAGGTGTTTTCCCCAAAGGAAAAAAAATTAATAAACCTAAAAACTAAACTAAACTTATAAATATAAAATATAAATATAAAATAAACAGTTTTGCATCTGTGAGCTCTTAGCAGCAGAGATGCTGGAAGAGGGAATGTGATAATAATTAGCTTATGTGTATAAACGTAGCCATCGTGGCATGGGAGCATTATGAGTTGATTGCATATCTCCTGATCATCACCCCTGCTCTTCTTTAACAACATTAGTTTGAGAGTTTGCTTATACCGGCAGTGGAAGCTAACCATGAGTCACTCAGGGTCCTCATGGATATATAAAAAAGGTGTATGTTGTTTTTTTTGTTTGTTTGTTTGTTGTTTAGCTCAGTGGAGACACATACAGTATGTTGAGAAAGTCATTTCATGCTTAGTGTTTACCTAATCAGGAATTCTATTTGCTAAGTGTGACTAATTAAGTTGAAATGAAATAGTAACAGAAATACTGTGTACCCACATGTCATGCTATTTGTACACACTAATGAAATATTTATATACATGACAAGGCATTTAGGCAAGTAGTACTTCAGTGGGATATTATTTAATTATTTATTTTTTGCTTTCAAGCCTCCTGATACTGTCACCATCAATTACCCTGAGAGAGAATGTGAAGGCACGTGTCAACAGCGAACAGAGACAAACATCCACCAAAAGCCCTAAACTCCTATAATTTGTGTGCCAAATTATAAAGAGCTTTGTTCCAAGTGGAAGTCTGATCTATCTAACAGTTAATATTCTGCAGAAAAAAATGGCTAGAGCATGACTAAAACATGAGACTTAATATGCAGTTGTTCATTAAATATGCAGTTCAGACTGACAAAATGTTAGTATGTCTTTATGAGTTACTTAACCTGTCTGTAGCCTGCAGTTCCCAATCTTTAAAACTGGACACAAATATTTAATTTTTGTTTGTTTTCTGCATCAGTCTGCATCTGAATAACAAATGTTACTCTGTTGAGGACAGTAATGTGCACATTCTGCTAAGAGAAGACAAACTGGTTTGTCTGGAAAGAAGAGTAAATTTAAACTGCGAGGACCATCCTGCAACAGTGTAGGTGTTCTACAACACCACTAATCAGTTACCAGCTGAGCACTCCTGACTCCCCAGGCATTTCACACTCTGTTTCACTTCTCAGTGCATTTAGATGCACTTTAGTAACTGAGTTACAGTTACGATGGCAGTTCCACAGGCTGATCACCACCATGCCACGCTGCACTGATGAAGTAAATTCTGTTAGAATAGTGTATAGAAACGTGCCCCAACCAATTATTCAGTGCATAAATTGAAATACTTCTACAAGTTGGATATTTATGCATTGTAAATACTTTTTAAATTTATCCTACAAAACATTACACATTAGAAGAATATTACACAGAAAAAGAACAATATTTCACATTGTAAGAGGGGGTGGTTCTAATGTTTTGGCCACCCTATTTAAAATGAATGAGGTAGCCAAAAGTTTAGAATCAGAATTGGTGCTTGCCACAGTCGTCTCTCTAATAAAGAGAGAGTGGAATTATCATCTTTCTGACAGTTTCAACCTAAAAACTAAGAAATTATAAACTTGTAAAAGAAGATTGCATGGCAGAGCCACTGTATTGGCCTGCATTAATTTGCAATGGTCATTATAATATGCCTGACAGTGTATGTCTTTTTTCCTTTAAAATCAAGAAATATAGTCCTAATAATAATCAGAGTTATGTTCAAAATTGTGATAGAATTCAGTCCTTGTCACTGATCCTTTTTTCTTCACGATCTGATGTAGTTTAACGATGTAGTCAAGTGCACTTGTAGAGCTGGTAGAGGAAGGGGGCCAGGTTTATTGCGGAGATTCCATCAGAATTTGCTCAGTTACCAGGTAAGCTGGTAGCATAACATAGAGACAACTATTGTTTTAGCATATTAGCAGCAATTAGTGATTGGACAAACTCACAATGGTTAACACATCATCATGGGAAGACCTGACATTCTTTTAGGTTCCGGCATGTTTGACTTGTGTTTTAATAACTACTTTTCTATTAATCTTACTCAGCGCTGTCTTCAAGTGAAAATAAAATGTGTCCACTCTTTTTCAGTTCAATTCAACTTTATTTATATAGCACCAATTCACAACAAAATCATCTCAAGGCACTTTACAGAATAAAGTCCAGACTATACAAGTATGTAGAGGCAACCCAACAATTCCCCTTGGAGCAAGCCCTAGGCATCAGTGGAGAGGAAAAACTCCCTTTAACAGAAGAAACCTCCAGCAGAACCAGGCTCAGGGTGGGTGGCCATCTGCCTTGACTGGTTGGGGTGAGTGGAACAAGACGAGAGAAAAGTAAAGAAACAAGCAACAAGAAGCAACAACAAAACATTATACAGGTTGGTAGGATGAGTAGCTGCACACTGGAAGCACACAGCTCCAAAGCCAAGGACACCTACAGCAAGGGACAGAGAGAGGGGGACAGAGGGGGAAGCACAACTAGGGGAAAGAGAAGACACAAAATTATTAGCATGCAGTGGTGACAAATAAATGTATAGAGAGAAAGAGGAGAGGAGCTCATTGCACTTGCGGGAGTCCCCCAACACTCCTATAGCCTATAACCTATAGCATCTTAGTAGGAGCTAGTTCAGGTTGACTGAGCAGTTTTAACTATAAGCTTTATCAAAAAAGGAAGGTTCTAAGCCTAGTCTTAAAAGTAGAGAGGGTGTCTGCCCCCCGAATCTGGATTGGAAGCTGGTTCCAAGGGAGAGGGGCTTGATAGCTAAAGGCTCTGCCTCCCATTCTACTTTTGGAAACTCCGGGAACCACAAGTGGGCCTGTATTCTGGGATCGAAGTGGTCTAATTGGGCAATACAGTACTATGAGATCTTTTAAATATGATGGAGCTTGACCATCATATTTATATTTTGTATGTAAGAAGCAGGGTTTTAAATTCTATTCTAGATTTTATGTGAAGCCAATGGAGAGAAGCTAATGAAGGAGAAATATGATCTCTCTTGCCAATTCCAGTCAGCACTCTTGCTGCAGCATTTTGGATTAACTGAAGGCTTTTTAGAGAGTTATTAGGACACCCCAAAAGTACGGAATTACAGTAGTCCAACCTGGTAGTAACAAATGCATGGACTAGGTTTTCAGCATCACTTTGAGACAGAATGCTCCTAATTTTAGCAATGTTCAGTAGTTGGAAAAAGGCTGCTAGAGATTTGTCTTATATGTGAGGTAAATGACAAATCCTGGTAAAAAATAACAGCATGGTCAGACCGGGAAGATGCAGCAGTGGAGAGGTGCGCCGAGGAGCAGCATGTGGATTCCTCTCTGAAGGCACGGTGTTGGTGGTGGTGGCAAATCTCGTCTGGTGAGGCCCAGCCAGTGGAAGTCTGATCTATCTAACAGCAGATGAGCTGCAGCAGGTGTCGTCCAATGTCTCCTTTTAGGGGGGATCCAGGTCTCTTGTGTCAGTGACGAGGAGCAGGCCAGAAGACCGCGGGTTCGCACCATGGCAGCGTGACATCTGGGTTCTAAACAAACTACTAAACAAACAGCCGGGTGGTTAGAAACTGTTTGTTCCATGTAGTGTTGATTTTTTTTCACTAATGGCTCCAATTTTATTTGTAAAGAAAGTCATGAAGACCTTGCTGCTTAGAGTTAAGGGAATACTAGGCTCAACAGAACTGGCAACTGTATCTAGTATCATAGCAGTGAGGCTAAAGTGTGACTATAACAGTGAGTGCGTTTTGGGAAAAAACGATTTAATCTAATGATGAATTAAATGCAGTGTTGGGGAAACATAGTTTCATATGTTGATAACTAAATGATATGTTTAGAAAATTTCTCTTATTTTTGGTATCCCTGTATTTTGAAATGTAACTAAAGTAAACTAAAGATTACTTTACTAATACACACTCAGTCAGTACAATTGTTACTTCATCAGAAATTTGTTAATTTTTTTAAATAATGCACTAATATAAATTTCATTATTTTACTATACCCTTTTAAACACCACATGATATATAGTATTAAATTATACTAACATAATTAAACTTTTATTGTTGCAAGGTTTGCATCCTCCATGATAAATTAAATAAAATAAACTGATGAAATAACAAATGCAATATCTAAATGGACATTAAATATTGAGTGATAAAAATATTTTATTTTGTTTTTGATATTTTAAAATAAGGTTATGCAAACTATTGCACCCAATAATGCATTTATACACAATTAAGATGAATGGGGAAGAATGGGAAAAAAGTTAAGGTAAAGGACTGTGGCATGTTGGTGCCGGATGGGCTGCTCAGAAACTGCTGATCTACTGGGATTTTAATGCACAACCATATCTAGGGTTTACAGAAAATTATCTGAAAAACAGAAAAAACCCAGTGAGTGGCAGTTCTCTGAGCAAAAATTCCTTATTGATGCCAGAGGTCAGAAGAGAATGGCTAGATGGGTTTGAGCTGATAAACAGGCAACAGTAACTCAAATAACCACTCGTTACAGCCAAGGCATGCAGAAGAGCATCTCTGAACGTACAACACACTGAGACTTGAAGCAGTGGGCTACAACAACAGAAGACCACATTGGGTGCCACTCCTGTCAGCTCCTGTTTGTAAGGGTTCACCTAAATTGGACAATAGAAAACTGAAAAAATATTGCCTGGGCTGATGAGTCTCATGTTTTGCTGCAATATTTGGATGGTAGAGTCATAATTTGGCATAAATATCATGACAGCATAGAGCACTTTGGGATGTGGGGGAACAAGAGATTTGGATCATAGATGTGCATTTGATGAATCTGCAAAGTGCATGATGCTTTTATGTTGAAAAGTTCCGATTAGGTTTTTGCAAAAACCACAGCACAGAGACAGCTCTTCTACGTGTCACAAATGACCTCCTAATTAATGCTGACTCTCGCTGGTGCTCTATCCTAGTGCTGTTGGATTTAAGTGCTGCATTTGACACAGTAGATCATAATATTCTGTTGGATAGACTGAGGCACTGGGTGGGTATATCGGGCACAGCATTAAACTGGTTTGCTTTATATTTGTCAAATAGGAAATCTTGTGTCTCCATTGACAATTACATGTCACCCCCCTCCCCCTCTGAGTTTGATGTTCCCCAAGGATCCATACTTGGCCCAATTCTTTTCTCAATCTACATGCTTCCACTGGGTGATGTTATAACCAGACATAACATTTCATTTCACTGTTATGCTGATGACACTCAGCTGTATCTCCCTATTACTCCTATGGACCATAGCAGGCTGAGTTCTCTACAAGATTGTATGTATTAATATTAGAAACTGGATGTCCTTAAATATTCTTCAATTAAATCAGAAATTCTCATAATTGGACCTCAAAATCTACTACTCTCCTTTCTGCTTATCCCGTGAGTTCGGGGTCGCCACAGCAGATCATTGTCCGATTTGGCACAGTTTTTACGCCGGATGCCCTTCCTGACGCAACCCTCCCCAATTTCTACCGAGCTTGGACTGGCACTGCATCGCTGGGGAGGGGGAATAGGCTGTTAGGGGTTCAGGGTCTTGCCCAGGACACTTCGACATATAGCCAGGGCCGGGGATCGAACCACTCACCCTGTGGTCCGTAAGCAACTGCCTTTACCAACTGAGCTATAGCCGCCCCCAATTGGACCTCAAAATATTTCCAGTAATATTCTCCCATCCTTAGGGCCTTTATCAATATTCATTAAGCCAGTTTTGAGTTTTGAGCATCACATCACTAAACTAGTTAAGTCCTGCTTTTATCATCTTAGGAACTTTGCAAAAATCAGACCTATGTTAAATTTTAATGATGCTGAGACTATTATTCATGCTTTTATCTCCTCTCGTCTAGATTATTGCAATAGCCTGTTTTCCTCACTTCACAAAAAAGACGTCTAAAAAACGCCTACAAACTGTTAAGAACTCAGCAGCTCGGCTCCTAACTAGAAGTTCAGCCACTTTACACCTTGTCTTGGCTCATTGGCTCCCTGCTCATCTTAGGGTGAATTTTAAGATTTTACTGATTACTTAAAAATCACTGCATGGTTTAGCGCCATCCTATATTTCTGATATTTTAATTCCATACATGCCATTACAAAACTTAAGATCATCAGACAGTGGATTGTTGTCTGTTCCAACTTCCTGGTTAAATGTCCCATCGTGGCTCCAAAACTATGGAATAACCTGCCTGAGGAAATCAGGCTCTCTGAATCAGTGTCGTCTTTTAAGTTCCGTCTGAAAACACGTTTTTATAGGTTTGCCTTTCCTGGGATGTGAGATTCTTGTTTTAGTATAAATAGTATATTCTGTCTTTGATGTATTTTTCCTTTTCCTTGATTGTATATTTAACCTGATTTTATTTATTTAATTATCTTTATTTTCCTTTTAATGTACAGCACTTAATGTACTTAGTTTGATAAGTGCTTTATAATTAAAGCTATTATTATTATATTATTATTATGTCAGTATGGACCAAAAACTCCAAGGAATGTTTCCAGCACCTTGATGAATCTATGCCAGGAAGAATTAATGCCGTTCTAAAAGGATTCAGGGGTCCATCCAAATACTAGCAAGGTGTACCTAATAAAGTGGCTTACCATGTATACATACATTTCTATTTACATAGATCTGTATTTTTTAAAAACCAAAAACAGGATGATTGAAGGATGATTGTGGCCATATTATCTAATCCTAATCACATCCAGCACATACCTTCTGAAGTTATTAAAAAATAGCAAGCAGGCAAGTTCTCCCAAGAATAAAAAGCACTCAGATAAAATGAGAAATAACACAGTCCCATTTTGCTGACATTTTTCTTTTCATACTATCACAGGTGTTTGGAATAGGATGTTCACTGCTGGATGTCCTACTCCTCCAGATGTGACCTCTCCAGACCTCCTGCTTTCCCCACACTGGCAGCCTCCCAGCAGGTGTGTGTTTCACTTTGTAGCATAATCACTGCTTCTGACCACCATCCAATATAAATTACAGTCCTGGAACCTCTTACCAAAGTCCCATGATAACTGGAGTGTGTGATCCTTGTTGTTATTTCCCTTTCCCCCTGCCCACATCATCCTTATTCCAGGTTATAAAGTGAAGCACAGCTGAGGATACTATGCAAAGTGTCTTTATTAATATGAAAATTAAATCTGTGATGACATTGTGCGTGACTTTAAATTCAACTCACAGTGCTTACAGGAAGGACAATGTTCTGCAGACTCAGGGAGATGAACAATTTAGAAAAAAAGGTCATATAAATAATGATAGAATCACACAGCTAAATCTATATTATGCAAAACTGTCATGATTCATAGAACACATTGGAGCTAGAACACGGAAGCCTTGCAGTCACTTTTTTGTTTTCACGTCCTGATGAGACAAACCCCCCTTTGAGCCAACTTACACCATCCATGCATTTGCTCTTGGGGTGTTTACTTACTTCCCTTTTTGAAGCCCGTCCCTCACTGTTGGGAGACAAATGTCACCTCCCTCCCTCCTCACCCGTAACGCTGTCTAGGAGCTGACAGATGTCTCGTATTCATGAATATTCTGTGCACCGCCAGGCCCTGATGCTGCTGATGCAGCTTTGATCCTTATTTCAAAAGAAAATTCTGTCTGTGTTACTGCCAGAGACTTTGTGTGACTCACAACGCATTTACTGTTGTAACCAGTTTGTTTGAGTGCAGTAATAGAGGAGTGGATCGAAGCTCGTCAGGGCTGACAGTCCAAGGCGGGAGGGCCACTCTTCACACCAGGATGAGAAGAGAGAACTCATCTGGCAATTATGATCCAAAGAACAGGGCTGGCAATGTCGCCTAGATAAACACTACAGTACATCTTATTTGAGCTCTAAAGAGGTGTCCTCATTTATCATCCCTGTTCTTTTTATACACCCATCAGCCACAATATTAATAGTGTGTGATAGATTTAATGTTGTGGTGAACAGGGATCAGCATGGAAAAAATGTAATGCTGGCCATGTACAACAGGTGTCAGAGTACACAGTGCATTGCAGCGTGATGCATGTGGGCCTGCTGAGTTGCAGAAGGGTCATTGTGCCCATGTTGACTCCTGGATTTCAACAGTTTAGTTGTTTTTCGGCCCAAAATAAACATGGTTAGGTTTAGAAAAAAATGCATTAGATTGGCTTAAAATCGGCTTCCTTACATATGTGGGGTCCTGTATGTGACGTGATATCTCACACTTAATATCTCATATTTAATATCCTCGTAGTCACAAAAACAACAACATAGAGTTAAATGTTCTGCACTTATATAGCACTTTTCTACCTATTGGCACTGAAAGCACTTTACACTGGTTCTTATTCACCCATTTACACTCACAATCCCACACACACTCATACACCAATGGGGGAGCTGCTATGCTGCTGGCCAACACTCACCGGGAGCAACTAAGTTGCTTCAGTGTCTTGCTCAAGGACACTTCAACATGTGACTGGAGGAGGTGGGGATTGAACCAACAACCACCTTCCTGCGCCACAGTCGCCGACAAAGTTTCACCATTGACTTGATGTCTGGTCTCCTGTGAGAAATCCCCCTGCTTTGTAGCCAACCAGCAACTGCAACATTCTCCTTATGAACAGTTTCAACATACTACATGGACATG
Organism: Channa maculata; assembly: GCA_020496755.1. NCBI lineage: Eukaryota > Metazoa > Chordata > Actinopteri > Anabantiformes > Channidae > Channa > Channa maculata. Next base: position 20,877,284 of record CM035616.1, on the reverse strand, counting down.
TCATGTTCTCTGTAGCCACTAGACAAAATGTAAGACATTTCTGTTTGCTGGTCTTCTTCTGCTGCTGGTACAAATGACCTATGGAAACATATTTTACTGGGAGGACAGTCTTTAATATTGGACTTACTGTACTTTATCAGGTTTGCAGAAACATTTGCTAGTGTCTAAATGTTTTATTTAACTTTAATTCTATCTTTTGTATAAGATGTGTCCTTCAGAAACATACATTTTACTGTGTGGAAACCCTTTTTAAAAAAGGGAATATAAGTCCCCCTGTTTACACATCAGCCACTTTAAGAGTTAATATGTTTTCTAATCATCAACAACTATGCACAGTAATTTTGCCTATAGTGATGTGGATTGTTGATATTTTTCAATACCAGACATTATTAACACACATCAGTGATATAAATGGTCATTTCTTTCAAACAAGGCTACTCCCAGGCAGATATTCATGTAGGCAGTGAAGAAAAGAGAACACTCAACCACACAATCTTATGAGAGTCTGGCTAAAACAAAGAGACGCCACCAGCTGGAGCCTACCAGTGTTGTTACAGCACTGCCCCTCTTGACCTTTGTGAAAACCCATCGGGCTCTATTCACTGACTGGTCTTTTCAGACAGCATACGCTTGCATTGCCCGTAATGATATTGGTTTCTCTCAACGCGCCTTTTGAGTGGTGGCTGGGTCTCGGGACTCTTTTGTTGCATGACCTGGATGAAGAAGTATCTTTTTTCCAGTCTCCAGCTACATACACAGGGAGAATAGCAAGAGCACAGAGCCCCCTGCAGACTCCAGCAATCTCTTTATAGCCCACTTCCACCAGAGACAGGCACACTGGGTTTGCTCTTTCTAGCAGATGATTAATCTTCTCATTATCTGACATCACATTTAAAGCTGTACTCCTCCACTTCCAAAAAGTATGCAGCTCTTGCTCTTGCTGGTGTGCTAAAAATCAGAGATATGTGAATGTGAGGGAGATAGTAATTTTGTAAAAATTGACTTACTGTGCTTTAATCAGCCCCTGTTGAGTTGGGCCATTCACAGTTTTCCCTGGGTAAACTATTTAAACTTTTTTTGCAAAACAATGTGATAAGTTTGGGAATCCTTTAGAATTTTCCAAATGTATGACCTGATACATGATTAGATTTTAATGGAAGTCCTAAAACCAGACAAACAAAACCCAATTTAACAAATAAAAAACCATATTACACTACGTTAATTTTTTTATTGTGGAAAATGATCCTCTCTTGACTGCCATGACCCCCTTTTGCAGCAATAAGTAAGAGGGGGTTTTGGGTGCTGGAGCCACACATTCTTTTTATGCAAAAGTAGGCAGATCTTTAATCTTATTCGCCTTAAACACAAACTCCACATCACTAAGTTTAGGCACAAAAAACAAAAACACATCAGGGATAGCTTTAGTTAGGAATTTGAATTATTGGTTAAAAAACTATAATATAATATATATAAATACTATTATATTATATATATATTATAATACTATTACTATTATATATATATATAATGTAGTACAAGTACAAACGCTACCAACTGTCACTTCTGCTTCCTTAATACTTACTATAAAGTACTATGGATCCCAAGCGAAGCTCTTTTTTGCAATGCGGTATATTTATTCAGTATGCTTGTTTGAGCCCTACAAGGTGAACATCAATTTGTTCATAAGACTCCAAAGAACAAACACACACAAGCTTTTTGTCCTGCAATGTGTTGTGATCAAGAAAAGTCCATAAAATCATTGTGGTGTGCATTATGTTTGTTTTGGGTTAGATTCTTTTCTCCATGTTTCTAAGCCTTGAGAATAGTATCTTTATAACTCATAGGCAAGCAGTGAGCCAATCACTGTTCAATAACCAATAATACAAGTCAAAAAGTAAAGATTTATCAATGGAAATGGATTTATCAATATTATTAAAAAACAAACAAACAAAAAAACTTAACCCAGAGGACAAGCACATTCACAAACACTAGATCAATGTTTAGAAGAAAAAAGCTTCTTCACTTTTTCTAAATGGTAACATGCACAAGGGAAGGTTCTTTCATGGTGTGACGTGTTTGCATACAGAATGAATTCGGACAAAGGAAACAGTGTTCAAGTGCTTCCACTTTTATTTCTGCACAACTCAATGGTATGATATTAGGTGGCCTGGTGGCTTGATGGGTAGAGAATTAGGCTGATTCTCCAGGATTAAATCCCAGCCCACACACCAGGTGTACCCTTAAACAAGACACTCAGTGCTAGATCCTCAGGCACCGCCTGTGGCTTCCCACTGCTCCACCCAGGGATGGGTCAAATGCAGAGATTGAATTTCACCGTAACATGTACATATGTTCAATGACGACAATAAAGATTTCATTGAATTTTTACAAATCTGGCAGCCTTGTGATGATGAGACAAGGCCCAGCTCATGTTTACCAAAACATATTTCTAGCACATATACATAGTGTATATAACTGGTACTGCTTCTTTGACCCTAAAAACAAACCAACAGCAAAAAAACTAAAAAAGTAGTAACATATCAGTACACAGAACAAATATTAAAAAATGTCAGATTGGAATCGAGCTGCACAACTGCCATTTTCATTTGTTGCTATTGATTTATTATGCCGCAGCTGAGTAAAAGACAGCGCGGGCCAAACTCCACCTCCTCCTTGTTACTGGCAGGAAGAGACAATGTCTCTAAATATAGGCCAACTCTCCTGAAATAACACTGAATCCATATTTTGGAATTGAGAAGACCCAAGAATGAAATCTGTACCACTGGTAATGTTTGTATGCATGTTCAGAGACAATTTACATCATCGATAAACTAAACGTTACAGAGAGAGAGGTCAGAAAACTGTCAGTGGGGGGAGGGATCCTGCCGATTCTGAATTCTCTAGAAGGTTCTCTAAGAGCTGCAGCACCCATTGAGAGATACATGAGAATCTAGTTTAAATTGAGGCTATGTGTAACTCTTCCTTCTTTCTTCATAAAACATTAACATACATTTTGCAAAATAATTTATCAAGATAATTTATTCAATAATCAGTAAAAAATGTTTACTATATAATTTGTAATTATTCTTTACTTACAAACCTTTCTAAATCAAAGGAGTTTGTTAAAATTGTTCCTCTAATATTATTCAATTACCTAATCCCACATTCTTCTATTTGTGTTTAGGCTGGTGATTAATTTAACCAGTGTTTAATTTGCTTCTTATTTGTTGCTGAACCATTTTTTTATTAACTCTAACTCTTCTAAAGTGCAACTTAAAACTTCCACCATGCTTGTTATTTGTAGGCTCATGTGAGATGCCCGCGTTACAGTGTGTACATACAATTGTCAGTATCACCATGTAGCTAAATTTTATCATGAGGAGAAATTATCACCACTTTCGCTAGATGATACACTATGACACAGCCCTATTTGGAAATCCTTTTTTTTAAATACTGTCTTCCTAACCTCTTAATCTTTTCCTTTTCTGGTACTTTGTTAATGCTTTACTACCACCATTCTAACACACCATGTGATCATAGATATAACTCACTTGAAGCCACTTGGTCTTAGACATACTGACACTCAGATCAGAGATGATTAGCAAAAAACAGAAACAAAATAAACTCTATAGCAACCAGCCGTCCTTGAGGTTCTATTTATTTTCTGTAAGTCATTTGTGTTACACTGTAATAAACTGTGATCTTTTACCTACAAATTGCACCCCAGGCACCAAAATGACATCAGTGTTATTTTTAGGTGGACAACAAGAAGCAAAAACAAAACATAACAACACCTGGAAGGACAGTTACTGGCCCTGCACTTTGGGAAAGGTACAGAATCAAAAACAGCCCACAAATAACATTTCCAGTTACCATAGCTTGAACCAAAAGGGTCCATCAAGATCTCTGTGTAAAAGCAAGAGACCTGAATGCTGTAGGGTGCATGACCTTGCTGTGCCCTGTTTATAGTCATGGGTCATACAGTATGTGCTGTGCCATACATTGACATTGTAATGGAGTTGAACTTGGTAGGCTCAAGGTTTATTAAGTTTAGTTTTTTCACCGGGAAATAACAGTCTTTAGCCTACTAAAGACAATGCACCAGCTGTCCACACATCATAATGTGCTACATGGTTGACCACATGAGTTGCTGCAAGGTTTATCACTGAAGTAGGAAGACTTTACAACTGTGTTACCTTACCTTCATATCCATTTAGGTTCCAGAGCAGGAATGTTGATCACCTCTACTTATGCAATTACTAACTAAGGCTGAGTTCCTCTCTACCTCCGTTTGCTCACTTTTCTCATCCAGGCCTCTTCCTGTTCTACTCCCAGCTTAAATCGATGCTGCTCTCAGTGTCTTCTCCTGAAATATAAATATTGGTACGAGTGGTTTGGGACAACTATGAAGCACACAGTGCTGTGTCAGCATTACATTTCACAATACTTACTGTCAGGGGTGTTAAGAATACCAAAATAGGCCACTAAAACAGAAGTACCTTTACAGTACTAGTGTACTGTACTGTCATTTACTTCTGAATGTGTGTACAGTAAAAGCTGACAGTTGAGTTACAGTCAAATTCAAGTACTCAATTCAAAATTTTAATTAAGAGTTTAACATTAAATGTAACTTAGAAAAACACAGACAAGAAGTTTGTTAAGAGTAAAGCTTCTCTTTTACAAACATCACTGTGATTTGAAAGATACTTCTTCACTTCTATTGTGTTTCTAATAGTCACTTTAATAAGAAGATATAAGATATAACAAAGCAAAGCATCCTAAGAAAACACACAAAGCAGCTTTGACAGAGCTGTGAATAGTTATACGCTGTGCCTCCATACAACAGAAGTCCTACAACAAATACTAAAAGAGAGCTTTATATTAAAGTTTAAGTTAAGTCAGTGAATTTCAGCCAGTGTCAGCACAAATTTGGAGCCCAGAAAATGTCCTCCTAAATACTTTATACACTTTGCTAGAGTCAAGAAAAACTCCAAATGTTTTATTTCAATTTAATTCCATTCAACTATATATATATAGTGCCAATTCACAACAAAATCATCTCAAGTCATTTTACATATTAATGTCAAGACTATACAGATATGTAGAAAAAAGTAGACTGGACTGGAAAGTAGAGAGAGAAAGAAAAGAGCAACAAGAAACAACCACAAAACATTGGGCAGGTTTGTAGGACCAGCAGCTGTGCACTGAAACACACATCTTCAAAGCCGGGGACACCTGCAGAAAGGGACAGAGAGAGGGAGATACTTAAGGAGAAAGACAACTACGGGAGAAAGAAGACACAAAGTTAATGTCATACAGTGGTGACAAATAAATGCATGAGGAGAAGAGAGAGGAGGGGCTCGGGTGGGGTTCCCTAGTTGTCTAGACCTATAGCAGCATAACAAAAAGCTGGTTCAGAGTCAGTGAGAAAGCTCTAAGTATAAGCTTTATTAAAAAGGAAGATTTTAGGTAGAGAGGGTGTCTGTCCCCAGATCTGGATTGGATTGTTCCACAAGAGCTCGATAGCTAAAGTCTCTGCCGATTATTTTGACATGAGTGTGGATAAAACCTTCCTTGCAAGACATCCAGTTTCTGCTGTATCTACAAGAATTCTATTCTCAATTTCACTTAGTCCAATGTCATCCAAAGGTAACAAACCCACCAACGCTTTCTTAAAAGTTTACTGCTCAAAAAATTAGTTTTGTTCATACAAAACCATACGGAAGTCCATACGAAAGTATCAGCCTGGATGTGATTACTGCCTTCAATTCTAAAGACCAACCAAAAGCTCATATTTCAGCCCTGCGATGCGAAGAGCAGCAGTGATACATTGAGACCTTTGCTTATGGTCAGGACAACCTAACAGACATAGTGTACATGACACAGCTCTCCAAATAGAACTTTGCTACATGCTACATGGTGGTCGTACTATCATGATTAGAAGCAAATTACCAAATTCTACAGGAAAATATCTACGTATCATCTGTGACCTGCAGCTTAACAGAAAGTGGATTATTAAGCAAGAAAACAACCCTACAAGAAATGTAATGATTTGAACAGTCTTGACCTTAATCCTATAGAAATGCCGTGAAAGGACCTAGAGCAGGAAATTAATTCAGCTCCACCAACATCCTTGAGTTGAAGCTATTCTGTAATGAGGATTAAGTCATATTTATGCAAACATAGAGAACAATTTTAAGTGTTCACAAAATTTTAAATCAAATTGAAACTCAAATTCAAATCAACTCAAAAACAACAAAATTCAGATGACAGAGTTTTTTTGCAATTAAGTGGATCAACAACCCAATTAGTATTCATAGGGAACATGCATGCTTGTACTAAATTTCATAGCCATCAACAATCTGAGTGAATATATGGAAAACTACAGTGTTAGGATTCATCATTAAAGGTCATAAATCTCTACATTGTTTTGTGCAGTTATCTTTTAGATGTATGTATATTTTATGTATTGGATCTTTGGTCGCTGGCTGAAAAAGTATAGGGATCAACAAAGTCAAAAGGATTCATCCAGTGGAGACAGTGAATTTGCTTACAAATATCATGACCAAAATATTTAACAGGTTGAAATAATAATAACCGTTTACCTTTTTTTCATTTACCTCATTTACCTCAGTTTGACCTTTTACAGGCTGCCATTACCATCCCCAACCATGTTGCTGACATGGCATAAAATGTGTTCAATGTGATTGATACCTTTTAAACTTAGTTTAAAAATAAATTATATAGAACATGTAGTTTTAGTCCTGTACTTCATGTTTATTTCAGAGTGTTCTCCTCCCAGCCTTCTCTAAGAGTATCTTAACTAGAAAATTTTAAAACCTGACCAATAATTTTCTATGTGTTAGCCAGCAAAGCCCATTTTTAAAATCTGTAGCATAAACCTCCAGTTTCAGAAAATATCTGGGAGCATGATAGAAAGCTGTCTTTTAATTATGAGGCCAAATATGTGAGTGTGTTCTTAAATCATACCAACTAATCTTTCCAACTAATATTTAAACAGTTACATACAACTACAATCTATAAGCAGTCTGTTGGCAGGTGTGATAAATGGTAAATGGTCTGCACTTATATAATACTTTTCTACCTATTGGCACTCAAAGCACTTTACACTGCTTCTTATTCACGAATTTACACTCACAATCACACACTCATACACCGATGGGGGGGCTGCTATGCAGCTGGCCAACACTCACTGGGAGCAGCTAAGTTGGGGTTCAGTGTATCACTTAAGGACACTTTAACATGTGACCAGAGGAGCCAGGGTTCAAACAAGCAACTGGGGGGATTGGTGGACGACCGCTCTATCTCCTGCGCCACAGTCACCCATGTGTGCCATTTTAATTTGGTGAATGTACATTCAGCTGAAGCTCTTATCAGTGTTACTTAGATTGAATGTGGCTGCAAAAAATTCACATCAACATACAACCAACCAAGACCGTGTGTCATATAATCTGCAGTAACCTAGTGAGAATTTAATCAAATTGTTTGTTCTTGTCATTTTTATTTTACTCAAGTAATAGCTGGGTATTCACAGGGTGTGCTTCTTGAAAACATGATGAAATTGTTCCCCGAGCAAAGAGCAAAAAAGATGACAAGCTCTTTGACATAAGCCGCAAAAATGAAGCTCATATAATTAGGCTTGGCCGAGCCCCAGCTATCAAAGTGAAGGACAGTGCTGACTAATTGAGCCGACAGATTACTAGCGGTCTGACATGGCCAAAGTGTGCTAAAGGAGGAATGAGGTAATGCCAGCTGGAGCACAGCTGCCTAGCATAGACCTTAAGAGGAAAAATCAATCATCACATATTATTGGATATTTCTGTAAATATCATCAAGATGCAATGTTTTATAGATTTCAGGCATTGCCTTGCAATGACATCTTTATAAGTGACATCCTCTTAAGATACTTTTTTAACATCTTGTATAATCTAATGAATTCTCCACATTTAATCTGTAAAGCACAGAACTAGTTTTTCAGTTGGGATATGTGGAGGATTAATTGAGTTTGAGAACAAAGACACAGAAATGAGCTATGGCAAATAACCACCTGTTATTTGATAATGTGAATAATTTTGCACAGGGTAAGAATAGTAAAAGTCATGTTAAAATGCATTTATGTTTATGATTATTTTGCTGTTGTACACTTTTCAGAGATTATGAATAATAAAATGTCAAATTCGAGCTGCTACTTAAAAACAGAAATGCCAAGTTTCCTCTCTACAACAAGTGTTTGGTTGTTCTGTTTAGAGTTACATAAATAGTCTGCACTCATAAAGCTCTTCTCTACCAAAAGTGTTTCGCTGCTTCTCATTCACCCACTCACACTTATAATCACACTCATACACAGATGGGGGAGGTGCCAAGCAGTTTGCCTGTCCTGCAGGGAGCAACTACAGTAACTTGAGCTTTAGTGTCCTGCTTTAGGTCATGTGACAAAAAAACAAGAGGATCAAGGATAATCATAAGATAACGGCTCTACCACCAGGCCACAGTGGAGACATACTATAATATTTGACACCTAAAGCAATGACGTATTTAAAGTGAAACATTTTCAGGGTAATCTTACCCTGAAGTTATTTTACTCTAATCCCTAATGTCGTGCCAAAGGATGCCAAAGGACACCTGTGGCATCAATAGGATACACAAAAGGATGTAATGGGATGACAATGTGTTGCACAATTCAGTGGAACCTGCTCCCTAGCTAGACATGAAAGTCTCATTTAAGCTGAAGAAAATGTAAAATACTTGACATACAGATAAAAAAAACAACCCCAATTCAAAATAATGCAATGAGTTGCAAATGTCATCAACCCATATTTTATTCACAATAGAACATAAACATCATATCAAAAACTGAAACTGAGACATTTTAACATTTCATGGAAAATATTAGCTCATTTTGAACTTAATGCCAGCAACACATCTCAAAAAAGTTGAAACAGGGGGATGTGTACCATTGTGCAGCATCCCTTCTGCTTTTAACAACTGCCTGGAAATGTCTGGAAAATGAGGAGACCAGTTGCTGGAGTTTTATGAGAGGAATTCTTGTCTGATGCAGGATTCTAGCTGCTCAACAGTCCTGGGTCTTTGTTGCCGGATTTTTCATTTTATGATGTGCCAAATGTTTCCTATTGGTGAAAGGTCCTGTACTGCAGGTAGGCCAGTTCAGCACACAGACTCTTCTCCTGTGAAGCCATGTTGTTGTGGTGGATGTAGTATGTGATTTAGCATTGTCTTGGAAAGCCGTTTGAGCATTTATTACATATCCCGGATATTGCGTGTTTGCGCACTATACCATGGAGATCACCTCTTCTGGTTTACTGCCTTCTTTTTCAGAGGGGCAACACTATCGACTATTGTACGTAGTGAGGCTGCAGCACTGTCAACAAGATAATCTACTTGGATGAGCATGAAATGAACATGTTTGACTTTGAGCTGGACGAAGTCAATGTTATCGGCATTAATGACCAACACTGATGTTCCATTGAGTGCACCTTCAATGGGGCCATTCAGCCAACTCCTGCCCACCGTCCCACTTCAGAGTCAGGCTGGAACCTCATCAGGGGCTTACCCACCTAGGTTATATAGTCAAAAGAACATCTGTGTTGGCTAGGATGTAGCGCTGATTCAATGGGGTTATTATAGAAAATAAAAGCCAGTAAATAACACCTCCATGGCGGAATCCTATTGTTTTATATTATAAATAAATACATAAATAATGGTGTCCCACTGTCCCAGCTGATAATGCAGTCGCCTTTATCTACAAATGTTATGATGTTCATGTCATCATAAAAGACATGACCCCTTCTTCTTTAATGTGCAAGATGCCCCTCCTGTGTTATGGGAGGTGAGTGTAAAAGCAGACAAGCTTGGGCAATTTTTGAGAGAATTGACCCCCTGCTCCCCTGAGCCTTTGCCTTTTTGGAGCACATATTTGTGTAAAAAGTTTTTCTCTAACTTGAACTTCAATAAGTCCAAGTACAGGTCCAGACTTACTGACGATCATCTTCAAGCCATACTGAGGGTCTCAACTGCTTCCTCCCTCAAGCAAAATGTGGCTCAGCTATGTGAGAGGAAGCGCTGACAGGTCTCTGGCAGCAAGAAGTAGGCAAGAGAAGCCATGTTCAGAAGAACTGTTCGTGTGCATGTTCATAAGAACCCATTGAAGTTAAAGAACTGTTAGTAGTGATGTTTGAGAAGATTAGATTTAACAAAGCTTTTATTCTGAAATACCTGATGTAGCCCAACCTCACCCACACTCTGCCTCCTGCGGCCCCCAGGTAATTTGAGTTTGAGACCCCTGCTCTAGATGGTGGGATCTTCGCAATATTATCTTGAGGAACATGTTTCTGAAATTGTTTACATTGTTTCTACATCTAAAAACTATTTTTAGATGTAGTTTGTCACAGATTGGTGAACCTTTGCCCATCTTTACATTTGAGAGGATCTGCCTTTCTGAAATGCTCCTTTTATACGCAGTCATGTTACTGACCTGTTGATTAGTTGTCAAATGCTTCTTCGATTTGTTATTTGTCTTTTATTTGTGGCTAGATTTGCACTTTTCCAGCCTTTTGTTGCCCTTCTTTCAACTTTTTGAGATGTGTTGCTGCCATCAAATTCAAAATGAGCCAATATTTTCCATTGTAAATTGTAAAATGTCTTAGTTTCAACATCTGATATGTTGTTTATGTTCTATTGTGAATAAAATATGAATGGAAGTGATTTGTAAATCACTGAATTCTGTTTTTATTTGTGTTTTACTAATTTTTTACTAATTTGCTAATTTTTTTATTTGGGGTTGTATAATTATGAACATTTTATCCCATTTCTGCATATAGATACCTCTAAATTTTTCACACTGCACCTTTTTAAAAGCTGGGAAAACAAAACATGGAAAAATGCATGATCCAAATGTGTCAGAGTGTCAGAGTCAATGAAGTAGCAAATTTAAACATTCTTTAAAATCATAAATATTCTTTAGAATCATACAATACATGCAAATATGTGCAGTGTATACATACTGTATACATACATAGAACATCTTCATACAAACAAAGGTGTGCTTGCATCTGTTCAGTCCACAGTGCAAAATACCTACCACTAAATAGATGATGGTGAAATTTGATATGTCACATGTCGAAGTGTCCTTGAGTAAGACACTGAAATTCCCAACTTAATTGCTGCCAGTGGGTGTAGGCCAGCTGCATAGCAGCTCCCTCGTCAGTGTGGTTGTGATTGTCAGTGCAAATGTCTGAATGAGAAGCAGTGTAAAGCACTTTGATTACCAATGAGTAGAAAAGCACTTATATAATTGCAGACTATTTACTATCTTTAAAAAAGTCTTGCCATCTGTTTTAATCAATAGCACACATGGGTTTTAATGCACACATATATACAGTGGTTTCTATAGGGAGATAGGAAATAGGGAGATTCTCATGCTTTCTCTGTATATGTAGAATCTTCAAAATAGGCACTTTACATATGACAACAAATTTAGGTCTTTGAATATATTCCTTGTTTTTAATCAATTTTCGTATGAAAACATAAAATTATCCCCTTAACCAAGGGAAATATTTTATCCACCTGCACAGGACACATCCCTACCCAAAAACACTTTAAAAGGGGCAATTTCTGAACCAGGGACTCAATGAATAATAGAGGATATGCTAATACGCTGCTAGGGAATGAGAGGTTATCTTGTTTTATCCACAGTGTTGAAGTGCCTCCACAAGTGCTGCTGGCTGTTTGTGCTTTGCCAGAGGGGCCTGTCTTTGAACTACTTAATGAAGATATTCTACTGACAGGGGGACAGAAAAAGTGACATCTGTTGCTCTGCAAACATGAACACTCTCACAGATGTGTTACAGGGATTTATGCTGCTAACAAAATCCACCATGTCTTCCACTCTCTGTCTTCTGTCCCGCTCATTAGTCTAATAAATAGCAAGCAGCTACAATCAATGATGGAATCATCAGGGATGAGCAGAACAGGCACACTCTGATACAGCGACACCTGGATGACCTAACTTGATTGACAGCATCATAGGCATTAATTACATGGCTAATAATGATGATCAGCTCATCATCAAGATGTCCTGAATATTGCTTAATGCACTGCAGTCACACAGAATTGGTCCTATTGTAACAACTTTGTTGTTGTTCTTTGTTTTTGGTAAATAATTTGTCATGTAGTCCCACACTTTGTTTGCTGCTAAATCTCAAAACCACACTGGTCACGCTCAGAGCATTTTCCATTTGTTTTTAACTAGTTTTCTTTTTTGAATTGCTTTTTGAGTCCCGATTTACAGGCACAGACAGTGTGAAAAATCTGTGGTGATAAATATCAAGTATCTTTTTCTTTGCTTTTACACATCTCAGTGCTGCCTTAATGATCTCAGTACACCTTGAGGTGAAGAAAAGTAGATCAACCCACTTAGGGGCCACGTCACATTTAGAATCTTTTATAAATGAGCTGTTCATCACAAAGTATTTACTGACTCAGTATGCCAGGAAGGGCAGAAGAGTGGTGGAGTGGTTAGCGCTGCTGCCTCACAGCTAATAGGTCCCTGGCAAGAATTCCTGGTTGCAGCCTTTCTGTGTGGAGTTTCAACACAGAGAAAATGGCGCTGTTTCTGGATTGTGTTCACATATGGCTTTTTCTTTGCATGATACAGCTTTAACTTACATTTGTGTATTGCAAGGCGAACTGTGTTCACAGACAGTGATTTCTGGAAGTGTTCCTGAGCCCATGCAGTGTCGCCTGAGGGCCCAAAGCTCACCCACATCCAGTTTTAACTTTTGGCCTTGTTCCTTGCACACAGATTCCTCTTTATTCTCTAAATCTTTTGATTATATTATATACTGTAGATGATGGGATCTTCAAAGTCTGCCAAGTCTTACATTCAGGAGGCTCTGCTTCTCTAAAATTCCCCTTTTATTCCCAGTCATGTTACTGACCTGTTGCCAATTAACCTAATTAGTTGTCAAATGCTCCTTCATTTGTTTTTGTGACAATTGCTTTTTCAGCCTTTTGTTGCCCCTCTACCAACTTTTGTAAATGTGGCCATCAAATTCAAAATGAGCTAATATTTTAAATGAAATGTTAAAATGTCTCAGTTTTAACATCTGATGTGTTGTTTATGTTCTATTGTGAATAACATATGGGTTGATTAGATTTGCAAATCATTGCATTCTGTTTTTATTTACATTTTACACATCGTCCCAACTTTTTGGGAATATACATTTTACAGTATGACCAATGTGACCAAGTAACTTCAGCTCAGACATTACTTGCAAGAAATGTAACATTAGGTGGTCAGACTGAAATACAAGTACACCAAAAGTAAGTTTTCAAATACAGTGCACTATTATTTTGTTGTGTAAACTAAATTCTAAGTGTACTACACTTAATAAACATTTGTAAACAAAAGGCGCTGTGTGCCAGCAGGCAAGGCAGGCAGCTGCTTGGGTCCCCAAGGCAGTAGGGGGCCCCAAGGGCTGACCAGCATTTAAGTATGTATAGTGTGCAAAGTTTGCAATGACACCTTCAGTCGCAGACCTCCCTAAGAGCGCCCCAACTCTCACTCCGTTGCAAGTACCTCCGTTGAAACAATGAAAACCAGCTGATGAAAATGAAGAGGAGTTATCAATTTGGCCAAAAATAGGAAGATATATATATATATATATATATATATATATATATGTATATATATATATATATATATATATATGTATATATATATATATATATATATATATGTATATGTATATATATATATATATATATATATATATATATGTATATATGTATATATATATATATATATATATATATATATATATATATATGTATATGTATATGTATATATATATATATATATATATATGTATATGTGTGTATATATGTGTATATATGTATGTGTGTGTGTATGTATGTATGTGTGTGTATATATATTTTGTATACATACAAAAATTATTTTTCTTATCACAGTTGTCAACAAAATTGAATTTCAATATCCTGCATTATGTGATCAGGAATTTGAAACCAGTGCTGAGTTTGAGTGAGGAAAAAGAACAGCAGCCCTTTTTATGAAAAGAGCAATTGTGATGATTTTAATAGCTTTCACAGTTTCACAGTGTGGACTGGGGTGTTGGAGGGGTCACAGCCAGCTGAGCTGCCCATATGATTCTGAAATTTGAGCAGTTCAGACACACCGCCATGGGGACATTATGAAGCTAAAAACTGGAAAGTCTTTATTTTTGTGGTGGTTCTCAGGGCATGTTTCACTACAACAAGCATTCAGATAGTGCAGTTTTTCCAGAAGCGGGTTGTGGAGTTGATATCAGGATAGAGGGTGGAAAGACAGGAGCTAGCTCTTATCCGGTACTCGTCTGCAGTCTGAGCTACCACAGAGACTTAATAATATCCCAGAGGCACAGATGAAACACTTTCTCCGCGGTGGCTGTTTACTGTAGAATGTGTTTGAAGTAGGGCTCGAGATGTCTTCATTTCTGTACCAGAGGAATGTTTTAAGGGGAGCATGGAGGTACTCTCTACATATAACTCAGGATGCACATTGTATGTATAGACTCATCTGCTACTTTCATATGTTCATGATGTAATAACTACGTGTTGAACAGATTGCTTAAAAACACCTCAAATTTTAAAATTCCTGTTGCTGGTACCAGCAGGATTATTATTTATTCATATCATTCTGCTCTTGCAGAACTGCTCTTCAAAAATTGCACAGTTTGGAAGTAGACCTTGAAATGCATGGCCTTTTCTACCTATTGTTGTGTTCTTTGTTGTAATTGCCAAAACAACAGGATTATTAATTTCATTTTGTGCAGAAAGTAAATATCTTAGGCTTGAAGACTGAAAAGAAAAATATCGAGCAACCGACTTCTGATAATCCCCAAGAACGTCTCTTAAAGTAAAACTTCCAACATTTTTATTGAATTGACATTTGCATTTTCTCTATGGTGATAATTGTAAAAAATATATATTTAAACCAACATTATGACATGGTATGATATATGTAAAATCAGAACTCTACAAGCTCTGGCCTTCAATAGATTCAAATGGTAAATGGTCTGCACTTTTCTACCTACTGGTACTCAAAGAGCTTTACGTTCTCATTCACCTTTTCGCACTCACAATTACACACTGATGGGGAGGCTACTATGGTGCTGGCCTACACTTACTGGAAGCAGTTAAGTTGGGGTTCAGTGTCTTGCTCAAAGACACTTCGACATTTGATCGAAGGAGCCACAACTTCAGGATTGGTGGACAACCACCCTGAGCCACGGTCGCCCCAGTAATTTAAGTTAAGCAAAGATGTACAACTATAGGTCTGGGAGTCAATATTGATAAAATGACTGAAAGATCAAGATCAAGACTTACTGTATAAAGTACCAACCTGAGACTAACTGCAAAGCAGTTTACAGTTCTTAGTTTTTCAACTATGGGAAAAACAACAATGTTGATACATGTTGGTAGTGGTCCTCTTGTTCATTCTGTTCTGGTCACTTTGCCATACAACAAGCCATGATTCAAGTTGCTCTATCAATTATAGGCCAGTCAGTGAGCTAGTTGATCAAATAAATCACAAGTTGACTCAGACAATACACTTCACAATTCATAGTGGCACATAAGGGCATGAAATTGTTGCTCAGAAGACATAGAACATGGCAGTTTGGAAGAATTTGAGTCTTATTTCACAAAATAAGGCTTAATCACCAGGCTTAAAACCTTCCTTTTTGATAAAGCTTATAGTTAAAACTGCTCACTCAACCTGAACTAGCTTTTCTCTATACATTTATTTGTCACCACTGTATGCCATTAATTCTGTGTCCTACCAACCTGTACAATGCTTTGTTGTTGCTTTTTTGTTGTTGCTTTTCTTGTTGTTTTGTTGTTGCTTTTTGTTGTTGTTTTGTTGTTGCTTTTTGTTGCTCTGTTCTTTTCTTTCTCCACTTTCTACTCACCCCAACCGGTCAAGGCAGATGGCCGTCCACCCTGAGCCTGGTTCTGCTGGAGGTTTCTCCCATTAAAGGGAGTTTTTCCTCTCCACTGTTGCCTATGGCTTGCTCAAGGGGGATTTGTTGGGTTGCTTCTACATACTTGTGTAGTCTGGACTTTATTCTGTAAAGTGCCTTGAGATGACTTTGTTGTAAATTGGCGCTATATAAATAAAGTTGAATTGAATTGAATTGAATTGAAAATATTTTAAGTAACTAATCAAGTTTAGAGGAGTTATATTAAAATATGGTATTTCAGTGTTTAAAACACCTTAAATATAATTTGGTAACTAGAGTCTCCAATTGAGATGGTCATCTTGGTAACACACTTGACAAAATCTCAGGCAAACAATTAAGCTCTGAGCTACTTTGCTTTTTATTTGCCTACCCTTAAAGGTAATTATTTTTTATTTAAGAAAATGTAGGAAAACAAATTCAAATAGACAAGTACACTGTGACTCCAGTATGTTTCTAGGTTTATGGAAGAATTCAAGATTCAAGATTCAACATTCAAACAACTTTATTGAAAGTGGAAAGGAGAGGAAAAAACTTCCACCAAACTAAGACAATAAACAAGTACAAGTAAAAACTACTGATCAATAAGTAAGAAAAAAACTAGCTTTTGCATTTGTAGGAAAATTTATCTCAAAAAGAGCAGGAACCATTTTATTTCAGGTACAACCTGTGTACAAAAGAGGGGTTTATTAGCTTTACTTTATAGGATACTGGGTGGTAACAAAGTGCATAATGCATAATCACAGATAAATGGCTACAAATATTTCATGTGTGATGAACTCAATTTGCATCTGGACTACAATTTTCACCCCAATTACCATGTGTTTCTACATTCATTTTTTAGTCAGTCAACTGTCAGTTCAGCTCCTCTGACTTTCTTTTAATAGCGATAACAAATGCTGCTGCACTCTACATCTGAGCTTTTTTGAGATGACCTGTTGAATTACTGTAAAAAAGAGATTTCCTAAAAAAGTTCTCTTTGTGTGCAGGTCTTTTTACTTCCAGCTGTCTTTGACATGCATGATCTACAGTGAGCATCTAGACTGGACCAATTTACACACTCAACATGGTACGGCATTTGTACTATATTCTTTGTTCAGTGAAAAACAAAAAAGTAACTTTACCTAAAATCAGAATTTAATTTTTTACTGCACTGGATCATATTTAATTTATTTTCCATATTGTTGAAACCAAACACAGAACACCTTAACACTGTAAAAAAAAAAAAAAAAAAGTACTTTTTTTGTCCTTTCGGCCTGTCCTGTGAGTTCCAACTGAGCTACAGCACAAATGCAAATAGTAACACAGCACAAACGTCTTTTATAGATGGTAAGAACTGATCACTGATGAAAGAATTTTGTGTAGGGGGTTGCACAAATAAAGATTACAAATTCAAAAACTTTCAAGTAATTTGTATTAGCTGGAAACATGTTTTTACTTTAGTTTACACAGGTAGCTCAATGGCTAGAGCAGCTATGGGATACAGAAGTTGACAGGATCAAATCTGAGCCTACTCACCAGGTGTTTCCCTGAGCAAGTGTGGAGGAGTAAATTTTGTCATATGGTTAGATAATTAGCAAACCAGGTGGGTTTATTGAAGGGGTCACAAAGAGGATAAGAAGTCAAAGGGTGTATCATGTTTAGAGGACTGCTTAAGATCACTGTAGGCACTTTAGTGTTATAAGGCCCAAAAGAATGTAGTAGATAGTGTGTCCTTGGGTCACAAGATCTACAAGAAGGTACAATAAAAGGATATTATTGCTTCACAACTGGTAGGAAAAGATAACCTTAGAAGTAACAAGAATGGTGACTGTCAACTGTGTGCACCTGCTTCCTTTATTCATGTTTTGTGAGGATGGTTCCTTTCTTGGGTTTGAGTATAAATAGAAGGGGTTTGGAAGATTAGATCAGAAGACACCAACATCCATGTGTTCTTCTCTATCCTGGCATCTATTAAACTGAGATGGTTCATCACGCTGAGTTCTGTCTTCAGTTATTTCAAGATCTACCAAGATCTACATCTAATAACACTTGACAAAAGAAAGAGGGAAAATTTCTATCCAACAAGACTTTCAGTGCTAGCTCCCCGGGCACCCCTCTGTGGTGGCCCACTGTTCCCCCCAGAGAGATGGGTTAAATGCAGAGAAAGAATTTCATTCTAACTTGTATGAGCAATTGGTATTTCTGCTCATTGACAATAAAGGTTGTTATTCTAGTTTGAATAGAACAACGTTTTGGGTCACTAAATGACATCTGTGTTAATTGTTTTGAAAAAGGATGCAAAAATGTGTAAAACCAATGGAAGACTTAAGCTGTGTTATGATGATGTGGATCCCAGTTTCATTAAATGCATCTTAGCTGTTAAAACTGTAATGGCTCAGCATATGAAGTATAGATAGACTCATGAGATATAATAAACTTCTGACCCCCCCCACACACACACATATCTCTGTGAAGCCGGCTGGCCAGCCTACTGCACAAAGTATCGGATTCTGTTTTTGTCTCATCGGTGCTGCTGGCCCACAGGTTGATCGGCCCACTGGGAAAACTCCCACTACTGCAGATGGCCAGTTAGCCACCAGGTCTGACTAATTACTGCTCTGTATAGCTTGTTTAAAAATGACATGGTTCTGGTGTAATTATTTGCTTGATCAGAATGTTCTGCATGGCAATACAGGATGGCTTTCAATTCTAATTATTTTAGATATAAAGAATTTATAAATCTAAAAATGACTATGGCTCTGGAGGTAGAGCAGTATGTGTGAGATTTTGAGGGGTAATCGGTGAATGAGAAGCATTTTAAAGTGCTTTGTGTACCAGGAAGGTAGAAAAAGGCTATATAAGTGCAGCTCACTCACTTACCTGTGGTGGAATCTTGTCATAAAGTTTTGAGATTTCTGTTTTAGCCAATGACAATAGGTGAATGGAATTAACTTCAGTTCTTATATTACTGAGTTATCTTACAGCAACTCTCTATATTTTCATAAAACACACAACAATAGTTTCCTCATGGACTGTTTCCAGAGTTGGACCTGAGGCAAAGACCAGAGGAATGCTGTAGTATACCAAAAGTCCAGTGGGAGGAAACCCATCCAAGCACAGGGAGAGCATGCAAAGTCAAAGAATGTGAACCCACGACCTTGTAGCTGTGAGGCAGCACCACTAACCACTCCACCACACTGCTGGCATTAGAAACTTATATTAAAACCCCAGAGCAACACATTTTTCTATTTTACACTCGTCCACATAGTGACAAATGCCAGCCTCCTTTCTGAGATCAAACTTTTGGGTGCCCCATCCATTAATTTCTAATTAATATTTCCATGAACATATTTTAATTATAGTTAGAAAAATTACCAACAATATTGTAGTAATGGGTTTAATTGTGATGGCTGAGCCACTCACAATGCACAATGTTCAATCTTTTCTGTGTAGTAGGTCAAACACAAACATTTATTCTACAGCAGCAAAAATTAAACTTTATCTGCATTCCCTGATTTAACAGCAAGGCTGTGCGTAATTTTAGCAGCAGAGTAACTTCATTACTTATTTATATAGCTGCACACAGTGACAGAAACTATGTGGATTTAAGAAATTAAATGTCTTTCTAAACATGAGATAAGAAATCTCATACTCAGAGATTCCTGGTTTTGAATCTAAATCCTCTGGAGTAATGCAGTAGTCCTGATTTTTAAAGTTTAGAAATCAAAACTCACAGTAAAATATTGTTTATCTATTTTTAAGTTTTGTTTTTTATTTTGGCCCTTTTTTAAAGTACTTACTAATGCAATAAATACACTAGTCCATGTATTTGTTACTTTTAGGTTGGAATACTGTTTTCCCTACTAAATAGCCTGCAATTAATCTGAAATGGTGCAGCAAGAGTACTGACTGGAATTAGCAAGTGAGATCATATTTTACCTTCACTAGCTTCTCTCCATTGGCTTCCCATAAAATCAAGAATAGAATTTAAAACCCTGCTTCTCTAAACGGTCAAGCTCCATCATATCTAAAAGACCTTATAGATCCCATATCATCATTTCATTATATGTATTTGTAAGCCCTAAAAAGATTACATTGCTTGTTAAAGCTGTATTATGTAACATTTAGTGGCATTTAATGTTAATCTGATTACCCAGTCTGCTCTTCCTCGCAAGTGTAAGAATGTCATCATCTATGACCACACTCAGTAGCCATATGTGAATGATAACGAGGTTGTTTTGTACAGTTGTATATTGAGAAATGTAAATTAGTTTACCTACTTAATATAAATTCTTGGTGATAGCTTCCATCATAGTAAATGTCACCATTTCCTTTCAGGCAGAGGGTGTCTGGCAAAAATTGGATGAAAATTGTTAGCATGAAGTAGAGTATTGCAGGTCAGAGGGCAGTCTGTTGCCCATTCTAACAACCCTAATGTCTAGATAGTTCACCATATACTGTAATGTAATTCACTGTGAATTTGGGCCCTCACAATTTTCATTTAGGTACTTCTCTAACAGGGGTACGTCCTTGACTTAGATTTTTACTGCCTTGTACCTCGCTGCCTTGTAAGTCGCTTTGGATAAAAACATCTGCTAAATGACTAAATGTAAATGTAAAATATCTCCCTACCATATTAGAAAGCTAATGTCAATGTCTTTCCAAAAACTGATTAGTATAACTGGGTGTGACCTTTGTCCCCATGGCTGTCGTCTTCTTCTGTCAATATGGTTTCTCATTAAGAAAGAAGTAGTTATTTTTTAGAACAAATGATGCTTGATTGTGAATAAATAATTCTAATAGTTTGGTGATGGTTTAGTTACCCCTATATTTAAAAAATGTTTTAGAGTCTTCAATTCAATTTAATTCAATTCAACTTTATTTATTTAGCGCCAATTCACAACAAAGTCATCTCAGGGCACTTTACAGAATAAAGTCAAGACTATAAAGATGTATAGAGAAAACCCAACAATTCCCCCTGGAGCAAGCCATAGGCAACAGTGGAGAGGAAAAACTCCCTTTAACGGAAGAAACCTCCAGCAGAACCAGGCTCAGGGTTGACGGACATCTGCTTTGACCGCTTGGGGTGGTATGTTGGTGTATAGGTATTCTACAGCATGTTTAAGGTCCAAGGCTTCTTGTCTAAGGCTTCATTTGACGCTTAAAACAATGACGTACAATATAAAGTGAGAAAGTGTCACTGGGGTGTGGACAGGGTGGTCGATGGTATAACAAGAAACAGGACATTTCCATAGGAGACTGGGGTTCAACTCTATTGCAAGACGTGCGCTTTAATGATAATCTCAACACATGCGGTTACTAGAGTAATTAAGTACATGTGTGTCGTTGTCAGTGTTTGTACTGTTTTTATCTTCTAAATTTCTTGTGCCTAACATTAACTGTTATTGTCTCTTATTTTTGTCTCTAACGTTGCCCTGAAGTTGTTTTCCCTAATCCTAATACAGTTTTTGTTTATATTTAAAGATGTTGCTGTAGCATCCAATGGTGACGCCTCAGAAGTGCCCAATACTGACGCCAAAGTGTACCTGTAGTGTCCCCGTTGTTCTGAGGGTGTAAAATAGTTGCACTCCTGGAAGTGTCCAATAGTAATGCTAAAGGATACCTGTGACGTCAATATGATACGCCGTAGGATTTACAAGTGCGTCATTGACACCTTTTTGAAACCTTAATAAGTGTCAATATCTGACCCTGTGGCATGAACTTGTTTGTCTTTTACATAGGATTTATCTCTGGATTCACACTACTTTAGCACCTTGTTTACTGGTGAAGTAGCAACAGGACACCTATAATAAAGTAGTAGCCTAAGACCATAAAATCATAAGATAACAACTCCCATATAGTAATGTAGTATAGTTTTGAATTTGAGGTTTTAATTATCATTATAGTTCATTGTTCAAAAACAAGCATCGCCAACTCTGTCCTGGTTATCAAAAATGCTTCTGCAACAGCACCATTTTCAATCAAATAATTACTGATTATGATAGCCATCAAAGCAAAAAGGCAGGGTACACTTGCTGTCTCTAGACGTATTGTATGTGATCAGCATTGCGTTACACAGACGTTTTAGTCACCATATTGTGCATTGTTAGCCATGTGGTGCTAATAAGCTGCAAATCTTCAGAGAGAAAAATGAAAGGCTGCAGTTATTTTTTCAGAGATGGGATGAGATGGAGGTCATTGCCAAGAGTGGCCTCTGTAGTGCTGCTCAGAGCATGTGGTGTTCTGGTGGTCTCTCCGACAGGACCAGGGGACCACTGATTAAAGACAACAAGAAAGGCTGGATACAGAAGAGATGAGAGAAGCAGTCAACCTGTCAGCATGGTCGTAAAATAACTACTGGAGAGCAAAGGACACCAGTCACTCACTGACAGCTCTCTTTGGTCCTCTCCCCTCAAGGTGAGCCTAAGGAGGGTGGCAGCCTCAGTGAACTGCTTCCTTGATGCTACTGACATGTTGAGTTTTTTTAGTTTGCATCTATTTCAACTCATGGCCAAAAAGCTGCCCACTTGTCATTTCACAATCCCGAAAACAAAGAAAGTGCTGCCTTTCTCCTAATACTGTATCTTTTATCTGCTGTCACAAAGGTCACTGATGGAGTGATAATACTTTACTGCACAGAAAGTTTTATAGAAAGTATTATTTTTAGTAAACAGAGTTTTTCTGTGACCACTATCAGTCTTCTTTGACATAGTTTTCATTTACATTTTCATATTTATTAAGAGTTTCTTGTTTGCTGACATTAGCTAAAAGATTCAAGACAAGGTTAAATTATTATACAGGCAAAATGGACAACTGTCCTGCAGCACTAAATCATAGCATTGGGTTCAAACTTTTGCGACAGATCCCTTTGGCAGTGATAGTTGCTATTATATGTTAATGGCAATACAGCATTGTTGCTCAGTATATCCCACTGTGCAAGACAGAGACAACAGGAGAAGTTGAAGAATGCTTAATATTATGCAAATCTTGGAGTCAATGTCTTACTTTCAGTGGAAACCAAAGAGACAGTTTACTTACTCAGCCTGAATGAATTGTAAAGAAAAGAGAGCTGATTGCCATGAATCACTATGGCTGTGTTCAAAATCATGCCCTACTCACTACACAGTGTTTTTAAATATAAGTTGATGGCATTGCAAATACATAAAATAAATACAATAAACATCCAAGCATGGGATAGAATTTAAAAATCATGCTCAACACAAGTCAAGAACTTTGCCAGAGTCCAGTTGTTGTAAGGTGAACTAAACGGCCCAAGTTTACTGCATGACATTTAATTTTGGTAATTTAATAAAATTGATGGGGGGGGTCCCTCACATGTTGTATCATCACATTCTATTCTTTGTTACATACTAACACTAAAGCATTAAGTACAGTTTACAGAAGCTCTAATGTGGACTAGACATTCACTGTGCACACAGGCGGTTCTGTTCTGGCCAACAGAAAGGGCTCATTTTGATCCCTGCTTCTAGATGGGATACAATTCCTTTAGTTGTTCTGCACATTAGATTCTTTATAGTCACATTTGTTCTCAAATCCACACCATTACTTTATAAAATATTCACACAATATATATTTTTAAATAAGCGAAACAACAAAACAGTAGATAGATGGTGAATGAAAAGTTTTTCTTTATTCACATGGCTGCACAGCATGAATCCACTTGGGGAGCTCTAATGGTCCAACCGTGATATCTCTCTGCAGTAATGACAGGTTGTCATATTATTAGAGCACAGACTGATCTTGAAAGCATTCCACAGCATTTGTCCTTATTCTCACACCCTCCTCCATGCAACTCCCTCCAGATAATATGCAGTGTAACATCTACACAGTATGCCTCTTCCATTATATGTGGGCATTTTTAAGATAGCTTTCTTTTTATTCTGTCCAAGTAAAAGAAGAAGTTTTCAAAGTGTCCCTTGTGCCAGATCCATTTTCTTCTATCAGGTTAATGTCATTCAGTCTAAGGGGAATCATCAGCGCTCCTCATCTTTTGGTCTAAGACACATCCCTTCAATACATATAGAAGGACTTCAGAAAGCGAATAGCTCCTTTTGAGCCTCGGCCAGTGTTAGATGAGATGATTGATGGATGCAGGTCTGTGCTAGGAATACGGATAGCAGGTTTTGATTACAGTCCCTTTTGGGAAATATGGGGACTTTAGCTTTCATGACAGAGGAATTACAGAGAAAGCTCCAGGAGAGAAAAATGGGGGAGTGAGTTGGACCCTCTTACTGTATACTTCTATTGGCTTTTTTCTGAAACTTAATAGGACAATTGTTAATGAAAGTTGGTTAACCTGAGCTTTTCCTTTTAAAAGAAGGAAAAGATGTCAGTGAAAACAGTGTAGACTAACATGGCACACAAAGTTAATATTGTTTCATTTACTCATTGTGTTCAAATGCACCTGGTTCTACTTAAGAAACAACTAGTATACTTTCTTTCTTTTCACAATAAAAGCCTTTTAGTTCTTATATAATGTCGATTGGAGCCCTGTCTCCTAAAAATGTATGCTCCTATGGAACTAAAGTGCAAATGCATTAAAATTTTGAATAGAACAGAATTGGGGGATGATTATGTCGTATTCAATGTTTTTTTTTAAATTGAAATTAGTGCTAAATGTATTAATGGAGTGTGAGGTACAATGAGGGTGGCAGGTGTATAAAATGCTGGACTGTTATTCCAAAGAGTTCAACCTCTGAGTCCCAGTTTAGGCAAGAAAACCCTTTTGTTTAAGATTGGGATTTTTATAAAAAGTATATTAGCACAGTCACACCACAATCTTTCTGTAACCTTAACCGAGTGCTGTACATGCCTGAACATAACCATAAAAACTGATTGACTGATGCTGTGGTCATAAAAAGTGAAACAATGGATATTGTAGAGGACAAAAATACTTTGTCTGGAAACATTTAATTGTTATGTTCTGTATCAATTTCTCTGCGACTTGCTATTCACATTATTTGTCAACATATCCTCATAGTTAATAGAAAATTTTATCAGATTGCAGTTAGGTCCCCGACAAAAACATGTTTGTGCTTGGTGTTTAGCTATATGGAGATCAAATTTTTTCTATGAAGAAATTGCTTGGATAAGTAGCAAAATGTTTCTAACCAGGAAAAGAAGTCCAGTTGACATGATTCAATCTTCAGTTACAAATGAATAGATAAAAATGTTACATTTAAAAATGTTCTCTTTTGTTGTAACTAAAGAACTATGGCTAGTTCTCTCAAAAAACAAAGTATTGCTTAAATACCTTGCAAGTCTTGTATTCTTGCCAGCTATGAATTCACTTGCCAGCAGCACTGTGTGTTCTTAGAGAAATATTGAGCATTGGATAGACATTGTCACAAGGGTTCAATGCCTTGATAATTGACTCACAGAAACAACAAGATGACAAAAGTGTGTGCAAATATGCGCACTTACACAATGTAAAGTCACTACTGGTGTCAAACACACAAACAAAAGACAGAGACATTGATATTTTAATCACAGGCTTCTCCATCCTTCCATTCACTTGCACCTGGGAAGCAGCGAAGAAAAATATCATAGTTGCCCTCCCACTTTGCCCAGCATGGCTAGTGGAGATACTTATGGTCTCAGTCAATGCTGTGTAAAGGCTCCATTTAGCACTTGATGTGCCTGTGAGACAGAGCCTATGGCATGAGCGGAAAGGGAGGAGGGCAGAGTGGGTTCCTGAGATGTTTGCCTCTGACAAAGATGGATGGTCTGAGGCTTCACAGCCGGCAAGGACAAAGGGACACACAGCCTTGTTGGGCTCCTCCATGTGCCACCCAGAAACAGCACTTTTCACACATGGGATCCTGTGTAGAGGTGAAAATGAAATTATTGCAAAGATGGTAGCTAGTGGAGAAGTGAAAGGAGCAGGAGGAGGAGGTGGAGGATGGGCATGAAAGGAGCCCAGGCATTTTACTGATGAAGTCGTGCCTGGTTTTCTTACACTCTTCGTTTTATATTAGAACTGCTGAATAATTCAACACTGGGGATCCAGCAGAGCAACTCTAGAGCTGTCCATTACACACGCATGTTTCTTCCAGTGGATCATAGGAGAAGAACTGCTGAGAGACAGTAGCTGTTTCTTTGATCTTTAACCTAGAAGCACGAGAGGGTGGTCAGGAAAGAGCTGCACAGTCATTACACCCTGTCGTCACAGTTTTTTTTTTTTTTAGTAGGTTCTCCTTCTTCTAGGAAAAATTATGTAAGATAACCTAATCATCACCAGAGGTATACTTCTTTTCGTTTTTGACTTCTTTGCTCACAAGGCACTTTGGCTAGTGGATTTTCAAAGTTAGTAGCCACATTTTCATTGGTCACATTTTAAGAATACTCAAACTGGACAGAGATTATTGGAATATAAAACTTCAACCACAGAACATTTCCCGTTGGGGTGGCTGTGGAGCAGGAGGTAGAGCAGTTGTCCAGCAATCCCGCGGTTGTTAGTTCAATCCCTGGCTCCTTCAGTCACATGTCAAAGTGTCCTTGAGCAAGACATTGAACCCTAACTTAATTGCTCCCAGTGAGTGTTGGCCAGTTGCATAGCAGCTCCCCCATCGGTGTGTGATTGTAAGTCCAAATGGGTGAATCAGAAGCAGTGTAAAGCCCTTTCAGTGCCACTAGGTAGAAAAGTGCAGATCATTTACTGCTGTACAAGCTCCATTCAGTGCAAATATTTTTGTGTAATAATCAATTACATAATTATTGTGATAGATCTATGTCTAGGCTTATTTAGAGCCTTTTATGTGCCACCACATACTGTATCTCCTCCAGGCAAGGCAATAGGCATCACAATACACCAATGAGCAAGCACTCTGTGCAGGTAGTGCTCTCAGGAGTTGTAGTAGCATAGCATCACACTGCAGCAAATTGAAAATAGCTTTTGAGACTACAATTTATAAGATATATAAAATTCATTCAACCTGGAAAAGTGGCAGGTGAGAGTGACTGTGATTCCACTGCTGATGCCCACCTACATTTAGTTTTTAAGTTGTTAATGTCAAGCCCTGGTAATTAATTAATATCTGAATTTCAGGTATGTAATTTATCATTAGATAAAATAATTACCCCCAATCCTTAAAATCTTTCATTCTTTAAAATTTCTTTTAGTAGAATCCACTTTTTTGTCTCTTAGAGCTGTGCTGAACTTCTTTTCTACAGACCTGAATTTGTAAAAATATGTAGGCTGGCTGTGGCCAATAATCACCATCACCTCCCACTGAAATTGTGGCACATCTCAGTCTCCAAAAAAAAAAAAAAAATTTAAAATCCAAAAACTTTTATAAGGATGCAACAGTTGCCACCTTTATCACAACATCCAACTAGTGTTAGATGAAATAAATGTCATCAGTCAGACAAGAAAAGACTGCCAAGGCTCTCTTTCAGGGTGAGCATCCACATTCTTCATGGTTTGCATTAAAACAAGAGCTCTTTAAAAATCTGTTGTTGGTGTTGTTTTAGTCTTTTGAAGGCTTTGTAAGTCATAACACACACAGTAATTGTGTTTTGGCTTGATAACCACTTGCATATCCCTCTTTACTTCAAACGTTTCATTATATTTAGAGCTTTGTTTAAAATTCTCTCTTTGTGCTGGAATTTTTTGTATCTTATAGAATAAATGTTAAATTTTTTGTATCTTAATAATTTGATCTTAATTCTACATGTCTCAAAGGGAATGATGAATGCAGAAAATGTTACCTAGTAGAAGAAATAAATAAATAATATTATATTGCACTTGCATCTCATTAAAATTTTGCTATGATGTTTTCTCCTTGACTTTCACTTGCAAGTCACTTTCTGTAAAAATGTTTTCAGAAATGACCTTTTGTGGATTCAATCTGCATTTGCATTTACTTTAGCATTTTGCAAAGAAACCAAAGATTTAAAGCTTTCAGGCTAACTGGTAAAAAGGTTCAGTATGCTGTTTTTACATCTGTTAAGTTGATTACTCTAAATTGAACATAGATTTTGTAGTTCCAAAAAACACAAATCAATCTGTTTCATTTTATTCTCAGCAATAAGAACATTGCATAGAAGCTCTGAAGAGAATTGATTAATTAAGTAAAATGTCAAGTAAAATGTGTTCACGTTTTGTTTTTTGAAGAAAAAAAAAGAATTCTGGTTTTTCATGATTTGATTTGTTTTTCAATGATAAAAATGTATTTTTATTACAAAATAAATCCATTCACAATTCAAATTAATAAAAAATATGAAACATTCACCGTATCAAGTTAGCATGGCAGAAGGTAAAGCAGTAAGTCTGTGTGGGTATAGGTCTCAGTCTGTACAAAGTAGAAAGTGATGTCACTCAATATGATCAAATCTGCAGTAACTGTGCTACAAGGTTACAACAATAAAAAAAAAAAAGATTATTATATTATATATTATATTATTATAAAGATTATTATATGAGGGGGGCTTTTTTTAAATGAAAATAATGCCTTTTTATACCTTGAAGGCCCCCTCCTACTATTTTTGCTGAAATAGAATGAGGATCTTCATGCTGAAACACTAGACAAATTTATACCTGTGCCATATGGTAATTGATAAATGGCTGCTTATATAGCACTTTTACCCAAAGCACTTTACAGTGCTTCTTCTCATTCACTCATTCACCCAGACACACCTACAGATCAGTAAAGAGTTAAACAAGTACAAACTAATAATCAAACCAAGTGCAAAATAGACGTCAATAAACAGTCATGAACAAATAACAAAACCTCAAACCAAACAGATGAGTACAAATACAGGGAACAGGCAGAACAAAGAAACAGGAATCCAAACAGGGGGAAAATCAGTGGCCTGTTGTCCAGAGGCATGCGACATAACAACAAAGACAAACTAGCAGGGAACTGAGGGGAAAGCCGGGTTAAGTAGACAGGGTTACAGGGGAAAACAATTAGGGCTGATGACAGGTGGAGAGAACTGACAGGATGTAGGCTAAGGGGCTACAAAATAAAAGGCTTGGAACAGGAACTGAAACTGGGGAAAACAGGGACAAACTTAACTCAGGGAACAGGATTATGACATATCCATTCTAAATCTTAACAATGGATTTAAATGTGCTCGTAGAGATAATAAGTGACTTGGAAATGTTCTTGTTTCCATTACGTGACTTCTGCTTTTCACAGAGTTGATTGTGACTGAATTTTGCAGCTATAGGTGTATTTATACTACAATACTTAACACATTCACTCACATTTAAGTAATGTCTATTTACCTAACAGTGTGACATCAACATGAATTGACTGCACCAGTGATGATTTAGTGATTTTTTGAATCACTTTAGATCACTTTGCATAGATACATTTTCACTTTGACTTAAAATAATCTATTTCTTTTGATTTGTGTAAGAAAAAAAACAGAATAAAAAATTAAAAAAGGTGAAATATTTCAAGGAGGCTGATTAATTTTAGACACTGCTATGTCAATGAAGTTCACAGCGATCTTATTTTCCAATAAATGCCTTATAATAAATCTGACCATGTCAGGCATGTAAAGACTTTGAAAAAGAAAGTGAAGACATGGAATTTTATATCACTCTCCCATAATTGAGGAGTGAGCACAGTCATTAAATTGTGGATAATGTGAGATCTGATTTTCCACATTATTAGACATTTCACATTGTAAACCCAATAGCTTGTGGATGATTAAATGGACTGTACTCCACCATGTGTCATCCATCTTCTCCAAGTTTATGTGCCAGCTGTCCCCAAATCTCCCCATATCACACTTCATCATTTGTCATGTCTCTCCCAGTAAAGGGAAGTTGAATGGCATCACATCGCCTGCTGTGTCAGCCTAGGGCTCGCTGTATGAAGTGTTGCTGCTCACAACAGGTCACCCACCAGAGGCATCTCATTTTCAGAGGTGAGGTGCTGAGTTACGTGCATGGTTCCTCGCCAACATGAGCCATTTCATAAAGGGCAGACAGTGTGACCTTGTAGCGAACAACCAGGTGTTTTGATAAAGCCTGCAGAGGAATGAGCATCTTCCCCCTCCATTCCACCACTGTGGATACAGACTGTCATATACATGCTTTCCTCTCCCCTTGGCAAGTGCACGCCTGCTGCAGGTCACATGAGTGATCAAAGGCACAGCGGGGCAGCCCAGAGTCACCAGCATCTCCTTACTGCAAGCTGGGTGATGGAAAGCAGAGTCAACAGGTGGGCACCAGACAGTGCAGGGATAAAAAGAGCTTTGTCTGAAAAACAAGATGGAAGCACACAAATGGTCTTGAGGGAAAACAGAGAGAGGAAAGGAATGGGAGGGACAGTGAAAGGCAGCAGCAAATCATAGCCGTACACATTCAGGGTACACCTTTATTTTTATCACAGAAAACTCTCAAATGACAAGCAAATGTAGTGGTAAATCATACAATAAACAGATGTGCAACAAAGCCAATCCAAAAAAGGACAAATGTTAGTTTTCTGCAAAGAGAAACAAATGCCAGTTATTTTATGTTGACACATTCCATTCCATAATCTAAATTGGATAAATAGGATAACAATTTTAATTCACCATATGTCTGGCAAATACCAAGAAATGTGTGTTGCAAGAGTAATTTGGAAAAAACCAAAAGTGAAATTATTTGATCTAATTGATAACATGAAAGTGATTATCATTGCCTTTCATACAGCAGCAGCTAGTGATATGCCCCACTATAGGACAGAAAAGCTGATGACGCTGTTTCTTAACAGTCTACTTTTCTCAACGCAAGCTGTGGAGGGAAAAAAAAGAGACTTAAGTGTTAACAAGTGTTAACAGAGTTAACATGAATTCTACCCCTTTATGTTCATTACTGCAGAAATCTCAGCACACAATGCGTTTTGACTTAGTTGATAAGTGTTTGTTGTAAAGTCAGATAATTTTAATATTTCTTTAATCTGATTTCAAAATAAATCAAAGATGAGCTCAGTCAACCGCCTCTGAACTAAAAGCAGAGAGAAAGAGCCCCAGTTGATCTCTGGTGTACACAATTTATATCTGTGCCTCTTTCCCCACTTTCTGCTTGGCATTTAGTTTTTTATTTTATCATTCTTATTTACTGTTATTTCAGAAAAACAAATATCTTAAGGCAGTGATCACCAACTGTTGGCCTGAACCTTTCTTAATAACTACTTTTTAATCAAGTACAGCAAAAACAAACATTTCAATATGGTCTTTACTGGCAGAACAGAATAGTGGCATCTTGGAAAACTAGTTGCCGTATATGTAAACAATGCAGTACAGACTGTAAATCCATTTGCAATGTTACATTAGGATCTTTTTATTTGTATTTCACAGAAAAATATATATTGTGATGTTCTGTTTAGATTTGGGTCAGTGATCTGTTCTGTGTGCTTATCCCTCAGTCTGTGTACATTTACATATGCCATGATGTTAGAAAACAATACAATGTTACTTCACACTGTTTAATAAAGAACTGTCACCTCCATATTCACCAACTAACCTGCAAGTTTACGCCATGGAATTTGTGTCACTAAAATGTCGAGGCTTATTTCCACCAAACATCCTCTTGAATCAATAGATCTGCTAATTGAAACAAGTCAGCTTGATATTATTTCACATATTTCACATTTTGCTTAATGATTTTTAACAGACTAGCATGTTTTAGATTTGTTAATACTACTGCAGTGTACTGCAGCTGTGCCATCACACTAGATCTTTACACAGTGCCACTCCTATTACTGTATATCTATAGTTATGACTGGATCAAAAACAGCTGCTGAATGGGAAAGGGTGGAGCAGCTACAGGACCACCCAGAAATATGCATGTGTGCTGGACTCACTGTGTTAAAAAGGAAGGCACAGGCTTATTGTAGTTGAGCCACTGTTGAAAAAATATTTTCATAACTGTTTAGTAAAATAAATAACTGCCTTGCAGGACAGATTGGTTTGCACAATTTTGTTCCAAATCATTATCTTGCTGGAAGTTGCGAAACTCTTTAAATCTGCAAATTAGTTGGCTTTTGCGCCAGCTGGCTGAATACAGCTCCAGCTGACTGAAGCAACTGGTAGAAGAGAGGGACAATAGCCACAAATACACTGAAGGAAATCTCCGCTGAATGTAACTGATCTTGAGTCCAGCATAAGGAAGTGCTTCTGGGCATCAGTGTGTTCCAGCAGGGGTGATCAAGCTTTTCTGGGGCCTTGAGCTATGTACCTCTGTTGTGTGTTGTGAGATTTAAATACAAGCATTAAGGAGAGTATCAATTGGAATGTTGTGTACTATGGAGTCCAGTCTAGTAGTTCCCTGGACCAACACCAGCTACAGTGCTGTTCCCTTTCACTCAATATGTGCATTCAGAGCAGTTTGATTATAATCTGATGAAGCACAATAATAGTTAATCAAATTAGACATGTTCCGATTTGGAGAATTGGTGTTGCTGGCGAAGTAGGCATATTAAACATAAACATTGGATCTATATATTAAGAATCTGTGTTTTTGTCCATGTTGTTTCCATCTTAGCCTGCTCATGTTGCTGCTCTGTTTTTCTTTCACATGTGAGTTATACAAAGCAGATTTCTTTTGCATAGCAGAGTGAAAAACAAGCTGGGTACAACACACTGAGGTTAGGAAAATGTGCTAAACTCCAACATCATTTACCAGCAGCAAATGATGCTGTACAAAGTTACAGTTAGTATCCTGTTGGTCTTAACCTGTGCATTTAGTGATATGTCAGTGGTAGCAGATTGTTTTTGCTTTTACTAATGAACATTAACTTCAAGAGTTGTTGGTTAAAGTCCTCTCTGGAGATGGTGTCAAACAGATTTTTTATAAACCAAATGGTTTCCAACCAATGCCCAGCCCTGGGCATTAACTAGTCATGGAAGGTATAATATCAAGATGGATTCTGTAAAATAAAATCTAATACTAGCTACTATATGATTCACATTACATCTTGAACTTGCCCATAAATGAATAAACCATATCATTTTTTTTAATTAGATCTGAGAGACTTACATATGTGGTCTTAGATCTGATTAACATCTGGTATCTGATGATGTGGCTGCTCTTAGAACAGCCAGATGGGAATTTGCCTTCATCTTATGGTCCAGTAAAAATAAACATAAAGATCAGCAACAAAGATATGGGCAAATGCAGAGATGAGGAAGTTTTCAGATTAGTTAGATATTTGTTTATTTCATGATTTGCAATAAGCATGTGGCTCACATTTCAGTTTCATGTACACATGTGTGATAGTTAACAGCTGCAGCTGTGTTTATGCCAGAGCTGGATACATGTCATTTAAAAACATTACTGTAAACTATTAACATTTACTAGTGACTGGAATCATATTTTTGCAGAATTATTATTAATTTATTTCCAACGAGTAGTTAGTCGGATGCAATGTTAAAGCAGAAAGCAATGAGGAAGTTTCAGAAGACAAGGTTTAAACCTAAAAACACAATAATCTGCTAAAACTCTGTCACATACATATATTTAACCAGCCATGAAATGGTCAGTTTGAAAATGGCAGCAGACAAATTACTTATTATGACTGATCATCATTCAGATTGTTACACTGACAATTGTAATGCTACTGTAAAAAAGTCCACCATTAGATTTGCTCTTTTGGCAAAGTCAACCATATACAGCAGTCATCCACAACATTCACACCACCTGATGGTTTTAATATAAAAAAAACATGATATGGTTTTTATGATATTATGAACTAATAAATGCTGATGTATCATTGTTTTTAACCCGGTGTTAAAAATCAGCTTCACTTTTACTAACAATGACCTTGGACCTGTAATTTTCTATTTATTACTCTACCTGTTTTGCAATAATTACCCTAATCAGTGTGTTCCGCAATAAATGGTAAATGATCTGTACTTATATGCCACTTTTCTACCTATTGGCACTCAAAGCACTTTAAACTGCTTCTCATTCAGAGAACACAGCAACAGCGATATGCTATCCAGCTGGCAAACACTCACTAGGAACAACTAAGTTGGGGTTAAGTGTCTTGTTCAAGGACACTTTGACATAGGAGCCAGGAATTGAACCAACTGTGGGATCAGTGGATGACCGCTCTACCTTCCTGCGCCACAGTCGCCCCACAACAGACCACAGCCAAATGATTTTCAAACATTTTGAGCGCAAATTATTATGCCTAGTAGGTAATCTGTGATGGAACTGTGGTCACAAAGGCCCTGCTACCCCCGCTATAGTGCATTCTTGTTAGTCCACCACAACAGCTGAGGAATAACATTTAGAAGCAGACAAAGGTGGTTCATCAAAGTTGCAGCGTTTCTAGATCTCCAGATGGGCAACTTGGAAAAGAATTGGGTACCACACATCAAAATCAGTGAGTGCACGATTAATCTCAGTGGCCTGGAGTTGCTGGAGCATGACAACAACATGTGCAGTGTTTTAACCAGCAGGGCCTTGGAACCATCTCCAGGGTCTGTGTAACTGGGTCTGGTCTGGAGAACATAACTGATGTCTATAACAGACAGGAGCAGGTCTTTGTAGGTCTCAATCAACTTCTTTTTTCTGAGATGTAATTACAACCTTCTCACTCTGGCAGTACTTATACAGGCTTCTGGAATTTTTCTAGTCCAAAAAGTAAAAGTACAGTCTCAGTGAGTCATTATGTAGATTCCTTCAAATATTCTCTGTAGCATTCAAACAAACGTTCTTTAATCTGCAATGAAAGGCTGAATTGCATTAATTATGAGTTAATGCGCTTCAAGTCTGTGTGGCAACAATGCAGAAATCCTGAACATCCTTAAACTGTGCCACATTTTGTATTGTTTTTAAAGTAGGAAAATATATCCTATGCCAAATTCTTATAGCCACAGGGAAACTTTTTGCCTCACTTGTGCACACATGCAGTGAATAGCAAAAAGTAGAAAACTGGAAACTGAATTTGGAAACAGGATTTGTTTTGCCATCACTGTTGTAGATCCATCTGAAGCAAGGCCAGCTATATTCTCCTCAGGCACACCTGCAGATTCCTTAATTTTTGTGTCAAGCATTGACACCCTCAGCGCAGTAACGATAGACTCCTGTGCAAACAGCTAAGTGTGTAAGAGTTCTGTTTTCAGCAGTTTTTTTTTAATAGTGATGTCATTAAACATCCAGAGTTTGAAAGATCATTCCACCATCATGAAACCACTAAGTTGAAGAGTTTTTGCTGTGTGGTGATTGTGTTGTCTTGCTTAGCCTTATGATAGTAAGCAAACGAGGCGTGACAGCTGAGTTACGTTAGACTTTTATTTAACCGTCTTTTTCATGTGTAGCCAGTACTACGTCTGCCATCTCCTATGGCCTGCTGGGTAATGGATTTCTTATCACTAACTTCATAACATAAAATCTTTTCCCCTATAAGGAAATACTATTTACCCCTTTAGACAAAATGGTGCCCGTAAGCATTTTAACTTTACTTGTAAACAATTCCTCAAACTTTAACACTTTTTTTTTTAACTTAAATGTCCACCTTTCCAAGACTTTTTAGCAAATCTCAATCAG
Organism: Channa maculata; assembly: GCA_020496755.1. Lineage (NCBI taxonomy): Eukaryota > Metazoa > Chordata > Actinopteri > Anabantiformes > Channidae > Channa > Channa maculata. The sequence continues at coordinate 20,841,731 of CM035616.1, read as the reverse complement.
CCTCTTAGGTGGCCGAACATGTCTCTTAGGTCTAGACAGCCCTTTCACAGCTGGCAACTTGGGCAATTTGAAAAGCCTTACATCAGCAGGTGATGCAGACCCTGCTGTCAGACCAGATTAAGTGTGACCATGCCCATTCGTAGTTGGCTCAATAGATGCAGTCAAGTCCAGCTGGACTGTTTCCTGACCTGCTGTGTCCTTTCCCGTTGGCTGTAGCTGAAGATCAGCATGGTTTCTTCTCAGAGATACTCCACTCTCTGTCTGGATCTTATAGGAGCGTGGAGCCACTTCCTCCTCCACCTGTCCCTGCATCTCCAGGTTCCTGTAGAGACGTCTCTGAGATGCACAATGTCTCCTGGTTTTAGAGAAGGCAGGTGTTTTGCCATTCGGTCATACAGCCATTTTTGTTTCTTTGACTTTGTCTGTGTTTTTTGGCGTCAACAAGTCTTCATTTACTGGTAGTTTGAAGCGAATGCACCTTCCCATCAGCATCTGGGCTGGTTCTGTAGAGGTGCACTCCGGTAAATCAGTAAACCTTTCTGAAAGTCATCTCTGTCTTTTGCTTTTTTCATTAGTGTTTTTACTGTTTTGATAGAGTTTTCTGGACTTCGGATAGTTCGGACTTGATGTAAAATGTCTAAACCCACATTCATTGGCAAAGTCAGCAAACTCACAGCTAGAAAACTGGGGCCCATTGTCAGAAAAAAGTTCACAAGGGACCCCACGTCTGGCAGAGACTCACTTCAGATAACTGATCACTGCTTTATTTGATGTTGACTGTAGTGATCCAACTTCAGGATAGTTTGAAAAGTAATCTGTGACCACTACATAGCTTTTATCATTACAGTCAAACAAATCAGTTCCAACCTTGTAGTAAGGTCTGTGGGGAACTGGATGAGTCATCAGTGGCTCATCCAGTTCCCCAAAGCTCACATAAAGCTGTTGTCTGGCTGACATTCTGGTTGCTACGCTGAAGACACGCACAACTTACTGTCCTTTCCACCGGACGACTCCACTGTCTCATCGCGCATTTCTGCCTGTCTCTCAGACATCTCAGCCTGGATGAGTGAGAGACACCTTCAGCTCAACCTCTCCAAGACCGAAGTCCTTGTCTTCCCAGGCAGACCTTCGATGCAACACAACATCAGCATCAACAATAGATCTACAGTGATTGTCCCCACTAAATCGGCCAAAAATCTGGGGGTCATCATCGACCAGCTGAGCTTTAAGGACCACATCTCCTCAGTCTCTAGGGCGTGCAGATTTGCTCTCTACAACATCAGGAAGATCAGACCCTACATAACAGAATATACAACCCAACTCATTGTACAGGCGCTGGTCATATCTCGTCTTGATTACTGCAACGCTTTGTTGATGGGGTTACTGGTATCCACAATCAAACCCTTGCAGATGATCCAAAATGCAGCAGCTCGCCTCACTTTTCATCAGCCAAAAAAGACCCATGTCACATCACTCTTTAGATCTCTACACTGGCTTCCTGTAGCTTCTCGCATCAGGTTCAAAGCTCTGTCTCTTGCTTACAGGGTGGTTAACTCGACAGCTCCTGCTTACCTCAACTCACTCATTCAAGTCTACAATCCTTCCCGCCCGCTGCGATCTGCCAACGAATGACGTCTGGTGGTCCCAGCACCACACAGAAGACACCAAGCAAAACTGTTTAGCGCAATGATCCCACGATGGTGGAACGAGCTACCAAACTCTGCACACTCAGCTGACTCTCTCCCAATATTCAAAAAACTGCTGAAAACAGAACTCTTCCGCATCTTCCTATGCACTTAAATCTCTTTAAAAATAAATAAATAAATAAATAAATTCCTTTCTCGCACTTGCATCTCGTGAACTGTGAACACTTTTCTGATAGGACTTTGCTTTGATGTTTTCTCCTTGACTAAAAGCGTCTGCTAAATGACTAAATGTAAATGTAAATGTAATTATTGGCCAGTACATTACTTCCCTTGCCCTACATTTACACTTGACTTCTCCAAGGTGGCCTTCATGTATCTTTTGTTTACGCAGGGAGGATGGAATGACAAACTTGCTCCCTTTCAACCCTATGTCATCAGCTACTGCGATGACATAGGGTTGGTCCAGGGAACATTCGCTGTATCTGTACAGGACAGTCGTTCAGAGGTTTGGACATGATGGACACCAAAGGTTTATGGTCAGTTTCCACTAACAACTCCTTTTCAATTTGAGCGTACCTGGACTCTGCACTCGTCAAGGTTCTGAATGCATAAGCTACAGGTAGCCACTGCTCATCATGTTGCTGCACCAGCACCGCTCCCAGGCCGTACTGTGATGGATCCGCTGAAATCCTTGTACTCTTCTCTGGGTCGTAGAACTTTAGCACGGGCTCTTGTGTCAGGATCGGTTTCAGTTTTAAGAAGCATTGCTCCTGCTCATGAGACCAGATCCATTCGTTCTTTTGTTCAAGAAGATTCCTGAGAGGTGTTGACTGAGTTGACAGCTGTGGGACAAACTTGGCAAGATAGGTGACCATCCCTAGAAACCGTCTGACCTCATCTTTGTTGCTTGGTCTTTCCATGTTGTTAATTGCTGACGTCTTTCTGGGGTCTGGCCTCACTCCCACTTCACTGACAACATCTCCCACAAAGGTAAGTGTTTTCACTCCAAACTCACATTTGTCTTTGTTAAGTTTCAGATTCACTTCTCTTGTCTTATCTAACACTTGTCTTAGTCTTTTATCGTGTTTCTCTCGGGCACCCCACCAGACTATGATGTCATCCGTCATTGTCTCTACTCCTGGTATGTGTTCATAAATCATGTGAATAGTCTTATGATAGACTTCAGGTGCTGACAGGATACCGTATGGCAAGCGAAGAAACCTGTACCTGCCCTCTGGCGTGTTGAATGTACACAGTTTCGAACTCTCTTCGGCTAATCTCAACTGCCAGAAACCTGGCAGTTTACTAAACCACTTAGCTCCAGCAAACTGTGCAATAATTTCTTCTCTGGTTGGTAACTTGAAATGTTCTCTTTTGATGTTTTTTTTTCTTCACAAGTCTCTTGGAGTCTTCCAAAGATAACAGGTTTGCCTGGGCACCTGTATCTATCTTAAATGGAATTATTGTCTCATTCACTTGGATTGGTACAACCTATTCCTCTTTCTCGGTTGTACAGGCTTGCACCATATCCACAATGAACTCATCATCCTCTTCTACTTCCTGAACTGTGTGGACTTTTGTTTTGGCGCTGCTTTGCAACATTTAGCATAGTGGTTGTTTTTTTCCCACAGTTATTGCAAGATTTCCCAAATGCAGGGTATGATTTTGGCTTGTGGCTGTTTCCACATTTATCACATTTAAAATCTGTATATATCTACTTTTGTTTAGGATATGTTTTCTTTTTCTTTCCGTCATTCTGTATTGCATGGACTGCTGTTTCACCTCTCCAAAGCTCTTTTGCTTGTGCTCGAGTGGTTTCTGCTGCTCTGCACATACTGTCACACTTGTCCAGTGTAAGTCCTGTCTCTCTAAGCAGTCTTTCTCTGAGTGCATTATCCGCTGTGCCACATACAATCCTGTCTCTCACTAGTGAGTCTCTCAGAGTACGAAATTCACATGTTTTACTTAATGTGGGCAGCTCTGCTAAATAGTGCTCAAAAGGTATCAATTGCTTTTGGTCATGGGTGAAAAACTTGTACCTTTCATAGGTCACGATCTGACCTGGCACAAAGTACTCTTTGTCATCAACTCTGCCAAAGTCAGATTAGCTTCATTCAGCTGAAAGCTATTATATATATCCAAAGCATCTTCTCCTGTAACATGCAAAAGGATGTTAGCTTTCAGTTTTTCATCATCACCCCCTGCTCCACTTGCTGCTAGATAAATGTTAAATCTTTGCTTAAAACGTTTCCAGTTGTCTGCAAGATTACCAGTCAATTGCATGGAAGTGGGCGGACTTAGTTTATCCATGACCGGTCGGAATATCTGGACTTCCACAGGTCTCTGCTGTTGTTTGTTATCCACTAACTCGGGAACAAAATCCTCTTCTATATGTTTGATGTTTCCCTCGTCCCCCGCTTCACTCTCCCTGGTGCTTGTAGCCATCACACGACGTAGCACACGCCATTAGCATGTTGCTCTTTGGTACGTTTCACTCGCGAGGCCGGAGACTTTCTCTCTCTTTCTCCCTTTTCTCTGTGGCTAAATCCCTCTTCCTTAGCTACTCACGACCACTTCTGACACCATGTGTTTTCTTAGCCTTATTATATTAAGAAAACGAGCATAACCAGCTGAGTTATGTTAGACTTTTATTTAGCCGTCTTTTTCATGAGTAGCCAATATTACGTCTGTCATCTCCTATGGCCTGCTGGGTAATGGAGTTCTTATCGAACTAACTTCATAACATAACAGTGATGGGACCACCAGTCCACAGTTCATTGGAAGAACTGAGTGGGTAGGATGGATCGTAGATTTAAATAAATGATTTGAGGTAAGCAGGTGCTGTTGAGTTGACCACTGTATAGGTACGAACTTTAAACCTGATGTGGGCAGCAACAGTAAGCCAGTGCAGAGATCTGAGGTGATGTGTGATGTTTGTCCTTTTTTGATTGATTGAAAATAATACGTGCTGCTGCATTTAAGGTCATCTGGAGGGGTTTGGTTGTGCATGCTGTAGCCCAGTCAACAGGGCATTGCAGTAGTCAATATGAGATATGACTAGCACTTTGACAATACCTAATGAGTTATCTGGAGCCATCTGGCGAAAAAGAAAAGAAAGAGTTGTTTGTCGTCAGCATAGCAATGATAGAAAAAAACATGAGGGGATAACCCAGAGATTCAATACATAGTAGATGGTAAAAAGAACCAGGATCGAGAACTTAGCCCAGAGGCTGTGGAAGTTAGAAACGTGCCCCTGCCTAGATACCTTATAGGTTTGAATAGACAAGTAAGACCGAAGCTAGGCCAGAGCTGTTCCAGAGATGCCCAAGGAAAATCTGGTGGTTCAGAGGCTTTAGATAAATCAAGTAGAAATCTTTTGAGATAATGACCATACTGATGGGAGGTTGATCAGCTAGTGCTGTGGTGCAGTAAGAACAACCAGGAGCTACATAAACCTGAGTTTATGTAGCTCCTGAGTTTGGAGATGACAATGGATTTCAGGAGGAGCTCCACCACACTTCCTACCCTCGTCATATAAACCAGCCCTGTGTCAACTGTAAAAAAATACAAATTTCCAAGGTCCACCATCTACTTGGACTTGAGCTGGGAAAACATTCATCTCAATCCTCAGAAAGACTCAGCAGACCTACCGCATAAGCTGAAATCCAGTTCTGCTCTGTTGTCACTGCATCTCATATGTAATCCTCTATCACAGTCTGGTTTGGAGCAACCACCAAGCAGGACAAGATCATAATGCAAAAACCACTGCCAGAATAAAGGTAAAGTTCTTTATTCATTATACATATGATGTTTACAATAAATTCTGTCAGATGATCAGATGGAGGGTTAGTCCTGACCACACCACAACTATGGGTCCCTAACACCCGTTTTTAGCAATAGGGGGAACCAAAGCACGCAGAGGAAACCTAAACAATCACAGGGAGAATATGCCACTCCACACAGAATTCGATCCCTGGACCTGTCCAGTTCAGGGATCGAACCCATAATCTTCTGGCTGTGTGCTGCCCATAGTAGAGTACTTTCTTTCTTCAGCCCATTACACTCATAATACTCATTAAGAGCTGACCTCATACTTACTTCTACATTGCTGCTATCCATGCTTTACTATATAAACTGGACATACTATTAATACTCAACCACTACTTTACCACACAATGACTAAACACACACACCCACAAACACACATACACTGCACCTGGGTTTGCCTTCTTTATTTTATTCTCATGTTGTCGGTAGCTGATACTTTTATCTTTGTTCATAATTGTCTTTGTTGTACATTATATTCTCACTTTTGTTTGTGCAATCCATGTTTAAGAAAGTCCTAACTGCACACTTGCTAACTAAAATGTGCACTCACTAGGAAGTGCCAGAGGGTTTCTTTCAAAACATCTGCCATGGCATCATTTACTACAATTCCAGACTCAGTTTTCTGTAACATGAGAGTGATTTTTTTATGCAGTTAGTCTGGTTCCAAATTAGACCACTCTGTTCAACTATTATTACCGCAAAACATTAACATAACATATAATTATCATTAAGTGGATTAGCTAGGTTATTAGTCTTTTTGAACGACTGTGGAAAGGGTTTGGCGTTAAGTACAACACTTGTATTATGTGTTATTTGTTTCATTGAGATGTAGGAAAAACTTTAGCATGTACATTATTCACACTGAGAGTCAACTGACTTTATTTCTTTTATTTTAAAAATGGCAGTGGCTTGCAAACATTTCTGCAGGCGACAATTGGATCACATGGCTATTGGGTAACTGCGTGCTGCTGAAGCAGCGGCAGCTGATGGATGGAGAGTCATGACTGTATGACACAAGCCCTGCTGGGGACCTGGAGTTCAGGGCATCTGCCATGGCTACAAGGAAGGCAAGCATGCTGCAGGAAAATGCCAGAGCCAGACTTGGGTTCGTGATAAATATGAGTCATGACAGAGAGGCCAAGTCAAACTGTATCTACCCCAAAGCTGTGCTCCTCTTTCACTCACTGCAGTCGAGACCACAGCGCAGACTACAGTGTTGAATGCAACTATCCAAATCAACAGAGAGGCAGTCGAAATACCAAAGAGCATTCCCCTCCCTTTATATTTTATTCTGCAAATGCTTTTACTGTTTGAACCGTACAGTTTTTTGCTTTGGTAACTATTCATGGGGGTTCATGTACAAAAAAGCTCTCCGTGATGCCAGAACAGCATATTATTTATCATTAATAGAAGAAAACAAGAACAACCCCTGGTTTCTGTTCAGCACTGTAGCCAGGCTGACTAAGAGCCATAGTTCTGTTGAGCCTAGTTTTCCCTTAACTCTGACCAGCAATGACTTCATGACTTTCTTTATGAATAAAATTGTAGCTATTAGAGAAAAAATTCACCAGATCCTCCCCCCAAAAATTACAGATAGATCTTCATGTACAGCAGTGCTAGAGTCATTGATAAGGCCCCAATCCCTGTTAGACTGCTTTTTACCCATAGATCTCTCTGAGCTAACTTCAATTATTACCTCATCTAAACCAACAACCTGTCTGCTAGAACCTATTCCAACTAAGCTGCTCAAGGAAGCTTTACCCTTAATAGATACGTTCATATTAGATATCATCAATCTATCTTTAGAAACAGGCTATGTACCACAGGCCTATAAGGTAGCTGTAATTAAACCACTACTTAAAAAACCTTGTCTTGACCCAGGTGTTTTAGCCAATTACAGACCAATATCTAATCTCCCCTTTATTTCTAAAATAATTGAAAAAGTAGTTACAAAACAATTATATGATCACCTTTACAGGAATAATTTGTATGAAGAGTTTCAGTCAGGATTTAGAGTTCATCATAGTACAGAAACAGCACTGGTAAAAGTCACCAACGATCTTCTCATGGCCTCAGATAATGGACTCATCTCTATACTTGTTCTGTTAGATCTTAGTGCTGCATTTGATACCATTGATCATAACATTTTATTACAGAGACTGGAAGATGAAATTGGGATTAAAGGAACTGCACTAGGTTGGTTTAAATCTTATCTGTCTGATAGATTTCAATTTGTTCATGTTAATGATGAATCCTCCATCCACACAAAGGTTAGCTATGGAGTTTCCACAAGGCTCTGTGTTACGACCAATACTTTTTACTTTATATATGTCTCCTTTAGGCAACATTATTAGAAAACGCTCCATAAATTTCCACTGTTATGCTGATGATACCCAGCTATATTTATCTATGGAACCAGATGAAAATAATCAGTTAATAAAGCTTCAAGCCTACAAGACATAAAGGCCTGGATGTCCCACAATTTTTTACTTTTAAACTCAGACAAAACTGAAGTCATAGTATTTGGGCCCAAAAATCTCAGAGATATGATGTCCAACCATATTGTTACTCTAGATGGCATAAGTCTGGCCTCCAGTACTACTGCAAGGAACCTTGGAGTTATTTTTGATCAGGATCTGTCCTTTAACTCACATATAAAACAAATCTCTAGAACAGCCTTCTTCCATCTACAGAACATCACCAAAATTAGGAGCATCCTGTCTCAAAGTGATGCCGAAAAACTGGTCCATGCATTTGTTACTTCTAGGTTGGACTACTGTAATTCCCTACTTTTAGGATGCCCCAGTAACTCCCTAAAGAGCCTGCAATTAATCCAAAATGCTGCCGCAAGAGTGGTGACTGGAACTAGCAAGAGAGATCATATTTCACCTTCACTAGCTTCTCTCCATTGGCTTCCCATTAAATTTAGAATAGAATTTAAAACCCTGCTTCTTACATATAAAGCTCTGAATGGTCAGGCTCCATCATATATAGAAGACCTCATAGCACCATATCATCCCAGTAGACCACTTCGCTCTCAGAATGCAGGCCTACTTGTGGTTCCCAGAATTTCTAAAGGTAGAATGGGAGGCAGAGCCTTTAGCTATCAAGCTCCTCTCTTGTGGAACCAGCTCCCAGTTCAGATTCGGGAAGCAGACACCCTCTCTACTTTTAAGTCTAGGCTTAAAACCTTCCTCTTTAATAAAGCATATAGTTAGTTATAGTTATGCTGCCATAGGCTTAGACTGCTGGGGGACCCACCCCCGAATGCACTGAGCTCCTTTCCTCCTCTTGACCATCTCTCCTCTCACCCCACAATTGTCACCACTGTATGTCATTAACTCTGTGTGTTCTCTCCGTAGTTGTCTTTGTCCTCCTCTGTCCCCCTTTCTCTGCCCCTTTCTGCAGGTGTCCCCCGGCTTTGAAGCTGTGTGTCTTCCAGCGTGCAGCTACTGGTCCTACCAATCTGCCCGATGTTTTGTTGTTGCTTTATGTTGCTCTGTTCTTTTCTCTCTCCCCTTTCCACTCACCCCAACTGGTCGAGGCAGATGGCTGTCCACCCTGAGCCTGGTTCTGCTGGAGGTTTCTTCCGTTAAAGGGAGTTTTTCCTCTCCACTGTTGCCTATGGCTTGCTCCAGGGGGAACTGTTGGGTTCTCTTTATACATCTTTATAATCTTGACTTTATTCTGTAAAGTGCCCTGAGATGACTTTGTTGTGAATTGGCGCTATATAAATAAAGTTGAATTGAATTGAATTGAATACTAATATTAACTTTTATTAAATTTAAGTGCATAGAAAGGTGCGAAGTTTTTTGAATATTGGGATTGAGTTTGCTGAGCGTGCAGAGTTTGGTAGCTCGTTGCACCATCATGTCATCATTGCACTGAAGAGTTTTGCTTAGTGTCTCCTGTGCCGTGCTGGGGCCATCAGACGTCGTTAGTTGGCAGACCGCAGCGGACGGGAGGGATTGTAGACCTGAAAGAGGGAGTTGAAGTAAGTGGGGTTATAAGATATTCACAGCCCCTTTCAGGTATTTAGGCAAACAGAAACGACAACTAGGACTTCTTGAGGTACCATTAGATAATGGAAGATAAGTGTTCAGTGTTCAAGAAAAGCGTTCAGGTTAAATTGACATTTTTGAAAACTTAATAAAAAAGAAATATTGTTGGCTACTCCAGTTTTCATTTCTATAACTGGAGTGGGATGATGCATAAAGCTCTGAACAAGATCGACAAGGAGCACAATAGGTCAGTTGATGTATTCCCTGCTTCTTCAAAAGCTGCTGCTATAGATCCACCTTGCATGTACCATGTTTTCCCTGAACAGCGGCTGTGTGTAGGAGTCTACTCTGTCCTATCCGCATTTTTCTACTGCTCCTCTAAAACTCCAGGCGCTACAATGTTGTTTCCTTAGCAACAATGCAAAGTGCACAACAAAAATCTATTGAATTTTATTCTAGTGTAAAATGTGGGGGGGTCCAAAGTGCATGGAACATAAAATCAATATTCTTCTTGGCAAAGAACTTTGAACGCTTTTCTGTTTGCCTGTTGGCACATTGGTCAGGTGGACAACTCTTTAAGCATCCATCATGGGCGCCTGCTTCCAGCTGTGAGCCAAGCAGTGCCTAAGACAAGCTCCAGCTGAGGGTCAGCCTGGGGAGACAGAAGGGAAGGACTGAGACAAGGTAGGCACGGGGAGGCAAATGAGCTCACCAGAGAGATAGGTTGCTTATGTTAAATAATTACTCTTCTGCTCATTCGGGTGGGTGGATGAACAGTGTGAACACATTTTCAAAAGGTTGATTTTTACCGTAGTTGAAAAGGCATGCTTGATTTCTTTATCCTTCGTCCTCAGGCCTTCTCTCTGAGCTCTAATTGCCTGCTCCCAAACATACACCTTTTGTTGTGCACTGATAAAACTACCATTCTCCATACAAATTGGTTGTGGGGAGTAGTAATGCAGACACACTCCAAACCCTCCTGTTAATTGCCTCATTCTTTAGTGGACATAATTGCTGTCTTTACAAAACAAACCCTTCGTTATCCTTTAGATAATGAATTGTGTTATACACTAGTTCATTAATGGGAGAAAGGATAATGATATGGGAAGTGTAATTTCATTAACACTGTAAGACAAGTAAGAAAACCAGCAAACTGTCCAGTCAGTTCGTTAGGTATGGCTACTAATATTGTGTAACAGCATAAGGGGCAGCAAATTCCTAAAGGTTGGCAAAGTTGAGTTATAACATCAAGCCAGAATTTCTTCTTTTAAAACACCTATGGCGTTGTCTTCAAAAAGGTATCGTGTTGCGCAGCAATGTCAGAAGTGAATAAGCTGAGAGTTAATCATTCTGAGATTGTGTTGTGGGGTGATTAATGCCTGATCTGTGAGGTCACTGGAGATAAAGCCCTGGCCGCTCCGTTAGTTCCCAGTGAAGATAATGCAGAGCAGACTTTATCAAGGGCAGAGAGCAAGGGGAGCACAGAATGCTGGGGGGGATCTCCATGCATATGGCCATAACGAGATATTATCAGCCATCAAGCAGCACAATCAATTACCTCATCCCTGCAGGACACAGTTAGAAAACAGAAGACAGAGGGCTATAATATGTCATAGGAAATCTTCAAAATGTTCTGCCACTGACCTGCTTTTCCTAAAGGGTGTTTCTGGGCAAAAATTCAAAAAACTCACAGTACTTAGCTTGGGATGTTTAATATTCTCATGTTGGATTGTCAGCAACTGAATTTTGATTTAGGCAAAAAATGATTTAAACAGTGATGATGAAACAATTATGGTACAGATAAACAAAAACGTTGGTCGGAAACAAGATATGATCTATGCCAAATCTGTACAAAATGTGTTCAGGGTCAATAGACAAACATTTAGGATTGATTAAAGAGAGGATTCCACTCAGCATCTGAGTCTTAATTTTCAACAAGTTCATGCAAAAACATAAAAATAGAAAAACATTTTTTTCTATTAAGGCACCACATTACATTCACCAAAGGAAAAAAAATTAGACCTTATCTTGTGAATACGAACTTGTAAGGATCTTGTAAAAACGAATAACTAACCTCATAAATACGAATCTTGTAAATACGAAAAACTGATCTCGAGATCGAGATCTCGCAATTATGAGAACGTTTCAGAACCCTGCTTAGATTAATCAGATTTTTATAATGTCTTCAGTATCACTTACTCATACATATTAAGGCAGAATTGACGATAGATGGTCTGCACTTATATAACGCTTTTCTATCTATTGGTTCTCAAACTGCTTCTCATTGAACCATCTCATGCACACATGCACACACAATCTCACGCACAAACAATCTCAAGCACACACAATATCAGGCACACAATCTCACACAATCTCACTCACACAATCTCACACGCGGACATAATCTCACGCACACAATCACATACACACACACTATCTCACGCACACACACTATCTCACGCACACACACACACAATCTCACACAATCTCACATGCGGACATAATCTCACGCACACAATATCGCACACAATCACACGTACACAATCACACAACACACACTCTCTCACACGCACACATACTCTCTTACACACACACATACTTGATTGCTAAAGCCTCTACCTCCCATTCTACCTTTGGAAATTCTGGGAACCACACACACAAACAATCTCACACACACACACACTCACGATTATTTATAAAGGTGGACCCAAATGCAACAACGAGGAGAGGAAATGTGATAATACAAGTGAATCTTTATTCCAAAAACGCAAAGGAAAGAAAGGAACAAAGAAAGTTCACTCCTAAAGGAGGTCAGAGGCATGAATGTCAAAAGACCACCAAAAAAATCTAACAAGAATCCATGAACGGGTAGTACGGAACTTAAGGGGGAAGGGGGAATCTGAAAATGAACACAATATACAATTCAATTCAATTGAACTTTATTTGTATAGCACCGAATTACAACAAAGTCATCTCAAGGCACTTTAAGTCAAGACTATAAAGATGTATGGATGTAACTTTAAACAGAAGAAACCTCCAGCAGAACCAGGGTCAGGGTGGACGGCCATCTGCCTTGACCGTTTGGGGTGAGTGGATAGTGAAGAGAGAAAAGAAAAGAACAACAAAAGCAACATCAAAACATTGGGCAGGGTAGTAGGACCAGTAGCTGCATAGTGGAAAATACACAGCTTCACCTGCAGAGAGGGACAGACAGAGGGAGACAGTGAAGGAGAAAGACAACTACGGGAGAAAACACACAGAGTTAATCTCATACAGTAGTTACAATTTTGAAGTTAGAGGAGAGGAGAGAGTGACAGGAGGAGGGGGATCCCCCAGCAGTCTAAGCCTATAGCAGCATAACTCTAATTAAGTATAAGCTTTATCAAAGAGCAAGGTTTTAAGCTTAGACTTAAAAGTAGAGAGGGTGTCTGCTTCCTGAATCTGAACTGGGAGCTGGTTCCACAGGAGAGGAGCTTGATAGCTAAAGCCTCTACCTTTGGAAATTCTGGGAACCACAAGTAGGCCTGCATTCTGAGATCGAAGCAGTCTACTGGGATGATATGGTGCTATGAGGTTTTCTATATACGATGGAGCCTGACCATTCAGAGCTTTATATGTAAGAAGCAGGGTTTTAAATTATTCCGTAGGTGGAAGAAGGCTGTTCTAGAGATTTGTTTTATATGTGAGGTAAAGGACAAATCCTGGTCAAAAATAACTCCAAGGTTCCTTGCAGTAGTACTGGAGGCCAGACTTATGCCATCTAGAGTAACAATATGGTTGGACATCATATCTCTGAGATTTTTGGGCCCAAATACTATGACTTCAGTTTTGTCTGAGTTTAGAAGTAAAACACTGTGGGACATCCAGGCCTTTATGTCTTCTAAGCATGCTTGAGGCTTGATTAGCCGATTATTTTCATCTGGTTCCATAGATAAATATAGCTGGTATTCTGTCCTCACTAGTGTGGAGAGTTGCGTCTAGCTTGACAGATAGCTAACAGGTCCCTTCAGTAAACACTCAGCAGGTAGTTTTTGAGTTTTGAACTTTACTGAAGAAAGCACTGTGAAACTGCAATACAAAATAAATACGTGTTACAAATAGTTTAATTTTTACATACATGTAAAGTCATTAAAAGATATGAATTAAGCTGATTACAAATCAGAACGTATAACAGAAGTGCACTAAGCGGGTAACGTTAACGAAATTAGCCCGATGCTAACATACATGGTAAGCCCATAGACATGCTACGCAATTAGCATCGTGACGTTTTATCGAACTAACAAATAAATTACAAACTAAACCATCTTAAGACATACATATGATACGAGTGTTAACTTTAACATACTCGGTACTTACAGACATATGTTCTTTAGGGACTGATGGAAAAGTTAGAAAGAAAAATTGTCTGCTCACTGCTGAACTAATCTTTTGAACTTCCGGGTTCACAGTCAACTACGGTAAGCCAGATAAGACAAAACACGCAACCCATTCTCTACATATGAGTGGCAGCACACTCCCCGTCTGGTATAATTTTATACCACTATGTACCTTTAACCAATAACACACATTCTGAGATGGGTCTTATGTACACCCTTGGTGTACCTCCCTTGACCACCCTTACTTCCACCTTCCGGACTCTATTGTCTTGTCCAGGAAAAGTATTCACAATTAGTCCAACGGGCCATTCATTTCTTTTAGCCTGGCTGTCTTTCAGAAGTACAACATCCCCTATTTCCAGGTTAGGTCCGACTGCCTGCCATTTCCTCCTTGGCTGAAGTGTAGCAAGGTATTCCTGACGCCATCGTTTCCAAAATGAATTAGCAAGGCATTGTACTTGCTTCCATTGTTTTCTATGGAGCTCGTTGGGTTCAAATACTCCAGGAGGTGCAGATACCAGCTCAGTTTTCTGCGTGAAAATTGAACCAGGAGTTAGCAAATCTGGTTGCTCTGGATCTGTTGAAATTGGAACTAATGGGCGACCATTCATTATAGCAGAGACTTCTGCCATAAGCGTAGTAAGAACTTCATGTGATAGGCTGGGTGTGTGCACCTTAAGTAGCATAGCATCTAAGATGCGTCGAGCAACTCCTATCATTCTTTCCCATACTCCCCCCATATGAGACGAGTGGGGAGGATTAAACTTCCAAGTACATCCTTCGTCCTTGAAGTAAGACTGAAGTTCTGGATCTTCTGCAGCAAACTGTAACTCCTTGCAGGCACCAACAAAGTTTGTTCCACGATCTGACTGGAAAAGCTTTACTGGTCCTCTAATTGCCACAAACCTTCTCAGAGCATTAATGAAGCTTGACGTTGAGAGGGACTCTATCACTTCAATATGCACTGCTCTTGTGACCAAACAAGTGAACATAACAGCCCAGCGTTTGTTCTCCGACGCACCACTCCTTGTACGACGAACACAGATATTCCATGGTCCAAACACATCTAATCCTACATGTGTGAAAGGAGGGGCTTGGGTAAGACGATCAGCGGGCATGTCAGACATTCTCTGTTGCTCCATCTTTCCTCTTAGTCTCCGGCAAGTCACGCACTTGTGTATGACACTTGACACTAGTCTTTTTCCTCCAAGAATCCACAGCCCTGCAGACCTTATTGCTCCTTCTGTGATATGTCTACCTTGATGAGCGACCTGTTCATGGTAGAACTGAACCAGTAAAAGGGCTACATGGTAATTTTTTGGAATGACTATAGGATGTCTTTGTTCCCAAGGGATTTCTGCAGAAGACAATCTTCCACCTATCCTTATCAAACCCTCTGAATCTAGGATGACGCTGAGCCTCCTAAGAGGACTGTGCTCAGGTACAAGCTCTCCTTTGGATAGACTTTTAAGTTCTTCCTTAAACTCCTCCTCCTGCACACTCCGAATGATTATGTTTTTTGCCTGTTTTAACTCGTCTAATTTTTTCATATCTTTTTCGGGAGCTGTCAATGAGGATCTGATTTTCTGGATGAGTTTGGCTACTCCGTGGATAAGAAGCCTCCATCTGGAGAAGCGTTTAAACCTGTGTGATCCAAGCTGTGTTGTCCCAACTTTTGCAGTGAATGTTGTAATCAGTGGACGTAGCTCAACATCTGAGGCTGGTTCAACAAGCTCAAATGAGTCTGGCTGAGGTGGTGCATCTTCACTGACTTTCTTTAAAAAGTCTGGCCCAGTCAACCAGCTGGTACTGCAAAGAAGAGAGACTGGCACCGGTCGTGTACCATGATCTGCAGGGTTGTGTTGTGTGTTAACAAAGTACCACTGTGTTGGATTAGTTGACTTCCTGATGCGTGCTACTCTGTTGGCAACATACACATAGAACCTTCGACTAGTGTTGTTTATGTAACCTAAAACAACTTTGCTGTCAGTGTAGTATTTTACTTCATGGATTTCAATATCAAGTTCTTCCAGCAGTGTGTCAGCCAACTCAACTGCAAGCACAGCAGCGCATTGCTCTAGACGTGGGACAGTATGAGGCTGACGTGGAGCTAATTTGGACTTCCCCATGCAGAATCCTACATGAACTTGTCCCTCCTCATCAAAAGCCCTGAGGTAGGCCACAGCAGATACTGCTAGTGTAGAAGCATCTGCAAAGACACACAGCTCTCTCCGTAGTGTAGTATGCAGAGACATGTGAATGTACTGCCTTGGAATCTGGAGCTTCTCAAGGTCTACTAATGAGGTTTGCCATGCTCTCCACTGTGTTTCTTTGTCAGCTGGTAATGATGCATCCCAATCACAGTTTTCAGAACACAGTTCTCTGATTAGAGCCTTGCCTTGCATAGTGATAGGTGCTGCAAATCCCAAAGGATCATATAAGCTGTTGACAGTTGAAAGAACGCCCCTTCTTGTGAATGGCTTTTCTTCTCGGGAGACAAGGAAGGTGAAGCTGTCCTTTTGCAAATTCCAGTTGAGCCCTAAACTCCGCTGCAGAGGTAAAGGGTCTGCACCAAGGTCAAGGTCTTTTAGCTCCTTAGCCCATTCCTGTGAGGGGAATGCCTTCATTACCTCGGGACTGTTGGAAGCTATTTTGTGGAGACAAATGTTTGAGTCTGCTAACATCTGTCTTGTTTCGTTCAGAACACGAATGGCTTCAGCATCACTGGAGAATGAGGTTAATCCATCATCAACGTAAAAGTTTCTTAGGACAAACTGTTTTGCCTCCTTACTATATTCATCTTGTCTTTCCAGAGCAGCTCTTTTTAGGCCGTATATAGCAATGGCAGGAGAAGGGCTGTTGCCGAACACATGAACTGTCATGCGGTACTCTCTGATGGGTTTTTCAGGATCATTATCTTCAAACCATAAGAAACGCAAAAAGTCCCGGTGATCCTCACGAACAGTGAAACAATAGAACATCTGTTGTATGTCTGCTGTTACAGCGACTGGTTCCTTGCGAAAACGAATGAGGACCCCAAGAAGCGTATTGTTCAAATCTGGGCCACTCAGTAGAACACTGTTCAGGGAGATGCCCTCATGGGTAGCACTTGAGTCAAATACTACACGTATCTGACCTGGTTTGCGAGGATGATAAACACCAAAGATTGGTAAATACCAACACTCTTTTCCCTTCTTGAGTGGTGGAGCTGGTTCTGCGTGACCTAAATCAAAGATTTTCTTCATGAATGCGAAGAAATGTTGGTTCATTTCTGGTCTTTTGTTGAGCATACGGCACAGTGTTGTGAAACGCTTCACTGCTTGGTCTCGATTGTTTGGGAGTCGGTGTCTTGGTGACCTGAAGGGTAAAGGGGCTGTCCAGCTGTTTGCCTCATTCACAAACATCTCCTTGTCCAGAATATCTAGAAAGACTTTCTCGTCCACAGAGATGGTAGGTATATCATCATGCGGTGTTCTCCTGAACAATTCCTCGCCAAGGCTATCAGTTTCATCAGATTTAATAATGTCGGTAATGTTAAGAGTACGAGTGTACGATGCTGGTGTATTTACCTCTTCTTTAACGTGTAGACCGTTATTACAGGGTTCAAAGAGAGATGTACGGCCATTGTTCAACACACAGGTCTTGTACACGTTGACGTTAGCTGGCACATGAGCTCCTCCTAGACAGACTTCTCCTATTATTACCCAGCCAAGATCAAGGCGCTGGGCATATGGGGCGTTGTGCGGCCCGTTACAGTGTTCTCTGACTTTGTGGACTCTTAATATGTCTCTGCCGAGCAAGATAAGGATAGCTGCATTTTCATCAATAGCTGGTATCTTGTCTGCTACCTGTTTGAGATGAGCATAGTGTCCAGCAACTTCGGGTGTTGGGATTTCTGACCTGTCATCTGGTAGCATATCGCACTCAATCAATGTGGGTAGAGGAATACTGACTTTGCCATCTAATGACTCCACAATAAAATTGTTAGCTCGCCTCCCTGCGGTCTTCACAACTCCTGAACAGGTTTTCAGCGTATACACAGCTGCATCTGTCTTGATGCCGAAAAGCTCAAAGAATTCAGTCTTTGCCAGGGACTTATTACTCTGCTCATCAAAAACCACATAGGTTTTGACAGCCTTTTCTTTCTGCCCAGATGGGTATATTTTGACCAGACAGATCTTAGCACAGGATCTTGAACTTTTTACACTTCCGCAAACATCAGTGCATTTTGATATCACTGCTGGAGAGAGGTTTTCTGCATGCTCCCCGCCCTGAATCTCTAGGGCTGCGGAGATCTCTGGTTTCCATGGTGCTGGCCCTGGATGTAAAGCTGTTAGATGCTGACGGCTGTTGCACTCTCTGCACTGTACATTCTCATTGCAATTTTTGGCCATGTGGTTAGTAGAGGAACAGCATTTATAGCAGATGTTCTTTTCTTTGAGAAAGGTTTTCCTCTCATCTAACGATTTGCTTCTGAAGCCACGACATTTCCTTAAGGGATGTGGTTTGTTGTGCAGTGGACATTGTTTGTCAGGATCCATCACACTTTTGTCTGAGTTGTTGTAGTTTACATCAGAACTCGTTGAGACTTCTGTTTTTCTGACAGACACTGAAGCTCTAAAATTAGACTTATAGGGTTTTTCCATTCTGGGTGGATTCATACCACCAGTGAGTAATGGTGTGAAGCTTGGATCACTGAGAGTCTTAGCTTGGTTACACACAAATTTCACAAAAACAGAGAATGGTGGGTAAGCAGAATGGTGTTCATTTTGTAGTGTGCTGCAAAAGAGATCCATCTCTCATGTAGATGATGTGGGAGTTTCTGAACTATAGGATTGATGCCCCGAGATGTGTCCAGGTAATTAAGACCAGGTAAGAATCCATCTGTACGAGCTGCATCGAGTTCCATTAAGATGTCTCCTAAGTCCCTAAGTCTGTGATTTTCTCTGGTTGTGATCTTTGGAAATTCATCTACCTTATTTAGAAGGGCATTTTCTATTGCTTCTGGTGACCCATAGCATTCCTGTAGTCTTTGCCACACCATGCTGACCCCTGATGATGCGTTGTGAATACACACCGCCCTTATCCTCTTTGCTTGCTCAGAAGATTTGGGTCCCAGCCATTTACAGAGAAGATCAAGCTCTTCCCTTGGTGTCAAATTCAAATCTTCAGTGGAACTGAGAAAAGATGTCTTCCAGGCCCAGTAATTCTCTGGCTTATCATCAAATGTTAGTAGTCCAGAACTTACCAACTCTCAACGCATTAAATACTTGGCTATGTCGATTGTAGCAGATGAATTGGTCTCATTAGTTCTGGGTGTTGGTTGTGGAGGTGACTGTCTGGGGTGAAAGTCTGCATTGTATGGTAGTGGTTTGTACTCACAAGTAGATGGACTTCTGTGATATTGAGGCAGGTCGGTGTTCCTGGATAAGCTTTGTGCTTGTGGAATATTAGGAGAGTTAGGAACGTTGTGGTTGGATGCATGCAACCCTGGTAACTCACCAGAGTTATATTCTCTGATCTCCTTTGACTGTGTGTTATCCTTCCTCACGTCGTACATTGTGCTTTCACCATTATCCATCTGAATCTGATGCGAAGGGTATATTAAGGGATGTGCTAACTTAGTAGCTTGGTGAACGTCTGTCAATGAGCCAGTGGTTGCGTCCCTAGCATCGTCCTTTTTTATGTTTTGATAATCCACGTCTTCGAAGTCGTATTTAGCAGCTGCTTCCAGTACTTCAGCTTCTGCGATAGCTGCTGCTGCTGCTCTTTCTATCCGCAGTGCGTGTAAGTTGGCATTAAGTTCTGCTGTCTTCCTGGCAGCTTCTGCTGTAGCCTTTTGTTTTTCTTCTTCTATATAAGCTTGGGTTTTAATTAAGTCAGCTTCTTTTTGAGCAAATGATGCTTGTGTTCGTGCAGATTCTGCTTTAGCACGTGCCTGTGCTACTATTAAACTAGCTGAGGAACGTTGACTGGAACGTGAGGTGCTTGAGCACTGTGATCGTGTTTCCAGCATTTCTTCCGTGTCATCCATATTGGCATATAGTTACTGGATGCTGCTATACTTGTCTAAGAATGTTGTTTTTCTGTGTTAACTCTTCTTAGGCTGCCCGTAGACGGATGTCTTTTCACTATTCTGTCCTCACTAGTGTGGAGAGTTGCGTCTAGCTTGACAGATAGCTAACAGGTCCCTTCAGTAAACACTCAGCAGGTAGTTTTTGAGTTTTGAACTTTACTGAAGAAAGCACTGTGAAACTGCAATACAAAATAAATACGTGTTACAAATAGTTTAATTTTTACATACATGTAAAGTCATTAAAAGATATGAATTAAGCTGATTACAAATCAGAACGTATAACAGAAGTGAACTAAGCGGGTAACGTTAACGAAATTAGCCCGATGCTAACATACATGGAAAAGCCCATAGACATGCTACGCAATTAGCATCGTGACGTTTTATCGAACTAACAAATAAATTACAAACTAAACCATCTTAAGACATACATATGATACGAGTGTTAACTTTAACATACTCGGTACTTACAGACATATGTTCTTTAGGGACTGATGGAAAAGTTAGAAAGAAAAATTGTCTGCTCACTGCTGAACTAATCTTTTGAACTTCCGGGTTCACAGTCAACTACGGTAAGCCAGATAAGACAAAACACGCAACCCATTCTCTACATATGAGTGGCAGCACAGCTGGGTATCATCAGCATAACACTGGAAATGTAGTGTTTTCTAATAATGTTGAATAAAGGAGACATATATAAAGTAACAAGTATTGGTCCTAACACAGAGCCTTGTGGAACTCCATAGCTAACCTTTGTGTGCATGGAGGATTCATCATTGATACGAACAAATTGAAATCTATCAAATAGATAAGATTTAAACCAACCTAGTGCAGTTCCTTTAATCCCAATTTCATGTTCCAGTCTCTGTAATAAAATGTTGTCATCAATGGTATTGAATGCAGCACTAAGATCTAACAGAACAAGTATAGAGATGAGCCCATTATCTGATGTTAGGAGAAGAGTGTTGGTGACTCTACCAGTGCTGTTTCTGTACTATGATGAACTCTAAATCCTGACTGAAAGTCTTCATACAAATTATTCCTGTAAAGGTGGTCACATAATTGTTTTGCAACTACTTTTTCAAGGATTTTAGAAATAAAGGGGAGATTAGCTAGGCAGAACTATGGCTCTTAGTCAGCCTGGCTACAGTGCTGAACAGAAACCGGGGTTGTTCTTGTTTTCTTCTATTAGTGATGAATAATATGCTGTTCTGGCATCACAAAGAGCTTTTTTGTACAATTTTAAACTATTTTTCCAGGCTAAATGAGATTCTTCTAAATTTCTGGAACTCCTTCCTTGTTGTTCGTTTAAGTTGCGTGTTTGCAAACTATACCATGGAGATCGCCTCTTCTGGTTTACTGCCTTATTTTTCAGAGTGGCAACACTATCAAGTATTGTAGGTAGTGACAGTGCAGAATTATCAACAAGATAATCAACTTGTGCAGGACTAACTTTAGGTGGCTACTTTCCATTGTATTGACATATAGTGAAGCAAATGATGAAAGAATAATTTCTTACATTTTGTTTATAGCTTTTTCACTTAATCACCTGCTGTAGTGGAATTGGTTTCTAACTGCTCCATAGTCAATTATTGTGAATTCAAATGTTATTAGAAAATGGTCAGTATTGTTAAATAATCTGTTTCAATTCCATACGTAAGGACAAGGTCTAACGTGTGACTAAAACAGTGAATGGGTTTATTTACATTTTAGGAAAAACTAATTGAATCTAATAATGAATGAAACGCAGTGCTGAGGCAGTTACTGTCAGCATCTACATGAATGTTAAAGTCACCCACTATAATGTCTTGATGTCTATGATATCTGTACTAAGCACTAAATCAGATCGAAAAACAGAAAATTCAATCAAAAACTCTGAATAAGGCAGAATATACAAACAATAAGAAATTAACACAAAACTAGGGCAGTAGGACTAAAGTATCAGGACATTAACAGAAAGCGTGGTTTAAAATTTACAATTTACTATTGTAAATTAGGGTCAGTTAAACTAAAAATCCGAATGAGAGCTGAAATACATAAAACTAGGGAATGGCATGGACAGAGCTGGGTAACTAAAGGATGGGAGTGTGAGAAATAAATTATAATATAGAAAACAGGATATCAAGAGAGGAAAAACTAAAAATCACTCCAATCACTTGATCTTAAATAATAATAATAATAATAATGCAAAAACACAAGACAGGACTAGTAAAACAAAGTATAAACCAAAACTCAGACTAAAGTAGCAAAAGTCTGTCCAGAAACAGAGTGCAGGTAGATCCAGAAACATTCAGATTCAAGATTCAAAGTGTTTATTGTCATATGCACAGATAGAAAGCATGTTTCCCTGGACAATGAAATTCTTTCTTTGCCGTCCACTCTAAATGTCATACAGTGAGTAAAATGAGAATAGGATGAAAAATTGAAATAAAATAAAATACAAATAAAATAAAAAAATAAGAGCAAAAAAATAAGAGCAATAAGGCAATAAAGGTGAGGTAGTGCAGTTCTGAAAAAATGAGTGTGCAAATGCAAAATGTGATTCAACGTAGACAGTTGTGTCCATGTAAACAGTTATGTTATGTTCATGGTTGCAAACTCCTGTCAGCTGTTTAGGAGTCTGATGGCAGAGGGCAAGAAAGAGTTCTTCAGTCTTGAAGTCCTGCATTTCACACTTCTGTACCTCCGTCCTGAGGGTAGAAGTGTGAACTGTCCGTGCTGTGGGTGGGAAGGGTCTTTGAGGATGGAAGCAGCTCTCCTGTGGAATCTGCGGTGGTAGATGCTCTGTAGAGAGAGCAGTGGAGTCCTGGGGATCTTCTGTGCAGTCTTCATCACTCTCTGCAGGTGTTTGCGGTCCAAGGCAGTAGTGCTGCTGTACCACACAGTGATGCAGTTGGTCAGGACACTCTCAATGACGCAGCTGTAGAAGTTGCTGATTAACTTAGGCGACATGCCAAACTTCCTCAGCCTCCTCAGAATATACAGCCACTGTTGGGCCTTCTTGACCAGCTGTGTGATGTGAGGTGTCCAAGTGAGGTCCTCACTGATGTGGACACCCAGGTATTTAAAGCTGCTCACCCTCTCCACTTCAAGCTCCCGGATGAACAGTGGCTGATGCGTTCTCCTCTCCTTTCGCATGTCCACTATCATTTCCTTCGTCTTGTCCGTGTTGAGGGCGAGGTTGTTGTCTCCGCACCATGACACCAGACTGGCCACCTCCCTCCTGTAGGCTGCCTTGTCACCGCCAGCAATGCGTCCTATCACTGCGGTGTTGTCCGCGAACTTCAGGATGATGTTGTCCTTGTGGGAGGCGACACAGTCATAGGTGAACAGGGTGTAGAGGATGGGGCTGAGTAGACAAAAAAGAATAAAACCGCAAATACAACATGCAACAATGGCTAATCCTAAACAAATTAAACAGCGCTTACAACAGAGCTAAATAAGAAACATCATGACAGATGGTGGCCAACACTTACCGAGAGCAACTAAGTTGGGGTTAAGTGCCTTGCTCTACGACACTTCAACATGTGACTGGAGAACCCAGAGCTTAGACCAACAACTATGGGATTGGTGGATGACAGCTCTATTTCCTGCACCACAGTCGTAATAGGGCAACAAGATGAGAATGCAAAAAATACCTACAGTGTAAGTATTTTGTAGTTAAGGGTTCCTTATTAAAAACAAAACATGATAAGTTGGAATACTTACAGTGTAACTATGGTGTAACTACAGAAAAACAAAACAAAGGCTGGTGAGTTTAGATACAGAAACAGACAATAATGTTAAGTGCTGAGATTTGAAATCAGAGTCTAATCAAGTGAGTTTAAGGAAAGATCATAGTCATTCATTAAAAAAAAAAACTAGGTTTTAAAAAAAGAGCAATATGCAACTGAATTTATGTAGTAAATGGTAACGCATGGTGAAATACCACACAAACTATTTTTTCCTACACCCTTAAGGGCTGCTCTTAACACCATATTTTGCAAACCCAATGGTTTAGGCTGATGTAAAATCAATGTAGATAAAAAACATCAGCATGACAAAAAGACAGTTTTGTACACCAGATCTGAGTTTCTGTAATGAGAAAAAAAACCCTCAAAGCAGCACATTGTTTCCAAGTACATTACACCCCCACCACACCCACACACAGGCCTTTTCTCCCTTCTCAGCCTGCCAGCTAGATGCTGACATCTGATGGTTAAATTAGGTAAATTAATTTAGCAGGGGCTCTCCTTACACAAATGCTGTGGACTGATGCAGGGCCTCTCACTGAAGAGAGGAGAGAGCAATCAGTCCCTGTACTTGTTTCTTACAGGGTGAGCGACTGGACGCATGCCTGCCTTCATGACTGCCCTCATGAGCCAACAACCACTTTGAGGGTTTTCAAGCAGCTTCAAACTAGAGCACAGTTTGCGATAAGACGTTCAGTGGTTAAAACAAGACAGTGAGCTCTTTGGCAAATTTTCACATGGCTCATTTAAAAGTGTTAAGGTTGTCTCAAGGATATCACAAAAAATGTGCTTTTTCAGTTCAGTTGGGACTTTCTATCTTTTACTTAATTACACATATTGAAGTGTACATACAACACACCTCCTCCTAAAACTTTTAATAGTTTTAATAGTTGGAGAGTTACGTGATTGAATGCATGAGTCTGGCAATATTCTACATTTTAATGTATATTGCAATCAAACCCTATAATCAAAAACAGCAATGATAGATCCTACTAGCATGTCTTGTATCTATAGTCTGTTATATGGTATCCATACTAAAAACTATTAAACAACATATCAGTGAGCTTTGTAGGAATAGGTGACATTTTCTTTTCATTAATATGAAGGCATCATTTATGTATATGCAATCTAAACAAAAACTGTTCTCCTGCTGGACACCCACTAAGGTCACAGATGTAAATTATTCTGCTCCCTAAATAGTCCCTTACTAATCCAGTTTCACTGATGTCTAGTTGCCATTACCTATAACCTTCAGCATCCTGCTGTTTCAGAAAAATAATGTCAATAAATGACAATTATGACAAAATTATGTCTTAAAAGACATTTCTTTACTGCTCATATTCTAAAACTGGTAAAATATCAGGTTTGATAAGGAGCATTTACTACTAGTAAACAAACTTTACACTTCACATTCCTATTAGTGCCATTTTCTGACTGTAGAACTGTAGAAATTACTGTCAAATTTCTATCAATGAGCATTGAATGTTGTCATTACTAACTGATTATTGACTAATTGATTTAACATATTTTTATCAGTAACTGTACTTCTAATTTTAATAATCTTCTAATTTTATTACATGTAACTAGTTACTTCCCAACATTATGCATAGTGACTTCAATACAAGACTTAACACATTGTTGGCTTTGGTCTATTAGTCACATTGGCTGACAGAAAAATAAAAAGTAAAATAAAAGCTGTGATATTACAGGAAAGGATGAATGCATCATACAACCTAATCCCTCAGTTAGGGGATTCCTTATTAAGTAATATCCTTTGTGCTTTTTGAAATCAGGGGAAATAGGAAAGTGACATTATTTCCTCTTAAAATCCAACAAGAACTCCTAAGTGTTACTTCACAGTATGTGCATCATTTCAAACATATCTGATTGAAGCGATAGAGGTACTCTAGCACATCATGCAAATTAATTTTGATTGCGCCTGCAAAACTGCCAGAGAGACATTTCTCTCAAGTGGATATGATTGGAATCAAACTGGTTGTTTGATATTTTTTAGAAACCAGGAGGAATTAAAATCGCTCCATATGAACTAATTTAAATTACGTTACACGAACACTGGGGGAAATCCCTTACTCATTCCTCTCTGTAGTACAGCACAGGATGGTGATTATTTCCAACCCACATCAAATTAATAGCAATTATGAAGGATCTTGTGGTCAGCACTTCACATTGATTTCTCCAAGCACTCTAAGTGTCCAGTGTATATGAGCAATGTGTGTTTGCCAATTTGAATATGGCCACAATGTACAGTGAACCCCTCCAAGTATCTTCTAATTAGACCCAGCATGCCCTTCGAGCCATCATGCAGTGTACTATTTCACTCCACACCCAATTACTTTAATCCTTTGATTGCTCAGAGAGCAACCGGCCCGAGCATCTCAATTCTAAAGAGACAGATGCTGCTAGGGAGAAGCGCAAGTCTGACAATGAGGACACGTCAGCTGCCACTGGTGCCTCATCACCGGGCCATGTGCCCCCAGGGCTCTGCAGCTCTAGCCTGCTGTGGGCACTGTAGTTACTTTACCTAAAATAAGATGTCAAGGGATTTTCTATGCTCTTGCTTTTGCTCCTCTGTGCTCAGCATTCTTACCTGCCCACAAGATTTCTTACTCTGACTCCCTGGTGGATTGAAAAAGATATAATTTATTTACCAAGACAGGCCATTTTACGTTGTGCCAAACAAAAAAAAAAAAGAAAAACATTTTAATATATCATTCCACAATTACATCAATCTAATAAAATCTAATACAATCTCTACAACAATCTAATAAAATGGATGATTTTCTCTTAGTCAGTTAAGATGAACATGCTTTAAAAGGTAGCAGGGAGAGTGACTTACATGTAAAGTTAAGGTCTGGAAATAGTCTTCCCTGTCACTCAAACAGAGGATGGTAAAAGTGTCTGTCTACATGTCTTTGTTGTTGTTTCTACTGTTGCCTGCACGTCAGTACAATTCAATGATGTCTTTGTAGCCTCAAGTCACATCAGCAGACCAAATCAAAAATATTTAACCAGTGCATCATAATACCAAACAAAACAAATAATGAATGAAATATTTTCTTCATTGCGGTATTAGTGGTTCTTATTTTGTTGTTTGTCTGAATGATCACATGTGTAGGCCATTGAGAGATGTCCATGTTATAGATCATCTAACAACAGTAATTCCCAGGGATATGTAGGTAAGGTAACTCTAAAGTGTCCATAGTCAGGTAATGGTTGGGTGAATTTGAGCATTAGATTTCTGTCTCAGCCTGTGATTGATAGCCTGTTATACAATATAACCTGATGTCTCCCTACCACCCTTAAAGATAGGCAAGAGTAGCTAATAGTTGGATGGTAATACCAACTATGTTTATCAACAGTTAACATAATGTTCATGCCAAATGCATATTTATACTGTGTCTGTACAGCAGTTGTATCTTGTGTAGTGTGGATCTTCTAGCTATAAGGTAGCATGGCTTACCATCAAAGTGCTTTGATCACAGTGGATCCATGACAATTTAAAGTGTGTCTGTGCGGCTCATTAGAGAAAAAGCAGTGTTTTTAAAAGCCTCACTGTGCTCAGTTCTGCTGTACCTTTGTTTGGTGTTTAGTTCCACCACTGGGTTCCTGATATGGCACTCAGTTATATCAGAAGTGTGTTAACTTAATGCTGCAAACCAAACATTTAATTCTGTTGCCTACAGAATTTCTTGACTGAATATGAAGTCAGTGTGTGGACTGACTAAACCCCTACAATGGCAAATATTTGTAGATCTGGACCCTAAACCAGAAGAGTGAGAAGAGTGAAAATTAAATCCAGATACCCAGGAGTACAATTTTAAATTAATGCTAATGTAGCTCTATGAATGCTGGATGAAAAAGTGTTTGCTGACATATTAGCAAATCAAATATGACATTACTGTGTTTACAGCTACTACTTCTGTAAATAAGCGGTAACTGTAGCTTTAAACTTTTAAAGGACCTCTTTAACAGTTTTTCTTCATATAGTAATATAGTAATGCTACAACATGTTTTATAATGAAAAATCACAATTTATTTTGGTGGTATGCAGACATAAAACTGCACTCCAACACAGGTGAATGAAATTCCATATGTGCCTTCTCCCACATTGAAATATGATACACAAACTCAATACCCAAGTAAAAGTACAAAACTTTACTACTACAAATAGAAGTAGCATTTACTCAAGTCAAAGTACAAAAACAGATGCCCTAGAATTTACTTACAGTAAAAAAAGTGCAAATTCTTCATTTAGAAAAATGTAATGCAATCAGTATTAAATGTTGAAGTCTCATCCAGATGTATTTGAGAACCTTGACGTTATTAAAAATTAGTAGCCAATATTACCTGGCATTTTGATACAGAACCAGCACAGCTGTTAAAAATTAGGTCACTTTCTATACTGACAGGTGGTTTATCCATAATAATACATCAAATTTTGGTTTTGCATTAGGAATTTCCATCTGAAAAAAGTAACCAAGGTTGTAAAATAAATCTAGTGTAGTAAAATAAAATATTTCCCTTTGAATTGTAGTGGAGTAAAAGTAAAAAATAGCCTGAATTGACTATGATTTGAAATTTTCCACTACCACATTAAAGGACCCCTTCACTGATGTTAAACTTGCTTCTTTCGGTTGTAGTTTGGGTAGTACATGTACATACATTTCATTAAACCAAATATATTATATTAAATCAAAATATCTCTCTACTTCTAGCTGAAAAATGCCTCCAGATGACATCACTTGAAAGAAACCTTCGGTTCAGATTATGTCATTTTATTGCTCATATTGTGGTGTTTGTAATCATGGTCATCCTACTTTTCCAGAGCTCCCTCAGATGACATCACAGAGAGGAATATTCTGCTAATGAAGGAAAACTCCTCCGGGCAATGTCAGTTTTTCAGCTTGAGGCAGTGAAATATTTTAATATAGGGAAGTCAGAGGCAAGTTTAAAAGCATTAATGTACATTTACACCCTAAACTAAAGCTATAGAAAGTGAATTAAAAACTGATGAAGTCGCCCTATAAGTACTACAAAGTTGTATCTAAGTACAGTACTTGAGTAAATATTTAAGTGAAGTTACTTACTACCCCTGATATTTACAATATTCAAAATAGGATTTGGGGCTGGGATTCAGATGCATACCTGTAAACTTTACTCGGTGGGGTCATTTATTTGGTAGCAAACAGTTTCAATAAGCCAGTCACAGGGAAACATAATCAATCTGATGGCTGAATAAGGAAGAAACTCTGTTTCTTTAGCAAAGTGTACAGTTTAATAAAGAACAACATTGCTGTAAGTGAGACAGATGTCATACTGTTGCACCCATTTATACAAAGAATGATTGACTGATATCACTCTTTGGAGTCATATAATTTTCTTTCTTTGTAAAAATGTAGCTGTGCCTTTCTGACATGCTTCATTTTATCCCTAACACCTCAAGACACTGACGGGGACCTAAATGGGAGCTTAAAGTGCAGTCAATAAGAAAGCTGTAAAAAATTGATCATTGAAGTAGTTTGAGGGAAAACTTAAATGAAATGCAGTCTGCAGGTTCCCAAACAGCCTACACAACTGAGAGGGGGACATAGGGTTACTGTGCTCTGCACACACACGGAACAACACTCTGCTTTTACACATATATCATTACAATTCTGTGGCTAATGCCATCAGCAACAAATATGATGAAAATGATACAACCATACACAGCATCTTGACAGCAGAACAGCATTACCATGGTTTTCTGCCGCTTGCATGGATAGGGGCATTAATCTTAACATTTCTGCTCTGTGTGTGGATTCATGTGATTCCTTTTTACTGTTGGGAACTGACTGAAATGATAGGCTCATCTAAACCACCTTGCTTCTTTTTGTCTTACATTATGTTAGATGAAGGGAAAACATTATCATTATGTGCTGATTAGATCTGAATTGCTTTTCACCATCTGATAACATGCTACTATAATTAACAGACATCTTGCCATCTTGTCTGAGAAGTAAGGTCAAAACTGTCCTTCAAAGTGAACAACAAAACATTTAGTTCATCACTGCCCTCCAAAATAATCAATATGAGTGGTTTTAGAAAGTTTTTGGTAAACTAAGCAGGTCCTCCAAACTAAAAGGCCATATTTGTCGTTTGACCCTATCCTGTCATATAGAAGTGTTTATTGCAATAGGGCCCTTATCTAATGAAGGCAGAAATGTATCCTTAACATCATATGATATATATATAATTTTGTAATTAAACCACTACTTTAAAAACCCTGTCTTGACCCAGGTGTTTTAGCCAATTACAGACTAATAGCTAATCTCCCCTTGATTTCTAAAATCTTTGAAAAAGTACAAAGTAGTTGCAAAACAATTATGTGACCACCTGTACATGAATAATTTGTATTAAAACTTTCTGGTTCATCATAGTACAGAAACAGCACTGGTAAAAGTCACCAACGATCTTCTCATGGCCTCAGATAATGGACTACTACTACTACTTGTTCTGTTAGATCTTAGTGCTGCATTTGATAGCATTGATCATAACATTTTATTACAGAGACTAGAACATGAAATTGTGATTAAAGGAACTGCACTAGGTTGGTTTAAATCTTTTCTATCTGATAGACTTAAATTTGTTCATGTTAATGAAGAATCCATGGGCACAAAGGTTAGCTATGGAGTTCTACAAGGCTCTGTGTTAGGACCAATACGTTTTACTTTATATATGTCTCCTTTAGGCAACATTATTAGAAAACACTCCATAAATTTCCATTGCTATGCTGATGATACCCAGCTATATTTATCTATGGAACCAGATGAAAAAAATCAGTTAATCAACCTTCAAGCCAACAAGACATAAAGGCTTGGATGTCCCACAATTTCTTAATTCTAAACTCAGAACTGAAGTATTTGGGCCCAAAAATTTCAGAAATATGATGTCCAACCATATTGTTACTCTAGATGGCATAAGTCTGGCCTCCAGTACTACTGCAAGGAACCTTGGAGTTATTTTTGATCAGGATTTGTCCTTTACCTCACATATAAAACAAATCTCTAGAACAGCCTTCTTCCACCTACGGAACATTGCCAAAATTAGGAGCATCCTGTCTCAAAGTGATGCCGAAAAACTGGTCCATGCATTTGTTACTTCTAGGTTGGACTACTGTAATTCCCTACTTTCAGGATGCCCCAGTAACTCCCTAAAGAGCCTGCAATTAATCCAAAATGCTGCAGCAAGAGTGCTGACTGGAACTAGCAAGAGAGATCATATTTCACCTTCACTAGCTTCTCTCCATTGGCTTCCCATAAAATCTAGAATAGAATTTAAAAACCTGCTTCTTACATATAAAGCTCTGAATGGTCAGGCTCCATCATATATAGAGGACCTCATAGCACCATATCATCCCAGTAGACCACTTTGATCTCAGAATGCAGGCCTACTTGTGGTTCCCAGAATTTCCAAAGGTAAAATGGGAGGAAGAGACTTTAGCTATCAAGCTCCTTTAAAGCTCTCAGTTCAGATTCAGGAAGCAGGCACCCTCTCTACTTTTAAGTCTAGGCTTAAAATCTTTTGTTTGTTCTGTTCTCTCTTTACATCTTTATAGTCTTGACTTTATTCAGTAAAGTGCTTTGAGATGACTTTGTTGTGAATTGGTGCTATATAAATAAATTGAATATGCACTATATTGCCAAAAGTATTTGCTCACCCATCCAAATAAATGAATTCAGGTGCACAAAGCAAGGTCCATAAAGACATGGATGAGTGAGTTTGGTGTGGAAGAACTTGACTGGCCTGCACAGAGTCCTGACCTCAACCTGATAGAACACCTTTGGGATGAATTAGAGCGAAGACTGTGAGCACTGTGTATTATGTATTTCATAAACACACTCCTAAACCTGGTGGAAAAGCTTCCCAGAAGAGTTGAAGCTGTTATAGCTGCAAAGGGTGGGCCGACATCATATTAAACCCTATGGATTAAGAATGGGATGTCACTAAAGTTCATATGGGTCTAAAGGCAGGCGAGCAAATACTTTTGGCAGTATAGTGTATTTCAAGCATTGGCAATTGTTTTACACTACAGTCAAACTCCTGTGTCCTGTGGGAAATTCTTCTGCTTTGTTGACCCATCCTTTCCCCACAAAAACTTTACAAACATTTGTGGGCTACATATTAGTTGACAGCATAAATGTTCATTACAGCCACAAGAAGTCCCAAAACTAAAACATTTCTTAACGTCATTGAGGCCGCTGTTAATATAACCTACATCTGTCCTGTCCTGTCTCAATCATGCAACTGATTCTTTGTCAGAGCATCACACAGTTTTTCACAGTTTGGTTTGGGTTAAATAAAACATTGATTAGTTTTAGGCACAAAATTAAAATGGTTAGGGTTAGTACAAAATGTCAAGGTTTAGCCTCTAAACACTGTTTATTTAATGTTATGCAACATTCATCAGGTGTTGACACGTATTTACCATCTATGTGGTCACAATGATAACAACAAATTGTTTCACACTGGAGATATTCTCTGGTCTGCTTTGTTGACCCAATTATCAACTTTGACCTCTACCCTACTGCAATTGTGTGCAATTCACTATTATCTGTAGATTACCTGTTATATGTCGCCCTTATAAATTTTCTGCTGATTGTACAAACAACCTATAGACATTTTATATGGAAGATGCTGTAAACTAGGTGAAAACATTTCTTACTATGACAATGTACAATTTTGAGACATTCCTGCTCGAGAATTTACATTAACTACTACTTCACACTTGACATCTCAGGGGCAGATATAGTACTGTTACCCCACAATAATATTTTATATTAAATTATTTGATTTGGCATTAAAAAACCTCTCAGCTGTATGTAAATTATATTAAGTAAATGAAACAAACGTCCCACATTATCACAACAGTGTATAAGCTAAATATAAGCTCCATCCTTACCAGCTGCAACTTTAAAATAATTTATTTATTTAACAGATGAATAGTTATAACACGATATCATTATATTAAATTACGTGAAATGACATTCTAATAAAGAATACTTTTATTTTCAAACTTCAAACATATTTTAAGTTAATATTTAGGTAAAAGTAAAAACTTTATCATAAGATTCCAGGACCTTTATGTGTTATAGAGTTTTTTTTACACTGTGGTTTGGCTAATTTCACCTAACAAAGTAACCAGAGGACTTCTTCCCCCACTGCAAAATGATCACATTTATACATTGACCATATTACCATAGATTAGTCCACAGTACCCATAACAGTATGAGAGAGCAATGGCAACTCCCATGGAAGCTAGAAGACAGTGTGCATACACAAACAGGGAAATACACACAGGTCATCGATCGGTCCATGCTGAGAGCTTAAACGCCTCAGTATGTTTCCATCAAGTGGCTTGCTGAATCAAATAGCTCATCTAACACTGTCTGAAATAACCTTTATGATGGTAGAACTGCGAGAGAAGAGCTGTGAAGTGCAAAGGGATAAATGTCTTTAAGAAGACACTGTGCCAAAGTGTGTGCACTTGTCCCCATTTGTACCATCAATTGTTCAGAGATTACAAAGATGCCAAAACTCTTGAGAGAAAACATGCATGCAGTGGGATGCAGCAAGGAGACTTTGACAGTGTGTAGTCCTTCAGAACTGATATAAACACTTTATTTCATATGTCTAACCAATTAGCTAGAAATATACCGAGGCCGTAAGAAGATTTGCAGCATTGTAAATAGGTTGGGCTAATTCTGCCTTTGCTTTTATAGCAATTAACATTTTTATGACCACAAGAGGTCCTTTTCAGATAGTTATGGTTATTCAACATCATATCATTTCAACTGCGTAATGTGTTTTCCTGGTCTATACTTTTAACAATAAATAGTCAAAAGTCAAGCCAAAAAGCACTGTTGCTGACCTTAGAACCTGTGAATATACATGTTCCTCTACAGGACCCATCTAACGTTCTATAAAAGCCATTTTCATTTGCAAATTGAGGCAGTTGTGGATTGAGAAGGCAATTCACACAGCTTCTGTATCTGGTCCCAGCCATTTGTTTTACATATTAAAACGTTCTAATCCCTTAAGCTATTTGCCACTTCTCACAGGCTGAATTTGTTTAGAATTCTATTAATTTAAAGGTTTTAAGCCACTCAGCAAATTCATCCCACTGGCCTTGTGTGGAAGGGTAAAAAAAAAAAAGTTGTCAACGTGGCATGTCCCCCTTTTTCCTCCTCTCACTTATGCTTTACCTCTTCAGCCTCCATCCAAAATAACATCAAAACAGCAAATAGTGACTAATGTTTTTACCTTTACTGTGCCTATGGGTCTTTGTTGGGGTAGTGGTAATTGTGAAATAAGTAGCCACAGCTAGTTTTACTTGATGATTCTTTGTCAGAGCACTGAGGGCCCCCTGGTGATGCAACCTCACTATAACTCAGGGACTCCTGAGTTATAGTGTCGCTAGCGCCACTGTTGACTGATAAGCACACAAAGGAGTATCTGACCTCGTAGCACCAAGGATGTGGGGAGTCATACTGTCATTAGAAAAGTCTGAGAGTACAAAACATTTCCATTATTGCATGGCTTATCTAAACATGAAGTTATATAGGTGTGTTAAAGAGAAGAAAGAGTTTTGATTAAGTGAGCTCGTCTGTGAATATATCTTATGCATGTCCAAGTCATAAGACTGCAGAAAAGGGATGCTGTCTTCTAAGTGTGTCAATAGGATTACCTTTTAATGAAATACATTAGCTCACTTAGCTATTAATCCAATAATGCATGAAGAGCAGTGAAATCCTAATTTTAAGTGCTTGTGTTTGAATATTCCATGAGTGCAGGCATATCGATATGAATGAACATGTAAAATCCAAAAGATTCAAAATGCCAAGATTGAGCCTTCTTTTTTTCCTGTACACTGAAGACATTTGGGTTTAAGATCAAAGATGAGATGAAAGATGAAAGTTCAGAATTTCTGCTTTATTCAATGGCTTTTACACCTCTGATTCTTCACAGAGCACAGAAGAAAGTATTATGTAAGTAAAGTGAATTTAAAATAAAAAATTTATATAGATTGGATTGCAATCCCCTGTTAGTATTGAGTCTCAGCAGAAGTCAAAGACTAGAATGGAGTTGTGGTTTAGACCAACACATTCTCATCCCACAACTTCAAATAATTATGCTTAATAAAGTGTCAAATTGTGGTGCGTTGTACATCCTTTGGCATCACATTAGGTTCTCATATTGATATTATTTTTTTATTAAGTAAGCTTAAGTTACAAGATAAATGACATTAAAAATGCTACAAACAGTGACAACAAGACACATATACTTCCTAGCATTAGTGCCATGCTGTGTTGTTTGAGTCTTGTTGTCCCATCCACCACCCCGTCCACTTCCCTATGAGACTTTTAAAATTAATATTTTATGCTATGCAGCTTGCCTGCACTTATGAGGAGCAACTAATTGGAGGTTCAATGTCTGGCTTAAAGACCCTTTGAGATAGAGGGGCTGGGAGTCAACCCAACAAACCATGGGATTGGTGGAAGCCTGCTCTTTAGCATTTTAAATTAGGTAAAAAAAAACCTACAGTAGCAGCTAAAGATTAGAAGGATTTGTTGGAGTTGCTTAACCTCTCTTTTTATGAGTCATGAGTCCATTGCACCACAGAGGAAGCCATTGCTCTCTCAAAACAACATTGACCATGCCTAAAGTTTTTCAATGACCACCTTGGCACTCTACAACACTACTAGGAAAATGTCTTGTGGACAAATGAAATAAATATAGAAATGTTTGGGAGGAACACAAAGCACTATGTATGGTGTAAAAAGAAAACCACTTACTAACATGAAAACACCATACTAACAGTGAAGTTCACTTGCAAGTTTGGAGGAAAAAATGCCATCAGTGTCTTAAAGGATAATTTCAGCGTGGCTGTTTGCAAGCTGAAGCTCAGAAGAAGCTTGGTGATGCAACCCTCAATTCAATTCAATTCAACTTTATTTATATAGCGCCTATTCACAAAAAAGTCATCTCAAACCACTCTACATGTATGGAGTGTATATGTATGGAGAGAACCGCACAATCCTCCCTTGAGCAAGCCATAGGCAACAGTAGAGAGAAAAAACTCCCTTTAACGGAATAAACCTCCAGCAGAACCAGGCTCAGGGTGGGCAGCCATCTGCCTTGACTGATTAACTTATTTTTTTCCTCTGGTTCCATAGATAGATATAGCTGGGTATCATCAGCATAGAAATGGAAATGTATGGAGTGTTTTCTAATAATGTTGCCTAAAGGAGACATATATAAAGTAAAAAGACTTTATAGAGACTAGCCCATTATCTGATGCCAAGAGAAGATCGTTCATATTCATACAAATTATTCCTGTAAATTTGGTCACATAATTGTTTTGTAACTACTTTTTCAAGGATTTTAGAAATAAAGGGGAGATTAGATATTGGTCTCTAATTGGCTAAAACACCTGGGTCAAGACAGGGTTTTTTAAGTAGTGGTTTAATTACAGCTACCTTATAGGCCTGTGGTACATAGCCTGCTTATAAAGATAGATTGATGATATCTAATATGAACGTATCTATTAAGGGCAAAGCTTCCTTGAGCAGCTTAGTTGGAATAGGGTCTAGCAGACAGGTTGTTGGTTTAGATGAGGTAATAATTGAAGTTAGCTCAGAGAGATCTATGGGTAAAAAGCAGTCTAACAGGGATTTGGGCCTTATTGATGATTCTAGAAATGTTGTACGTGAAGATCTATCTGTAATATTTTGGGGGAGGATCTGGTGAATTCTTTCTCTAATAGCTACAATTTTATTCATAAAGAAAGTCATGAAGTCATTGCTGCTCAGAGTTAAGGGAAAACTAGGCTCAACAGAACTATGGCTCTTAGTCAGCCTGGCTACAGTGCTGAACAGAAACCGGGGGTTGTTCTTATTTTCTTCTATTAATGATGAATAATATGTTGTTCTGGCATCACAGAGAGCTTTTTTGTACATTTTTAAACAGTTTTTCTAGACTAAATGAGACTCTTTTAAATTTCTGGAACACCACTTCCTTTCTAACTTTCGTGTTGCCTGTTTTAAGTTGCGTGTTTGCGAACTATACCATGGAGATCACCTCTTCTGGTTTACTGCCTTCTTTTTCAGAGGGGCAACACTATCGAGTATTGTACGTAGTGACACTGCAAATAATCAAGATATATATACCACAAGATAATCAACTTGTGCAGGACTAACTTTAGGTGGCTACTTTCCATTGTACTGACATATGGTGAAGCAAATGATGAAAGAATCATTTCTTTACATTTGTTTACAGCTTTTTCACTTAAGCATCTGCTATCGTGGATTTTTTCCCTAACTGCTGTATAGTATATATATATATATTGTAAATTCAAATGTTATTAGAAAATGGTGAGACAGAAGAGAGTTGTGAGGAAATATTGTTAAATTATCTGTTTCAATTCCATATGTAAGGACAAGGTCTAATGTGTGACTAAAATAGTGAGTGGGTTTATTTACATTTTGGGAAAAACCAATTGAATCTAATAATGAATTAAACAAAGTGCTGAAGCAGTTACTGTCAGCATCTACATGAATGTTAAAGTCACCCACTATAATGACTTTATCTGTACTAAGCACTAAATCAGATAGAAAATCAGAAAATTCAATCAAAAACAAAGTGACTGGAGGACCGTACACGATAACAAATAATAGTGGTTTTTGAGTTTTCCAGTTTGGGTGTGAAAGGCTAAGAGTAAGACTCTCAATTGAGTTATAACTATGTATAGTCAATGACAATAAATGGATGAGAAGTGTACTGGTGCCAATTTTTAAGAACAAGGGAGATGTGCAGAGCTGTGGCAACTAAAGAGGAATGAAGCGGATGAGCCAAACAATGAAGTTGTGGGAAAGAGTAGTGGAAGCTCGGCTAAGGGCAGAGGTGAACATTTGTGAGCAGCAATATGGTTTCATGCCTAGAAAGAGAACAACAGATGCAGTATTTGTTTTGAGGATGTTGATGGAGAAGTACAGAGAAGGTCAGAGGGAGTTGCATTGTGTCTTCGTAGATTTAGAGAAAGCGTATGACAGGATGCTGAGAGAGGAGCTGTGGTATTGTATGAGGACGTCTGGAGTGGCAGAGAAGTATGTTAGAGTGGTGCAGGACATGTATGAGAGCTGTAAGACCGTGGTGAGGTGCTGTAGGTGTGACAGAGGAGTTCAAGGTGGGGTGGGTCTGCATCAAGGATCAGCTCTGAGCCCCTTCTTGTTTGCTCTGGTGATGGACAGGCTGACAGACGAGGTTAGACAGGAATCTCCATGGACTATGATGTTTGCAGATGACATTGTGATTTGTAGAGAGAGCAGGGAGCAGGTGGAGGAAAATCTAGAGAGGTGGAGGTCTGCTCTGGAAAACAGCAAGACAGAATACATGTGTGTCAATGAGAGGGACCCAAGTGGAACAGTGAGGTTACAGGGAGCAGAGGTGAAGAAGGTGCAGGACTTTAAGTACTTAGGGTCAACGGTTCAGATTGTTTAATAGCCCTGAAAGCCTGTTTTTGTTTTTGTTTTGTTTTGTTTTGTTTTTTCAACTTTGGCTTCTTTACTAATAAGGTAGCAGCCATCAACTCACAGTTCTCTCCTCCAGATGATGACATCCTGATAACTTCTTCCAACACTGAATCGCTCTCATCATTTTCAACTCTGACTGAGGATTATGTATCCACCCTCCTCCTCTCTGTGGATCCGATCCCTTCCATTCTCTGTCAAGCAGTTGCACCCGCACTAATGCCAGCTTTTACACAAATCATCAACAGATCTCTCACAGCAGGCACTTTTCTGACCTCATTCAAGCAGTCCCAGATTACCCCACTGCT
The DNA here is from genome assembly GCA_020496755.1 of Channa maculata. Classification (NCBI taxonomy): domain Eukaryota; kingdom Metazoa; phylum Chordata; class Actinopteri; order Anabantiformes; family Channidae; genus Channa; species Channa maculata. Next base: position 20,803,183 of record CM035616.1, on the reverse strand, counting down.
TAAGAAGCCTTCTCTTGACCCCTCCCTTGTGGAGAATTGCAGACCTGTCTCTCTTCTTCCATTTCTGGGCAAGACAATGGAAGGAGCATTCTTTAATCAACTCTGGGACCTACTTTCCAAGAACAACTTCCTCGATATCAACCAGTTTGGCTTCAAGAGGGGTCACTCCACAGAAACGGCACTCCTGATTGTTGTGAAATCTCTCCGAGCTGCAAAAGTCTTAATCCTACTCAGTCTCTCTGCAGCCTTTGACACTGTGAACCATCAGATTCTCTTGTCCACATTCTCTGACTTGGGCATCTCTGGATCATCTCTAGCCTGGCTTAAATCTTACCTATCGGGACGAACCTTCAAGGTATCCTGGCGGGTGCATGTTTCTCAGAATTTCATATAGCCTCTCTACTGGTGTGCCGCAGGTTTTAGTTCTTGATCCTTTTCTTTTTTCTGTCTATACTACATCCCTGGGTTCTATCATCCACTGCCATCGACTTTACCATCACTGCTATGCTAATGACACACAGCTCTTCCTGTCCGACTCCACTGTCTAATCACGCATTTCTCTCAGACATCTCTGCCTGTATCCTATGCACTTAGATCTATAAAAAAAATTTAAAATCTTCCTTTCTGCTCTTTCTCACACTTGCATCTCATGAAATGTGAATACTTTTCTGATAGGACTTCGCTTTGATGTTTTCTCCTTGACTTTGATTTTTTTCTTACCTGGCTTTGGATAAAAGCGTCTGCTAAATGACTAAATGTAAAATGTAAATGTAATGTAAATGCAAATATGTTTTTTGTGTGGCATAACCATTTTAGACTAATTTAAGGAACTGATACGACAATTCTAAAGTTTTTTTTTTTAAATTAATATCCTTTGGCAAATTTGCACTGTATTCTATATGCTATATGTGCTAATTCAATACAGCCAAAATGGCTTGAAATTAAAGAAAAAAATGAATGCCACAAAAGATTTTGTAGTTTGACATGAAAAAGACTGTTTTACTTGATTCCTATCCAAAAATGAAATCATAGGAAAAATCAAGAAAAATGTAATATTCCAAAGGTGAATATTTCTTATAGATATTTATTGTATAATGTAGACAAAAAACAAAAAAAGGCAGAATATTTCATTGCTCTTATATGAAAAAATACAAAACTATTTCGGAAGTATATATGAAATTAAAGTCAGTGGGTATTTCTTGCAATCTAACCATTCTCACATAGGTAATGTAATTACCTCACAGGATATGAGTATGTAAAATTACGATCGGCACCTTGGGGCAAATAAAAGTGCTGACCCAAGGATGTAAGACAACCCACATCTGGGCAGCTAATACTCCTTAGCCCCTTAAGACTGCCTCTTTCTCCGTGAGGTCATTAACGATGATGAGCTGGCAACCATAGGTTTAAACTTCAACAGCAACAACAGAAATAGTGCAGTATTGTTTCCACTTCAAAAGCATTTATTTTTATTGATGCTTTAGATGCAGAGACATGGTATGTGTTGGAGGAATAGTGTATCTGAGCTGGATGCAATGCTTTGTTCAATTTTATTTTCCTTTACTTGGTTTTGATCCAAGCAGGGAAAGCACTCCTGTGGGAAAATGCTGTTTGTTTCCCTCTGGCCAAAGGGAGACAACATGTGAAGAATCAGCCATTGGGCACCAGATGGGGTCTGGGCATGCAGTGTATTCGGAGAGAGGAATTGTGAGGAGGTGGTTCTGAAGATGGTTCGACACACACATAACCTGCCAGCATAAGTGAAAGTTGATGACTTTTTTCCACTCCATCCAGCCTGCCCAGCAGGCTTCCAAAAGCAATGGTCTCTGTTTTGTCTTTGTCTTTCGAAAAATGATTCATCTCTAGACACCACGGGCAATAGGCTGCTTTAAAACTTGATGTGCTAGTGATTTTTTTCTCAGCTAGTTGTCTCAAAAGCAGAATTATTTTCTTCAAGATTAGTCTATAGTTAAACGAATTGTGTAGTAAACCTTGCAGTGCATCAGTGAGTGCACAGCAAACACATGTAGCCCTTCTTCTATTAAATATAAAAAACATAGTCCTTTTGAATTTATTTGAACAATTTCCCACCATTAAAACTTAACCAGTTTGTTTGTAGTCCTGTGAACCTTAAAACATGGTCGAGACAATTAGACAATTAGGCCAGTTTTTGTAATCATCATTCACTGGTCCTCAGGGAGAGTTTAGATATAGTAAGCCTATGGCAGCAGTAGGGATTTGTGTAGTGGTAGGTAATTCTATTTATAGAGGGTCATTAAGCTGTGAAAATCTCTCTTCACTTCTCACCTATTTACACTGTTTTATTTCTTGCTGAATTAAAGCTGAGGTCTAGTTCAGTATGAATGTTGAGACCACTTAAAAGTCCATTACATTTTCCCAGTGTCATTACTTTTAGTGAGCCAGCACTGAAATAGTAGTTCAATAAGAAATATGAGTTCATAAAAGCTCCAGTTATTTTCCCTTCTCAAATCTAAAAATGTGCCTCATTCAATAAAACTCAATAGCCTTTAACATAACATATATGATATAGATTTCTTGTATTCTGTATCTCATTTTTTTAAACATTTGCCTTCTTCAGCCTAATTGAGTTTCAAATAGAAGTCTGTGTCTTTCAAGGAAACTACAGAAAAATGAGATTCTTCATTGTCCTTTAGTCTGCTGTCTCCTAGCTGGAAAAAGCTTATTTGAATTAAAAAAAATTCTGAGTTAGGGTATAAGGTATAGGTATATAAGGTATATTTAGGGTATCTAAGGTATATTTCTGCTTAAAGGATAACTTTGGCCATTTTCTAAATCAATAGTCAATCCCCATACAAGCACCAAAACCAATAATGAACTGTCTCTGCTGAAAATATGACCTGCTAGTGACCCAGACAAGAAAGAAAATTATATATACATTATTATGTAGAACACCTGTTTCTGATTTCCTGCTTATCCATCCATTAGCTGGAATATTACCAAAACAACAATGAAAGTGCTTCCAGCCTCCCCATGACTCTATACAATAAAGCTAATACACTGTATATTACTATTACTATATAACTGCACAACTGAGTTCCAGCTGATGTATTTCTTTTAGTTTTTTAATTGTACATTTATAATAATGTTCATATTTAATGCAGTGAACACAATGTTTAACACTTTTATTTGATTTGATTTTATTTGATTTATAACTGTGATGTTTATCTTTTAAAGCATTAGCATTTTTGCCTAATGTTGATTTTAATTGCAATTTTGAATTTTTAAGCAAACTACTAATGGTAGTAAACCTACTGAACTGAACTTTTTTTAATAGCACCCCAACAGAGAGACACGTGTGTCCGCATCACTTTTTGCACCAGGCACCAAAATGGTGCATGTTATTTCTTACAATGGTACCAAAATGTTGGCTTGTGTAATACTTTATTTCACCCTAACCAGTAAAAATTGCTGCATTACCACTGTAAAAACATAGCAGTTTGGTTAGGCACGAATTGATCCAGGTTAGGTACCAAATAAACATGGTTAAATGTGCTTATGTTAATGGTTTGTTACATGAGGTATGTCCCATGAGTCACATTACATATTACAAGAAAGCAACAAATGGTCACTGGACTTGAACTCTAGTTTCCTGTAGTAAGTCCATCCAATCATAAATAGATTACTGTGTTACGTTCACTGCAGCCACTGTGCATCACCTCTACAAAAGTATTGCATTGTATTGTTTATTGTACAAACCAAGCTTATAATGGTTTAACATATTCTTATTCACTTTTATTACGATGATAATTTGGGTTTTAATCTCAATTTCTCTTCAGTTATTTTTAGCTTCAGTTTTAGTAGTTGTGAGTAAGATTAAGAAATGATTAAATCTAACCCACAACAAATGACAAAATAACCTTTGTGGTGAGAAAAAAATAATCTATTTACCATGAACTTGGAACATTTTAACAACGCCACACAGATATAATATGAATAAAAAAACATGAGTGAATGTTAAACAATTTACTTCAGGCCACATTATGTATGGGCAGTGAGTAGCTGCATACAGTTGTCAGTAAAATACACAGTATGGAAAGGTATAGTAAGTATCCTCTTAAAACAGGCCTCCAGATAAAATGAGCAGGTGAGTCAAGGTAAGAGTGTAACAAAGTTCATGGTAAGCATGAGCAGATGTGTGATATTTAATAATAACAGCAGCCAGGTTAACATGAGGGCAAATAACTAAGCAGTCAGAGCACACTGGTAAGCTGGAGACCTTTTCTACGTATTATACCAAATCATTTTCAATTCCATAGCACATCCTGCAGCTTTGTCATGCTCTTTGGCATCTGATACTGATGCTAAAGGTACCCTCCGGTGCTGAATATTTCAAATAGCTTCCTATGATAACCTGCTTGCATCAGTATTTAATGCCCAAAGAAAATGGTCCCTTTGTTTCCAGCTGCAATTTTGGATGGTTTGAACTTGGACATTGCCATTAGGCACATGACACCTGATGCAGATTTCTGCACAAATAAGGGAGAATTCAGTGTCTGGTATAAGTATTTTTCCCCACTGTAAAATTCCCATCTCCAGGTTTTTCTTTCATTATATCCACAATAATCCTCGACAGAGAGAGAGAAGAAAGCACAAGTATAATTCATTCATTATGTTTTTGTGGTCACCAGTCTAACCATTTTTACCTTCGTTGTGTGGTTTTACTCTGGGTTTACCGGTTTCCTCTCACAGTTATAAAACACACAGTCCGGCTAAATGGTGACTCTTGCCTGTAGGTGTGAATATGAGTTGAGACTGGTGACATGTCCAAGGTGTTCCCTGCCTCTTGCCCAGTGATGCCCCTAGAACCTAGAGAATGGATGGATGGATGAATGAATATCATTGTAAATCATTGTAAATACTGGAAAGTATTGTAAATATGGATGTTATTGCATACTCCATGGGTATGACATCTGAGCTGAACCTTGTGATGTTTTCATCACTTACTTGACCTTTATTTACTATTATCACCACAGTAATATGACACAATTCCTCTCTTATACAATTTAACTGCTTACTTTTCAGAAATCAGAAGTTTAGGACACTCGACTCAGCAGCACCTTCCTACTTGAAGTCTCTAATGCAATCCCTACCACTACCGCTAAATTTGACACAGTGGTGTAGATGAGCAGTGAGTTAAAAGTGAGTGTAGCACAGCCACAGTGAACAGCTTAAAGCAGTAACTAAACATGTGTATAGTACTGCTTTTAAATGAACATGAAAGTAATAAACCCCTTATTACACAATAAGCATATCTTATAAAGGAGACTCTGTATGAAGTCTGCATGTTTTCCCCGTGCATGTGGGTACTTTTTCCGGGTACTCCGGTTTCTTTCCACAGTCTAAAGACATGCATGTTAATTGGCTGTATGTGTGAACGTGAGTGTGAAAGGTTGTCTGTCTGTGCATGTCTCTCTGTGTTGACCCTGAGATAGACTGGAGATGTGTCTAGGGTGGACCCCCGCCTCTCACTAAATGATAGGCTCCAGCCGCCCCACAAACCTGAACAGGATAACAGGTTACAGATAATAGATGGATGGAGGACATGCTGAGGTGCTCAGGAGTTACTCCTATGTTTCAGGTTGAGAAAGTCAAATGTAGTTCTACATTACACAACTTACATAATTTTAAACATGGTCTTGGCATTTATTGTCATGGTAACACTAATAACTTAACTTTACAGCAATGTAAAGTTGCTGCAGCAAGAGTGCTGACTGAAATTAGCAAGAGAGATCATATTTCACCTTCACTAGCTTCTCTCCATTGGCTTTCCATACAATCTAGAATAGAATTTAAAACTCTGCTTCTACATAACGCTCTAAACAGTCAAGCTGTAGACCACTTCGATCTGAGAATGCAGGCCTACATGTGGTCCCCAGTATTTCCAAAGGTAGAATGGGAGGCAGAGCCTTTAGCTATCAAGCTCCTCTACTGTGGAACCAGCTCCCAGTTCAAAGCTTAAAGCATCCAATATTGACGCAGCTGGGCTCAGCTGAAGCAATTACTCTGGGCGTCAAACACTGCTGTGAGTAGGTTAACATTGGAGTCAATTGGAGACCATGTGTGTTTCATACCGATGCCAAAGGAATGAACAAAGAGACTGTGAGGGGCTGTTTGGGCAACCGAACATGGCAAAATGAAGAGAAAGGAGATAAATGTGGCCAGCAAACACACAAACATTTCTTAAACAGAATAAGAAAAAAGAAATGGCTTGGGAGGTAGAGCAGTTGTCCACTAGTCCATTGGTTGTTGGTTCAATCCCCAGCTCATCCAGTCACATGTCAAAGCAAAACACTGAACCCCAAATTAGTTGCTCCTAGTGAGTGTAGGCCAGCTGCTTAGCAGCTTCCCCATTGGTGTGTGCGTGAATATGGGAATGAGAAGCAATGTAAAGTACTTTGGATACCACTAAGGTAGAAAGCGTTATATAAATGGAGACCATTTACCATTTATTTAGACGGTACGTATTCTTAGTTCCTAAACATTTTGTCAGTTTTACTGCAGGAATTTACTTGGGTTTAGATTGTATAAAAGAACAAAACAACCACAACCAAAGCAGTTTCTCATTAATAACATTGTTAGTATGAGACAATGACTGTGTTTGAGGCTTTTGATTTTGGAATTTGTTGACATTCCGAAAAAAAAAAAAATTTTGGAACATACAGTATGTCCCTTCCTATGTCTGTAATGTTTAATTCCTCTCTTCTGTCTTTGGTCTTGTCATTCTTTTATGCAAGATATTAAAATATAAGAAGCTTGAATTATTTAAAAAGTAAATAAAGCTGTAAAACTTGCATAGGATCACTTGCAGTTCAATGCAGTGAACGGTAATTCTTTCATTCTACATTTTTTGAATCACTTTGATTTGCTAATTGTTATCTGTGGCATAGATCATATAATTAATTTAGTGCAAAAGAGAGGGAGAGAGAGAGAGAGAGCAAGTGGGCTAAAGACAAATGAGAGAGCAATCAGAGAGGCACAGCCTCAAATTACTGATTATAATGACAAACACACTGCCCCTGTCTCCTGACCTTGAAATGGTTTATGCGCCAAGATGCAGTCCACAGTGAGCAGGTGAGAGGAACAACCATGTTTATCCAGATAAGTTACTGCAAAGGAACTTGTCAATGTATCTGCACTAATGATGTCTTCTTCAAACAAACTAAAATCCACCTATATTACCTAAAGTGTGTGGGTTGACCTTGAGGTTTATACAGAAATTAAGATCCAAGACCAGAATGTCTAGTTGTTTTACTGATTGTAAAGCCCAATGAGGCAAATTTGTGCCCAAATCATTTTGATTTCGATTTGATTTCCTTTGTACATTTACTTTAGAGCTTTCTTTTATTTTAACTTTTTTAACTTTATTAAAGTATTTCAGATATAGAGCTTCCTTAAACTTTAACGCAGCAACAAAGCTGCAAAATAAAAGATTGAAACACAAAAAGGGCCCCTAAAAAAGAGACATGCGAAAGCACAAATTTTTCTGTCTTTTGTTTTTGGTCTACTTACTGATGTTCCTTTTTCATGCTAAAACTGGTAGAAGTACCTTGGGAGAAATGAAATTATACACTAATTCTGTGTCTACACAGAAAGCAAAGCATGTGCAGTAGATACGAGTCTTGAATGATTTACAAAAGACTCACATTTGTGTCTTTACTCTGTTCAGTTGGGTACTCAAGGTACTTCACACACACAAGAAATTCTGAGAAGAGCCTATAGGAACAAACTGAATAAGAGAAAAGTCAGACAAACCAGCAATAGTGTAACCAAGGTATCTGTTTGATCCTGAAAACATACAGCAAATACATCAAAGAAACAGCTGAAAGAAATCATCTAGCCTGGAGTATTTATACAATGTCATATCAACTTTTTGAATCGCCTTTTCATGAGTAAACTGATACATATACAACGAGCTTTGAACAGCAGTTTTGTCTTATCCAATGTGCTTCTCACTGCGTTTTTTGTAAACAAACAAGTCTCATGTGAGCTTTATGTGTGTTATGTGTGAGAACTCTGTGTGTTCTCTCCCGTAGTTGTCCTTCTCTGTCCCCCTCTCTCTGTCCGTTTCTGCAGGTGTATCCGGCTTTGAAGCTGTGTGTCTTCCAGTGTGCAGCTACTGGTCCTACCAACCTGCCTGATGTTCTGTTGTTGCTTTTGTTGCTCTGTTCTTTTCTCTCTTCATTTTACACTCACCCCAACCGGTCGAGGCAGATGGCCGTCCACCCTCAGCCTGGTTCTGCTGGAGGTTTCTTCCGTTAAGGGAGTTTTTCCTCTCCACTGTTGCCTATGGCTTGCTCCAGGGGGAATTGTTGGGTTCTCTCTATACATCTTTATAATCTTGACTTTATTCTGTAAAGTGCCCTGAGATTAATTTGTTGTGAATTGGCGCTATATAAATAAAGTTGAATTGAATTGAATTATGTGAAATGCTACACACTGTATATGCTACAATTTATATGTACACAGCATAAGAAGCATAGCAACTCTAAGAATTCTTGAGATAAAAATCTGTTCCCATGGAGAAAAAAACAGCTGTTCTTCAATCCCACTGTTGTTAGTTTGAGTCCTGCCAAATTTCAAAGTGTCTCTGAGCAAGACACTGAACTTCAAAGTTGTTGAATGTCTGAAAGCCCCTTTCCAACAAAGGTTCAAAAATTTTATTGTCCTTGATTTTTGAAATTTTGAAATCTGAAAGCCCCTTTCAGCCAATTCCATGGAATTCAGAGATTTTCCAGACTTTCTCTGGGACATTACTCAGATTTTGCTTCCTAGTGCAAAGTCCAGATTATCTCCAATCGAGTTCATTTCTGAATAGAGGAGCTATTCAGAAATGAACTCGATTGCAGATAATACTTCACCATGAGTTAGCAGGCATGTTGATGACTGCCACAAAACTTGGCAAATACAAGCACTCGAAGGTGAAGAACTCATTCATTCAACCCAACAAAACTGTCCAATTGGAAGGACAACAAAATTTGTGAACTTCTGTCAGTAAGGGCAAACAAATACAAGTAACAGCACAAGATTCTATGGTAAACTACTAAATTACATAGCAAAACAATATCACTTCCCCAGCTTTTTTTTTTGTGTGTGTGTCATGTCCCGCTCCCAGCTCAAAATGCCCAAGCACCACCACTTTCCCAATTACACTGAGTATTTCTTCACAAGTGAGAACACATCTCACATGGACCATGTTGGCTACATGTCTAAAAAGGGAAACTCCTGACAATGTCAGGACCTGATCCTCCTGACATTCCCTAGAGTTTATGTCTGAAACAGGCTTAAGTAAAATGCTTTGGGTACTGATATGGTAGGAGAGTGCTATATAAATGCAGAACATTTAAATGCCTGTTTTGGGAATTTTGTACCTGCTCTGCATGAAGCACACCATTGTAACAGCTTGTGCACAGAGAACTGCAATCCCACCCACATACTGTACACTTATGTACTCCCATATCAGCACATGTTCAGCAACATTGATGAGTTTTAAACTGTGTAAGCCTTTGCAAGGGCAGCTGCACTCTGATGAGGCTCCGGTGTTGTCTTGAGGAAAGCCCTTGCAAGATGCCAAGCTAGGATTTATTACTGCATATGTTACCTTTAAATGGATGGGGCTCTCTGTGCTTTCAACAGCAAGAAGCAAAATGAGAAGAGAAAAGCTGAAAGACCCGCAGAGGGGCTGAATGAATTAGTCCCTGCTTCTAAATGAGGAGGAGAGGCAAGGTGGGGCAATGTGATGTAGTGTCTTCTCCCCTCACCTCTTCAGGGTAGAGATGCTGGTGAGAGCTATTATGCTTTCTGTCATGCTGAGTCCCTTTGGACAATGCCGGATGAGATGTGCAGAGCTCCAGTGCTTCTCTAACTGATCATGAAGGTGTCGCATTAGGACTGCTTATGTATCAGAACTTGATAGCAGTGCTGCAATCAGTTATCATTATGGTACTACAAGCTTCAGTGTTTCTCTTCAATTATAAACTGTCAGGTCAGTAGCAGGAGATACACATACAGCTATGGTTGAGCTATTTGTTTACATGCCACTATAAATTAAGCCTAACTCCTGTATAATCACATAATCATGTCCTGGAATCTGGAGGATTTGTAAAGGGGTTTTTTGCAGTCGTGGAATGTTCTTCTCTTTTGTTTCAAGCTGTCACAATAAATGGCCTGTAGATGCCATGTTTTTTTCTTGCTGTCAAGCTCAGAATGGACTATGTTGTGTAAATTGCATGTAAAAAAATACACAGGCAAAAATAGATGCACTGTATGTCTCTCTTTATCTTGCCTCCATGCTCACAGTCTTGAATTCATGATGTAACTATTCACATCTTTCTACTGTAAACAATGTGAATGTGATATTTTTAATGATTAATTTAATTTGAAATTTTATTTTATGTGTCTGCAGCAAAATGATCATCTTCAATCACTTCAATCATCTTCAAGACAGACCCTGAGGCTGGTGAGCTGAGAAAAGCTGAAGCTGCATTGGTGTGCTGCAGGCTTGTGTATGAAGTGTTAAAAAGAGGACAATAGCATGCATCAGCTTTGATGGTGGTAAAACCCTAGTCGGCAGCCATGACACAGAATTTGAACTTTATGATGTGGTTCTGTGAGAGAGGATTTTTTTAGGACCTTGAGATATAGATGGATGGATCTGCTCTCCCCTATAGACATAACAATGTTATTGTATATCCCAAACTGTGAGCTGGAGTGTTGACTTTGACATCATTGTGGTCATGAAGAAATAGACATTGTACACATTTCAAACCCATAAACAGACTGAAACCTGCAGCAAGTTTAGTCTCTTTTCCACCCTGTCTGTGGCTCTCAGCTGCATGCACCATTTTAATGGTGAAGTAAATCTTTTCAGATAGCTTCATTTCATTCATTTTATCTGTTTTTCTTTGTGAAACTGCTTAAATTCTGTCAGATTGCACACAGATCATATAGGAATAGCACTTTTCAAATTCAGCCACAGATTCCCAGCTAGACAGAGATCTGGGCACTGACTTGGCCGTTCCAAAACATTAACCTTATAGTTTTTAAACCATTTCTGTGTAGCTTTGGCTGTGTGCCTGGGGTCATTGAGTTACAGGAAAACAAATCTTCTCCCAGTTTGCAGTTCTCTTGTAGACTGCATCAGGTTTTCCTCTGGGATTTATCTATATTTTGCTGTATTTATTGCATCCTCTACCTTTACAAGCATTCTGGAATCAGGTGCAGAGAAACATCCTCACAGCATAATGCCGCACTATCATGATTCAAATTTGGAATGGTGTGTTTGCAATGAGCTTCAGTGTTTGGTTTCATAATAAACATAGTGTCTTGTCTGATGGTCAAAAAGCTTAATTTTGCTCTTATCAGACCAGATGTCAGTGAAAGGCTAACAGACAGGCAAGATCAATTATTACACCGAGTGATGACACTTCATTAACAAATCAGCTTTCACTCTAGTCCAAAGGAAAATTAAATTAGCACAGATAAGTTGCTTTACATTTTTAATTTAGATAGTTTGCACTGTGTATTAGCTGTGTCTCTCCTCTTTCTTCCCATGTCTCTCTTCCTGCAATTTCACTCAGAAGCAGCACCCACACACAGAGACACAAACAGACACACACACACACACACACACACACACAAAAGAACAATAAAAGTCATGAAGCAGCATTTTCTGTCACTATACAGTTAAAATCTATATAGTTCAAATATTTGAGCCTTGATTCCAAAATAAGTTGAAGGTAAAGGACAAATTGGATAATTATTCTTTTGCGTGTATACATGGATTTCCAGGAACCAGATTTCTTAAGTGCATGTAAAGTTGTTCCCTGATTATCTGTGAAAGCTGGTTTCACATGGTAACCTGGTTACATAAGTACATTTAAATGCCGTCATTTATTCTTTATGTATTTTTATTAATTTTGAATACTTTTTTGAGATCTCTTTTCATTCGGCCAAATTGAATCGGCCATGATTCAATGATGTTAGAAACAAATTTAATGTAAAATCTTACAAGGGGTAATTACTTTTTATAAGCATTGTATGCAGTACACAAAGTATAATAATACAATAAAATATAATATAACACAATAATAATAATATAACATACTTTTAATGTTGTATCACAGCATCGCTGCCCCAGAGCTCAGATCTTATTTAACATACACTGTAAAAACTGAGATTGGGGTAAAGTAATAATTAACATTTAATATTTTACTAAATAAAAAGAGTGCAACTTAAAATAATCACATTTGAATAAATGAATAAATAAACTTTACTAATTAATTTAATGCAATTTTAATAACTTAAAATCTATTTAATTATACAATATGTCCCCTTATTGCCACAAATTGTTAAAGCAAATATTGACTACATTTTGTGAGTATATTGTGTTAAATGAACCTTATATAAACAAGATTGAAGATGTAACTAAGTGGAATTACATATATATATCCACCAATCTCACAGTTGTTGGTTCAATCCCCAGCTCCTCCAGTCACATGTCGAAGTGTCCTTGAGCAAGACACTGAACCCCAACTTAGTTGCTCCCGGTTAGTGTTGACCAGCTTCCCCATCGGTGTATGAGTGTGTGTGATTGTGAGTGTGAATGGGTGAATAAGAACCAGTGTAAAGCGCCTTCCAATAGGTAGAAAAGCGCTATATAAGTGCAAACCATTTACTATATATATATATATATATATATATATATATATATATATATATATATATATGTAACTAAGTGGTATATATATAACTATATTGACAGTGCAGATAAAAGCTGATGTATAGTTTTTCTTCAAAGATGTGAGATGTCAGCCATCTCTCAACCCATCTCTCACATTGATAAAGAGATCAGTCAGAGCCCCAGCTTAAACCAGGCTCCAGGAATTCTGTTGCTCGAGACAGCTGCCTTTGAATAAAGTAGAAGAAGGAACAATCCTTGTGACAAAAACACTGTCTTTTAGAAAGGCAGTGTTCTTGAAGCCCATTCATGGAATTAATATGCTGATTGGAATTATATTGTTCCTACAGATTAACAAATACCTACCAGTTTTATAGTAGAACATACAGCGTCACACCCAGTGTTGTCCATGGATGTTCTAAAAGAGCATAGTACACAGAATCTACATTTTCAGTAAAGGGAACATATCATCGTGCAACTAAAGAACAGGAACATAAGCATTGTTCACATACACTGAGTGGAAAGGGCTTGGTTAACTCACTTACTTTAAAATAAACTAGCTCACATTCTATTTTTTTTTATCCAGCTTCTGGGATTTATGTAGACACTTGATTAGTGCTTCTGAAACATGACTTACCTATGCTCCCTGAACACCTCAGAGACACATGCAGTAAACAATCGTTGAGAGTTAGCATGAGGAAGAGCTGGCAGCTCAGAAGATACAGACCTACATCAAGTAAATGAAGAATTTGCTGCTAGCATTCACCCTGCGTGTGAGATATGTTTCCATTCTTATTGTTCAGTTGCAAAATAATTAGATCACTGTTTTAGTTCAGTTCAAATTTTTATGCTGACACTTAGAGTACCCGTTCACATAGGTGATGAACTCTCAGAGCTTTCAGAGCTGGAAACCCTGACACTTCAATATTTGATGTTTAAAGGAATGCCATAGAATAGAAAGATATATAGGGAGGGAGCGAGTGTTTTTTGAGTGTCATGAAGTGACACTCCTGGAGCATCTCATACTGACACCAAAGTGTACCTGTATCGCTAATGGATGTTTTTCCAAGGGCATCAAATAGTGGCGTTCCTGGAGTGTCCAACAGTATCACCAAAGGCTACCTGTGGTGTCAACATGATAACACCAAAGGCTGTACAACGTGGCACAATTTGATGACTTAGGAACAATGTCAATAGAGAGCTACTTCAATAGAGATGCTGTGGGATGAGAATGTGTTGGTTCAAGAACTGAAAGCCTATATTTCGGCTAAAGCCAAAGATGAGCCTGCTGCAGCTGTGAAGGATGGCTGTACCCATTCAATGTCTAAACAACTAAAAATGTATTAGTTCTTTGATGCTGCAACAAGCTTTAAACAACTAACAAAGCTTGTGGCTGCATATGTGATGGATGAAATGTTGCCCATGTCCACTTTTGACTCTACGTCTTTCAGACTTAGAAAAAAGTAAGAGTAATATAACAAGTAATGCAACCCATTACTATTGGCAAGGAGTAATAAGTAAAGTAATTATATTCATTTTGGGCAGAGTAATGAGTAATATAGTATATTTTTTTGTAAGGAACCAACATTGGGCAAGGAATCACAAGAATTCTCTTCTTTGCACAGAGGCTTCCATGAAAAGTGAAGCATCAAGTAAAAAAAATGTGCATGGTGCACAAATGACCTTAACACTTCCCTGCAGACAATTCTCCATTTCTTTAACAGCATTCGAATTTGAGTTGACATTGTTTGTCAGCCGATATTTTATTGAAAATGGAAGATTAAAACTTAACTTTTACTTTTTGTAATTCCTTAATTTACTTTAAAGGGTAAATGGTCTGCACTTATATAGCATTTTTCTACCTATTGGCACTCAAAACGCTTTACACTGCTTCTTATTCATCCATTCGCAATCACAAACACTCATAAAACAATAGGAGAGCTGCTATGCAGCTGCCCAACGCTCACTGGGAGCAACTAAGTTGGGGTTTAGTGTCTTGCACAAGGACACTTTGACATGTGGCCGGAAGAGCCAGGGATTTAACCAACAATTGTGAGATTGGTGGACAACCGCTCTACCTTCCTGCAACACAGTCACCCCAGGGTTTGCTTAAATCAAATTTGATAGTTATTGTTAGAAATCATTAACATGATCCGTGTCTTCAGATAGATGAATATCATTAATTTAATTAATTATTAATAATACCATATAATTAATGGCAAATAATTAACGGTAAATTGAGCAATGTGTGTTATTTTAAAAGTGCGTATCAAACTGGTAGCCCTTTGCATTAATCAGTACCCAAGAAGTAGCTCTCAGTTTCAAAAAGGTTGGTGACACCTGGCCTAGAGGGTTACAGCACGATGGAGCTCCTAAATGGTTTAACACAATCTATAAACACTTACATTACATCACATTCTGGCTTTATGAAACGTTTATATCTTGAACCATGACACTATGTACCAATTCCCTGCAATGAAACAGCATGCATGGTCAATGTCTACATAAATGCCATATGATTTGTCTGCTTTCTTTGCAGCTGTTTGCAGAAAAATAAAGAGAGCTACATTTCATCTACATTACACCTCTAATCAATAAATGTGCTGGTGCTTCGACCCACTGGTGCTAATTATATCTCAGCAGAGGCGTGGTGGTATGAGCTGGCGCTGCATTCCCACACTGCCTAGAGACATGAGGACTATGCCACTAATATCTCATTATTATGGATCTGCTGATTACTCTGTCCCACCCTGCAACGGCCTTTTCCTCCACTTTTTAATACATTTAAATACATGGAAAAGTGGAGAATGAGAAAGTGCCAATTTGATAGCTAAGGAGAAAGATTAAAGATGCTCCTGGAAATCCTAGCATTTTTGTCTGACACTGGCTTCTCACTTGTTTCCTGGTTGAGTAAAAAATGGAGTGAGGTGTGATTTGACACATATAGGCCAAGTTCTGCTGGTACTGTGTTAATCAGCAATGTCACCTCTCCAATCAGCACCCATGCAGCCATTTCCCCTCTAACTGATGTTTGCAAATTATTAAGCAAATATTTCCCCCATGGTGTAGCTTTGGTTCTGCAGAAGAAGAATTGATTACTGATTATAGGTGACCCATTTGGCAGATGTAAGCTTTTTTGAGTATTATTTGGCCCGTGATCTAGTGTTTCTTAGTTTTAAATATCAGTGAAAAGACAGGCAACATGGAACAGATGGTGTTTTATGTTAGATGATTCCTCAACAGACATTATTTGAATGGATTTTTCAATGTTAAATGTGATAAGTGCTTACTAAGGGAATGCAGAAGAGGCAGAGAAAAGCAGGAGTTTGTTTCTGCAAAGTGTGCTTTGCATATTAATTACAAAACAGCATCACAGAGTCACACATTCACACAGTGAGAGTTAAACAACTACTCACACCCCCACACACTCAATCACTCAAGAGTTACATGCATGTAAAAATGAATTGTTCCAGGCTGCTCTGATTGGGTTAGTAACTGTTTGCTCAGATCCCCCACCACATATACAAGTTTTCCTTTTTGGCTGAGGGAGCAAAAACAGTTTGCTTTATTAAATCTGCCCCATTTCTCCCTAGAATACCTCAGTTATATTGCAGATACGGTGCAGTACAACATACGGTGAAGTAGGCCACTGAGAAGTGAGAACTTCTCAGATCAGGTTTCCCTAATCCTCTACCCTGATTTTTGAAACAAGCTTTCCCGTTTAAACCTGCTTTACTTTATGTAAACATACTGATAATGGTCAGTAGGATTCAGGCAGCAAGGTTTGAAACAAGATGCACCAGTGAACGATTGTAAAAACATTTTGCTTTGACTTGACTTGACTGAATATTTTTTCAGTGCTGGGGTTAATTTGTATTTATTAATAATTAGTGTGCGATGTAATAATATTACTTTACACAGTAAAGCAGTAATAGAGCATATGAGTTAATATTGTATTATTACAAGGTAAAGTGGTCATCCACCAATGCCCCAGTTGTTAGTTCGATCCCCAGCTCCTGTCACACATCAAAGTGTCCTTAGGACACACATAGGTTCGCGAGTGTGTGTGTGTGATTGTGACTGTGAATGGATGAATGAAAAACAGTGTAAAGTGCTTAGAGTACCAATAGGTAGAAAAGCGCTATATAAGTGCAAACCATTAAATATATGCAGTAACTTCCCCAACAGTGTGGGTCAGTAGCCACGACTGTGCTGACTATTTGCACTTACATTTTTGTCTTAAATTGCATGAAAAATTAGAAAAAATCTTTGTAATAATGTGCATTAGTTAAAATTCATCCTTGCAACCTTACCGAACAGTATTAGTAAAGTATCCAGTGGTAGTAGTGTAAATCTAGTGTGGTTCATTTTTATCCTAGTTGGTTTCGTTTTGTTAAATACTAAGAGATTCATTTATTTTTTTATTTTTTTAAATATTAGGGTATGGATGGAGCCAAGGTATGTCTGATGGTAAATTTGCATAGGTGTTGCAACTACGTAACAAATAAATAGTTGCTTTAATTTATGAAGCAGTTATAATAAATGTGTCGGTTTTATTTTCAGAGTTTTGGTCATTTTCAGTCGTTGCACATTGCAATTAAATTAATAAGAATAATTTTGTTCAATGTTATTGTTTTTAATATTAATATTAATGAAGTGAGTGACTAAGAAAACAAAACCCAAATTGTACTAAAAGTAAACAAATACTAATTTGAACAAAAAGTAGCAGAGAGAAGGAAGAAGGGCTGATACTGTGAATATCTATCCATATAACTATATTAACTTCAGCCTAATTATTATGTTAGCTAAACCATCACTACAGACATAAATAAAATAATTAGGTATAATTACCGTAACCAATAAAACTAAAACAAACATTTCCTGCTGACAAGTAGAGGAACTAATGTAAATAATGTCAGTAATGACTGTCTGAGCTGCACAGGGTAAATGTTTTATGTTATGAAGGCTTACTCCTAAAAACCTACATAAATTTACATTTATTAAGACACATGCTTTTATTAAGACAACTGCCTTTTAAATAACAAATGTCACACCATTTCAGGGGAAGAGACAATTAAAGTTACTTTGTTTCTATCCACCCGTCAGAAATTGTGTGGTTAGACATACAGAATAATTGCTCAAACAAATATTCTGGTCATAACTAGAAAATATAAAATATTAAATTAAATAATTTAAAGTGTATGTCCTTACTCTTGCTCTTTTTATTGAAACTGCAAAGTCAAACCCTTGTGGGCTCAAACATGCAGTACTGCATCCGATCACAGATGTTAAAACACCAGAAAGCATCCAGAGTCGCAACAGGAGTTGCTAGCATGATCATAGTTGTCACTCATACAACTGTGTCCCAAAAGATTGCATGTTGTGTAAGCAGGATATTTCACAGGATGCATTATATGATGTGAAATGTTTTGTTATTTAGATGAGGAAGCTCGACGGGCTGTAATAAAAAAAAAATAAAAAATTCTCTGAAAACCGCGCTGCTCTCCACTTCTTCCTTATGTAGAATTATGATGAAGAGGGAAGAAAATAAGGAAATAAATACCCATGTCCAAAATGGATTGTATGTCAAAAAGTAGCTAAAGCTCTTAACTAAGCTATGTTGTGTTAGTAAATGACTAATACTATGAAGCTTTTTCAGTTGTGAACCACTGTGCCAGAAGAATTACCTACAGTATTTTTGATAATCACATGCTCATTACATTAGCTGATGTTTGAACACTTGGGGTAGATGAACTATCTGAAAACACATCTGATATATCTTAAAGTAATATAATTGTGAAGTGGATTAAATTATGAATGTACAGTTGCTCTAAAATCCTAATACCTCATTCCTACTTTGTACTATTAAACAAAAAAATTGCTTGACATAAACCACTATGTCTGTCTTCTGCAATTTTGGTAACTGAAACCACAGAACTGTTAATTGTATATGGCTGTGTTGTAGAGCGCCTCCTCTGTTTAATGGTAATTGTTGCAGTTTGACATGCAATACATTTACAAGTACCCAGGTTACAATCATTTTTCTCTGGAAAGCTGGTTTCCAAAAGTGGGGTAGAGGATTAGAGAAACTCAATTTCCCCAGGTAGATTTCTGTCGGTGAACACCAGCATGTCATGTATAAGAATAAAAGGCTGTAGACAGGAACAAGTACCTGAGTGAATGAGGGACAGGTCATCATGGAGCTATATGCCTGATTTTAAGAACAAAGTCTAAAGCCCAACTGAAACTAGTACAAAGTGACACAAGAGTCTGTGGACTTTTAAATTCACGCAGTTGGTGTTATGGAAAAGCTGAATGTATCTCTCCTTTCCTTTCTTTTCTTCTATCTCCCGCAATTAATCAACTACAATCAACTACAATTAATTAAAAAGGCTGCAGCAAGAGTCCTGACTGGAACTACCAAGAGAGATCATATTTCACCTTCACTAGCTTCTCTCCAATGCCAATGCTTCCCATTAAATCTAGAATAGAACTGAAAACCCTGTTTCCTACTTATAAAGCTCTAAACTACAAAGTACAATAGACCACTTCGATCTCAGAATGCAGGCCTACTTGTGGTTCCCAGAATTTCCAAAGGTAGAATGGGAGGCAGAGCCTTTAGCTATCAAGCTCCTCTCCTGTGGAACCAGCTCCCAGTTCAGATTCGGGAAGCAGACACCCTCTCTACTTTTAAGTCTAGGCTTAAAACCTTCCTCTTTAATAAAGCTTATAGTTAGTTATAGTTATGCTGCTATAGGCTTAGACTGCTGGGGGACCCACCCCCAGATGCACTGAGCTACGTTTATTCTATCGTCCCTCTCTCCTCTTCTCTTACCCCACATTTTTTGTCACCACTGTATGACATTAACCCATAGTTGTTTTTCTCCTTCTCTGTCTCCGTCTCTCTGTCCCTTTCTGCAAGTGTCCCCGACTTTGGAGCTGTGTGTTTTCCAGTGTGCAGCTACTGGTCCTACCAACCAACATGTTTTGTTGCTTTTTGTTGCTCTTTTCTCTTTTCACTTTTCACTCATCCCAAATGGTCAAGGCAGATAGCCACCCACCCTGAGCCTGGTTCTGCTGGAGGTGTATTCCGTTAAAGGGAGTTTTTTCTCTCCATTGTTGCCTAGGACTTGCTCAAGGGGGAATTGTTGGGTTTTCTCTACACACTTGTATGGTCTTGAATTTATTATGTAAATTTCCTTAAGATTAATTTGTTGTGAATTGGCTGTATATAAATAAAGTTGAATTGAATTGAATTAAACAAAAAAAGAAAAAAGAAAGACTATACAGCGTATAATAAGTTGGAGGTGGAGGAGAAATCCAATTACTCTGCCGCTGCATGTATAAACCAGTAACCAGGTTTCTTGTTGCACAATGCTGTTCCCCGATTACCAGAGAAAGCGGATTTCCAGCCACTTCCAGTTCTCACATTTTCCCCGCTTAACTAATCACCGGCAATCATTTTCCCCTGCTCTCACCTCTCTGCTAATACCTTCTCAGTTCCCTGACCAAGCTGCCAGATCGTCTGCTTTCTCACAGTGACTTTCCAGCCTTCATCAAAAATCCTCATTGCTCTCTACGGTTCGGACCACACTACGCTTTTGACCTGACTCTGCCTGCTAATTTGGTTTTCTGAGTCACGCTTCCTACTGACTCTCTGTTGCCGACCGAATGTATGACTAAGGATTATGAGTATTGTCAACCCATGAAGAATCAAGATTATCACGAACTCTTGTAAACACGTCTTTTAGAAGAGGATTTACCACATTATGTCTGTGCTTTGATCAGGCCATGCACACATTTGTTTTACCAAGTCTTGTAATTATCTGTCTACCACTTTTCAGGGAGCCCAGTGCTAAGAGGTTTTTTTTTTTTTTTTTAGATTGTATCACTAAAGGGGATTTTGAAATTTGGATATTTTGTCACCAAGGGTTTTAGGGATTGGAGATTCACCACGGCTACGTTCCACTCACTCACTGCCAGGACTGCCTCTGTGTTACGGACCCAGACCACTACATATTCCCCCAGAGGACACTCCTCCCATCATCTCCCTACTCTTTCTTCAAGTTGCTCATCCTCGCCGCATTTCAAGTATATCCACTCTGCCAGGACCATACTCCATTCTTCCCCATGAGAACCTTGCTTCAGACACCATATCCCCCAAGTCATTGTCAAGATACTCATCTTCGTATCTTCTCTCATAGACTGGAGTTCAGCACCACCTAGCGAGTCAGAGGACTTGCTAAATCTCCATCCTGTTTGCCAACTATTTTATTTTATAATAAATCTTATTTCAACTGAGCAGTTGTGTCAAGCACCTTATTTTGGGTCCAACCTTAAAACTAGTTTCTTAAAGAAAACATTGAAACCGTTTTCAGTCCGATTTCTCACCAGCCACCAAAATGTGTATATTTCTGGCCTCAGAGTCCCTCAGATGCAGTCTTGAACTGAGTCAAAGATCCTTTAGGTGAATACACTTCTGTCTCAATTTTTTGCTGTATTTAAAATCTGTGGAGATAAGGCCCTAATGACCCACAGGTTGCTTCAAAAGCTCCTGAGAAATTTCATGTCTGATAAATTTTTTCCCAGGGATGAAGGTTCCAAGTGGTCATGACCAGAGAAAAGGGAGCTGCTCACTTCAGAACAGAAGTGAGTCCAGGCAATCTGTAAAGACTAATCTGTATATCGTGACATATTATTGAACATCTGTTGTAGATTTTTTTACAGAATAAAAGTATTTTGAATTATTTCAGTCTGAGAAGGGAAAGCTGTGGATTTGAGAAATGAAGCAAAGTGAGAACTGAAACTTTGTTTCCGTCCTGAACAATCTCCTGATGTAACTTGTCTTTCCCTTCATCTGTAATTAGCCTGTTTCTGAGTCAATCATTATTTAATTCTAATCTCCCATAGAAGTGAGCCATGTTTTCTTTTAGTGAAAACATACATATAGTGCAATGCAAAGCAGTTGGCTGCCATTTTTACCCCAGGCCAGACCATCTTGAACTTCATCATTATTTGGACTTTTAGGGGGCAAAAGAACTTCATCAAATATTCCTTTAGTTTTTTTTTCTACTGATCTTATAACAGAGTCCTCACCTCTCTTGATTTGACATATATCAAGAGATAGGTATCACTTGATTGGTACATCCAGAAAGTGAGGCCACCCACTCATGAGACAATTAATTGGATTCTTGTGGATGTTAGGAAGGATATATGATTTAAGGGGATTCATATTCAAGATAAATTAAGCCTCTTTTGGTGTTATATCCTGTTCCTCGGGGAGAACAGAATTTGTTCGAAGCTTATAGGTGTTACATTTTCATCCTAGGGTTGCTACAAAATGTGAGGTAATTTATCACAGGCCAGTATTCATAGCGTTTTAAAGTATTATATTTAGTTTTGAAGATAAAATGTAGTTCTCAGAGATTAAATATGATGTGTTACTGTCATGTAATGCAGGGAAAGTTGAAATTAGAAATAGATATTAGTAAAGCACGCAGACTTGCCAATAATCAATCTAGGGATATATAAGTGTGCCATTCCATAGACAGCTTTTCTTCATAGCCAAGTAAATGAGTCACCCTGAGTGGACTGTATTGGTTTAAGTAAGTA
The DNA here is from genome assembly GCA_020496755.1 of Channa maculata. NCBI lineage: Eukaryota > Metazoa > Chordata > Actinopteri > Anabantiformes > Channidae > Channa > Channa maculata. The sequence goes on along the minus strand of CM035616.1, from coordinate 20,780,853 downwards.
TTGGTTCAATTTTGGACTACTTACAATCCATATCGGCCACCAAGCCAGCTGGGTAATGTCTGTGATAAACTTGACATGCTGTTGTCATACTTGTCGAAAGATGACATTCCTCTCAATATTTTAGGAGACATGGACATTATTCTTACCTAAAACTGCACCATAAACATCTCAGTCACTCCTCTGCATTTGTGGGATCACTATGTGGGTGTTCATTCAGCTTACTGTCCTTCTCCTTAGACCTTCCCATACTCTGAGAGAACATGGCACAAGTCTGAGATCCCATCTGCTTTGGCTAAATATCAGAGCATGCTTATGTCCTCATCATACTCAATTTATCTGCATCATTTGACATAGTGAACCAGGTCCTCCTCTCTACAATGGTACAGCTTTGGCCATACTTAGCATCTACCTATCTAACAAGTTTCTAATGCCCACTTCCTATCCACTGTGTTCAACAAGATTTATTTATTATACCTCTTCATTCTACATGCCTGGATTCTATAATCAGCTTACACAGCTTTTCCTATCATTGTTACAACAGGGACATACAGCTCTTCCTATTCTTTCTGCCCGCAGACTCCACTGCTTGGATGAGAGAGAGAAACATCTTCAACTCAGTCTAAATGGTAAATGTTCCGTTCATGTAGCGCTTTTATTCAAAGCACTTTACACTTTTGCTTGTCATTTACACACTGACATACCAATAATGGCAGCAGCCATGCAAGGTGCTCACCTGACCCACCTGGAGCTACTTGGGGTTTAGTGTGTTTCCGAAGGACATTTCAACACGTAGCCAGGAGGGACCGGGAGTAGAGACACTGGTTGGTGGATCACTAACTGAACTACAACTGCCCCAGGCACATAAAACCAATCTCTCCAATACAGAAGCTCTAGTCTTCCCAGCCAGACCTTCCATACAACACAGCTTCAGCATAAACCTATAATATTTGAGATCTTTTAGTGCTATTGGGTTACACTCCAGCTAAAACGGATCTGTAGATTTTAAAAGCAGCGGATTTCAGGATGCACAAAAGGTCATCCAATTTATTATTACCCAGGAACCTAAATAATGCATCAACTTGCACAATGTCTGATTCACCATGCAGGAACCTGAGAGGCTCTCCCATCACATCTTTCCATAAGTAAGGCAGGAGGGATGCTTTCTAAAAACACCTGCAACTCAGCAGAGCTGGAAATGTTGTGTTTTCATTTTTACTGTGGCATCAACCTATCTACCTGAATGCAGTACTGTCTATATGTGTACAGTCATACAATGCTTGTTATGTGACATTTAGCTACTTATTGTAAACAAGCTAAAATAACTCTCATTAATGAAGTAAATGAAAATGACTTCTTGTAGATTTGAGCTTGAGCAGTTCTTCCTCTCTACCTATCTCTAAAGCTTATTTTTTGTCACCTGAGGTTCTTTCAGATATGATATAAGCCCAAGAATTATGAAAATAAATAATGGTGAGAGTCAAAGCAAAAACATGTGTAAACTAATTATCTTCAAACCACTCTCAAGCAATAAGACATTGAGGAAGTAGATATATAAGTAGATAATAAGACAATCAACCTTTTGCGAGGTAAGTGTGATGCACAATTTTACTTTGTATGATGCTGTGCCTCGCACAGATAGAGGACTTATAGATACACCTAAGAATTTCTGCCCAAGTTTCTTCTGAAATAGCCTCACCAAAATCCTCTTACCATTGAGATTTTAAAGAATTTAAGGGCTCCATGCATAAAGTAATTATTTGATTTAAAAAATATGAGATTGCACTGCTAAGACAGTGAACCAGTTCTAGAAGACTGTCCAGTACTATGTCCTCTTGGTGATAAGGAAATCTGGGGAACATGTTATGGGCAAAGTTATAGGTCCTTTAAAATTTAATAGCATATCTTGTCAATGCCTTAAAAACATATTCTGCAGCCAACAGTGCATGTATAGAAAATGTTTGTTCACCAAAGAAGCGGAACCCAAGTGTAGTCTAGGGTGAGGTAGGACAACCAATAGGAGAATATAGTAGGGCCTTTAGGGACACAGGATGGGATGAATTTGCCTCTATAACCAGCTAGGCTGTGGAAATGTCAAGTATTGAGCTGAAGCCAATAATTAAATATCCTAATATTAGCGACACAATAATAGCCTCTAAAGCTAGGCTAAGCCATCCCACCTAGGGGTTTCAGTCTTTGAAAACACTGCTTACGCAACCTGGGGACCTTTTTGTTCCATATGAATTTTTTAAAATCAGGCTGCCTCGAAAAATTAGGAAAGAAACAGGGGTATACACTGGAATAGATAGGAAAACTGTGGGAGAACATTCATTTTAATAGAGTTAATCCATGCAATGAGAGATAAGTTGAGTATAGACCAGCACTCACAGTCCGCTCAGATTTGAGACAGCGGGGGGACAAAATTAGCTTTGTATAGGTCAACAAGTTTAAGTGTGACCTCTTTGCAAAGATAAGTGAAACTGTGGCGGGTGATTTTAAAGGGAAAATTCTCGAGTGGATACGTAGAGGGGATGGGGATTATCTGACTCTTGCTCAGGTTCAGTTTGTACACAGATATCTGCCCAAATGATTGAAGGACAGTGAGGGCAGCCAGGACAGAGGTTGGTAAATTTGAAACATATAAGAGAAGGTCATCCGTATAGAGGGAGACCTTGAGTTCCACATTATTTGTAGAGATAACAGAAATGAGTGGACTGGCACAGTAAATAGTAACAGACTGAGAGGACAGCTTTGACAGATGGAGCGAGAGAGGTGAAAATAATTAGAATGAGTATTATGAGCCTGTGGGGAAAAATAGAGTAAATGGTCTGCACTTATATAACACTTTTCTACCTATTGGCACTAAAATCGCTTTAAACTCCTTCATACTCACCTGTTTGCACTCACAATCAAACACAAAATCACACACTGATGGGGGAGCTGCTATGCAGCTGGCCACACACTCACCAGAAGCAATTAATTGGTTCAGCATCTTGCTAAAGGACACCTCAACATGTGACTGGAAGAGCTGGGGATCAAAAAAGCAATTGCAGTATTGGTGCGCGACCACTCTACCTTCCTGCACCACACAACAATAGTTTAATCCAAGAAATAAAGCCTGCTTTAAAGCCAAACTTCTCAAAGGCAAAAACAAAGGGTATTTCCAATCCACTCTGCTTTCTCTGCATTTAAATAGATTAGAGCTTTGTGGGTTTCAGAGGCAGGAACATCATAAATAGTGTTAAATAATTGTCTAAGGTTAGAGAAGTATTGTCAGTCTTTCATGAATCCTGTCTGCTCAGGTGAGATACATTTTTCTAATGTCTTTAATATCTTTCTTATATCTTTTAATCAACATTTAATAAACGTATAGGACAGTAAGAGTAGCAGTCTAACAGATCTTTCCCTTTTTTGAGAAGAAGGGAAATAGAGGCCTGATTAAGGGTCTGTGGAAGATTCAAATGGCTCATAATAAATGTCTCTAAATCTTTTGTAGAATTCCAGGGCTTTTTATCACTTTGCAGGGATATCAAAAAAAAATGTCGAGGTCTTAAAAATCCTCATTTGAAAGTAGGCGAGTGATATGATGATCAGATGATTATAGCATTGTATTTACAATTGGACACTGAGGTAAGAAGTTTATTATCGACCAGGAAAAACTCTGTACGGGTAAAAGTATGGTGGACATGCGATAAGAAAGAATAATCTCTTTTTGTATGATTAAAGAAATGCCAGACATCAATAATTCCATATTCTTCTATAAAGGATTGTATTACCTTAGCACATTTGGAGGACATGCAAACATTAATGGCTGGAATGGTCCAACTGGGGATTAAGCCAGAAATTGAAGTCTCCACCTAATATTAAAAAGTGCGATGAGCCAACTGGAAGTGATAAAAAGAGACATCTGAAAAAGACATCAACATCAACATAATTGAGTGTAAACAAGAGTTAACAAGAGCGGAACAGGTGCCTAAAATCTGGCCTGTGACGGAACGGATTTATGTATCAGGATGGCTGTTATTTTCCATGGAAGGAGTGATAAATATGGTTTACCTAACTCTTAATAGGGTTGTTCAGCCCTTTGCAATTAAAGCTGATAAATTGAATATCTTCACCACCAGGTAAAGAGGTTGAGTTAGACTAAGGCATTATTGTAAAAGGGAGTTATCTAGTTTTAAATCTGATTTAGCACACAACTGCTGTCATAACCCCGTGTTGATGTTGATGATATGATGAGATTTCCTACAGATGGTGTCTCTGTCTCTTAAATTTGGGTCGTGATTAGATTAGATTAAATACATGTTTAGTCACCCTGTCTCCTGCAAAATAATTTAGAAGGGAACATTTGATATTTGGATTAAAACCCACTAAAACATGTCTTTAACAAATGACACATTTACCTAAAGATGTGTGAACACTTCTCCGTCACTCTATTGGAGTGGTGAGCTGGTAAAGTGTGGCACTTTAATGCCAAATTTGTGAGTACAATTCCAATGTTATTCCATGAAAGAACAATAACCAGCAATCAATCAGCTTTAAATAGTTTTCATTATTTATTAAAATCTCTTTTCCTCTAGTTTTAAGCACAGGTCTAAAGATCACCAGTGTTGGACAAACTACACAGATGCTGCAGTGGAAAATCTACGCATTCTAAAAGATTGTGTGTAAATATTGTTAAATGTTACATGAATTACTTGGAGTAGTTTTATTCATCATGGGCTGCGGTTATGTCTTACGTGGTTTTGGTGTCAGATCAGCTGGAGCAGCTCTCATCTCAACATGTACTTCAGTGACCCTTCCACGGAATGATTTAAATGATTTATACAAAAAGTTATGCAGTTATTTTCCTTATAGTCATAATATTTTAACTCACTTAAAAGTGTCTCTCTCGTCTACTGACGTGATCATGGTTCACATGTCAGCCTCTAAAACTAGATACAGTGCAAGACCCGGTATAGGTCTGAGTCTTTGAGGCTTAAAGATGTTTAATTTCAACCCTAGGACTGACGCTGTATTGTATGGCGCAGGAAGGTAGAGCAGTTGTCCACCAATCCAGGCCGAGCCAAGTTGTTGGTTGCAGAGCAGCTCCCCCATCGGTGTGTGTGTGAATGGGTGAATAAGAAGCAGTGTAAAACACTTTGAGTGCCAAAAGGTAGAAAAGCACTAAATAAATGCAGACCATTTACCAGGGGTAAATGACTCTAAGACTGTAACTGCTGTTTTCAGGGAAACAAAGTGCATGTAATCATGTGAATGTGCACTGTCACATTCTGTGCATCTAAGTTTCCACTGGTCAAATTGTATCTCTGAAAACAGGGACACATGCAGCAGCTGTTAAACCTCCTGTCCTTTAAGGTGGGGAAAAAAACACAAACACAAAAACAGAAACTACTGTAACTGTGATACACCCAGTCTCCTAAAATCTGTCTGCATGTCAAATACATTTTATTCTCTCTCCTCCTGTTTCTGTAACAGCATAGTTATAATATTCATCTCTTGTACCAGTAAACTATTTAAGGCGCAGTTTATTTTCTGTTTTCTCGTCACATTTTTCTTGTTTAGGATGAGTATAATGAGAGTAAAACAGCACTAAAACAATTCATTAAGAATTGATGCATTATCATATTAATTTCGCCTTTGTCCTTTATTGTTTTTTTTTTCATGGGTCGGAAAATATTTCCTTACTCCACCCAGATTCATCAAGCCGAATATTTCGTGCATTATCAAAATAACTTTAGCCTGTTGAAGATTAAAAACACCAGCAGACTACAATAATGAATCCTGAAGGCTACAGGCCTACAGGTAAAACCAGTTTTTACTTGGAAATCAAATCATTAGACTGATGTGATCACATAAACAGTGATACAGTGATACAACAACACATATGAGCCTCATTTTTCTTTTATGGGGAGAGGCTAAAGTGCACATAGTCTTGACTTTCCTATATAAAACACTGAAAGTTGCTGTCATGTCTGAACAGTAATTATCTGTGGGATCACTATATAAAGTAAGTGCGTGAGCCAACGGGGGTATTCTCATGTTTGTTCCGTTTGGATTTTCTGTGGTCGTTGTGTCTTGGGGGGATTGTGTAAAATAAGAAGTCTACCGGTGAATAAGTGTACCGATGACGGCATCCTTTTGAGCTCTCCACACTTAGATAGAATATTTCTGATTGCTCAGATTGCATTTGGAATCCAGTACCTTTGATGTAAAGTATACAAAACCTGGTTGCGACCACCCTGGCCTGTCCTTTCATGGATTTCAATATGAGCTGTGATACTCAGTGGTCCTTAGAATGGCAGGGTGTTTGTATTCCGCAGGCATGGTAGCTCGGCTGAGCCTACCACCTACATGGAGAATTCCATCTTGAAGCACTGGATTAAGTTTATGTATGTGGCTGCTCCATTTCACTGGTTCTCCCCTTAGCAGAACAGAGATTTCCTCCTTCCGCTGGTAGTGATGAATTATTTATGCCCTCCAGCAGAACCAGACTCAGGGCCGTCCACCCTGAGCCTGGTTCTGCTGGAGGTTTCTTCCGTTAAAGGGAGTTTTTCCTCTCCACTGTTGCCTATGGCTTGCTCCAGGGGAAATTGTTGGGTTCTCTCTATACATCTTTATAATCTTGACTTTATTCTGTAAAGTGCCCTGAGATGACTTTGTTATGAATTGGCGCTATATAAATAAAGTTGAATTGAATTGAATTGCTTTCTTGAGTTTGCAGTTAGGTTTTTTATTAACAATAGTTTGATAGTTCAGCATTCTTCTTTAAAGCTGAAGACATTGTTTATCTTCGTCCTTTTCATTTTGGTCAATACTTTCCAATACCTCTTTTCTCTTTCTGGTCAAAGTTAGTATCCTTCAATCTGAGGAGCCATGCACACAGCCCTTTAAAGGCGTGTCCATGATGAGTACTCCGTCAACTTTTGCTTTGTGTCTGGGATTTCTTTACTATGACATTTCTTTTCACTTCGAGGTCTTGCAGGTGCTCTGGATTCTTTGGGCATTTCTTGACTATCTGTGTGAGGAAGTCAGGTCCAAATATCCCCATTTTGTTTCTTAGAAAGGCGTTGATGTTCCTGACATATAAATTCACAGATTAACTACAACATATTTAGGTTCCTTGAAACTTTATGTTTGGGAAAAGTGTGCTGTTCTCATGCCTCTTGAATAATACTGTATATATATCTTTAACTTTCAGTACCTTGTTGGTGTACAAAAGTAAAACTGGCGAACTCATGAGGCAGAGACTGGTACCTTCAATGGTTACACCTGTATGAGCAGAAGGAAAAGGAGGCCTTTAAACAACAGAATATATCGTGGAAGCAACTGCACAAACAAACAAACAAAAGGAGAGAGAGAATAAATAAAAATAAAACAGAAAGACAAAGCAAACAGAAAGAGGAAAAACATTAAATACATAGAATAAAAAAAAATTTGTAAACATATAAAAAAAAGATGGTCTGCCTCTCTCTGTGTTGCAGACATGTGGCCAGAGATTTGTTCCATTTACACAGTCTTCTGAGTCATCATGGACTGATGGGAAATGTAGTGCACAGAAATCAAACATTGTCAGAGTTGACTAGTTTTTAATATGTTTACTAATGTAGTCTACTGCAGTGTCTGGGTCGTTGAATCTGTGAGTTTGACCACTGTGTAAGGAAATCTGTAGCATTGCTGGATAAAAAAAGAATTTATCTTTTGGGCAGGAATGGAGCTCCTTCTTCACGTTAACAAAAGCACATCATTTCTTGGCCACAGCCAGGGTAAAGTTGGGAAAAATAAAAATGTTCTTGCCCTTGTAGAGATGGGGAGAGGATTCATTGGTTTCTAACCTGGAACAGGTTGACCTGGATGACAAATGGATGCGGGGGCTCCCCATCTTAAGGCCTGGGGCACAGGGTGCGATGGGCCTGGTCCAGGACAGATTATCCTCTATCCCAAGTAGATCTTGAAGAAAAAGTGCACTATAATTTCAGTGTGGCAAGGGTCCTCCGAGCCTTCCGGAAGACCTACTAGGCATATATTGTTCAATCTAAAGCAGGCCTCTAGGTCTTGGCAATTTTGGTTCAAAGAATCCACTGATGTAGTTAACGTACTAACATTAGCTTCCAGATCGTAGTTTACTGTCATAGTCAGTGCTGCAGTAATTTCTCTCTTAATAGCTTCTGAGATAATAGAGTCAGATTTGGTTACAATATCGGAGAAGATCTCAATCATCATCTGTTTTATTTTTGGTAGCAGAGCTTCGTTGGCATAGGGGGTTGGCTGGTCATCAGTGTCCTGCTCAGGAGAGAGCCAAGATCTACTGTGGCCTGGTTTCGAGGTGTCAGATTTACCTTGCCCTGCCACTGAGTTCAGGAACAACCAGGAATATCCATAGATTTTAGTAAGGATCTGCTGGTATGAAAAATTGGCGGAATGAGGTAGATTGGTGCAGTTAAAAAAAGTCACATTCCTGCTGAGATGCTGCAAATCAAGTGTTACATACACAGTATTCTGGACATACAGTATTTTTCTTCTATCATTTATCCATTCAAGGTGATGAAAAGCATACAGTCACCCATTGTATTTTTGAACTGAGCAGAAGACGGATTACATCAATGCTCTTATCAGTCCTGAAAGCCAGAGCATTTTTGATGTCAAAGCAAATTTGACAAATGAGTTTGAAGCACTCTCTTACTGCCTGTTTATCATCATGATGCTGACAAGTACAATGCTGAACTGAACTGAGGCAGTCTGCTTTCTCTTTCCCTTTATGCTCCTGTTATAGAGAGTTCTCATCTCCATGCCATTTCCTCACTTCCTAAACCTGCCAATGAATTATAGAAAGCAGGGAAAATGCTAGGGAAAGGGAAATGCAGTTCATTACTTTTGCTGCTATAGTGTTGAATATGTGTACATTTACTCTGATATCATTCTTCATCACAGTTGCAAACACACATGTATAAGGCCCAAAGACAGGGTTCCTTTTTTTCTTTACTTTTGTTCACACTGCACAATTCTGTGAACCCAAACTGCTGGTACCACAAAAAAGAGTCACTGATAGCTCTGTGGTTCCTACAGTGGTACTGTGGCCCTGAAGTGGGTCACTGAAAATGACATTCACAGATGTTCATATGCTAAGGACTCCAAGAAGTTCTATTACTCTTCAAGCTTCTTTCAAGAAGGCAAAAGAGGATTGAGTGAGAAAGCTGTTGACCATCTTGCTGGTAGAGCTTCTCTTTATGGATGTCCCATCATGCCAGGCAATATTGGTCAAAGCCGTTAGGGGCCTGCAGGAAAACAGGGGCCCATGCAGCACAGAATGGACAGTGTATTAAAAGAGTCCACAGATGATATTGATAAAAATCCCTCACGCGCTATGTGGTTCTCAATGATGACCACAGGCATACTATGATGAGGGACTACCATTACAAATCTGGGCTAAACCACTCCACTTGGAAGACTGTAAAAAGCATTGTCAGAGAAATTAATTCAGGCAGCAGTTACAGGATTTCACTTTATATTTCACTTCATACACAGTTTTCTTGAGGGATTTAAGAATCCATCTTTTGTCAGACTAATGTAGGTTGTTGTAAGTTGTGACCTACAACAATCCCTGCTATTTGGTAAATGGTCTGCACTTATTATTGGCACTCAAAGCGCTTTACGCTGCTTCTTGTTCAGCCATTCACACTCACAATAACAAACACTAATACACTGCTGCTATGCAGTTGGCCAACACTCACCAGGAGCAACTAAGTTGGGTTTCAGTGTCTTGCTCAAGGACACTTTGACATATGACCGGAGGAGCCAGGGAGTGAACCAACAAGTGCGAGATTGGTGCATGACCGCTCTACCTGTTCCAGTCACCCCATTCTGAAGATTTTAATATATATATTAAATATATATACATCCGTCCCACTAGAATAGAGTGGCATTGAAATTAATCCTAATATGCTGAAATGATCAATCCATCTATTGTCTTATTAACCTCTTATTCTGTTTAGTTTTATGGGGAGCTGCAGCCTATCCCAGAGACTGGGTACACCCTGACTGGGCCTCCAGCTTATCTTAGGGCTTCTGTGGGTTTTTTGAAAGTGTTTTTGTTTCAATGACTTTATTAACATAAAGTCAAGATATTTTCACATTTTATTTTATGACATAAAATATACAATTTGAGGCAGACTAGACACCTGTCCAGGGTTCACGTGGATGTTTATTGACAGAATAGATGTTGTGTTATCTTTCTTTTTGATGTGCAAAAAAAGTTGGGACGATGTGTAAAACCTAAATAAAAACATAATGCAATGATTTGCAAATCTCATCAGCTCATATTATATTCACAATATGAACATATCAGATGTTAAGACTGAGATATTTTACCATTTCATGGAAAATATTAGATCATTTTGAATTTGATAGCAGCAACACATCTCAAAAAAGTTGGAATAGGGGCAACAAAAGTCTGGAAAAGTAATTGCTACAAATCAAAAGCAAGGAGCACTTGAAAACTAATTAGGTTAATTGGAGAAAAGTCAGTCACATGACTGGGTATAAAAGGAGCATTTTAGAGAGGCAGAGCCTCTCAACTGTAAAGACGGGCAGAGGCAGAGTTTCAATCTAAGACAAACTGCGAGAAAACATTGTGCAACAATTTCAGAAAAATGTTCCCCGATGTAAAACTTTTAAGTCTCGGCTTAAAACCGTCCTCTTTGATAAAGCTTATAGTTAGTTATAGTCATGCTGCCATAGGCTTAAACTGCTGGGGGACCCACCCAGATGCACTCAGCTCCTTTCCTCCTCTTGAACCTCTCTCCTCTCCTCTCACCCCACAATTGTCCTTCTCTGTCTCCCTCTCTCTGTCCCTTTCTGCAGGTGTCCCCGGGCTTTGAAGCTGTGTGTTTTCCAGTGTGCAGCTACTGGTCCTACCAACCTGCCCAGTGTCTTGTTGTTGGTTTTCTTGCTCTTTTCTTTTCTCTCTTAACTTTCCACTCACCCCAACCGGTCGAGGCAGATGGCCGCCCACCCTGAGCCTGGTTCTGCTGGAAGTTTCTTCCGTTAAAGGGAGTTTTTCCTCTCCACTGTTGCCTATGGCTTGTTCAAGGGGGAAGTTGGGTTCTCTCTATACATCTTTATAGTCTTGACTTTATTCTGTAAAGTGCGTTTAGATGACATTGTTGTGAATTTACGCTATATAAATAAAGTTGAATTGAATTGAATTAAAATTCTGAAGACTTTGAAGATCCTACCATCTTGTTCCCATCAAATTCAAAATGAGCTAATATTTTACATGAAATCGTTAAATGTGTCAGTTTCAACATCTGATATGTTTTTTATGTTCTATTGTGATTAAAATATGGTTTGATGATATTTGAAAATATTTGCATTCTGTCTTTATTTATATTTTCATCATCCCAAATTCTTTGGAATTAGGGTTGTATATTCTTTATGGTATTATCTCACTAAAACCTGCTGATGTTCGTTCGATTTCAGTATTGTAGGTATTTATCAAGAGAACTGTATTTATTGTGTTATCTTAAATGTCACTGTATAAGCTAATACAGTCAATGTACACATGAGTTGTGTTTCATTAACACAAATACCCTTTTTCAGGGCTTTTACACAAAAAACTAAACAGGTGTACAGAGATACAAAGATCACAAACTAAACACTTTAAAGCTGAGATATGAGCTACACTTTACACTGATGGGATGTACAAAGACAGGCTACAGTTTATTTATAAGAGAGCATCTATAAGCATCTAAGTCTTCACCTTTGTTTTTGTATTTATTTACAATACCCATCCTTTTTTTTATGTTACACAATAGCTGCTGTCAGAATTTAAGTCACTCCTTGAGCAAGTCCAGGCCCTCACAGGCACCATGAGTACTTGCAATTGAAAAGGCGTAAGAGATAGGTTGAATCAATAGACTGTTTTTTCACTTCCCTGTCAACTCCCATTGTTGATATCTCCGTAATGCACACAAAAGCCTGGCAGGCAGGCTGGGGCATAAAAATAGCTGGCACCCTGTATGGCAAGTGGAGCATCCTGGGAATAATTGAGAGTAGTGGCAGTGGAAGTGACACTAAGATTAAGCGATTAACGTCCTGTAGGAACCCTAGAGCTATGGCTTAAATAGGATAGATGCCTGCTGGATACAGTGAATTATACACTCAGTGATGTGATGTATTGTTGAGGTTTCTGTCCCACCTGTTCAAACTCAAGTAAGACTTTCTTTTCTTAAACAGCAGTGTGGACATCTGGGATGAGGGTGATGGTAATGGTGAAGTAGTAAAACTGAGCAGCACATGCAATCCCATTCCAATTTCTGATTCTGAATGCAACTCCTTCACTTAGACCTGAATAAGTGAAATGGTAAATGGTATGCACTTTTAATACCCTTCTCTACCTTACTGGTACCTAAAACAATTTACACTGCTTCTTATTCACTCATTCACACACTTTGACACACTGATGAAGTAGCTATGATGCAGCTGACCCGACCATACTAGGAACAACTGATTTGGGGTTCAGTGTCTTGTTCAAAGACACTTCAACAGGTGAAAGGAAGAGGTGTGAATCAAACCAACAATACTGGCATTAGTGGACAACTGCTCTGCCAGTTCCCTATTGTTTATGTGGTTGTGTGTATGCAAATTCCCCAGGAGCAGAGAATAAATGTATTATTTTGTTTTTGTTAATAGGCTTTTTTCACTCCCTGGTTCTCAAATAAAGACAGGACCACTCCAATATAAGGTGTTCACTATAATGCTCAGAATCCAACCTATTTGCCCCTATATCTTGTTTTAGAAAATAGTGTGGAAAATATTTACTTACTACCCAGTTAGCCATGACAGTTTGGCAGTGTTTCATCATTTCTTTAGGATGCCTTTGCCTTATTCATTTTGAACTAAAATTGAACTGAACTAATTATCTAAAATTATTACGTTTTTATTGTATTTTTTATTTTATTTTTTAGTTTTTTAACATTTAGATTTAGAAAATAATAAACAAAATTATTGAAAAAAAAGTAATATAACTATTGAAATAAAAATGTTTACATTAAGCAATTCTTTTTAACATAATGGTGGTCAACACTGGTTGGAAAGGCCCCATGTGAAGTTTGCCTAGGGCCCCAACAGACTCGACTATCGCCCCTCGCCAGAGTGGTCTCTGTTGATGACACATTGATACGATTTACTGAAACTATTTCTTTGTGCACAGATGTTTCACACTGTATGAATTGTTTCTCCATCTGAAAGCAGCAGGGGAAACAGTGGTGCACAGTGCACAGTTACTTGCAACCAAGTTTTCTGTGGCTCATTAATTCTTTGTGTCCTGATCTTATTTTCAGCTTCCTTGATGTTTTGTCAGTGATCCATATTTTATGCTTGAAATCCCTTATAGTACAAAAACAATTGTAGGATGTTACTGTTGTGATGTGATTATAAACATGAGTAGCGTAGAAATAAAACTGGAAAAGCATCAGATCACATAATCTAAACAACATTCTTTATGCATATTACCATTAAGTAAAGTGTTGTTTGGTTAGCCTGCTGATCAGTGATACCCTCCCCAAAAAGGGTACTGTATACTGACACTTTTTTCGATAATGACAACTTCCATGATGCCTAGGGGATATTGCATCCACACTTGCCTTGTTTGTTTCTTTTGCTTGTGCTTATTCTTTCCACTAAAGATGCTTGGAGGCATTCAAGGAAAAGACAAGGAAATGCGTTGTTAACGTGAGATGTATTTTCCTCACAAATCAACGAGTCAGCTGGATCCGCTGTCAGTCAGAATCGCTGTGGTCAATTTTGTTGCACTGGAGTCAGAAACAGAAACCCTGTCCATGCAAGGTACTTGCATTTTAAGTACATTTTATAACAAGCACTTTCATTTTGTTGAGTTTGAGCACTTCTACCACCTGTGCTTATAATCATAATATGCATAGTTAGGGAACAAGAAAACTAGTTATTGACTTCAGAGGAAGACAGAGTCTTATGCATGTTTCAGTGAGTAATGTCTCACAGGAGGGTTTCTTCCAGCAGTCTGTAGGAGAATGCTCCAAGCTTTTAAATTATGAGTGCACAGCTTAGCAGCACAGCAAAGTCACCAGGGTACTTCATGATGGCCCACCTATGTATTTTCCTGTGCTGTGCATTCTTGTTAAACATTTCAAACCATGCTTTTGTTATTATATATAAAGGAAAGAGCAGCACACACACCATCAGTTAGGGTGACCAAGCTGCTGTTAGAACCAGAATAAACATCTTCAGTAAAACTCCAAGGCTCAATGTTGCTAAAACATGTTTTTGGCTCCATTTTTATGTGAGAAGAAGCAGTTTGTGTTTTCCTGCAGGTGCAGTTCAAATGGTGTAAACTTCCAGGGTGATGGCACCGTGTGCGTAACAATTGTTTTTTTTATAAAGCTTTGCATACAAACTGCATTTGGATGTATTACACATTGAACTAGAAAAAACACTATCACTGCAGCGGTGCAAGAGTCTGTTAACTACTCTGACTGTGTAAGTCCTGCATAATTTTTTTAGTGTTATAGTGTTTGTCTGAAAGAATGTTAATGTGCAGCGTAGCTGTAGTGCACCACTTCTGAGCACTGCCTGCCTTCACCCTCTTATTTACCTGGTATTCATAGCTTTGTGTGACTGTTTAATTTTACAACATATGTTTTCTCCACATTGGTTTTGTCTTTTGAATATGCTCGTTAGTAGCAGATCTGTATTATTACAGTGAAGCCTGATCAAATACACACTGAAACTGATCCATCCACAACCACACCATATATTCTGTTTGTTGCCTTTTTCCTTCTGTAATCATACTTTTAAAACCATTATTAAAAGATCTGTGACACATTTGCAAAGCCTATATCGGAAGTGTCTGTCTCCTCCTCCTTTATGTGGAGGAGCCAGGCATAGTGGGGGTGGGCAGCAGCTTAGAGGGGAGCAGTTCTGCAGATGGTCAGAGCAGTGGAACTTCTGGCAGCTGCCCTGTTTAAAAATATTCCCACAGCAGCTGCATCTGTAGCATTCAGGCTGCATAAAGGGCTGCATTCTGAAGGACTGTCAACTTTCTTCTTATCAAAGTCAAATGCTGGGATGAATCTATGACTGCTTTCTAAAAAACAGGTTCACTGACTCTGATAAATAATCTGGTGATAATGTCTCTTTCTGTGCTGTTACACTGTGTTCATTTGTGCATCATAAAACATTACATACTATAATCGAAGGTGGAGTTTGATATGTACCATGTATAGATTACAGAGGTACATATTCTACTAGGAGAGATTTTTTGCTCCAAAATTAAATGAAATGAAAGTGAAAGAGGAGCACTAACTTACTTTTGCTAAGATGACTGAGCTCTCAGTTTGTGGCCTTGTGAATTTGGAGATTATTCAACCAGACACTGCAAAACTGTTGATGAGCATCAAGGGATTTTAAACATTTAAACTCTTGCAAAGCGTAAGCACTCGGTCCAAAAATCAGATAATTGACAATGTCTGGGTATGTGAGTGAAGGCAGTGCTTCAGGGTCGGTAATCCAGTCTTGGGCTGCCAAGTCATATAAGTCTCCCTAATTTATTATTGATACACCTTCCTTCCTTCCTTCCTTTCTTTCTTTCCTTTTCCATCTACTCCTTTCTTCCTCAAAGTTGAACACCTGAACAATCCACTGTAGCAGGCCCAGATAAACATACTGTGCCTGCTAAGGTAAAATGACATACTTGTAATGTAACTTAAGAGTCTTTTTACTGGCAACAGAACATTTGTTAGGTTCTAGATTATTACCAAATTACCACATAAAGATAATTCTGTAAATTTTGACAAAATGTCACAGTTGAAATTGTAGCTTGTTTTATTTGTTACAATAATACAGTATTCATGGTTTAACCACTACTGCTATGCAGGTAATAATGGTTTGCTTTGGGTATCCATGCTCACAGTGTTTCACATCTATCACAGCACCCACTCCTCCACCTCCCTCTCCCCAACTTTCCCCCACCCCCCGTTTGCTCTTGTGCTCTGAAGCTGTGTGTGTCTGTGTGTGTCTGTGCGTGTGTGTGTGTTTGTGATTTAGCGCACGTGGAGCTGCGACCACACCTGCACTCAGTCATCCACCTTGATGACAGCTGTTAATATACGGGTTTCCTGCACACAGTCCTTGTTTCCTCACTGTTTCTCTCTCATTGCAGACTCTTCTGCCGCTCTGCTCCCCCCCAGTTGATAGCTCGATCCCAGGCTCCTCTGGTCACACAAGTGTCCTTGAGCAAGACACTGAACCCCAACTTAGGGGTGTGAGTGCGAATGGGTGAATAAGAAGCAGTGTAAAGCATTTTGAGTGCCAATAGTTAGAAAAGCACGATATAAGTGCAGAACATTCACTGTAACCGAGCATGTAGTGACTATACAACTAAACAATTATCAAACACATCTGAACAGTCTGTACACTACCTAGTGGATTACCACCATTTTTATGAGGCACAAAATTGTGTACTGACATTATAGATTATTGAAACACTTTTGTTTACAACTTTAATAACCTATGCATCTGTGATTCTGACTTGGCACCTTTAATCAATTCATGCAAAAATTTGTGGTGTATTATGTATTAAATAATTGTTTATTTACTATTTATTGCATTTCTGTCAGAAGTTAGGTTTTTTTCGTTCCTTTGGTCAGATTTAGTTTTTTCTTGTCTTTTTGTCCTTTCATCTTGTGTTTGTTATATGTTCCTGTAGTTCTCCTCCCCACCACCTGAGGCTTCCCGCCACTCTGTTGCACCTCCATCTGTCTCTGGCCCCTCTTGGTTTTCTGCTCCTCAGCTGACACCGGTCATCACACCTGATCCACATCATTCATCCATTCCCGTTTATAAGGACTTTGAGTTATAATGTTTGTTGCTAGTGTGTCTTCCAATGAATCATGCCTTTTCCAATTCCCATTTATTCCCTGACCACCAGCTTTATTGCTATGTGAGTGTGTTAGTTTAGTCACACAGTTTTTGTGAAGGAGTTTGTTATCTTAAATCAGTGACTGACTGACTGCTGTTGGATCAGTGTGTGTGTTGGATTCTTACAATTTCAAGTAAATCCAGATGGTTTGGGTTTTAACCACCTTTTAGCCATCTTCTACGCAACCTGAATTATTTTGCTTGCATTATACCCGTTGTATCAGAGGGATACAGAGATCGGAGGGATAACTCATGTTAGATGTTTTGGAGATAAAGTCAGAGAGGCCAGGTTGAGGTGGTTTGGAAATGAGATATTCTGAATATATCATTAGAAGGATGCAGAAGTTGGAGCTGCCAGGCAGGAAGTCTAGAGGAAGTGAAAAGAGGAGATTTACGGATGTAGTGAGAGAGGACATGAAATTAGTGTGAGAGAATGGGGTTAGAGGCAGAAGATCCGCTGTGGTGACCCCTGAAATGGAACAGCTGAAAGGAAAAGAAGAAAAAACATGACACTGATCCAAGACAGAGCAGAAAATCTATATCAGAATATCTGACACATAAAGGAATCAAGATTTTAGAATGGCCTAGTGAAAGTCCAGAGCTTAACTCAATTGAAATGTTGCGGTGGGACCTTAAAAGAGCTGTGCATAAGAAAATGATCAAAAAGCTAAGTGAACTGAAGCAATGATGTACAGAAGAATGGGTCAAAATTTCTGTAAAACAATATGAGAGACTGATAAAATTGTTCAAGAAAATGATATAGAAGCTACTGAATCAAGCTACTGAACCACTTAGTATTATATTGTTGTTCATTGGAGGTTGTATTTGCCTAAAGCTCAGACTGGCTGTGATCACTTCTTTGTTACGTTGCACAAAAAACATTAATAGCGCCAATAATAACTTTACGCACGACTGTAAATGTATCCACTGAACTTGATTTGCAGCTGCCTGGTGTGACACTACCTGGGTGATACACCTGTATGCTGGCTGGCCTAAATGATTATAGGTCAACTGTTCTTTTGCCTTTACAATCCTAGTTGAAAGTTTCAGGGGTAGAGTCTACTGGTCGAGTCTACTCTACCAAAGGTTGATTCTTGAAGTTTCTTCCTGTACAGTAACTTTTTTGCACTAGCTTTGAGCTTTGTGTAGCACGGTGAACTGTGTTTACAGACTATTATTTCTGGAATTGTTCCTGAGCCCATGCAGTGATGTCTCCCAGAGAATCCTATTTTTAATGCACTGCCACGTGCGGGCCCGAAGAGCACATGCATCCAGCTTTGACCTTCGGCATTGTCCCTTGCACACAGAGATTCCTCCTGATTCCTGATTATATATTGTAGATGGTGGGATCTTCAAAGTTTAAACAATTTTGCATCGAGGAACGTTTTTCTAAAATTGTTCCACAATTTTTAGATGCAGTTTGTCACAGATTGGTGAACCTCTGCCATCTTTACATTTAAGAGGCTCTGCTCTCTGAAATGTTCCTTTTATACCCAGTCACGTTACTGACCTATTGCCAATTAATGTAATTAGTTGTCAAATGCTCCTCCATTTGTTTTGGATTTGTGGGAATTACAGCGCATCCACAAAGAATTCCCAGCTTATTTTGTTGGGTTACAGCCTGACTCATAAATTGATTAAATTCTTTATTTTCCTTAAAGTTCTACAAACAATACTCCATAATGACAATGTGAAAGATGTTTGTTTGAAATCTTTGCAAATTTATTAAACAAAAGGAAAAAATCACATACATAAATATTCACCGCCTGTTTGAAGAAACACCTTTAGCACCAATTACAGTCTCGAGTCTTTAATATGATGCTACAAGCTTGGCACACCTGTTTTTGGGCAGTTTCTCTCATTTTTCTGCACAGCAGTTTTCAGATCTCTACAGAGAAGTCTGGGCTCTGGCTGTGCCCCTCAATCCCATCTCTGAGGTCTACAGACAATTCCTTGGACTTCATGGCTTGGTTTGTTCTCTGACATGCACTGTTACACATCATCGATAACTCAGAAACTCTTAGTAGTCAAAAATCACATGTAAGAGATTACCAGTCAAATATCACAAAGTAAACAAAGTATGCATTAGGTTTACTGATATAAGATCAGATATTACGAATATGTTTCAAAATATTACAAAATCGAAACTAGTACAAAGATTACTCAGGATATATTAAGCATCGTTACCATTACCAGTTTTTCTAACAAAATATCTTGGCAAGTTCCATCAGACTTTAACCAGATCTGGATCAAACATTATAAAAGCACTTATGGGAAGTTATCTTTTGAGTGTAGTGAAGCTTATGGCATTGCTTAAGATTACGACAGTTTATACAGATATTGTATATGTGCCAAAAAAGAGATGCTTTACTTGGGAACAGTTTATAATTGACCATTTCTTTTTTACATCAGAACAGGTGGTGTAGTAAGAAATTTTATCACTCATGTTAGAATCTGGCTTCAAGTTGGACACGATAAGGACTTCAATGGTCCTTGAATGGTAAGGAAAGTGTTGATAAATGTGACTTATCAAGTCAGGTGTCCTGGTTCCACATGTCACAAAGAACTATTTCATATAGAGAAAGTTAAGCTTTCCAAGAGACATAGTCTAGGAAAGGCAGGTTTGCTTTACTTCCTCTTAGAGAAGGTCAGTTTTTTAATTGGGCAGGAATCTGCCCCTTCAGCTTTGTATGTGTTACAACAGTCCCCTAATGGAAAATTTGCCAGGCTTGTAGCATTCACCAGTGACACCCTGTCTTGTTCTCAGATGAACAATCTAGCACATTGTCATAAGTATAGCCATTCGCTAAAAGGGTGATACTTTCATGCTGGGCAAATAATCTATTGACATGCATTTTGACAAAGCCTAGGTTGGATGCATGTGAACAGACATCAAGATAAATTTTAAATGGTTTATTTAGAAGATTACTGCAACTGGGATCTAGGAAGACACGAAAGGACAGTTAGTAGGGTTTGTACAAGGGGGCTCTGAAGCGACATTTGTTAGCCCATTTGGTGTAGACCTGGACGGAGCATAGGTCCGTCGAGCCCTTCTCCATGCCAGATGGGAGCATCTAGCCAGCTCTGGTTACTGGCCATGGAATATCCAGCCATGGCTGGTTATTCCAGGCTGGGGAATAATGGTGTTAGGTAGCCTGTAAAGGGGTCATTCCTGTGGAGGCAGATGGTCAAGACTTATGCACGTAGTCCAGACCGTATTTCTGTCCCAAATAGCTGGGTTCTTGCTGCACTGGATGCAGAGTCCAGTTTTAAGATGTTGATTTTATCCTCTCTGTCTGAATGATGGCAGAAAACAGACAAGCAGCCACATATTCCTTGGTGTCCCACAACATGGTTGGCCATCACAAACACTGTCAGACTACAAAACAAGTGCGTGAAACACCAGGGTTTAATGGATGAGGGATGAGTGATCATCTTTAACCTGAGGTTGCTCATGCTCAAATTCCAAGCATGCAGCCCCCAGCAGGACCACAGGGAGCAGGATAATAGGTGGTTCCTCAGGGCCCAGCGGGCCTGAGGAGGATTTAGTTTGTGCGTTTCACAGTCGCAGAATTTAGTAATTCTGCAACTGTGGCGCAGTAAGAGAGCGGTTGTCCACCAATCCTGCCATTGTTGGTTTGATCCCCGACTCCTCCAGCCACATGTTGAAATTGTCCTCGAGCAAGACACTGAACTGATCCCGGTGAGTGTTTGCCAGCTGCATAGCAGCTCCTCCATCGGTGTGTGTGATTTTGAGTGCGAATGGGTTATTAAGAAGCAGTCTAGAGCACTTTGAGTGCCAAAGGGTAGAAAAGCAGCATATAAGTGACCATTCAATTCACGACCAGCAATTACTATAGTTTATCTCAGCTGGAGATAGCCTCTGGGAAAAGAAGGCACATGGGTGGGCTTTCTGATACTGATCAGCTCACTTGGACAGTCGCAAGGCGGTGTCGCAAGCGTCCACCTCCAGCAAATAGGCCAGGAGGGCACATGGTCCACCTTGACTGGATCCATCTGAATGTGAACTATGGAAACAATGAAACCCAGGAAAGAGTGCATGAAACTCACTTTTGCCTTAATAAACATCTGGTTCTGCAATAGCCATTGGAACACCTGGTAAACAAAATGGATAAGAATGTCATCAAGATAAACAAAACATCACTGACCAATTATTGTTTGTTAGGCTAAATGACATTACCAGGTATTCATGACTGTAAGGAGAATTAAAGGCCATCTTCCATTCATCTCCTTCCCTGATACAGACCAGGTGGTAGGAATTCCGGAGTAATGGTGAGTGGACTGAATAACAAGGAGCGATATTGATTCCACATTGGTGAGAAAGAGGGGTGCAGTTTTGTGGGAAATGTTGATTGAAAAAAAAACAAAGTTGGATGGCTAGATGCTCCCATCTGGCATGGAGAAGGTCTCGACGGACCTTACTATGCTCCGTCCAGGTCTACACCAAATGGGCTAACAAATGTCGCTTCAGAAAAAAAATGAGTAAAAGTTGATTGTTATGGGAGCGCACATGAAAAGGATGAGGTAAGGGTATTATAGTTACTCTCTGGACTAAAGGAGTCAATAAACACAGTGACAGGAGTGTGAATGGGACCAACACTTCCCTGAGCAGGAGTGAAAGGATGGGAAGATGGTGGTGACATCAGATCGGCTCCCGACCTGTGCTGGATGTCTCGTGCATGGTGAGAGCATCTTTAATACGATCCATCAGTCCCCAAAGGCATCGATGAGATCAGTCTCTTTCCAGCCACTGTCAATGATGTAATCTATCTCCGGCCGATTTCCTTGTGTCAGCATGAAGAGAACATGAGTAGCCTTGGTCTCCAAGATGGCAGGAACGAAGGTTCTGATGAGCTGAGAATTTCTCAAATGTTGAGCAGCCTCAGTCTTGCATACCTACTCAGCAGTAGCAGGTCTGTGCAATACAGATGAGGAATACAAGATGCCAGATGGCTTACTCAGAATATACTGCAGTAGGCTCCAGGTGAAGGGAGGTGGGGAGAAAAGGCAGTAGATGGGGTCCACCACGTGGTCCAAGGGAGGGGGAGAACTGTCAAGTCGAGGAGAAGGAACATAAAGAGAACAAACAGCAAAGTCCAATAAACCAAGATCAAATTCATAATCCAATACTCAAAAACAAAGTCCGAATCCAGAGAACCAGAGACTGAGAGAGACAAGTTAAAGGTATCCAAGGGAGCAGACAAAGACAGAGCCAAGAAACAGAGCCAGGGCAGATAACCAATGAGGCAGAGAAGTAGTAATACAATAAAAGACGAGGACAGAGGCAAACAAGACAGGTCCAAGGTCCAAAACAGGGTTTGATGCACAAAGTCAGGTCAAAACACAATGATGAAAACACTGGCAAGTCAACACAAAGTGATTAGACAATCTGGCACAGGAGGTAGAGAATTTGGGCTGATTAAATACAGAGGGGGGGGAGTCACAGGTGAAAAAAATTACACTGATAATGATGGTGAAACTGGAGTCACTGCGGTCTACAATCAGAAGTAAAACTGGAGACAGTTTTTGACCTAAACTAGATCCCTGGCACAAAGAATGGTGTTACAGATGCACTGAGTTGAGAAACATATTCCATGCACACATAACCCACCACCTAGTTGTTGAAACATACAGCTTGTTACTGAATCAAATAAGTGGAGTGGTGGATTGGTTAGTGTCTATCAGTTTAGTGTTGATCAGTCAGACCGAGATTCTATCCCCTCAGAGCTCCCTTACTGCACATGAAGTTGTGTTGGATGCACATGACACTAGGTCCTCAGATACTAATTCAAAAGGTGTTTTGGATGTTTCTACTTAATGCAAGGACACTCTGGTTACATAATCTCCCGCTTCTGCTTGCAATTGTTTCATGTTCCCAGAATACCCGTGAAGGACACTAACTAGTTCTATTCCTGAATGGGTCTTCTAATCTCTCGTCATATTCCTTTCAATAGGGTTCCACTCAGTTGCCTTATATTTAACAACTTCCTTGAAGGCAGGGTCATCCTGTTGAGCACGAGACAATGTGGGTAAGGTATGGCCAGGTGAATAATCTATCTCAGCTAGACTCTAAGGTCTAGATAGATAGATAATGTATTAATCCTTGAGTGAATAAGATTAAGATTGTATAGTGATTGTAAAGCGGTTCGGATAAAAGCTCTATATAAAGCAATATTTACTTTGAAACTTGACTTCTTTCCGTGATTTTTTTTAGATGTTCACTGTGCACCTTCCAGTTTTAAGTTTGAGAACCAGGTAAAACCTTTCAGGCTGTCCATTAATTTTTGTCATCACTGTAGAAACCACGGTATCAACAGTCCTTTTCCACTTCAAGACTTCATGGAGGAGAGTTACAATTTCCCAAAAATGTTCAGGCTGTACACCATTCGCCAATAGGCTCCTCAATGGCATTAAACCCCAGTATAGGTATTCCTGTGGGATTGCCATTTGCAGCAATAGCATACCCACATCCCCCCTCTAACAGACTTGCCATGGGTTTTATTGGGGTGTGTGGTGTGTTTTTATTTTAGGACAGATGACACTGACTTGAGCTCCAGAGTCTAACAACATATCTGTTGCAGCCCTACTGAGGAGGCAGGATGCATTTTTCTGATCAGCTTGGCTCGTTGTGTTCTTGGTTGTTTGCAGTGTGTCCATGGTGGCTTAGTTGTGTTATTACCCTTGTTACAGTTTATTCTGATTTAGGACTGAGTAACCAAACCGATCACTGGCTGTCCCTCTCCAATAACATCTTGAAGTTTCCACACCTTGTCCATTCTGAAAGACAGCCTACTTCCCCATGGCCTGTCTGACCACACCTGAAGCAGTGCAAGCAACACGGATTCCTCCTTTGACAGATTTTCTACATCTTGGATGTGTGTGCCTTGTGTGGGGAGAGGTCTTGTCTGATTTTGGACTGCATTTTGAAAAGGTTTGATTATTTCTTTTTTTAGCCCAAGATTTTAGCAAAGGCTGATGCTTATGCAGTTACTTTCATGATGCCTGACAATATACTTTCAATTTCACTCCTTTAACCTTTTTCTGCCCAGGCTCATTTGTTGGAAATTTTTTTTATGTCTTGAGTTGTACTGATAATTAGTGGTTTAACTCGAGATTAAGTACATCGTCAATTTTTTATGTCTGTTCCCCTGCCACATTTGTAATTTTCTCCAGATTACATCATCAGTGACGGTCAAGTCTAAAATGTAAGGCCTAATGTCTTTTCTAATGTCTGGACCCTGAAAACCCTGAAAAAGTGTATGGAGAAAAACACCTTCCACTAACTTCCTATCATAGTTTAATTCTAACCACACAAGTCTTTACACAAACTTCTGAACAGACTCCTTGTCCTGCTCCATTGCTGAGCTTTTAAAAGAGGTCTGAAATACTCTTATCTCTCATATGGAACCTTGGAAAGCACTTGAAATTGTAAGATCCTCTTTATTTGTTAACATGCACTTAAATATCCCCAGCTTTATTATTTTCAACCCCGAACAAGTTATTTCTGACTCTGAGAACCTTTTCTTCAACTCTTCATATATCTTCTTACATACACTGGTATGTGTCATCGCTAAACATAAGTTTGAGTAAAGACCACCACGCACTCTGAACTCATGGTGACATAACAAGGCTATAACAGTTGTAAATCTCACTAGCCCAAGTATCTCCTCTGTGTATTTGCTGAAAAGCCATTGGCCTTAAATCTGTCTCATTGTCACAGTTTACTGAGACTGGTGCAGTCCTTGATGACTTTATCTACCTCATCACTTAGGGCAAGTATACAGCATAACCCCAGGTCCTCAAATTCCAATAGCTAATTGCCCTTCATGTAGCTAATGAGATATTCACAGAGATGATGTTAATTTTTACCAATGATGCCAGGAACACCAACCACTGATCTTCCACTTATGTTGCTCAGTGAAGTTGCTCTTCACTGAGGATGTGTGGACATTTCTGTTTTTCACAAAGCACCTCCCAATGAGAATATTTACGCATCATAACTAGATAACCAAAGACTGCTCAGCAGGTGATTCTCACAATGGTACAAGCAGCTCTTCCCTCAGGTCCACGTCGATCACGGATTAGCAACTGTAAAAATTTTGTTGCCAATCCTGGACAACTCCCCAGATGTTACTGACCTAAGGATACTCACAGTTCTGTAAATGATAACAAGAATCTTAACGACTACTAGTATGCACCTTATACTATCCTTCAGGTATCCATGGTCACAATGTTTTAAGTTCCAAAATCAAACAATATCACCTGGCTAACTCAAAATCAAATGTGTGTTATCTGCCCCTAACATCACTTAAGTACAGCGGTGAAACCTATCAATTGTACTACAACTGAGCATGAAATGACTACTCTCAATGTACATGAAATGGTAGATTTCTTGGGTTACAGCCTAATATCGTTAGAAAATTATTAAAATAGTTCCAGGTCTTGTCAGCCATACTAAATATCTTAACTTGAAGTTTATTTCCCAGCCAACAGCTACTTAGCAAACAAAATGAGTGGTGTATTTCATGCAAAATGTAATATTTACTGCTTTTCTGGTTCATCCAGTAAATTAAGATTTTAAGAAGAGTTATACTTCAGTTATTTTACTTGCATTTTACTACTTATCAGTGCACAATTATCTTATTTGAATAGTTTGCTAACCTCTAAATTATGACACTTCACAGGGTTGAAAGTGTAGCTTATTCTGGCATTTTCCATCACTTCCTATTCTTTTACCAATGCCAGAATTAGGACCTTTCATCAACACTAGGTAAAGGGCATCCTCCCCTGGGCTAACAGTGCAATTGCATGAAAACCAAAGTTTCATGAAATGGTTTAATTTATCAACTTTTAGTAACTTTAAGTACATGAGAGGCCTTTATAACCAAGATAAAGTTATTATTTTTAAATGTGTGTATTATTATTATTTATTAGCTATTTCATATGCATAGACAGAACTGTCTAAAAATGGAATTAGGAGAAAATGTGAGAGTGTGATAAATAATCATGACGTTTTTGGAATTCTCTAAACACATAATGTGCTGCATTGTAAAATATAAATGTGTCACTTTATTTCACTAATATCAAATAATTGCACACGGATCCTGCTGAGAAACATTTCCTCCCACCATAAAATCAATTTTCATTCAATGTTTGTTTCCATGTAATAAATGTAGAGGAAAAGGTGTGTTAGTAAATGAACAGTCATTACTATACACCACAAGAGTGCAAAATATTGGAATGAGCACATGTTAATGAGAAACAAACACACTATGCATTTTAAAGGTATTTCATCATAAATAGCAGTGCCTGAAGACAGAGAGAAAGCAACCATCGAGCCTGCTGGAAAATCAGACTGCTGTGTTATGGCTGATCAGAGCTTCCCTTTGTGCTGGTGAGACAAAATGCCTGAGGTTTTAAATGCATTCCTCACTTTCAGTCCAGCAGTTGTGTGGAAGCAGCAGCTGAGTGTTTGAAGGTGTTTCACATGGAATTATACTCCAGCCTGGAGAGATGAGCATAAAGTGTTTTTGATTTCTTGTAACACTTCATTTGAGTCCTAGAATGCATTCACTGGATGTAATTGTTCTAATGCTGAGGAATAATATGATCACTTAGAAAACAATACATTAGTAATTTAATATATTCTTTCTCTCTCTCACTGTGTGTGTGTGTGTGTGTGTGTACAGCTTGTCTTGTGTCCACGTCTTTCAAATATCTTTGGGTTTCAAATCAATACAGAGCCTGGAGAAAGCGTCTCCACTCTGATGTATAGGCTGTTTCTCTTTTGTTATGGTAGAAGTGGGATTTTTTTCATTGGATTGGCATTGGATTATTTTGGAAAAAAGTAAACTCTGTGACTCTTTGATCAACAAGATAGTTTTTACAAATTAACATTGCTTTTATAATTTTGAAGCTTCACACAATCACCAGAAGTAAAAAGCTATTGTTACATGTGCATAATAAACGTCACTATCAGTAAACTTGCAATTTGATGTAGCATACTAAACTCTCATGCAAAAGCATTTCTTCTTATAGTGACCTGATCATGCTAGTAATAGTGAGGTATAAGCTCAACAAAACTGTGAAGATAGGCTACTTAGTAGATGAGTCTCAGTTTTCAACATAATGACGTTTTCAACGTTATCATTAGTATCATCATCAGTAAAACTAATGATGATTTTCCTGATGACCTCTGTAGATTAATTTACCTACTTTTTAGCAATGGTTTAAGATAGGACAAGTAAAAGCTCATAAACAGTGCAAGTGGGGTATGACCGGTGAATGTTATGTTGTAGAATACACCCAAACGTCTGCATGTTGGAACAATGATGGATCATTTCCAAGTTGTAGGACTCATTCCTAAGCCACTCAATGAGAACTGAAAACTGGATCAAAACATGGAACCCATTCACTCCAATGAAAGTTGCTTAGTGGACCATAATCCAAAAAAATATATTTTTGATAAAAAACACAAAATGAATTTATGGTTAGTGAATCACACACGGAAGAGTCAGCTTTTTAAACACTCTGTGCAGCACAAAGAAGGGGACGTTGAGACAAGATGTGACTTGACAGTGACCATGCAGAGAAATAGACAGGTGGGGGCATGGGCATAAAGTGTAACAAGCTAAAGAATTGGAATGCCCTGAAGGAAGAACAGCCTCACACCGTGTCTACACAGGAGGTGGGATGTAAGCATATTGCGTGAGCAGCATGTAGGGTCTGACGTGATACTTTTGGGTCCATACCGGGTTTGTGTTCACTCGCATATAAAGCATGAAGAAGCCTAAAGGAACACATTGGTTAGAAGAAAACTACCTGACCATGAAAACGTAGTTTTAAAAAGTTGAATGAACACACAACACTCTAAATATACTTGCAGCACTGATGTAAGAGCAGGGGGATTAATGATTCAACTGTGTTTACTTGATATATTTCTGTGTTTTCTGTAGAAATAGGTTGGTTTGAAGCCTTTCTGTGGAGAGTTTTATCCACCTAAAGCCATAACATAAAAATAAGCTTTAGGTCTTGTAGATGCATGTAAAGTGCGACTGACACATAAGCTTACATGCAGACAGCTGGACTGATTAAAATTAAAGCATTTTGGTTGTGTGACAAGCATGCATCAAAAGCGTGGGTGACTTGCTTTCTGTGTAGACATAATGTCAGGGTTCTGCTGGTAGAAAGCAGCTGTGGACCAAACAAACTGGGATGCCCGAGGGGAAGAGTAGTACACCTGACAATGGACCCGCAATTGCAGAGGGTGAAAATGAGCAGCTGCACAAGACAACAGTGCTAATGCTCCTGTATCAAGGACCAGCCAGTGGGATTGAGGCAGACTATGCCCAGGCCGTCATCAATACCTAAGAAGATAAGTGAAGAAAGTTCTTTTTGCTAAATCTACCATGTGTGTGGGGGCTGCTTCCCTTAGCTTGTATGATACTATACATGAGCGGACTATTTGCTTCTTGTCTACCAGCTCATCAGAGAGCAGGAAGCAAGATGCCAGGGATGTACATGGTGTCTTGATGAATGCACCACACCTTCCACCACTTTCCACAAATTCCCTTAGAATTTTAGGTACATATAACATCCTTCTGAGACATTTTGAGGATTTTTAATGTCTTCAACATTTTTTGGTTTTTTTTAGAAATGATGGACTACTTTTTGATTTGGTTTTAATTAATCAAAAAGCTGCTCTGGCTTCTTTTCTTTGACAGTGGGTACTTCCATTCTGGCAGAATGGAACCTACACATCCTTAGATTGTATGAGATTTTTAAATTACCACTTCTTTAATTTGGCTGGAGCTGAAAACACAAATACCTGAATGCATCAAGGTATGGAAACTTAAACAAAAAGATTACACAAAGACTTTCAAATGAACCCCCAACAGCCCATTCCCCTCCCCAGCTGTGCAGTGCCGGTCCAAGCCCAGTAGAAATTGGGGAGGGCTGCATCAGGAAGGGCATCTGGCGTAAAAACTGTGCCAAATCAACAAGCAGACAATGATCCCTAAACTCCTGGGGAAAGATGATCTTGATTCAACCCATCTGCAATAAGGCACAGACAACCAGGAGACTGATAGAATATGTACTGATGAGATGCCTACCTCATCTGGCAAACAAGCAACTCTAGGCTCATTCAGTGTGTTTGAGCACCTCGGCGTATCTAATGGTGACACAGCTATAAGGTTGCTAGATCAGTAAATCCAGAGCTTTGACTTTAGGTCTAATACAGCTTGAAAACCTCTCCTACAACTGCTCCTTTCAGAAGCTTTTTTATGCTTGTATTAACAACATTTTATTAGGAACTTTGTCTATTATTGACAGCTGACTGTCAATATGCAATAATGTATTCCTACTCGGTGGACTTTTGTAATAATACAACGTGTATTTTTAATTTCCCCCTCAGTCAAACTGGCAAAATTTGCCAATACAGGACTGTTTGTCTCCCCAGGAATCAGGGGTTCCTGACTATCGGGTACTGTAATCACTGATGTCGTACCTGTTAGAACAGATCTTATAGTGCTGAGATGCATACAAAGAGATGTGGATCAATTTTACAAAACAATTTGGTCTGTAGAAACTGAACAAATATTCTTAAACTAAAGGGAGATTTACCTTGTGAAAAGTCATGCTGATCCTGGGTTTCCACAGTGGGGACATATGGAGAAGGGCGACCCAACAGTTATAAGAACTCAAGAATTGCCTTATGAATAGGTAAAAAACACACTTAAACAACTATTAGCATGTCAACAATCATTAGACCTAAATAATTTACTACATGTATCTCTAAATCATCATTCATGATGACATTGATGCTATCATTTGCCAATTTGAATGGTTAGTTAATACAGTACTCGAATTGATTTGCACCAGTGACACTTGTGCATTGTCCTATACAACATTTTATGGCCAAGCATTTTTCACCCCAGCCATCATCAGCAAAATATTCTACAATATATTTCCAAACACTTTCTTTGCAAACAATCAATTTCTCAACATCAGTTTCCTCAGGCATGTCATGCAGGGTTATTACTGGGAATTAAATCTAGGCAGCTTTATGATGTATGTATAGCCACGTGCCATAAAAAAGCAAATGCTCCTTCCACTAGTGATATAAACTTTTAATTAAATATGGCATTTGCAATGGAGCAATGCATCATAATACATTTTATTGCTGTGGAGGTTATGAGATGCCGACAGTTCAGCTGTATTTTTAAGGCCAATTTTTAAAACGCCCCAACACACAATCTTGTACAGGCACATTTACATCACACTGACACTGTGAATTGTAGCAGCTGTTTTGAACTTTTGATAAGTCAGTAGGGGTCTATCCCACAAAAAAAATGCACCTGAGACAAATAGCTGCATTGGTGCCAGCAGGCTTCCTTCTGCACCACCGAACAAACAGCAGCATCTGCAAGGAAGAGTCTTGCTTCAATTATGCATGTGTTTAAATAAGGGGCCTGCAATTTGTCTCCTTAGCTTGCATGTGTAAAGACAGCAAACTAGGTCACTACACACTGTCATCAAAGTTTTCCTTTCATGTCAAACTAAACTAAACCTAAACCTAAAGATGGAAAATCATTTTTACAATACAGGCTGTTTTGTTCCACATTGCAAGATAGGAAAACTGCACCAAAATTAAAGATTCAGGTCACACACTGGGGCCACCAGTTTTAAACCTGGACAGGATCTGAAAAACAAGTTAAACTGCAATATTTAGCAGCCAGCAATAAATGAAATAAATGTATTTGTTATACTGATCTATTTCTTATACCTTCAGTTCAGGAGGTTTTTGATTCTAAAAATGCTATTGATGAAACTATTCAGTTACATTTATGGAATACATATGGAACCTAAGTACACAAAGCTGTGTCATTGTAGTCATGTCCCCCAGAGGATCAAACACAGAGATTTGTCATATGTCCTCCACGGATTAAAATAAAGCTTAATATTCTGTGTTAAACTATACTATTTACTGTGTACTCTTATCCTAAAGTTGTCAACAAAATTCCATGGAAACCTGCTGCATTAAAAGTTGTATTAACTTTAATTGGAGACAGTAAATCAGTCAAGTTTACAGGATTTTCCAGTTTAAAGAATTCTTAATTTATTGTGAAGAACTTACCTACACAGCTGTTGGAGACATTTTGTACCAAAATCAGTACAAAGAAAATAAGAAATAGGATCCTTCCACTAATATTGTCAAATTCTGAGTGTGTCAGGGTAGATGCTGTTTTTAATACTAATCTTTATTCACCATCATTACTCTTGTGAAAAGAAACACTCGAGTGTGTACTAAAACACATTAGAATGTTGGGGGGAGTTTTAAATCTTAAATAATTAATGCTGGGAAATTAGTTTTTCTTTTTGGTCCTTCAAAAACTTTATTTAATGAGTTGACTGAACTCAAAGAATTTTATTAATTCAACTCATCATTTCAAGCTAAACTATTTTTTATGAGTTGTGACATTAAAAACTATCACAATTGAATTAGGTTGATGGATTTGTAAAGTATGGAAAGTTCTTCTGGAAAGGCAAAGCTGTTTCCCTCTGGAATTAATAAAGTTGTATGAATCTTTAATCTAGAAAATGTTAAACTTATACATTTACATTACGTTCATGAAAATATTATTCCACAGCATTACTGTACTAGGTTACAGTGTGTCAACAGACGTACAAATTAATTAATGAATGAGAGCTTTATGGTTCTTTTTATGCCTTTAGCTATTTACCTACCTTTGCCCTGTTTGCCTTCTCTGACTGCAGAGTAAAGAACCTTTTGACTTTTACTTGGCCTGGTTTTTGAGAATAAATGTTTGTGACTGCATTTAAAAAAAAACAATTCATGGTCCATCCCCAGAGGTCATGTCTTGTGTAAATACAGCAGTTGTGTTCCTCAGTTCTACAGACATTTGATGTTAAAGTCACTCATGCTTTCAGCTATTGTCTTGGACTAAGAAGTGAGTGTTTTGACAGGCTCATAATATATCTCACTGTAATGCCTGGCTGCGCTGATCAGCAATAAACTCGCTTGGATGTTTGCTGTTAGCTATTTTACAGCTCTTGATTTTGCTAATACATTTTTGAAGAAAATACACTGCCAGCATGCTGTTCCAACACTTTAATGTCTGGCAACAGAAAACTGAAGTATGCTAATGGTCTTTGATTTGTCCTGTGCTGTGATCTTGCTGTGATGAAGAGGTCTGTGTGTAAATAATGCTAACAGCTACACTCCAGTCCCAACAACGGTGACCATGTTTCCTTAGGTTAGGTGTAATATATGAAATGTCATAAAATGGTACAATGACAGATATTCAAATTCTTGCTAATGAAAATAAATAATAATATGGGAGAACCAAGAGCAAAAATTCACAATGGTTTAAAAGGCATGTAAAGAAGTTGAGTTTGAATTTAAAGTAGTTTTGCTCCCATAACTAACCTTCACTATGACCTGAAAGATAAATCATGGTTTATTACAAGTTTATTATAAGTTTTAGTCACGGTCAATAAAATATCTACATATAACAGGACCTATTGCTGAAATTGCAAAATTGGGCTAGACTTTTCCAAACATTTCTCAAACCCTTTTTCAAACAATTACCATGTTATGCCATGTATCATGGCTACTTTGAATGTGTTAAGCAATGTGTAAGGCTTTTCATTTACATTTGGTAAATGCTGTTAAATTTCACCTTAGGCAGATGCTTTTGATGTCCGTTAACAAGGTTCTGGCAGAACTGTGATCGGATATTTGACCATTCTTCTAAACAGAATTTGGAAACATACTAACAACACACAAACACAAGTCAGAGTTAACCCTGAAAGCATCACTATGAAATATTCGGGGTTATTTTTTTATGTTTTTTTTTTGAGCTATAGAGGAAATTATATTGGTTGTTATTACAGGCTGAATGGTAATCCTGATTATGAGAGGAATGAAAATTATTATAAAATCAATGAAGTTCCATTTTAAATAATTCATGTCTTCAATTAATTAATATCATAATAATACAGACAGAAAATGTATCAAAATAGTAGTAGCAAATTATGATATTTGCAAAATGTATTTTGCTGGGTTTGAAAAGTATCAATTCTAATTACTTCTAATTTAGGTGCTTTTAGGATAAAGGACTCACTCTCTCTAAGTGCTATAGAAATGATGGAGGAGGCTAAGCCTCAGAGCCTGATGATATCTGCAGAGGTATGATATGATTTTGTCCCAAGCAACTAAGAAATGTTCTTGGGTGCGTTTTTAGATATCAATTAATAACAGCCAGATTCCTGCTTTTTAGAAATCATTTACTATACCTGTTTCAAAGATAAGGAATCTGAAGAGACCCAATGGGTTTTAAGCCAAAAGATTTTACATCTCACAGTTTAAAAATGGTGGAGCAGATTAGGATGCAAAACTCTTTTCTCTTTACAGATGTATGACTTGTATTTGGTCCCTTTCTTTTCTGCTTTATCCTCATCAGCTTGTCCCATGCATCTTAGCTTTTTTTAACTAAGATGGTAGAAGGATTTGTAGACATGAGCAAATTTTAAGAGGAGAAATTGATCAGGAAATCGTTATTTTAAACCTGAATACATTCTAGGAAAGAAACTGCTCTGCATTTTAGGAAGTATTTGCCCTAAGTGAAAAAAGTTAAATTGTATTGGTCCTTTAATTGCTTTGAATTGGTTGGTTTGAAAGCCAAAGTTTGCCATACAATATTATCTGTTTTTATAATAATTGTAATATAAAAAGTGATGGCATTGTTTGCAATTCCATGGATTTCTGCATAAATTGGCTACTAAATGTGATCTACACTTCACCAAAGTCAGTAACAGAATCAACTTTTAACCGGTAGTTTGTAATATATGTACAACATTAATTAGCACCTAATTATTGTGGATTTTTAACTTATTTCTTTGCAGTTTTTGACATGAATCAAGGCTTTATGGCATTTGTCACTATTATGAGAGTTCACTCCTTTTTCACTTGCAAAGCTTCTCAGCATCTATATTTGCTTTCATATATGTGCTGTGTATGCGTATGTGTATGTGTGTAATGTTAAGGTTTCCCTTGCAATTAACTACCATCTGATGTTGCATCAACTACCAAGAATTTACATGGCCCCAGGAGATGGTGAAAGGAGAAAACAGAGTCCCCAGATTATGATGCCATAAATCTTTAAAGAGTTTTTTTTCCAAGGCAATGAAAGAGTTGATATATGCTACTTGAAGAACCTGAAGACCACTAAATCTTTTGTGGAACTGTTAACCACCTTGCAGCAGGCATGCTGCCACACTAATTCTTCCTCTGTGGAAAAATAAAAGGAGGAACATTAAACTGTCTGCTATTATTAGCTTTCAGCCTACTAAGGTTCTGACATGAACCATATTCATGTCACACCCATGCTAACAGCAAAGCTTTAAATAAAGCGCCTAGCCTGGTCTGTTTGACTAGGACTTACAGTAGTTCAACTTCTTAACTTCATCATTTGTATTGCAAAAGAAAGAAAGAGCTTCAAAATCTCTGCCCCTCCACTCCTTAGCAGAAATATACTGTAAAGCTCTGAATGAAATAAGATACCTTTTTTTATAATCAAAAACACTCTAAGAGTCTAAGATGTACATCCTTTATGGTTGGTAATCAATGCACCAAAAGAATTGTTAATCATATTGGCAAGTAGACAAAGGTTAGACAAGTCTTTGTATGTTTTATTTGAGGACTTTGATACATGTTGCTGGCATTAAATTTAATTCAACAAATATAAAACATAAATAATTTTCTGTTTCATTATTTAATATCCTGTCTTTGAACTATTTATAATGAAAATTTGTTTTCAAATGATTTGCAAATTGCTGCATTCTCTTTGGATTTACGATTAGAACTTTCCTGGAAAAGATGTTTCTCTAGGATCAGTACCCACATGTCAGACTGTTGTTGTATTAGGCAACTTCCAGGTGTAATTGTATGTTATCACAGTTAACCTCTGAAACTACCCTAATAATTAAAATGAATACAAAATAAAAACACCATGGATTTCAGAGCATAAACAGAAAAAATAAATAAATAAATAAACACTTATTAGACAACATCATCTTCTACTAACCATACTCCACAAGGGAGAAGTTCAGATTTCTACGGTTCTTAAAAATTATGTTGGTTAGATGTAGCTTAAGTTTAAGTGGCAAGTTTTCAATTTAAATCATCAATAACACTAATAGGAACTAAAAGTTCTGTAATTTATGAAACTCATTACATCAAGTCTCCCAAATGGTCTATTCTGCAATCTTTGGCGTAACGACTGCAGTGTGTCATGTTATTGGTAATTATCTTGACCTTTTTCATCTTTGCTCCAGATTTCCCATCTGTTGTGGTTTAGTCTTCAATTTGGTAGTTTTCCAGTGCTGCCTCCCTTCCAGTTGCAGTTCACCTGTGGTTTAATCACCTTGGACCTTTGTGCTTATCCCTTGCCAAATTGTTAATTTTCTCCACATATTGTTTCCTTGAATCTCTGTTCACCTTCCTCGGACTTCTATCCCAACCCAGCTGCTGCCTCTTGCCTAGCAGACTTGTCATCCTCTGACCTAACCCAGTCTCCAGAGGCACGACCATTCTGTCACCTGCTTGCCAGGGAGGACCTCAGAATCTTCCACACATTTGGATCTCAGGATTTAGGTAACCCCAGTTAGTCCTGTCAAAGGTCCTTCACTAGAGACTAACCTTAATATTTCTTTTTAACTTATCTCTGCTACCTGTGCTTACTAGGTCGATCCTTTGACCTTATCACTTCATTGTGTCGATAGAATACAAAATTACTGAGCTATCACAGTTGGAGTGTATCCATGTCTTTATGTGGTTGGAAAGTAAATTTTGGAAGCTTCTGATTCGACAGATACAAATATATACCTTTTATGTAACAAATTAGAGACCCCATATGTTTTAATATTTACCTTATTTCCTTTTTTTGCAATTTTTCAAGTAACTGTTTGACTGTCTTTCCCATTCTCTTCAAAAAGTTGAGTGATAAGGAACAAATCAAGGAAATCAAAGTATAGTAGTAGAAAAACTGCATCCTGATGCATGCAGGCCACCATGAGTACCTGTGTACTTCATCCCTCTGTAGGAGACCTAGATAAGCCTATGTGGAAGACAGCTCACACACCCCCAAATGGGGATCACAGAGCTAAATATTTTGCTGATTGTTTTTATTTGGGGAAATAGGCCTGAAGGCCTGCTTTTTGCTTACAGCCCTGAGCTAACTCCAATTCATTTCCATCTGTGAGCCCCACATTATAGGACAAAAGTCCTGCAAGTGACTGCTCCACATGGGTATTTATATACACCAGAGGGAACTGATGGATGAACTTCAGATGTGCTACCGAAGAGGGGATGTTTCCATTTCAAGACTGGGATGAAATGCTCTGTTTCCTGGGATTAGAAAAATTTAAAGTGCCTGTGTTTCCATTTTTATTTGATTACCTCATCTGAAATTGGTTTATTCCTGTCCTCTTCACATTTGAAACACAGAAAATAAATCAACATCATACAAAATATACACAAGTGAGCAAATGTTTAAACACACACTCATTCAGCAGGATTCAGCAGCTGCAGACAATTATTTTTCTATCACATCATAAGGCTGGAAAGTATGGTTTGGACGTGGACCAGAGTAGAAAAAATACAGGGTGCAGTACTACACACATTGGTTCTCTTTATCCTTCTATTATTCTGACAACACAAACTTTATTTTTGCATCTTTTACACTTAAAACACAAAAAAGTGGACCAGAGCAGTTTTATCTCCTATTCTATGTGTAGCATTTCACAGCACATTTAGCACACAGAGAAGATAAATGGTAAATAGTCTGCACTTATATAATAGTTTTCTACCTGTTTGGTACAAAAACGACTTTACACTGAAGTACAAGAAGTAAAGCCTCTGCTGAGCCTTCTTGGTGAGGAACCAAATTTTCTGCTACCACTTGAGCTTTTGGGTGATGGTGGTCCCCAGGAAGCAAAAAGACTTGACAGAGGTCACCGTAGTGCCACAGAGGATGATGGGGGAGGGGGGTTGGGTCCTTCTTGAAATCCACTATCATCTCCACTGTCTTGGGAGCATTGAGTTCCAGGTTGTTTATGCTGCACCATGACACCAGACGGTCCATCTCACTCCTGTAGGCTGACTCGTCTTCATGAGAGATGAGACCGATTACGGTGGTGTCATCTGCAAACTTCAGGAGTTTGACAGACTCGTGTTCAAATGTGCAGCTGTTGGTATACAGGGAGAATGACAGAGAAGAAAGGATGCAGCCTTGTGCGGATCCAGTGTTGATGGTTCAGGAGTCAGAGACACGCTTCCCCAGCCTCATGAGCTATACCATAATTTTGTTGAGAGTAGTTTTCGCTTAACTTTTAGAAGCTATGACTTCATGACTTTCTTTACAAATAAAACTAACGTTCATATTAGGTATCATCAATCTATCTTTAGAAACAGGCTTTGTACCAAAGGCCTATAAGGTATCTTTAACCAAACTGCTACTTATAAAACCTTGTCTTGAACCCAGTGTTTTAGCCAGTTACAGAAGACTATCCAATCTCCCCTTTATTTCTAGAATCCTTGTTGCAACGCAATTATGCAACCACCTGTACTGGAATAACTTGTTTAAGGCTTTCTGTCAGAAAACCAACGATCCATCTTCTGTAGTCTTCAGTTAATGCTTGTCTTTATACTTGTTTTCTTAGATCTTAATGCTGCATTTGACACCATTAATCACAACATTACAGAGACTGGAACATGTAATTGGGGTTAAAGGAACTGCACTACGTTGGTTTAAATCTTTTTTGTCAGAAAGATTTCAATTTTGTTCATGTTAATGATGAATCTTCCACACAAACAAGTTAATTATTGGTTTCCGCAAGATTCTGTGTTAGGACCACTTTTCACTTTATATAGCGAACCCGATTTCTCTACACAAGAATTACTTCTTCAGACATGACATACGCTTGTATTACACAAGCACCCACTCTTCTAAAACATATAACTAGCTAACTAATTAACTAATTGCAAATTAATTCTAGTTTAGCAGTTATATGTTAGCAATGGCTTCTATGTCTCCCTCTGTCTATCCTTTTATCACTTGCTCAGTGTGTTTCATGTTTAGTTTTTCCTATGCCTTCTTTAGTGATAATGGTATTTGTAACAAGTATAAAGGTTTGACAGCTTTGGAGGCGAGGCTCACGGAATTGGAAGTGTGGTTCTTCACCATGGAAAATAATTCATCTATTCAGATCCTGGTAGCTGGTGCGGACCAACTTATCATAGCCCTTGTTAGCTGTCCCCCAGAAGTTCCCGAGAAGCCGGGAAGCCAGTCCAGCTGGCTGAGGGTTCATAAGAGATCTAAAGCTAAACGGACGCCCAAGGTTCATCACAAGTCGGTTCAGCTTTCAAATCAGTTTTTCCTCACTGAGAAACCAACTCAGAAACAGACTCATGTGGTGATACATGTATTCTGCGGCCATGGAGGGCGACGTTGAATCATATTTGAAACTCCTAGCTAAAGATAACTGTAAATACAGTAATATTATTATTCACACGTTAGTTAAAATTGGAGGTAACTAAAATTGATGCTGAATCGGTGTGTAACTTATTAAATATCATATCTCTCTTCTAAATTTCTGTTAGTAAATGACTTAATAAGCGATCATCAATTTGATTTATCTTGTCTTACTTAAACTTGGTTGTAGCAGGAAGACTATTTCAGTCTAAATGAGTCAACCCCCAAGTCACATTAATTATTAGATTCCTAGAAGGTGGAGGAGTAGTGGCACAGGAAGGCAGAGCAGTTGTCCACCAATCCTGCAGTTGTTGTTTTGATCCCTGGCTCCTCTAGACAAGTGTCCTTGAGAAAGACACTGAACCCCAAATTAGTTGCTCCAGATTTCCTAACCAATTTAGTGCTTAGTACAGATAAGGTCATCATAGTGGGTTACTTTCATTCATGTAGATGCTGACAGTAAATGCAACCGCAAGGGGGCACAAGCCAGTATCTTTTTGTGCCAATCCCAAGTCTGGATAAATTCAGACGGTTGTGCCAAGAAGGGGATCTGACGTAAAACACATAAAAAATGCAGTGAGTTAGATGAAGTGATGCAGAGCATCCCCAGAGGTGAGAGAGTGTTGATTGGTGCAGATTTCAATTGACATGAAGGTGAAGGGAGGGAGATGATGAGAATGTAATGGAAATTGAAAAAGGAAGAATGTTGTGTAGTTTTCAGGGAGGAGCTGAGACAGACTCTGGGTGGTTTGGAGGTGCTTCCAGATGACTGGATCACTACAGCTAATGTGATCAGTGAGACAGGTAGGAGGGTACTCTGTGTGTCCTCTGGAAAGAGGAAAGTGGACGAGGAAGTTCAGGAGTGTATACAGGGAAAGAGGTTAGCTAAGAAGAAGTGGGACACTGAGGGGACTGAAGAGAGTAGACAGGAGTACAGGGAGATGCAGCGTAAGGTGAAGGTAGAGGTGTCAAAG
Source organism: Channa maculata (assembly GCA_020496755.1). Taxonomy (NCBI): domain Eukaryota; kingdom Metazoa; phylum Chordata; class Actinopteri; order Anabantiformes; family Channidae; genus Channa; species Channa maculata. Next base: position 20,741,351 of record CM035616.1, on the reverse strand, counting down.
GCCAAACAAAGAGCATATGAGGACTTGTATGCTAGGTTGGACAGAGGGAGAGGAATAAAGCTGATGAGCCACACAATGACTTTGTGGGAAAGAGTAGTGGAAGCTAGGCTAAGGGCAGAGGTGAGCATTTGTGAGCATCAATATGGTTTCATGCAGATGCAGTATTTGCTTTGAGGATGCTGATGGAGAAGTACAGAGAGGGTCATAGGGAGTTGCATTGTGTCTTCGTAGTTTTAGAGAAAGCGTATGACAGGGTGCCAAGAGAGGAGCTGTGGTATTGTATGAGGAAGTCTGGAGCGGCAGAGAAGTATGTTAGAGTGGTGGAGGACATGTATGAGAGCTGTAAGACCGTGGTGAGGTGTGCTGTAGGTGTGACAGAGGAGTTCAAGGTGGAGGTGGGTCTGCATCAAGGATCAGCTCTGAGCCCCTTCTTGTTTGCTCTGGTGATGGACAGGCTGACAGATGAGGTTAGACAGGAATCTCCGTGGACTATGATGTTTGCGGATGACATTGTGATTTGTAGTGAGAGCAGGGAGCAGGTGGAGGAAAATCTAGAGAGGTGGAGGTCTGCTCTGGAAAACAGAGGAATGAAGCTTAGCCGCAGTAAGACAGAATACATGTGTGTGAATGAGAGGGACCCAGGTGGAACAGTGAGGTTACAGGGAGCAGAGGTGAAGAAGGTGCAGAACTTTAAGTACTTGGGGTCAACGGTTCAGAGCAACTGAGAGTTTGGAAAAGAGGTGAAGAGGCGAGTGCAGGCAGGTTGGAACGGGTGGAGAAAAGTGTCAGGTGTGTTGTGTGATGAAAGAGTATCAGCAAGAATGAAAGGAAAGATGTTCAAGACGGTGGTGAGACCAGAGATGTTGTTCGGCTTAGAGACAGTGGCACTGAAGAAAAGACAGGAGGCAGAGCTGGAGGTAGCAGAGCTTAAGATGTTGAGGTTCTCTTTGGGAGTGATGAGGATGGACAGGATCAGAAATGAGGACATCAGAGGGACAGATCATGTTAGATGTTTTGGAGATAAAGTCAGAGAGGACAGATTGAGGTGGTTTGAACATGTTCAGAAGAGAAACTGTGAATATATCGGTAGAAGGATGCTGAGGTTGGAGCTGCCAGGTAGGAGGTCTAGAGGAAGACCAAAGAGGAGATTTATGGATGTAGTGAGAGAGGACATGAAGTTAGTTGGTGTTAGAGAAGAGGATGCAGAGCACAGAGTTAGATGGAGACACATGATTCGCTGTAGCGACCCCTGAAAGGGAACAGCCGAAAGGAAAAGAAGAAGTATTTGCTGACAGTAACTGCCTTAACTGTGTTTCATTTATTATTAGATTCAATTGGTTTTTCCCAAAATGTAAATAAACCCAGTTAATGTTTTAGTCACATCCTTGACCTTGTCCTTACATATGGAATTGAAAATGATAATTTATTTCCTCATATTTTTTTTCTGACTATTTTCTAATAACATTTGAATTAACAATAATACAGCAGTTAGAAAAAAATACCACTACTCCATTTCTTTCTCTGTCTCCCTCTCTTACTCAAACAGTCATCTAGTACTACAGCCACTACAACACGAAAATATAGACATCCTAAGTTGTACACACACACACCGAGCAGCCATCTCTCACACACTCTCACACACTCACACACACACACACACACACATACCAGGTCAGGTGGTAAGTAATTTTCCTTTAATTAACTTCTAGTGAGCGTTGAATCAACCCACTGTATGTCTGTATCCCCTGACACCATGGTCTTCATCACAGGCTTATTCACACTTCACTTCACAAGTCCCAGCTATTTCTAATCACCATAATCCATATTCTACTATAAAATGTCTCTAATACTACACTGTCTAGGTGGTGTCCAGCAAACGATGTGGGCTACATAGACAATTGGAAACGTTTTTGGGGAAAACCTAGGCTGATTAGGAGAGATGGCATCCATCCTACTTTAGATGGTGCAGCTTTCTTATCCAGAAATATGGCTGGTTTTATTAGACAACCAAAAGTATGACAATCCAGAGTTGAGCCTAGGATGCAGAGATCCAGTCCTACACGCCTCTCTGCAGTGTCCTTACAAACGTCACCCCCCCACAACTCCCACATACTTATAGAGACTCTGTCTGTTCCCCGACCTAAATTACATAAAGTAAATATGACAACAAGAGGAGTTCTTCTTTTCCTTTCGGCTGCTCCCTTTCAGGGGTCGCCACAGCGAATCATGTGCCTCCATCTAACTCTATCTTCTGCATCCTCTTCACTCACACCAACTAACTTCATGTCCTCCCTCACTACATCCATAAATCTCCTCTTTGGTCTTCCTCTAGACCTCCTGCCTGGCAGCTCCAACCTCAGCATCCTTCTACCGATATATTCAGAGTTTCTCCTCTGAACGTGTCCAAACCACCTCAATCTGGCCTCTCTGACTTTATCTCCAAAACATCTAACATGAGCTGTCCCTCTGATGTACTCATTCCTGATCCTGTCCATCCTTGTCACTCCCAAAGAGAACCTCAACATCTTAAGCTCTGCTACCTCCAGCTCTGCCTCCTGTCTTTTCTTCAGTGCCACTGTCTCTAAGCCGAACAACATTGCTGGTCTCACCACCGTCTTGAACACCTTTCCTTTCATTCTCGCTGATACTCTTTTATCACACAACACACCTGACACTTTTCTCCACCCGTTCCAACCTGCCTGCACTCGCCTCTTCACCTCTTTTCCACACTCACCGTTGCTCTGAACCGTTGACCCTAAGTACTTAAAGTCCTGCACCTTCTTCACCTCTGCTCCCTGTAACCTCACCATTCCACCTGGGTCCCTCTCATTGACACACATGTATTCTGTCTTGCTGCGGCTAAGCTTCATTCCTCTGTTTTCCAGAGCAGACCTCCACCTCTCTAGATTTTCCTCCACCTGCTCCCTGCTCTCTACAAATCACAATGTCATCTGCAAACATCATAGTCCATGGAGATTCCTGTCTAACCTCATCTGTCAGCCTGTCCATCACCAGAGCAAACAAGAAGGGGCTCAGAGCTGATCCTTGATGCAGACCCACCCCCACCTTGAACTCCTCTGTCACACCTACAGCACCTCACCACTGTCTTACAGCTCTCATACATGTCCTGCACCACTCTAACATACTTCTCTGCCACTCCAGACGTCCTCATACAATACCACAGCTCCTGTCTCTGCACCCTGTCATACACTTTCTCTAAATCTATGAAGACACAATGCAACTCCCTCTGACCTTCTCTGTACTTCTCCATCAGCATCCTCAAAGCAAATACATCTGTTGTACTCTTTCTAGGCATGAAACCATATTGCTGCTCACAAATGTTCACCTCTGCCCTTAGCCTAGCTTCCACTACTCTTTCCCACAACTTCATTGTGTGACTCATCAGCTTTATTCCTCTGTAGTTGCCACAGCTCTGCACATCTCCCTTGTTCTTAAAAATTGATACCAGTACACTTTTCCTCCAGTCCTCTGGCATCCTCTCACTCTCCAAGATCTTGTTAAACAAACTAGTCAAAAACTCTACTGCCACCTCTCCTAGACACTTCCATACCTCCACAGGTATGTCATCAGGACCAACTGCCTTTCCGCTCTTCATCCTCTTCAATGTCCTCCTCACTTCACTCTTACTAATCTTTGCTACTTCCTGCTCCACACCAGTCACCTCTTCTACTCTTCGTTCCCTTTCATTTTCCTCGTTCATCAACTCTTCAAAGTACTCCTTCCATCTTCCCATCACACTCCTGGCACCTGTCAATACATTTCCATCCTTATCTTTAATCACCCTAACCTGCTGCACATCCTTTCCATCTCTATCTCTTTGTCTGGCCAACCTGTACAAATCCACCTCTCCCTCTTTAGTGTCCAACCTAGCATACAAGTCCTCATATGCTCTTTGTTTGGCCTTTGCCACCTCTATCTTCACCTTACGCTGTATCTCCCTGTACTCCTGTCTACTCTCTTCAGTCCTCTCAGTGTCCCACTTCTTCTTAGCTAACCTCTTTCTCTGTATACACTCCTGAACTTCCTCGTTCCACCACCAAGTCTCCTTGTCCGCTTTCCTCTTTCCAGATGACACACCGAGTACCCTCCTACCTGTCTCCCTGATAAAATTAGCTGTAGTAGTCCAGTCATCTGGAAGCACCTCCAAACCACCCAGAGTCTGTCTCAGCTCCTCTCTGAAAACTAAACGACATTCTTCCTTTTTCAACTTCCACCACTTTGTCCTCTGCTCTGCCTTAGTCCTCCTTATCCTCCTCACCACCAGTATCATTTTACACACCACCATCCTGTGTTGTCTGGCTACACTCTCCCCTACCAATGCTTTACAGTCACTGATCTCTTTCAGATTACAACGTCTACACAAGATGTAGTCTACCTGAGTGCTTCTCCCTCCGCTCTTGTCGTCACCCTATGTTCCTGCCTCTTCTGAAAGAAAGTGTTTACTACAGCCATTTCCATCCTCTTTGCAAAGTCAACCACCATCTGACCTTCTGCGTTCCTGTCCTGGACACCAAACCTGCCCATAACTGTCTCATCACCTCTGTTCCTTCACCTACATGCCCATTGAAATCTGCACCAATGACAACTCTCTCACCTCTGGGGATGCTCTGCATCACTTCATCTAACTCACTCCAGAATTTCTCCTTCTCTTCTAACTCACATCCTACCTGTGGGGCATAACCACTCACAACATTGAACATCACCCTTCAACTTCCAGCTTCAGACTCATCAACCTGTCCGATACTCTTTTCACCTCTAGAACATTCCTCACAAAATCCTCTTTCAATATAACTCCTACTCCATTTCTCTTCCTATCTGACCCATGGTAAAACAACTTAAACCCTGCTCCTAAGCTTCTAGCCTTGCTACCTTTCCACCTGGTCTCCTGGACACACAGTATGTCCACCTTCCTTCTCTGCATCATGTCGATCAACTCCTAGCCTTCCCTGTCATAGTACCAACATTCAAAGTCCCTACTGTCAGTCCTACATTCTTAGCTTTCCTCTTCTCTCTCTGCCTACGAACACACCTTCCTCCTCTTCTTCTTCGTCTTCGACCAACAGTAGTCCAATTTCCACCGGTACCCTGTAGGTCAACAGCACCGGTGGCGGTCGTTGTTAACCCGGGCCCCGACCGATCCGGTATGGAAGTCTTTGTCACGATTCGCATGTTTGGTTTGGCATGTGTTTTACGTCGGATGCCCTTCCTGCCACAACCCTCTGCATTTATCCAGACTTGGGACTGGCACAAGAAGACACTGGCTTGTGCCCCCTTGCGGTTGCATTATGACAACAAGAGGAGTTAATCATGATAAACTAATAAAAGTTAAGACTACTCCTCTTACAGAACAAAACCCCAAAACTATTAAATGTGGATTATTAAATATCAGATCTCTCTCTTCTAAATCTCTGTTAGTAAATGACTTAATAAGCGATCATCAATTCGATTTATTTTGTCTCACTGAAACTTGGTTGCAGCAGGAAGAATATGTCAGTTTAAATGAGTCAACCACCCCAAGTCATATTAATTATCATGTTCCTAGAAGCACAGGCCGAGGTGGAGGAGTTGCAGCAATCTTCCATTGTAGCTTATCAATAATTCCTAGACCCAAACATAGTTATAACTCATTTGAGAGCCTTACTCTTAACCTTCCACACCATAACTGGAAAACTCAACAACCACTATTATTTGTTATCATGTACCGTCCTCCAGTCCCTTATTCAGAGATTTTGATTGAATTTTCTGATTTTCTATCTGATTTAGTGCTTAGTACAGATAAAGTCATTATAGTGGGTGACTTTAACATTCATGTAGATGCTGACAGTAACTGTCTGAGCACTGCATTTAATTCATTATTAGATTCAATTGGTTTTTCCCAAAATGTAAATAAACCCACTCACTGTTTTAGTCACACGTTAGACCTTGTCCTTACGTATGGAATTGAAGTGGATAATTTAACCATATTTCCTCACAACTCTCTTCTGTCTGACCATTTTTTAATAACATTTGAATTTACAATAACGGACTATACAGCAGTTAGGGAAAAATTCCACTATAGCAGATGCTTAAGTGAAAAAGCTGTCAACAAATTTAAAGAAATTATTTCTTCATCATTTGCTTCACCATATGTTAATACAATGGAAAGTAGTCTCCTTAATGTTACTCCTGCACAAGTAGATTATCTTGTTGACAATTCTGCAGCCTCACTATGTACAATACTCGATAGTGTTGCCCCTCTGAAAAAGAAGGCAGTAAACCAGAAGAGGCGATCTCCATGGTATAGTTCACAAACACGCAACTTAAAACAGGAAACATGAAAGTTAGAAAGGAAGTGGCGTTCCAGAAATTTAGAAGAATCTCATTTAGCCTGGAAAAATAGTTTAAAAATGTACAAAAAAGCTCTCCGTGATGCCAGAACAGCATATTATTCATCATTAATAGAAGAAAACAAGAACAACCCCCGGTTTCTGTTCAGCACTGTAGCCAGGCTGACTAAGAGCCATAGTTCTGTTGAGCCTACTATTCCCTTAACTTTGAGCAGCAATGACTTCATGACCTTCTTTATGAATAAAATTGTAGCAGATCCTCCCCCCAAAAATTACAGATAGATCTTCATGTACAGCAGTGCTAGAGTCATTGATAAGGCCCCAATCCCTGTTAGACTGCTTTTTACCCATAGATCTCTCTGAGCTTACTTCAATTATTACCTCATCTAAACCAACAACCTGTCTGCTAGACCCTATTCCAACTAAGCTGCTCAAGGAAGCTTTACCCTTAATAGATACGTTCATATTAGATATCATCAATCTATCTTTAGAAACAGACTATGTACCACAAGCCTATAAGGTAGCTGTAATTAAACCACTACTTAAAAAACCCTGTCTTGACCCAGGTGTTTTAGCCAATTACAGACCAATATCTAATCTCCCCTTTATTTCTAAAATAATTGAAAAAGTAGTTGCAAAACAATTATGTAATCACCTTCATATGAATAATTTGTATGAAGACTTTCAGTCAGGATTTAGAGCTCATCATAGTACAGAAACAGCACTGGTAAAAGACTCCAACGATCTTCTCATGGCCTCAGATAATGGACTCATCTCTATACTTGTTCTGTTAGATCTTAGTGCCGCATTTGATACCATTGATCATAACATTTTATTACAGAGACTGGAAGATGAAATTGGGATTAAAGGAACTGCACTAGTTTGGTTTAAATCTTATCTGTCTGATAGATTTCAATTTGTTCATGTTAATGATGAATCCTCCATGCACACAAAGGTTAGCTATGGAGTTCCACAAGGCTCTGTGTTAGGACCAATACTTTTTACTTTATATATGTCTCCTTTAGGCAACATTGTTAGAAAACACTCCATAAATTTCCACTGTTATGCTGATGATACCCAGCTATATTTATCTATGGAACCAGATGAAAATAATCAGTTAATAAAGCTTCAAGCCTACAAGACATAAAGGCCTGGATGTCCCACAATTTTTTACTTTTAAACTCAGACAAAACTGAAGTCATAGTATTTGGGCCCAAAAATCTCAGAGATATGATGTCCAACCATATTGTTACTCTAGATGGCATAAGTCTGGCCTCCAGTACTACTGCAAGGAACCTTGGAGTTATTTTTGATCAGGATCTGTCCTTTAACTCACATATAAAACAAATCTCTAGAACAGCCTTCTTCCACCTACAGAACATCGCCAAAATTAGGAGCATCCTGTCTCAAAGTGATGCCGAAAAACTGGTCCATGCATTTGTTACTTCTAGGTTGGACTACTGCAATTCCCTACTTTCAGGATGCCCCAGTAACTCCCTAAAGAGCCTGCAATTAATCCAAAATGCTGCAGCAAGAGTGCTGACTGGAACTAGCAAGAGAGATCATATTTCACCTTCACTAGCTTCTCTCCATTGGCTTCCCATTAAATTTAGAAGAGAATTTAAAACCCTGCTTCTTACATATAAAGCTCTGAATGGTCAGGCTCCATCATATATAGAAGACCTCATAGCACCATATCATCCCAGTAGACCACTTCGCTCTCAGAATGCAGGCCTACTTGTGGTTCCCAGAATTTCCAAAGGTAGAATGGGAGGCAGAGCCTTTAGCTATCAAGCTCCTCTCTTGTGGAACCAGCTCCCAGTTCAGATTAGGGAAGCAGACACCCTCTCTACTTTTAAGTCTAGGCTTAAAACCTTCCTCTTTAATAAAGCATATAGTTAGTTATAGTTATGCTGCCATAGGCTTAGACTGCTGGGGGACCCACCCCCCAATGCACTGAGCTCCTTTCCTCCTCTTGACCAGCTCTCCTCTCACCCCGCAATTGTCACCACTGTATGTCATTAACTCTGTGTGTTCTCTCCCGTAGTTGTCTTTGTCCTCTTCTGTCCCCCTCTCTCTGTCCTTTTCTGCAGGTGTCCCCCGGCTTTGAAGCTGTGTGTCTTCCAGCGTGCAGCTACTGGTCCTACCAATCTGCCCGATGTTTTGTTGTTGCCTTTTGTTGTTCTGTTCTTTTCTCTCTCCCCTTTCCACTCAGCCCAACCGGTCGAGGCAGATGGCCGTCCACCCTGAGCCTGGTTCTGCTGGAGGTTTCTTCCGTTAAAGGGAGTTTTTCCTCTCCACTGTTGCCTATGGCTTGTTCAAGGGGGAACTGTTGGGTTCTCTCTATACATCTTTATAATCTTGACTTTATTCTGTAAAGTGCCCTGAGATGACTTTGTTGTGAATTGGCGCTATATAAATAAAGTTGAATTGAATTGAATTGAATTGAATCTAATACTATGCAAAACAACAATCCATAAACTGTGTAATAATAAAAAAAACTCACACTGACACTAAATTCATGATTATGAATATTCTCATAATATTGAAAACATGGTTTTAATTACATTTCTGAGCCTGTACTTTTTCCACTTTTACTTATTTAAGTTGAATCAGTACTGAATCAGTACTTCAGGCTGCTTCAAGCACGACTGTGGTACAGGAAGGTGGAGCAGTCCTCCACCAATCTCGCAGTTGCTGGTCAGGTCCCCGGCTCCTCTTTTCACATGTCAAAGTGTCCTTGAGCAAGACACTAAACCCAAACTTAGTTGCTCCCGGTGAGTGTTGGGGGAGCTGCTATGCAGCTGGCCATCGGTGTATGAGTGTGTGTGTGATTGTGAGTGCGAATGGGTGAATAAGAAGCAGTGTAATGCTGCCAACAGGTAGAAAAGCGTTTATATATATATATATATATATATATATATATATATATATACACACACACACACACATACACCATTTACATATACTGTATGAATGCTAAGACATGTGTACTTCTATCTATTCTGAATCTGTTTACTTTTGCCAACTCTTTGTAAATGTGAAGACAATGAAAGAGGATAACTTCAATTTATAACTTGGTGGATGGTTGCTGTTAGCCCATTAGCCATGCTACCTCCTGCAGCTTATGTTTGTAACTCTGTTATTTCCTGTTCCCTCCTGGCTTGGTCACACTATGCATGAACATTTTATAAGTTGGATTTAGGTGTGCACCACAATCACTGTTGTGTTATTAAAATAAACTTTAAGTGTCTGTTAACTGTAAACTGAAATACAGTAAATATCCAGTTTTATTTACTGCAGAAAATCAAAGACCAAATTGTATTTAAATACAAGTAAAGTCACTACAACTGGCTTTAGCATCAGGTAGCTTTCAAACACATCACATCAAAACCACAAGCTAATTTTTCTTTAATGACTACATCACATATAGCAAAGATTTCCAATGTCTTCTGAACAACTCATGTCAGCAGTGCTCTTTCACCACCTTGTCACCCTCAATAAGCCTGGCCCTGCCAGGGATGTGAGTAATTGTCACAGTATTGACAACATGCAAAACTGCAGAAAAGTGTCACGAAGCAAATTCAATTAATGCATTCTGAAGTTACTATATTATTATGCATGAAGAGCGATGTAGCCTTGGCTCAGTAAGACCTTATGCAGCACTAAGACTGACCCAAGCAGGGAGAGGAGCAGTAAAGTTCCAGTACAGCTACTGCATGACAACTATATCCCTCTTGGCAATTTTATTTTCTGGGATATTTTTTGGGATAAGCTATACATAATTGATGACCGATAATTTGGAGTTCAATAGATGATCAAAGTAAAGAGAAAAGATCAAATAAGTAATGAAATACAGATGGGGTAATAGGTGTAAGCTACATTTTCATTTAGGAATAATGCATAACTATTAAAAGGTACATTGAATTGCATCATAAAAGGAGTAAAAAATAAATAAATCCTGTGTCTCAGGCCATAACAGTGTTTTGACGCTTGCATATACATTTGACATTTCCACCAGTGTAATAATAGTGTACAAAGGATGAAGAGAACTACTGACATTTATGGTTATAAAAAGAGTGGTGGGCAATGCTCTTTATGTGTTGGGAAGGGAGTTGACTATGCATTGCTTTGAAGTGGCCAGGTAAATAAAAAGCAAATTGAAAAATAATAAGGTGAAGGGAGGAGAACAAAAGAATGACATTCTGTTAGTTGCAAATAGTAAAAGACATTTGTAATCCCTGTTATCACCAACCGGATAAAAAGGTATATCAGGCAGCATGCATGACCTGCCTGACAAGTTGGAGGGCTTATAGTATGCCCTTCAAGAGTTCAAGGCATAACACAGGAAGGAGTTTTTTCAATTTTACTCTTACATATGCTCTAAGAAAACTTCCACTGCTTCCTGACACACCTAGGAAAATTATTTTCAGAACCATCATACATATATCCTATTGAAATAACCCTTAATTTCTGTCCAGGCTGAAGGTTTTCCTATGCAATTAAGGATTATTATTGATATTTCCATGGGATTACTTAATCATACAAATCAAAATACATAACCCTCAAGATAAACAAAGACATTTTAAAGACACTCCCAGTTTTTCATATTTACATTTAGCAGATGCTTTTATCCAAAGCAACTTACAAGTGAGGTACAAGGCAGCATAAATCTAAGTGAAGTAGAAAAACATCAAAACAAATTTTTATCATTCATGAGATGCAGGTGCAAGAAAGAACAGAAAGGACGTTTTTATTTATTTTTCTATTTAAATAGATTTAAGTGCATAAGAAGATGCGAAAGAGTTTTGTTTTCAGCAGTTTTTTGAATATTGGAAGTGAGTTTGCTGAGCGTGCAGAGTTTGGTAGATCGTTCCACCATCGTGGGATCATTGTGCTGAAGAGTTGTGCTTGGTGTCTTCTGTATGGTGCTGGGACCACCAGAAGTCGTTTGCTGGCAGACCAAAGCAGACGGGAAAGAATTATAGACCTGCAAGAGGGAATTGAGGTAAGCAGGAGCTGTTGAGGTGATCACTCTGCTTGCATCAGGTTTAAAGCTCTCTTGCCTACAGCTACAGGAAGCCAGTGTAGAGATGAGGTGTGACATGAGTCCTTATTGGCTGATTAAAAATGAAGCATGCTGCGCGTTTTGGATCATCTGCAAGGGTTTGATTGTGGATACCGGTAACCCCATTATCAAAGCGTTGCAGTATTCACGACTAGCTATGAGTTGGGTTGTATATTTCGTGAGGTAGGATTCTGAATGTGGCTACATACAGAGTCCGTGGTTTAAAGTTTCCAAGCCGATAACAGAGAGAGTCAATGGGAGGTTGTACTCACTAATACAGAGCAGTACTCAGAGGCAGGTCAATAAATGTAACGTGGTCTCAACCCTGTAACGCAATGAAGAGTTTTCATGAAGGCTGGAAAGTTGCGGTGAACAAGAACAGACATTCTGGCAGCTTGTTGAAGGAACTGAGGAGGTATATAAGCAAAGTGGTGAAACCAGGTGAAATTGATTAACGGTAATTAGTAAAGCTCTAAGAAGGGAGACAGGTCGGTAATTCTCCACAACTGAGGGATCAGGGGAAGGCTTCTTGAGCAGTGGGGTAATCAGGGCCTGCTTTGAATGAGCTCAGAAAACTGTTGTGAGAGATGTGTTAATGATTTGTGTAATAGTGCGGGTGCAACTGCTTGAAGGAGAGTGCAAGGGATTGGATTCAATTGAATTCAACTTTATTTATATTGCGCCAATTCACAACAAAGTCATCTCAAGGCACTTTACAGAATAAAGTCAAGATTATAAAGATGCATAGAGAGAACCCAACAATTCCCCCTTGAGCAAGCCATAGGCAACAATGGAGAGGAACAACTCCTTTTAAAGGAAGAAACCTACAGCAGAACCAGGCTCAGGGTGGGCGGCCATTCGCCTTGACCGGTTGAGGTGAGTGGAAAGTGAAGAGAGAAAAGAAAAAAGCAACAAAAGCAACAAAAAAAACATCGGGCAGGTTGGTAGGACGGTTGATGGTTAGAGGGGAGGACGGTGGATACGTCGTCTTCAGTCAGAGTTGAAAATGATGAGAGCAATGCAGTGTTGGAAGAAGTTAGCAGGATGTCATCATCAGGAGGAGAGAACTGTGAGCTGATGGCTGCTACCTTATTAGTAAAGCGGTGAGAGAGGTAGATAGCAGAGGTGGATGTGGGTAGATGAGTGATTTGAAAGTGGAGAACAGCTTTCTGGTGTTCGAGGTGTTGCTGAGCTTCTCATGGTAGTATTCAATCTTTGCCCTGGTGACACTGTGAGAAAAAGATCCAAGCAGATCCTGATACTCAGCAAGAGCAGATGAAGTCTTGGATTTGCGCCACTTCCTCTCAGCACTCCTGAGCGTGTTGCGTTGCTCACGGATTCAGTTGGTGAGCCAATGATTAGAAGCTGAGGGATAAGTGGGTCCCGAAGACATGGGGCGGAGACTATCCAGACACAGTGTATTGAAAAGGTTGTCTCTGGCTGGAACTGCATCAAGGATAGAGAGGTCCCTTGTTGAGGGCAGAGTTGTGGAGACCAGCTAAGAGAATCAGTCCAGGTTGAGAGACTTGAGGTTACAACGGAATGTTACAAGCGTGGAGGGGAAATGCGAAGGTCTAGGAGGAATGGAGACCAGATTCAGTTCAAATGTGTGTAGAAGAGCAAACATGTCAGCCACCTGTGGTTTGTCCAGGTGGATGTTCAGGTCTCCCTTGTCGATCAGAGGAGTGCCATCTTCAGGGAAGTGGGACAGCAACATGTCAAGCTCATCACAGAAGTTCTCCAGCTGGCCCGGTAGTTGATATATCAGAATCACCTGGACTGTAATAGGTGTTGTGATCCTAATGGCATGATATTCCAGAGATGACAGATTGTTGAGGGTTGGTCAGGGAAAACTTCCAGGTTTCATTGATGAGAAGTCCAGTCCCACCCACCCCCCGACCTGATGAGCAAGGAGTGTGAGAGAATTGGTGTAGAGTGCAGCTGGGGTAGCCGTGATCCAGGTTTCTGTAAGAACAAGCAGGTGAACAGCTGACTGTGTAGCAAAAGCTGTAATGAAGTTTGCCTTGTTCACTGCAGACTGGCAGTTCCACAGGGCAAGAGAAAGAGGCCGGTGACAAAGTGATCCAGGTGAGAAAAATTGCATCTTCTAGTAGAACGCCATGTCCTGCTGTGACAGTCCCTGTTTTTGGACTCTGGTTTTATTTAACTTTTCTTCCTGTTGCTGGCTTTTATTTTGTTAATCCCCCTGCTCCACTTCCCTTTTAGGTTCCTTAGCTTTTTGTTCCCCATTAACTCAGATTGTTTTCACCTGTGGCCCCTGGTATTTATACCCAACTTTCCCCACTGCTAGCTGCCAGATCGTCTCCCCAGAGAACATACCTGTGGATTACCTCTTTGGACTTTGCCCCTCTGATGCCCAGCCCTTTCCCTGTGTATTTTAGTCTGAGGTTTGCTTTCCTGTTTTTTTTTCAGTGTGTAGCTTGTTTCTAGTTTTCTGTGTGTTTGAGTGTTTGTCTCTTTTAGTCTGGCATTGCTTAATGTTTAGTTTGTCCCTGTCTGCCTTCCCTTAGTGTCTTAGTCAATTTTCCTGCTCTGTTTTTTAGTTTCTTTTCCCCCAGAGTGTTTTAGGTTCATGTTCCATTTTACTTTACTTTAGTTATTGCTACATGTGAGTTTCTTGCCCTCCTTACGGAGTGATTTTTCTGTTGCCTTTAATTTAAATAAACTTAATTTATTATAACACTTTCCCTTGCCATCTCCTCCTTTTTTGGGGTCCTACTAAAATTAAAGAAACAGAGTGCAACACCTGCGTCTGTGGAGTACAGGGTTCTGCTGAAAACGCATAAAACAAAGAAAAAGCCTTTCCGGAGTAGAAAGCGTTAATGTGAAGCAAAGTAGAGAAACAGAAGAATTAAAGTGCGGTTTAAATGTCCTCACTTTGTGGACCCCTGCAGAAAGACTCGCTAGTCTTTACACATTCAATGTTCACACAACTAGGCTTCCACTGATTCTCCAGCCCAACAGGTGCCTTATCCTCTTAAGACCCAAGCTCTAATTTGTGTAAGTTTACATATACGTGGCCAAGAGGTCTCAGTTAAGTAGAATTAACTACTATGGAAATATAACCCAAAATGTGATGTACACTCATGTTGAAGCCAAGTTCTAAGGTTAAATATGGTCTTAATTGGCTACAGCTGAAACCGCCCCCTCATTGAAACCAACCTAATTTGTTTGCCTTTGTTACGTCAAAGCTGTGAATGCTCGGTGATTACTAAGCTAAAACTACCACCAATAAATATCCACTTTACCAGAAGAGCAAAACTTTATACATACAGTTCTTAACTCTATTAAAAACAGACTAAATCAGCAGACTCAAGAGAAATGACAGAAACTCAGCTACCTCTGAAACCAACAAACCCATTTCAAACAGCCCTTACTTTGAGTAGATCTCCTGGCCTAGTTTGGTGCTTGTTCTCTCTTTAAGTGGGAGCTTGTTGGCTTGATGGGCATCAGGAAAGCTGTTGATTATATCTTTCCTTAAAGATATCCTGGGTGCCCATCCCAAGCCCAGATAAAATGGAAGGGTTGCAGCAGGAAGGGCATCCAGGGTAAAAACTTATGCCAAGTTAACGTGGGGAACATGTTCCACTGTGGCGACCCCTGAAGGGACAAGCCAAAATTTGTTGAAAGCCATCTTTTAAGCATAAGAAGTATATTTTTAAGATATTTTAAATATATAAGTACCGCTCAGCAGCATCTTGCATTTAGAAGTCATTTTAATTGTTCTCTACTTGTTTTAAACCAGTAAAACATACTCTTGTGCAGTATATTTGTGCAGCTTAGGATAACTATCACTTGGCACAATAAAATTTATCATTGTTCTTTAGAACTGCCTTGAATGCCTTAAAATAGCTGACAGAAATTGGGTCAAAACTTCAAGCAGAACAATACAAACATGATTGTAACGACAATAAATTACACATTTGTCACATTGACTTAACAGGAAAATCTGAACTAAGCTTGGTTTCACAGAAGCCCAAACCCTGGGGGCCCAAACCCTGGGGAGTTGTATGTGCCATAATCCACTGCTTTTTAATATATTCATAACTGGGCAGGACTGGAATCTTGATTGTATTTGCATATATATTTGCTATAGGATAGCGTGAGTGTCTTTAAAACACTATACATAGCTGTATTTGCATTATTTCAGGAGGGACTCCTCTCAACCCTGTTCCAAACATAAGGACATCCTGCAACGAAAGGCTTATCTCTTCTTCTGTTGAGGGTGGAGAAAACATTTTTAATTTAATCTGGGTTTTTTTGGAAACATACTCATCGCAAAAAACAGTTGGTGAGTTTCTATGGGTTAAAATCTTTGTTCTTGTAACTAGTACATCCATGTAGTCATTACCTATAGTTGTAGGAGGTTGTGCTCAAAAACCAGATCACAGTGCTGGTTAGTGTTGGATGGTCAAGTATGCTAAACCATGAAGTACAACTTTATGTCTTAGTTTTTAACTGTGACAAATCAGCACCTCTCCTAGACATTGAACAACAGTTAATACCTTCAACATATAGCAGATAATCTTGCCAGTAGCTCAGTACTTTGACCTCCTCCTGTCACCTGCAGCATCAGCTGTCAGCTTGTTCTCAGTATAGCACATGAATGATTTGAAGAGTGAAGGATGCTGTTCCAGGGCACTAACAAAATCAAGAGTTGCCAGTACCTCGTTCAAAAATTGACAGCCACTGTATTGTCAGAAGTCACACTCAGCAAAATAAAGGGTGCAATTTCTGGATAAGACATAGTTTTACCAATTCAACACCTTTATAACAATGCTTTATAGCATTTATAACTAATGTCAGTTTTTAATCTATGAGATTGGACCCAAGTAAGAGACAGCGAGAGGAGTGTGCTAAATAAAAGGTTTATTGAATAACGCAAAGTATGGAGAATGTGCAACAAAGAGAGAACAAAACTAATCTGAACACAGCAACCAGCAGGGACACTGTAAAATATAAATATAAAAGGAATGCAATGATTTGCAAATCACTTTCTAGAAAGTAGGTTTTCAGGCAGCTATTAAACGTTTGTTGGAATCCCACAAACTCAGAGCCTTAACCATACACCTTTATATTTTTAACATATACATATTCTAACATATATTAACTTGCCTTGACTGTTTTCTTTGTTTTATTTTTGCTTAAAATGCCTCTTTTAGTTCCCTGTATAACCTCAATTTTTAGTTATTTTAAAAGGTTGGAACGGTGTGTAAAATGTAAATAAAAACAGAATGCATTGATTTGCAAATCTCATCAACCAATGTTTTGTTAAGGGGCGGCTGTAGCTCAGGACATAAACAAGATATCAGATGTTGAAACTGAGACATTTTACCATTTCATGGAAAATATTAGCTGGCAGCAACACATCTCAAAAAAGTTGAAAAAGGACAAAGTGTAGCATCCCATCTTCTTTTAACAACTGTCTGTAAATCTCTTGGAAGTGAGGAGTTTTAGGTAAGGAATATTGTCCCATTCTTGTCTGATGCAGCTTCTCAACAGTCCTCAGCCTTTGTTGCTAGACTTTTTGTTTTATGATGTGCAAAATTTTTTCTTTTGATGAAAGTTCTGGACTGCAAGCAGGCCAGTTCAACACCCAGACTCCTTCTCCTGTGAAGCCATGCTGTTGCATTGGACGCAGTTTATCATTGTCTTGCTGAAATACGCAAGGCCTTCCCTGAAAGTAAAATTGTCTGGATGGGAGCATATGTTGCTATAAAACCTTTTATGTACTTTTCAGCATTGATGGTGCCTTTCCAGATGTATAAGCTGCCCATGCCATAGGCACTAATGCGCCGCCCTATCATCAGAGTTGAACTGTCCGCTGATAACAAGCTGAATAGCCCCTATCCTCTTTAGTTCGCAGGACACGTCCATGGTTTCCAAAAGATATTTCAAATTTTGATTAATCAGAAAACAGAACAGTTTTCCATTTTGCCTCAGACCATTTTAAATGGCCTGAGGGCCCAAAGGTCACGCGCATCCAGTTTTGACCTCTGGCCTTGTCCCATGTGCACAGAGATTCGGTCTGACTCTCTGAATCTTTTGATATTATATACTGTAGATGGTGGGATCTTCAAAGTCTTTGCAATTTTAAGTTGAGGAACATTTTTCTGGAATCGTTCCACAATTTTTAGAGGCAGTTATGTCACAGATTGGTGAACCTTTGCCCATCTTTACATTTGAGAGGCTCTGCCTCTCTGAAATGCCCCTTTTATACATAGTCATGTTATTGACCTTTTGCCAATTGCCGGCTATATGTCGAAGTGTCTCTGGGCATGACACTGAACCCCTAACAGCCCATTCCCCTCCCCAGCTGTGCAGTGCCGGTCCAAGTCCGGTAGAAATTGGGGAGGGTTGTGTCAGGAAGGGCATCCGGCGTAAAAAAAAACTGTGCCAAATCAACATGCGGACATTGATCTGCTGTGGCGACCCTGAACTCACGGGATAAGCTGAAAGGACAAAAAAAACAAAAGAACTGTGACCTTTGGCCAAAAAACCTTGGTCTTCACACGCAGCAACTCTTTACACAATAGAGGTGGCCTCTCCTATAAAACATATATCTCATCCATAGGAATTGAAAACATTTGGTAAACTTTTCAGTTTGATGCCACAGTGACAATTTTGATGTGAAAAATATACTATACTGACATTAACATATCAAACTATTTTGGACTATTTTGTAAAGTTAGTGTGTTTACAGTCTTTCTTACATTATAGAAAAGATCTTTTACGACAAGGAAAATTTAACTAACATGGTTATATTGTTAATATTTCAGTTTCACAGTTAATACATTTCTTCAGATTATTTATGTTAGCAGGATCATTAACAAAACGCTAACACTATGTTAACAATAGTCATCAGCAACATGGTAAAAAAAAAACATATGCAGCTCATTTCGCAACCTACTGAGGGAGAATCAGCTCCGGTAGCTAAACATGTGCCTCACAACCTATGGCTTCAAGTGTGTCAAAGCTGTCCTATGGAACCATTGTAGACAACTGGCATAGCAATATCTCACGCGTCGAAGTGTCCTTGAGCAAGACGCAGAACCCCAACTTCGTTGCTCGAAGTAAGTGTAGGCTCCCTCATCAGTGTGATTGTGTGAATGGGTGAATAAGAAGCAGTGTAAAGCACTTTGAGTGCCAATAGGTAAAAAAGCGCTATATAATTGCAGACCATTTACAATTTTCTCTATTTGGTTGTGTTGTGGCTTTTTGCAGCGTGTTTCTTAATACTGTACTGTGTTGCCAAATTGGTGAAATTGTTTTTATATATTTGCTTGTGCTTACACAGCTTTGAGCTGTGAGGGCCAACGTACAATAGAGATACTTGGTGCATATTCATCTAAGGATGTAATTCTTTGGTTCAAGGTCAATAACAGAAATGATGAACAAATGTAACTAAACTAAGCTCAAATTATTGTAAAACCTGGATTCTCCCTATTAATAAGCCATGGATCTATGTATGTTGTTTGGATGTTGGAGTTGTGTTAGTGCAGCAGACATTATTCAAGGTCCTCAAGGAGAAGTTCTTAGTGGTATATGCGCCTTGGAATTGTCTGATAGACTAGATAAAGGGTGATTTATCTTGCAGGCCCTGCAGGACTCCAGCAGAAAAATATCAGCGTAATTCTTCTGGATCTCCAAGCTGTCACTTTGGTAATAAGGGCCTGCCACACTCCAGAGTGAGGAGGCCCCTGTTTTGGAACATTCCACATTCAAGGTCCATTAGCTTTGAGCAGCCCAGTGCTTCACTCTATATCCATTGCATATTAGGGCAATGTATACAGGGCTTTCCTTGAGACAAAGTTAGATATTATTACAACATGACTGACCATTAATCTCAACAAGCATTGAAATGTTACACAAGGCCTTGTGTAGCATTTCAATGAGGGCCAGCCCTCATGAAGTGAAACATTCATTTGCTGGTTGAGTGCTAACTACGTTTAATGGGCCTGGTGATCACTACAGCAGTGAGGCAGAACTGAGAGCAATTCCAGAAGCTGTCTACGATCCATTGGAAATTCAATGTTGTTCCTGTAGAAAGTGGTTTATCTCCACCAAGTCTGAACTAGGTTAATACCAGACATTTCTGACTATAGGGTGAAAGGAAAAACCCACCTATCATCAATTTGTGATGTTCAGAGGGTCCCAGGAGTAGTGAAGAATTATAATGTACTTTTATTTAGGTAGAACCATGTTCCCTCAAGCTGTTCCATCTATGTCTACTTCAAGTATCATTTTCTTGCATATCTCAGAATGGCTTTTGTCAATCCCCAGGTTCCCAAGTTGATGCATTTCACTAATTCTATTCAAGAAGTGAAACTTGTATAATGTATACATTCATTCCACATAAACACTTGAAATATATTAGTCTATTTCTTTTAATTTTGATGATTATAACTGACAACTAATGAAAACCCCAAATTCAGTATCACAGAAAATTTGAATATTACTTAAGACCAATACCAAGAAAGGATTTTTAGAAATCTTGGCCAACTGAAAAGTATGAACATGAAAAGTATGAGCATTGTTACGCCCCTGTCTAGGGGGTAGGGGTGCAACATACAAAGATAAATTAGTATGTTCCAACAGAATTATATTTATTTTAAACGAAAGAAAAGTGTCAAACAAAACATGACACTACAACTCAGGGTGAACCAAGGCCAACATAATAAACAAAATAAACTATTCCCCACAGAAAGTGCTAGCTAGCCTGATAGAAAGAAACAAACAAAAAGACAGTCGCTAACCCTAACTCCCTAATGTGAAACAAGAGAAAACAATCAAAAGAAAATGGTAGTTCACCCCTACAGATTCAATACTATTTACAAAATGTACAATTCATAAACAAAACCACGGCACAAACCTAACAATTCAAAAATGCTAAATAAGGTTTGGAAGCCAAGAACAGTGAACAGGTGCTGCTGCCAGAAAAAGCCCCCGCTGGCTGTTGGGAACCGTACTTTTAAGACTCCAGGAAGTGTAGGATGGACCAATCAGCTTCCGGTACTGCCCCCCAATCCGGCCAATCAGGCAGGGCGCCTATAAGAACAACAAAATAAAAACAACAAATATGGCCAGGGCCTTAACACCCCCCTCCCTAAAAAAAACAGACACCCCATCTAAAATGTCTGATAATTACGAACAGGCCGACACACGTGATAAGGCATCAGCAACAACATTTTCTGTTTCTTTTTTGTGATGGATTTCGAGAATAAAATCTTGCACGAGCAAGGACCACCTCATTAATCTTTGATTAGAGTTTTGCATTCATCCTAAGAACACAAGAGGGTTGTGATCAGTAAATACAGCAACTGGTAATGAGCTGGAGCCAACATAAACCTCAATGTGTTGGAGGGCCAAAAGTAATGAGAGGGCTTCCTTTTCAATTGTGCTGTATTTTAACTGGTGTTGGTTGAATTTCTTGGAAAAGTAACAGATGGGATGATCAACCCCCTGCACATCCTCTTGCAGCAGTACTGCACCGGCACCATTGGCACTGGCATCTACCTCGAGTTTAAAGTGGCAGGCAAAATTAGGTGCTGCTAAAACAGGTGTGCTGCACAGGAGAGCCTTGACCGAATGGAAACATTTTCACACGAAGAAGACCAGACAAAAGGTCTGGTAACACTAGTGAGACTGGTGAGGGGCGCAACAATATCAGCAAAGTTTCTGCAGAATCCTCTATAGTACCCAGCCATGCCCAGGAACCGGCGGAGTTCACGTCTGGTTTTAGGTATAGGGTAATCCAAGATAGTTTGGATTTTTGCAGTAAGCACACGCACCTGACCTTGGCCCACTTCCTTCCCTAAATATGTCACTGTGGCTCTACCAAAGTTACATTTGGCCAGATTCAAGGTAAGGGAAGCTTCCGTTAGTCGTGCAAATATTGTTTTTAATGTTTCCGTGTGTTCAGGCCATGTACTTGAATATGCCACAATATCATCTAGATATACCTCACAGTGGTTAACATCAGCAAGGACAAGGTGCATCAAGCGCTGAAACGTAGCAGGTGCATTTCTAAGACCAAACGGCATGACTGTGTACTGTAAGAAACTATCAGGGGTGACGAAAGCAGAAATTTCAGAAGCACGTGGAGTTAAAGGAACTTGCCAATATCCTTTCAACAGGTCCAGCTTTGTAACAAACTTAGCGGAACCAACACAGTCCACACAATCTTCCATTCTGGACAGAGGATACGAGTCTGGTTTGGTTATTGCATTTACCTTCCGAAAATCAGTACAGAAATGTGGGGTTTTGTCAGGTTTGGGCACAAGCAGACATGGGGAACTCCATGCACTGGAACTAGGGACAGCTAAACCATTCTCCAACAAGTAGATAACTTCCTGCTGAAGCAGAGCACGCTTTGTCGGGTTTAGGCGGTAGGCATGCTGCTTGATTGGCGAATGGTCAGCGACATCAATGTCATGAGAGAGAACGCTGGTGCGGGCTGGCGTATCTGAAAAAAGGGTAGGATTATTTTTAATCAGCTGCATAACATCGCTCCTAGCGGACTTGTCTAAGTGGCACAAATGGGTTTCTAAATCCTGTAAAATCTCTGAATTTTGGAGACGGGAACAGGGTTCATTGCCACTGAAGCAGAGGCCGTCACTCTCGGGACAATCCTGGGAGGGAGGAACAACTGCAACAGTGAACACAGCAGAGGGCGCGACGAAGGATAAAGCAGCAGCAGCTTTACGAGCGAAGTAAGGCTTTAACATGTTTATGTGACACACACACGAGATTTTCGTTTCCTATCCGGGGTGCACAAAACATAGTCTGTGTCACTTATTTTACTTTCCACAACATAAGGGCCACAAAATTTGGCCTGCAAGGCAGAACCAGGTATTGGAAGTAGTGCTAAGACCTGCTCTCCAGGTTGGAAATTTCTATTTACTGACTTTCTGTCAAATTTCTTCTTCATCTGAGTCTGTGACGCAGAGAGGGACATGCGTGCAAAATCACAGGCTTTGTGCAGACGCTCTCGAAATGAGCTCACATAATCTAGCACATTTGTAGTAGGGGTTGTAACTTCTGACAAAAAAACTTTCTTTCAATACTCTCAGAGGACCACGCACAGTGTGACCAAACACTAAATCTGCAGGGCTAAAACCAGTGGACTCCTGCACACTTTCACGTGTGGCAAGGAGAAGGAACGGTAATCCCTCATCCCATTCTTTTCCTGACTCCAAACAATATTTCTTTAACATGGATTTCAAGGTTTGGTGGAAACGCTCAAGTGCACCTTGGGACTGTGGATGGTAAGCACTGGATTTATGATGTTTTACAGACAATTCAGACATGACTTGAGCAAACAGTTTTGACATGAAGTTTGAACCTTGATCAGTTTGAATGGACCTTGGTAGGCCGAAAGTGGAGAAGAAATTTATGAGGGCCTTCACAACAGCTTTGGTCTTGAGTGTTCGTAATGGAATGGCCTCAGGGTAACGGGTTGCTGCGCACATCAAGGTCAGAAGGTACTGATGACCGGATTTTGTTTTTGGTAGTGGGCCAACACAATCGAGGATTATGTGTTCAAATGGTTCTCCTATTACTGGAATAGGATGCAGTGGAGCGGGAGGAATAACCTGATTTGGTTTTCCACAAAGCTGACAGACATGGCAGGTGTGGCAGAACCTGGCAACATCGGCTTTTAAGCCTGGCCAAAAGAAATAACGCAGAATGCGTTGATAAGTTTTCCTTATCCCTAAATGACCCGAAACGCTATCATGGGCAAAGCTGAGAACCTGAGAACGAAACTTTGCTGGCACAACAATCTGCTGAACTGAATTGTATCCTAAATCACCAGTCAGAGGAGGATGCCAATAACGCATTAACACACCATTTTCAAAGTTATACGCACAGGGACCTGTTTTGTCAGAGCTGGTGACAGAGGATAGACAGGTAGCCAGAGATGGGTTGGTCTGTTGCTCGTGGATAAGCTCGGTTTTGTTAACAGCAAAAGACAGATCAGCAGCAGTAGGCAGTAAGTTGGCAGTTACAGGCTTTTCACAGCTATCTAAGTGTGGCTCTATTTTCTTAGGACCCACGGCAAACAAGGCTGCATCAGACAAATCCATCACATCATCAAACTTGCGCATCTGCTAGCGCGTAACAGCACAAGCAGGAAACACAGCGGGCGAGCTGACAGCAGCGGGAGCCGAAAAAGACGAATCTGCAACGGGGTTTTCAACAACCTCGGGAGTCGTAAAAACTCTCCCCCCTGCCAAATCATTCCCGAGAATTAGAGCTACTCCCTGTACGGGTAAGCTTGGCAAAACTCCAAGTTTTACTGAACCAGAAAACAACGGAGAGCTTAAAAAGGCAGTGTGCAAAGGAGCTCTCATAACGCACATTTTAATACCCCAATAAGCGCATCTGAACCACAAAATGAGTCACGGGAAAACCGCAAAACGTTTGATAAAATAAGCGACTGGGATGCTCCAGTATCCCGTAAAATAGTAACGGGTACCTGATCCTTTTCAGCCCCTGTGAGGGAGACTAAACCTTCTAAGATAAAAGGCTTGTAGCTCTCATCAGCTTTATGGCTGTCAGAGCCAGTTTTCTCGGGGAGTGAATGAACAGGTATAGTAGCAGGAGCAGATCGTATGAAACCAACAGTTTTTGGACTTCTTGCACTTTTACTCAGCTCCTTTCTTTGAAGTACAGGACAAGAGGCAATGAGATGACCGGATTTGTGACAATAGAAGCATTCCCGGCCCTCAGAGAAACTAGGATTGGGGCATTGTGGCGTTTTTGAAGATAACTTGTTTTTTTTGTCTGGGCTACCAGTCAGCTTATTTTCGCCGCGGACATAGGGAAACACAACACGATGAGTTAGGACAAATTCATCTGCCAGCACTGCAGCTTTGGACAGAAAGTCCACTTTCTGTTCATTCAAATAAACCACAATTCTCTCTGGAAGACATGTCTTAAATTCTTCCAGCAACATCAATTCACGGAGTTGTTCAAATTCTGTCACTTTACTGGCTGTGCACCACTTAACAAACTCAACATACGTTTGGTTGGCAGATTTTTCACAGGATCTAAACCTTTGCCGATATGCCTCAGGAACAAGCTCATAGGCACGCCAAACCGTGGTCTTAACAACAGCATAGTTCAAGCTGTCTTCAACAGACAAACTTGCACACACTTTCCTGGGCTTTTCCCACCAATTTGCACTGTAATAGCAAACTCCAAACATCTTTTGGCCACTTTAAAGTTGCTGCAATGCGCTCAAAAGCATTGAAGGAACAATCTTCTTCCATCTCTCTAAAGGGAGGAACTAAGGCAATGTGTCTACTAACATCAAACTGATCAGAAGTTGTTGTAGAGGGGGAAACGTACTCTACTGGGAGTAGAGGCCTCAGTGGCCTTCTCTAGCTCCAAAGCCCTTATTCTGAGGTGCATGAGCTCCACCTCACAGGTTTTGGTCTCCAAGTCCACCTCTTTAAGGCGCAGAGCAAGCTTTAGCTCCTCTTTATCCACACCAGCCTGCAACAAGCTTAAGGGGTCTACAAACACAGCAGGAGAACGTGTGGGAGCCTTCGCTTCCCCACCCACCGGACTACTGAAAGCTGACTGGGCCATGGCAGCCATCGCTCCCATACCCGCTTGCAACCTTTCAGGTGTCATGACCTTCTGTTTAGGCTTGGGCATAGTGACCACCCCCTGCTCAACTAACTTCTCTGACAAAATAGCCCTAACCTCTGCCTTCCTGGCATTTAAAGGTACAGAGACATCAAAAAAACTGGCAATTAAAAACAAATCTGCCTTGGTGCATCGCTGCAACTTCTCAATGGTTGGGTTTATTGTAAACTCATCCATGTTAAACTCCATACTATAACCCCACACAAAAAACTACCAAACAAAAGTAAAGACAAAATAGCTTACCAAACAAAACGCTGAGAGACGATGAGAAGAAAAGGAAAATATCCCGGACGAGCCCCCACTGTATGTTACGCCCCTGTCTAGGGGGTAGGGGTGCAACATACAAAGATAAATTAGGATGTTCCAACAGAAAGAGATTTATTTTAAACGAAAGAAAAGTGTCAAACAAAACATGACACTACAACTCAGGGTGAACCAAGGCCAACATAATAAACAAAATAAGCTGTTCCCCACAGAAAGTGCTAGCTAAAAAAAGAAACAAACAAAAAGACAGTCGCTAACCCTAACCCTAATGTTTGGAAGCCAAGAACAGTGAACAGGTGCTGCTGCCAGAAAAAGCCCCCTCTGGCTGTTGGGAACCGTACTTTTAAAACTCCAGGAAGTGTAGGATGGACCAATCAGCTTCCGGTACTGCCCCCCAATCCGGCCAATCAGGCAGGGCACCTATAAGAACAACAAAATACAAACAACACAGACGGCCAGGGCCGTAACAAGCATGTACAGCACCCAATACTTAGTTGGGGCTCCTTTTGCCTGAATTACTGCAGCAATGCGGCGTGGCATTGGGTCTGGCATAACGCATCTTCCTCTTCACAATGCCCCATAGATTTTCTATGGGGTTAAGGTCCGGCGAGTTTGCTGGCCAATCAAGGACAGGGATACCATGGTCCTTAAACCAGGTACTGGTAGATTTGGCACTGTGTGCAGGTGCCAATCCTGTTGGAAAATGAAATCTGCATCTCCATACAGTTGGTCAGCAGCAGCAGCAAGCATGAACTGCTCTAAAACATCCTGGTATAAAGCTGCGATGACCTTGGACTTTAGAAAACACAGTGGAGCAACACCAGCAGATGACATGGCATCCAAACCATCACTGACTGTGGAAATTTTACCCTGGACCTCAAGCAATGTGGATTCTGAGCCTCTCTTCTCTCCTCTCTCTCTCCTCTCCTCCTCACCCTGATTTCCAAAGGAAATGCAAAATTGATTTTCCTCAGAGAACATAACTTTGGACCACTTAGCAGCAGTCCAGTCCTTTTTGTCTTTAGCCCAGGCGAGATGCTTCTGATGCAGGAATGCGACAGCTGAAACCCATGTCTTGCATACGTCTGTGCGTAGTGGTTCTTGAAGCACTGACTCCAGCTGCAGTCCACTCTTTGTGAATCTCCCCCACATTTGGTGCGGTTATCACTATTGCTTGTACACTTTTTTCTACCACATCTTTTCCTTCCCTTCACCTCTCTATTAATGTGCTTGGACACAATGCTCTGTGAACAGCCAGCCTCTTTTGCAATGACCTTTTGTGTCTTGCCCTCCTTTTGCAAAGTGTCAATGGTTGTCTTTTGGACAACTGTCAAATCAGCAGTCTTCCCCATGATTGTGTAGCCTACAGAACTAGACTGAGAGACCATTTGCAGGTGTTTTGAGTTAATTAGCTGATTAGAGTGTGGAAAATCATTTCTTTGTATTGGTCATAAGTAATATTCAAATTTTCTGAGATACTGAATTTGGGGTTTTCATTAGTTGTCAGTTATAATCATCAAAATTAAAAGAAATAATCACTTGAAATATATCAGTCTGTGTGGAATGAATGCATACATTATACAAGTTTCACTTCATGAATGGAATTAGTGAAATAAATCAACTTTGTGAAGATATTCTAATTATATGATCAGCACTATATTGGAGAGAAAAAGAAATCATACAGACAAAGTCAATGTATCTGCCAACAAAAGTAAAATACCAAAACTTGACATACTATGATGTTTGAGAAGTATCTAATTATCATTGCCAATTCAAGGTCATGTCTGACCATGTAGTTATCTGCAAGGAAAGGGAAAGTATGACACATCTGTTTACAGTGAATGTTTTAAGTTAATAGGATTTTAACTTTAATTTAAAAATAATTGCAACATCCACAACTTTAAAGCTCAGTACAGTTGCGATACATTGTCATCGTGTCACTGCGTTGCACAGCATAAGGTGGAAATTGTGAAAAATATCTATTGGGATAAATGAGGTGTGTTTGGAGGAGTAAAGGTGAGGCATTTAACCCAAAGAACACTGTACCTGCTCTTAAATACAAAGTTTGTAGCCTAATGCTCTGAGTTGGCTTTGCTGCTGGATGAAGAATGAAGATTACCTCTGAATTATTCAGCTTAAACCCAAACTATTAGTAAAACCGTAAAACTTTGTAGGTTTGGGGTCATTATCCTGTTTGAACACGTGTCAAAGTTGAGTGCAGAATGGGATGGCCATCACAAAACCCTACTTTTTCCAAAGTCCTGAACTCAACCATCAAGAGCCATAAGCATGTTGATTGCTACCAAATGTCCAATAAAGGTGAAATTTGATAAGGGACATTTGTTAGATGTGTTGCATGTATAGTTTTAATGCTGCATGTATACTTTTGAGCCAGTATTAATGCCAGAATACCCCAAATTAATTTGTGCACCAACATCTCTGGGTTTTTATCTATAATTAGAATGTTGTATCATAATTAATAATAAATTAAACCATAACAATTATGTTGATAATAAATGTATTTAAATTTTGTGTATAGCTGTCAATGTTTCTTGGTATCTCTACAGCATATTTATATGACCAATTTGCCAGCATTGTACATAAAATAACAATAGAGAAGAAGGTTTATAGTCCTATTTTTCTAATACAGTGCAAGAAAAAATTTATATATAATTGAGCACATGTGAAATCCAGAAGCACTGTATGAACCGAAGGATTGAAGTGAAGTCATTGGTTTAAGCGATTGTTGATCATAGAAGACTGAAGTGTCCACAGGTTCCATGACTGAGATGACTGATTGTGTATGTCAACCATGTTGTTTTCCACATGATCATGAAGTCCTAAGTAGTTGCAATACCAAAAAAAATTTTGGTATACAAGTAGGCCTGCATTCTGAGAACGAAGTGGTCTACTGGGATGATATGGTGCTATGAGGTCTTCTATATATGATGGAGCCTGACCATTCAGAGCTTTATATGTAAGAAGCAGGGTTTTAAATTCTAGTCTAGATTTAATGGGAAGCCAATGGAGAGAAGCTAGTGAAGGTGAAATATGATCTCTCTTGCTAGTTCCAGTCAGCACTCTTGCTGCAGCATTTTGGATTAATTGCAGGCTCTTTAGGGAGTTACTGGGGCATCCTGAAAGTAGGGAATTACAGTAGTCCAACCTAGAAGTAACAAATGCATGGACCAGTTTTTCGGCATCACTTTGAGACAGGATGCTCCTAATTTTGGCAATGTTCCGTAGGTGGAAGAAGGCTGTTCTAGAGATTTGTTTTATATGTGAGGTAAAGGACAAATCCTGGTCAAAAATAACTCTATGGTTCCTTGCAGTAGTACTGGAGGACAGACTTATGCCATCTAGAGTAACAATATGGTTGGACATCATATCTAGGAGATTTTTGGGCCCAAAACTTCAGTTTTGTCTGAGTTTAGAAGTAAAAAATTGTGGGACATCCAGGCCTTTATGTCTTGTTGGCATCCTTGAAGCTTTATTAACTGATTATTTTCATCTGGTTCCATAGATAAATATAGCTGGGTATCATCAGCATAGCAGTGGAAATGTATGGAGTGTTTTCTAATAATGTTGCCTAAAGGAGACATATATAAAGTAAAAAGTATTTGTCGTAACACAGAGCCTTGTGGAACTCCATAGCTAACCTTTGTGTGCATGGAGGATTCATCATTAACATGAACAAATTGAAATCTATCAGACAGATAAGATTTAAACCAACCTAGTGCAGTTCCTTTAATCCCAATTTCATGTTCCAGTCTCTTTAATAAAATGTGATCAATGGTATCAAATGCAACACTAAGATCTAACAGAACAAGTATAGAGACGAGGCCATTATCTGAGAGATCTATGGGTAAAAAGACGGATTGGGGCCTTATCGATGATTCTAGCTCTAATAGCTACAATTTTATTCATAAACAAAGTCATGAAGTCATTGCTTCTCAGGGTTAAGGGAATAGTAGGCTCAACAGAACTATGGCTCTTTGTCCACCGGGGATTGTTCTTGTTTTCTAATATTAATGAAGAATAATAAGTTATTCTGGCTTTTTAAAACTATTTTTCCAGGCTAAATGAGATTCTTCTAAATTTCTGGAACACCACTTCCTTTCCAACTTTCGTGTTGCCTGTTTTAAGTTGTGTGTTTGCGAACTATACCATGAAGATCACCTCTTCTGGTTTACTGCCTTCAATTTCACAGTTCTAAAACAACATCACTATGAAATGTGGTGTACCCTTAGCTATGGCAACACTATCGAGTATTGTACGTAGTGAGGCCACAGAATTGACAACAAGATAATCTACTTGTGCAGGAGTAACATTAAGGTGGCTACTTTTCATTGTATTAACATATGGTGAAGCAAATGATGAAAGAATAATTTCTTTAAATTTGTTGACAGCTTTTTCACTTAAGCATCTGCTATAGTGGAATTTTTCCCTAACTGCTATATAGTCCGTTATTGTAAATTCAAATGTTATTAAAAAATGGTCAGACAGAAAAGAGTTGTGAGGAAATATTGTTAAATTATCTGCTTCAATTCCATACGTAAGGACAAGGTCTATCGTGTGACTAAAACAGTGAGTGGGTTTATTTACATTTTGGGAAAAACCAATTGAATCTAATAATGAATTAAACACAGTGCTCAGACAGTTACTGTCAGCATCTACATGAATGTTAAAGTCACCCACTATAATGACTTTATCTGTACTAAGCACTAAATCAGATAAAAAAAATCAGAAAATTCAATCAGAAATTCTGAATAAGTGACTGGAGGACGGTACACGATAAGTGCCGGGGGACAGCTAGCAGGGGCTACGCTAGGTCGGCCCGCACCAGCTACCGGGGCCTGACTAGCTGAGTTGTTTTCCATGGTGTGGAGCCGCGCTTCCAATTCCGTGAGCCTCGCCTCCAAAGCTGCAAAAACCTTACACTTGTTACATAAACCATTATCACTAAAGGAGGCAGAGGAAAAACTGAACATGAGAAACAGTTACAAAACTCTCCATGTGTATACAAATAATTTAGCTACTTTTCTACTCCCATAGCTAAGGGAGAAGTGGTACACCACAATTCATAATGATGTTGTTTTAGAACTGTGAAATTAAAAAAAGTTAATAACCAACTGTTTTGCACAAACTGTTTTGTGTGTTCCTTCCTAAGAACAAATCCGAAAAAAAAAAACCCAAAAGACAATGATGAGTAAATCAATCAGTGAAGTAAAATATAAAATACATTCTCTGAAACACTAATCTAATTTTCTGGTCTTTAAAGTGGCAATACAATGCCCCCAGTTTAGAACCAACTGGAATTATTCACACAGTTTGCACAAATAACTTGTAACATTTGCACATTCTAACATAAAATACTGAAACTCTTTTAACACTAGTTGCTACTACTGTAATGTAGCAGTGTAGTTAACACATTTGGAGTGAAGGCTCCTTGCTGTCCAGTCCAGTGAAAGAGCTACTGTTGCTCTAAATTCCGGTTAACTTTTATAAATGTACTCAGTGCGACTTAACTTTAACAAAAGAACAGTTTTGAGTACTTCCTCTGATTAGAATGTTGTATCATAATTAATAATAAATTAAACCATAACAATTATGTTGATAATAAATGTATTTAAATTTTGTGTATAGCTGTCAATGTTTCTTGGTATCTCTACAGCATATTTATATGACCAATTTGCCAGCATTGTACATAAAATAACAATAGAGAAGAAGGTTTATAGTCCTATTTTTCTAATACAGTGCAAGAAAAAATTTATATATAATTGAGCACATGTGAAATCCAGAAGCACTGTATGAACCGAAGGATTGAAGTGAAGTCATTGGTTTAAGCGATTGTTGATCATAGAAGACTGAAGTGTCCACAGGTTCCATGACTGAGATGACTGATTGTGTATGTCAACCATGTTGTTTTCCACATGATCATGAAGTCCTAAGTAGTTGCAATACCAAAAAAAATTTTGGTATACAAGTAGGCCTGCATTCTGAGAACGAAGTGGTCTACTGGGATGATATGGTGCTATGAGGTCTTCTATATATGATGGAGCCTGACCATTCAGAGCTTTATATGTAAGAAGCAGGGTTTTAAATTCTAGTCTAGATTTAATGGGAAGCCAATGGAGAGAAGCTAGTGAAGGTGAAATATGATCTCTCTTGCTAGTTCCAGTCAGCACTCTTGCTGCAGCATTTTGGATTAATTGCAGGCTCTTTAGGGAGTTACTGGGGCATCCTGAAAGTAGGGAATTACAGTAGTCCAACCTAGAAGTAACAAATGCATGGACCAGTTTTTCGGCATCACTTTGAGACAGGATGCTCCTAATTTTGGCAATGTTCCGTAGGTGGAAGAAGGCTGTTCTAGAGATTTGTTTTATATGTGAGGTAAAGGACAAATCCTGGTCAAAAATAACTCTATGGTTCCTTGCAGTAGTACTGGAGGACAGACTTATGCCATCTAGAGTAACAATATGGTTGGACATCATATCTAGGAGATTTTTGGGCCCAAAACTTCAGTTTTGTCTGAGTTTAGAAGTAAAAAATTGTGGGACATCCAGGCCTTTATGTCTTGTTGGCATCCTTGAAGCTTTATTAACTGATTATTTTCATCTGGTTCCATAGATAAATATAGCTGGGTATCATCAGCATAGCAGTGGAAATGTATGGAGTGTTTTCTAATAATGTTGCCTAAAGGAGACATATATAAAGTAAAAAGTATTTGTCGTAACACAGAGCCTTGTGGAACTCCATAGCTAACCTTTGTGTGCATGGAGGATTCATCATTAACATGAACAAATTGAAATCTATCAGACAGATAAGATTTAAACCAACCTAGTGCAGTTCCTTTAATCCCAATTTCATGTTCCAGTCTCTTTAATAAAATGTGATCAATGGTATCAAATGCAACACTAAGATCTAACAGAACAAGTATAGAGACGAGGCCATTATCTGAGAGATCTATGGGTAAAAAGACGGATTGGGGCCTTATCGATGATTCTAGCTCTAATAGCTACAATTTTATTCATAAACAAAGTCATGAAGTCATTGCTTCTCAGGGTTAAGGGAATAGTAGGCTCAACAGAACTATGGCTCTTTGTCCACCGGGGATTGTTCTTGTTTTCTAATATTAATGAAGAATAATAAGTTATTCTGGCTTTTTAAAACTATTTTTCCAGGCTAAATGAGATTCTTCTAAATTTCTGGAACACCACTTCCTTTCCAACTTTCGTGTTGCCTGTTTTAAGTTGTGTGTTTGCGAACTATACCATGAAGATCACCTCTTCTGGTTTACTGCCTTCAATTTCACAGTTCTAAAACAACATCACTATGAAATGTGGTGTACCCTTAGCTATGGCAACACTATCGAGTATTGTACGTAGTGAGGCCACAGAATTGACAACAAGATAATCTACTTGTGCAGGAGTAACATTAAGGTGGCTACTTTTCATTGTATTAACATATGGTGAAGCAAATGATGAAAGAATAATTTCTTTAAATTTGTTGACAGCTTTTTCACTTAAGCATCTGCTATAGTGGAATTTTTCCCTAACTGCTATATAGTCCGTTATTGTAAATTCAAATGTTATTAAAAAATGGTCAGACAGAAAAGAGTTGTGAGGAAATATTGTTAAATTATCTGCTTCAATTCCATACGTAAGGACAAGGTCTATCGTGTGACTAAAACAGTGAGTGGGTTTATTTACATTTTGGGAAAAACCAATTGAATCTAATAATGAATTAAACACAGTGCTCAGACAGTTACTGTCAGCATCTACATGAATGTTAAAGTCACCCACTATAATGACTTTATCTGTACTAAGCACTAAATCAGATAAAAAATCAGAAAATTCAATCAGAAATTCTGAATAAGTGACTGGAGGACGGTACACGATAAGTGCCGGGGGACAGCTAGCAGGGGCTACGCTAGGTCGGCCCGCACCAGCTACCGGGGCCTGACTAGCTGAGTTGTTTTCCATGGTGTGGAGCCGCGCTTCCAATTCCGTGAGCCTCGCCTCCAAAGCTGCAAAAACCTTACACTTGTTACATAAACCATTATCACTAAAGGAGGCAGAGGAAAAACTGAACATGAGAAACAGTTACAAAACTCTCCATGTGTATACAAATAATTTAGCTACTTTTCTACTCCCATAGCTAAGGGAGAAGTGGTACACCACAATTCATAATGATGTTGTTTTAGAACTGTGAAATTAAAAAAAGTTAATAACCAACTGTTTTGCACAAACTGTTTTGTGTGTTCCTTCCTAAGAACAAATCCGAAAAAAAAAAACCCAAAAGACAATGATGAGTAAATCAATCAGTGAAGTAAAATATAAAATACATTCTCTGAAACACTAATCTAATTTTCTGGTCTTTAAAGTGGCAATACAATGCCCCCAGTTTAGAACCAACTGGAATTATTCACACAGTTTGCACAAATAACTTGTAACATTTGCACATTCTAACATAAAATACTGAAACTCTTTTAACACTAGTTGCTACTACTGTAATGTAGCAGTGTAGTTAACACATTTGGAGTGAAGGCTCCTTGCTGTCCAGTCCAGTGAAAGAGCTACTGTTGCTCTAAATTCCGGTTAACTTTTATAAATGTACTCAGTGCGACTTAACTTTAACAAAAAGAACAGTTTTTGAGTACTTCCTCTGACATTGCCAGTGCTGTGATGTCATATATCAGTTTACTTTTTAATTTTTTTAAATTTATTGCAAGTATAATTAGTTTCTCCTAAACATTTCCTTAGCACTCCTGCAGAATGTGTGTCATTTACTTTTATTAGTTGAAATCTTTTCCAGCTCCAAACATAAAAATTTTGAGTGGTTGTGTCTGAGTACAGAGGTTTTTATATTTCATTTGATATACTTTATTGATTGTTGTTGGAAAGCTACATGTTACAATACTACAGGGAGTTTGAGTCTTGTCAGAGGACCCTTCCACATGTGGCCGAGAGGAATTATAAATCAAACCACCAACCCCAGGGTTCATGGATAATTGCTCCACCATCTGAACCACCGCCAGCTGTCATGCAAACTTAGAAAAGCCTAGAAGTAATCCAGATATATTCCTTTCTAAAGTTTCTAAGCAAGCCTAACGACCTAACAAATCAGAAAAAGGCAAAGTCAGGTTTGGAACTCACTGCTGTCAATGCAAAAACACACTTTTTGTCTATTACTACTCTTGCACTAAGGCTTCAAACTAGTGGACGATAAAACCCATGAAAGAACCAGGGACTGCGGTAAGAGCAGAGGAGAGGGGATTTGCATTTATGTGAACAGGTGGTGTACTAACACTAAGAATGTAGGCAGTTACTGCTCCCTGGAGTTAGAGTATGTGACTGTTAAATGCAGGCTTATATATCTTTCTCAGGGGTTCACTGTTGTCATCGTAATTGCTGTGCACATTCCACTGAATGCTGATGCTAGCTCGGCCCTTGGTCAGCTTTATGACACCATTAGCAGTCAGAAGAACAGGTATCCTGAGGCCGTTTAGATTGTTCCAGGAGACTTTAACCATGCTGAATTAAAGGCAGTGCTCCCAAATTTCTATTAGCATGTTGAGTGTGCCATTAGGGGAGCAAATACACCTGAAAAAGCCCGCTCTAGTGATGGGGCACTGTACAGTGCTGCCACAACTGACATGAAGTGCTATTCAAAAGAGGCCAAATCTGCATACAGAAAGAGGTTTAAGAACTGCTTGAAGAATGTGAGTAAGGTGTGGAAGGGGGTCCAGATCATCATCACCTACAGACCCAACTCAACTACTGTATGTGCCAACCAGGGTTTCCTCTGTTTTTTGTTTGTGTGGTGTATTGTAAGGTTCATTGGATTAGGAGGTACAGTATATGTTTAGGCATACTGATGATGTCATTAGTGATATCGTAGGCTTTGATAATTGCCTTTATAGTTTGCCCTCGTAATTTACCTTTCATGTTCGTTCTCCAGTTGTCAAGAATGAGAGAGGGAGACCCGTTCAGCTCTGCTATTGAAAGGAACAGATGTGGACAACAAGAGAGACAGTAACTGGAGCAAAGGAACTGACTACAAGGTAGTGGGGAACACAACAAGGTAGAAGTGAAAGTGTGTAGCTGTGGAGGCAGAATGTTTCTTATCGAGTTCTGTGGTTTTAGCCATACTTTAAGAAACTTGTTTGATGAAATTGTTTGTGAACACGTTTGTGAGATTACTGTTCGTAAACTTGTACGTACAATAAAGTCTGTCATCGGCTAAGTTGAGAAGCAAATACAATAAATGTTCAATGTTCTTCATACAACGATCTCCAGAGTGATGTAATTGTTATACGAGTAAGATCGTCTCTACATTAATAAGAAACCAACTCTAAACGGACTAAACACTATTCAGCGAATAATGGAAGGAGAAACTATCCTGCTAATGTGGAAAAATGACAGACAAAGCCTTAAAGTCTTACGGCCATGGAGAATAGTTGGCAAAGTCTGACAGACAAAAGAAAGGTCAAGTTGGACCAGCTGGCGAAACAAAAAAGCAAAATACTCTATTTAATGGAGGATGATAGCTGTGTGGATGAGTTGGAAATTAAACTGTTGACACAGTTCAACCAAGTGTTTGGTGAGTTTTGTGATATAAATACCTCAGTCAAAGAATTACTCCTCTGAAGAGGATATGAATAGTGATCAGCAAAGGCTAGTTTGAGCCAAGTTCACTCAGATCATTTTGTGATGATGATTTCCTAAAGAGGCACATCAGCGCAGGAAGGAAGCAAAGGAAGCAAATAAGGCAAATGACGGTCTCCTAAAGAAAGTGGGTCTGTGGTGTCCTCAAGGACATCTAGGAAATCCAAAACAAGTTCTGTTCGCTCTGTAGCATCTTCAGCTTCAAAGGTATTGCCCTAAGGTTGAACTAGAAAGAGCAACTTTATTAATGAAGGCGGAAGAATTAAGGCAAAAACACACTTTAGAGGAAGGTAGGCTTAAGGCAGAAAGAGAGCAGCAAGAAAACTTGTTTGATGAAACTGGTTGTGAATGTGTTTGTGAGATTACTGTTCGTAAACTTGTATGTACAATTAGTCCGTAATGGGCTAAATTGAGAAGCAAATACTAGAAATGTTCAATGTTTGTCATACAATGATCTCCAGAGTGAAGTAATTGTTGATCTATCAGATATGAGTAAGATCGATTCTAAAACTACAATGCACCTCATAGTTAAATAGAGAAATACAAGGTTAGGTGGATACTGAGGACTTGAACCCTAGGAAAACTGTGGGACTTGATGACATCTCTGGACAAGGGCTGAGGGACTATCCAAATCAGCCGACTGGTAAATGTGTCATGGCAAAAATGACAATATCTGGTCTTAGACACCTCAAGTGTAATCAGTAAAGAAGCTTCAACATCCAGGATGTGTTTTAGGGTTTTATTATCTTGCAAGAGAGAAGTACATTGACAGAGTTTCAAGTCTCCATCCTATGCAGTTCTAAACTTCATACAT
This sequence comes from Channa maculata, assembly GCA_020496755.1. Taxonomy (NCBI): domain Eukaryota; kingdom Metazoa; phylum Chordata; class Actinopteri; order Anabantiformes; family Channidae; genus Channa; species Channa maculata. The sequence goes on along the minus strand of CM035616.1, from coordinate 20,704,511 downwards.
CACACATTAGTTTTATAACCTCCTGTTGTTGGGCAGAACATGCTCCACCCTCAGGCAACTACCCCCAGCCCTTTTCTCCTGTTACGGAAACCTTTTCCCTTTTCAGCACTTTGATAAGCACCTGTGAGCATGGAATGACTCTGGAAACTGCAAACACTTCAAGACAAAACATGTATATGAGACAAAGTTTGAACAACATCTTAAATATCCTTCAAAAGTACACTGAGTTCAAATTTTCATTACAACTAGGTAAAATCTTAAGAGTAAAATGCAATAATCTAATCATACTTACTAATCTTATTTTAAACTAGTCTTTTTCCCAGGCTTTTGTCCTTTCCTGCTTGAAATCATCCACAATTTTTCAACTAGAAAAGAAGATCACCATCAACAGCCTCCACCACCACCGTTCAGTCGCACTGACATCTGTCATCATGAAGTGCTTTGAGGAACTGGCTTGGACTCACATTGCAAATCTCCCACCATGGTTTGATCCACACCAGTTTTCCTACAGAGTCATAGCCAAAGCTCGCCATAGTGCCCCCAGACCATCAGAGATGCAGGCTTTTAAACTGGCCGCTAATAACCAGCTGGATGGTCCCATTTCTCTTTAGTCTGCAGGACATGGTGTCCATGGTTTCCAAAAATAAATTTAAGTTCTACCTCTCTGTATCCCCACAGGGGTCCATGCTGAGCCCCCTACTCTACACCTCTACACATATGACAGTATTCCTGTGATAAAGACCTACTGCATCCGTGTATGGCTTCCCAACTGCACAGCTGCAGATAGGAAAGCTCTCCATAGGGTCAACACCATGGCTCAAAAGATTATCCGCTCCTTTTGAAGAACTTTAATAGATTTTACTGCTTCAGAAAAGCCCAGAACATTCTCAGGGATCCATCCCATTCTTGTCATTCTCTCTTCAAGCTGCCACGTGAGGGCAGTTGGTACTGAACACTTTGAGAACTTAAATACTTGAAATACTGCAGTGCCAATACCTGGCACTGGCAACTGCTTGGGCATTGGTACATGCGCTTTTCTTCACTTTCTGCGATTAACCTACTTTAGGTTTTTTGTGCTTCTACTTGTCTAGCAATATCTTGTTAATCTGGTTTGTGTTGTTTATCTGGCACCTAAGGACTGCATTTCACTTCCATTATACAGTACTTGTACAGTGACAACAAAGCCATGTTATTCTAAGATATGGTTGAAATGGCTCACAGGGCGAGCAAGCTTCCAGTTCCTACATGAGACTGTGCACATGATGATATAGGTGAAGGGCTAGATAGAGGATAACAGGAAAAGGATGATTAGACTGACTGACCAGAAATGGCAGTGAAATTTGAGAGGGGTGAGATTGGTTCTGATCACTTTGGTATTCCTATTAAAAAGGCAGAATAGTTAGGGGCAGCCACACCAGAAGGTGGATTAAGCTACTCAGATCAGACAAGATTACAGCGGATTACAGCGCTTTTGTACCTATTGGCACTCAAAGCGCTTTACACTGCTTCTTATTCACGCATTCGCACTCACAATCACACACACCGATGGGGGAGCTGCTATGCAGCTGGCCGACACTCAAAAGGAGCAACTAAATTGGAGTCCTGTGTCTGGAAGCATATTTAAGAGGAGAAAGTAATGGGACAGATTAAACAGAGTCATTAAAAAAAACAAAACAACAACAACAACAAAAAAACATTATAGTTTAAAATTCAGGAATGGCACGTGACATAATATTCTGAGAATATTAAATATTGTCTGAACCCTGTGAGCCATGCCGTATCTCTAAATGAAATGGCTGCAGAAGATACCAAGAAGATACCAGCACATAAGCCGTTGTACACTACTAAATACACTACTAAAGGATGTTCTCCACTGCCCACATCAAAGTGCTTCAATGCCCCAATAAGTACCAGCGCTTCTTTTTCCACAATAGAATAATTCAGCTCGTGTGAAATACACTTTGGAAAAGAAACTCACTGGTCTCAACAATCTTCTCTTGGCATTAGATAATGCCAAATTGTAGGACATCTAGGCTTTTATGTCTTTTAGGCATGCTTCAAGTTTGACTAATTGGTTAGTATCTTCTGGTTGTACAGATAAATAGAGCTGAGTATCATCTGCATAGCAGTGGAAGTTTTTGGAATTGTTTCATAATAATTTTGCCTAAAGGTGACATATACAGATTGAAAAGTATTGGTCCTAACACAGTGCCCTGTGGAACTCCATAACTAACTTTTGTGCAGAAAGAAGATTCATCATTAACATGCAGTGTGGTTCCTTTAATCCCAAATCCATGTTCCAGTCTCTGTAATAAAATGTTGTGGTCAATGGTGTCAAATGCGGCACTAAGTTCTAGTAAGATGAGTATGGAGACAAGTCCATTATCTGCTTTTACCAGTGCTGTTTCTGTACTATGATGAACTCTAAATCCTGACTGAAAGTCTTCCTACAAATTATTCCTATGAAGGTGATCACATAATTGTTTTGCAACTACATTTTCCAATGATTTTAGGAATAAACGGGAGATTTGATATTGGTCTATAGTTGGCTAAATCACCTGGATCAAGACAATGTTTTTTAAGTAGGGGTTTGATTACAGCAACTTTATAGGCCTTTGGTACATAGCCAGTTTCTAAGGTTAGGTTGATCAAATCTAATATGAACGTATCTATAAAAGGTACAACATCTTTGAGCAATTTGGTTGGAACAGGGTCTAAAAGACATGTTAGTTTTGAGGAAGCGATAGTTGAATTTAGCTCAGTGAGATCTATGGGTAAAAAGCAGTCTAAGAGGGATTGGGGCCTTATTGAGGATTCTAGATCTGTAATATTTGTAGGGAGGATCTGGCGATTTGTTTCCCTAACGGCTACAATTTTATTAGTAAAGAAAGTCATGAAGTCATTTCTGCTCAGAGTTAAAGTGTTGCCCCTCTGAAAAAGTGCTGACTACAGTGCTGATCAGAAACTGGGGGTTGTTGTTGTTTTCTTCTATTAATGATGAATAATATGTTATTTTGGCATCACGGAGAGCTTTTTTGAACAGTTTTTCCAGGCTAAATGAGATTCTTCTAAATTTCTGGAACGCCACTTCCTTTCTAACTTTAGTGTTGCCTGTTTTATCGCCTCTTCTGGTTTACTGCCTTCTTTTTCAGAGGGGCAACACTAGCGAGTATAGAGGCAGGATAGAGGCTGCAGAATTGTCAACAAGATAATCAACTTGTGCAGGAGTAACATTAATGTGGCTACTTTCCATTGTATTGGCATATGGTGAAGCAAATGAAAAAACAATTGAATCTAATAATGAATTAAACACAGTGGTCAGGCAGTTACTGTCAGTATCTACATGAATGTTAAAGTCACCCACTATAATGACTATCTGTACGAACCACTACATCAGATAGAAAATCTGAAATTTTGTCAAAAACTCTGAATAAAGGACTGGAGGACGGTACACGATAACAAATAATAGTGGTTGTTGAGTTTTCCAGTTTGGGTGTGAAAGGCCTTAGGTCATTTGAGAGCCTTACTCTTAAGTAAGGCTCTCAAATGAGTTATAACTATGTTTAGGTCTAGGAATTATTGATAAGCTAGAATGGAAGACTGATGCAACTCCTCCACCTCTAGGAGGTTGTAGGAACTTCTAGGAACATGATCATTAATATGACTCATTTAGACTGACATATTCTTCCTGCTGCAACCAAGTTTCAGTAAGACAAAATAAATCGAATTGATGATTCCTTATTATTATCATTACTAACGGGATTTAGAAGAGAGAGATCTGATATTTAATAATCCACATTTAATAGTTTTGGGGTTTTGTTCTGTAAGAGGAGTAGTCTTAACTTTTATTAGGTTATCATGATTAACTCCTCTTATGGTCATTTTTAGTTTATGTAATTTAGTTGGTCGGGGAACAGACACAGTCTCTATATGTATGTGGGAGTTGTGGGGGTGTAGACGGTTGTAAGGACACTGCAGAGAGTCGTGTAGGACTGGATCTCTGCATCCTAGGCTCAACTCTGGATTGTCATACTTTTGGTTGTCTAATAAACCAGCCATATTTCTGGATAAGAAAGCTGCACCATCTAAAGTAGGATGGATGCCATCTCTCCTAATCAGCCTAGGTTTTCCCCAAAAACATTTCCAATTGTCTATGTAGCCCAAATCGTTTGCTGGACACCACCTAGACAGCCAGCGGTTGAATTACGACATGCGGCTATACATGTCATCACTGGTCAGATTTGGCAGGGGTCCAGAGAAAATTACAGAGTCTGACTCTGTTTTGGCAAAGTTGCACACCAATTCAACGTTCATTTTAGTAACCTCCGATTTGCGTAATCGGCGTCATTAACTCCCACGTGAATAATAATCTTACTATATTTACATTTATCTTTAGCCAGGGGTTTCTGGCCCCAGGAAGACATTTCACTATGGCTGCTGGAGTCTCTAACTATAGAGCTGCCAGTGACCAGAGTTGGTTACTCAGCGGCCGCGTTGGTGAGTGGGGAAAATTGATCAGAAACGTGAACCGACTGGTGGTGAAACTCAGGCGTCTGTTTAGCATTAGATTTCTTACGAATCGTCACCCAGCCGGACTGGCTTCCCGCCTGCTCGGGAACCCGGGGGGCAGCTAACAGGGGCTAATCTAGGTCAGCCCAAACCAGCTACCGGGGCCTGACTAGATGAATTATTTTCCATGGTGCGGAGGGATGCTTCCAATTCCGTGAACCTTGCCTCCAAAGCTGCAAAAACGTTACACTTATTACAGATACCATTATCACTAAAGGTGGTAGAGGAAAAACTGAACGAGACGAGCAAGTGAGAGAAGGAGAGACAGAGAAGCTATTGCTAACGGATAACTGCTAAGCTAGCGAACTTAAAATAGGTAAGATGTGGAATTAGTTAACGTTAGCTGGTTATGTTTTAGAAGAGCATCCACTAAGTCAAAATGGATTAACACTATAAATGCTCGACAGAGTCAATTAGCCTAATATAAATGCTGTGTCAAAACTACCACTACTTGAGACAGGCTGCTTAACTTTGGAACCCAATTCCATTCCCTAACTGCCTAGGCAACACTAGCTTTTTCACTGAAGCCTAGTCTATATGCAGGATTAGTGGTGGGGTGAATTAAACACAAAACCCAGTGACCCTATTGGCACCCAATGTGCTTTACACGTCTTCTTATTCACCCATTCACACTCACAATCTCACACACATACTCACACACCGATTGGGGAGCTACTACGCAGCTGGCCAACACTCACCAGGAGCAACTAATGTCTTGCTCAAGGAGACTTTTACATGTGACCGGAGGAGCTGGGGATTGAATGCACTGCTTACTAATTTACAACTGCAGGATTGGTGGATGACCACTCTACCTTATTGCACCACAGTTGCCTCAAACAGCCCATTTCTGTAAAACAAGACAACAGCTGAAATTAACAGAAATACCAACTATAACAAAGACGTTATTTTATGAGAGTCTGTAATAGGGGTGGCTGTAACTCAGTTGGTAAGGCAGTCGACCACAGGGTCAGTGGTTCGATCCCCAGTTACGGCTATATGTAAAAGTGTCTCTGACACTAAACTCCTAACAGCCCATCCCCTGCCCCAGCTGTGCAGTTCCGGTCCAAGCCCGGTAGAAATTGGGGAGGGTTGCGCCAGGAAGGGCATCCGGCGTAAAAACTGTGCCAAATCACCATGCGGACAATGATCCGCTGTGGCGACCCCGAACTCACGGGATGAGCCGAAAGGACCAACTATAACAAAGACTCACTACCTCCAAACTCAAAGACTAAACTTAACCTTGTGTGCTACACTCCCTTACAGAAGTAGTTCAATTACCAATTTCATAGCACTACATACCTTAGAAGACAGGGAAAACTAGACGAGCCCTCATTTGTTACCAGCTGGCTCAAAGCAGGTAACAAAAAGGGAGGTCACATACAGGTTTATCCTAAACAAACTGGTTTAAGTCACACTAAGCAAACATATGATTTAACATAACTAATGGGGTGCAAAACATAACTGATGCAAAACTCAGTAGTAAATGTGATGCATGCATGCACTTCAACAGTCTTAAAATGAATGGAGCCAAGCCTTTACTTTATAAGCATCACCATTTGTTCTTTTTTTCTTTGTTAAAACTCCATCTAGTTTGTATTTCAGCATGAGTTTCTTAGATCAAATAAAAGGAGGGGCTTACAATCTTTAGAACTTAAAAAAGTCAAAGGATGCTTGAGTGGGAAAGCGGACAGTGGTACTAAATACTGTCCACTGTTTGGGAGGCTGTCCTCTTGTAAAATATGAGGTATTGTACCAGCTGCCAACACCAGGATATATGTAATACCATTTGGTGGCATTTAGCATCCATAGTGAATGTTGTTTTTAGACTCAAATGACTCACAAAACACAGGACTTTCTCATGGGAATTAGGTTCAGTGTAAACGTATGTCTATTAATAGTTTTCATGTGCCTTAACAAGAACACCCACCTGAATTGAAAAAGGTTTTGATTAGTTGGCCACCATGCCCTTGTCCTGCTTTCTAACTGTTGTTTTGCATCATTTTGCACCTGGACACAATACAGACTGATGTGCCCATTCAAGCAACAAGTGTGATCACTTGTGAATTGGTGCTATATGAATAAAGTTGAATTGAACTGATCACACTGCTATTAGGAGTGTGTTCAATGAGGAGTGAAGTATTCAGACGTTATTGTCTATCAAACCACAGTGAACTGCTAGAAAATAACAGGATGTGTGACCTTTAAGTGAACTATAGTATTTCCTAATATTGCTTCTAGCAAAACGAGGAAGGTAAAGATACTAAACAGACTCAAAGGAAGGGACACGGGAGGAGCAACAAAATAAAAGCCAAAAACAGGAAATCAATTTAAACAAAACTAGTCCAAAACCAGGGACTGTGACACTACTAGAATGCTAAGACTTTAATATAAAAAAATAGGGGAGTCTCAATATTAACACTGCTCAGGATAAAATGAAAAAAAAAGAGTTTCCCCTGGACTAAGACAGCCTCAGAAATTTGTTTTGCGACCAGCTTCTCCTCACAGTAAATTTAGATTTAGAAAAACGCAGCAGAAAATTATTTAGTGCAATAAAAATGTACACAGTGAGCACCCTCCTTGTTTTGCTGTGAGGTTGTTGCACATGCTGACCCAACCATCTGAAAGAAGACACCTCTCCTGTGGCACCATGTGGCCAGACGGAACAAACTCGTACTTTTTGACACTGTCGCTGTAGCCTGAAGAAAAAGCTTGTCATGCTTCACTGTTTCCACAGAAAGTGCTGCCACTTCAAGTCCCAGTCACTAGGAAACTGGGGCTGTTCTTTTAAGTGTTACTGTACTGTGATACAGTCTACATTATCCTACAGTATTTGACTCCCATCTGGAAGAAACAATCTGGATTTATGTCCAAGAAAGGTGTTATTCATGGAAAAAGCTACTCTACTGAATAACACAACCCTCTGGCTTTCAATTAAAAAGGTGCTAAATCAGTGCTTTTTTTCATGGATATTTCACCAACAACCAAAACTTAGATGTCTCATAACCAGTTCTTTATTTATTTATTCTTTACCTGAGACCATATTTCTGACCAGATTGTCAGTGGCAGCAGTTAAGCAGTAAAGTAGAGATACAGTTGTTCTAGCTGTTTATAAAGTGTACTAGAGTTTAAAACAAAAGTACACAATAGTATGTCTACTGCTCCTCTCTCTTCCTTTAAAAAAAAATATATTTACTGCATCTTTAGTGCAGTAACTGACACATTTAAGTTCCATGACAAAGATCCCTCGTGGCCACAGTATTTCAGTTGGATGACAACATTTGAAATTAACACTAATAATGTCTGACAAAGAAGTATGTGTAATAGCTAAATGTGCATCAAATATTCTTTTTACCATTTTCATTTGTCATTGGGCCCAACTGTATGGCAGACAGGACCTAAGTGCAGAATAAACAAGCAGGCAGACTTAGCAGATGCTGTTAATAACGTTTTGTCTCGGTTTGTCGTAGAAACTCCGTTCCACTTCCTAAACGTAGGTCTCTTTTAGGAAAATGTGGCTATTATTTTTCTCATTAATAACTTTCATAATTTTTATTAGTGTGAGAGCTGTAACACAGCTCTAACACTTATGAGATCCACTTTTTATTAGTGTGATTGCTGAAAGCAGTAGGAGTGATGTTTACACTTCAGTATCTCAAAAACTACACATGGTAGCATGATGAAACTTTGTGTACAGCTGCCCCACGATGACATGCATCACATGTTACGTGGGCTCTATAGCACCACCGTGTGGACAGTTATAAGCTTTCTTATGGCTGTTTTTTTACATGCTACTACTTGAAACATGGTTCCAACTGTAACATGTTAAGTACAGTACATGGCGACTGTGGCGCAGGAAGGTAGAGCGGTTGTCCAACAATCTCACAGTTGTTGGTTCAATCCCCCCGGTCACATGTCGAAGTGTCCTTGAGCAAGACACTGAACCACAACTTAGTTGCTGCCGGTGAGTGTTGGCCAGCTGCATAGCAGCTCCCCCATCGGTGTATGAGTGTGTGTGATTGTGTGTGTGAATGGGTGAATAAGAAGCAGTGTAAAGTGCTTTGAGTGCCAATAGGTAGAAAAGCGCTATATAAGTGCAGAACATTTACCATTTACAGTTAGGACAGTTGAGCATACAATGGCTTTAGTACTAGTATTAGCCACCTAGCGGCCATTCACGGAACTGCGACTATTTCAACCTTTTTTTTAAGCTAATGCAATGACCAACTTGAATGAAACTTTACAAATACGTGAAGGACACTACCCTAAACACGTGTCAAATTTCACGTCGATTCTATTGAATATTTGTTTGAATTTATTTTGCATTGCCGTCTATGAGAGCAATCTTCACACAGCTATATCTTAAAAACTACATGTGATATTGTAATGAAACTTTGTATACAGCTGCCCCATGATGTAATGTTTAAAATGTTACAGTATAGCCTCTCTAGCGCCACCATGTGCCCAGTTATAGAACTTGTTTCATAACTCCTAAAAAAAAAAAAAACTTTCTGTTTTTACTCCTATATAATACAATGCCTTTAGTGCTACCACATGCGCCACCTAGTGGCTGTTCATGAAACTTATTCTAGTTGCAAATCAAAAATCAAGAATAAACTTTGTCCCAATAACTTACAGCTTTCTTGATGCTTAATCGTTATAATATACTGTTATGTATTGTACCACGTAACAATTCAATCCAACTTTCTTTATCTAGCACCAATTCACAACAAAGTCATTTCAAGGCACTTTATACATCTTTAAAGTCAAGACTATAAAGATGTATAAAGAGAACCCAACAGTTTCCTATTGAACAAGCCCTAGGCAACAGTGGAGAGGAAAAACATAGCTAGAAGAGCCCTCCGGGGGCCAGCTTGGAGGCCAGGGTCTGAGGGAACGACAAGAAGAGAGCCCTCCGGGGGCCGGCGTGGAGGCTGGGGGACGACAAGAAGAGCCCTCCGGGGGCCGGTGTCTGAGGAGACTAGTTGATGAACAAGAACTGGACGAACAGGAACCAGACCAGCGGTCGCCGACCACGGCGACACAACAGGAACAGGAAGTTGAACTGGGCAAGTGGCCGGCAGAACAAGAGCTGGAGCCGGGAGAGCTGCTGCCGTCCTCGGCGCCGGAACAGGACCTGGGCAATCAGAGACAGGAAAAACAGAGACAAGACAAACAGCCAACCTCGGCGGCGGGACAGGAACAGGAACTAGGTGAGCCTTATAGGCCTGTGGTACATAGCCTGCTTCTAAAGATAAATTGATGATATCTAATATGAACGTATCTATTAAGGGTAAAGCTTCTTTGAGCAGCTTAGTTGGAATAGGGTCTAGCAGACAAGTTTTTGGTTTAGATGAGGTAATAATTGAAGTTAGCTCAGCGAGATCTATGGGTAAAAAGAGGGATTGGGGACTTTTGATGATTGTAGCAATGTTGTACGTGAAGCTCTATCTGTAATATTTGGGGGGAGGATCTGGTGAATTCTTTCTCTAATAGCTACAATTTTATTCATCAAGAAAGTAACAGAACTAGTACTTAAACCATTGACATATTAAATACACAAGTATTAACTTACTCATTGGCTAATTCAACTTTGTCACCGTACAAACACACAGGAACTTCCGCGTACATTTACGGAAAACAATACCTCTTTCAAAATAAAACATACATTTCATATTTTCTTAATAACAACAAATACGCAGACTTTGTGGGTTTGACAAAAACAAATCCAACAATTTTAATGCATGACAATTAAGTTAGATTTTTCGTTTGATATTTTGGTGATCAACAAGAGGAAGTAAAACAGGAAGCGACCATTTAAAAATAACACCACAACTATCTATAGGCATTTGAAAACGCCGTAACCAATAACCTAAATTTAGAAGACACACAAAATTGAAAACAGTCCAGTTCTTCCTAAATTTAACATTTGTATAAATTACATATAACCCCACGTCAGAAATCAAACGGCTTAATAGTATTATAGATTGAAATTTAGTTTTAATGTCTTACTTCTGCTTAATGTGCATTTATTTAAATCATTTCCCTAAAACTAACATAAATATATTGAAAACTATGCACCTATACAGCTATTATAGAAGGAATTTATTACCTATTAAATGAATGTCATTACTGCGCCACAAAGTGGCCAATTATAAACATTACACTAATACTTTATATGGGAAGTTAACTCAATTCAATTCAATTCAACTTTATTTATATAGCGCCAATTCACAACAAAGTCATCTCAGGGCACTTTACAGAATAAAGTCAAGATTATAAAGATATATAAAGAGAACCCAACAATTCCCCCTGGAGCAAGCCATAGGCAACAGTGGAGAGGAAAAACTCCCTTTAACGGAAGAAACCTCCAGCAGAACCAGGCTCAGGGTGGACGGCCATCTGCCTCGACCGGTTGGGGTGAGTGGAAAGGGGAGAGAGAAAAGAACAGAGCAACAAAAAGCAACAACAAAACATCGGGCAGATTGGTAGGACCAGTAGCTGCACGCTGGAAGACACACAGCTTCAAAGCCGGGGGACACCTGCAGAAAGGGACAGAGAGAGGGGGACAGAGGAGGACAAAGACAACTACGGGAGAGAACACACAGAGTTAATGACATACAGTGGTGACAATTGCGGGGTGAGAGGAGAGGAGAGATGGTCAAGAGGAGGAAAGGAGCTCAGTGCATCGGGGGGTGGGTCCCCCAGCAGTCTAAGCCTATGGCAGCATAACTATAACTAACTATATGCTTTATTAAAGAGGAAGGTTTTAAGCCTAGACTTAAAAGTAGAGAGGGTGTCTGCTTCCCGAATCTGAACTGGGAGCTGGTTCCACAAGAGAGGAGCTTGATAGCTAAAGTCTCTACCTCCCATTCTACTAAATTCTGGGAACCACAAGTAGGCCTGCATTCTGAGAGCGAAGTGGTCTACTGGGATGATATGGTGCTATGAGATCTTCTATATATGATGGAGCCTGACCATTCAGAGCTTTATATGTAAGAAGCAGGGTTTTAAATTCTATTCTAAATTTAATGGGAAGCCAATGGAGAGAAGCTAGTGAAGGTGAAATATGATCTCTCTTGCTAGTTCCAGTCAGCACTCTTGCTGCAGCATTTTGGATTAATTGCAGGCTCTTTAGGGAGTTACTGGGGCATCCTGAAAGTAGGGAATTACAGTAGTCCAACCTAGAAGTAACAAATGCATGGACCAGTTTTTCGGCATCACTTTGAGACAGTATGCTCCTAACCAGGCTCTTCACGCCAAAAGTTTTTCTAACTAGCACAATGTAGCTTTCAAATGACATACTTTATTAATACCAAGACAATTATTTATCTGTAATACTTAAAACTGCTCATTGAAAATTTTAAAATATAATGTTTAACTTTTTTTATTCAAAATTAGACTTAGGAAAGTAAAAAACAATTTTCTGCTTTCCACACAGAACATAAATTACAAATGTCTTTGTGAGAAAAAAACAAAAAACATAATACCATTGCACTGTTTGTTTATAAACACACACATCAAAACAAAATCAAAACCAAATTAGAAATAATGCAATTTAAGAACATTATACAAAATTGTCACAGTAACATTATTAACTTAGCATAACCTTAAATAATAATTACAAAATTCTTAAAATGAAATATAAATACATTTTACAAACATAATAAAAACACAATCAAACCTTTATTAGCTTAATGTTCAAGCATATTTTACCTAAAAAATGTAAACAAACAAAATATCGAAAAATGCCCCAAAGACCAAAACAAACTAAGCTTGGGAAAAAGTTTAGGGCCACAAATATTGAGTTTCACTGTACTATAAATGCACCCTTATCAGTCTGCCAACATGCAGAACACCTACACATAACTATACTTAAATCTAGCTTGCCAGCAAGCTATACTATTTCGTGTAGCACTTCTTTTGCTTGTCCTTCAATTTGAACTTTAACTACCAAGGGAAAACTCTCACTCAACTCCTCCGTACTTGCTCAAGTACCGTGTCAGAAATACTCATTAAATCTCCACAGTCTTTTGTGCTCCATATGGTGTTGTCCTCTTTATGTGCTATGCCCACATTGGTCACCTGAAGCTCTTCAGTTTCCTGTACAGTTTCTTGTAAAGACATTCAGTATTATCAATACATAAAAATATGTGAATGGTGCATTACTATTAACCACATGTTTACATCTTTGTGATTTGTCATAATCATTATAAAACCATTTTTTCCATGATGCTTTTACAGTTGAAACTAAACTCTTAATCATGCTTATGTTTAAATTTTCCTGTGTAAATTCACCATATATGTTACACATGTATTGAGGTAAGTACATTTAGGTATTTTGTGTGTATTGATATGTATATTAGGTACTATGGAATTTGACTCGATACATCTGGCTCTCTGTATAGCGCAAGTGAGTGATTTAAACAAACTGTTTTTATCCACTTTTTCCAACGCTGCCTCTCTCCAGAGTGTCACTATGTGCTGGTTCCCATCACATCACACCACCTCAATATCGCCCTTTCCAAAAACCATTGTGTTTGGTTTAAAAAAAATCAATGCACATCCACTGTGCCTTCCTGGGACAAATCCATAATTCCCTATAATATACGTTTTTCCTATCTCCATATCGATGCCTGTTAGTTTTATGACATTCTCATCTGCTGTAACTTTAACTGCGTTGGTTTCATCCGCTAGGCCATAATGGGCGTGATTCTTAACTTTGCAGACGGTAACTTCATCCCTAGAAAACACAAATTCCATGCATTTTGAAATCTCTCGTCTAGCAACACACTTTTATCAGTTTGAAATGTTTATAAGGTGAGTTACCTCTACCTGTCGCTCTTAATTTCTTTAATTTATTGCATACTCGTTAGACGCCATGACTGCTTTCTTTTTTTTGTGTTGATTTTGATCAACAACAAACTTCCACGTTATTACCTCCTATGGGAATGCCGTATATCTGTAACGTTTACTTAGCGGCCTTTCGCGGACCTGCCACTTTTTCTCTTTTTTTTTTAAGTTAATGCAATGAACGACTTGAATAAAACTTTAAACATATGTGTAGCGACTGTCCTGAACACGCATGTTTAATTGCAAGTCGGTTCACTACTGGGGGCCGCTAAGGTGGTGCTTATATTTTTGTCATCATGCATAGTCCAGAGGCTATCTCGCTAGCTTGCTAAAGTTTTGCAGCACATGGTGCCATTGTATGCATGCGCATGCGCAGTGACCCATGTGTCAGAAAAATTTCATACTGAGGATGGATGAAGGGCTAACGTCTACTTTGTTAATTCCATGTGATCTACCCACACTACCTTTGCGATCGACCAGTAGATCGCGATCAATGTATTGGGCACAACTGTCTTAAACACTTCATTAGTGCTGAGAGGGCAAGATGGCAACAGTTGATTGCTTTGGACAGACTGTCATCCGCTGGAGAGTTCATGAATAGCAATTGAAAACTTTTTCATTGTTTCATGTGCTGTCACTTCTAAGTAATTCAGACCTTCCAATCTCACAGCATCAAATAGCAATATCTCGAAAACTACACATGGTAACATGATGAAACTTTTTGGACAGCTGCCCCATGATGAAATGCTTTACATATTACAGTATTGCCTCTATAGCTCTGCTGGGTGTACTGCAAAGGATTTTTATAGTTTTGTTTGAACGCTGTCGCTTCTACAATGTTCAGAGCTGCAGATTTGGTGAAGGCTGCTGCAATCACATGTAATTTCTGTAGGAAATGCCCATTCTAGTTATTATTTCGACGTTTTTCGGTCGCTATCTCCTCCTAGACAGTTTGTAATAAAAACTCATTTCCACTTCCTAAACATAGGTCTCATTTAGGACAGGTGGGCTGTTACTTTTCTCATAAATAACTTACTTTTATACTTTTCATTTAATTTCATTTTGTGACTTTTTACCCCATATAAGTCAATGAGAGAAACTTGAAATTTCCCTTCAACTTGCCTCTATTCACAGCTTCCTGTATCATCATACTTTGGCGTAGAAACTTTATTTTTTAAACGGTTCGGTTTAAACAGGTCTAGACACTTTTGTGTTGATCATTTTATTTGTATCTTTTATACTTTTTGAATAATCACGGCTTTAGTTTGTGGCATGTTTTGGAGCTTTTTCAACTTCTCCATTAGTGTGTATTGCGGAATGTTAGAGCAGCTAGAGTGGGTGACATCACACGCACTCTAACTTTTCAGCTTTCACTTTTATCACCTTTTTTCCTTCTTTCCTTTAGTCAACTTAAATCTTTCATAAACATACATTAATTTTGTTTTCTTTCAGGAAATCTCTCTCTCATATTGACAGGACTTCAGTTCTTTCTGTAAGTGGCCAGAAGCAGAGAGAGTGCCGTCTGCAACTCCCATTGGAGCCCATTATAACAGAGGTCCAGAAATTCGCAATTCACAGTTCTAGTTTTGTTTCACTTTTTCCACATGTAAGTCAATGAGAGAAAATTTCCCTTCAACTTGCCTGTATTGATAAGTTTCCTGTATCCTCATACTTTGACGTAGACATACGGGTTTAACTTTTCAGCTCCACTTTTATCAACTTTTTTCCTTCTTTCCTTCAGTCAACTTTAATCTTACATAAACAAACTATACATCAAAACGTAGGTATTTGTCTTCTTTCAGGAAATGTAACTCTCATAGTGACAGGAGTGGAGAGAGTGCCAACTAACATTGGAGCCCATTATAACAAAGGTCCAGAAATTCTCCTCAAATCACAAATGAGGGCTGTTTTTTAATCACCACCATGCCTTCATTTAATGGAGTAGTTTTTTTTTTCGATAGGAATAATACCTTTTCATATTTTGAACATTTTGCGAGGCAAAGTCTCAGCACTTTCACAGCCTCAGCAGGCAGGCAGCAGTCAGAGTCATGGTAACGGACACAGCGGAATCAGGTCACGTGATCACCATCAGGGCTGTGTCCAAACAGTGTGTCATGTGTGTAAATGATGTTTGGTTGGTCTAGAGCTTTTAGCATTCTTTGTGACGTGTGGTTGTCATTGTGAATGCCGCTGAGTTTATGAATGCCATGATGCTGTGTGTTGATAGAACTATCAATTGAAGTCCCATCACAATGTGTGCCGTTTTTTTGCATCAGCTTTGCTACTCCTGCTGCGTGTCGTGTACATCCTGGTTGTCTGCTTCCTTGTTGTCTAAAGGGATGCTGCAGTACAAAAGCACCCTACTTGCTCCCCCTTTGTTCTGAAACAGCACACCATTAGCCGTGTGTGCTGTTACAGAAACATCTAAGTGAAATGGCAGCTTGTGGTCTGGAACTGCTAAGTCTGCGGCCGAGGACAGGGCTGTTTTGATGTCAATGAAAGCTTTTTCTGTGGTTTCGGACCATGTGAATGAGGCTGAGAGGTTTCTAACTCCCCACTCACGTTCTAAGTCTCTCAGAGGGGATATCAGTCCTACGTAATCAGAGATGTTTTGGCGACTGAAACCTGTGAGACCTAAGAACGACAACATGTCTTTTACTGTGGCTGGCTTTGCGTGGTGTAGAATGACACCTGATCCTAAGGAGGTGACAATTCTACCTAAAAAGATAACCTCTTTTCTGCAACACTGCAATTTTGTACGGCTGACTTTGGACCCTGCCCTCAAAAGGTTGAGCAGGGCAGCTTAGGTGGCTGTAAGGCAAACATCCGCTGTAGTGGCTGCTAATAACAAATTATCAACATACTGTACAAGAACCGCTCCATCAGGTAAGGGACATTCCTTCAGCAACCTTTTCAGTGCATGGTTGAACAGTCCAGGAGACAATGCAAAACCTGTGTAATCTGTGGTACCTGTGGTAATCTAGTGTATCGCAATTGTTGGCCTTCATGGGTAAAGGAGAACCAGTCCCTGCACTCCTGGGCCAATGGCAAACAAAAGAACGCATTAGCCAGGTCGATACATGTGAACTACTAATGGTCAGGAGTAACAGCAGCCAAGGCTTTAAAAGGGTTGGGCACTGGGAGTGTGGGCGTCGCTATAATGTTGTTAATACGCCTAAAATCATGTGCCATGCGATATTTTCCTGTGTTTTGTTTCTCTACAGGTAAGATGGGTGTGTATGTTTTCAATTGTAATGTAATTGGGATTAAAGGAACTGCACTAGGATGGTTTAAATCTTATCTGTCTGATAGATTTCAATTTGTTCATGTTAATGATGAATCCTCCAAGCACACAAAGGTTAGCTATGGAGTTCTACAAGGCTCTGTGTTAGGACCAATACTTTTTACTTTATATATGTCTCCTTTAGGCAACATTATTAGAAAACACTCCATAAATTTCTATTGCTATGCTGATGATACCCAGCTATATTTATCTATGGAACCAGATTTTTAAAAAATCAGTTAATCAAGCTTCAAGCTTACAAGACATAAAGGCCTGGATGTCCCACATTTTTTACTTCTAAACTCAGACAAGTCATAGTATTTGGGCCCAAAAATCTCAGAAATGTGATGTCCAACCATATTTTTACTCTGGATGGCATAAGTCTGGCCTCCAGTACTACTGCAGAGAACCGTGGAGTTATTTTTAACCAGCATTTGTCCTTTACCTCACATATAAAACAAATTTCTAGAACAGCCTTCTTCCACCTACGGAACATTGCCAAAATTAGGAGCATCCTGTCTCAAAGTGATGCCGAAAAACTGGTCCATGCATTTGTTACTTCTAGGTTGGACTACTGTAATTCCCTACTTTCAGGATGCCCCAGTAACTCCCTTAAGAGCCTGCAATTAATCCAAAATGCTGCAGCAAGAGTGCTGACTGGAACTATCAAGAGAGATCATATTTCACCTTCACTAGCTTCTCTCCATTGGCTTCCCATTAAATCTAGACTAGAATTTAAAACCCTGCTTCTTACATATAAAGCTCTGAATGATCAGGTTCCATCATATATAGAAGACCTCATAGCACCATATCATCCCAGTAGACCACTTCGATCTTAGAATGCAGGCCTACTTGTGGTTCCCAGAATTTCCAAAGGTAGAATGGGCGGTAGAGCCTTTAGCTATCAAGCTCCTCTCCTGTAGATCCAGCTCCCAGTTCAGATTCGGGAAGCAGACACCCTCTCTACTTTTAAGTCTAGGCTTAAAACCTTCCTGTTTAATAAAGCATATAGTTAGTTATAGTTATAGCTTAGACTGCTGGGGGACCCACCCCCGATACACTGAGCTCCTTTTCTCCTCTCCTCTCACCCCGCAATTGTCACCACTGTATGTCATTAACTCTGTGTGTTTTCACCCGTAGTTGTCTTTGTTCTTCTCTGTCCCCCTCTCTCTGTCCCTTTGTGCAGGTGTCCCCAGGTTTGAAGCTTTGTGTCTTCCAGCGTGCAGCTACTCGTCCTACCAACCTGCCCGATGTTTTGTTGTTGCTTTTTGTTGCTCTGTTCTTTTCTCTCTCCCCTTTCCACTCACCCCAACCGGTCAAGGCAGATGGCCGTCCACCCTGAGCCTGGTTCTGCTGGAGGTTTCTTCCGTTAAAGGGAGTTTTTCCTCTCCACTGTTGCCTATGGCTTGCTCCATGGGGAATTGTTGGGTTCTCTCTATACATCTTTATTATCTTGACTTTATTCTGTAAAGTATCCTGAGATGACTTTGTTGTGAATTTACGCTATATAAATAAAGTTGAATTGAATTGAATTAAAATTCTGAAGACTTTGAAGATCCTACCATCTTGTTCCCATCAAATTCAAAATGAGCTAATATTTTACATGAAATTTGTCAGTTTCAACATCTGATATGTTTTTTATGTTCTATTGTGATTAAAATATGGTTTGATGATATTTGAAAATATTTGCATTCTGTCTTTATTTACATTTTCATCATCCCAAATTCTTTGGAATTAGGGTTGTATATTCTTTATGGTATTATCTCACTAAAACCGGATGATGTTCGTTCGATTTCAGTATTGTAGGTATTTATCAAGAGAACTGTATTTATTGTGTTATCTTAAATGTCACTGTATAAGATAATACAGTCAATGTACACATGAGTTGTGTTTCATTAACACAAATACCCTTTTTCAGGGCTTTTACACCAAAAACTAAACAGGTGTACAGAGATACAAAGATCACAAACTAAACACTTTAAAGCTGAGATATTAATAGATATTAATTGGTGGTATAGTAGGACAGAATAGGTGTTTTTACAAAATATGCGTTATCAGCAGGAAAGAACTGTAACATGGGAATCTGTGTCCTGCCAATCTGATGCTATGTGTAATTTGCGCACCATAGGCCCTAAATCTTTTGGTTGGTGACCAGGGCTAACCACCAAATTGACATGTGGAAGTGCTTCCTCCACCATTTTATACTACTTTTCCTGTTCTGGTGACAACTGTACATGGCAAGTCAAGTCAAGACAAGTCAAGTGGCTTTTATTGTCATTTCCACTATACACAGTGGTACACAGTACACAGTAGAAACGAGATAACGTTCCTCCAAGAACCAAGGTGCTACAAAACAACACAAGCTATGTAAAGTGCATCGAGTGCAACCTAGTGCAAACAGTGCAGACGAAAAACAGTACACAGACAGACATTGTAGACAGACAACACAAGTAACACAGGACAGGACACAGAACCTAAGACAGTGCTGACCAGTAAACCTACTGTATACTATTTTACAGGACAGTACAGTCAAGTGTGCTAAGGGTGTAAAAAGAGCAGCATGTAAACAGTATAGTGCATTTGAATGTCCAGCATGTAAACAGTGCAATTGCATTGGAATGTGCAAAAAAACAGCAGGTAAACAGTGTAGTGCGGTAAGTGTAGAATAATAAAAGTAAATAAATAAATAAATAAGTGATGGTGGAATGAATTGAAATGAGTAATGAGTGATGAAAGTGTGTTGAGTTCCGGTTGTAGTGTGTGTAAGTTCCAATTCAGTTCTGTGTGTTGAGGAGCCTGGTGGCTTGCGGGAAAAAACTGTTGCACAGTCTGGATGTGGTGGCCCGAATGCTTCTGAACCTCTTTCCTGATGGCAGGAGTGTGAAGAGTGTGTGTGATGGGTGTGTGGGGTCGTCAACAATGCTGTTGGCTTTGTGGATGCATCGTGTTGTGTAAATGTGCATAATAGAGGGGAGAGAGACTCCGATGATCTTCTCAGCTGTCCTCACTATCCTCTGTAGGGTCTTGCGATCCGCGACGGTGCAGTTCCCAAACCAGGCAGTGATGCAGTTTATCAGGATGCTCTCAATGGTCCCTCTGTAGAACATGGTCAGGATGGGGGGAGGGAGATGGGCTTTCGTCAGCCTTCTCAGGAAGTAGAGACGCTGCTGGGCTTTCTTGGTGATGGAGCTGGTGTTGACTGACCAGGTGAGGTTGTCCACCAGATGAACACCAAGGAATTTGGTGCTCTTGACTATCTCCACTGAGGATCTATCGATAATCAGTGGTGAATGGTCTCTCTGTGCTCTCCTGAAGTCCACAACCATCTCTTTAGTTTTGTCAACGTTCAGAGACAGGTTGTTTGCTCCACACCAGGCTGTTAACCGTTGCACCTCCTCTCTGTAAGCTGACTTGATTAGACCCACCACGGTCGTGTCATCGGCAAACTTGACTATGTGGTTCGAGCTGTGCATTGCTACACATTCGTGCGTCAGCAGAGTGAACAGCAGAGGGCTGAGCACACAGCCCTGAGGGGCCCCAGTGCTCAGTGTGGTGGTGCTGGAGATGTTGTTCCCGATCCGGACTGACTGAGGTCTTCCAGTCAGAAGTCCAGAATCCACTTGCAGAGGGAGGTGTTCAGGCCTAGTATGCTCAACTTCTCGATCAGGTGCTGAGGGATGATTGTGTTGAATGCCGAGCTGAAATCAATGAACAGCATCCATACGTATGAGTCCTTATTGTCCAGGTGGGTGAGGGCCAAATGGAGGGTCGCGGCAATAATAAACAGTCCGTCGGGGTGAGCGTTCTGCAGGTTGCTAATAGCGCCGTAGAGTTCGCACAGTGCCTCCTTAGCATTAGCGCTGGGGGGAAAGTACACTCCGACAATGAAAACAGTGGTGAATTCCCGTGGTAAATAGAACGGTCTGCATCTAACAGTCACGAACTCTCAGAAACGTGAGACAAGCACAGAGTTCTTGCACCATTCCGTGTTGATATAAACACACACGCCACCACCGCGAGTCTTACCACACAGAGCAGCGTTTCTGTCGGCACGAAACACGGTTAGCCCGTCTAGCTGGATGGCGGCTTCCGGAACTCTGTCACTGAGCCACGTCTCCGTGAAAACAAAGATGCAGCAGTCTCTGAATTCTCGCCACGTGGTCCACTGGATTCGGATGTAGTCTAGTTTATTGTCCAGGGAGCAGACGTTGGAGAGGAGAATGGACGGTAGAGCCGGCCGGCTAGGGTTAGCATTTAGCCTAGCACGGACACCCGCCCGCTTGCCGCGCTTCCGCTTCCTCGAGCAGCGCTTCCGACGTCCCCTCACCTGGCCACCGGCGTCAGGTGACACCAAGGGCTGGGGGCCTGGTCTTTGTCGCTGGGGTCCCAGCAAGCCGAGGTCGCGTTGCTACACCTTCCTGTCCTGTGTACAATCCTGTGCTCTTAATCTCCCAAATTTGATCTGCAATGGTTTGAAACTCTTCCTGGTATACCCAATCATTATTCTTGTCATAATACAAGGTCACATCTAATGGGTCAGGAGGGGGAATAAGGTGCCAGCATGTTTAGCCAAGGTTTCCACTGCAGGTATAGGGAATACAGGCCCACGTTTGGTCTGACCAACGGGTTTTCGTGTTCAATCACTCCCCAGTATATGTCAGCTGTGTCTTGTTGTTCTGCTGGCCCATCTACGGCCCCTAACAACCACTGAGTGCCACTGGAGAGGGCATCTTCAGAGCAACTTGTCCATTCGGGAAGCGGACCACAATGCCCTTTTCATCACATATAATCATGACTCCCATTTGGAGTAGAAGGTCCCTTCCCAAGAGATTAACAGGTATTTGTGGGGACCCCAGAAATGAATGTTTCAATGTTTGTCCCGCCCCCTTGACTTGACATGGCTTAGTGAGTGGCAGCTGCGTTGGTACCCCAGAAAAACCCATAACAGTCACTGTTTTTGTAGAAATCTGCGCTGGTGACTGGTCACCACAGATACGTGGTCCTGGTGGATACACTGCAGGACTGTGACCTTGATACGTTGAAATGGTCCCCATTCTGGGATTTGATATATGTCTGGATATTGAGGTTCATTAAGGACTTCAATACTTTGTTGCACAATTTGTTTCTTCCCTTTCTTTTCATCATTTACCTTTTTTCTAGCTTCTCCTAGCTGTAGCTTTAACAATTGAGCTTCAAGATCTGCTTTTTCCTTGCTACTCTGTTCTTTTTCGTCCATGTGTCTGCAAGTGGTGGCGGAGGTGCCTTTCCCAAATCTTCGTGGTGCAGCCTGGGATGTCTGGGTTTCCCTCCATTGCATCTTTTACTGTTTTGTGTACGCCAGCTATAACTGCTCCCCTGAACTTGGTTTTCTGTACCTGATCCATGTGTGGATGCTTGCCTTGTCTTCCACTTGTCCGCGAGCTTCTAATTGTTCCATGTCAAACTGAATAGTTTGCCTTCCCACCAAATCTCTCCAGTCTCCCACTGTTACCGTCAATCCGTTGGTTAACTGGGCCTAAGAGGAGAGCCATTTAACGCCTCCATCGGTTAGTGGAGGCATTCTTTCCATTATCATATTCATGTCTGTCATAGACCATGGTTAACCTGTCCTGTTGAGCTACGCAGTATTGGTGCCTGCATGTGTGTCCCCACTTCTTCTTAGTTTATTAGTTCTCAGATAGTGTCCCCCAATTGTTTTTGGTGTGCTATGTGGTGGGCCCGTCCCATCATTTCCCCAGAAATTGTAACTTTCATTCTGTTTCTATTGCCAGCTCCCTTATCTTCTCCTTCACTATCACTCTCCCTCATGCTATTAACAGACATTAACCTCTTCCTCTTCTTCCTCCTCTACCTCATAACCATTTCTCTGACTCCTCTTTTTAAACATTCTTTCTATGCTGTGACCAGAGGCCCCTCTCACTTCTATCCTGCTCTCGTCTCTCTGTCCTCTGATCTTCTTCTTCTGCATCTCCCTCCTTAATTCTGCTTCCTATTTCTCTATTTGTCTTCCACTTATTTTAACAACATTTTGCAAACTCTGCACCTCCCTGTTCTTCTCCTCCAGTTGTCTACGTAACTTTTCATTTGCTCCTAAGTGTGTGGTTCCCCATCAAACAGTCCCCCAGTAATTTTCCTCAGAGGGGGGGCCTGTATCTGGGTTCCTTCTATTGGATACGGAGTAGGGGCGGAAGGCAGGGCGCCGTGTAGCCCAATCTTCACCCCTACTTTTTCTCCTGCTGCAATTTCCTCTCTCTTTTTTGGTCTCCTTTTTTTGTACTCTTTTTGTCTTTAAGACCAAATATGCCATTCCTGCCATCTGGTGTTTATGAGTTGGGATTATATAATATTTGCCATTTTTCCTTAAAACATATTAACGTATCATGAAATATATACCGATCACTTCTTTATAGACAGATAACGTGTGACAAATTACACAAATTTTTTAGTTGAGTAGAACTACATGTACCTGTATAAATATTAACGGTTAAAAGTAAAAACTGATTTAGCTTCTTTAGTCAAGTAAAAGAAATAATGTACAGGCTCTAGAATGTACCGTGCCAAGTTAAAAACAATAATTATGGTAACACATTACTGAAAGTGTGTGACTAACACTGTGCCTTTAGACATGTTTAAAAGACACCTTTAGTAGTATTTAACTTTGTTCTTTTGGTTTCAGTTTAGGTAGTACATGTAAATAGTAACCATCGCTATATAAAAATATGTCTCTACATCTAACTGAAATATGCCTCCAGATGACACTTGGAGCAACCTTCAGTTTAGATTTTGTTATACTATGAAGTTTGTAATCATGGTCTACGTGCTTTTCCAGAGCTCCTCCAGATGACATAAAAATAAACAAAAAATAAATAAATAAAGCTTTCCGTCTTACATGCCACTTGTCAGATGGATTTGGCTGACACAGATTGCAGAGGATAAAGTTTCAGCCACAAATTTCCAGCTTGACTTGCTTGGCTAATCTGGCTTACCAGTGACGCATGAACTGTTGGGTTCCCTGAGAGGGGTTTATATTTTGGAGAAAACTTTGTTTTTCAGACCTTTGAACTACATATCAGGCTCCTTTTTCTTGGTATTTGTGTATGTTATTCTAAAATAATCATTATTTTTAACTTCTATAATAATTCTGCATTATCTTTATGTGATTATCTCATATTACTGGAAAGGCATATCATTTTAATGAATGTAACTAATACCTATTATAATTATTCCATGATTTTTCACTCAAAAGGAGCATAAATTGTACAGTGGGTATAGAAAGGAATCAGCTAATGGTAAAAGTTCTGCACTTATGGAGGACCTTTCTACTTATTGGTACCCAAGTACTTTACACTTCTTTTCATTCACTCATTTGCATACACACACACCGATGGGGGAGCTGCTCTGCAGCTGGCCTACACTCAACAGGAGCAACTAAGTTGGGGTTTATTGTCTTGCTCAAGGACACTTTGATGTGTGACAGGAGCTGGGGATCGAACTAACAACTGGAGCATTGGTGGATGACCACTTTACCTGCACCAGTCACCCCAACTCCTTTCAAAACATTCAAAGTTTGTTGTTTCACACCCTGAAATGAAAACCCACAGACACAGAGAAAATACTATTTTGTTTACTACTATTACTATTTCTGCCAGCAAGCCGAAGATGGGAAGGAGGTTCACCTTTTAACAAGCTCAAAACACAGATGAATTGACCGTACAGTGGCATGAGCAAATGGTAAATGTCCTTGCATGCCATAGTCAGATCCCAGACCTAAATCCTATCGAAATTATTAATTATTTGTATGCTGGTCTTCCTTATATTTCCATATTTTTGCTTTTCACTAGAGAAGCACTTCATGGACAAAAGGTGAAATAACCTACTACTGTATTCCAACTTCGGCAAATTATTTTGTTTTTAAATCCACCTTTTGTTACGGTTTCAACACGGAATACATTTTTGTTTAAATAGAGCAGCGATCACCCTACACATTTTGCATATCTTTTTGGACTTGGGTTCACTAAGAGAAGATTTCTCTGTCTTTGTTGTCATAGTTGAACTTGTTTAAATATTTCCAACCCTGCAAGCTTTTGCTTCCTCTGATTTTCTGATTTCCACTGTTCAACACTCCTGGGGCTTTGTTGCCGAATTTGATGTTTTTATGAGGCACAAAATGTGTTTTTATTGGTGAAAGATCTGGACTGCAAGCAGGCCAGTTCAGCACCTGGACTCTTCACCTGCAAAGCCATGCTCTTGTGATGGATGCAGTATGTGGTTAAGCATCACCTTCATTTGTTTTTGATTTTTTAATTGGGGTTGTATTTTGCTGAGGTGCCAGAGATGTTGTTTAAATGTCTGACAGGTTGTGTATGAAGACACAAGTGTGTTTCAGGTCACCCATGCATTGCCACCACAAGGTGCTGCTTCATGAGAATCCTGCCCTGATGTCTTTCATCAGCTACATGTACTATTCTCTCAAAGACCGTAACCCTAACCCTAAACTAACATACATGTCTTTGCACTATGAGAGGAAACAGGGGTCCCAGAAGAAACCCATGCAAGCACCAGGAGAACATGAAAACTCCACAAAGCCAGGCCACGTTCGGCCAGGGATGAAAACCACAACCTTCTACCAGCTCCACCACAATGCTGGCTTTAAATTGTTAAGCACAGGGGTTGGAAAGTATTGTCTTCTGGATTGTGACCCAAGAAATGTAATGCAACTACAGTGAGGTCAAGTGGTTGTTATAATGATACAGCACTGTAAAATGTGTGACATCGTGACAATTTTTTCATTCAGGTGCATTCAGCCCCACATTATTTCTAACTGTTTTGTATACTGTACAAACTCACGCTGTATTTATAATAATATGAAAAATTAATCTTAATGGCTGATACTATAAAGGCATTCAAGACACAAATGTCAATCAGCTTTAGTGTGGACAGCAAGCACACACTATTTAAGAAATTCTCTCTATTTTGCAATATGTTTCCAAATAAACATCAAGTAATAGAATGGTAATAATCATCAATCAATAATAATAATGGTAATAAATAATAGATGGTAAATAATCAAATTTGAAATAACATTGGTAACGCAAGAAATTACTTTCAGAATGCGAGGTTGCACTAAAATTGCTGCTATTATTTAGTTATTATTTAGAGTCCTGGTTGTAGTTGCTACTCCATTACTCCATTTTAGGGTTTTTATTGTACAGACCTTTATTTCACCTCAGGTAAATGTGCAATAGATCTCTGCCAGATGGCTGGACTCTTTCAGGTTAATCTTCACTGCCTTTGTGAAAGTTTTTCCGGGAGTCCTCTCACTCTGATACATTCTAAAATTTACAGCTCTTGGTTCTGGTAACTACTTGCCATTCAGTATAAATTAACCTCTATATAGAAGGTCCAGTTACTGGTGAATGAGTGTCCTGTTCAAAATCTACACCATGAAGACAAAGAACACTCCAAAAATGTTTATAAAATATTTATAATTCTGCATGAAATATTATAATTCTGCAGCCTCAATACGAAAAATGCTTGATAGTGTTGCCCCTCTGAAAAAGAAGTCAGCAAACCAGAAGAGGCCGTCTCCATGGTATAGTTCGCAAACACAGAACTTAAAACAGGCAACACAAAAGTTACAAAGGAATTGGTGTTCCAGAAGTTTAGAAGAATCTCTTTTACCCTGGAAAAACAGTTTAAAAATGAACAAAAAAGCTCTCAGTAATGCCAGAACAACATATTTACCATTAATAGAAGAAAACGAGATTAGAAGAAGAGATTAATAGAAGAAAACCTCTGCTTTCTGTTCAGCACTGTAGCCAGGCTGACTAAGAGCCATAGTTCTGTTGAGGCTACTATTCCCTTAACTTTGGACAGCAATGACTTCATGACTTTCTTTATGAATAAAATTGTAGCCATTAGAGAAAGAATTCACCAGATCCTCCCCCCAAATATTACAGATAGATCTTTCTAGTACAACAGTGCTAGAATCATCAATAAGGCCCCAGTCCCTCTTAGACTGCTTTTTACCCATAGATCTCTCTGAGCTAACTTCAGTTATTATCTCATCTAAACCAACAACCTGTCTGCTAGACCCTATTCCAATTAGACTGCTCGAGGAAGCTTTATTCTTAATAGATACGTTTGTATTAGATATCATCAATCTATCTTTAGAAACAGGCTATTTACCACAGGCCTATAAGGTAGCTGTAATTAAACCACTACTTAAAAAACCCTGTCTTGACCCAGGTGTTTTAGCCAATTACAGACCAATTTACTGTATAATGTCCCCTTTATTTAAAAAATCCTTGAAAAAGTAGTCGCAAAACAATTATGTGACCACCTTTACAGGAATAATTTGTATGAAGATTTTCAGTCAGGATATAGAGTTCATCATAGTACAGAAACAGCACTGGTAAAAGTCACCAATGACCTTGGCATCAGATAATGGACTAGTCTCTATACTTGTTGTGTTAGATCTTAGTGTTGCATTTGATACCATTGATCACAACATTTTATTACAGAGACTGGAACATGAAACTGGGATTAAAGGAACTGCACTAGGTTGATTTAAATCTTATTTATCTGATAGACAATTTGTTCATCTTAATGATAAATGCACACAAAGGTTAGCTATGGAGTTCCACAAGGCTCTGTGTTAGGACCAATACTTTTTACTTTATATATGTCTCCTTTAGGCAACATTATTAGAAAACACTCCATACATTTCTATTGCTATTCTGATTATACCCAGCTATATTTATCTATGGAACCAGATTTTTAAAAAAAAATCAGTTAATCAAGCTTCAAGCTTACAAGACATAAAGGCCTGGATGTCCCACATTTTTTTACTTCTAAACTCAGACAAGTCATAGTATTTGGGCCCAAAAATCTCAGAGATATGATGTCCAACCATATTGTTACTCTAGATGGCATAAGTCTGGCCTCCAGTACTACTGCAAGGAACCTTGGAGTTATTTTTGATCAGGATCTGTCCTTTAACTCACATATAAAACAAATCTCTAGAACAGCCTTCTTCCACCTACGGAACATTGCCAAAATTAGGAGCATCCTGTCTCAAAGTGATGCCGAAAAACTGGTCCATGCATTTGTTACTTCTAGGTTGGACTACTGTAATTCCCTACTTTCAGGATGCCCCAGTAACTCCCTAAAGAGCCTGCAATTAATCCAAAATGCTGCAGCAAGAGTGCTGACTGGAACTAGCAAGAGAGATCATATTTCACCTTCACTAGCTTCTCTCCATTGGCTTCCCATTAAATTTAGAATAGAATTTAAAACCCTCCTTCTTACATATAAAGCTCTGAATGGTCAGGCTCCATCATATATAGAAGACCTCATAGCACCATATCATCCCAGTAGACCACTTCGATCTCAGAATGCAGGCCTACTTGTGGTTCCCAGAATTTCCAAAGGTAGAATGGGAGGCAGAGCCTTTAGCTATCAAGCTCCTCTCTTGTGGAACCAGCTCCCAGTTCAGATTCGGGAAGCAGACACCCTCTCTACTTTTAAGTCTAGGCTTAAAACCTTCCTCTTTAATAAAGCATATAGTTAGTTATAGTTATGCTGCCATAGTCTTAGACTGCTGGGGGACCCACCCCCGATGCACTAATCTCCTTTCCTCCTCTTGACCATCTCTCCTCTCCTCTCACCCCGCAATTGTCACCACTGTATGTCATTAACTCTGTGTGTTCTCTCCCGTAGTTGTCTTTGTCCTCCTCTGTCCCCCTCTCTCTGTCCCTTTCTGCAGGTGTCCCCCGGCTTTGAAGCTGTGTGTCTTCCAGCGTGCAGCTACTGGTCCTACCAATCTGCCCGATGTTTTGTTGTTGCTTTTTGTTGCTCTGTTCTTTTCTCTCTCCCCTTTCCACTCACCCCAACCAGTCGAGGCAGATGGCCGTCCACCCTTAGCCTGGTTCTGCTGGAGGTTTCTTCCGTTAAAGGGAGTTTTTCCTCTCTACTGTTGCCTATGGCTTGCTCCAGGGGGAACTGTTGGGTTCTCTTTATACATCTTTATAATCTTGACTTTATTCTGTAAAGTGCCCTGAGATGACTTTGTTGTGAATTGGCGCTATATAAATAAAGTTGAATTGAATTGAATTGAATTGAAAAAGAGACCATAAGCAAAAAAAAACAAAAAAAACTTTTAAGTTATTTGTTACGTCCCTAATCACTAGGGGTAAGGGAAGCAACATAAATTAACAGGTGTAGGTGGTTTTTCCAAAATGCCAAAATGTAAATTACCAGACAAACACTTTGCCTCTGAGACAATTTAAAAAGATGATTGGTCCAAAACCATATACCCACCCACCAATGAAAACATTTCTTACTGGCTGTTATACATGTGTCTGTTCATGAATGGTTTTTAATTTTCCTTTCCACGCATAATTCTATTTAAATGTTTTTTTTACTGATGAAGGCCGAAATGCATTGGTCATAAAACAAAGTTGTTTTGGAATCTTTGCAGTTGTTCTACCTTGGCGTCCAGTCCTCTGCTAGGGTTACACAGGGCTAATTTACATAGACAAACAGGTAGGAGAGAGTCCAGGCCCCAAGGCCATAACAATTTATTTTTTGGTTGGAATGTGTAATAATTCTGACTACAAAGGTTTTGGCCTTAGTTTATTGACCTTAACTGTTTGGTTTCAGTTGGTTTTTGATTTTACAACTTTTAATGCTAGACTTCGCAAATTTTTGCTTTCAAATAAGCTTTGTTTGAATGCATAAAAAAGAAGCAAAATAACCAGACACACACATTGAATTTTGTCACTGTAGGTAAGAGAGACCACTCTGATTGGCTTTTTAATTTAACAATTTTATGGCAGGAGAAAAGGAATAAAAATTATTAAAACAAGCAAGAGCCATACACAGAAGCTTCATCTTATTCTCAATGGTCAGCCATTGGCCAACATCTTATCCCAAGTGAAGGTGATGTGTGGCAATGCAACAACTGGCTTCCACTGTCACTGCTGTTGATTTGGTATGTCTCTGGATATTTCTACAATTCTTCCAGACATCTTATGGCAAAGTATGACTAGTAAATTAAATTCAGATCCATACAACAGCTTCATACTGACAAGTACTGATATTCCCCTAAACGATGCATTTTTGACATTCAGAGTGACTCCTTTGCATTTCAGGTGTGTCCATCCACATTTGGTGACATAAGCTTAACATTTAGGCGTCTTTTAACCAATACAAACTCTTCCCACACACATCAGTGAAGTCAGCCAGGTGTGATAAGGGTGGGAACCAGTCACCATCTCAAAATGTAAATGCTACACTGTTAGTGTCATAATACACACGCTTCTGTAATTTGTCAATAAGGTCATAATATGAGCATTGCGTCTGCAGTAGACATGGGTCTCGTAAAGATATTGACATCACTAGTTTTAGATGGCTGCTTGTTAGGTTGATGCCACCTAACCAAAGCAAAACTGTCACATATTGTAGTACATTAATTGTGTGATTCTGGAGCGGTGGGATATTAATTCACAAACTAGCCATATCACTTTTCGTACTAAACCGTCCAGTTGATATTGTTCAGATTTAGCCTTATGCACTGTTTTTCAAGATAGTAATGTATTTTTGCCACACCAGTTCATCGTTGACTTGCCCCAGGTAGCCTGAGAACTGACAGACTGACCAACGTCCTTTACAGTAAAGATAAAACATTTAAAATGTGTAAAATGCAGAGACGTAATTAATCACATTAATGTACAGAACCCCATATAAATTCTTTAAGAACTGAAAATATTAATCTAACTACTAATTAAGAGCTAATACACCGACAATTAACAAGATAATGGCGTTAGCAAACCTAAATACAAAGTGTACCATTAAAATACTGTAAGATAGAAAAGAAAACACAAGCCAGTCAATAAATAAAAAATACATAAATAAATATGGTGTCTTAATGCTCCACTCAATGAAACACCTGCTTAGAAATGTGTGTTTTGAGTTCTTATTTAAAAGGCTGCTCCCAAAGAGATAGGTGCCATTATTGAGAAAGCATGGTCACTCCATCTCTTATACTGTATCTGGTGTGAGGGACAACCAGTAGGCTCTGCTCCTCTGAGCTTTGCCTATATGGCTTAAGAAGGATAAATAGTATATATAAATTGGATAAATAATGCAGAGCAAGACCTTTCAGCACCTTGAAAACAAAAGTTAAAATCCTAAAATCACTCCTGGATTTGACATAGCCAATGGAGAAAGTCGAAGTGATCAGAAATCTCATAAGTGACAGAGCCATACCATTCCATACCTTTTCCATCCCCGTTCAACTTGTCATAGCCATAAAAACTAGCAACTATATATGACACACAGTGTTCATTTTCCCTACTGTAAAGTTGTGAGGAAAATGATTATCGCTAAATCTTAAGGCTTTGCTGGTCTCACATAACCACATTGGTAGAAAACTGAACAAATTGATAAAATGCTGCTTGTATGCAGCATCATACATCACTATGACTTTGCTTCCTCTCATGATCAGAGTAGGTGTGATCACCTGTTTGACCATGTGCTCCACCAAAATGTAAGAATCAAATCCTGAGGCAATGTGCGCAATGAAAGGTGTATCCTGTATTCAGGATGCCACATTTGAGGTCAGGAGCACACTATGTATAGCCCTCATAATCCAGAACACAAAGTTTATGTAAAGATATTGATCCATCCCATAGGGAAATTGTGTTGCCTTGTTAGGGGTGTAGAAAAGTAGAACAGAAAGTAGAGGCACCTCAACCAAACCAAGGAGAAAGCATGTAGACAAATTAATACAAACTTCTGAAATACAGCTAAAATTAAATAAGATAAATAAGGTAAATAATAATTTACTTTGAAATAAAGTAGTTAAAGTAAATAATAGTTACTTTAGAACTTTCCATCCCCCTCCATTTTACAGAAGGGGGATGAGTTGAACAGCTATAGCCACTATAATAGCCACTGGAAGACAGGATCTCCTGTGGCGTTCTGTGGAGCACTCTACTGTTATCAGCCTCTGCCTGAAAGTGCTCCTCTGTGCAGCCAGCATGCAGTGGAGTGGGTGGGAGGGATTGTCCAGGATTAAGAGGAGTTTGGACAACATTCTCCTCTCAGCCACAACATGCAGAGGGTCCAGGTCAAGTCAACCCAAAATTCCAATGAATTGGCAGTTTGACCAGCTGGTTGACTTGCATACCTGCTTTCTGATTGGTTAATCTGACAAATAAAACCTGAAATGTTGCTAAAGAGGCAGGAACCCAATTTTACTAATAAATATTTTTTTGCAAATGTATTTCTTAGTCTGGAAATCAGATCCAAACAGAAATCCACAGTCCTCACTCACAGAAATATTAGTCCAAAGTCTGATTTACAGATCCAAATCCAATATCCATCCTATAAAAAAAAGGATCAACTTACAGGTACAATGAGAGTTCTGGGCAGAATTCAGGTCATACAATTGTAGTTCTGTTATTGCTCTGTTGTGTACACACAACCATTGTAAGCTTTACCTACAGTATATAGCTAAAACTTGTTTCGATTTAATTGATTTTTGAACATCAGATGCTAGAGACATATAAAAGCATTTTATTTGGTTTCCCATTTAATTCTTCATAATCATACTGCAGCACATGAATTTATAGACCAAAATGGATAACCTCAGTTAAACTAGTTTTGCTGGCTAGGGGCTATAATTGACCTGCGTGGCTTTTCATTTTGTGAGAAATACATGAATTAAGAGATAGTTAATTGCATCATTCAAAGCATACTATGGCCTGGAGTCTGGCTCTCTTTTCCAGCTTATCAAGACTCATCTTAAGCATTAGACACTCCTGCATAAAACATCTTTTTATGCTCTAAAGGTTTGAATGTTTATTTCACAGGAAAGAAGCATGGTCATTACTGCATGACATAGTAGCATACTGCTTCCATTAAATGCTCAAATCGTTTACCCAGCATGGTTCCAAAACAGTGTACTCGTGCCATTTTAAAAAGAATATACCAGGGGTCACCAACACGGTGACCCCTGGTACCCCACGCCTGTTCCAAAAATAGCTCAAATAGCGCCACTTACCAGTGAGCTGCATCTCATTTATTTTGATTGCTATTCTTGTTTAAATCACACTTACAGGTAAACTGGAAATGACAATATATTTAAAAAAACTAAAAAATGTTTAATATAAATGAACTATGACCTAGTATAGTTCAAAGGTCAGTATAATGCGCATGACCAAAACGACGAAACAAGCTAGCGGGCGCAGCGAAAATAAGGTGACTGACCCATAAAAAGATGGCAGAAAAAAAACCCATAAAATTTTCATGACGAATGGGAGGTAGAGGTTTTTTAACCACTGTGAAAAAAGCATGTGTGTCTTATTTGCGGGGCAACTGTGGCGACGGCAAAGCGGCACAATGTGGAGAGACTTTTCACAACTTGTCACAAAAGCTACCATGCTAACTATCCACAGGACAGTGCACTTCGAGCAGAAAAAGCCCGCAAGTTAAAAGCAGCTTTGTGCAAACAGCAAGCTTTTTTTTACAAGACCAGTTAAAACCTCCCAAAAAGCAACCGAAGCTTCATTTAGAGCTACGCAATTCTTGATTAAGAAGAAGAAGGCGGCATTTACAGACTGGGAGGTAGTTAAAGAAGCAATGATGCTAATTGCTAAAACTGTACTTGAAGACGAGTAATATGGAACCGACGTGATCTCCAATCTCTCCGATGTTCAACTGGGGGCAGCTACGATGGTAAGAAGAGAATCTGCAATGTCCGGGAACTTGACCGACCAGCTGGACCGTAGCAGTACGGCACAGCTGATGGTCTTTATCAGGATGGTGTTTGATGATTTCTCCACAAAAGAAGAACTTCTCACACTACTGCCCCTAAAGACAACTTTTGGTGGAGAAAAAAGTGCTGCTGGAAAAGCTGGTATCAGTGACTTCAGACGGGGCTCCTGCTATGATCAGCGGACACACAGGTTTCATCGCTCACTGTAAAGGTGACACAGAATTCCCAAACTTTCTGCATTGAATGCACCAGCAGGCCTTATGTGCAAAAGTGATCGGCTTTGAGCCCGTGATGACTCCCGTCGTGAAGATCACAAACAGCATCCGCTCCAGAGCTAAACAGCACAGAACATTCAAGGTAATGTTGGAGGAGCTGTCAACTGAATATGGTGACCTGCTACTACACACAGAAATCCGATGGCTCAGCAGGGGACGGATTCTGCTTCGTTTTTTTGTCACTTTTGGGTGAAATCAAAGAGTTCGTGCAGTCCAGAGGGGAAGACACCTCGCTGCTGGAGGACACTGACTGCACACTTGACCTTGCATTTTTAACGGACATTACTGGGAAACTGAACAGTTTGAACTGTGAGCTGCAAGGCAAAGATAAGACTGTTGCTGATATGATAAGTGCTTTAAATGCATTTAAAGCCAAGATGAACATTTTCTCTATGCATTTACAGACAAAAAAGGTGCTGCACTTTCCCTCTGTGCAGAGGGTGCTGAAAAACAATGCTTCTGCATATGAGGCTTTTGACAAAGCTGCAGAAAAGTACTCTCAGGTCATAAAAAGACTTGGGCAAGAGTTTGAGAATAGGTTTTGTGACCTGGATCAGCTTGAGCCATGTGTGTCGTTCATTAATAATCCTTTCATGAACGTGGACATATCATGCATTGCTGAGCAGTTAAGTTCAACGTTCACCCTGGATGCTGGACAGATGGAAATTGAAATTGTAACACTGCAAAATGACATCCACCTCAAAGCCTGACAGCCTGAATCAGACTGCACCAAATGTTTGGTGCCAAATGTTTGGTGCCTTGACACAGAAAAGTACATTGGTGTATGTACAGCAGCTATGAAGGTTGCAAGCCTGTTTGGTTCAACCTATCTTTGTGAATCTGCCTTGTCTGAAATGAACTTCATCAGGAACAAACACAGAACACGCCTCACTGATGCACTTTTGCATGACTCACTCAGAGTTGCAGTCAAGTTACACACCGGAGTACAACATAGTGGTAAACAGCATGCAATGCCAGGCTTCCCACTAACTGACAAAGAAACAGATACCAGATTTGGTGTCCAGTTCATTATTTGTTAAATGTGTTTGTAACAATTGTTTATGTTAAAATGTTAACAATGTAAAAAAATTTGCAGATTTTAGTGTCAAGTTCAAAATATAATCAGATTTACAAATAAGTTTATTTACAAAAAAGTTAATTTTTGTATTTTACATGATTTATTATTTTTACAAACGCGGTGCAAAGTAATTCATGATTTGTTAAAAAATGTTAGCGGCTAGTGAAAATGGGACATTGTGATTTCCTAGGACTGTGATCATTTTAAAATGTTTTTGAAAATGTTTTCTTCAATTTGAAAAACACTTGGACTAAGACAAAATATAGAAATAAAGTGTTGCATAGTGATTTATCTGTTTCCTATCTTTTTAAATCATTGTTGATATTCATTGTGAGAAATCATTAACATGATCAGTGTCTTCACAGAGATTAATATTATTAATTATTAGTAATGATATTTAGTTAAGGGAAATTGAGCAAATTGGCTATTTCAGAAGTGTGTATCAAACTGGTAGCCCATCGCATTAATCAGTACCCAGGAAGTAGCTCTCTGTTTCAAAAAGGTTGGTGACCCCTGGAATATACCTTTCACCAAGATGACTCCTGTTATTAAGACTTGAACTAGTTGCAGACTTCCCAAAAGCTTAGGAACACTGAGCTGTGATAAGGTCACAATCCCTGTGTGTTTGCAATTCCAAGAGCTGAATCCCAAAAATCTTTTTTGCATTATTAATTTTGTGCTCCCTAAACAATGCTGCCCATCGAGCCCTGTGTAGATTATAATGAAGACATAATATCCACACAGCCAAGGACCTGCTGTTAGTCCTTGATCTAGGTGTACAACGCAGTCAGTTTGGAGGCTGCCTTAATCACCCTCACTAGTGGCACCACATGAATGTGAGTATCAGTTGTTGTGTTTTATTTTGTTTTCAGGGGAATGTCCACTGTGGAGAGCCATACTCGCTGGCTGTCTTGGTACTGGGGGGCACAGCTACAGCGTTGGTCAGCAGATCTATTGTGGGGATGCAAGGTCCTGATCAGAGCAGCTTTCTCCCTCCTCTGGGCCAGCTGGCAAAACTGCATGGTAGCCTGTGCAGGAAGGAACAGAGGATTCTATCACACAGAAATTGAATGGTGGAGGTTGATAACCACATACTGCCTGAAATGGGGTCATGGATTTTGAAAATGTGATTGACTAGAACCTCAACAGTCTCTTTAGCTGATGGTAGGGTGGGAAATGGAATGAAATGCATCATTTTAGAAAACCTGTCTACAGCAGTCAGAATTACCATGTTGCCCTAGGATGGGGGAAGACGGGTACCAAAGTCAACGAATATGTGAGACCAGGGACATTTGGGAATGGAGAGGGTGTAGGAGTCCTTCAGGAGGGCAGTAACTAGACTTACGACTGGGCACAAAAATAGGACAGGACAGACACAAACAAGTCCGACAGACACCAGGATGACAAAATAAGCGGGAGGCATGACACCAATCCAGCACCTTACAGCTGAGGACAGAAGTCCATCTGCACAAGTGGGAGCAGGAATATTAGCTCCTCCCCAGATCTTTGAGTCAGGACAGCCCCCACCCCCAGATTTCAGGCAACCACCTAAATTGTCTGCATTGATCAGGGAGAGTGAGAATGGGAGCTCTTTAAATCAATGGAAAGCCTGATTCAGTTTGAGGAACTAAGAGAAAGGTCTTACTGGAGGTGTGGCGAAAGTGCTGTCTCCTCTAATAAAGCACCTTAAGAAATTGGCGAACCCTAGGAAATGTTGCAGCTGCTTGCACAACTTGGGAATGGGCCAATTCCTGGGTTCCCTCTCCATACTCTCTGAGGTAATGATGAACCCCAGGAGGGAGATGGAGGGCAAGTGAATGACGCACTTCTTGGCCTTTACAAACCGATGGTTCTGGTATAGCCAGGTCAGCACCATTCTAACATGAGTGATGTGTTGCCCCCCCACTGCAGCATGGAATCGTGACCGAGAGCTGAGGAGTCTAGAATGCCTCTCTCTCATCCTGTCGTCTACAAGAGTCCACATATCAATCAGGGCTTTTAAGGAGTCAGGAAGTTCCCGATAGATAAGCTCATAATTTTAAGGATTCTGACAACCTACTCAGCCACAATTCCACTACCTTGGCAGGAGAGTTGGCAAGATGAATGTCCCTCAGATTTTAATGGGGCCAGAAACTCTGAGAAGCTCTTCGGAAAATAGGCTGAATAAGGAAGTGGACCTGGAGCCTCTCTCCCACTCTGCCATTCTAAATAACAGCCCATCCTGAGAGTAACGACATGATGTAAGCTACACAGGAGTGTTCAGTGGGAAAAACTGAGGGTCGGCTTGAGTCTCAAATTACAGCACACATTTAACTGAAAAGCTCTTACAAGTTTCGGGATCACAATAGTATAACTCAGGAGGAGCAATGCATGGTTCTCGAGAGGGAGGGAGGGAGGGAGCGGGGGCAGAGGCTGTAGCTATGGGAGGCAGAGGAAAGGAGAAGCAGTGGCAGGAGCTGGTAACACCCGACTGAGCAATTGGGCGATGTGTTTAGATCACTCTGGTTCTTGGCCAGATTAGTGTCATGCTGGAAAAGAATGCTTTCTACTCGGCTCTTACAGTCCTTCATGCCTGCTGGATCCATGGTGGCCAGATTGTACGAGCGTTAAGAAATATTTTGGGACCCAGGAAAACACAGGACAGCAAAGCAGTAGGATTTATTTATGGATTATAGGTTTATTGTGTAATGGTTTGATGGAACAGGTGAGGATAGCAGGATGGAGGTTCATCTCGTTGCTCATGAAGTGAGTCTGCTGAGCCTTCAGAGTTTGGTAGCTTGTTCTACCATCAGAGACAAGATGGCATCAATGTTTGTGGCCTGCCATCTGTCTTTCTCAGATATACTGCCCGTTCTTTGGCATCTACCTGTCATGGCAAAAATGAATTTAAAAAATGAATGCAATTTTAACCTTCATACATTAGTTATATATCTTTCTATTGCTGGGCAGAACATTCTCCACCCTCAGGCTACTGCTCCCAACCCTTATTTCCATTTATGGTAAACTTTCCATTTTCAGCACTGTAGGCATAGAGTGACTCTGGGTCACTACAGTCTGGGATCGTCTGTTGTTAGACAATAACTAACATTGGAGCAGTTCTGCAAATACTTGTATATGAGACAAAGAGACAACATTTTAAACATCCTTCAAAAGTACTATGAGTACAAGTTATGATTACAACTAGATAAAAGCATGAACTGTTTTGTTCAAGACAGTGAACAAAACAGTGGTCAAATTCAGAGAGATTCAATATACATCATCATAATGTTGTATTGGAAATTAAGACACTGTATTTGTGCGACACAGGCATCACTGTGGTAAAGAGCTAAGCAGAAATTAGGAGGTATTGCAAGCATATTTACATATAGGTATCTTCATCACTAGAATCTGTATGGATCCACATCAGGTTATAAAAAAGGAACATTATTCTTAGCAGCTCTTATGTCAATCAGTGCCATCTGATGAGTCATAGCACTCTGTGCTTGCATAATTTAACATCTTATACATGGAATAAAACAACATTCGCAAAATGCAAGAATTGCAAGCATAACAAGTTCATAAGTAAGCACAGACAATATAAGGTTTCCATTTACCAAATATATGGTCAATCCAACCAGTATTTACACCACGTTTTGTGCAAGTTCTTCCATGATGGACCTGATACCCTCTAGGGATCTGGTGACAATTCCATCAGGTGCAGTATTATTAGGAAATAGTACAGTACAACATGAGTCACTCATCCTCCTTGTCTCTGGGAGAACCTTAAGTGTGAGTGACTTAGTGAGTGTTCACCTCCAACTGGCTCCCTAGCTCCCTCGGGGCTACTGCCCTCTGGTGACAATCGTGCTCAGATGGGGAGAGGTCGTCCACAGGCTGGGGCACCTTCCTGCAGTGGGTGGCGTGGTTTGTATGCATCACTTGGAAGGGTCCATTCCACCTCCTAGACGTCCTTCAGTTGGAATAGGAAGAATGTCCTTCACCTGCTAATATATTTGAAACAAAGCAGAAGACACTGGCAATACTACAACATGTCATTTTTTAATAGTGGATGTCTGCTAAATGTCCTATTCCCAAAGTTTGAGGTCTCTCAAACAATTTCTTTTTGGTCATATTAATTAAAACAACTGGGGAAAACTCAGTCCAAAGGAGACCTGCTTCTTCAAGGTAATAATTTTGAATTGAGTTTTGATCTCTGTGGCCATTAGTAATGTCACACATATAAAGCAAGATTGCTAATTTTTCTTTGCATATGATATACACTCTTTGGTAAACCATTTTCGCTGTAATAAATCAACATTCCCCCTTTTTGACACATGGTTTAAACTGTGTGTCAACTTCGGTGTTTTTTGGACTTTTGGAATTTGCAACCCACACTTTTTTTTTTCTTTTTCAGAGGTAGAGAATTGTTGTACAGCAGTGAGTGATGATAAACTTCTGTGTCTGTTCAGCATGTGAATGTATGTGTTTGTGTGCATGTGAGATATACTTCCAGTTGGGCAGCTTTATTAGCTACCAAAAGAGTTAGATCAGTCAAACCAACACTTTCTCTGGATGCCATTAAAGATTTATCTGCAATTATCAAAGCTTGCAGCCATAAGGGTAATCAAGCATCTATAGAGTCCAGCTTAGCTAAAAAGTAAGCAATAGGCTGTTATCTGCCATCATGGTCCTGTAAGAAAACCGATATCATTCAGTCCAATTTCCTGGTTAACAAATTTAACATAGGGATTGGCTAACATTAATGTGGAGTCTGCTTATGGTGTTCAAATTATTGTAAGATGAGTTCTTTTCCATGGAATAATAAATTTGAAGCCTTTCTGTCTTGATAACTTTGAATCCATTGCTTCAGTATGTTGTCATACC
The DNA here is from genome assembly GCA_020496755.1 of Channa maculata. Lineage (NCBI taxonomy): Eukaryota > Metazoa > Chordata > Actinopteri > Anabantiformes > Channidae > Channa > Channa maculata. The sequence continues at coordinate 20,664,810 of CM035616.1, read as the reverse complement.
CAAGAAACAAACGAGTTTCATAATTTGTTTATTGGTTAAAAAGATGAGAATGGATTGTTTGGTTATACCCTCAGCTGTGATCACATGACCTAAATAAGTTACTTGTAATGTAAACAGACAAGATGCAGATCATAAAATCATCAGTGTACTGCAGCAGTGCTGATCCTGCTGGTAAATGCAATGTCTCAAGATTTCAGCTGATGGACAACACCTGGACTTCCCAAAAAGTCAATTAAAAAGCCAAATCGCATCCAGGTAATAATTAAAAAAACAAACAAGTAGTGATTGTTTGTAAGGAATGAGAAAAATACATAATCCAATTCAGCAACCAAGTTATTTGGTTGTGGATTTAATACTTTCAACTCTCCACTATCCACTATCTTGCATTTTATCAGTAAATCACTAGACTCAGTTACAACTGGTTTTCTTTAGCAATTCGAAAAATAATTTAATTCCATCGGTGGATTTTTTCATACAAAGTATTGACATTTCTGATTTATTTTAACAAACAGACAGAATGGACTTGTGCATGTGAGGTTGTATGTCAAATGAAAAAAATCTTAATCTGTATGGATTTAGGCCTATTGTAACTTTATTAATTTAAAAGAAAATATTGCCACAAATATGTTGTGACTCATTGTAACACGTAACAAGTCAGCTGTTAAATGGCTGTTATAATTTTGATTAAACACTAATTTCAGGATATTTTACAGCGTCTAAACTAATTTTTGCTTCAACATATTGAAAGATGTAACATTAAGCTAGTTAACTATTTATCATATACTATATAAAAACAAACAGGAGCCAAATGTATTTTTCTGTTGTTTTTAATTTAATCAGCATGAAAAATGTTTTTGCCTAAATGTTTTGAATCATGCAAAATCCCGCTTTTCTAAATAGAAAACAGTGAATCTGAATCATCCTTCCGCCATCCTTCATCCAACCTGCAAGAAACACATGATCAGTTTTTTTCTCTTTTTTTCTATTTGTCCTTTACAGGTTATCACAGGTTACATAAAGGCTCCCTGTGATGTCAGGGTGTTTAAGTATCCGACCTACTCAGTAATAAGAACAGCTTCATGCCCTTGTGGAAGCTTGCTCAATCTCTAAGCGGTTACTGTGAAATATTAAAATCTTAGTTGATTTACCCAGGAAATTATCACTACCTCATCCAATCCTAACCCTCTCCTCTCTGCTTACCACTGTCTCTGATAAGTAAAAAAAGAGTGTGTGTGTGTGTTTTCTGCTCAGCCACGAGCATGCAAAACAGAAATAAAAGACTTCCTGCAGACACAGGCAGACACTTGACAGTTGATTCAACCTCGAGTTGCAGTCAATCAGAAGAACACTTTTTGGCAGCTTAAATTTTCCCACTTATCTTATTCTGATTTAGCTAATGAAAATATAGGGAACAGCAATTCAAACATCATAGAATCAGTTTTGTTCTTTATTCAGAGAGACAGCACACGTGTGATCATGTGGTTTGGTATAAAAGCACAAAGCTGCCCCAGCTCCCGGCCCGATCGCCACCAGCAGTTTGGAGAGGTTCCTGCTCTGGCTCACCCAGTTCCTGTTCCTGTCCCGGCGCCGAGGTCGGCCGCCATTTGTCCTGTCTCTGTTTGTCCTGTCCTTTATCGTCCAGGTCCTGTTCCGGTGCCGAGGACAGCAGCTGCTCTCCCGGGTTTCTGTTCCGGCACATAGGACGTTCCGGCACCTCCAGTCCGAACCCTGGAGGGTTACTGCCACTGCTGCCCCTCCACCCACCCTGGTCAGTCTGTTTCTGGACTTTTTTTCTGTTTTTTGGGTCCGTCTTGAATCCGGGCCTCAAAGGGGATGTTATGTCACAGTCCTGTTCCCGTGTTTAGTTGTCTAGCTTTATTTCCTGTTTTTGTTGCTCCTCCTGTGTCTCTTCCTATGAGTCTGTTTGGTGTCTTTACCTTCCTCGTTTTGTCCTGATTGTTTCACCTGTTCCCCTGTCCTTTTATACCCTGCTCTCCCCACTGGTTTCTGCCAGTTTGTTGTATGTGTGTGTTGGTACTCAGTTTGTTTGCATTCAGCAGAAGTTTGGATTTTGTCTGTTTGTATCAGTATCCTGCATTTTGTATCCTGCCTGATCCCCATCTGGACTGTCATGGTTTTGGTCTTTGGTCTGGTTCTCCTTTGTTACGATTAGTTTATCCTCCCCCTGTTTGTTTCATCCTGCTTCTCGTGTTAGTTTCTCTTGTTTAGCTCTGTTCTTTGCTCCTTGCTGTGGTTTGGTTATTCCTTGTTAAGTTTGCATTAGTTTATCATCTGCCTGGTTGTTTTACTCTGTTACCTGTCAGTAAGTTACTCCTGTTAATTTCCCTCTGCATCTAGTTTAGTTTGTTTATGTTTTATTCCCGTTTGTCTATTCCTGTTTAGTTCTGTTCATTAGTCCCTGTTAATTTATCCTCCTACCTGTGTGTTAGAATTAGTTATGGTCTTATCTGGTCCCTGGGTGTACCCTACTTTGTGTCTGTCTTGTATGTGTGTACCCCGTTTGTTTGAATAACTGTCCTGTCTGTCGTTCACCCTACTCGTGTATAGTCTGTGGTTTGTTACCTTTTGTTCTGTAAGTTATTACCCTCCTCGTGGAGTGATTTTTAGTTGCGCTCACCCCTCCTGTTTCTTTATAAATAAATAAATACCCTTTCCTTTATCCCTCCTCTTGCTGCCTCCTTACTTGGGTCTTTGCAAAATTACTTAGACTAACCGTAACACTCAATCCCAGAGGGCCAGTCTTTTGCTGAATGTCCCCTTTGCCCAAATGTTTGGAATTCATCTGTAGATGAAAGACTGAAAATCAGCCACCTCCAACTCCTTGTCCTCTGCCTCTCCATCATCAACAATATCCTTTTCCTCCACACCCTCTGTCATATGAAGACATCTTCATCAGTCAATGAACTGAAGACTAATTACAGACTGTCTGGGCCAGTTACTTCGACCATAGCTGCAGTCAGGACTCCTGTATCCGTGTTTGCTTTCTTGTTTTTTTTCCTCCTGAGGTGGTTGCAAGTGAGGCAGATGAGGAGAATCTAGAATGAGAGAAATATCAGAATGAGGATGGAGATGTGGTGGAGTCAGGTGGTTGTTGTTGTGGGACTGATTGTTGTTGTACTCGTTGTTCATGTTGTCCTTGCAGTGGTGGTTGTGCACTCACAGGTAGAAGTCCAAGTCAATGTCTCAGTGTTTCAGTTTCAGTGCTGTGATCTGTGGATGGAGAGAAGACCCCTGAGCAGCCCGATGACATAGGAGACCTTTGCTGTGTCTGAGGCGTAGTTGTGGGGTTGGAGGACGAAGCCACGACACTTGTTTAAGTCACCTGCGAAGGGCTCAGGAGGAGGCACATATTATTCGCGGACCATGGAAGCAGTTGGCGGCAGCGGAGGAGTCTCAGGGGAGGAAGCAGAGATGGTAACGTTAGAGCAAAGACCACTAAGTGCATCTGTCATCTGAGAGGGCTGCTGCATAGTCTGATTCAACACTTCCTCCATACGCTGCATCTGCCGGTCATGCTGGCCCAGTAGAGTGCCCTGGCTGGAGACCGCCCATTGCAGCTGGTTCGCGTCTGCTGGATCCATTTGAGTGGCCAGATTGTTCTGTCACACTTTCAGCGTGTAGTCAATAAGAGTGGACGCAGAAGGAGAGATGGAACCGAGCTATTGGGAAGGTAAGAATGGTTTATTGGGGAAGTTATGCTGCACAGGTAGAAACGGGGGGGAGGGGAGTGCAGGAGGAGAGCGATGTCCGAGAAGGGAGAGTCCGGTCGGAGGAGCTTGGAGACCCAATGCAGGAGGTAACGATGGAGCAGTGAGTCGTGGGAAGACCACTGGTGGAAGTCGGGGAATAAGGTGCTGTGGAAAAGATCATTTGGGGAGGATATGCAGGCAGGGCGACTGGAGGTTCTGTAGGTGGGGGAGACACAGTGGACGAATAAGGAATTCTCTGATAATTTAAATAAGAAGCCTTGTGTACTCAAATACAGAGGTGGTTACTGAGATGATCTGGTGACTTGTGGCGTGCAGGAGACCGGTATATGAACAGCTGTCATCAAGGTGAATGATTGCATGCAGGTGTAGCCGCAGCTGCAGTCCAAGGTGCGCTAAAGAGCAAAACAAACACACACATACACAAAACAGGCAGGGAGAGGGGAAAAGGAGGAGAGAGGAGGATGGGGGAGTGGTATATGATTGTGTATGTGTTTTCTACTGAAGTGTTATCTGTTCTGTGTGGTGCAGTTGTCATGAGTTTTTTTTTCTTTTCACTCGTTCACAAACTTAGTTTTTCTTTTTTTTTCTCCACATATTCAACATTATGTAAGTTAAACATCTGTATGTCTTTCTGCAACACTCTCTTTTTAGCTATCAGTTTCTTTTCTTGATTTAACAATCTTTCTTCTAATTTTATAACCCAGTCCAATTTTCAAACATTTAATTATAAACATAAACTTTTAATACTTTTGCCACCATAGTTTTTATAATCTTAACATGTGGAGTAATCTACTGTTTTCTCTGCAGTCTGTTTCCCCTCTTTTTTTCTCCATTCTCTCACTGTCACTCAATTCCTAGGGCTTAGTCCTAGTGTGCGCACTTCCTGCCACAACCTGTTCAAACAAACAGCGGCTTTTCTCTGTGAACTGCTTTGCCCTGTAATGACCTTTGACCGGGTCTTAAAAATGAAAAATTTAGAAGCCAAAAAGAGACAGAGAATTGACTTGGTGCCTTTATTCCCCCTAATTATAGTCACCATACTTGTTTTTCATAATCTCAACAATCAGACCCTGAGGGCTCCAAGCCCCCTTACTTCCCTTGTAGTCTGTGCATGGTTTTAAACACAGACATCTATACAAGGGTGAGGGTATATTTTGTAAGCTCCTAATACACTAGCTTTATGACATCACTTAAAATCCCTAGCTATTGGTCCCTCGTCCAACTTGGTTATTGACACTTACACTCCCCAATAACTAGGAGTTATTAGCCTCTTTCATTTAACCATCAATGATCCTCCTCATTGATTCAATCAGATTCATTCAACCAAGAATGGCAACTTGGGCTCAACAGAATTAATTTAGAAACTTCTTCACAACTCACCTGGTATCTGGTGGCAGTGACCAGAGGAGCCGCAGTGTTCAGTTCTCTGTCTCTACACTGATTCTTTGTTTTCTTTTCCAGGGCGCATACAAACCACTGTTCACTTTTGGCCCCTCTGGCGACCACTCACAGCTCCCCTTAGCATCCTGTAAATCACTAAACTAATATTTAGTTGTATGACCATAGTTTTTTAAAACTGCTTCACATCTGTGTGGCATGGAGTCAACCAACTTGTGGCACCTCTCAGCTGTTATTCCACTCCATGATTCTTTAACAACATTCCACAATTCATGTACATTTCTTGGTTTTGCTTCAGAAACAGCATTTTCGATATCACCCTACAAGTTCTCAATTGGATTAAGGTCCAGGGATTGGGCTGGCCGCTCCATAACATTCATTTTGTATAATAAACGAGGTGGAAGAAGGACAAATTACATGTATCTCTGGATATACTGAGGGACTCTTTATGGGACTATCAGAAGGCCGTAAAAGCTGCTAAACTTTAATATTTATTCAGTCTTATTAATAACAACTGTCACCATCCTAGGGTGACATTTACCACCATACATTCTGTAATTAATCTGTACACTGTACCAAGAGCTACCTGTAATACATTTTTCATAATAATTCAGAAAATAGCCACAGTTAGACAGGCCCTCCAGAAGAGGGGTGGCAAGCAGCTCGAGACCAGCAACACACTGGATCAACTGACCCAGTGTCAGGAACTGGATCAGAACCTGGTGAGACGTCAGCCAGCCAGGATAGACAACGGGCGACATGGAGGCAGGAACAGTATCAGGGACAGATTCAGGAGCCGGTGAAGTGGAACTGGATGAGCAGGAACTGGATGAGTGGCAGCCGAACTCGGCGCCGGGACAGGAACTAGAAGAGCAGGAACTGGACGAGTGGCAGCCGACCTCGGCGCCGCAACAGGAACCAGAACCAGACGAACAGGAACTGGGCGAGCGGCAGTCGACCTCGGCGCCACGACAGGAACCGGATGAAGGGGAACTGGGCGAGCGGCAGCCAACCTTGGTGCCGCAACAGGAATTGGACCGGACGAACAGGAAGCAGCCGACCTCGGCGCCGGGACTGGAGCTGGACAAACTGGAACTGGACAAGTGGCAGCCAACCTTGGCGCCAGTACAGGAGCAGGACAGACAGGAGCAGGATCTCCAGAGGCTGCATCGACGTGTTCCGGAAGCTAAACCGAAGTCACACATCGACCTGCGCAAACTCCCAAGGACCCAGTTGAAGACAGGGACAGGATCAGAACCAGAGGCAGCGTTGACCCGCTTGGAGACAGGAACAAGAACAGAATCAGAAGTGGAGGCGGTTGCAACCCGCTCGGAGACAGGAACAGGAATCAGAAGCGGAGCCCTTCTCTACTTAAGTGAATTAATATTTCTTTGCAAACAAACACGTACTTCGGACATCTGGTCAACTTCTTTCAGAAGTTCCAAAATCAAGGTGTAAAAGGTGGGGAGATCATGTGCTTATTGCTGCTGCTCCAAAACTGTGAAACTCCTTACGACCTGACAGCCGGTGCATTACAGATTTGGCATGTTTTAAACTCAAGCTGAGGACGCATTTGTTCAAGCTGGCTTTTGATTCTTAGTAGTGAGGACATATTTTATGTTTTTAAACCATTACATTTACTTAACTTTTTTTTTTTTTTTTTTTTTGTCCTTTCGGCTTATCCCGTGAGTTCAGGGTCGCCACAGCGGATCATTGTCCGCATGTTGATTTGGCACAGTGTTTACGCCGGATGCCCTTCCTGACACAACCTCCCCATTATAAAAGTATAAGGCCATAGGGCAGCTACTGTCCATAGGGTCGGAGGTTCTAAACCCCCAACAGCCCATCCCCAGTCGCACAGTGCCAGTTCCAAGCTCAGTAGAAATTGGGGAGGGTTGCGTCAGGAAGGGCATCCGGCGTAAAAACTGCCACATCAATATGCGGACAAATCCGCTGTGGCGAAGGGACAACAAAAAATTGACAGATGGATTGAAATCTCTAAAAGATTTCTTCCTGGTAAAATAAAAAAACTGAAAATAATTATTGAATGATAATATTTTTTTTTTATATTACTATAATACTTTGGATTATGGAGATATTCTATATGCACATGGTGCAACTTTCACTCTTAAACTACTGAACGCTGTCTATCACAGTGCTTTTTGCCTCATGACAGCAGATAGTTATTGTACTCATTCATTGTCATTTGTATGAAAAGGTGGGTTATTAGTCACTGGTTTCTAGAAGGCATTTGTATGTGTGCATATTTATTTACAATGCTTTGTTATGCAAGTTGCTGATCTGACCCTGCTGACACCTTATCAAAATAATATATCACTTGAGAACCTTACTTTGAGGCCTCCACACAGGAAAACTAACTTAAGGAAGTCTGGTTTTCCCAAATATGCTCAGCTGTACTCCATGTCACTCTGATAACCATGCTTTCTTTTGGCTCCTGTCTCTCTATAAAACCTCCCTCTGAAAAGGTCCAATATGGACTGACTGATCAGCTCCCTCTCAGATTCCTCAGCTCTGAACAGAAACTGCCTACCACCCTCAACCAGTGTTTGCAGTCTTTTCCCTTAATGAAAGTTTTTAATCCTCAAAGGGCTTATAGGTTATAATAAACGTTTTAAAAAATTATAGTATATTGTAGCAGCCCACGGCTTATGGGAGCTAACTGTGGTAGGCGGCGAAGCTAAAGCTAAGGCTATTACTAATGCTAGCAGAGTTTCGGTCCAGGATCTGTCTGGGTCCCTGCTAGTGGCTGGTGAGTTTTGGGGAGAGCCCCCGCTTCCTTACGGGGCAGTACACCCAGACCTTGTCCAGAACTGAAAAAGGGTGTCCATGGCACCTCCCATCGTATGACTGCTTTTGAACTGCACTAAGGCGCTTCTTAAGCCGCCTGAGGTAATCTAACTCTGGGCCACAACCGATTTCAGTCTCCGGGGGTGGCCAACAGTTCACGCCTAGTGACACAGCGTTTGGGGTGGTTCAGGCTGCAGCTGTAGTAGTCCACCACCCGTTCTCCTGTCTTTCCCACTTGGGAGAGTACAGCTCCGATTCCCACTCCACTGGCATCCGTATCCACAATGAACGGCTGTTGGGGGTCGGGGTACACCAGGACAGGAGCCTCTGAGAGGGCCGTCTTTGGACAAACTGCCAGCCCTTCTCTGTCACTCGGTGGAGGGGACTGGCAATGGTGGCTTTAAACCATTACATTTATTTTACTTATACTTATAATTTTACTAATTTTACGATACAAAGTGTTTTACAAACCTCCTGTAATAGGAGGCTAGGCCAAGGAAACTCCTCAACTCGCTCGTTGTGGTTGGCTGGGGCCACTCCTTAATTGTGGCCACCGGGGTGGTCACCCCGTGCTCATCAACCACGTACCCCAGGAGCTGAGTCTCTCTGGCCAGCAAGTGTCATTTTGGTAGGTTAAGCTGCAGTCCAGCCTGACAAATGGCAGCTAAGACTTTGGCGAGGTTGCTGATGGCGTACTCGAAGTCCTTGGCATGCACCAGCAGGTTGTCCAGATAGACCATAGAATGTCCTTGAGCACATGCTCTATTAGCCGCTCAAAAGTGGCAGAGGCATTGCACAGTTTGAAATGTGATGCTGCACCAGGCCAATCCTAGTGCAATCCTCATCCCTGGCAGTAAAAATGTCCATAAAGTCCTGCAGCAGCCTGTTCAGCTGCCCCCACTGCGCTGTGTCAGGTTGTCCACAGCTCTGGCTGTGCGGCTCTCACGATTTCTTGAGTAACGTCTCAGGAAATCCCCAAGACGTTACTCCGGCCTGACTGAAGGGGTATGGTCTCCTTACTGAGACAGAGAGCAGACCCCGGCACATCGACACATGTATTTGTATCTATTTGTATCATGTATCATGTATCATGAGAGGGGACCCAGTTGGTCCCCTCTCCCTCTAGGCACTCACCAGCGGTCTCCCAGCTGGCTGCCCTGACCAGCCTGTGCCAGATGGGTATTGGCCCGGTGCTTATCCGGCCCCCAGCACCTCCTCTGCACGCTCGACTTCTCTCTCTCTCTGTCTGTAGTGGCCAGCTAGCTGTTCTCTGCTGTCCTCAATGGAGGTCCCCTGCCCAAAGCGTCGGTTGAGAGCGGAACTGATGGTTCAGAGCTACCGACGATCTTCTGGGAGTATGTCGCGAGCACTTGCAAAGCAGGGCCCTCCAGGGCCAGGGCCAGACGAGTTGCCATTTCTTCACCACTCCATCTCCCATGGAGAGCGGACAAATCAACCTGGGCGAGGTAGTGCTCCAGGGGGGTCAATCAGTCACATTAAACACATTAAACTTCTATAAAGCTTGTAGGATAACTGGTCATTTTCTTAATGAAGTGTATTTTCAATAATTCCCACACAGACACTAAAACCAGCAGTGAATTTTTTGTATTGTATGGGAAATCTGTCAATCTCCAACCAGGGTAATTGTTTTCAACTGCACTGTAGACCTCTATCATTGTCCTATAAAATTATTAAAAACATATCAGTCAGACACACTGCTCCACTACGTTATGTTTCTTCATTCCAAAGCACTTGGTTGAGAAGTTGTTAATAAATGGCCCAGATTGCCATAATGCACTGTGGTGTACTTTCTTACTTCCAACTGCAGTAAAACTTAATGACAATTTGTAGCAACATTTTCTAACGATTGTTTTACCAATAGCTTTGAAATAAGTTTGCTAATGTCTTCTACTAACAGCATATAGGCATATAAAGAGTTAGAGCAAATATTAGACGTACACCATATTAGAATCACATGTAAAAATAGTTGAATCGCCACATGCTGTGAGAGCATGGTCACCTTGATCTATAAAAATGCAATGCAGGGGATTTGTCAATGACTTTGCCGCGAGAGTATTTACCATTTTTAGTACCCTTTAACAAGAAAATAATAAGCAGTTTGAACAACAGGATCAATGCCTGGATTTTACACAGTACATGGGCTTCACAACATAAAAAGCCAGCAGAATTTGAAAGTGATTTTCATTGGCATACATATTCATCACCTGAAGACACAGGCTGCAAAAGTAAAATGCAGAATGAGGTCATAGTATCATAATAAGAAGGCAGAGGACAGCAGCCGAGAAGTTGGGAGATCACAGCCCTATGACTGTAATATCTCCTCAGGGTAAAAGGGGATTGTCTTACTCTAGGCTGGCAGCCAGTAACATGACCTTAGCAAGTACAAAAATCAAGATGGATGGGCTCAGATTATTCATGGCCTAATGGCAGTGTTTTATTAGTCATAGTACGCTGCAAATTGGACCCTGTCGCGTTGATTTTAGTAACGTCGTGCTAATAAAAATTCCCCAAAATTCAAGTGGTTCATGAAGAAATAATCCAAAGAAAAATTGCATACACCTGACACAGCACAATCCATTATCAAGTTATAGTGTAATTCTAATAATGTATTCAAACTGACGAATTACACTATGCCTGTATTATGATTTAGTTTTTTAAAAAGTCCTGCAGTTCTTTATCACTGCTTTAGCTAATTGTGCTCCTTTTGTAACATGATCTCCTACAAATAAGTGTGAAAGAAAGAGTGGGGTTATGTCCCAGAAGATGCATTGTCTTCCCTTAAATGCCTCATTAGACTTTAGCTAAAGGATTATGATAGTCCTCATTAGTTAACCTATTCCTCACCCTGACATGGCATCTCCAATGGGTCTCCCTGTCATTAGAGAGAAAGAAAAGAAAGAAAGAAAAAAGAAATATGAGCAATTGTTCAAAGAATAATTGTTTTTAAAATCCACCTACAAGGCTTACCTGTTTCTCTTCATTTAATCTTCTCTTCATCTCAGACAATTTTGCGCCTTGATTTGTAATTTCTTTGTGCCAGATTTAAATGTAAATGTGTAAAGCGCTCCCCAAAAAATATAAACCCCAATTCAAAAAAAGCTGGCACAATGTGTAAAACGTAAATTGAATGCAATGATTTGCAAATCTCATCAACCCATATTTTATTCACAATAGGAAATAAACAATGGGGCAACTGTGGTGCAGGAAGGTAGAGCAATCGTCCACCAATCTTGCAGTTGTTGGTTCGATAACTGGCTCTTCACGTCACATGCTGAAGTGTCCTTGAGAAAGACACTTAACCCAAACTTAGTTGCTCTCAGTGAGTGTTGGCCAGCTGCATAGCAGCTCCCCCATCGATGTATGAGTGTGTGTGTGATTGTGAGTGTGAATGGGTGAATAAGAAGCAGTGTAAAGTGCTTTCAGTGCCAATAGGTAGAAAAGCGCCATATAAGTGCAGAGCATTTATCATCCAGAACACAGGGTCCATGGTTTCCAAAGACAATTTCAAAATTTGGTTAATCTTACCACAGAACAATTTTCCATTCTGCCTTAGACCATTTTAAATGAGCTTTGGCCCAAAGTATGGCTTCTTCTTTGTATGATACAGTTTTAACTTTAACTAACTTTTTAACTTAATTTCACAGTGAACTGCAGTTACAGACAGTGATTTTTGAAGTGTTCCTGAGCCAATGCAGTGATGTCCAGTAGAGAAACCTGCCTGTTTTCAATGCAATGCCACATAAGGGCCTAAAGTTTACGCACATGCAGTTTTGACCCTCGGCCTTGTCCCTTTCGTACAGAGATACTTCCCGACTCTCTGAATCTTTTGATGATATTATATACTGATGGTGGGATCTTCAAAGTCTTCACAATATTATTTTGAGGAACATTTTTTCTCTATTTCTCTTTTTACTCTATTTAATTTGAAACTGATCTGCACAGTAAAAGTTACTATAAAGATGTTGTCAAAAACGAATAGCTTTCAGTATAAAAGCTCATTTGGGTAGTGGGATTTCACTAGTCATCCAGAGTATTAATTTGTCGTCATCAAGAGTGCTTGACTTCTATGCACACAATTTTAAGCCTGAGCCTCCTTCTGATGGCACTTTCAGTTATACAGAAAAGAAATGCTGATTTCCAAAGGAAAGTTTAGATGATGCTGTCTTTGTTACACCTGTGTAATCTCTGAGCCACCAATGACACACATTGATCTCTGTCTTTGGGAGAATCCCAGTAAATTAGCCTGTTAGGTAAGAGACCGCACAGACTGCTCATATCATCTTCTCATCAGTAAGATCAGAGCACATGATTCACTGGAGTTCCTCATTTCCCATGGAACAGTGACTGATGCACTTATGTAAAGGCCTGCAGTTATGTAAAGTATAAAATCTCATGAAAATTATTTAAAGAAGACACATGTCTGCAGCTTACATTCATCAAAATTCTTACCTACACATTTACATTTAGTCATTTAGCAGATGCTTTTATCCAAAACGACTTACAAATGAGGTACAAGCCAGGCAAAAATCAAAGTTAAGGAGAAAACATCAAAGCGAAGTCCTATCAGAAAAGTGTCTACATTTCATGATATGCAAGTGCAAGAAAAAGCAGAAAAGAAATGTTTTTCTTTTATAGATTTAAGTGCATAGGAAGGTGCGAAAGAGTTGTGTTTTCAGCAGTTTTTTGAATATTGGGAATGAGTTTGCTGAGTGTGCAGAGTTTGGTAGCTAGTTCCACCACATGGGATCATTGCGCTGATAACTTCTGTGCCGTGCTGGGACCAGGCAGGAGCTGTTGAGGTGATCACGCTGTAGGCAAGACACTTTGAACCTATTGCGAGCAGCTACAGGAAGTCAGTGTAGAGATCTGAAGAGTGGTGTGGCATGAGTCCTTTTTGGCTAATCAGAAATGAGGCATGCTGCCGCATTTTGGATCATCTACAAGGGTTTGATTGTGCATACCAGTAACCATAACCGTAACCAGTAACCAATAAGTGTTGCAGTGATCAAAACAAGATATTACCAGCATCTGTACAATGAGTTGGGTTGTATATTCCGTGAGGTAGGGACTGATCTTTCTGATGTTGTAGAGGGCAAATCTGCATGTCCTAGAGACTGAGGAGATGTGGTCCTTAAAGCTCAGTTGGTTGTCGATGATGACCCCCAGATTTCTGGACAACTTAGTGGGGGGACAATCACTGTACATCTAATGTTGATGCTGATGTTGTGTTGCATCGAAGGTCTGGCTGGGAAGAGAAGGACTTGGAGAGGTTGAGCTGAAGATGTATCTCTCTCATCCAGGCAGAGATGTCTGAGACATCCAGAAATGTGTGATTAGACAGTAGAGTTGTCTGGTGGAAAAGACAGGAAGAGGTGTGTGTCATCAGCATAGCAGTGATAGGAAAGGCCATGTGAGAGGATGGTAGAACCCAGGGATGTAGTATAGCCAGAAAGAAAAAGAGGACCAAGAACTGAACCCTGCTGCACACTGATAGAGAGGCTATACACAAATAGAATGTGTCTTTGTTTTTGCTTTCTGCTGCTGGTACAAACAACTTATTGATTTCAATAATACCACATGAAGAATAAAACTAAACCCTAATTCATAAACAAAAATACATCACATTGCAGATAATGACACAGGTCAGTTGTCTAAATTAATTCTGCAAATTGACATCAAACAGGTGTATCTGTTAAGGAAATTAAATACAGGTCATGATTAACTAAACAAGCAACTGACCTAGTGAATGGGTTTGTGAGCAGATGTTCAATTCTTACCAGGTATAGGGCAGCATGATGCAATAGACAAGAGTGTGTTGATTTGAAACACCTGAAAGCAGAATGAAGGCTCACAGTCTCTAAAACAGCCCCATTGCACTGTGCTGTTTATGTGTGTAACACACAATGAAACTTCTTCTTCTTCTTTTCCTTTGGGCTGTTCCCTTTCAGGAGTCGCCACAGCAAATCATGTGCTTCCATCTAACCCTGTCCTCTGCATCCTCTTCTCTCACACCAACTACCTTCATGTCCTCTCTCACTACATCCATAAATCTCCTCTTTGGTCTTCCTCTAGACCTCCTGCCTGGCAGCTCCAACCTCAGCATCCTTCTACCGATATATTCACAGTTTCTCATCCGAACATGTCCAAACCACCTCAATCTGGCCTCTCTGACTTTATCTCCGAAACATCTAACATGAGTTGTCCCTCTGATGTCCTCATTCCTGATCCTGTCCATCCTTGTCACTCCCAAAGAGAACCTCAACATCTTAAGCTCTGCTACCTCCAGCTCTGCCTCCTGTCTTTTCTTCAGTGCCACTGTCTCTAAGCCGAACAACATTGCTGGTCTCACCACCGTCTTGAACACCTTTCCTTTCATTCTCGGTGATACTCTTTTATCACAGAACACACTTGACACTTTCTCCACCCGTTCCAACCTGCCTGCACTCGCCTCTTCACCTCTTTTCCACACTCTCCGTTGCTCTGAACCATTGACCCTAAGTACTCAAAGTTCTGCACCTTCTTCACCTCTGCTCCCTGTAACCTCACTGTTCCACCTGGGTCCCTCTCATTCACACACATGTATTCTGTCTTACTGCGGCTAAGCTTCATTCCTCTGTTTTCCAGAGCAGACCTCCACCTCTCTAGATTTTTCCTCCATCTGCTCCCTGGTCTCACTACAAATCACAATGTCATCCGCAAACGTCATAGTCAATGGAGATTCCTGTCTAACCTCATCTGTCAGCCTGTCCATCACCAGAGCAAACAAGAAGGGGCACAGAGCTGATCCTTGATGCAGACCCACCCCCACCTTGAACTCCTCTGTCACACCTACAGCACCTCACCACTGTCTTACAGCTCTCATACATGTCCTGCACCACTCTAACATACTTCTCTGCCACTCCAGACGTCCTCATACAATACCACAGCTCCTGTCTCTGCACCCTGTCATACACTTTCTCTAAATCTATGAAGACACAATGCAACTCCCTCTGACCTTCTCTGTACTTCTCCATCAGCATCCTCAAAGCAAATACATCTGTTGTACTCTTTCTAGGCATGAAACCATATTGCTGTTCACAAATGCTCACCTCTGCCCTTAGCCGAGCTTCCACTACTCTTTCCCACAACTTCATTGTGTGGCTCATCAGCTTTATTCCTCTGTAGTTGTCACATCTCCCTTGTTCTTAAAAATGGGCACCAGTACACTTCTCCTCCAGTCCTCAGCATCCTCTCACTTTCCAAGATCTAGTTAAACAAACTAGTCAGAAACTCTACTGCCACCTCTCCTAGACACTTCCATACCTCCACAGGTATGTCATCAGGACCAACTGCCTTTCCACTCTTCATCCTCTTCAACGTTCTCCTTACTTCACTCTTACTAATCTTTGCTACTTCCTGCTCCACACCAGTCACCTCTTCTATTACTACTACTACTCTCTTCGTTCCCTTTCATTTTCCTCATTCATCAACTCTTCCTTCCATCTTCCCATCACACTCCTGCCACCTGTCAATACATTTCCATCCTTATCTTTAATCACACTAACCTGCTGCACATCCTTCCCATTTCTATTTCTTTGTCTGGCCAACCTGTACAAATCCACCTCTCCCTCTTTAGTGTCCAACCTAGCATAGAAGTCCTCATATGCTCTTTGTTGTAACATACAATGAAACAGGCACACAATATCCCGGGCTGCTCTAAACAGATACTCCAACTGCTCTGCTGTGTTTTATGACACAGTAGTTGCTCAACAAGTGTCTGCTGCCCTCAGAACCAACTTTCAGCATCATTGGGCATTGCTAAATCAGCAGGACTGAACACAAAGGATCAAATGTATGCAGTGTTGTTATGCTCTTTTCATTTATGTACACTAATGTTAATCTGACAAGGGGCGGCTGTAGCTCAGTTGGTAATGTCGAAGTGTCTCTGGGCAAGACTGAATCCCTAACAGCCCATTCCCCTCCCTGGCTATACAGTGCCGGTCCAACCCCAGTAGAAATTGGGGAGGTTGCGTAAGAAAGGGCATCCGGCATAAAAACTGTGCCAAATCAACATGGGGACAATGATCTGCTGTGGCGACCCTGAACTCATGGGATAAGCCAAAGGACAGAAAAAACAACAATAACAACAACAAAAACACTAATGTTAATCTGACAATAAACATTTTAGATCATACTTTTTTCAATCTACTTTTTTTATTTGTATACTTTTTAAATTTGTTTTAAATGGTGTCTTTTAATACCAGGTACAGCAGACATGAATTATTCAACATTCAAGTTATCACAGCCTGACATTTTGGTCACATTTTATACAATCTGGTATTTTTACAAAAGTCATATGGTTTGTCAAGCCACTGAAAAGAAAAACTGACAATTGCATTTTAAAACTGGATGATGTTTTAGATAGAGACTAAAAGTTACTATAAATACAATATTGCAGTTTAAATCATACTAAATTTAAATAAATCCGAAGTCACCTCTCTACATTACTTATTTATTTCTGCACCATGTCCACTTTCTTTATTTATATTTAAGCATGATATGGTATATATCTCCATAATTAAAGTGGACTAAAATAAATAGTTTTTGTAAGGCATTCTTCAATTTAAGACAATTTGAAGTGCTTTGTATGCATTTAAACTAATTAGAATGCACAATGATCAGCAAATTTGAGCATTATCGTACAATTGAATTGTCATTACAACCATTTTTATGGTTTGTTAGGTCTCCTACTAAATACTCCCACATGAAATGTCTAGTGAGAGAAATCTAGTGGCCATAGTAAATAGGTGTGAGTGTTGGCTTAATCAGCAGCAGCTAAACATCAGTAAAACATATTTGTATGTATTTCCTTTTTTTAAATCTAAAATTTTTATTTATTTTTTTTCTGAGTACATAAATTCACTGCCTCGCCCTTTTGCCTTGCATGTGACAATTAATCTTTTAATTAATATGATTTAAT
The DNA here is from genome assembly GCA_020496755.1 of Channa maculata. Classification (NCBI taxonomy): domain Eukaryota; kingdom Metazoa; phylum Chordata; class Actinopteri; order Anabantiformes; family Channidae; genus Channa; species Channa maculata. The sequence continues at coordinate 20,647,893 of CM035616.1, read as the reverse complement.
TAATATGATTCAAAATACATTTGTTAAACTACATGGTTTCCCAGTAACTACTGCCACATGTGCAATAATACTAAAGGAAAACATTTCTCAAACACTAGAAAGGGTGTTCTTTTTTTAAATATTGTTAACACTGTAGAGAAGAACACTTGGAGCTAGTATTTAACCATTGATATTTGCATACTGGGTAATAAACCTGACTTAGACTCTATAATGTCCCAGAATGCCAAAGAACAGCAGCCCATCACAAAAATGGATGCTATCAATGTTACAGTGATCAGTGAACACTTGTTTACATAAAAACGAACACTTTCCATGAACTTTGGGTGCTAATTATATAGTAAGAAGTATATTTATGTGTTTTTCTCCAAGTGCTGCAGCACTGTGTCTTGTGGATGGCATATAAGCTTCATTATCCTAGTGCTTATGAAGTGATTTTTGGAAGTGGGTTAGTTGTCAGACAGTTCTGAAAATACCCAGCTTTTGGCTGCTCTTGACACTCCAGTTGAACCTGTCCTATTAGTGCTGGATTACTGTGGAGAGGCCATGATTCTTGACAAGAGAATAAAGCAGAACATTTTAGCAGGGATGATTTCATCTTGAGGTTTTTAATTGCTCTTCCAGATAGTTATGCACTTTCATTATGTGAAAGCAGCTTTGTAGATTTACAAGGAAACAATCAAAGTACAGAAGAAATGATTAATAACAAATACTGAAGGTTTATGGCTCCAAGATCAAAGTTTTATGGTCTCAGAATAAACAGATCCAACAATATATTTTTTATAAACATTTTCCAAATCTTTTCATTTCAGGGGAGCTTTTTCTAAGCTTTTTTTTAAAGTGCAGTGCTGATCATGATCACTGAGTGCACAAAAAAGCTTGATGGTAACTTATGAAAAACTGAAATATTGCTTAATATTCCAAACCTTTTCTGCTACTAACATTGCTACAATGGTGTGAATATCATCTGTCATGCATTGTGGATGTGTTATAAAGGGGCATGGTATAAAAATTTAGGCCATATGCTTCTAAAGTCTCAGTTTCCGATTTTCATTGCAGTTACACCTTTGTTTTATTGATGTTAGGCTGGAGATGATCTCCACCAGTCCACAAAACTGTCCAACTTTGTGAGAGAGACACAGTTGATACACAGTGTGATTAGGGGTGACTGTGGTGCAGGAAGGTAGAGCGGTTGTCCACCAATCTCACAGTTGTTGGTCCAATCCCCACCTCCTCAGTCACATGTCGAAGTGTCCTTGAGCAAGACACTGAACCACAACTTAGTTGCTCCCGAAAAGTGTTGGCCAGCTGCATAGCAGCTCCACCATCGGTGTGTGACTGTGTGTGTGATTGTGAGTGTGAATGGGTGAATAAGAGCAGTGTAAAGCGCTTTGAGTGCCAATAGGTAGAAAAGCACTATATAAGTGCAGAACATTTACCATTTATCTGTCTAAATAATAAAAAATCAAACCTAATAATTAACTAGACTTTGGGCAAGCTTTGATTAATGATTTCTCCTTTCCTTAAGCCTTTCACTTTCACTGCATGTTCTGTCTGCAGCCTTTTATAATGCACATGCGGTTTTGGAGAAAGCTAATTAGAAATCTGGTTCCACATACAGTAATAGTTTCACAGTATTCCCAGCTCTTAACTTTTTCCACATTTTGTTAAAGCCTTATTCCAAAATGGATCAAATTTATTATTTTCCTCAAAATTCTACAAACAAAACCCAATGATGACAACGTGAAAGACGTTTGGTTGAAATTTTGACACTCAAAATTGAGCTACAGTGCCTCTTCTTTCCACTGATCATCCTTAAGATGTTTCTACAATTGGACTGGAGTCAACCTGTGGGAAATTCAGTAATTGGACATGATTTGAAAAAGCATGCACCACAATTAACAGTGAAGTCCAAGAAATTGTCTTCACCTCCGAGACAGAATTGTATCGAGGCACAGATCTGAGGAAGGGTACAGAAAAGTTTCTCTAGCATTGAAGCTCCTAATGAGCACAGTGGCCTTCATCATCTCTAAATGGTAGATGTTTGTAACCACCAGGAGAAATCGTAGAGCGGGCTGCCTGGCTAAACTGAGTAATCGAGAGAGAAGGGACTTAGTCAGTGAGGTGACCAAGAACCTGATGGTCACTCTGATGGAGCTCCAGCATTTCTCTGTGGAGAGAGGAGAACCTTCCAGAAGAACAACCATTTTAGGCAGCACTCCTTCGATCAGACCTGTATGGTAGAGTGGCCACAAAGATTGAACTCTTAGGCCTGAATGCCAAGTGTCATGTCTGGAAGAAACCAGGCACCGCTCACTATCTAGCCAATAACATCCCTACAGCATGGTGGTGGCAGCATCAGGCTGTGGGGATGTTTTTCAGTGGCAGGAACTGGAAGACTAGTCAGGATTGAGGGAAAGATGAATGCAGCAATGAACATAGACATCCTTGATGAAAACCTGTTCTGGACCTCAGACTGGGGTCTGAACCATCAGGTTCATCTTTTTACAGGACAGTGACCCTAAGTACACAGCCAAGATTACAAATTAATGGCTACGGGACAACTCTATGAAGGTACTTTAGTGGCCAAGCCAGACCACAGACTTGAACCAGATTGAGCATCTCTGGACAGATCTCCACTGACACTCCCTATTCAACCTGATGGAGCTTGAGAGGTACTGCAAAGAAGAATGAGAGAAACTGCCCAAAAATAGCTGTGCCGAGCTTGTGGCATCATGCTCAAAAAGACTTGAGGCTGTAATTGGTGCTAAAGGTGCTTCAAAAAGTATTAAGCAAATGCTGCAATTACTTATGTACATCTGATTTTAGGATTAGGCATTAGGATGTTTCTTCATTTTAAGTTGTCTCTATTATTATTTTTATTTTACATTTGTTTAAATAAATTAAACATTGTCATACTTTTCATTTTCAACGATTATCTTTGATTTAATTTTAGTGTCATCTTCATCATAGAAAGTTAGCTGACAACAAATATTTTTCTCCCTGTTTTTAATTGCAATTTAACACCACCTAAATGAACGAGAATCTTCACACACATATATTTGACTGTTTTGCAGGACAAACTGATGACTAAAAAATAAACTTCTTTTAAGTGAAAATTTTCCAATTATACCCCTTCCACTCAGAATAACAACCACTGTGGGGCTGCAGTTTGAATATTACACTTTACCAATTACAATAATGACATAAAGTATGGGAGGTTCAATTATGCTCCTCATGATTTATTTGTGGTTTAATGATTTAAAAACAGTCAGGTTGAAAAACATTCCATCGCTAGCAATTATGAGGCAGTGATTGAGCCTGATGATCAGCCAAACTATCATTTCAGTTCTGTTCTGCTAAATCTCATGCCAGCAATTATTGATATGAGTACTGTTGACTCTGGCATCCTCAGAGCAGCAATGATTATCCAATGCTTGTTTGCTCAGTCACAATGTGCAATCGTATATTCAATAATTTACTTTTCTATCTCCCTTAGGTGAGCACTGCCTTTGCTTGTTAGCCACCACAAAGAGGCATGCATCTTTTATTTTCTGTTTATTTTCTACTGCACTCTGCAGCTATGACATTTCAGGTTGCTGCTTTATTTAGTTTTCAGTTTTTATGTCTTAAAATTGCAACCCTAAGAGTGAGGGATAGGTAGTCTGTCTGGATCATATTCTGTGTCATCATAATTTCAAAGCCCTGAAGGTTCAAAGTGGGGAGCCCCAGGTAATTTCCATTCGATAGCAGATGCACTGCAACCGTGGCAAAGTGTAACACATAAGATATATAGGGTAAAGGTTTTTACTCAAATGAATTGTATAAGCTCCACTTTGGCTTAATACATGAAAGACTATAAAGTTATCAGACACTTAAAGCTCCATTAATAAATATTTTAGACATTGGCAAATAATTTAATGAAAATGGGACAGGACAATCTTTGTCAGAGCAATATCATACTCCACAATACTGCACTGCCTACCCTGCACACCCTGCCATAGTGGTTCTATCGATGAACTTTAGAGGCTTAACGTTTAAAATATACATCAGGTTTCCCACAGAACTGGCCCATTCGCCCTCACCATTGATAACCATGTAGAATCCATCTTGCTACTCACCACTCAGTGGTATTAGGAATCCCTTGACTGGAAACCCACAACCCGCACCTGGACTGGAAGACGGGTACGTTTTTAGAATGAGGGGCCTCATGTTCTGAGTCATGTCTACGTTCGGCCTCTATGCTCCGTATGTAATAGTTAAAAAACTGAAAACTGAAACTGTGCTTATGAAACTTTCCAAGTCTATTCAGATCTGAAAGAGGTTTTCAACAAGGTCCAAGCTACATCCCTACCACCACTGCGACTGTGGAGCAGTGGTTGTCCACCAATCTCACACTTGTTGGTTCAATCCCCAGCTCACATGTTGAAGTGTCCTTGAGCAAGACACTGAACCCCAACTTAGTTGCTCCCGGTGAGTGTTGGCCCCCATCGGTGTGTGCGTGTGTAATTGTGAGTGCGAATGGGTGAATAAGAAGTAGCGTAAAGCGCTTTGAGTGCCAATATAGGCAGAAAAGCGCTATATAAGTGTGTATACTTCACTGTCCGTCCTGTCGTTCATCATTTCTGCAGATTCAATTCCATTAAATTCCATTCCATTCAATCTTTATTTATATACCGCTAAAAACAACCAGGAGTTGACCAAAGTGCTTTACAACAGTTAAAAGAATATCTAAGTGAGCAATTATAAAAACATAAATGCATTAAAGTAAGATTGAAAACAATTATAAAATAATAAAAACAATATGAATAAAATTATGCATAAAAAGTATATAGTTTAAAAACATAGAAAATATGTCCTTACTACTAAGAATCAAAAGCCAGCTTGAACAAATGCATCTTCAGCTTGCATTCAAAATATGCCAAATCTGTAATGCAGCGCATGTCAGGTGGTAAGGAGTTCCACAGTTTTGGAGCAGCAACAGCAAACACACAATCTCTCCATCTGGACTTTGGAACTTCTAAAAGAAGTTGACCACATGTCCAAAGTACTCTGTCATGTTTGTGATGAACTATTAATTTACTTAAGTAGAGTTCGGCTAGACCATTAAGAGCTTTTAAAACAACAATAGCAGTTTAAAATCAATTCTAAAATGTTCCGTAAGCCAAAGGAGTGAATGAAGAAGTTAAGTGTTAACGCTTGGGGGTTTTGGTTAAAAGTCAGGTAGTAGCATTTTGAACCACTAGAAGACGAGATAGTGAAGACCGGTTGATCCAGACATAAGATGCATTGCAGTAAAAGGCATGAATTGCCTTTTCAAGATATTTTTGATATAAGAATGGATTAACTTTTGCCCGATTTTACAACATAATTAATCTGTTTATCAAAACTTAGGTCAGTCTAAAATCACCCCCAAATTGATTACTGATGTTCCAAGATAAGTGGCTAGACCACCAACATCAAGGTTTAAGACATTATCCATAATATGTGAGACAGACATGATACACTACTCTCTCAAACATGTCCCACTCTCATTCAAGATAAGGAAGTTTTGAGACAGCCAGAGCTTTGCATCATCCAAACAGTTAAACAGGAACTGCAGTGCATTATCCACATTTGACTGATAAATAGATCTACAAATCATCTGCGTAACAGTGGAAGGAAAGATTGTGCTTGTGGATGACTGATCCAAGGGGAGCATATACAGTGAAAAAGGACAGGGCCGAGAATGGACCCCTGAAGCACAGAGACAGACAGGAAGAGGACGCATCTCCTATGATTAAAGAAAACTACCTGTCAGCTAAATAGGACTGGAGGCATCTAAGAACAGTGCCCTGTATATCTACATACTGAACGAGGTGAGAGAAGAGCACTGCATGATCCACAGTATCAAAGGTAGCTGTAAGATCCAGAAGCGCCAACTCAGAAGGATTCCCCACATCAACAGATAAAAAAAAGAACAAATAAAGAAAAAAACAAACAAAGACCAGTCCCCCCTTTTGTTGTTTCTCATTATTTGATTGATGGGGATAGAACGATTCTCTTCCACCTCTCATTTTGCCATACACTGCACGACCCAGAGTGTCTTGAGCTGCTTAGCATGAGTGAGAATACAGACAGCTCTTGCCTTTTTACAGCTACCCCCGAGACCAGAGATAGCTAACTTTATTTTGGAACCACCAAACAGGGGACGGATACTGCGAGGGTCACTCCTATACACAACAATCTTCCCCCCCGGTGCCAGCCAACACATACACAACATATGCCTTAACAAAAACAACAGAACCAGAAAATCTAAAAACATCTAGAATCATTAACATATTGCAAATTACACACATTCAACACTTTAAACACAAAGAACTGCTAGCTGGTTAGCTAGCCGTGCTATTACAATATTATATTGCACTGTTTTGTATTGTTTGAACATAGCACCTTTTTAGTATTCATATTGTGGGAGCTGTCAGGACTTTCTACATATTAGCACAAAACCTGAGCAGGAACTATTTATTTATGATATTTAATGGGTGAGGGGGAACAAAAATAAGACAGTTTAATTTAATTGATATTATATATTGTGATTTCCAAGTTACAAAATACAGCTAATTTAAACCAACATAACTCAGGCGTTTAAAATACACTGAAGGCCTTGGACCAAGCAAAGAGTGTCCTACATGCACATTGCAGAGGGCACCATTTTCAAAAGCTGTGGCGTTTGCGCTTCGCAACATGTCAAGCAAGAGAATCACCTTGAACCCATAGCCATCTAAATATTATTTAGATGGATAGATGGATTTAGATGGAAGATAGATAAATATTATTTAGATGGCTATACACAGATCTATTTTACAACATATTATTGATTAGAACTTTTGCCACAACATGTATATTTTTGAGTTTAATGTGACTGGTAAAAATAAAAAGGAATCACGGTTTGCTTTTATTTCTGACAAAATTGTGTAAAAATAAGTTTTTACAAAGTATATGATGTTTGAAACCTGAAACTCACAGGTAATATATAATAGAAACCACATTATGCTTGAGCACCTTAATTTTCTTATTCAATCATTTCCATTCAAAGAGGGAGACAAAACTAATCACCCTCATTTAATACCTAAAACTTTTAGCAAACGCACAATAGGAGCCAACGCCCACGAAAATTGGTGTCTCCTTGGATTACTTCCTTTCATTGTTGGACTACTTGTTCTTGATGATGAGCCTGCTTGGCAGGTGATTTTGGATTTGAGGGATATTGCAGAACTTGTTGGTGCACCTGTTCATACTCTGGAATCAATTGTTTATTTGGAGAGCAAAATCTCAGAGAACATTACCAGAAAATCTTTCCAAACCAAAAGCTGCTAACTAAACATAATTTCCTAGACCACTATCCAGAAATGATTAAATGTTTTGGTCCTCTTGTAACATTATGGACCATGAGATTTGGGGCAAAACACAGCTTTCCAAAACAGGTTGCAAGGCATACAAATAACTTTAGGAACATACCATTATCACTAGCACCAAAACATCAGTTAATGGTGGCCTTTAATATGCTTTGTCCTGACAGTGAGAAGTCTTACTTGGAGGTCACGCATATCTTAAAAGTCTCCACTGATGGAAGTTGTGCATAAACTTACCCTGAAATCACTGCTGTAAACATTTAACATAGTGTCACTGTTAATGGCATTAACTACAAAAAAGGCATGATAGTTGTGCATGGATCATGTGGGGGTCTTATTTAAAAAATGTGCTCATGGTACAGAGAGCACTACAGAGCCTTTGAGTTGCTCCAAACAACAGAGCATTCAGTGGCTGATTTCATAGATCTTGTTGACCAGTATCCTTTAGTAGACCACAAAGTGGGATCACTATGAATGGTGACTTTAAAAAGATTTGTACATGTGACAGGTAATTTGTTAAATTTATAGTTTAGTGATTATGATTTGATTCACTTAATGTTCTGCAACTAAACATTGTGGTCCAGTGTAAAAAAAATAAAAAAAAAAAATGAATTGAAAGCCAATTAAAACTTGAAATATTCAAAACTGCATACTAATAAAATGTGGTTCAAAGCTGGTTGAAACAGTCAAGGGTAAATAGACCTAATTTGAAGGGAAAATATTCCTGCATAATCCTTTTTACAGGAGTGAGCTAGCTGAGAAACTATGTTTCAGTTATTATGCTCTGATTTTTTGTAAATCACTATTGTGAGATACGATCGTATCTTTTATATATGTACTGAATGAGAGCAAAAAAGTATTTACTTTTATGAATACATTGTTGAATGCAAAATATTTAGTCATATAACAATTATGTCTAATTATATCCTGATTACACATTGATTTTCTTTTCTTTTACAGATTGAATACAAGATAGCAGCAACTCTGAGGGTCATACTAGGAGCTGATGATGCCTCAAAATTAACCCTACCCTCTGACATACTAGATTCAATGGAAAATCTTAAAGAAGTGATGAGGAAAACCTTGGGTTTGTCAGGAAATTTCAGGTTACAGTAGAAATGCATTGAATTTGACAATTAGTTTGTGAACTTGGCATCAATTTCAGATATTAAGGACAAGTTATTTACTTGCCAGATGAGCCATGGATAGCCACAACCTCAAACTTTTCAGCTCCACAAGGGATGGGTGATAGTTCGTCATTGTCCTCAGCAGCTGATACTGACATTCTTTCTTCCCCAGAATCTACATCCTCAGGTCCCTCCCTTAGATCACAGCCATGGCCCCAAACCTTTCAAATACCTCAGTTCAATTATGAGGTAGAGATTCAGTTACAAAAGGCCAACAGTGCTTTTCATAACAACGGCACTCTTCTGAAGCCAAGTACCAAACTTAAATCAGATATACTAGATGGTTTGGCATCGGAAAAAACAAATACAAAGTGTATCCTTCAAGTGCTGAGTTGGATGATGTTGCACAGGCTCTGGTAAAGTATCCCTGTTTAAAAGAGCAAGGTTCAGTCATTGGCTACTATGAATGGAAAATAAGTTTGAAGTACAAAATGGCAAACTACCGCATTAGACTGAGGAATATTGGCTGCCCAGAATTGAGCATAAATTCTGTCAAAGCAAAACATTGTTCCATGGGCCACGGCCCAAACCAGGTAAAGGAGCCCTGGAAAGCAGAAGTCAATTTCTGCCCTGCGTATCCTTCAGATTAAACTAAACAGAGTCTTGAAGAAGAAAGGCAAGCACTCGTTTTAGAGGCGGCAAAGAAAAAGCACAACCAACAGCTAATCAAACACAAAATGGAAAACACCTTTGCCCATAGACTTCAGGAGGTCATCAAGGATATGCCCTTGATTGCAGAGTTCAAAAACAGATGGCCAGCACTATTTTCTGAGAGTGAGGTAATGTAGGATACATCTTTTTTTTTTTTTTTTTTTAGTTGTACATATATCAATTTCTAACCCCACATTTTTTCGAAACATCAAATGCTGGGTGTTCTAAATGTTAGGTAAATGCACCTAATGGTGATATATAAAGTGATTGAAAAATGTCAATTTGATAAAAGGAAAAGTGTTGATAATCTCCTGATATATACTTTTGTTTTCTGTATTAAACTACAGGTAAATGCACAATTCACACCTATCACTGCTGTCATCCTTTATGTCCGGAATGGATCACTACTCCACACACCTAATGAGAGTGCTTAAAAAGGAGGATGGAGCAGCAGGAGTCAATATCAGTGTCATCATGTCAGCCACGGACAAGGTATGTGGTTTGTATTTGTGTAATATGGGCTCTGACCATGGGTTTAAATTGTGCTCTAAACATAATTACATTTGGTTTATTGTTGTATTCTTTGCTTATTTAGCCTTGTTAAAATATGATTCATTTGCATGACCATAATTGTATATATCCACTAAACACATTCATTAGCTACTCTTGTCCCTCGCTCTCTCTGATTGTCTGAGTAATTATCTGTTTCTTTATAGATATGCCCAGTCTTCCTTTTTAATAGATAATAATAGGCCACCCGAACCTGCAACATTTGGTCCTTACAAAGATAAAAATAATTTTTTGGTCTTTTACAGAATCCCAGTGTGGAAGTACGTTGTGAGTGCATCCTTAAAGCACTCTGTGTCTACTTAAATTAAAAGCCTGACTGCCTTATTAAAGAGTACTTGGTAAGTCATTTTAAATTGTCAAACATAATAGTGTATCATTTATACTTGATATAGCTGCTCATGGGTTTGCATAGCAATTTTTTTTAAGTTAGCATCTTTTAGAACTACTCTTATTTGCTTGTTATGCAAGATTGATTTTGCAAGTGCTAATAATCTATAAAAAAAGGTAACTGTAAACCTGTAAACAGTCAACTATAGACCTGTAAAAACATAATTTGAAACTTGACATTGTAATTAATACTGATTTCCATTGTTTTAAGGATTTTGATCGAGAAGCAGCAAGAGAGAATGAGCAAGTGGTCTTAGGAGTCATGCTGTGCATTGAAGGAGCGGAACCTACTGATCTATTTGAGGATGTTGGTGTTGTCATTGAAGGATGTGAAGTGCTGCAGGATCTGAGAGATGTGGCGTATGGATGTGCTCTATGGCTTGGCCTCATCTACTGTCTAAACCTGAGCTATCCCAAGGAACTAAAATACACATTTGAATTTCTTTAGAAAGTTCTGATGGAGTTGGATGGGGCCAAGCTGTCCATTAAAGTGCAAATCCTCAAAAACAAACTTCCAGAGTAATCACACCAGTGTACCTTCGACAAAGAAGTGTATTTGGATTTTCGACTGCTCCTTTTGCCTAATACTACAAATTAAAGTTGGACTATTGATTGGTTTCAAATAAATGGAGACATGACCTAAAAAAATGTTTGCTGATTGAACAATTCAGCTATGAGGAAGTATCATCTATAACATACAGTGATTCTTGGATTCAACCTCCTCCACTTCGGCCTGTGCTTCTAGGAACATGATAATTAAAATGACTTGGGGTGGTTGACTCATTTAAACTGACATATTCTTTCTGCTGCGACCAAGTTTCAGTAAGACAAAATAAATCGAATTGATGATCGCTTATTAAGTTACTAACAGAAATTTAGAAGAGAGAGATCTGATATTTAATAATCCACATTTAATAGTTTTGGGGTTTTGTTCTGTAAGAGGAGTAGTCTTAACTTTTATTAGGTTATAATGATTAACTCCTCCTATTATCATTTTTAGTTTATTTAATTCAGTTGGTCGGGGAACAGACATAGTCTCTATAGGTATGTGGCAGTTTTGGGATATCTTTACTTTGTAACTCATTATTTTGAGATATAGGATAATCATTTTTTTTCCCCCAGTGGCAGAAATAGGCTTTCATACCAAAGAGAGTTTACTGCTCTGGAACCAGTTTTCCCAGCTGAAGACTGGCTATTTGGCTCTTATAACACAGAAATGGTTTAAAATTAGGCTGAAAATGGTTTGAATTTTTGTATAGTTTGCATCTTATAGTGTGAGCCTGTATGTGAAACTATAATGTGTGTAATGTAAACCCATAAAAAACAAAGGTTTACATTAAAATTATACTTACCAGTCAAACATAAGGAAATAACTGCACAAATATTGGAAAATAGAGAGTACATATAAAAACATACGTACAAAAAATTATGCTATAACAAGCAGTTACTGAGTTACAGCTGTGGTTTTACTGGTTTCATTTGAAGTTCACACACAATTTTACAACAGCATTTAGGAGATGCTTTTGTCCAAAGCAACTTAGAAGTAAGTAGGACAGACTAGAGACAACTTTTTTCAAGTTCAGTGTCAAACCACTGACCCTGTGGTTCATGGATAACTGCTGTACCAACTGAGCTACAGTCACTACATGTTAAAGCCTTTGTGAGGACCAGTGATGAGGGAGTTTATGCAGCTTCAGATGTTGGGAAAAGAAAGGCTGGTGGAACACTGTACATTCTCAGTGTGGTTTTTGGACCCATAAAAATCAGTGAGACAAATGTGAAAATAGCAACTGAGCTGTAACAAACTGCATACTTACATCTCAAGTTCCATGTGTTAGAGAGAAAAGTGTTAATTATTGAAGCTAAGAGCCAGCGTAAACTATAATTAGTTGCTGCATAACACAAAACAAACAAGGGAATCAATATTTTATATTTTGTTCTTTATAATTTACATATTACTTTTCCTATAACTGAAAGACCATTGATTTTCATTCATTTAACACTAAAGGTACCTTTAGTAGACTATGGTTCAAAGGTGGTTGAGGACTTTTCACAGCAAAATTGTAGAGCAGTCGAAAGCTGCCTTCCAGTGTATTAAGTTATAATGTGGAGATTTAATTGTTCATCAGAACGGGCACTGGTTGTGACTTTGTCTCCGACCTGACCTTTCAGTTATACAATAAGCCATATTAGTCTACTTTATTAATGTAGAAGATTTAGATTCTCATATTGGAGGCCCTCCACAGCAGCATTACTCACAGTGATTAGTGACTAATGAATGACTGCCAGTCTGTGTTGTGGTAATGCATTCCTCTGACTGATTGTGGTCAGCCCTGCTTGGGAAGTCAGCCAAAAGGAAAAGTTTATTAGTAAAGCCATTTTAATTAACAAGTTACAGGAAATTAATCTAGGGAGGTAGGTCCATTAGTGTCTTTAGCATTATCTCATTTTGATTGCATCAACCCTGGTGACAAAAAAAAGAAGAAAAGCTAAACTGCTGCAGCCTTGTTGCTGAATCCATATTTCTGCTCTAAAATGTCATTGTTGAGCTACAATTGCCTTGTATGGCAGGTAAGGGAATACTGTGAGGAGGGAGTGGCAATATCAGTTTGTCCAATTTCCCCTCAGACCAGTTTGTTATAACCTTTCTTTTCTGGTTGGATATGATGAATGTGGAAGCACTCAGGATGAAGAAAGTGTCCAATTTAGAAAAATAATTGTATGTCTAGCACAGTTTGATAGCACTCAAACACTAGATACATGTTGACGGAAAGAACCCAAATTGAATAGCCACTGATACCCTTTTAAAGGAGTAAAAATTAAGTCTATTTTCTTTTTAAATTTTTGACTTCATTCAGCCTGTTTCACATATGAACTCCAGTTAATGTGGACAGTGACTGAAGTATATTGCACATTTAACCAAATTATTCAATGCATATTTGGCTTGCGTAAAGAAGTCTTTACATTACGTTTTCAAAGTCTGCAGCAAAAACGAGTCAGGCACAATTTTGATATGTGCATCACACAACTCATTAAGCTCTTTAACTACAAATAGGTAGAAAAGCACTATATAAGTGCAAACCATTTACCATTTACAACTGCTGTGCTCCTACTTATATTAATCTAACTCCCACATATTCCTCTTTGTAATCAAAACATTTCCCTGCAGAGGTAAACGTGCAAATGTACACTTAGTACAGACAAATGACTCGTGAGAATTTACATGATGCTACACTTACACCTCAATGTAACCGCAAGGGGGCACAAGCCAGTGTCTTCTTGTGCCAGTCCCAAGTCTGGATAAATGCAGAGGGTTGTGTCAGGAAAGGCATCCGACGTAAATGCGATTAAAACTGCGATTCATCATCCTATATATATATATATATATATATATATATATATATATATATATATATATATATATATATATATATGATGACTTCCATACCGGATCAGTCGGAGACCGGGTTAACAATGACACCACCACTGATTCTGTTGACCTACAGGATACTGGTGGAAATTCGAAGAAGGAGAGGAGGAAGGTGTGTTTGTAGGCAGAGAGAGAAGGGAAAAGGTAAGAATGTAGGACTGACAGTCTGAAGCTTGAATTGCAGGAGTGATGTTCAATGTTGTTAGTGGTTATAAACCACAGGTAGGATGTCAGTTAGAAGAGAAGGAGAAATTCTGGAGTGAGTTAGATGAAGTGATGCAGAGCATCCCCAGAGGTGAAAGAGTGGTGATTGGTGCAGATTTCAATGGACATGTAGGTGAAGGGAACAGAGGTGATGCGAATGTATTGGGCAGATTTGGTCTTCAGGACAGGAACGCATAAGGACAGATGGTGGAAGACTTTGGAAATGGCTGTAGTGAACTTTCTTCCAGAAGAAGCAGGAACATAGGGTGACATATAAGAGTGGAGGTAGAAGCACTCAGGTGGACTACATCTTGTGTAGATGTTGTAATCTGAAAGAGATCAGTGACTGTAAAGTATTGGTAGGGGAGAGTGTAGCCAGACAACACAGGATGGTGGTGTGTAAAATGACGCTGGAGGTGAGGAAGATGAAGAGGACTAAGGCAGTGACGAGGACGAAGTGGTGGAAGTTGAAAAAGGAAGAATGCTGTGTAGTTTTCAGGGAGGAGCTGAGACAGACTCTGGATATGTTACGGTTTATAAGGTATAGATAGATAGATCAATATTGAGATATATATATATATATATATATTTCCAAGGACCCAAGTAAGGAGATGGCAAGAGGAGGGATAAAGGAAAGGGTATTTAATTATAAAGAAACAGAACTAAAAATCACTCAACGAGGAGGGTAATAACTTACAGAAACTTGCCAAACAAGAGGTAACAACAGACTATACACGAGTAGGGTAAACGACAGACAGGACAGTTATTCAAACAAATGGGGTACACACATACAAGACAGACACAAAGTAGGGTACACCCAGGGACCAGATAAGACCATAACTAATTCTAATACACAGGTAGGAGGATAAATCAACAGGGACTAATGAACAGAACTAAACAGGAATAGATAGACAGAAAAAAAACATAAACAAACTAAACTAGATGCAGAGGGAAATTAACAGGAGTAACTAACACAGGGAACAGGGTAAAACAACCAGGCAGACTTATCGTCTAATGCAAACTTAACAAGAAATAACCAAACCACAGCAAGGAGCAAAGAACAGAGCTAAACAAGAGGAACTAACATGAGGAGCAAGATGAAACAAACAGCAGGAGGATAAACTAATGCAAAACGTAACAAAGAGAACCAGACCAAAGACCATTTGTACAGGTTGGCCAGACAAAGAGATAGAGATGGGAAGGATGTGCAGCAGGTTAGGGTGATTAAAGATAAGGATCGAAATGTATTGACAGGTGCCAGAAGTGTGATGGGAAGATGGAAGGAGAACTTTGAAGAGTTGATGAATGAGGAAAATTAAAAGGAACGAAGAGTAGTAGAGGTGACTGGTGTGGAGCAAGAAGTAGCAAAGATTAGTGAGAATGAAGTGAGGAGGACGTTGAAGAGGATGAAGAGTGGAAGATGTGCAGGTATTGTATGAGGAAGTCTGGAGTGGCAGAGAAGTATGTTAGAGTGGTGCAGGACATGTATGAGAGCTGTAAGACCGTGGTGAGTTGTGCTGTAGTTGTGACAGAGAAGTTCAAGGTGGAGGTGGGTCTGCATCAAGGATCAGCTCTGAGCCCCTTCTTGTTGGCTCTGGTGATGGACAGGCTGACAGATGAGGTTAGACAGGAATCTCCATGGACTATGATGTTTGCAGATGACATTGTGATTTGTAGTGAGAGCAGAGAGCAGGTGGAGGAAAATCTAGAGAGGTGGAGGTCTGCTCTGGAAAACAGAGGAATGAAGCTTAGCCGCAGCAAGACAGAATACATGTGTGAATGAGAGCGACCCAGGTGGAACAGTGAGGTTACAAGGAGCAGAGGTGAAGAAGGTGCAGGACTTTAAGTACTTAGGGTCAATGGTTCAGAGCAACGGAGATTGTGGAAAAGAGGTGAAGACGCGAGTGCAAGCAGGTTGGAACGGGTGGAGAAAAGTGTCAGGTGTGTTGTGTGATAAAAGAAAGTAAAGGTGTTCAAGACGGTGGTGAGACCAGAGATGTTTGTTCGGCTTAGAGACAGTGGCACTGAAGAAAAGACAGGAGGCAGAGCTGGAGGTAGCAGAGCTTAAGATGTTGAGGTTCTATTTGGGAGTGACGAGGATGGACAGGATCAGGAATGAGGACATCAGAGGGACAGCTCATGTTAGATGTTTCAGAGATAAAGTCATAGAGGCCAGATTGAGGTGGTTTGGACATGTTCAGAGGAGAAACTGTGAATACAGTATTGTTCAAAATAATAGCAATACAATGTGACTAACCAGAATAATCCAGGTTTTTAGTATATCTTTTATTGCTACGTGGCAAACAAGTTACCAGTAGATTCTCAGAAAACAAAAGAGACCTAGCATTCCTGATATGCAATTAAGCAAGAAAACAATTAAGCAAGAAAACGGAAGACAACCATCAAAATGGATCGAAGAATAACCAGAATGGCAAAGGCTCAGATAATGATCAGCTCCAGGATGATCAAAGACAGTCTGGAGTTACCTGTAAGTACTGTGACAGTTAGAAGACGTCTGTGTGAAGCTAATCTATTTCAGGAATCCCTGGCAAAGACCCTCTGTTAAAAAAAAAGGCATGTGCAGAAGAGGTTACAATTTGCCAAAGAACAAATCTACTGGCCTAAAGAGAAATGGAGGAACATTTTGTGGACTGATGAGAGTAAAATAGTTCTTTTTGGGTCCAAGGGCCACAGACAGTTTGTGAGACGACCCCCAAACTCTGAATTCAAGCCACAGTACACAGTGGTGGTGCAAGCATCATGATATGGGCATGTTTCTCCTACAATGGTGTTGGGCCTATTTATCGCATACCAGGGATCATGGATCAGTTTGCATATGTCAAAATACTTGAAGAGGTCATGTTGCCTTATGCTGAAGAGGACATGTCCTTGAAATGGTTGTTTCAACAAGACAATGACCCCAAACACACTAGTAAACGAGCAAAGTCTTGGTTCCAAACCAACAAAATTAATGTTATGTAGTGGCCAGCTCAATCCCCGGACCTTAATCCAATCGAGAACTTGTAGGGTGATATCAAAAATGGTGTTTCTGAAGCAAAACCAAGAAATGTACATGAATTGTGGAATGTTGTTAAAGAATCATGGATTGGAATAACAGCTGAGAGGTGCCACAAGTTGGTTGACTCCATGCCACACAGATGTGAAGCAGTTTTAAAAAAACTGGTCATACAACTAAATATTAGTTTAGCGATTCACTGGATGATAAATCCTAGAAACAAAAACGTTTGTACAAAATAGTTTTGAGTTTATACACACCACTTTCAACTAATTGCCCAATTGCACAGCCTTAAGATCATGCATATCATGAATGCTGGGTCTTGTTTGTTTTCTGAGAATCTACTGCATTATTCTCGTTAGTCACATTGTACTGCTATTATTTTGAACAATACTGTATATCGGTAGAAGGATGCTGAGGTTGGAGCTGCCAGGCAGGAGGTCTAGAGGAAGACCAAAGAGGAGATTTATGGATGTAGTGAGGGAGGACATGAAGTTAGTTGGTGTGAAAGAAGAGGATGCAGAGGACAGAGTTAGATGGAGGCACATGATTATGTGTGGAGACCCCTGAAAGGGAACAGCCCAAAGGAAAAGAAGACACTTACACTATGCTTCCTGTATAGACACAGCACCATTCAGCTTGTCCAGAACTACCCATACCAATACCTATGATGTTGCCTTTTGCTTAGCTGTAATCCCAGCCTGTTCTGGTATAACAGAAGGTCTGTCAGGGAGGATTAGGCCTAAGTTTACCCAGTCGTGTCTAACCCTTTAAATCCTCCAGACATACATACAAATATAAAAAAAGCCTTAAAATATTATCCTTTAACTTGATAGGTGATATCATAGATGTCAGATGAATGTTTGTTATTTCCATTTTACTTGTCTGTGTGTTTGTATACCAGTAACTTAAACTGTCACGATTATTATGACTCTGCTCCATGTTGTCCTGGTGAGCCTCACTGTCTCTCCTCTTCACCCTGCTCTCTCTGTCTCTTCCTCCCTGCTCTGCTGCCTAATCAGCCTCTAGTCTTAACACCTGTTACCTCCCCTTTATACACCCTGGTTACCTGTCTCTTCCTGGCAGATTGTCTTCCTGTTTCCCTGTGAAAGAGCCTGTTTTTTTCTGTTACTCCTGATTCCAGAGTTACATGTTGCCTTAGCTTTTGTCTGGGCATTTTGTCTCCTCAAAGACTTTCTGTTCTGCCCTGCTTTTCCTGCCTGCAAACCTTTGCATAAGTGACTGTTGTTTTATTAGAAGATTTATTATTAGTCTTCATTAGAAGAGGATCTTTGGCAAGATTGAGGCATTCATCCGGTTTGTTTACTCTGAAACTTTTACTTGGTACAACCTCAATGGCTGACAGGCTGACTATGGCACAGGAAGGTAGAGCGGTTGTCCAGTAATCTCTCACAGTAATTCAATTCCCGGCTCCTCTGATCACATGTTGAAGTGTCTTTGAGCAAGACACTGAACCCCAACTTAGTTGGTCCCGGTGAGCGTTTGCCATCTGCATAGCAGCTCCCCCTTGTGTATGTGATTTATAGTAGCATTAGTTAACAGCGAGAAGGGATGTAACTAATGCAGTGTTAACTTTCTGAGGTTGGAGTGATAGGACCTGTGGTGACATTTAGCATATGTGAAACAATGACTAGATAGACCACATAGTATGCGTTTACGTTACATTAACATGCGCTCATGTCAGAGCTGACATTTTAACGCTATGCTGTGTGCATGTATAAAACATAAATGGGGATGGTCAGAGATGTTGTGAAGCTTATGTGCAGCAGATTGTTCTGATGATTTTCCTAAGCATCAATATTTTACATACAACTACTGTATTACTTCTGTACAGTGCATAATCTTCAATATACAATGTGTTGAGCTTTTCTGAACTTTGAAAATATTATATATATATATATATATATATAGATATAGATATATAGGTATATAGATAGATATAGATAGATAGATAGAGAACACAATCTGAAATGGGAAAAGTGCTCGGATGGCACCTTAACAATGGGAAGGAAAAAAGGGAAAAAATAAAGGTGCTACAGGCACTAATGAAGAGGGTCGCACCAAATGCGCAATGGACACACTGTCATTCACAGGGAAGCGCTATAGTCAACGCACCCTCAATTAAATGAGGTACAATAAACAGAGATTGGGAGCGTGGTCAATTTTATCAAAACTCAACCCCTCAAAGTACGACTGTTCTCCCCACTTTGTGAGGAGATGGGAGCTGACATTCAGCTGTGCTGTTTCACCTCACGTGGGAAAAGATCACTGCATTCACCCAAAAGCTCAAGATGTGGGGTAAGCGCCTCCATCATGGAAATACTGATGTCTTTTAGAATTTGAGTGAACTTTTTGAAGCCTGTGTTTATGGAGCCACCAATGTGATTGCAGGTATTAAGCAGCACATTTCTTCCATGAGTGGAATTTTTAAAACATACTGCCCAAACAACAGTGCTCAGTATAGCTAGGTTTTGGGTCCATTCAATGTAGCAGCACCTGTCGATTTCAGTTCTGCTGATGAGGAACAAGATGACCTCTGAATCCACCCGGAGGCTGCTCTTTTTTTGCACATGATAGCAAAGTGACAAAGAAAAGTTAAATGTTAACACAATTGCACTCTTATTTTCTATGATTTGAACTTGGTATTTGATGTTATTAATTTAAAAATGAAAAATTAAAATCACCCTATTTCAGTACCATTTTGATGGACAGGTGGGGCTTGAACCCACCACTCCCCCAAAAAGTGGGGAATGACAGAAAAAGTTTGAGAACCACTGCCTTACACAGTGAAGTGAGCCAACTTTGTGGTAAGGACCTCATGTGTTTAGAACTTGGGAACAAAATACAGATATTTCATTAAAATCGAGTATCTGGTTGCTGGGAGTCTAATTTTAAATGTATGTGAGCAGCTCTGCCAATTTTGCAGTGGTGCATACTGTATGTGATCAGAATTACTTTTATGTTTGCACACACACGTTATATTTAAGATTTTTTTATATATTTCTTAATTCATCAATTCATTCGTTCATTATTAAATAGAAACTAGGATTTGGAATTTATTTTTGCCTCTTCTGATAAATACCATAAGTGAAGCTAGAGGCAATGAAGTAAGCATCTCTGACCTTCAGTAATTGCCCTCAAACAAAGATGCACAAACACAAACTCACACTTCCACAATGATAGTAAAGGTGAGGTGTACAGAGGTTTACACCACCTCCATAAACCAATAAGCTCTGAGCAAATGGGCGATCAATAACCTTGTTCTAATACCTTTCTGAAAAGTTCCTGTATACCACAAGGATGGTCCAAATGAAAAGCTGTCAGTCCTCCACACTGATGGAAAATAAATGTTCTGCACTTATATAGCACTTTCCTACCTATTGGCACTCAAAGCTCTTTACACTGCTTCTTATTCACCCATTCACACTCACAATCACACATACACATACACCGATGGGGCTGGCCAACACTCACCGGGAGCAACTAAGTTGGGGTTCAGTGTCTTGCTCAAGGACACTTTGACAGGTGACTGTAGGAGTTGGGGATTGAACCAACAACTGTGAGATTGGTAGACAACCGCTCTACCTTCCTGCACCACAGTCACCCCTAAACTAGCTGTAGATAGAACTTGATCACGCTAAATAAGCTGTAGCATGATCAAAGAAAGTACTTTTGTAAGTAATAAAGAATTATTCGCTCATCCAAAATGACCAAGAGGGGAATCTATATTTATGTGGCATTCAACTTTGTTGTCAGCATCAAAAAAATAAACAGCCAAACAGAGAGCCTTTGTCTGTTTTCTGTCTTTCCCCTTGAGTTGCCTTTAATTTGATCTGTGGTACTGCACTCATATCAAAGGCCAAGGGCTAGGACCTGCTCATTTACTGGAATGTGAAATGTCAATATGTACTTACAACAAATTTCCAGCTCTGCGAATTTCCAACGAATTTCCAGCTCTGCAGGTGCTGTCATTTGAACTAAATTCTCACCCTCCCTCCCTCACAATCTAGCCCAAAATGTCATATTCCCATTAACAAATGTCCAAATTTGAGATTAAAAAGTCAGCAGTGCCAGAAGGTCCAGGATCAGGTGTTTATGTGTCTGTGGTTACTTTTTTTGATAGGGCATGTAAAATAGTTTGTTAAAAGTAAATCAGAGGCCACACTCGTGCCAAATGTGAAGGGCATTACATTTAGAAAAATGTATCATGAAGGCAATGAAAATTAAAGTAAGAATAAAGGGCAGCACTTGAGATTTTCCTTTATCTGTATGCAGAGTGGACCATCATCCTGTTTTTTCATGCACATAGAGCCATGCTAAGTTCCCCATATCCACTTTGATGTGACTGGCCTGCCAAGGCACTATCCCTCTTTTGTTTTTTTCCTCTGACCCCATTCAAACTAATAGGGTTGCCATATTTATTGATGCAGGACATTTTTCTGAATAGGAGTTATTTACCTTTATCAGTGTCGGCAGGGGTGATCTGCTGTTGTGTCAAAAGCATTCCATGTGGCAAACAAACAGACTAGGCAAAGCTGCGAAATAGAACTCAATAGTAAAAACAGAGATGATGGTAAAACTAATAAGTAGTAATAATTAACTAAGAAGATTGTGCATATACAAGGATCAGTCAAACCGCTAAAACAATTTAACAAAATAAACTCGGGACAAACAAAGGACCCAATCTCAAACCAAAGAACACACAAGGAGAACCAGAGCCTAACAAAAGGAATACAAATGGGCGGACAAGGTTTGTGACATAAAGAGGTGAACAAACAGGCAAACAAAACAGGACAAACTAGCAAATGAAAGAGGAGAACATGACAAACAAAGCAGGATGAACTGGCACTGTAGAGAGAACTAGGTTTATATAAACTGGGGAAACAGTGAAAACAATCTAGACTGACAAGGTGAAAAACGCAAACAAAAAGACAAACAGGAAATGGAACTAAGGTGCTGGGAAAAAAAGTAGAAAACAGGAAGCAAGGAATGAAAACGAACAAAAGTCCAGGCTCATGACAACTGTCGTGACCAATTCCAATATCTTGACATCCCATGTCTGCATTACATGAAGGCAAAAAAAATACAAACTTTGATTTTCTGTTTTGTTGATGTGCTGCTCAGCACCACAGAGGAGAGCAGTCAGTCCCACAGCTATGGGTTCAAAGGCTGTGACAGAGCCTTTAACAGGGTGTTCATGTTAAAGGTATAACAATCAAGCAGTAATAGAATTTATATTGAACAGAAGTGATGCTGCAATTTAAACTATCTAATATTTTCCATGAAATAATAAAAGGTCTGTTTCAACATCTGATATGTTGTTTATGTTCCTGTGAATAAAATATGGGTTGATGAGATTTGCAAATCATTGCATTCTGTTTAAATTTACGTTTTATACATTGTCCCAACTTCTTTGGAATTTGGGTTGTAAATAATAATTCTAATAATTAAACTGACATTTAAAGGGTTAAAATCCAGAAAATTATTTTATGTTTTGTAGTTTTAAGCAAGTTTGAAATTATTTAAGTGATTTCTAAAAAAGTATGATGATTAAATAGCAGGTTTTTGTGCGTACATTTTTGCCACAAAGGTGTCTAGAGGGTAGTAAAAGTTGGGGCTGGCACAAGGGTTAACACTTGCATAAGTGGGTCAAGAATTACCCAGTGAGGTGGTTTTCTTCCAATATCTCCGTAAAAACGTTATCATTTCATAGTCCAGCTATTTCTCAAAAAACATGTTATTAATATTTTGCCACTTAAAATTTCAGCCTAACATTTATACATTGTACGAAATTGTAGTTTTTGTATTAGTACCGCAAGCTTCCATAGGTGGGTCAAAAATTACCCGCGTTAATTTCCTATGGAATTTTATGGGAACCTCTGATTCTTTGACTATGAATATATATTAGTAGTATATACTCAGCGGCCCTTGCCCCAGAGCCAGTGGATGTGGTGGCGGACTTGTTGCTACTTACAGGAAATTCCTTAAATGTAAACAGTTATCATCCAGTGAATTCTCTTCCTTTGAAGTGCTCCTGTTTAAACTTAGTGGCCCATCCCCAGTTTTATTTGCTGTCTTTTATCGCCCCCCAGGAACAGCTAGTTGTGGAAATTTGATTTTTTTGCCAATCGTCAAAATCCCAAATTTCTATTTCATACTGTTGATAGGCTGCTTAACCCTCTAACCCTCTCATGCCAATTGTGTTGCTGATTGCAATAAGTTTCTATCACACTTTGTCTCTAAAGTTGGGAAAATTTGGGGTGGTATCACTCAAAATCCTTCATTTCTGGATGTGGTCTGGAATTATTTCTCTCCCGTTACACTGTCTAACCTACTTGATACAATATCTCATATGAAAGCATCAACTAGTCCACTTGACATTATTCCAACAAAGTGTTAGACTGCATAGCACCACACCTGCTTATCATATTGAACAAATCACTGAGTACTGGTTGTGGCCGTGATTATTTCAAAGTTGCCCATTTTAAAGAAACCTGGTCTTGATCCTTCTATCCTGGACAGCTACCGCCCCATTTCCAAATTGCCATTTGTCTCTAAAATTCTAGAAAAGTTGGTCACACAGCAGTTGCTGACAGTTTTGGAAACAAATAACGGTTTTGAAAAGTTCCAATCAGGTTTTCACAAAAACCACAGCACAGAGACAGCTCTTCTCTGTGTCACAAATGACCTCCTAATTAATGCTGACTCTGGGTTGTGCTCTATCCTAGTGCTGTTGGATTTAAGTGCTGCATTTGACACAGTAGATCATAATATTCTGTTGGATAGACTGAGGCACTGGGTGGGTATATCGGGCACAGCAATAAACTGGTTTGCTTCATATTTGTCAAATAGGAAATCTTGTGTCTCCATTGACAATTACATGTCATCCCCCTCCCCTCTGAGTATGGTATTCCCCAAGGATCCATACTTGGCCCAATTCTTTTCTCAATGTACATGCTTCCACTGGGTGATGTTATATGCAGACATAACATTTCATTTCACTGTTATGCTGATGACACTTAGCTGTATCTCCCTATTAATCCTATGGACCATAGCAGGCTGAGTTCTCTACAAGATTGTATGTCCGATATTAAATTTTCTTCAGTTACATTGAAATAAATCAGAAATTCTCATAATTGGACCTCAAAAATATTTCCAGTAATATTCTCCCATCCTTAGGGCCTTTATCAATATTCATTAAGCCAGTTGCCAGAAATCTTGGTGTTTTATTTGACTGCAACTTGAGTTTTGAGCATCACATCACTAAATTAGTTCAGTCCCGCTTTTATCATCTTAGGAACATTGCAAAAATCAAACCTATGTTACATTTTAATGAAACTGAGACCATTATTCATGCTTTTATCTCCTCTCATCTCGATTATTGCAATAGCCTATTTTCGTCACTTCACCAAAAAGACTTGAAACGCCTACAAGTTGTTCAGAACTTAGCAGCTCGGCTCCTGACTAGAACTGGGAAGTTCAGCCACATTGCTCCTTGTCTTGCATCTCTACATTGGCTCCCTGTTGATCTTAGGATAAATTTTAAGATTTTACTGATTACTTATAAATCACTGCATGGTTTAGCGCCATCCTATATTTCTGATCTTTTAATTCCATATGTGCAATTAGTAAACTTAAGATCATCAAATAGTGGATTGTTGTCTGTTCCTACCTCCGGGTTAAAAACCAAGGGGGATAGAGCATTTTCCATCATGACTGCAAAACTATGGAATAACCTGCCTGAGGAAATCAGGCTCTCTGACTCAGTGTCATTTTTTAAGTCTCGTTTGAAAAAGCATTTTTATAGATTTGCCTTTCCTGAGATGTGAGAGTCTTGTTTTAGTATTAATAGTATGTTCTATCTATATCACTTGATGTATTTTACCTCATGCTTTTCCTTGATTTTATATTAAACCTGATTTTATTTATTGAATTATCTTTATCTTCCTTTTTAATGTACAGCACTTTGTACTGTTTGATAAGTGCTTTATAAATAAAGCTATTATTATTATTATTATTATTATAAGTCTGGCAGCATGTGCATGTGCAAAGGAACTCCTCATTTTAAGTATTGATAAGGCGATCCAAAAAAACGTGGTCTACACATTTTATGAAGCTGTGAGAAAACAAGTTTTTCTCTCTACTAATCCAAGTGCCGTGCAGTCTGGGTTGTTTTACCTCAGATGTGTGAGCTTGCCTGGAATCATCAGACACATTGACTACTAAAAATTAAATGTAATTATAGACATTTTTATTGTAAAGTATGCAGGATGTGTGTGTATTGAACAAAATGTCTGTACTGTTTTATCTGTCAGAGTTAGCAATGGAAAATGGTCAAGCTCAAATGGGTATTAAAGGTTCATGTCCAATAATACACTATCATTTGATATTATCAGTGGGTTTACTGGTATAGTGGAAGTATATGGGTTTCAGGACCCAAGTTAACAAGCAGAGGTTCAAAGCAAAGGGGTATTTATTATAAAGAAATGAGTGAAGGTGAAACATAACTAAAATAGC
Source organism: Channa maculata (assembly GCA_020496755.1). Taxonomy (NCBI): domain Eukaryota; kingdom Metazoa; phylum Chordata; class Actinopteri; order Anabantiformes; family Channidae; genus Channa; species Channa maculata. The sequence goes on along the minus strand of CM035616.1, from coordinate 20,622,519 downwards.
TCCATAAGGAGGAACAAGTACTACAAACAGTGTAAACTAATAACATAAATCTAAATTTAAACAACAAAAAGGAGGACAATCTAACGAAAACAGTGTAACAAAAAGAATACCCAAACCTTCGACCAACAAACAAGAATCCAAACAAGGCATGTTAAACCAACAGGAATACAGGCATAGACCGCAGTATACTGAAACACAATACAGTGTACAGGGACAAGAGAAGGAGAAAGACGGGTTTAAAAGGACAAGGGAACAGGAGACACAAATCAGGACAAATGGAGGTAGGTAAAGACACCAAACAGTAACAGGAAGTGGCACAGAGGAGCAACAAAATAAAAGCTAAGGACAGGAAATAAAACTGGGAAAACTAAACACAAGGACAGGGTTGTGACACATCCTCAATTGTGATTATGTGATGTCTAATTATGTCTAGTTCAGTTTGTAGTAAAAATACCAACTCTTTATGGCTTTGAGCATATAACTCATTTGTTGTCACATTATGGGCCAATTCAGCCTTTGTTTTTGAAGACCTCAACGGCAAACTGTTGCAGATGTACTCTGCCACACAGTCTGTTTCATCACAGATTTTAAAGCATTTTTGAGTATGCGACGCTTCTAAGAAATGGTAATGCTGCTCTTAAGGATGCAATCACAGAAATGCAAGTGTTCTTTTTTCTTCCATGACAAGTCGTAAGCAAATAGTGGCTTTGGGGTGTGAATCTCAAAGACTTCAAGGGAAATTGCTACAATGCAGAACAGTTGCAGTTACATGGTACCAAGAATATCAGAGTAGTGTAACAGAACATAACGAACATAACCCTCTCAACCCAACAATTTTGGGTTGAGAGGGTCAAGAGGAGGAAAAGAGCTCAGCACATTGTGGGGTGGGTCCCCCAGCAGTCTAAGCCTACAGCAGCATAACTTAAATATCTATAAGCTTTATCAAAGAGGAAGGTTTTTAGCCTAGATTTAAAAGTAGAGAGGGTGTCTGCTTCCTGAATTAGAACAGGGAGCTGGTTTCACAGGAGAGGAGCTTGATAGCTAAACGCTCTGCTTCCCATTCTACTTTTGGAAATTCTGGGAACCACAAGTAGTGGAGCCTGACTATTCAGAGCTTTATATGCAAAAAGCAGGGTTCTAAATTCTATTCTAGATTTTATAGGAAGCCAATGGAGAGAAGCTAGTGAAGGTGAAATAAGATCTTTCTTGCCAATTCCAATCAGCATTCTTGGAGCAGCATTTTGGATTAATTGCAGGTTTTTGGGGGAGTTAGTGGGGCATCCTGAAAGTAGAGAATTACAGTAGTCCAACCTAGAAGTAACAAATGCATGGACCGGTTTTTCAGCATCACTGAGACAGGATGCTCCTAATTTTGGCAATGTTCCGTAGGTGGAAGAAGGCTGTTCTAGAGATTTGTTTTATATGTGAGGTAAAGGAAAAATCCTGGTCAAAAATAACTCCAAGGTTCCTTGCAGTAGTACTGGAGGCCAGACTTATGCCATCTAGTGTAACAATATGGTTGGACATCATATTTCTGAGATTTTTGGACCCAAATACTTCAATTTTGTCTGAGTTTAGAAGTAAAAATTGTCGGGCATCCAGGCCTTTGTCTTGTATGCATGCTTGAGGCTTGATTAACTGATTTTTTTCATCTGATTCCATATATAGATATAGCTGGGTATCATCAGCATAGCAATGGAAATTTATGTAGTGATTTCTAATAATGTTGCCTAAATGAGACCATATATAAAGTAAAAAGTATTGGTCCTAACATAGAGCCTTGTGGAACTCTATAGCTATAAAAAAGCTAACTTTATTATATATTGTAACGGGAATTAACTAAGGAACAACTAGATCTTACTCGCCAGGGAGAGAGGTGGCAGTGCTGCAGCAGAGACCAAGGGGTGCAGGGCAGGTAACAGCGGGAGCCTGGGAGGGAGGACAACTAAAGGCGGCTGGGAAAAAAAACAGGGAGATAAAAACACAGCAGGGCAAAGTAACTAAAAAACAAAGTAACAAACAAACGGAAAGTATCAACTAAAAGATCCAGGGGAGAAGGAAACTCAAACTCTTATTCTTCCGACTTCCGAAATTCCACAAAGTCCTTTACTGAATGTTGAGATAAACAGGCGTCCTCGGAAAGACTGCTGCCAGGCAGGGCTGCAACCAAGTGTCAAAAACTAGGCAAAATTACAAAAGGCTTGGAAGAGTAAACACAAAATCCCCAAACACAAACAGATCAGATAAAATGGAGCAATCATTTACCACAGTAGAGTACTTACTGTAGGTCAGAGATACACAGGTTGCTTGGGAAAAGCAGGAAGACAATCTGGCAGAGAGGGACAGGTGAATGAGGTGTATATATATAGGGGAGCCAACAGGTGAACAGTCTGAGGCTAATTAGGGACCATGAGAGAGAAGAGAGGCGGGAGGAAATCAGAGCAGGGAGAAAGACAGTGCTGATCACCAGGGCAACATGAGCCAGCCTCACAGCGGTGACATCCTTGGTGAATAAGAAGGACTTGCAATGCCAGCCTTCATGTCAAGCAGATGGGAAATGTCCTTGAGAAAAACAAAGTCAGCGGACTCCCGTAAAAGTCCCGTTATTTTATCTTTGAACCGCTTCATGTTTGGTCGTGCAGACATTTTTCAGACAGGGGAAGTGAGCTGGATCACCACTGGCAAGTTGCGTCTCCCACAATGACAGCTTCAACTTGAAAGAACGTATGTTTGTTCAAGTTATTCAGGTGCTCTGTAACATCCACCATAAATGTCCTGTATCCATTCTGCGGAATGAAATTTTAACACTGGTTTGCCCTTTTCTTCCATGAACTGTTCAATTTCTTCTCGTAAATCACAGAAACGCGTCAGCACAGCACCTCGGCTTAACCATCTTACCTCAGTGTGGTATGACAGGCCATAGATGTGGTCTTTCTCTCTGAGAAGGCCGTCAAACTGACGGTGATTCAGGCTTCTGGATCGGATGAAGTTAACAGTTTCGATGACCACCTTCAAGCCTCCTGGTCCAAAATTCACGTCCTCCATTTGCAGATTGCACTTTCTCTCTGAACTTTGTCACAACGCCTAGTTTTTTACCGATCATTGAAAGCGCACCACCTGTAGCCAGGCTGACAGCGCGGGACCAGTCCACCCCAACCCTGTCCAGCGTGCAGACGAGTGTGGTGAAAATATCAGCTGATGTCGTTGTGTCTGTCATCGGCACCAACTCCACAAACTCCTCGGTGACGGTCAAGGTGTCATCAACTCCACGGATGAAAATGGCCAGTTGTGCAACATCTGTAATGTCCGTGCTTTCATCAATTGCAACTGAAAACGCAATAAATGACTTTACTTTTTGCTTCAACTGACTGTCCAAATCCACTGAGAGATTGGAAACCCTGTCTGCAACTGTGTTTCTTGTCAGGCTGATATTTGCAAAAGCCTGGCGTCACTGACATCTCGGCTGTGAGTGAACACAGACTGCTGTTTCTTCAAACCCGCCAAAAGTTCATTCACCTTGTCTCTTCTCCGCTGTCCTTGAAAGTTGGTATTATTTATTATTTTTTATTATATTATTATTCGTCGGCATGAAGACTCACATAGTGGCGACGAAGGTTATATTCTTTCAGCACTGCAACATGCTGTGAACACACCAAACATCCATCCAGTGGACGCAATTGGAACAGCAGTTTCTTTTATTAAAAAATTGCAGTTAATTTTTATACTCTACAAAACCATCTCGCGGGCCGGATTAAACCCATTTGCAAGCCTGACCTGGCCTGCGGGCCATACGTTTGACACCCCTGGTGTAACCCAACAACTGTGGTGCAGGAAGCTAAAGCAGTTGTCCACCAATCTCACAGTTGTTGATTCAATCCCTGGCTCCTCTAATCACATGTCAAAGTGTCCTTGAGCAAGACGCTGAAACCCAACTTAGTTGCTCCTGGTGAGTGTTGGCCAGCTGCATAGCAGCTCCCCCATCAGTGTATGAGAGTGTGTGTGACTTTGAGTGTGAATGTGTGAATAAGAAGCAGTGTAAAGCGCTTTGAATGCCAATAGGTAGAAAAGCGCTATGTAAGTGCAGACCATTAAGTTTTCTTAGCACACTAACAAATTTTTCTATGCTAATTTTTTTGTTTTAGAGTTTTATCAGTTATAACAGGCAAAGTTTTATTTCAAAGTGTAATTTTAAATAAATTTAATTTTAAGAAGTTCCTAAACCAGCCTCAATCCTTGCTAAAGATACATTGCAGCCAGCTATTACGTTTGGTTGCAGTTATCTGGATGTCCAGCAAGAAGATGCCCAGAGTTACTGAACTCTGCCTATGCCTCTTTGATGTCAACAAGGAGATTGCATGGGTGACAAAAGCAAGGCATCTGGGCATGCTGATGTTTTAAGATGAACCACAAGTTTATTTCCTAAATTTAACAATGAATTTCATTGTCACTTGTAAATTATTAAAAGTTTACCTTTCAGCTTTAGTAGCAGGATGGATCCTATTTTCTTCATCCGCTCTTCTATCTGTTATGTTTCCTGTTATGAACACCATTATCCATTCTAAACTGTTTATTGAAACAGAGAAATAGTTTAAATGGCTCACAGAAAACTTTTTCATGGGTCATTCTCACAAATGCTTTATAACAAGTTATAACGATATGTGCTAATGTGGCACTTGACACAATTCTACACAGTAAATGTATGAATCCTTCCAGTTACAGCTTGGTACGAAAACCCATTTACAACCATTTACAAGTTCATCCTCTGGAGATTGTGTTCTTGACACATGTTAAGTTGTGGCTAAATATTCATTGTTACTCTTTCAAAATGCATGCCTGACACCAAATAAAACCTAGATACACCATGAAGCTCCATTTGTCACACAAGATGTCAACTGTTGGAAGGAGCAGAGTCTACAAGCTTGGTGATTAAAATTCTCAGTCTAAAATACTTTGGGGCAGATAGCTTATTATACCATTCCCTTTGATGTCTTTGGAATAAACTTATCACAGTAATACTTTTTAACAGATCTCCCACTGATTCACACTCCCTTTGGCGTGTCAGGAAGCTTCACAGGGAGATGAAACAAGAAGGGGAATAAATAGTCTCTAATCAGTGAGAGTTCAAAGAAAGGTCATCCATCAGCACAGCTGTACTACACTATTCCGGACCAGCAACCAACCACATTTTAAATGCATTCATTTTAATTATTGGAAACTGGTTAAAGAGAGTTCAAGAACACTCAAGTGATTTAAAAGGCCAAGAGGACCATTCAACAACAGAAATGTCAATTATTGTCATGTTTGCATTTTACTTGAGGTGGCTGAAGTTGGACATTTCCTTATTACTTTTAGCTCTATATTTATATATATAGGCTCCTTAGATGGACAATAATCCAGGGATGTAATGATCATGACTCCGAACACCCCTCATCTCCTTAAGCAGACTGTTTATGGTATGGCCTGGTGGATGTATGTAAGTCTTAATCTTGCTGGGGATTCATGAAAGACCAGCATGGAAAATGACACAGATTGTGTATGAGGTCTCCTCTGGTGAGGTCTCCTCCTGTTCAATATGCCTCTGTCATACCATTTGTCTTTTTTGTTCAAAACATGTACATTAGCATCCTTAAACAAGTGTTTTCGTTCTTCAGGTGTAGGTACACTGCTGATACTGGTGCTAAGGTTTGGCTTCTCCTCTGCTGGGTCGTCCTTTTATTCAGCTGAATCCACTAGCCCATCTTAAGTTGTGATAAAGTTGATCTGATTTAGGGACTCCTCGACCAGTTGTCAGGGAAGGTAAAAGCACATTTCTGATGGTAAGTAGATTTCAAAATGCCCAATAGTGGCCTGTTACTCTACATCATCTATTACCTCATCTGACATCATATCCATGTGTCTGTGTTTGCCTGTAACTGAACTTTTCAATTAATCTGGATCATGACAGGTGCTGACAGAACTTGTGCAGATTAAGATAAGTTAGGGAGCTTTACATCTATACAAAAAATATATTGGAAAATTTATTAAGAATATATATATTAATTTGAATGACTGCTATTTCTTTTATGTGCTACCAATAGATTTTAGACTTGTGAGGCCCCCTCCATCACCCCCAAGTGCAAGTACAATCAAATAGGGATCTATCTATCTAAAAATCTAAAAATAGAATTATAATGTAATCAGCAATATTTTCTTTTTACTAGACACCTGTTATTAGAAGCAATACCTTTTGAATTTCATTGAGAAAATTATAGATTATAAGCCTCACGGTAGTGGAGTGGTTAGCACTAATCCTTCACAGCTATAAGGTCCCCGGGTCCCTGTTGTGGAGTTTGCACGTTTTCCCTATGCCTGCATGGCTTTTTTCTGGGGACTCCAGTTTTCTCCCACAGTCCAAAGACATGCATGTTTGGTTAATTGGTGAATCTAAAATTGCCTGTAGGTGTTAATGGTCTGCACTTATATAGCGCTTTTCTACCTATTGGTACTCAAAGTGCTTTACACTGCTTCTTATTCACCCATTCACACTCACAATCACACACACACACCGACAGGGGAGCTGCTATGCAGCTGGTCAACACTCACCGGGAGCAGCTAAGTTGGGGTTCAGTGTCTTGCTCAAAGACACTTCGACATGTGACCCGAGGGGCCAGGGATCAAATCAACAACTGCGGAATTGGTGGACAACTGTTCTACCTTCCTGCACCCCACAAGTGAGTGTGGGTGTGAATGTTTGTCTGTCTGTGTATGCCTCTCTCTTTCTTGGCCTGAGACAGAAAGGTGACCTGTCCTTCCTTTCGCCCTTTGACTGCTGGGATAGGCTCCAGTCCCCCTGCAACCCAAATAGGATAAACAGTTACACATAATGGATGGTTGGAGGGATTATTCACCCTAAGGTTGTGTAATGCACAGAGTTTATAATTACAACCTATTAAATTTCTTACTTTAAAATTTACTTTAGAATGTAGATCAAAATGAATACCCATCTCCATGTAACCACTTCACTGCTAGGACCATGGCTATGACAAGACCAAATCTGACTCCATAAAACAGTCACCGTTTATATCAAAGCAGTGTTTAATAAGTGTAATAATTTATAAGCTTTTGATAAATGCAGCAGTTAAGTGCAGCAGTTTTTCTTTTTGTAATTTGGCTTTTTCACCTCCTTAGCTGACCAGCCAGAGGCAGATCAATATTCACAGTTTATACACTCAGGTGGAAATAAAATGATGTGCTTGATTTATTATTGTCAGAGTCAGGGCCAAAGGCCAGCTTTGTCAGAAAAGCAATATTTACCTGCAAAGGAATGACTGTTTTCTAGAGTAGTCTTCAAATTTAAGGTCTGAGTTACAACTTTAGATTTGTTTTTGCAGTGCTATTAATTTGCAGCTCTGGATGACATCATACATAGAAAGTCAATACAGCATATACTGGTTAAAATTAGGTGGAAATTAATCAGAGCCACAGGCTTGTTCATCCGGTAAATAATTAAAGAACAAAGGCTGCAACAACTTGGACACCAAACAGGAGTACAACACCCAAGTCTAGTGCAATATGAGGATCAATCAAAGGGCTTTTAGGGAAATGACTAGAAAGGAGAAATTCTGAAATCAAGCTGTGATGAATAGGCTGGTGAAGGAGAGAGTGCATGAATCAATAGCAGATGATTCATTTCTGGCAGTGAAATGGTAGCAAGCTGAGTCCCCCCAGGAAGTCTGGGCCATTTCCAACACTGTACAGTATATGGAAAAGTCTGTGTGTGCCTTCTCTTTTCAGGTAAGTGTGCACTCATTTATTTCTTTCTAATTGTATTTAAAGTTTTGGGTGTTTACACATCCATCCATCTATTACTAGTATCAAATAAAGGCATCTGAACACTTGCTGCTCAGACAGACATGGACGTGTGACATCAGTAGACGTTAACTTGGGTAATGAATTTATGCTGCCATGGTATAATTTAACTAACATTTGGGCAAAACACATAGTCCCAGTTGCTTTAATTCTCACCCCCTCATACGCTGGGAAAAAATGGGGATGTGGGGATGGAACAATGAAGACAAAAACAGTCTCCCACATCTCTGCAGGCTTGTGAGTGTCACTTCTCTAATGGTGGGTCTGAATAAATACACCCTCCTAGGGTATTAAACAAGACACAGTGGGATTGTGATGACCTGCTACACTGGTGAGAAGTTTCTTTTAACCACCTTCGGGATTGAGAATTTGTAAAAAGTGGCCTTTATTTACATCATAAATGTAAACTACTTAAATACTACAAATATACATTTTTATGTTATAGAATAAAATATGAAAATCGCTTGACAAAAGTTCAATGGCTTTTGGCTTGTCCCTTCATGGGTTGCCACAGCAGAACATATTCCGCACGTTGATTTGACATGTATGTTTATGGCAGATGCCCTTCTTGCCACAACCCTCCCATTTTTTGTCCGGGCTTGGGACTGGCACCAAGGTTGCCCTTGGTGGCTGGGTGGGGCCACACCTGGTGGGATGGGGTGGGATTTGAACCTGCTGCCTTTTGCATCGCAACCCAATGCTCTGTATGAGTGTGTGTGTGTGTGTGTGTGTGTGTGTGTGTGTGTGTGGGATTGTGAGTGTGAATGGATGAATAAGAAGCAGTGTAAAAAGACATGCTTTAGTTACATTTACACACAAAAACAAGATGATTTAGGGCTAGGGTGTGCGCATCATGATCAAGTTAATCAAGCTTCAAGCATGCCTACAAGATATGGTCAAGGCCTGATTGTCTCACAATGTTTTACCTCTAAACTCAGACAAAACTGAAGTCGTAGTATTTGGGCCCGAAAATCTCAGAAATATGCTGTTCAGCCATATCGTTACTCTAGATGGCATGGCTACTGGAGTCTGACCTCCAGTAGAACCAAAGAACCTTGGAGTTATTTTTGACCAGGATTTGTCCTTTACCTCACATACAAAACAAATCTCTAGAACAGCCTTCTTCCACCTACGGAACATTGCCAAAATTAGGAGCATCCTGTCTCAAAGTGATGCCGAAAAACTGGTCCATGCATTTGTTACCTCTATGTTGGACTACTGTAATTCCCTACTTTCAGGATGCCCCAGTAACTCCCTAAAGAGCCTGCAATTAATCCAAAATGCTGCAGCAAGAGTGCTGACTGGAATTAGCAGGAGAGATCATATTTCACCTTCACTAGCTTCTCTTCATTGGCTTCCCATAAAATCTGGAATAGAATTTAAAACCCTGCTTTTTACATAAAAAGCTCTGAAAGGTCAGGCTCCATCACATATAGAAGACCTCATAGTACCATATCATCCCAGTAGATCTCGAATGCAGGCCTACTTGTGGTTCCCAGAATTTCCAAAGGTAGAATGGGAGGCAGAGCCTTTAGTAATCAAGCTCCTCTCCTGTGGAACCAGCTCCCAGTTCAAATTTGGGAAGCAGACACCCTCTCTACTTTTAAGTCTAGGCTTAAAACCTTCGTCTTTGATAAAGCTTATAGGTAGTTATAGTCATACTGCTATAAGCTTAGACTGCTGGGGGACCACCCCCCGATGCACTGAGCTCCTTCCCTCCTGTTTTCCCTCTCTCCTCTCCTCTCACCCCACAATTGTCATCACTGTATGTCATTAACGCTGTGTGTTTTCTCCCGTAGTTGTCTTTCTCCTTCTCTGTCTCCCTCTCTCTGTCCCTTTCTGCAAGTGTCCCTGGCTTTGGAGCTGTGTGTTTTCCAGTTTACAGCTACTGGTCTCACCAACCTATCCAATATTTTGTAGTTGCTTTTGTTGCTCTTTTTCTTTTCTCTCTTCATTTTCCACTCACCCCAACCGGTCAAGGCAGATGGCTGCCCACCCTGAGCCTGGTTCTGCTGAATGTTTCTTCCGTTAAAGGGAGTTTTCCTCTCCACTGTTGCTCTCTTGCTCAAGGGGGAAATGTTGGGTTTTCTCTATACATCTTTATAGTCCTGACTTTATTATGTAAAGTGCCTTAAGCTGACTTTGTTGTGAATTAGAAAACAATTAGTACACAAGAACAAAAGTTTCAAGTCTCAAATGACTATAATGTACAAATGCATTTGTACAGCATGCTTTGTCTAGCTGCTGAAGATCAAGATTCGTTTTTAATGGGAGCAGTTGCAAGTCTTTGCTTAACTGTTTGGTTTAAACTTTCTCCAAAGCTTGATCTGACAGGATTTACTGTAGTTCTCTAAACACCAGAGTGGGACTCTAGAATATTACTACACAGCTACACCTTGTCTTTTTTTATCCTGGTTTAGCCTGCCCGCATGCCTTAGTCTCTGCTTAATCTAGGAGCCCAAGGTTGTAAATTCAATGAAAAAGCTACTACCTAAAATGTGTACTGCTGTTATATTGGTTTCATGATAATCTGGCAGAGCAGGCACAAACAAGTCTCCTGGAAGTTTTTTCTTACAAATTGAATGAGACCAAACAGAGAGGAAGGTGGTTAGTGTCCAGTTACCTGCAAGTTCCTACAAAAGCAAAAGATTTTTTTAGCATAGGAAAACCTGGCCATGATTCACAGGTGTCAGAACACACAGTGGATCCAAGCTTGCAGTTTATGGGGCTTTGTAGCTGCAGTCTGGTCAAAGTGCCTGTGCTGACCCTGTTAATGGAGAATGTACTGCATTTACACAGCTGCTTGTGGCATTACAGAGGGCTCCACAAAAATCACACCGTCTTGTAAAAAAAAAAGTTGGATCTGTTTCTAATGTAAGCCTGCAATGCTGTGCATCACCTAACAAAAATTCCTGCATTATCTACTTACACACATGCAAGTACACTTGCAAATGTGACTGTGGCGCAGTCATTAAGCAATCCCAGGGTTGTTGGTTTGATCTCTGGCCCCGCACATGTTGAAGTGTCCTTGAGCAAGACACTGAACCCAAACTTAGTTGCTCCCAGTGAGTGTTGGTCAGCTCCATAGCATGCAACAAGATGCATGCTACTTTCAAATTCAAGTTCAATCCTTCACCCTGCCACTTGAGCAGGGTGAAAGATACCCTGTCAAAATATGAGAACATAGTATTGGAATAAAATAGCAAGAGTCAGGGTTAGTAGTACATACAAGTACATATTTTAAAATACAAAATTTCGTATTTCAAATACAATGACTACCAACAGTTCAAACAAGTACAAAAACAAATACTCACCATAGATAAGTAGATAACGATAATATCACTATCGTAGGGTCAGGAAGGGGTCTGGAAGTTTATGTCAACTTTTGCTCAATTTGGGGAGTAATGGCAATTCCTTGAGCCTTGATTTGAGCATCTGGGTAAACTAATCAAGTCCATAAAGTTGCCTTTGAATTCCAGTAGAGACCTGCCCATGTCAGCTGAGCCTCATCTGAGATGTGTGGCAGAGCCCTTCAGTTCTTAAACATTCAAAAACATTTACTTTTATGTTCATGACATATAAACATGAAATCACTAAATCTGCCAATTACCGGCTTGGTTTTGTTACGGAATTTGAAGGCATTCTAATATTGGCAATATCTTAATCTAGATGTTTTTTCTTTTTTTACCTATAATCAAAAACTATTGACTATACTATATATTAAAACAATGTACTCTATATCTTTGAATCTGTTCAGCAACCAGGTGAGTGTAAGCACTGCAGCAGAAAGACCCAGTGGCTCCTCATATTTTGGTTACGAGGAAAAACAGTTGCATCAAACATATGCACTGTAAGAAAACATTAAACGGTGGAATAAGTAAACGCTCATCTCAGTTTTGTTATTGTTTTAAAACATGTTTTGTGTTTTATTTTTTTTAACAGCAAAGGTATTCTCATGTATAACATTTGTATGAAAATGTAGTACTAAGGTGGAGCCAAGTGAAGAGACAGTGATAGGGAGTAAACTAAAAAAATAGAAAAGGCTACAAAATAAAAGTCTCAGAGAGGAAGTGGAGATAAAGATCCAGATCACGACAATTTGTAAAACTCCCTTTATCTACTGAGACATCTTATTTTTCTTCAAATATAAATAATTATGTTGTATTTTCCCTTATCTAACGATTGTCAAATTTGTTACATTATCATGAATTTAATTTAAATGCTTAGCATTATTTAGGTTTGCAAAAGTTAACAGAATAAAAATGTTTTATAATTTGTGTACAACTTGTCTGAACCTAGTTCAACTGCAGCAGCAGACACACAGGAAGAGGGAACTGAGAGCAAATGCCAGTTTGACACCAATTTTTCTTTTATCATGATATTAGTGAACTACAGTGAGGTTAGACATTCATAAGAGACAAAGGATGGAGCATGTTGAGAATGTGTGCATGACACACGTGCGCAATACACACACACACACACACACACACACACACACACACACACACACAGCAAGCAAGCAAGCAACTCATAAGGCAGTGTCAAGGAAAGGCTATGTTTACAACAAGCTAATGTTGCTCGCGTTCCTTTGAGCTTTACTTTTTACATGTAACATTTGGAGGGGCTCTTATTATTTTAAACTCAAGTCGAGCAGGAAGTCAAGTGGGAAAATCATTAGGTTAGACATGCACAAAATACATGTAACACTCATCTTAGTTTATCACCCTGAGTCTGGTTGTGCTGGAGGTGTCTCCCTTTTAAAGAGTTTTTCCTCTCCACTGTTGCCTAGGGCTTGCTCAAGGGGTGAATTGTTAGGTTTTCTCTATACATCTTTATAGTCTTGACTCTATTCTTGAGATGACTTTGTTGTGAATTGGCACTATATAAATAAAGTTGAATTGAAAATAGCATTAGACTGACATCCAACCCATCTGTACTCAAACAAAACTGGCCCAAGTTTCATATGCTGCATGTCAGCCTGAATCAGTAGCCATGCTTGGCCCTTAATCTTTTGCCGATTTCAGCAGTGAGCCAGATGTGCTGCATCTCAACTTGATTCGTCCCACATGCCATCTGGGTTGTAAATGGTAAATGGTAAATGGTCTGCACTTATATAGCGCTTTTCTACCTATTGGCACTCAAAGCGCTTTACACTGCTTCTTATTCACCCATTCACACTCACAATCACACACACACTCATACACCGATGGGGGAGCTGCTATGCAGCTGGCCAACACTCACCGGGAGCAACTAAGTTGGGGTTCAGTGTCTTGCTCAAGGACACTTCGACATGTGACCAGAGGAGCCGGGGATTGAACCAACAACTGTGAGATTGGACAACCGCTCTACCTTCCTGCGCCACAGTCGCCCAGTTGTCTTTCCCTAGAAGGCTTGTTTCCAGCACCAGTGGAATGACAGCTGGTACCTATAGAGTTCCTGTACTGGCAGCCTGTCTGACTGTTAAGTCACATTCTCTTGATGTTGGGCTTGACTGGCTTGGTGCTCTGAATGAACAAAGTGCGGACAGAAATCACAAATTTGGGGGAAAAAAATCACCCGTGCGTTTGTTGGGCAAACTGTGGGGAAAATATTTAAATCTGTGATCATTGTAAGTGATCTGCTGTGAAAGATAAATACTAGGAATTAAGCTGTATTTCAAATCAGATGTGGTTGTCAACCACTGCACCACAATGCCAAATCTTAATCAAGAAAATAGCCTGAATAAGAAGCAGTGTGAAGCGCTTTGAGTGCCAGTAGGTCGAAAAGCGCTTGAGTTGGAATGAGTTTGTATGTACTAAATAGAGTCCAAGTACTCAAGAAGTTTTTAGCAGTACTTGTGGTTTAAATTTTTATGTGGTTGGTAGTTATTTTGGTAAAAAAAAGGAAGTTAGACAGGAGAGAGTTAAAACTTTAGTATGTAACATAGCAATTCATTATTATGCTAAAAAGTTTACCTTGACTCACACGAATTTGTGTCCTATTTAATATGGTGAGTCAATGTTGTTTCTGTATTTTAGGCGACCCCATGATCCCTAACCCTAGATGTCTCGTTTTTGTGCCTAAAACTAACAGGTTAGTTGCTGAGAGTCTGTTTCATACCATTACACCACGATGATAATTTAGTTAGTGTTTCAGTATTGAAACACAGCCCACAATCCCTAGCCCTAAATCATCTTGTTTTTGTGTGCAAATGTAACAAAAGCATGTCTTTTTAATTTAATGTTGGAAAACTTATGACAGCAAGATCCAAAAAGGGGAACATTGTGGCATATAATATCACATGATCAAGACCTACTGCACCCAAGAGAATGTAGAGCAGGTACCTACTGGATCACAGATTTGGTCTGTTGAATGGTGTGAAAATTGTGGAGATTTATATCTGAAGTTCAGAAGCAGGATCACACCTCAAACACTCCCCTTCCGGTCTATCGTTAATATGTAAGTCATATTCTAAATTCTAAAGACTGAGTGTTTGTAGCCTTAAGCAAACATAGTGATAGATTTAATGTAAAAATATTTAAGAAAATGTATTGAGCATTTGCATATTAAAAAACAGCCCGTGTCTGTAATTTGGGGGTGAACTTTTAGACCTATGTTATAATGGCCACTCCCTTTCTCCGTCACACTCGTCTGTATCTCTCCCTTTCTCCGTCTCACATATCCATTTCTCTCCCTTTGTTTTCTACATATATTGCTGTCTTTCTTTTTTTTTCTACCGTCTCTTCATGTGTAACCTGCCTCTAACTCTTACCTGTCTGCAGTGTAGAGTCGCAATGTTTACCGCCTGGAATGCACATACTTCATTGGCTGAGTGGCATCATGCGGGATCGCTTAACTTGCATGCAATTGGTCTATGGGTGTCATCATCCACTAAATCACTACCGTAAAGACTACAAAAGCTGCTCCAGTGAAAACAGAAGCGCCCTGTCAGGTTTTAAATCATAACTGTTTTGGCTGTATGGGATGGCTTCTGGGTCCGGAGTCGGACCGCGGTCCACCTGTTAATAACCTGTGACCTAGACCTTGTTCTTACATATGGAAGTGGATAATTTACTAATATTTCCTCACAACTCTCTTCTGTCTGACCATGTTATAATAACAATTAAATTTACAATAACGTACTATACAGCAGTTAGGGGAAAATTCCACTATAGTGAAAAAGCTGTGAAGAGGCCCAGTCCAGAGGTCAGGGTCAGCCATCGCTCCACCTGCTCCTGCTCCAACTCCTGCTCATCCAGCCACGGTCTTCCCGTCAACCAACACCACTTTTGAGCCTCCTCTGGTCTCGGGGCGGGTCGACGCCACCTCCTCTGCTGCTGTTACGGGCGGCTTCTTGGGAAAGGGGACACTATTTCTGATGACTCTCCCCTAGTTCTACTTCCTGTTGCAGCTCCGAGGGCAGCGACCACTTGTCTAGTTCCTGTTCCTGTTGCGGTGCCAAGGTCGGCGATCGTTTGTCCCGTCTCTGTTTGTCCTGTCTCTATTTGCCCAGGTCCAGCTCTTGACTCTGATCCTGCTATGGCACCTGCCTCCAGGTCACTCGATGCCTCGTCCGGCCTCGACTCAAGTCCTGGCTCTGTCCCTGTTCCTGGCCCCAGGTCAGCCGTGGTCCGGCCCTACTCTGTTCCTGCTCCTGGCTCCGGGTCGGCCGACACTCCTTCTGGTCAATCTCCCGGCCCTCCACTACGGGGCCTCAGCTCTTGCCTGGCCCCCGGAGGGCCTTCACCTCAGCCGACGTCGCCGGCCTCCTGACCAGCCCCCGGAGGGCTTCTGCCGTAGCCGCCGGCCACCTGCCCGGCTCCCTGCTGGGCCTCCTGTCTGGCCCCAGAGGGCTTCAGAAGAAAACAAGAACAACCCCCGGTTTCTGTTCAGGACTGTAGCCAGGCTGACTAAGAGCCATAATTCTGTTGAGCCTAGTTTTACCTTAACTCTGAACAGCAATGACTTCATGACTTTCTTTATGAATAAAATTGTAGCTATTAGAGAAAGAATTCACCAGATCCTCCCCCCAAAGGATTACAGATAGATCTTCATGAACAGTTCTAGAATCATCAATAAGGCCCCAATCCCTCTTAGACTGCTTTTTACCCATAGATCTCACTGAGCTAACTTCAATTATCTCATCTAAACCAACAACTTGTCTACTAGACCCTATTCCAACAAGACTGTTCAAGGAAGCTTTTTATACATACGTTCGTATTAGATATAGTCAATCTATCTTTAGAAACAGGCTATGTACCACAGGCCTATAAGGTAGCTGTAATTAAACCAGTACTTAAAAAACCCTGTCTTCACCCAGGTGTTTTAGCCAATTACAGACCAATTTCTAATCTTCCCTTTATTTCTAAAATCCTTGAAAAAGTAGTCGCAAAACAATTATGTGATCACCTTCATAGGAATAATTTGTATTAAGACTTTAGAGTTCATCATAGTACAGAAACAGCACTGGTAAAAGTCAGCAACGACCTTCTCCTGGCATCAGATAATGGACTCGTCTCTATACTTGTTCTGTTAGATCTTAGTGCTGCATTTGATACCACGGATCACAACATTTTCTTACAGAGACTGGGACGTGAAATTGGGATTAAAGGAACTGCACTAGGTTGGTTTAAATCTTATCTATCTGACACTTCAATTTGTTCATGTTAATGATGAATCCTTCATGCGCACAAAGGTTAGCTATGGAGTTCCACAAGGCTCTGTGTTAGGACCAATACTTTTTACTTTATATATGTCTCCTTTAGGCAACATTATTAGAAAGCGCTCCATAAATTTCTACTGCTATGCTGATGATACCCAGCTATATTTATCTATGGAACCAGAAGAAAATAATCAGTTTATAAAGCTTCAAGCCTACAAGACATAAAGGCCTGGATGTCCCACAATTTTTTACTTCTAAACTCAGACAAAACTGAAGTCATAGTATTTGGGCCCAAAAAACTGAGAGATATGATGTCCAACCATATTGTTACTCTAGATGGCATAAGTCTGGCCTCCAGTACTACTGCAAGGAACCTTGGAGTTATTTTTGATCAGGATCTGTCCTTTAACTCACATATAAAACAAATCTCTAGAACAGCCTTCTTCCACCTATGGAACATTGCCAAAATTAGGAGCATCCTGTCTCAAAGTGATGCTGAAAAACTAGTCCATGCATTTGTTACCTCTAGGTTGGACTACTGTAATTCCCTACTTTCAGGATGCCCCAGTAACTCCCTAAAGAGCCTGCAATTAATCCAAAATGCTGCAGCAAGAGCGCTGACTGAAACTAGCAAGAGAGATCATATTTCACCTTCACTAGCTTCTCTCCATTGGCTTCCTATAAATTCCAGAATATAATTTAAAACCCTGCTTCTTACATATAAAGCTTTGAATGGTGAGGCTCCATCATATATAGAAGACCTCATAGTTCCATATTATCCCAGTAGACCACTTCGATCTCAGAATGCAGGCCTACTTGTGGTTCCCAGAATTTCCAAAGGTAGAATGGGAGGTAGAGCCTTTAGCTATCAAGCTCCTCTCTTGTGGAACCAGCTCCCAGTTCAGATTCGGGAAGCAGACACCCTCTCTACTTTTAAGTTTAGGCTCAAAACCTTCCTCTTTGATAAAGCTTATAGTTATGCTGCTATAGGCTTAGACTGCTGGGGGACCCCCCTCCCCTTGTCCCTCTCTCCTCTCCTCTCACCCCACAATTGTCACTACTGTATGACATTAACTGTGTGTTTTCTCTCGTAGTTGTCTTTCTCCTTCTGTCTGTCCCTCTCTGCAGGTGTCCCCGGACTTTGAAGCTGTGTGTTTTTCAGTGTGCAGCTACTGGTCCTACTAACCTGCCTGATGTTTTGTTGTGACTTTTGTTGCTCTTTTCTTTTCACTCTTCATTTTCCACTCAACCCAACTGGTCAAGGCAGATAGCTGCCCTAGTTCTACTGGAGGTTTCTTCCATTAAAAGGACTTTTTCCTCTCCACTGTTGCCTAAGGTGTCAGCCTCAACTGCGGCAATTTGCCAGTTTTGCTGTTAAAGCTCTACATTCTTGCTGCAGCATGCCCTGTATTTGCAGTATAAAGTCTGGTATGCATGTTTTTAATATTGCATAACCCCTATCTGTCTAATGTTCTGACTTGCTGGAACAACATTCTTCCTCTGGTCAGTATGAGACGATCTCTGAAAGCAGACGTGACAGATCTGGGGCTGAGATGTAGATGTCCAGTTGTGCTGTAGTTAAACAGGCCACTTTGCACACTGGGGTTTACTATATTAAGGGGACTTCTGTCCCTTCTGTCCCCTTTTGAACTGTGGTTCAAAAGGACTGAAGGGACCACCCGCCATATGATAGCCCATCCTGATTTCCATCCATTTTTTTAGTGGTGGACCCTGCACACAGCCCAAGCAATATGGTAAATGTTACTTCTTTTGCACTTAAATTTTCAATAAAGGGTTTACAAGAGGACCCTTGAACAACAATTCAGGGCAGCCATGATGGTGTGGGGATGACACTAAGAAGGAAGACTGACAGGATTGTCAGCCAAAGAGTTAATAATCCCACAGCACTGTCCTTGTACCAAGCTCTGAGTTCGGGACAACCACATGTGAAATTGTTTTACATACAGGTGCAAGCTATGGAAAATGCACTTAAACAAACGCCAGCTAGCCTTCCAAGCTGTACCATCCAGATGGTCACTATTTCACCTGGCAATTTTTTTTTTACTCTAATAGCTGCATGTGTTCTACAAGAGGGAGTCTAGAGTGTGACTGCCAAAGAACAGAGTGCTTCACTTTGAATCTCACAGGGGAAACAGACTGGATGATCTCCTTTGGTATCCCTCTAAAGATGTGCTGACCCTCATTCCTCCCACAGACAATGTCATTTCACACCACATGGCCATTGCAAGGTCTCTTGCATACCTATGGGACACTCTGGCCTGCCATGAGAACTAAATCTAAACTTTCTGAAATAATGACCAGTTCCTGATCAGTTCTGATTTTGTATTTGATCACATTCATTTTGGTACACATTCATTTCAATCTCTTCACACTCACACTTCCCATCAGGGTGTTTTTTAATCAAAACCAGCCCACTCCTTAACCCGCAGTGGCTCATCCTCAGCCTCATTAGCTTTACTGTGTGTGTTGTTCCCTCTCCAGAGGTTGCAGCAATCCTTTGCAAAAATGTTTGGATTGAATAGTAGAATCTGGTCTTTTAGTAATTTGGCACGTTTTTGGCAGATTTGAGAGATCCCATTTATGATGAGGGAGTACATTGAAACATCCAAATTTGAGTGCTGTTCAAACAGGAGTATAATTTCAATATCCTTGTAATCTTTGCAGTTTCATCGGCTATTTCATTTCTTTTCTGGATTCTATACATTGACGTAACTATTTCTACTATCACCACAGGATGGGCCTTTGACCTCTTTTGAATTATGCCCACTATTGCAGCCACTGCAAATCATTGTTGCTTCTGGCTGAACCTCCTCTATCCATCAAAGGGTGCCTTAGGAGTGCTACAAACTCTGCATCCTCCAGACCCGTAGAATAAACAGCCATAGTTGAATGTTAAACAGATCATATCTCTGTAATAACTTCATACAACCTTATATTATATTATATAACGGTCATCCCATAATCTCCCTCAATCAGAGGGAATATGTCACTCAGTGTCATATTGAATAAGACAAGAATAATTACATCTCCCCGTTGTGTGTCATTTTCACCATAAGCTCCTCCAATACTGCAGTACCTATCCTAAGTTGAATTGTTCATTCAAATGAAGTTACTTATCTAGTTAAACTTCATGTATACCTATAGTGTACAGCTTTACCGTAAGACCTTCCTTCCAAAGTATATTGTATGCTTTTTCTATGTCTAGAAATGTTTCTATTTTTACTATTACCATCTCTATTTGCCTTATTGACATCTATATCTAATTTCAGAACCACATCCATGGTTGACCTGCCTTGTCTGAATAAACTTTGATATGTCATAAAATAACCTCTCTTTTTAAGGTTATAGCTGGTCTGTGATTATCTGTTCCATAATTTTACACACTACTAAGGTGAGGGCAATTGGCTTGTAACAGCTATGTTTATGAAGATTCT
This sequence comes from Channa maculata, assembly GCA_020496755.1. Classification (NCBI taxonomy): domain Eukaryota; kingdom Metazoa; phylum Chordata; class Actinopteri; order Anabantiformes; family Channidae; genus Channa; species Channa maculata. The sequence goes on along the minus strand of CM035616.1, from coordinate 20,602,575 downwards.
TTCTGGGCTTTAAGACCGTAATAACAGATTGGTTCCATTATTTGGGTAAAGACCCCATTTGCCATACTAAATGCATTAGACCTAAGAGCTTCTCTGACATTAATTCTCCTAATCGTTTGGACACTGGATACCCCACCTGTCTCTTCCTGGAGAAGTAACAGACTGATTTAATTGCTCTCTTTAACTCCTGCACAGTGAAATAAAGATTAGTAGCATGTGAATTGTTATGATTTTGTTATAGTTTTAATTTCCTTCTGATTATATCTTCTCCTTTTACTATTCTCTATTCCAGTATTTTCTGAACTAGAGACAGACTGCTGTGTGAACTCAGATAAGCAGACAGTTGCCATAAATTCATTCAGAAGCTAAATATAAATTCAAAAGACTTGGTCACACTCATTGCACGCTATTATTATTATTATTATTATTATTATTATTATTATTATTATGGTGGAGTGGTTAGCGCTGCCGCCTCACAGCTTAAAAGTTTCAGGTATGCGCCCTGGTTGGCCATGCCTTTCTGTGTGGAGTTTGCATGTTTTCCCTGTGCTTACGTGGGGGTATGAATGTTACAGCATTCTGTTTGACAAGGTCAGCCTTCTGTATTTAACTCAATGCTCCTCCCATTGAGCCACCACGGCCCCTACAGGTCAGACCTTATGTTAGGTTAATTGGTGACTCTAAATTGCCTGTAGGCATGAATGTGAGTGTGAGTGGTTGTCTGTCTGTGTATGTCTTTCTGTGTTGGCCTTGAACAATGAACTAATAAACCTTTTTTTGGAAAAGAACAATAACCTTATTTATGCGTATGTGTGTGCATATATAGGTTTGTGTGTGGTTGTGTAAATGGTAAATGGTCTGCACTTATATAGTGCTTTTCTACCTATTGGCACTCAGTGCTTTACACCTATTCACAATCATGATCACACCAATGGGGGAGCTGCTATGCAGCTGGCCAAGACTCACTGGGAGCAACTAATCTGGGGTTCAGTGTCTTGCTCAGGGACACGGGACTGGAGGAGCCAGGGATCGAACCATAGGATGCCAAAGATGTTCAATTAAATTAAATCCAATAAATTCAACTTCATTTATATAGTGCCAATCTCAATCTCATATCAAGGCACTTTACAGAATAAAGTAAAAACTATAAAGATGTATAGTTTTTTTTAAATAGTTTTTTATGCCTGTCTTTCACTAGATAATGTTTTGTATTCTTAGATTTATGGATGACAGGAAGACACTGATGCCATTTTCCAAATGTAAATGTGCCCTGTGCTCAGTCAGTGCAGAGAATGAATCACAAAGGTAAGTTGTAGGGAAGGGGAGTAAAATTTTCACAGTCATAAGTAATTTCATGAAACTCCTGGGCCAAAACTCTGCATGAGATACCTGCTGGAATTTCACCTGTAATTTCCAGTCACAGGCTAATACCAGCAGCTGCTCTTCTGCCTTACCAGTAAAGCACCTTTAAGCTGTTGCAACTGTGGCAAAAGGATCTGTGGCAAACATCAGAGTAAGAGCTGAAGTGCCTGCTCAGTGCTGTGAGGTCAGAGGTGGCAAGAGACAGGTTGTTTGTGTGAAAAAATTCTGTCAGCTGGGGGGGCACTCAAAGCACTTTACACTGCTTCTCATTCACTCATTCGCACTCACAATCACAAACATCGATGGGGCGAACACTTACCAGGAGCTAAGTTGGGGTCCAGTGTCTTGCTCAAGGACACCTCAACATGTGACTGGAGGAGCAGGGGATCGAACCAACAACTGTGGGATTGATGGATGACCACTCCACCTTCCACAGTCGCCCCAAAAGGTGTGTAAGTAAGTATAATGCTTGTGACATTACAAAATTCACTGTGGTCACAACAATGTTGAGATCTGCATGCAGCTCTGGCTCCATACCTTTGGATGAAAGCGCATGGCGGTGCAGTATAATCACAATAATCTGCTGCTTATTTTCCTCATTATTCAGTGATGTAGAAAAATTGAGAAATGCAGTCACATGTGCTCTAAAGGATTATTAAACTATAATGGGCAACTGTGGCCCAGGAAGGTAGAGCAGTTGTCCACCAATCTCACAGTTGTTGGTTCAATCCCCACCTCCTCCAATCACATGTCAAAGTGTCCTTGAGCAAGACACTGAACCCCAACTTAGTTGCTTCTGGTGAGTGTTGGCCATACATCAATGTATGATTGTGAGTGTGAATGGGTAAATAAGAAGCAGTGTAAAGTGCTTTGACTGCCAATAGGTAGAAAAGTGCTATATAAGTGAAGACCATTTACCATTTAGTAGACAGTAATAGACATTCTGAGCATTTAACTCACACAATCAGGGATTAAAGTTATAAACAGGACACAGACTTTGAAGTGCACAGATTATGTTTCATGCGTTCATCCTTTGGCAGCTACTTTGTTTCCACAAACTGGATACCCATCCTTGATGACAACCTCTGGTTCATTTTTGGGATATCCACAGTAATCTTACGATGCTGTTTTTAATTTCTCTTTAGTGGGATGCAGACTAGTGAAATCCGTCTCTCTTCTCTGCTATTTCTTCAACAGCATGTGTGTGCACAGCAGAAACCTGACAAGAACGCACGGGTAAAATTGCTGCATTTTTCTGATACAGTATTATGTTATTGTGTCACAAAATTAAGTTTGTCAATAAGTCCAAGATCATAAATTAAGTCAACTTAGAGTTAACTTATTGTCTCTTGTAACTGCTGTTAGAAGCAGGTATAATGTTTAAGTTTATGTAATTGTTTTAGTTAGGATTACATATAATTTATACGGAAAAGGGGGAATTTATATGATTAAGAATATATTTGTTTTCGTTCTTAAGTCATTTGTATAGTGTTTCCCAAGCGGAACCAATGTTCGCCAGTCCAGGTAAAGACAGGTTATTATTCAGTGCGACATCATTATGCTACACGTGTGATACCGAGTTGTCGTGTTCAGCCGAAGATAATGTTTTAAGTTACGTTGCGGTAAAATGTTTCCAAGGTCTGAGACAGAGCAAGACTTGTTAAGCTGTAGTTATATTCTCCCCGTATGTTAATGCGGCCAATGATGTACGTGAATCTTGTGATTGTTTATATTGTACCGACTGTTACCAACTTGGTTTAATTACCGATACGACATGTAAATGAACGTAACAACTGTTGTTCACCTATATTTTATTTACGAATAATCCTTATAAAGTGATATTGTACAGTTTGAAATAAGTTTATTAAGCTATTTGTGTTGTATTTTATTTTCTGTTTATGTCAAAGAAAAGATTGTAATTTATATTTGTCTTTTATTTATATTTGAACTTTATTTAGTTCTCACGGCATAATGAACAACTTTGGAAATAAATGCCTGTGACAAGAAATCACCGTGTGTCCGTGATTAACTGGATGGGAGTAACATCTCTGTTTTTCCTCAAGTCCAAGTCACAGACTCGAGTCCTCATCTCTGCTCTTGTGGCCAAACATCACTGCTCCATTGTCACTACAAAGTTTTCCCAGCTCAGTCCAGCTTCTGTTATGAACGCATTCAGCAGTTTGAATAATCTTCTGATCTTCTTCCAAGTGCTTCCTTGCAGAAGAAAAAATATTATTATATTTTCCCCTCTCATCAACAGCAGAGTATCAGTTGAGCTGCTACATCTGTTGATTCGTCCAGCTAAATAGAACATTGTTTGCAGGAACAGAACTATCCTGTAGCTGAGGCTGAAGTTCTTAAATTCTTCTTAAAAACTTCTTTTTACAACCCCAACTCAAAAAAAGTTGCGACGATGTGTAAAATGTAAATAAAAACAGAATGCAATTATTTACAAATATGATCAACCCATATTTTATTCAAAATAATTTTACCATTTTATGGAAAATATTAACTAATTTGGAATTTGATGGCAGTCGCACATCTCAAAAAAAGTCCAAAACAAATGGTGTAGCATTTGACAAATTAATTGGCAACAGGTAGTAACATGACTGGGAATAAAAGGAGCATTTCAAAGAGGCAGAGCCTCTCGAATGTTCACCAATATGAGACAAACTATGTCTTCTGTCTATGTCTATGTTCGTCAGCATACAATTGTGAAGACTTTGAAGATCCCACCATCTACAGTATAAAATATCAAAAGATTCAGAAAATCAAGGGATCTCTGTGCACAAGGAACAGGCTGAAGGTCAAAACTGGATGCCTGTGACCTTTGGGCCCTTAGGCGACACTGCAAAAAAGCAGGACATCGCTGTCTGGGCTCAGGAACACTTACAGAAATCACTGTCTGTAACCAGAATTCACAGTGAAATCCACAATTGTAAGTTAAAGCTGTATCATGCAAAGAATAAGCCATATGTGTACATGATCTAAAAACACCGCCGTGTTCTCTCGGCCAAAGCTCATTTAAAATTGTCTGAGGTAAAATGGAAAACTGTTCTGTGGTCACTAAGGAGGAGAGGGAGCACACAGCTTCTTATCAGCGGACAGTTCAAAAGCCTGTTTCTCTCATGGGGTGCATTACTGCCTATAGCGTGGGCAGCTTACACATCTGGTAAAGCACCATCAATGCTGAAAAGTACATGGAGGTTTTAGAGCATTATATGCTCCCATCCAGATGTCCCTTTCAGGGAAGGCCCAGCATATTTCAGAAAAACAATGCTAAACAACATACTGCATTCAACAGGATGGCTTTGCCGGAGAAGTGTCTGGGTGCTGAACTGGCCTGCCTGCAGTCCAGACCTTTTACCAACAGAAAACATTTAGCACATCATAAAACAAAAAATCCAGCAACAAATGCCCAGGACTGTTGAGCAGCTAGAATCCTGCCTCAGACAAGAATGGGACAACATTCCTCTCCTAAAACTCAAGCTACTGCATCTCCTTACTTCCCAGATGTTTACAGACAGTTGTTAAAAGAACAGGGGATGCAACACAATAGTCAACCACACCCTGTTCCAACTTTTTTGAGATGCTGCCATTTAAAATTGAGCTAATGTATTTACCATTAAATGGTAAAATGTTTCAGTTTTGACATCTGATATGTTATTTATGTTTTTTTGTGAATAAAATATGGGTTGATGAGATTTGCAAATCATTGCGTTCTATTTTTATTTATGTTTTACACATTGTCCCACCTTCTTTGAATTGGGGTTGTACACTTTCATTTGATAGAAGACCTGTTTCAAATTCTTACCAGCTTCTTCTCCAAGCATAACCTCACACAATCATACCTCAGTAGAAACACGTTACAACTCCACAACTTCCATTTGCCCCAAATTAGCTTTGAAGTCTAAAAGCTATAAACATATTACATGGGTGTGTTTATTTTATTGCAGTGCGACACCACTTACCACTTGTCAACTTATGAAGGCCATTTTTATGAGACCGGAAAAATGTTTCCACTAATAAATGGTCTGCACTTATATAGCGCTTTTCTACCTATTGGCAAAGCGCTTTACACTGCTTCTTATTCTTATTATTTATTTATTCTTATTCTTATTATTTAATTGTTTTTTCCCAAAATGTAAATAAACCCACTCACTGTTTTAGTCACACCTTAGACTTTGTCCTTACGTATGGAATTGAAACTGATAATATAACATTATTTCCTCACAACTCTCTTCTGTCTGACCATTTTTAATAACATTTGAATTTACAATAACGTACTATACAGCAGTTAGGGAAAAATTCCACTATAGCAGATGCTTAAGTGAAAAAGCTGTCAACAAATTTAAAGAAACGATTCTTTCATCATTTGCTTCACCATTTGTCAATACAATGAAAAGTAGCCACCTTAATGTTACTCCTGCACAAGTAGAGTTTCTTGTTGACAATTCTGCAGCCTCACTACGTACAATACTCAATAGTGTTGCCCCTCTGAAAAAGAAGGCAGTAAACCAGAAGAGGCGATCTCCATGGTATAGTTCGCAAACACGCAACTTAAAACAAGCAACACGAAAGTTAGAAAGGAAGTGGCGTTCCAGAAATTTAGAAGAATCTTATTTAGCCTGGAAAAATTGTTTAATAATAATATATGTCTCCTTTAGGCAACATTATTAGAAAACACTCCATAAATTTCCACTGCTATGCTGATGATACCCAGCTATATTTATCTATGGAATGGGATGAAAATAATCCGTTAATAATACTTCAAGCATGGTTACAAGAAATAAAGGCCTGGATGTCCCACAGTTTTTTACTTCTAAACTCAGACAAAACTGAAGTCATAGTATTTGGGCCCAAAAATCTCAGAAATATGATGTCCAACCATATTGTTACTCTAGATGGCATAAGTCTTTTTGACCAGGATTTGTCCTTTACCTCACATATAAAACAAATCTCTAGAACAGGCTTCTTCCACCTACGGAACATAGGAGCATCCTGTCTCAAAATGATGCCGAAAAACTGGTCCATGCATTTGTTACTTCTAGGTTGGACTACTGTAATTCCCTACTTTCAGGATGCCCCAGTAACTCCCTAAAGAGCCTGCAATTAATCCAAAATGCTGCAGCAAGAGTGCTGACTAGAACTAGCAAGATAGATCATATTTCACCTTCACTAGCTTCTCACCATTGGCTTCCCATTAAATCTAGAATAGAATTTAAAACCCTGCTTCTTACATATAAAGCTCTGAATGGTCAGGCTCCATCATATATAGAAGACCTCATAGCACCATATCATCCCAGTAGACCACTTCGATCTCAGAATGCAGGCTTACTTGTGGTTCCCAGAATTTCCAAAGGTAAAATGGGAGGTAGAGCCTTTAGCTATCAAGCTCCTCTCCTGTGGAACCAGCTCCCAGTTCAGATTCGGGAAGCAGACACCCTCTCTACTTTTAAGTCTAGGCTTAAAACCTTCCTCTTTCATAAAGCATATAGTTAGTTATAGTTATGCTGCTATAGGCTTAAACTGCTGGGGGACCTACCCCCCAATTAACTGAGCTCCTTTCCTCCTCTTGACCCTCTATCCTCTCCTCTCACCCCGCAATTGTCACCACTGTATGTCAATAACTGTTTGTGTTTTCTCCCGGGGTTGTCTTTGTCCTTCTCTGTCCCCCTTTTCTCTCCCTTTCTGCAGGTGTCCCCGGCTTTAAAACTGTGTGTCTTCTAGCGTGCAGCTACTGGTCCTACCAACCTGCCCAATGTTTTGTTGTTGCTTTTGGTTTCTCTGTTCTTTCTCTCTCTTCACTTTCCACTTACCCCAACCAGTCAAGGCAGATGGCCGCCCACCATGAGCCTGGTTCTGCTGGAGGTTTCTTCCATTAAAGGGAGTTTTTCCTCTCCACTGTTGCCTATGGCTTGCTACAGGGGAAATTGTTGGGTTCTCTCTATACATCTTTATAGTCTTGACTTTATTCTGTAAAGTGCCCTGAGATGACTTTGTTGTGAATTGGCACTATATAAATAAAGTTGAATTGAATTGAATTGATTTAAATAACACTCCTCAACCGATAGCAGGCCTAATTTAAAGACCTGTCCTCCTTTCATGTAAAGATTCACCACAAATGGCAAGTGTGGCAAGTGTCAGTTACTTAACTGAGTTTTTCTGTGACTGTCCCAAAGTCACTCCTGGAAGTTTTACCAAATTCTTCAATTGTTGTTCTTGAGGAAGCATCTCTTCAGCCTGCACTTTCCACTCTCCTGGCACAGAAAGGTTGGTAGACCTACAATGACGTGCCTTGATAATAGAACTGAAGAACAACTCTTTTACTCTATACAGTAGACAGCTTGTGTGATATAGAATATTTTTATTAATTGCCATCCCACATGATGGCCTTTGTTCACTTTTTAGTATTTGTAAAAATGGCACAAATTTGAACTCCACTGCCTGTAAGTTAACATACAAGATACAGACTTTTTTGTGTGTGTAAAGAAATTAATTAATTAATTCAGCTCTGTCTTAATATGTTAAATTTTATTTTTAAAAATAGAGCTAAAAAGTACTACCTGTGTTGTTTCTTTGAAAGCAACACATGCTACTTTGATCGGTGTAATTTGTGGTCATGAATGTAGTTTTGAAGACATCTGTGAACTAAACGCCTGTAAATTAACTCAGCAACCACATTTTAATATAATGCAATCACCTGTCACCTGAATAACAAACACATAGAATTATCACCTCTGACAGATTCAATATAAAAACTTTAAACCCTTTAACCCTGTTAATGGCAGAGCAGCTGTTCTAGTTTTTATTACAATAAACTGGTCTAATCACGTTGAACAGATTCACTTGCAATGCCACAAAATAATGATTAATTTACAACCCTGATAAAGAGACAAATAGCACTGAGGGATGGAGTGAGTAAGGAATGGGTAAAGACATGAGAAGGAGGGTGAGATAAATGAGTACAATCATCAGATACAAGGGGAACAGTTAGGCAAAAAGTTTTTACGCCACATGCCCTTCCTGCCACAACCCTCCCATTTTATCCGGGCTCGAGACTGGCACCAGGGTGGCCCTCAGTGGCTGGGACGGAGACTTCTGTATTCCAACACAATGCTCTGTGCAATGCACAATGAAATGCCCTACCATTGAGCCACCAGGCCACCCTAATATTAACATAAATAATAACTTTAATTAATACCTGTATTAGCATGTATTAGAAACAGAATAGCTACATGCTAGGGCTTGCATCGTCACATTTGTAGCTAAAAGTGTTCTATGCTGCCCTGGAAGTAACTACTATAATAGTAATAATACTTAGTTTTTAATAGTTAACAATCATTGATGGATAAAATATTAATTAATGTGCATGTTTGCTACATTTGTAGTAGCCCAATACAAGGCCTATTAAAATAGTAATATTGATAATTCATATTGCTATGACTTCTTCCCATTAATCACAAATTTAGAGGGCTGAGGGAGATTATTACTTGCACACTAATTTATCTTTCACTTGACTTGCTTACCTTTCTCTCACTTGGCTTGTTCACACATTATAAAATTACAATTTGCAACATTTGACTATGAGTTTCACCTCATATTAACAAAAATAGCAGGGATAACTGAATATGGACATATACGATATTTGCACAAGTTCTGTCTCTTCATTGCAACTAATGACAAATGATATGCCTGGATATGTGATGAGAAGGGTCAAATTTCTTCTGCATAACTTACTGAATCAAAACTGACTCCATCCAGCCGCACTCAGACTGCAAAGAATTTCTGCTTACCCAGCAAAGACTTGGAACATTTGACAATATATAATCTTATTATTATTTCTTTACTTATTTCACCCTTATCTTTTTCTTTTTGCCATGGTGGAAATAACGAGATATGCCCTGACAGACCTATACCAGCTCTCAGTGGTGTAATTGGTGCTGCCTTCATTCTGATGTGTCAGTCATCCACTGCAGTAGATTTACAACTTTATCTGAAATTGGTGAAACCCATAGGAGCACTTTCTTCTGACAGCTTCTGTTTCACAGCATTATAGTGGTTCGGTCATCACCAGTAAGGGAGTCAGTGTTCAGTGTCCATATATTTGAGTGTGTGTGTGTGTCAGTAGGTAGATTGCACTATTAAAAAATCACTGGACAACAACAGGTTACTCTGTAGAATATCAACTCTGTATATTGACACTGAATTTAAAAAAATGTATTCACTTGGCAATATAAAATAAGTCTTTAAAGATGTTTTAGGGAAATAATTAATAAACTCCTGAGCTGCTAACTTGTGTCTGCAGCTGAGACACTGTGCTGTGTACGCGCTCACATGAAGCTGAACGCTGAGTGCTAGTACCTCAATGTCCCAGCTACAGAGTCATTCTTTAACAGTGATGTTCCTGATTTACCTGCCATCTGTTATTCACAAACACTACTAGCCCCAACCCACTTCCTCTTACCGCTTTCTGCTGCTGTCTGGTCCGCACGAACTAGTTTAAATCCGTTTAGGGAGATCACAGAGTCTGGTGTGTCCTGGTTTAGCCATGACTTGGTGGGACACAAGAGGCTGCTCTCCCTTTACTCTAGCTGCAGCCTCATAAGCACCATTAGTGTGTGATGGTACCTCACAAAGTCAGCCGGAGTATTTTTAATCCTGTTGAAGACTAATAGAGTTTAAAGGAGGATAATTAAAATAACGTTTATCTTAGACCCAGCATATATGGGAATTCCAACTAAGAAAAACGTTCATAAGACATAAGAACAAACAAAGCAGTGGAAAAATGCTAATATAGATATAAATACACTTTCCTTAAGGAAGGCGCATTTACAGATATAGCCCTCAAAAGTGTCATGGTTTTTATGTGCGGTATGTCCGCGATACCCTACTGGTGGCATCAAAAATGCTGTGTGTTTAATTAAGAAAATTTCTCATTAAATCCAAGCTGCAGTTCTCTTCGTCGCAAAGTGCTGTCCTCATCCCAAGTTTACAGTAATGAATCTTACTGTCTGTGGATGCATTAACAACTTCTTGGTGCAGGTTAGTTTTATATCTGATCTATCACACAGCTGCTGTCATGGCCCTGTGTTTATGTTGACTTTGTCCGATGATGTGATGGACATAAGATTTCCTATAGATTGCGTCTCTGTCTGTTGGACACGTGGATCATGATAAGATTACATTACTGTTTCATACACGTTTGGTCACCCTGCCTCCTAAAATGTTCCTAGGTAACTAAACAGCTAAATCATTTTAAAGGTAACATTTGATATTTGGAATATAGCCCCTGCAATGTGTCTTTAACCAATAATTCCATATATTTACCCTCATACATGTGAACACTTCCTTCCAGCCTGCAGGTGTGGGGAGCTGGTGAAGTGCAGTGCTGTAAAGTGCAGCGCTTTAATTGTGAGTTCAATTCTAACAATGTTCAATGAAAGAACCATAACAAGCAATTAAACAACTTTAAAGTGTTTTCATTATTTATTAAAATAATCTCTTCCTCTAGTTGTAAGCACAGGTTTACAGATCACCATTGTTGGACAAACTACACAGATGCTCACGGTGGAAATTCTGCACACTGTAACAGTTAGTGTGCAAATATTCTTAAATGCTACGTGAATTACTTGGATTCATTTTTATTCATCATGGGCTGCAATCATGTTTAACTGTGTGCAGTGTTGGTGTCAGATCAGCTGGAGTGGCCCCTCCTTTCTCATCTCATCATGTACTTCAGTGACTTTTCCACACAATGACAAATGATTTATAAAAAAATATTTATGCAGTTATTTCCCTTATAGTTTAATATTACACTTATGTTAAAAGTGTCTCTCTCTTCTCCGGAAGTGGTTATAGTTCATATGTTAGCCTCTAAAACTGCAGGTCTGACCTGAACATGCACTTGTGTTCATAGCATTTTTAAATGTTGTAATTAATTGTTGTCAGCTGTTGGCTAAACTACAACAACCACTGCTGTCAATGAGCTCATTACTGATTGATTAAAAGGTGAATATGCTGAATGATTGTATCACAATGTGTAGATTTGTTAGATCAGGTGTTAAAAAAAACAACTAATCACATAAACTGATCTGAAGCTGTTTTAAAGAATGATTACTGGTTATAAATTACCAGGGCAATACATTGTCTTTACTACTGATGATGTGTTAGTAACTAACCACGTACCTCTGTCAAAGATCCTGATCAGACAGCTGGGACAGGATTGCCCCTACCCCGGTGTCACTTCAGCCAGAAATAGTTCATGGAGGTCCAGGAGAGTCAGGATAGTACTTGTGGAGAAACTCTTCTTGAGTTGAGTTAAAGTTTGATCACCTTGAATGTTTCACACAAACATTCAAGGGAGAAAATTTTTGAAAGACAATAATTTGGCTAGGCCAAATGGTATTACCAGGTACTCATAATGACCGGAAGGAGTATTAAAGGCTGTCTTCGATTTGTCTCCTTCTCTGGTATGGACCAGGTGGTAGGCTTATTGGAGATCCAACTTGGTGAAGATGGTGGCATCCTGTAATCATTTAAAAGTGGTAGATATTAAAGGCAGAGGGTAGCGATTCTTGACAGTTATTTGGTTTAAATCCCTTTAGTTGATGCAGGGTTGCAGACCTCCATCTTAAAAAGCTGGCCCGGTGGTGGTGATGCCCCAGGAAAGAGGTCTATACCACAGTCATACTACTGCAGAATATACTGCAGTAGGGTCCAGGTGAAGGCAGTAGTTGAACGAGAGACGAGAAGCACAGAGTAGAGGTTTCCAAGGGAGCAGACAAAGGCAGGCAAACAAAACCAGGGCAGATAACCAGTTAGGCAGAGATGTAGTAATATAATAGCAGATGGGCAGAGGCAAACGAGACAGGTCCAAGGTCCAAAATAGGGTTCAATGCACAAAGATGGGTCAAAACACAATGATGCTACGCTACAGGTAGGATAGAGACATGTGTCCCTCTCATGTTGTGCAATGTCAAACATTATCAGGAGTACCTCGGCACACAACAGTTGAAAGCAGAGCTTGCATTCTTTGTTAGATTTTAAGGACAGTGTAGGTCAAGCACAGTTTTTTAAATAGGATCATACGGAGAACAGTAGATTGTCAGTAATGCAACATTTTCTAGTCTTCTCTATAAGAGTCTGCTCTCTAAAGAACATGGGTAATGTTTCTGTACTATGTAGGTGTCCTGTTAGAAACTTTGTTGTACACACAAACTCAATCATATACAGGTTGTTTTTTAATTAAATCTCAAAATGTAAAGACTCCAATTGAAAATTATCTGGTCAAGTTGAAAGAGATAGTCTTCTAATGTGATAAGCATTAGACCATTAAACCACTGTTCTTCATCCCTGTCCTCTTTTCACAATACACTGAGTTGTTCTCATTTACATTTTTGTCTCTTTCTATTGTCAGAGCACTGGATGAGAAAGAAAGACTTTGGGGATTTAAGTGCTGCTTTAATCAAAAGTCACAATGACCTTCCCAAGCTACACTGTAGTGGTTCACAACTGATATGCCTCTGTTCTGTCCCTTCTGCCCTCTCCTCTTTTAATGTAACCAAACTATAGTTTCCCCCTTTTGTGAGAATGCATGTAAGCAGTAAGAAATACCTTGAGATATACAGCTTTATGACAGCAACTGTGTAAACATAACATTTACAATTAGCGCTCACAGAGAAGTTGGCCACTTAACATTATGTTTAATATTTCTGTGATATGTGCTATGATGTTAACAATGTTTAATAGATATTTGACTAAATATCTGAAGCCCAGTGTAACAGATTTTTTATCTGGCACAGTCCCTGTATGATATGACATATAGTGAGACAATGCACAAGCTGAAAGTGATGATGAAGCAACTTTGTGACACCTAGTAGCAGAAAATACAATCGCATGTTGGATATAATGAGGTTAAAGAATATTCCTGCAACTACATGGAATGGAAACAAGACCGTTTTATGTGTTGCACCTATACATCGAACAACATCTGCAGATTTCTGGTTAAAAAAAAGTAAAAAACAGTCCTATTCCATGCGTAATGTTTGACTGGAGCCAGTCCTCTTTTTATCTCACTTTTCCTCCACTGTGTTTTTTCTTTACATTTTTAATAGGTTGTGTCCCTGTTGTTTGGAACAGGGGGATTTTCACCTCCATAGTGTCTCAAGCACTCTTTGGTAATTCTTCTGAATTCATGGTGATGGCATTAAGCCTGGAAGAAGAAAGGAGGGGGCTGTGCTGGATATTCACTACAACTGGGTCATTTCATATAAATGCAGTAGATTTATTAGAGCTAGGTTACAGGATTATAATCCAGTTTATGTATATTTTCTTATCAGCATATCATATCTGTCAGAATATGATGATTTGCAGCAGATTAAAAAGGGAAATCAAAAACATCACCTTCAGCAGCTTTAACATTTATTTAATGAGCAGATAACTAGGTAATAAACACATCCATTACCACATGATTACAAAAAAAAAAAAATTAATGTGGGATGTGTATCTGGCAGTAATACTAATCATAACAGGCAATTCTTAAAAAACTGAGGAATAGAGTTTTAACTTTGAAAACTGCTCAAGTAGTTAATTAATCTAAATGAATAGACTGGTGTTCCTGAAAGTGTGCTATTAAAAGATTCTCTCAGATGAGTAGGCAGTGTAAACACTAGTTTGTTTTGTTCATCGATTACTGTATCGACCCTGAAGTTAGATCCAAACCTGATGCAAATCTGCCTCTGTGTTAGTCTCCTCCCATGTGAGCCACTGCTTTAGTGAAACTACCAACGCCATTTCCACAAAAGTTCTTGAAACTGAGTTTCATCAAAAAATGTATTCAACACCTTGACATTATTGTTTCTCAATGTAAAATTGGAAAGAATTTCTGGGATTTCATCATCTACGGTACAGAAAGCACAAAGATCTTATGACCAAAGTGCACAGACTTTGTGTTTATAGTAAAGAGGGAAGGAGACAGCAATACTTGATGACGTTATAGTTCTTTGAACGTCTAGGAACAGAACGTTGGCAGGAACAACCAAACCTTTAATGATGCATTAAATGTTCCAGGTTGCCTTAATTTTAAAAATTCTTCTTGAGAGTGAAGTCTTTGACATCCAATGGTTCCTCCACAGAGTTACAGAGTAACTACTGTTTTGTAACATATTAATTTGTTGTGTGGATGTATTTTGTAACAGCATGTATTTTAATCTTGGGAAGATAAACACAAGAAAAGTCCGAACTAAAACCAGACACTTTGAAATAGTTTAGTACAATTGTCGAGTGGTGGAACTGGGATCATACAGAAATTTGCATTGTCCTCCTCCTCCCCCTCTTCCTCCCCATCCCTTCCTCATCCAGTGGTGGATGTCGAGATGGTTCATGTAACCGTTAGCCTAGGTGTGTGTGCGTGTGTCACCTGCCATTGCGCTGGGAGGTGGGTATCCTTATCAGCTGAGAGCCAGATGTTCCCCCCACCTATTTTCTAGATTCTGATTGATATAAAACACCAAATTCAATAAAATTAATAGCATAATTGTTTTAATCACCTAATTTTTCAAGTCATTTGTTAAATAAAAAAAGACATGTTCGGGTTTTTACTTTTAGTTTTAAGAATTCGTGCCCATTTCTCTTATCATATAAACTACAAGGCATATAGGCAAAATGGAAAGCACTGATGGACATTTGATCTATTTTTTATTTAATAATTAACCAATTACTGAAAATAGTTTAAAATTGATAATATTAATTAATTAATTAATATATAATTAATATATAATCATGTCACAGAACATACAATATAATCTGTGTTTGGCTTTTCTTTAACAGACTATGGCTCAGCAGTGGACTGTTGGAGAAGTATGTGTTTGGCTTGTGGAAAATGAATTGGAAGGTTATCAGCAAGACTTTGTAGGTGAGCATTTAAATGGAAATGTTAAACAAGTATCCATGGTATTTATTTTATTTTTAATTTTTTTGTCCTTTCAGCTTATCCCGTGAGTTCAGCATCGTCACAGCGGATCATTGTCCGCATGTTGATTTGGCACAGTTTTTACGCCGCATGCCCTTCCTGAGGTAACCCTCCCCAATTTCTTCCGGGCTTGGACCAGCACTGCACAGCTGGGGATGGGAATGGGCTGTTAGGGGTTTAGTGTCTTGCCCAGAGACACTTCGACATATAGCTGGGACCGGGGATCAAACCACTGACCCTGTGGTCAGACAGTACTAGGGTCAACAAAAACAAAGGCATTACATGATTGAGTTTTTGTATAAATAATAATTGTTTGAAATTATGTGTTTTTTAATTTTTGGTACAATTTTGCTACTGCATGATTTTATGGTAGAATCCGAATATATTATTTTTATTTTTAGGTTCTTGAAAAGGCATCAACTTTGCCTAAACAGCTGCGGACAAGCAAGCTTGTGTCCATAGCACCAAACAGTGAACTCAAACGTCTCTGCCTACAGTCAGTTGACAACAGCCAAACAGACACAGAAAGAAATGGTAAGCACATATGTCAATGACATCCTCGAATGATTTTTCAGCTCCATCCCAAATGCCACTTTTTACGGCTCTGACATGAACATCTGATAGGAAATGGCAAGCCCCAGAGTGACTGCACTGAGGTCAATGTCCAGATGGATGGACATAAAATGATATTGGACAGTGGGGAAGTAAACATTTCTCTGGCTCTGAGTATTGCGTTGTCCCTTTACTATGTCTACAATGTTGCCTATCCAGGTCCGCTAAAAAATACTTTTTGGAAGTATTTGTTCTGAAGCTTGAAACTTTGACTACAACTGCACCAATAGCTATGCAAAGAGTGGCAAACGCACTTAATGTGTCCTAGTGTCCTAGTGCCAGCAAATTGTAAGAAGAGCCTTGCATTGTCCTAAAATGGACTAACCTTGAACAATAATTCAAACATGAAAGTCTTGATACAGAAAAGCTGTGATAAATAATTAACTGATTGGTAAGTCCATCGTTAGATAATTATTCTGCAACTGTTTTAGTCTTCATATTAAAGTTGATGTTGTTTAAATTGGCATGTAAAATGAAATTTTATATTTTGCTGTTTCTTAAACAGTTTTGTTTAAAAAAAGAGAAGATATTTGTGGAGGCCACATTAGGTTCCAGGATGTATTTTTAAATAACGGAATGTTTTATTAACTTCATTATTATTATTTATTTATTGTTAAAAGGTGCTAGACAGATAAACCTAAAATATATTTATTGGTTGTTTTAGTACTAAATAAGTTTTATATTATACTCATGTGGTCTTACATTTTTCGTAAGTGGTACATTTTAAAAATATATATTTAAAGGGTTTGCATATAAAAGCCAAAGTTGGAAATGTGTTCTGTCATGTTTTACTGTGAATTTATGAATTCCCTGTATAAGACAGCTTGGACTGCCAATATGTTAATAGCTGTGCTGAGGGTGGAAATGGTTTTATTGTTTCTGCGTATGCTATTGTTTCTGTGTATGCTAAGTATGGTCAGTAAACTATTTACATCAATGTTCTTGTACTTATTTTACCTGACACATCAATTAATGATATTTTATTTTGAAAGGTTTCTTAAAATTGGTTCCTCAAAGAACCATTTTTAGAAAAGTTCTCTAAGCAACCATATAAAGTTCCTTAAAGAACCTGTTTTTGGTAGTTCTTTAAGGCACCTTTAGGGGTTCTTTGAAGAACCATCTTCTGAAAGGTTCTTAATGGCACCATTTATGGTGCCTCATAGAACTATTGTTGGATGGTTCTTTGAGGCACTTTTAAAGGTTCTTTAGTGAACCACTGACAAAAATGGTTCTTCAAAGAACCATCTTCTAAAAGGTTCTTTGTGGAACCAAAAAATGGTTCTTCTATGGCATCAGTCTCAAGAACTATTTTTGGTTCCAGTTAGCACCTTTATTTTTCTGTGTGTAGTTCTTGGAAAGTCTCAGAACAGAACATTGGCAGGAACAACCAAACCTTTAATGATGCATTATAGTGTAACCACACCAAGTCTTTGACATCCAATGATTCCTCCACAGAGTTACAGAGTAACTACTGTTTTGTAACATATTAATTTGTAGTGTGGATGTATTTTGTAACAGCATGTATTTTAATCTTAGGAAGACACACACAAGAAAAGTCTGAACTAAAACCAGACACTTGACAATTCTACTAAACTATTAAAGAGTGGTGGAACTGGGATCTTACAGAAATTTGCATTGTGACTTTGAAGCAAAACAAATGAGGCAGCCTGTCACGTCAACTAGCATTTCCACTAGTAGCATTTGTGTTTGTTGTTTTGTGTGTATATATGTTTTGCAGGGTGAGCTGGACATGAGTTGAACATATAGTTTTATTCTTAGTCTAACTGTTCAAGTGGAAGCTGCTGTTTACAATACGCAACATGCAGGTGGTGAAACGTCCTGGTCAGCTCGCTCTCATTGGGTCTTGCTTGTTTCTGCTCAGTGTTTTGTTGTTCCTTTCACACCATGAGATTTCTTTGTGAATATCAAATGTGACAGATATTTACAATTTAAGACTGAGAAGATTCCATAAATTAATAATAATACATCAATATCCTTATCAATGGAATATGATAAGGACTGGATTACCATTGCTGTTTAGTTTAGGTGTCATTAATGTTGTAAGCAGCATAAGTACCATATGGTTGCGCGTGCATGTACCGTGCGTGCCGTGCATGGTGACTGTTAGCAGTTAGTTACCCCTAACCCCCCTCCCCCTCCTCCTCCCCCTCCCCCTCTTCCTCCCCATCCCTTCCTCATCCAGTGGTGGATGTCGACCTGGTTCATGTGTGTGCGTGTGTCACCTGACATTGCGCTGGGAGGTGGGTATCCTTATCAGCTGACAGCCAGACGCCACCCCCCCCCTCCCCCCTCCACCGCGAGGGTTGTTCGCGTGTTGATTCATAGTTCTATGACACCTGTCAGTTACGATCAAAGCGTTGGGGTTTCCTCCAATCAACTGTTTTCTACATCATATCAATGGGAACACCTCTTTTAAACACGTATATAGTTTTAAGAAGTAGCCTCGTTATTATCATCCTAGCGATCACTGCCGCTACTGCTGCTGCTGTTGTTGCTGCTGAATTTTTTAAAAATCGCCCTTGATGATCACCCCTGTGCTAATATTTCTTTCTCCTTACAATATCAAAAGCCTCTGGAAAAAATGGCATATGGATCTGCAGGTATGTCTCAAGGAGATCTGTCATTATGCGCCATGTAAAAAGAGACGTGTTGAGAAGCGTACGACTCCCATGGAGTTAAATCTAGAACATCAGGGAATGGCTGGAATACCCATGCCCCATTTCATTGGAGGAATGTGACACATGGTTTGAAACTGTGTTTTTATACAGTGGAACGACTGACGATCAGTGCAAAAACTGTTTGGTTATACTGATAAAGCGATACAAAAAGACACGGCCTTTTTCTCCCTAGTAATCCGAGCACCACACAGCATGGGCTGCCTACCCTCAGTTGTCTGTCTATGCCCCGAATCATCAGACACGTTGACTACTACTAAAAATTAAATGGTAATTATTGACATGTTTATACTTTAATGTATGTAGTGTGTGTGTCTGTATGTATGTATTGAACAAAATGTCATATTATTGGCGGACTCCTCCGGTAAGCGTATTGCGTCACTTCCTGTTTCTGCACACTCTTGGGTTTCTACCGAAGGAGTGTTTACTGATTAATTGCAGCTCTTATTTTACTTAAATAAGTGATTTCTTCACACAAGAATTAATACCTAATACGTAACATACTCTTGTAAAACATAACCAGCTAATGTTTACAAATTCCACATTTCACCTATATTAGCTTCACTAGCTTAGCAGTTATCCGTTAGCAATGGCTTCTTAAAAGTTATTTTTGACCAGGATTTGTCCTTTACCTCACATATAAAACAAATCTCTAGAACAGCCTTCTTCCACCTACGGAACATTGCCAAAATTAGGAGCATCCTGTATCAAAGTGATGCCGAAAACTGGTCCATGCATTTGTTACCTCTAGGTTGGACTACTGAAATTCCCTACTTTCAGGATGCCCCAGTAACTCCCTAAAGAGCCTGCAATTAATCCAAAATGCTGCAGCAAGAGTGCTGACTGGAACTAGCAAGAGAGATCATATTTCACCTTCACTAGCTTCTCTTCATTGGCTTCCCATTAAATCTAGAATAGAATTTAAAACCCTGCTTCTTACATATAAAGCTTTGAATGGTCAGGCTCCATCATATATAGAAGACCCCATAGCACCATATCATCCCAGTAGACCACTTCGATCTCAGAATGCAGGCCTACTTGTGGTTCCCAGAATTTCCAAAGGTACAATAGGAGGTAGAGCCTTTAGCTATCAAGCTCCTCTCCTGTGGAACCAACTCCCAGTTCAGATTCAGGAAGCAGACACCCTCTCTACTTTTAAGTCTAGGCTTAAAACCTTCCTCTTTAATAAAGCATATAGTTAGTTATAGTTATGCTGCTATAGGCTTAGACTGCTGGGGGACCCATCCCCTGATACACTGAGCTCCTTTCCTCCTCTTGACTATCTCTCCTCTCCTCTCAACCCGCAATTGTCACCACTGTATGTCATTAACTGTTTGTGTTTTCTCTCGTAGTTGTCTTTGTCCTTCTCTGTCCCCCTTCTCTCTGTCCCTTTCTGCAAGTGTCCCCGGCTTTGAAGCTGTGTGTCTTCCAGCGTGCAGCTACTGGTCCTACCAATCTGCCCAATGTTTTGTTGTTGCTCTTTGTTGCTCTGTTCTTTTCTCTCTTCACTTTCCACTTACCCCAACCGGTCAAGGCAGATGGCCGTCCACCCTGAATCTGGTTCTGCTGGAGATTTCTTCCGTTAAAGGGAGTTTTTCTTCTCCACTGTTGCATATGGCTTGCTCCAGGGGGAATTGTTGGGTTATCTCTATACATCTTTATAATCTTGACTTTATTCTCTAATGTGCCCTGAGATTACTTTGTTGTGAATTGGCGTTATATAAATAAAGTTGAATCGAATTGAATGAAATGACTATATGACTATAGCTATAACATGCCATACCATGAGGGGTAGCGGAGGCTGTTCTCTCTAAAATAATTATAAATTATGATTTGTATGAGTATGTAGCAGTGGAAGTCAGGACTATTAGACATTCCAAACACGAGCAAATCATCCAAGAGGTCGTTGAAAAAAAAAAAACACAGCACTGCATAATGACCGTCTTTGTTGAATTTAAACAATAAAAAAAAAATTAAATTAAATTAAAAATTAAAAAAGAGATAGTGTGTGTGTGTTTTAAATAGTAATAGATATAACAAACGAAATAGAACAGGTTATAAAAACAATGTATTCATCTTTTGTTATAATGATGATGATGTGAAAAAAATGTTCTCAGCTGTTGAAGTATGAATGATAAATCCATATGTTTGTGTGTATATGTCACTGGTTGAAATAAAAGATGTTAAAAGAATTATTGGTTCGTTTATGTTTTCTGAAGCGAACATGGAAAGCACTCTAGGTAAAATATATTATGATCTGTCCCACCCCGGAGGCCTCGGCAGTATACAGAAATTGTATAATGCGGCAAAAGCAAACACAGGAGAACAGCCATCACTCTCAGAAGTTAAAGTTAGTTCAGTATTTACTGAAACAGGATGCGTATACTCTCCACGTAAATGCAGCCAGACATTTTCCAAGAAACAGAATCCTGGTCAATGGTATAGACAAAACAGTTTCAAGCTGATCTGGTGGACATGTCTGCTTATTCTGAGGAAAAGGACAACGTGAGATACCTGCTGACATGTACCAATGTTTTTTCCAAGTATGTGTGGGTGAGGTAGGTTCCTGCAGGTTTAAAGATAAATCAGGTACTTCTGTAACAAAGGCATTTCGGGACATACTCAGAGAGGGGCGGATTCCTCATACTCTTATGACAGATTCTGGGACAGAATTCTATAATAAAACTTTCCAGAGAATGTTAAAGTCTTTATATTTATAATATTTATAAAAATATTTGGCATTTTTCAACTAAAAATGAGACTAAAGCATGTGTTGCAGAGCGGTTTAATAGAACTTTACGCACCAGAATGTGGCGCTATTTCTCTTCTGTTAATTTGCGGCGTTACATAGAAATTATACAGGATCTTGTTGGTTCCTATAATAATTCTCACCACAGATCGATAAAGATGGCTCCCATAAACGTTAATAAGAGTAATGAATCTGTGGTCTTTAAAACTCTTTACAAAACAAAGCCCAGGAGTATTGTCAGTTTCAAGTACAATGTGGGAGACATTCTGAGGATATCGAAACTGTGCAGTGTTTTTAGGAAAGGATATGAACAGACATTCAGCAATGAATATTTCACTATATCTGAATGTGTAGCTTGAGAGCCACCGGTGTACAGACTAGTGGACTGTGCTGGTCAAATATTGCAGGGGACATCTAATGAAAAGGAGTTGCAGCGTGTGATTGTCGATAAAGATCAAGTCTATAAAATTGAAAAAATTGTGGATAGAAAAAAAGTAGGAGGTGAAAATTATTTTTTGGTAAAGTTGTTAGGATGGCCTGAAATTTTTAACTCTTTAATACCTGAAAAGGATATAATTGATCTGCATTGAAGTGCTTAACAGCAGGACACGCTAGTCCAAGCAAGCATTACATAGCGTGCAGCTGTGAGGAGCAGATCATTGTTTAACCATCATGGATACAAATGGATTTTACGTCACGCTCCCGAGCAACTCATCATCACATATATACCCAAATAATAAAATATGGAATTACAGAACAAAACTCGCTAGACCCATAGTTCTTAAGGAACCCCACGAGGTGATACTTATCGAGGTGCAGTTTCCTAGGGTCTGGAACACCTTTTTATGCAAGGATGGAGTTATAAATATTTATAACACCGAAACAAGAAAGGTGTAGCACATTACACTGTCTGTGGGATTTTATGAGACAGGATTTACTGTCAGTAATGCTCAATACGGAAATGGAGTCTCTTCAGAATGGCCATGCTTTTACTCAGATGGGGGTTCAGTCTTGCTGCTCCTCATCTGAAAAAAGCAGCGACGGGTATTCTGGGTGATGTGGTGTCTAATATTGCGAGAAGCACGCAGAAGCAGGAGGGGAACGGGCTAGCGGTGAGCTGTAGAAGACCAATAAAAAGGCCTCCTGTGGGATATAGGTGTGGCATCACAGAGCCCAAAACCAGTAGAAAATTGTGTAAACCAGCGAGGATTGCTAAGAAGAAGCCTTGTCGCAAAAGAGGCAGGACCACATGCAGAGCAGGCCTGACAAGCACCGATATCTTCTGAAATAAACAATGGCTCTGATTCACAGCCAGTCACAATAGTGTGTAAAGAGCGAGCTAGACCTTTTTGCCATTACCTACACACAGACCAATATTGAGAAAGCCACTTATGTTGAAATCCCACCACTCTCTGCGATCACTCCCCACGGACCTCTGAAATTCTACATTTCATCAAGTGAAAATGCTGCAAACGTGGGATTTGCGAATTATCCGGGAGCATCACTTTTTTCACAAGTGGACATAATGCTGAGGGATCGGTTAATAACTCAATCATCCAACACATATCCATACAGAGGCATTCAGGAACTGCTTACAAACCATGGAAGAGATACTCTACACACGCAATTCAGCACAGCTCTGTTTTGCATGGATACAGCTAACAACATGGACGATTCGTCAATAGATAGCGACAATGAGGGCCTTGCATTGAGGGCTAATTACACCCGACATAGCCGTATTGTGGAATAATTAGCACTGATACACGTGGATCTGTTCTTTCAAGAGAAACTATTATTGAAAGGAATTGATATAAAGATAAAATGTATACGTTCAAAAAACGAATTCTGTCTGATGACGTCTACAGACACTCATTTAGTTCAATGTCAGCATTGTGTCCGCCAGTTTATTAATCAAGAAAGTAGCAGTCTCTCCCATGCGAAATATGCTATAGACAGAGTGTGTGTAAAAACCTTCTCAGTACCTGCTGGTGCAAGAGTGTGTTCTAAATTTGTCAGAATAGCGTTTGTTGTATAGCGTTTGTTGAAAACGAGGCTTTCACGGGGAGTTATGCTCATAATCCTTTTAATTTCCAGCATTACGATGTTGAATTTATGAGCCTTTACGCCCACGGGCTGCCATATCCGCCCAAACCTTTTCAGCCATTGTTTAATAGGGGCCAGTGTGTTTGCGAATACTACTAGCTGATAAAGACAACGGGGAGACACCTAATAGCCGTTCGCTGGCGATATCGCATCAGAATTTTGCTAGAGGATACACCCTCTTTTCTTTTAATATGGATCCGGACGAGGGATGCGCTGGTCACGTGTATCTGGTTAAAAGCGTAAATGTCAGACTAGAAGTATGCTTTAGACAGCCTCTGCCTCGCACAGCTACCATTTTGGCGTATTCTGTGTACGACTCGATTCTGGAAGTGTCTGCAAGAAGACAGATTTTGATGGACTTTTATTAGACATTATGAATACTGTAGAGCTGACGAGTATTCTTAAAAGGATAACTAGCAAAGAGACTGATTTCTTGGGTGTCTTTCCATGCAATCACTTAAACGATAAGAAAGTAAACAGACAACCTGCCATGCTGGTTGTTAACACGCACCCTTCTCATATGCCCGGAGACCATTGGCTAAGAGTCTATTTAACTAAAAAAGGACATTTATTTTTTTGACAGCTTTGGTAAGCTGAGGCTGTGTAATGCTTTTTACCAGATCGTATATGTGCGACCCCTTCAAAACCTCCCCGTCGACAACAAGCTCCCCCTGACCGGTCCATGAGACAGAGTTTTTAGCCAGGGTGTCTAATATGTGCTGTGCATGTCTCTTATGTTAAACGGCCATGTGTTTTAGAATGTCCTCCAACATTATGTAAGAGGTGCCGCTGGCTCCAGCATCATAGACCTGCGTGACAATGTACAATGTCGCCGTTTTCACCACCAGATAGTGTCAAGTTGATCACACCTTTTTCACGATCACC
This sequence comes from Channa maculata, assembly GCA_020496755.1. NCBI lineage: Eukaryota > Metazoa > Chordata > Actinopteri > Anabantiformes > Channidae > Channa > Channa maculata. The sequence goes on along the minus strand of CM035616.1, from coordinate 20,578,196 downwards.
CTGCTTCACAAGTGGCAAGTACCATTGTAAAACACCAGCATACTTTCTGGCCTTTTCATACAAATCGGTGTCAGGCAGGCTCAAAATATTCGCCATAGCTTTATCTAGTTCATTTTCCACCGACTGTCTGGTGATGCTGTTTTAAAGCATCCAGCTGGTGCTGTGCGATCAAATACATTTTCTGGGCATGTTCCATTACTTCAGATTAAAAAGACACTCAGCTACACGTAATGAGACTGGCGATGAATGGAATGGCGACTCCTAAAAGAGCCAGTAAGAAGCCTCCACTCTGATTAATTGTTTTTTCCTTTGTGAATTCTCTGCTTTCTTGTTTGCCACTAATCTAATACCGGCTTTGTTCCTCTTGAGCACACGGTATTGTTTGTCCGATAGCTGTATGTTCCCCCGTAACACGTTCACAGCAATTTCACACAGAGCATTTATAAAGTCAGTCCCTGCATTGTTCACTATGGCTAATCTGACCCTAGGAAGTGCTTTATATAAAGCCTCCAAAAGAATTAGATTTCTGACATTATCAGCTTCTCCGGCTTTTAGACACGTATACAACTTGAGGGTCAGAAAGCAAGTCTGTTCTGAGTCGCAGATGATCAGGGTTCTTAGCTTTAAAGTCTATGAACAGATACCCGTAGGCAGGACTTGTAGCGTCGTTAAAAGCGTCCAGGAAAAATCTGCTATTTCCGGGGAACATTTGTCCCGCCAGTAATGTGATTTGGTATTTGTCACGTGGGTTTTTAAATAACACTAAATAGTTTGTGTTTAAAATGATGGTCCTACTTGATTTACCCTGAATAAAAAGATTCTGAACCAGGTACAAACAGCCAAGATTTCTCTCCGCTTAGTGTAAACCTGCACGCGACGGGAAAGTGTAGAATTTTTTAGGCCTTTTTATTCCGAACAATAGTTTCAGATTCAGTGGTCAGGTGATCACCATCTGAAACCCCATTGGCCACGTAGGACATAACAAGACTCTGCAATGACTGGGGTGTGACGATAGGGGCGTTTTTGGCATTTACAGTGACTCCTTTGCATTTCACCTGCGTCTTCCTACATTTGGTGACATATGCGTAACACTTAGGACCTCCCGAAACAAACTCTGTGATAAAGTCTTCCTCAGGCAATCCACACACATCACCATCATTAATCTCATCGGTTAGATCACCCAGGTAAGGACCCAGTGGTGGGATCCAGTCACCGTCTTTAGATGTGAAAACAACACTGTCAGTGTCACAATACAACACACGCTCCTGCAATTTGTCGATAAGGTCATATAACATGAGTCTTGCGTGTGCCATGGTCATGGCTCCTATGAAGACATTGACATCATTAGTTTTAGAAGCACGCTTGTCATCATGACGCCAATGAACCAATGCCACTTCTTCTGAGATAAAAAAAACTGACGCACATCATACAAGCCACGTGGTGGGAGAACAGTGGATTTCACAAATCCAAAATAATTATCGACGGAATCAAAATCCCTAAAGATAATTATTACGAGCTTTCTGCCCAGCAACTGTCTGTTGCTGGGCAGAACATTCTCCACCTTCAGCCTACTGCTCCCAGCCATTTTCTCCTTTTATGGAAACCTTTTCCCTTTTTAGCACTTTGATAAGCACCTGTGAGCATGGAGTTACTCTGGGTCACTACAGTGTGGGATGGTCTGCTGTTAGACAATAACTGACCTTGGAGCAGTTCTGCAAACACTTTGAGACAAAACATATATATGAGACAAAGTTTGAACAACATACAATCTTTTAAACATTCTTCAAAAATACACTGAGTACAAGTTGCTATTATAACCAGGTAAAATGCTAAGGATTAAATGTAATCGTCATTTAATAATACTTGATTTTCCATCACAAGAAGTGTACTGGTGCCCATTTTTAAGAACAAGGGAGATGTGCAGAGCTGTGACAACTAAGGAGGAATAAAGCTGATGAGCCACACAATGAAGTTGTGTGAAAGAGTGGTTGAAGCTAGGCTAAGGACAGAGGTGAACATTTGTGAGCAGCAATATGGTTTCATGCCTAGAACGAGTACAACAGATACAGTATTTGCTTTGAGGATGCTGATGGAGAAGTACAGAGAGGGTCATAGGGAGTTGCATTGTGTCTTCGTGGATTTAGAGAAAGCCTTTGACAGGGTGCTGAGAGAAGAGCTGTGGTATTGAATGAGTCTGGAGTGGGAGAGAAGTATGTTAGAGAGGTGCAGGACATGTATAAGAGCTATAAGACAATGGTGAGGTGCTGTAGGTGTCACAGAGGAGTTTAAGGTGCAGGTGGGTCTTTATTTCTGAGATTTATAACTCAAATAAGTTATAACTATGTTTAGGTCTAAGCCTTATTGATAAGCTTGAGTGGAAGATTGCTGCTACTCCTCCACCTCGGCCTGTGCTTCTAGGAACACGATAAAATAGTTGACTCACAGACTGACATATTCTTCCTGCTCCAACCAAGTTTCAGTAAGACAAAATAAATTGAACAGATGATCGCTTTTTTAGTCATTTACTAAAAGACATTTAGAAGAGAGAGATCTGATATTTAATAATCCACAATTAATTGTTTTGGGGTTTTGTTCTGTAAGAGGAGTAGTTTTAACTATTATTAGGTTATCATGATTAACTCCTCTTGTTATTTTTGGTTTATGAAATTTAGTTGGTCGGGGAACAGACACAGTCTCTATATGTATTTGGGAGTTGTGGGGGGTGATGGTTGTAAGGACACTGGTGAGAGACGTGTAGGACTGGATGTCTAGATCCTAGACTGGATTGTACTTTTGGTTGTCTAATAAAACCATCTATATTTCTGGATAAGAAAGCTCCACCATCTAAATTAGGATGGATGCTGTCTCTCCTAATCAACCTAGGTTTTCACCAAAAATATTTCCAAATATTTATGTAGACAGCTGAGAGGGACTACACTAGGTTGGCTCGCACCAGCTGGATTATTTTCCATTGTGCGGAGCCGCGCTTCCAATTCCGTGAGCCTCACCTCCAAAGCTGCAAAAACATATTGAAAACTTGATGTCAACCGGTTGCTGTGAACAAGGGTTTCTGAAGTTGAGGACGCTAATGTTAAAACAGATCTGTGTGGGGAGGCTAGAAAATTCTAAAATCTTAGATGCTTAGAGTTATTTGGAGCCTCCAAAGCATTCTGACATCAGTAAAGTTATTCACAAACATCTCTCTTTTCTGATTTGCCCACCTGTACTAATGTTGTTTACCAGGATATACAATAGATGTTGGTGATGATATGCCTGTTAAACAGCATCTCTACAGAGTGAGTCCTTAAAAATGGCAGCTCATGCATAGAGAAGTTGATTACGCGTTGGAGCATGGGATTGCTGAACCTAGTATTCGTTCATGAAGTTCCCCTTGCTTGTTGACAAATCAGATAAAACATCTTGCTTTTGTACTGACTTTCGGAAGGTCAATTGTGATGGAAATCAAGTATGAATACTCTTAATGCTAATGTTTAGTTTAGTTGTACTGATGGAATGTGCTCATTGTGCTTGTGCAGCATGTTTTATGGAGATGTTGTGACACTTGGTTTTGATATATATGTTTTTGTTCTGAGGAGTGCCTGTAGAGGTGAACAAGGTCAACTATATGGTTGATTGCCCACATGGATTCATCTCAAGGTTACACCAAATTCCTATGTGCTTCCTATGTTTAAGTTGTAAAAGTTACCATAAAAGGGAAAAGCTGGATGCAGCACCCTGGGGGTGTAAAGAGTATTCTGCCCAGCAACAGAAGGATATAAATTAATGTTTGACATGTTAAGACTTTAGAACTGCACTGGATGGGGGCTTGAAACTCTGTTAGTGCATTTCTCTCTTGCACGAAAATTAAACCCTTAATTAAACTCACATCCTGGATGTGGAAGCTTCTTTAGTGACTGCACTCGAGGTATCTGTTACCAGTAATTGTCGAATTTTGCCACGACACAATTTAGTAACCTGATTGTCTGAATGTTATTCTCTTTCCCTAATAGATGATTGTGTTGACAGGCCCCTTTGGTGCTAAAGTAGAAGCTATTGTTAACTTTAGTGTTCCAGTATCTTGCCGTGAGCTGAAGCATTTCTTTGGGTTGGCAGGGTATTAAAGGAACAACAACAGTATCACAGTTTTTACAGAAACTCCTATAACTACTCTGCTTAGAGCAAGAGTTCCATTTGTGTGGTCAGATACATGTCAACGTGCCTTTGAAAATCTTTAAAGCATTGTTAAGTAATGATCCTGTACTTTCTGCTCCTGATTTTAATAGGCATTTCAAATTAGCTGTGGATGCAAGTGATGATGGTGTTGGAGCTGTTCTCCTACAAGATGGCCTATCAGGGGTTGAGCATTCTGTGTGCTATTTCTCTAGAAAGTTTAACTTGCATCAGAAACGGTACTCTACTATAGAGAAGGAAACTTTAGCCCTTATACTTGCTTTGGAACATTTTGTTTGTAAATTCCAGCCAGACCCTTGTGGTCTATACAGATCACAACCCTCTTGTTTTTGTTAGTAGTAAGTTAAACCATCGATTAATACAATGGAGTTTGTTCCTGCAGGGGTTTAACCTGGACGTTCGGCATGTTCATGGAAAGGACAACATTGTTGGAGATGTCCTATCAAGGTTATGATAACATTTCCTATAAATGAGTGTTATGGTTGTGTGAATTTGGTCTAAGTGATTTCCTTAGATTAAAGTGCTTATGTATTAAAGCTACATTATTTTTGTAGTCTTGCAGGTATCCTGGATTGACTCCTCCCCTAATCATCATGAAATGCCTGACACATGGAGGCTGACATTTAAAAGTGCTGCTAAGTCTGTGGGTCTCTCTCTCTTGTCTGGCAACCAGCTACAGCAGCCATGTTGACAGCCACCCTGTCAACATGCTGCTATGTGAATTCTAATATACATATTTCGAAAGGTCACACTTACATGTTCATTTAGCAGTCATGAGCAGAATGCAGTGGTCTCATTTACAGTCGGCTGATCAACATGTTCTTCTTTGCTGCTTGATAACTAAAATAGTTCAGCGGGTTCTTTTCAGCATATGTTGTGGCTCTGCGATTCCCAGCAGGTAATTTTACGATGAAAATACATTAACACTATAGCTTAGAGAAATTTAACTGAAATGCTCGGCTCACTTCTGACTATTGTCGATTGTCTTTTACAATGTGTCAGTGTTAGTCACTTACTCTTCACAAACAAAACGTTCCTATCCTCTCCCGTCATTTAAAAACAGCCATGTCTTGGCAGGTAAACAAAATACTTGTTGACAACAGATTGCTGTTCTGAAAAGGTTGGACTGACTCCTGCAGCATTTAACCTTTATCTGCAGAAGTAATGCCAAAACATGTTGCATGCATGTGTTGCTGTGCTGTTCTGTGGAAGCATCACATTACAGTGTATATGTGAAGACCTGAGAGTTAAACTACTCTCCAGAAAGAGACACGCTGTAATGGTTGATGGCTCATTCGCTGTATGCTTCTTCATCCAAATGATAATAATAGAACAGGATGAACTAAAAATTAGATTTCAAAAAGAGGAGAAACAAATATTTGAGTAGGTGTGATAAAGCCAAGAGGGTTTTAAATAGATATTATTAACATAAAGTTGAGGAGTGGGAAGAACACTTCCAGTCTGTTGTCTATAAATACCTTACTGCCTCGATTGTCAGTTGGCTTTCTCAGTTTTCGTACATACAACCTTATTCAGGCCAATATGCACCATCCAGGCTACCAGCAATAATTATCTTAAAAGACCAACTTACTGAGCATCCTACCAACAGCCTACAGTCATCATCTAGGCTACAATCCGCACTTCATCTGATCTCCTTAACTGACAGTGAAAACATCCATAACATCCCTGACATCTTGTCAGCCACATCAGTCCGCCCCGGTAAAATCCCTGTAGAGCCACATCTTCAACAGAAGTAGCTCCAGGACTAGCAGCCATTTCAAGTTTCCTCCTGGCTATTCACCGTTCCCTCTTAAACTCCCTGAACAGTTGATTGTGTGTCCACCCATTTCGAGCTAAGCCATGTTACACGTCATATTCAGAGCAGTAACTCTCTTTAATCGTTATTTTTATCTAGCTGCACAACATTCAAGCTTTCTGCAGGCACATTTAAGTGGCAAGTGACTGCATTCACAAGGTGAAGTACCTGACTGCTCTCCCATGGGTGAGTCATGATTGAGCTACTTTCTGAGTTCTCCAAAAACAACAGCAGTCGCCTGCCCAGAGTGCAGTAGGACCGGATTCTTCTCCTGACTAAACACAAAGAGAAGCTGCTCCTGAAGGGACAAGCAAGCATTCCTAGCCCAATATGCTTTTTTCAGCTAGAAACAGGCTGTCACTTTGACTCTGCACTGTCAAAAATAGAATTTTAGATGATTATCTCTAAACTTGCATAGTTTGAGCTTTCAGCAGACATTTTTATTACCATGCAAGTGGTGGCATTGCTGCACACAGTGTTCTTGTGTATGACATCTAAAAGACAATTTGTTCTTTTGTTTCAGGTAAACAGACTTTAAATCGGAGCCAAACATTTTTCATCATAAAGTATTAAAAAAGTTTCAAATGAGCCAGTGGCCCCTTCAATTGCAGCTCTACTCTTAACAAAAGTTGATAAAACTTTTTGCTGAGGATGATTGTTGTCAAAAGGTCACTATGTCATTGTACTGTTCATTTTCAATGTACCAGTGTAGTGGTGGCTGTAACCAAATTTAAACACAGACCTTTCTGTGATCTGTTGTTCTGTTGATACAAACTCACAGTTACCTAATATCTTGATGATGTCAGTATGATGTACATTTCTAAAGCACTAATTTCATCAGTACAACACAAGTCATGACAGTTGTCTGAGTTATTACAGCATTTTTTCTGACCTGATGTTCTTGTACTGATAGAATTAGTGCTGTAGCAACCACAGGTGGTATGTAACATTTTTAACAAATGTTCCCCTAAATATTTCAACTTTCTACATTGATCTAAAGTAAGCAAGTCTACCAGATTGCTGGTGGAATTATAGCAATTCAGATAACTTTAGGATAATTTTTTAACCAAACACGTCTTTAATTGGATTAGTGTTAGGGTTAGTGTGTCTGGCTGATATGTTATTAATTGTTTTTGTACAACAGTAGACGTCTGACACAGACAAATAAGCTTATATAGACTGAAGACTGCAGGACATGTAAGTAATGGCAATTAATTGTAGTATGTATGAACATATATGATTAGAAAATGACCAGAGATCTTTTTTGCCTGTACTATTTTTGTTCCACATCAAGTTTCTACAGTCCATCAGTCCATTATCTGTAACCACTTAGCTTGCTCAGAATCTCAGGGGGCTGGAGCCTATCCCAGCTGTCCCACCCTGGGTAGGTCTCCAGTCAGGGCCAACACAGAGAGAAATACACAGAAAAACAAACAAAATTCTTAAGCATGTACTTCGTACTTTAACATGAGTTCATAAAAATTATTCTACTTGTAGTGGGGTATTCTTTCAACAACTACCAGAACTTTTACTTGGCTATTGAATTTGTGCACTTCTGCCACATCACGTTGCAACACCATGACCTAAAACCATTACATCTTAAAATTAGAGACAGAGTTGTTTTGGTTAAAAGTGAGTAAAGATTTCAGACTAATTTATTTACTTGCAAGCTAAATAACAGCCTTACAACACTTGGTTAATGTTAGTGAGAGTCCCTAAAACAACTATAATGTATTTTAGTGAAACTGGAATTTGTTAATATGGATAACAAACTAGATGTTTTCCTGCAAAATCATATACATTGGTGGAAATGAAATACATTTACATGCTAACAATGTTGTTAATAAACAACATTATCATTATGTTAGGAAACAGGAAATTAAGATGTGTTTCATTCAAATCTGAATGCAGTGGCTCAGATTTGAATTAGTGCAGGTTATTTATTTTTTTATATTTATTTCATATAGAGGCCCCCACCCCCAATTCATCAGCACAAAAGTTTGCAAAGCTGTTTGTCTAAATAGCCTCTAACTAACACGCTTTAACATTCAGCTGCTGGAATTAATGCATTTTCCTAGGTGAAAAAGCTGGAGGAGGATCTGCAGTAAGTCCCCTGACAGAAGAGTTTTAATTAGCATTGCTTGCAGTTTGGGTCACTAACATAGACATCCATCTGAGACTGTTCAATATTTAATTAAATGGCTCAGAACATATTCCCTGCAACACCTTTTATTCAGGATCCCAATTAATTAGTGCAAAACACTTAATCACAAACAGCTATCAAAGCAAATTCTCCAATAATTCCAAAAGCATCAGTTTGCTGTCATCTTAAGCAATGTTAAGGATTTAAGGTGTGTCACAGAGGCTTAGGAGCAACCGATTTTACATCATGCTCAATGGAAAGTGATCTATACCAGCATCAAGCCAGCCCACCAGCAGCAACATGAACCATTTGAAGTGAGCCAATTTCCTGACAGGATTTTATGTTTGTTCATTATTGAGACTAAATAGGGAGGTTAACAACAAAAAAAAAAAAGGCAGAGGCGAAGCCAAAAAAAATGGCTAGATAATTAGAAAAAAGTAATTTAAATGCTAACAAGCAAGACAGGAAAAATATAACAGGACTTAAGTCTAAACTTCCAAAAAATCCACATACTCAAGATGCATAAAAAATTGGCACCCACACACACGTACACACACACAAACACAGACACAAAAGAAATTTAGATTAGTTGATTTCGATTTTGGTTAAATGACTTTGACTCTTTGACACTCTTAATTTCCTTGGAGTTAAAAATGTGCCTGAAATGTCAGATTAAATGTCACTAATACACTGATACTTGCTACCAAAGCTGAGAAAATACAGTATGTGTACCAAATTCAATATTAACATTACTTATTAACATTACTTTTACTCTTGGTGTTTATTACTTTATAATGTGTCTCTCTGGGGGCGGCTGTAGCTCAGTTGGTAAGGCAGTTGTCCAAGGACCATAGGGTCAGTGGTTCGATTCCCAGTTGAAGTGTCTCTGGGCAAGACACTGAACCCCTAGAAGCCCATTCCCATCCCCAGCTGTGCAGTGTCAGTCCAAAATGCAGACAATGATCCGCTGTGGTGAACTCACGGGATAAGCTGAAAGGACAAAAAAAAAAAAGTGTCTCTGTCTTTCTAATGTTGTGGGTCATTATGAGATTATAATATTATTTCATTCTTGTTGCATTACCCTAAGAGGTTCCTAAACAATTAAAGTGGAATAGTACATTTGTTTTGTAGGTACACTAGTGCACGTTTGTATTCTGCTGCAACATGTTTTTAGAATAAATGAAACCTTACATTTACCTTACAGACATGTAGACCTGAGGATACTGTTGTGGCAGAATGGCAAACTTTCAGAATGCAGCCTTTTCTCACCAAAGACCTGAGATCAGTTCTGATGTTGGCACCTTGAAATATTTCTATAAGACATAACAAAATTATTCTTTCATCATTTGCTTTAGCATATGTTAATACAATGGAAAGTAGCCACCTTAATGTTACTCCTGCACAAGTTAATTATCTTGTTGACAATTCTGCAGCCTCACTACATTCAATACTTAATAGTGTTGCCCCTCTGAAAAAGAAGGCAGTAAACCAGAAGAGGCGATCTACATGGTATAGTTCACAAACACGCAACTTAAATAAGGCAACACGAAAGTTAGAAATTAAGTGGCGTTCCAGAATTTAGAAGAATCTCATTTAGCCTGGAAAAATAGTTTAAAAATGTACAAAAAAGCCAGAACAACTTATTATTCTTCATTAATATTAGAAAACAAGAACAATCCTAGGTGGACAAAGAGCCATAGTTCTGTTGAGCCTAGTTTTCCCTTAACTCTGAGCAGCAATGACTTCATGACTTTCTTTATGAATAAAATTGTAGCTATTAGAGAAAGAATTCACCAGATCCTCCCCTCAAATATTACAGATAGATCTTCATGTACAACATTGCTAGAATCATCGATAAGGCCCCAATCCCTGTTAGACTGCTTTTTACCCATAGATCTGGGCTAACTTCAAATATTATCTCATCTAAACCAACAACCTGTCTGCTAGACCCTATTCCAACTAAGCTGCTCAAGGAAGCTTTACCCTTAATAGATACGTTCGTATTAGATATCATTAATCTATCTTTAGAAACAGGATATGTACCACAGGCCTATAAGGTAGCTGTAATCAAACCACTACTTAAAGAACCCTGTCTTGACCCAGGTGTTTTAGCCAATTATAGACCAATATCTAATCTCCCCTTTATTTCTAAAATCCTTGAAAAAAGTAGTCACAAAACAATTATGTGATCACCTTTACAGGAACAATTTTTACCTCTAAACTCAGACAAAACTGAAGTCATAGAATTTGGGCCGTCTATACATCTTTATAGTCTTGACTTTATTCTGTAAAGTGCCTTGAGATGACTTTTTATGAATTGGTGCTATATAAGTAAAGTTGAATTAAATTGAACTGAATAACCAACTACCCCAACTACCCACAGTTAAGCTCGGTGATTGGAAGGGTGATGGTGTGAGCTTAGTTTGGAGCCATAGGAACTCTGCACTCTGTAGCGTTGCAACACCATGACCTAAAACCATTACATCTTAAAATTAGAGACAGAGTTGTTTTGGTTAAAAGTGAGTAAAGATTTCAGACTAATTTATTTACTTGCAAGCTAAATAACAGCCTTACAACACTTGGTTAATGTTAGTGAGAGTCCCTAAAACAACTATAATGTATTTTAGTGAAACTGGAATTTGTTAATATGGATAACAAACTAGATGTTTTCCTGCAAAATCATATACATTGGTGGAAATGAAATACATTTACATGCTAACAATGTTGTTAATAAACAACATTATCATTATGTTAGGAAACAGGAAATTAAGATGTGTTTCATTCAAATCTGAATGCAGTGGCTCAGATTTGAATTAGTGCAGGTTATTTATTTTTTTATATTTATTTCATATAGAGGCCCCCACCCCCAATTCATCAGCACAAAAGTTTGCAAAGCTGTTTGTCTAAATAGCCTCTAACTAACACGCTTTAACATTCAGCTGCTGGAATTAATGCATTTTTCCTAGGTGAAAAAGCTGGAGGAGGATCTGCAGTAAGTCCCCTGACAGAATAGTTTTAATTAGCATTGCTTGCAGTTTGGGTCACTAACATAGACATCCATCTGAGACTGTTCAATATTTAATTAAATGGCTCAGAACATATTCCCTGCAACACCTTTTATTCAGGATCCCAATTAATTAGTGCAAAACACTTAATCACAAACAGCTATCAAAGCAAATTCTCCAATAATTCCAAAAGCATCAGTTTGCTGTCATCTTAAGCAATGTTAAGGATTTAAGGTGTGTCACAGAGGCTTAGGAGCAACCGATTTTACATCATGCTCAATGGAAAGTGATCTATACCAGCATCAAGCCAGCCCACCAGCAGCAACATGAACCATTTGAAGTGAGCCAATTTCCTGACAGGATTTTATGTTTGTTCATTATTGAGACTAAATAGGAGGTTAACAACAAAAAAAAAAAAAAAGGCGAAGCCAAAAAAATGGCTAGATAATTAGAAAAAAGTAATTTAAATGCTAACAAGCAAGACAGGAAAAATATAACAGGACTTAAGTCTAAACTTCCAAAAAATCCACATACTCAAGATGCATAAAAAATTGGCACCCACACACACGTACACACACACAAACACAGACACAAAAGAAATTTAGATTAGTTGATTTCGATTTTGGTTAAATGACTTTGACTCTTTGACACTCTGAAATTAATTTGGAGTTAAAAATGTGCCTGAAATGTCAGATTAAATGTCACTAATACACTGATACTTGCTACCAAAGCTGAGAAAATACAGTATGTGTACCAAATTCAATATTAACATTACTTATTAACATTACTTTTACTCTCGGTGTTTATTACTTTATAATGTGTCTCTCTGGGGGCGGCTGTAGCTCAGTTGGTAAGGCAGTTGTCCAAGGACCATAGGGTCAGTGGTTCGATTCCCAGTTGAAGTGTCTCTGGGCAAGACACTGAACCCCTAGAAGCCCATTCCCATCCCCAGCTGTGCAGTGTCAGTCCAAAATGCAGACAATGATCCGCTGTGGTGAACTCACGGGATAAGCTGAAAGGACAAAAAAAAAAAAGTGTCTCTGTCTTTCTAATGTTGTGGGTCATTATGAGATTATAATATTATTTCATTCTTGTTGCATTACCCTAAGAGGTTCCTAAACAATTAAAGTGGAATAGTACATTTGTTTTGTAGGTACACTAGTGCACGTTTGTATTCTGCTGCAACATGTTTTTAGAATAAATGAAACCTTACATTTACCTTACATTTACCTTACAGACATGTAGACCTGAGGATACTGTTGTGGCAGAATGGCAAACTTTCAGAATGCAGCCTTTTCTCACCAAAGACCTGAGATCAGTTCTGATGTTGGCACCTTGAAATATTTCTATAAGACATAACAAAATTATTCTTTCATCATTTGCTTTAGCATATGTTAATACAATGGAAAGTAGCCACCTTAATGTTACTCCTGCACAAGTTAATTATCTTGTTGACAATTCTGCAGCCTCACTACATTCAATACTTAATAGTGTTGCCCCTCTGAAAAAGAAGGCAGTAAACCAGAAGAGGCGATCTACATGGTATAGTTCACAAACACGCAACTTAAATAAGGCAACACGAAAGTTAGAAATTAAGTGGCGTTCCAGAATTTAGAAGAATCTCATTTAGCCTGGAAAAATAGTTTAAAATGTACAAAAAGCCAGAACAACTTATTATTCTTCATTAATATTAGAAAACAAGAACAATCCTAGGTGGACTAAGAGCCATAGTTCTGTTGAGCCTAGTTTTCCCTTAACTCTGAGCAGCAATGACTTCATGACTTTCTTTATGAATAAAATTGTAGCTATTAGAGAAAGAATTCACCAGATCCTCCCCCAAAATATTACAGATAGATCTTCATGTACAACATTGCTAGAATCATCGATAAGGCCCCAATCCCTGTTAGACAGCTTTTTACCCATAGATCTGGGCTAACTTCAAATATTATCTCATCTAAACCAACAACCTGTCTGCTAGACCCTATTCCAACTAAGCTGCTCAAGGAAGCTTTACCCTTAATAGATACGTTCGTATTAGATATCATTAATCTATCTTTAGAAACAGGATATGTACCACAGGCCTATAAGGTAGCTGTAATCAAACCACTACTTAAAGAACCCTGTCTTGACCCAGGTGTTTTAGCCAATTATAGACCAATATCTAATCTCCCCTTTATTTCTAAAATCCTTGAAAAAAGTAGTCACAAAACAATTATGTGATCACCTTTACAGGAACAATTTTTACCTCTAAACTCAGACAAAACTGAAGTCATAGAATTTGGGCCGTCTATACATCTTTATAGTCTTGACTTTATTCTGTAAAGTGCCTTGAGATGACTTTGTTATGAATTGGTGCTATATAAGTAAAGTTGAATTAAATTGAACTGAATAACCAACTACCCCAACTACCCACAGTTAAGCTCGGTGATTGGAAGGGTGATGGTGTGAGCTTAGTTTGGAGCCGCAGGAACTCTGCACTCTGTAGTCACTGAGTTGACCACTCCTCTCTTTAGCAGAGTTTTCTAGAGGCAAATGTGAGGACATCAATCTGAATGGTACAGCCTGAAATTGGGTCATACAACAGGACAACGGCTGAATAATAAAATAATCAAGGTTTTAGAATGGCCTAGACACAGTCCAAAGTTGTAAAGACAAATGGACCAAAATTCCTACATGTGATGTGAGAGACCAAAAAAGTCATTCAGGAAACCATGACTTCAAGTTACTGCTGTTGAAAATGTATCTACAATCTACTGGGGTAAACTCCACACAAAAAAGGCATCACTAGCAGGTGAAATTTTGAACCATGGACCATCGAGGCTGCAGTGCTGACCACTCCCGCAACTCCTGCAATTTTAATTAGTTAATTGAAATACTCAAAATCTAATGTAGAAAATAAAGAAGAAGTTTGTAGAAAATAAAAGTGAACAATAGAAATTTATTTTGGTTTAAAGTCTATGCAGGTATGTTTAGATGTTCTGTCACTTTTTTGTTGTAAAGCAATTAAATTGCATCTGTATTGTAGCGACTAGACGTAAGGATGAAAGGCCATGTTCCTGTGCCACAGTCGCCCTGGGGTGGCTATAACTACTGATTGCAACTTCTATGAAACACAATCTGCTGGTAAGTTTCCTACAATCTGCAGTTGTTTGAAACCTAGCTGACCGTCATTTAATACAGGGCAATTAGGTCTGTGTGTGAACAGACTGAGGACTGATGATGTATGTATATAGGTAAAAGCATGTACTGAAGGCTGAGAACAAATGGCCAATATCGAGTAAAGTCGAAGGTGCGGAATTTGTATTTATGTCCACAAATCTTTGTCCATTTTCACTGTTCTAGGTCTACAGATCATTTCTACTATAAGATTTAATAAAACCAAAAGCCCCTGTGGATTCCATCAATTTAGTGCCTGCTTTGTATATCTATTAGCATAAAATTAATCTAACCTGTCCTCATTTGGTTGTGGCTTCACTGTGATGTTGGCTTTCTACAGCACTGTTCTTGTTTCCTCCTTTTCTCCTTCTAGGCAGTTCACTCACTCACCTGTGAATGAAATAGTTTCAGATAAAAAGCTGCCAGCAGCTATTCACTGAGTGCTTCCGCCACCTCCTCCTTCCTTTTCAGTATTTCTCACAACACACAAAGTTGACCTCAGAGACAAGTCCTAATTTAAAAAAAGAAGAGTTTCAAGAAATGCAAAAGGCTTCCAAAATATATATTATGATTTAAAAAATGGGGGATAACCTTACACTTATCGGCCACAACGTTAATACCATCTGGTGATGTTAATGTTGTTGGACAGGGTCAGCATGGACACTAACTGGTCAGCAGCTACATAGCCCCATGCACGTCAAGCATTACAGCTATCAGTGTTCTGACACCTGCTGATCATGGCCAGTGTTATGCTGACCCAGATCTATAAGTGTAAATCTACTCTGTATTTAGTAGCACTTTATTATTGAGTGTCAGTTCAGTGTACAGTTTAATAATAATAAATACTAATGATGAATTGAATATAATTTGATTAATACATTCTAATAAAATTCTCGGAAACTTCATAGTATAAATACATAGCGATTGTAATTGAGCTGTAGCTTAATTTTAACTTATTAAGATGTTGTTTGCAAATAATATAAACTATTGCATTATTATGTTATTTTTAAATGTGAAATATCAGAAATGTCAACTGTTAGCAGTGGAAACCTCCCAGACTGATCTGCATGGTGCAAGAATGGGCAATAAGGAGTGACAGTGACAAGAAGAGCGGGTCTGTTGCCTTATATTCAATCACTGTGCATTCATTTGGAAATAATGGAGGAAGTCTAATCAGTGTTGCAGGATCTCCTGTGGATCGTGTTTTATTTTCAGCAGAGGCATCTGCTCCAGCTGCATGAAGTATGGCACTCTCTACAGTGTTGCTATGGAACTGTGAGCACTATTTGTACCCTCTTTTCCTCTTGTTCCTGTCAAAAAGCTATGTGATTATGCTGAAAGTTCCAATTTTAGAGAAGATGCCCATGCTTGTTTCTGTCTTTCAAGTCCCAGCTGCTCTGCTAATGCCTTGTAAACTTCCTAAATTACCACCATAAATGATCCTTTAAAGTAAACAAGACCTTAGAAGATAGAAGAATACTGGCTCAAGTGCATGAATGGTCCCAAATATATAAAGCACACTTTCTTAGATTTCTTTTTTATTATTTTAGTGTCACGGCACAGTGACAGCGTGGTTAGCGCTGCTGCCTCACAACTAGAAGGTTCCCAGTTCAAATCTGCTGGCTGCAGCCATTCTTTGTGGAGTTTGCATGTTTTCCTGTGCTTGCATGGGTTTCCTCCGGGTACTCTGGTTTCCTCTAAGTGCTCATAGGTGTGCATGTGAGTGTGAATGGTTGTCTGTCTGTATATGTTTCTCTGTGTTGTCTCTGACTGGAGACCTGTCCAGGGTGCACCCTGCATCTTATTGAATGGCAGCTCTGTTGGGTACCAGCCCCCAAACAACTTTAGAAAAAAGATTCCAGAAGATTTTTATATTAATCAAACTATACAGTGTATGATACAGTGACCTGTATGAAAGCACCTGATGCTGTGTTTCTTCATTATTTTATTCAGTTTATTTTTCATATGTAAGCCAGGAATTAATTTTTTTGTCTGGCTACTTTTCTGGTTCTCACTAACTCAACTCATTAAATAAACCTGTCTATCACGCTTATATTACACAATGTGTATACCTTCTCTATGATCCGTACTGCAGCAGTAAAGTGTTCCCGCTCTTCTCTAAAAAAAATAGGTTTTTGCTACAAATATGGGTACAAGGAAAAGCTGTTAGGTCCAAGGTTAGGTGAGTAGATTTCCACCCAAAAAAGTGGGCAATCATCTGATACGTATGTGTTATTTTTCACAGAGATAGTGTTTTGATTTTTCTGGGTGGAGGAAATGCTGTTATTTACTGCAGAATTGCCTTGCTTGAATGCACTGAGTGAACCAGCAAGCTGAGACTACATATTATTTCCGTTCTCTGTCTCATATCCCCAAACAAGTTCTCTTTTCTACAGTGCTGAGGACTGAGAGGGCAGAGCAAGTGGACGTCTACCAGCTCTCAGGATACACAGAAGGGTCTGAACAGTGTCTCTTCAGAATTAGTTGTTCAGAGCAGAAGAGATGGATATATATCAAAGACTAGACACTTTATGTGGGAAGAAACTTTCAGGTGTTCTTCTGCCAAAACAAATGCAGCAACAACCAGTTTTAATAAATGAAACATATATATATATATATATATATATATATATATATATATATATATATATATGTGTGTGTGTGTGTGTGTGCAATCCCCTATGCAACATTCTTCAATCAGTGATCAGTCCTTATTCATCTTCAAAAGATGCCCCTCTGTGTTGCTTTTTAAATCAAAGAAGAGGTAAAACAGTTAGTGTGATATTGATGAGAACATGTGGCCTAATGGACAGGAGCAAATGAACCAAATGTAAAATTCAGTATTTAATTCTAGTATTTACTAATTTGATATTTAATTCTTTTTTCCAAAAATAGTTGGATTTTAAGTGAAATCTTTTTTATAGAATAAAGATTACAGTACAAATGTTCATGTGTGCTCACTGAAGGTCCTGCATGTCAAAGACAGGAATGAATGAACCAATCTTTTTTACAGTTTAACATCACAACAAAGTACAGGTGCAGAGAGCAGCAGAGTTTGTTCGCTCTCGTAAAATCACCAAAAGATATTAATCTATTTTGTATTTTGTTGTCCATTGTGTAGTGACTGACTTGAAAAATGCATCAGTTTGAACCACACATGGATGTTATTGTTTTGTTAGTGTAAGAGCATTTTGCAAACAAAATTGATCATTCTGGGGGACAAGCTTTTGTTTTGACCTGTGTGTATTATTAATGTGACTTCAGAATGCAAAGAAGTGTATTAGCACTTGAGAAAAACTGTTACTGTATATTAACAGCATTGAATTTGTTGTTTTCAATAGCACCTTGACAGGTTTGTCCAAAGGGTACCTTTAGTTGTGGTATCAAAGCTAAGGGGCAAGACAAACCAGCAGAACAAGTTGGCCTAACTCAGTAATGGTGGTCACTGGAGACTGGAGTAGAGGCTGCTTTGCTAGCTAAGTTAACTCATATTAAATATCTAAGTATACTTATGAAACAATGTGATACTAGTGGAAGTTCTGTTATTGTTTTCACCACAATTACAGCTTTTCTCTGTTGTTTCTCTTTTATTGCTCCTAGAAAGATTATAGATCTTTATTCTGTAAAGTTCCTTGAGATTACTTTGTTGTGAATTGGTGCTATATAAATAAAGTTGAATTGAACTGAATTGAATAACTCATTATTCATTCCTTAGACCTGTTTCTTTACACTGAATCATGTGTTACTTGGAAAGTAATAAGAGTCAGGGCCTTTTTAAGGAGGTGTGCAGCTGGTAGTTTCATTGCAAACTTTGCACACAATCAGTGCTATACATGGTTTCATTTTTGGCAGCCCTTGGTGGCCACCTACTGAGCAGTTGCCTGCTGGCTTGTCCATAATTCTGTAATACCAGTTCTTAAAATATCATCCACAATGACATTTTAGAACTGAGATATGTCGCTTTAATCAAACACCATCACATGCTCCTTAAAACGCCTGCCACAAAAGCAGAGTTTGACCTATCGCCATCAGTTAGTTTACTTTACTGTAGTAATCACTACCAATACACTGGGTGCATCACAGGAAGATCTTCCCTCCTTACCTCTTTTCACTTGCATATCAAATGGCAATTCATTTCTAATATGTGTTACAAATTGCCTAGTTACTCTATACGCATGTTATTTCGAGCATTTGGTTTAAGTGGTGAATGAATGGGTTAATGATGCCACTGCACTGCCACAGCCCAGACACTTTTCCTTAATTACAAGCCTGCATACTGTACATGTCATCATCTGAGAGAATGAAGACTCAGCTATACCTCTGCCATACACAAAAAAGTGGAATTTGATGAGTATTCCACCTTTATGCACTGTATTGCCTGGACATCATATTAACATGTACGATATACAGGTCAAGATGGCTATGCAAATGTGATTTGGGACTTGGGACAAATCCAGGCCATTTTAACATGCATAGTGCTTGGATGAAGTTAAACATTTATTAAATTATTCTAACATGAATTTTCTAGATCTGAGTGAGACTTTATTAAACACCAGAAACCCCTTCAAACAGGATTGATGTACCTGGTTATACATGTTACAGAAAAGATAGATTATGTGTCTTTAGTCTTATGATTTTATATAATATACAGTCTCATAACGCTTCTTTTAACCGTTACTGGTAAATTGTCACATTGAAATTTGTTAACAAGTCATTCTGATAATAACAAAGGTAACAAAACATTAATATTAAAATAATAATAATAATAATAATAATAATAATAATTATTATTATTATTATTATTATTATTATTATGTGACATGTAAATACATTCCAGAAGTTTTCATTTTCTTCTAAAAAAATAATAGGAGAAAAGCACATTTGCAAACAGATATACTTATCTTTAAAGGATTAAGAAAAAAATATGGTTAGAGAATTGAGAAAAGCAAAGTCAGCTTACTTCCTGCCGACTCACAAGATAATAGCTCACTAGATTGGAAACGCATACAGTAAATTCACTAACCAAAGATGTTAAATCAAACTAGAGGTATAATAAAATTAAATAGTAATGGAAAGGTCAATACTGATGTGGTGGAAATTGCCAATACAATTTACATTTTACACTTTCTTTGTTAAATCTGTAACAAATTGTTTTACATGATTCAACGTCATCTTTTCACATTACAGAAATTGATCAAGACAAATTTTTTCAAAAGCTAAAGCTATTTTGGATTTAGACACTTTTCTTATTAAAGAACACAATGAGGAATACATGTTCACAAAATCTAAATCAACTTTGGTGCACCTGATGAGGTATGCAATTATACAGTGATCTCAAATGTACTTAAATAGTTAGTGGCTGAACAATCAATGAAAAAAAAAAAAATTCTACTTCTACATTCCAAGCAATTTGTATTTCAACTAAAGTATTCAACAGAAATGGTTATTTTACAGAAACTATAAAAAAAGTTTGGATTAAGGTAAAGTAGTTGGACCACTATTTTTAGACTTTAAAAAAGGCATTTAACATCATCAATTATAAAGTGCTAATAAAATGAAGCAACTTAACAAGCTCAACAAGCTCTAAGATGGTTTAAATTATTGCTGGGTTGTAAGACATTAGTGTAATAAAATTTGCATGAAATCACCACTTTAAAAAGGTACAAGCTAAACAGCCTCTGTTTTACATTTCTAATTCAGTGTATTGTTTAGGTAGATTCCCATATATTTATACCCTTTATCAACTCCACCTCCTCTCCTGCAACTGAGATGATGTTGCCATTTGTTCTTGTCCTCCCAAAGTCCACAACTATCTCCTCCTTGGCTGTTAAAGAGGAGATGCAAGAACTTAGGTTGACAGAGGACAGAGTGAGATGGAAACAAATGATCTGCTCTGGTGACCCCTAAAGGGAAGTGATGCAGACAATAGCAATCACTGGTACTGCCCCTTGAATGACTCCAACTTTTTAAATGGCAATGGCTTGAGAAGTCAATGTGGTCTGGCAAGGTGGTAGTTGCTTTCATCAGTGTTTGAGTGTACGTTTTTTGCTTTTAACTTGCCTTTATTTCTCAGGTTGTGTCAACTTTGCACTGTACTGTAGTGCTGTAGAAATTTGGTGTTGAGATATAAACCCACAATAGTTTCGCAAAAAATCCAGAAGAGAGAAAAAGAGGGAAATTTGAATATATAGGGGCTATTTTACTAAATCTAACTGCAACCTTTTAAACATACTGGCTTGTTTTAGCTTGGTGGGATATAAAGTTTTCTTTACAAGCCTCAGCTGAACTTTTCCCTCAGCCTACTTTGTCTAACATCAGATTTGAGCCCCTTATTGTTTGCTCTGGTGATGGACAGGCTGACAGATGAGGTTAGACAGGAATCTCCATGGACTATGATGTTTGCAGATGACATTGTGATTTGTAGTGAGAGCAGGGAGCAGGTGGAGAAAATGTAGAAAATCTAGAGAGGTGGAGGTCTGCTCTGGAAAACAGAGGAATGAAGCTTAGCCGCAGTAAGACAGAATACATGTGTATCAATGAGAGCGACCCAGGTGGAACAGTGAGGTTACAGGGAGCAGAGGTTAAGAAGGTGCAGGACTTTAAGTACTTAGGGTCAACGGTTCAGAGCAATGGAGAGTGTGGAAAAGAGGTGAAGAGGCGAGTGCAGGCAGGTTGGAACGGGTGGAGAAAAGTGTCAGGTGTGTTGTGTGATAAAGTATCAGCGAGAATAAAACGAAAGGTGTTCAAGACCGTGTTGAGACCAGCCATGTTCGGCTTAGAGACAGTGGCACTGAAGAAAAGACAAGAGGCAGAGCTGGAGGTAGCAGAGCTTAAGATGTTGAGGTTCTCTTTGGGAGTGACGAGGATGGAGAGAATCAGGAATGAGTACATCAGAGGGACAGCTCATGTTAGATGTGTTGGAGATAAAGTCAGATTGAGGATTTGGACATTTTCAGAGGAGAAACTGTGAATATATCGGTAGAAGGATGCTGAGGTTGGAGCTGCCAGGCAGGAGGTCTAGAGAAAGACCAAAGAGGAGATTTAGTGGATGTAGTGAGAGAGGACATGAAGGTAGTTGGTGTGAGAGAAGATGATACAGAGGACAGGGTCAGATGGAGGCACATGATTCGCTGTGGCGACTCCTGAAAGGGAAAAGAAGATTATCTTGCAAGAGAGAAGTACATCGACAGAGTTTCAAGTCTCGTTCCTATGCAGTTCTAAACTTCATACATTCACACATTAGTTTTATAACCTATTAGTGGGCAGAACATTCTTCACCCTTGGAACACTGCTCCCGGCCCTTTCTACTTTTATGGAAACAGTTTCCCTTTTCAGCACTTCGATAAGCACCTGTGAGCATGGAGTGATTCTGGGTCAGAGCAGTGTGGGATGGTCTGCTGTTAGACAATAACTGACCTTGGAGCAGTTCTGAAAACACTTTGAGACAAAACATGTATATGAGACAAAGTTTGAAGTTTAACTTTAACATGGACCCAAGACCAACAAGGTGAGAGGGGTTCAGTGAGAAGATTAACTTTACTGTGATGAAAAAACAAGATGGGGAAAACACAACTAACAATACTCACTCCTATTACGGAGGACAACAGACAAACTAGTAGCGAAAAACCACTAAACTAGAACACAAGGAATTAACTCGAAAGCAAGGCACTGGGGCATTAACAAGGGCTAAACCAAGATCCCGAGAAACAACTTGAAAACACTGGAAAACTAAACATTTGCAAAACCCTCAACTAAACCCAACACACTAGAAAACAAGTCACACCCTCCCCCATCAAAACATACACATAGGGAATGACTGACTGACACAAGGTGAAAAAAAACAAATCAAACCTTGAACCAAAACAGGTCCACAAGAAAACTGGGTGATGAGTCAAAGAACCAGGAAACGGCATGTTGCATGGATGGCAGTCATGGAATAAAGTCAATGATCCAACACTGACCCAAGGGGAGAGCTGGGTTTATAAAGGGCAGGGTAACAGTGAAAGCAATTGAGAGGGGTGATGACTGGTGAAGCTGGAGACTAAACTGGGGACAGGAAGTGGTGAAAAGAAGGAACAAAATAAAAGTCCAGGGCAGCAATTGAACAAGATTGTCGGATCATGACACGGTGTCATTTGTCTCATTGTTCACATATTTCTGCGTGTAGTTTGTGTATGTGTATGAAAGATTTAAAAAATAAGCCAAAGAGCATAATTGGGCCTAATCCTCCCTGAATAACAACCTTTCTTCCTCATGAACTTGCACCTTTCAACAACATGAGCAGAACCCACTTGAAGAGGTTCATGTTGAGATGCCGATAGAAAACCGTAAGAACGAAAATGTCAGGTATGTAGACAGGCTTATTTAGGTTTTTCTCCCAAACATTCCACTATTACTGTTGTGATTTGAAACCGCTGCCATCTCTGTTTGATACAGCCCCATCAGCAATATGAGGGATTGCATCATGCATATGCAAGACATTGGAACCATCTCTTTATAATGCACTCCAGTACAAATTCACAAACTACTAAACCTCAATAAACAGAATTATCACATTTCCAACAGTTTCAAATTAAAAACTGAGAAATTATATTATAAAAGTAGAAATCATGCAAAACTGCGGTATTGGATTCCATTAGATTGTACCTAATAAATTGGCCAGGGAATGTATAAGCTTATGAGAGAGGCAAAGAGCAAATAATGGCATGGTTGCATCTGGAACAAGCTCACTGATCTTTATTGATACAGAAATATTTTGTTTGCATATTTACAGAGAAATCAATAAAAATAATTAGGCGGAGCTTCATCATGCAGCAAAACATTGCCAGCTCAACAACAGACAAAAGTGATAGGCCAGGATCGAGCAAATCATCCTCCAAAATCTGCCTGCAGCTATTTGCATAAAAAGCACTGCAGAATTGAACAGGCAGGCCTAAAAACTAAGAGGGCCATCACATGGTTCAGAGTAGGTTCAGCTTGTAAACCTTCTAAGAACTGCTTGGCTTTCAATTCAATTCAACTTTATTTATATAGTGCTAATCCACAACAAAAGTAATCTCAAGGGAATTCACAGAATAAAATCAAAACTATAAAGATGTGTGGAAAATGCAATATATACAGACATTTTAACTGTTAAGAATATTGGGCCGTAAAAGAGGTCAACTAAAGACCTCTTTTTTAAGCTAAACTTAAAATATTACAAACTGAATGACAACAAAAGTTCTAACCATGAACAAAAACAAAACTGACCTCATCTGAGCAACACACAAGGGGCAACATATATACCTGCTGGCCAAACCAATGACACATTACTATAACTAAACAAATTATAAACACACACTAGACAGACAGTTTACAAAATTTCTCAAAATGTTAACTATACAAAAACAATGCCAAAATAATGTAACAAATAAAGTTTTAAATGACCTATAACAAGTAAAGAAACACTTTCCTCACATTTTCCTCTCCCTGTTTCCATAGGACACTTGGTACAGTCTGGGCTTAGTAGAAAGCATTTAAGGTTAATAAGGGCCTCCATTTAATCTTTAGTTTGGATGGCCAACATCGCCAGACTAGCATAAGGGTAGTCTGATAAACAGACTTTGCAAGTTATTAGAGCAAAAAGGAAAACTAAGCATAATACAGTATTTATTGAATATGTTATTGAATGAGGAAAAAAGAAGACGTGGTAATTTGAGTGATGAAACTGTAAATCCTATTCAGCAGCGTTCTTGAGGGGGCAGAGGAGGCTGGGGCTGCAGAGGTGAAGTCTTGTGGTTTGGAAGCAGCTGTTTCATGATATGACCATGAGGGTAGTCCACTACCAGAAGATGAAGCAGCTGGATCTTCATCATATGAAAAAGAAAGTGGGCCTTGATCAATTAAACCATGGCAGGCTGTGTCTTCATAAGAGTAGGCTCTGCTGTCAGGGGGATCGATCAGGTGGGCCATGGATAAATGATGAATAGCTGTACAGTAGGAGTGACTTCATGACTTTCTAAGAATTCACCAGATCCTCCCCCCAAATATTACAGATAGATCTTCATGTACAACATTGCTAGAGTCATCGATTAGGCCCCAATCTCTCTTAGACTGCTTTTTACCCATAGATCTCTCTGAGCTAACTTCAAGAAACAGGCTATGTACCACAGGCCTATAAAATAGCTGGAATCAAACCACTACCTAAAAACCCTGTCTTGACCCAGGTGTTTTAGCCAATTACAGACCAGTATAAAATCTCCCCTTTATTTCAACAATCCTTGAAAAAGTAGTTGCAAAACAACTATGTGACCACCTGTACAGGAAAAAATATTTTTACTTTAAAAATGTCTCCTTAAGGCAACATTATCAGAAAACACTCCATAAATTCCCATTGCTATGCTGATGATAACCAGTTATATCTATCTATGCAAACTGATGAAAAAAAATAGTTATTCAAGCTTCAAGCATGCCTACAAGACATAAAGGCCTGGATGTCCCACCCATTTACTTCTAAACTCAGACAAAACTGAAGTCATAGTATTTGGCCCCAAAAATCTCAGAAATATGATGTCCAACCGTATCATTACTCTACATAGCATAAGTCTGGCCTCCAGTACTACTACAAGGAACCTTGGAGTTATTTTTGATCAGGATTTGTCCTTTACCTCACATATAAAACAAATCTCTAGAACAGCCTTCTTCCACCTATGGAACATTGCCAAAGTTAGGAGCATCCTGTCTCAAAGTGATGCCGAAAAACTGGTCCATGCATTTGTTACCTCTAGGTTGGACTACTGAAATTCCCTACTTTCAGGATGCCCCAGTAACTCCCTAAAGAACCTGCAATTAATCCAAAATGCTGCAGCAAGAGTGCTGACTGGAACTAGCAAGAGAGATCATATTTCACCTTCACTACTTTCTCTCCATTGGCTTCCTATTAAATTTAGAATAGAATTTAAAACCCTGCTTCTTACATATAAAGCTCTGAATGGTCAGGCTCCATCATATATAGAAGATCTCATAGCACCATATCATCCCAGTAGACCACTTCGATCTCAGAATGCAGGCTTAGTTGTGGTTCCCAGAATTTCCAAAGGTACAATGGGAAGCAGAGCTTTTATCAACCCTCAAGCTCCTCTCCTGTAGAATCAGCTCCAAGTTCAGATTCGGGAAGTAGACACCCTCTCTACTTTTAAGTCTACGCTTAAAACCTTCCTCTTTAATAAAGCATATAGTTAGTTATAGTTATGCTGCTGTAGGCTTAGACTGCTGGGGGACCCACCCCCCCCCCGATACACTGAGCTCCTTTCCTCCTCTTGTCCCTCTCTCCTCTCCTCCCATCCCACAGTTGTCACCACTGTATGTCATTAACTCTGTGTGTTTTCTCCTTCTCTGTCTGCCTCTCTCTGTCCCTTTCTGCAGGTGTCCCTGGCTTTGGAGCTCTGTGTTTTCCAGTGTTCAGCTACTGGTCCTACCAACCTGCTGATGTTTTGTTGTTGCTTTTGTTGCTTTTTTCTCTTCTCTCCACTTTCCACTCACTCCAACCGGTCAAGACAGATGGCCGCCCACCTTGGGCCTGGTTTTGCTGGAGGTTTCTTCCGTTAAAGGGAGTTTTTTCTCTCCACTGCTAGGGCTTGCTCAAGGGGGAATTGGTGGGGGAATTAGGATCTTAATGATTTTTGTAAACTGGAAGCAAAAAGCAGTTCTGTTAAAATACATTGTAAAAAGACCGGTTGTGCAATGAAGTCATAAATGGCTGCATGCTGTAACAACAGTCAATTTGCATATTAACACTAAACTTTCTGTGCAACAGTTCTCAGTAGATAACAATTACCATTATATTTGTAGACGAGACTTGAAATCTCATGAGGTATTATGCTGCAAAGCCGTCAAAGTGACTGAAGGTTTGAAGCAGTTCCACAACTCTGTGGCCCAGCATTTATCTACACATGGCTACTTTTTAGCTGAGGATGCTTGTGGCAGCTGCTTATTTTGCCCCTACGTTGGCATGGCTGATGAACTGTGACAGCTGATGTCTGAACAACCAGTCAAAGAAACTGCCTATAATGAGGAGTCTGGTGCTTGAGAGGCAGATGCCATCATATTTTAGATAAAGCTATTCCCCTGCTCTGCTGGGACCATACTGGCTCCAGCAGGCTCAATGTGCCGGTGGCTGTCACGTGTAGGGTTATTCTGAGAACACTGTTTGCTTTCTGTGTAGTGGGCAGAAGCAAATATCTTGGCCCTACCTATGGTACATGTGTGAATATTTTTGCTTTACACATATACTGTAGTTTTATATGAAATGCTAAATCTAGCCTCCACTCTCACTTTACTTGCTAGCTCCAGCAACTGAAAAGTTACATTTCTGTATGCATTAACAGTAATTCAGCAATGTTAAAGCTAATACTATTTTTACAATGAGTATACAATCAGCATTGACCAAAAAGTATTCCTATAGTTAGCGCTATACATATGACTAACTTTAAGCTTCCTTCTCTATATCTCATTGCTAAAGCTGTTGATGTGGGTAATGAAACAGCCTCTACTGCTTTGTGGACAGATACAGCAGAGAGGTTGGTTAGTGTGGCTCACTCTGGACCAACCAGTGATGACTGGTACATATGAAGCAGACACACACACACACACCACTGAGGTCACCAAGTGCTTTTGCATCAGACTTCATAGTGCTCAATTTCCTTTTTCTATATATTATTTACATAGGACATAGATACTTAAAGTGTGTTGTTGAAATAAACACATTATAAGGATTGGTAGTTGGTAGGCAGAATTAATTTCCAATCAAAACCCAAAAGGATGAACTAAATAACTTTGTAAATGGTAAAATGTTCTGCACTTACAGGTGCTGGTCGTATAATTAGAATATCTTTACAAAGTTGATTTATTTCACTAATTCCATTCAAGAAGTGAAAATTGTATAATATATACATTCATTCCACACAGACTGATATTTCAAGTGTTTATTTCTTTTAATTTTGATGATTATAACTGACAACTAATGAAAACCCCAAATTCAGTATCTCAGAAAATTAGATTATTACTTAAGACTAATACAAAGAAAGGATTTTTAGAAATCTTGGCCAACTGAAAAGTATGAACATGAAAAGTATGAGCATGTACAGCACTCAATACTTAGTTGGGGCCCCTTTTGCCTGAAGTACTGCAGCAATGCGGCATGGCATGGAGTCAGTCTGTTACACTGCTCAGGTGTTATGAGAGCCCAGGTTGCTCTGATAGTGGCCTTCAGCTCTTCTGACTTGTTGGGTCTGGCATATCGCTTCTTCCTCTTCACAATGCCCCATAGATGTTCTATGGAGTTAAGGTCAGGCGAGTTTGCTGGCCAATTAAGAACAGGAATACCATGGTCCTTAAACCAGGTACTGGTAGATTTCCTTTTGGACAATGAAATCTGCATCTACATAAATTTGGTCAGTAGCAGGAAGCATGAACTGCTCTAACAGTTATGGTATACAGTTGCATTGACCTTGGACCTCACAAAAACATAGTGGAGCAACACCAGCAGATGTCATGGCACCCCAAACATCACTGACTGTGGAAACTCTGCACTGGACCTCTCTTCCTCCAGACTCTGGGACCCTGATTTCCAAGGAAATGAAAAATTCACTTTCATCAGAGAACATAACTTTGGACCACTTAGCAGCAGTCCAGTCCTTTTTGTCTTTAGCCCAGGCGAGATGCTTCTGATGCAGTCTGTTGTTCAAGAGTGGCTTGACACAAGGAATGCGACAGCTGAAACCCATGTCTTGCATACGTCTGTGCGTAGTGGTTCTTGAAGCACACCAGCTGCAGTCCACTCTTTGTGAATCTCCCCCACATTTGGTGCGGTTATCACTATTGCTTGTACACTTTTTTCTACCACACCTTTTCCTTCCCTTCTCCTCCTATTAATGTGCTTGGACACAATGCTCTGTGAACAGCCAGCCTCTTTTGCAATGACCTTTTGTGTCTTGCCCTCCTTGTGCAAAGTGTCAATGGTTGTCTTTTGGACAACTGTCAAATCAGCAGTCTTCCCCATGATTGTGTAGCCTATAGAACTAGACTGAGAGACCATTTAAAGGCCTTTTTAGGTGTTTTGAGTTAATTACCTGATTACAGTGTGAAAAATCCTCTTTGTATTGGTCCTATGTAATATTCAAATTTTCTGAGATACTGAATTTGGGGTTTTCATTCGTTGTCAGTTATAATCATCAAAATTAAAAGAAATAATAACTTGAAATATATCAGTCTGTGTGGAATGAATGTATACATAATACAAGTTTCACTTCTTGAATGGAATTTGTGAAATAAATCAACTTTGAGTACAAATAGGTAGTAACGTGCTATATACAGGTGCTGGTCATATAATGTGAATGTCTTCACAAAGGGCTTTACACTGCTTTTCATTCACCCATTGGGACTGACATTAATGGGGCAACACTCACCAGGAGCAACTAAGTTGGGGTTCAGTATCTTGCACAAGGACACTTTGGCATGTGGAATCTTGGAGCTGGAGATCGAACCAACAACTGTGGGATTGTTGTGGGAACAACCACTCTCCCTCCTTTGCCACAGTTGCCCCAGTAGTAATGCAGTCTGTTTTTTTCCAGTATGTCTCAACATCTGAAATAAACTGTAGCTCTGCATGTTTTTAGCACTCATTTATTTAAATGCTACCCCGTCGGTGTTTTCTCTGAGGCGGCATGCAGTCCCCTCAGCAAGGCAAATTCATTTGTTTACTGTGTATTCTCACCTAGTACAAGTAGTAGACTAGTGATTTTTTTGTGCAGACATTTAAGTCATTAAAATGTGGCAGTGAACGTTCTCATGTGGTTCAGACTGCAGCAGTGTGTGTGTGTTTGAGTGTGAGAGAGA
This sequence comes from Channa maculata, assembly GCA_020496755.1. Taxonomy (NCBI): domain Eukaryota; kingdom Metazoa; phylum Chordata; class Actinopteri; order Anabantiformes; family Channidae; genus Channa; species Channa maculata. The sequence goes on along the minus strand of CM035616.1, from coordinate 20,549,011 downwards.
GAGAGAGAGAGAGAGCAGAAACACAGTTCAGTTGACCAATGAGAAGCATGAATGATCTCCATTGTTTATCCTGGGGACACCACAGTGGTGGAGTTGTTAGTCCTGTCGCTTCACAGCTAGCAATTTGGCTTCCCTAGAGTTACAACCTGGCTCAACACTAGGTAAGCTTCAACCTGGCTTGCATCCACCTGAAGTGTAAAGGACTGATCCAAACAGGGAACTAGCAAAACCGGAGCGGAACATAGTAAAGACTTCACATTAGCAAATGCTTGTTGATAAATTTTTGACCAAATAAATTTAGATTTTGCTTAAAGCAAGTCTGTTACCAGAGCTACAACTGTGGAGAAATTTCAGCAAAAACAACGATAACCCAAGAACCTCATTAGTTCCTTTTTAGTTGTGCGAACAGGGAACTCATCAATAGCTAAAACCTTAGCACGAACAGGCCGTACCTGCCCTTGACCCACCACCTTACCATGATATGTTAGAGTGGCTTTCGCAGATTCACACTTAGCCAAGTTCACTGTCAAATTAGCCTCAACTCGCCGTTCCAACTAGTCGTTGGAACAAAGCTCCAATATGATTTACATGCTCCTTCCAGGTATCACTGTATATCAACACATCATCAAATACACAGCACAACCCTCAAGGCCATTAACTACCATATTCATCAGACACTGGAAGGTAGCCGGTGCATTATGGAGGCCAAAACCCTTAACTGTATAGGAAAACAGACCAGATGGTGTTACAAAAGCAGATATTTCTTGCGCTCTTGGGGTCAATGGCACCTGCCAATACCCTTTTAACAAGTCAAATTTACTTTTATATCTTGCTGCACCAACTTGGTCAATACAGTCTTCCACATATGGCAGTGGGTAAGAATCTGGTTGTCACTGAATTTACCTTATGGAAATCTGTGCAACAGTGTGGTGTTTTATCAGCTTTTTCCACCAACAAGCAGGGTGATGCCCAACTTGAAGAAGAAATATTATTATCAAGCATGTATTTCACTTCAGCATCAGTGATTTTCCTTTTCTCTTATGAAACCCTATAGTAACGCTGGCGAATTGGTACTGCATCACCAACATCAACATCATACTCTAGCAAGTTTGTTTAGAAGCCGTGTGACCAAAAAGAGATCAATAAGCTTTAATTAAATTCCCCAACTCTTAACGCTTTTCCTCAGGTAAATGAGCCAACAAGACATCTAAATTTTGAACAGATTCAGAATTTTTCAAACAACCACGCAGTAAAGAATCATCGGGCACTGCCACTTCTTCCCCCCCCAGAATATAACAGCTGCAGTACGGTAGACACGGCCACAGCCAGATGCTTCTGGGTAAGATGAAGTCAAATGTTCAGGCACATCCTGAGAAGCTGAATGTGCATAGTACAATTTCAACAAATTCACATGGCAAAGTTGGTTTCTTTTCCTGCAATCAGGAGCAGCAATAAGGTAGTTTTGGTCTGACAGTCGACTAATTACAGTATATGGTCCCATAAATTTTGCCTGAAATGGAGATGCCTCAACTGGCAATAAAGCAAGGACTTTATCACCTGGACTAAATTGACGTATGTCTGAATGGTGATCATACCAGTGTTTCATTTTGACTTTTGCTTTGCTACCTGACCTGCTATGTAGAGCCTGTGTCGAAACCTATTCCCATAATCTATCAAATTTTGAGGGGGTTGTTTGGTTTTCCATTCATCCTGAAGGACTGCCAAGAGACCATTTACCTTGTGACCAAAAACCAAATCATTAGGACTAAAGCCAATACTGTCATGACACACCTCTCTGGCAGCTAACAAAAGCCAGGGCAAACCATCCTCCCAGTCCTGCTGCATTTCTGTACAATACGCTCTCATTAAAGATTTAAGGGTATGATGAAATCGCTCTCAAGCCCCTGAACTTTGCGGGTGATATGCAGACGCTTTGTTATGCTTAATATTCAATTGCTTAAGGACTTGCAAGAATAAATGCGAAGAAAAGTTAGAACGTTGATCACTTTGAATTATTTTAGGTATTCCATTACTTGACACAGACAGTTAATAGATATTTCGATCCCGATCTTGACTTCGGCAACGGCCGACAGTCAATTATCAAATGTTCAAACGGGCTGTCCACTGCAGGAATTGGACAAAGCGGAGCAGGTTTAATAGTCTGATTCGGCTTTCTTGTCAACTGACATGTATGACAAGTCTTAATATAGGCGAAAACATCACGTTTTAGACGGGGCCAGAAGTAGTAACAAAATATGAGCGTATGTGTTTATTCAATCCCAAATGACCCGTTTGGTCATGAGAACACTAATACTTCCTTGCAGTACTTGGCTGAAACCACAATTTGGACCACATGATCACCAAGGCTATTAGGGCTCTGTGGTACCCACTTACTGACCAATAGTTGATCCTGCAAGAAATACCCACAGACAGCACTTCGGGCTTCCTCACCGGAACATACTTGTCCAAATAACTCACTCAAAGAAGCATCAAGTCGCTGCTCACTCATCAAGTCCTGCTGGGAAACAGATAAAGAATCTGGTAAATACAACTCAGAACCCAAACCACACTCATCTTCACAGAGTGAAGAACACAAATGAGCTTTAGCCATGGCTCTTGTGACAGAACAAGATTTAAAAACATAAGGAAACTCTTGTTTACAGTTATCCAAATCTTTCACACACACACACACACACACACACACGTAGTGATTTGATTGATGAAGACCTACCAGGCCAAACCCGGTTGCCAGCCAAATCATTCCCTAGAATCACATCTATGCCATCTATTGGCAGGGCTGGACGAACAGATGTGAACATCACTGTCCACAAGGCCACAGGACAGGTTTACTTTATGCAAGGGAACACACAAAGTAGCTAAACCCATTCCTTGTACTAACACACAATCACCAGTATCCGTTTCTTTAGAAAAAGGCAGTACAGACTGTAGGATAAAAGAATCCTTTGCTCCAGTATCCCGTAAAAATTTTTTACAGGGACATTACATTTACATTTAGCAGACGCTTTTATCCAAAGCGACTTACAAGTGAGGTACAAGGCAGCAAAAGTCAAGGAGAAAACATTAAAGCAAAGTTCTATCAGAAAAGTGTTCACAGTTCACGAGATGCATGTACAAGAGAGCAGAAAGGAATTTTTTTTTTTTTTTTTTTTTAGAAATTTAAGTGCATAGGAAGATGCGGAAGAGTTCAGTTTTCAGCAGTTTTTTGAATATTGGGAGAGAGTCAGCTGAGCGTGCAGCGTTTGGTAGCTCGTTCCACCATCGTGGGATCATTAACTCTACTATTAGTAAGAGACACAAATCCATCTGAAACAAATGCTACAAAATCCAGAGTATTTATCAATACCAGATTTAATGGCATGATGCAGTTTCGTAAAACATACAGGCCTTTTTCTAACTGGAGCTATAAGAGCCGCAGGTTTTACAGGTTTAGCACCTCCACAATTACCTTTGTTTTTCAACATAGGACAGTCCGTCTTCCAATGTCCCATATCATGGCAATAATTAAACTCTGAACGAGAGCCACGATTCGTTTTGGTGAATTACCTGCAGTTTTAAGACTAGCATTAACACTTGAAGCAAAATGATCAAATTTCCCCTTATGTGCCAGCACACACTCATCTCCCAGAGTAGCTGCGTCAGAAGCAGTTTTCACTCCACGCTCAGCAACACTGGTAGAAATCTCTGGTGGAAGATGTCGTGGCAAAAACTGTAAGGCAAGTAAGAAGGCAAAAGGCAACTTACAAGTTAATGATAATGGTGAATTTAATCAGCAAAATGGAGAAACATGCAGAGCAGCAACTACACTCATGAGTGGGTCAATCAGATTGACCAAGATGTGTAGGTTGTTCAGCCTTTTATACATTTAACTCAACAGCTGGGTTTACACAAAGAACAAAAGGGATGAGTAAATGCAGATCAACCTTCATACAATGTGGTCAGGAGTCTTAATTAGCAAGTTCTTGTCACTTTGTCCTTTTGTCTTCCATGTCTTTTAAGTCCTTGAGATTGATCATTTGTGCTGGTTCCTGTGGGCTCCCTTCTGGGAAGCAAATGTTCAGGTGTAGGTAGTTTTATGGTTGATATCTAGCTAAGACACTTCTTTGTGTGGCCAGAGACATGATGTCTTGCTGGGGAGCAAAAGGTGAGGAAGCACTGGTATAAGCAGGTTTGATACTGGGTCTGCCAGAAGTGTGAAAACAGTGAAACAGTGTTACCTAGATTTTGAAATTTCCCTCACACATCCCCCCTTTTATCATTTTATGATAGTTACATGATCAGGATTCATTAAGGCTGAGCAACAGTAGGGACAGTTCATCAGAAATGTTAATTGACAAAGATTTTCCAAACATTGAATCATTATGTTCCTAGATTATGCCCAAATCAATTTAGCTCAATACTATCAATTTCATTATATGGAGGTTCCCAGTTGGGGATGTGAAAGGACTCAGGGGAAGCACTGTCTCTAAGTAAAGGCATACTTTGAATAGTCATTTGGTGTGAGATGGAATGGTCTATTGCACGCATTATTAGTCCACGTGCACACAGAATAAGGCAACACCCACACAGGGTTAGGGCAGTAATGACGTAAACACGTGTGAAAAGTGACAGGATGAAGACCTTCCATTTTCCTAACACGACGTCAAACCAGCCCCAGGGGCTGGTGGCATCATAGCCAGATTTCTCCATCGTTGGGCACCAGATGTCGCCTTTGTCACCTTCCCGTATTCACCCTTCTTGACGTTTGTTGGAGCTTGAAGTGCAGGCTGAGCCCAATCTGCACTTCACCCCCCTCACCGGGGTGAACAATTCAGGGGACAATTTTGACTGTCTGTGCCTTGCTGGCTGTTTTCCACTGCGGTTGTTTCCTTGTCGAGTCGGTGTTCTTCTGGGTGTAGTTCCTTTTCTGGAGTGGGGATCTTCTTGGAGTGGCTGGCGTGGACCCACGTGGCGCGTCCCTCCACCTTCACTGCTGTACTGGAAGTCAGCAGTACTTGATGTGGTCCTGTGAAACGTCTCTGCCTGCAGTGTTTCCTCCGGTGGTCTTTGATGAGAACCCAGTCACCTGGTTTGAGATTGTGCAGGCTGGTGTCTGCAGGGGTAGACAGGCCTGCTTTCACCTGGGAACAAAGGGCTTAGAGAGAGGCAGAAAGTTTTGCACAATAATCCAGCATCATATCTTCATGACGCCCAGTCATCAGACTTTGTTTGATGGGATTAAGCCCTATACTAGGAGGTTTTCCAAATATGATTTCAAATGGACTTAACCCATGTGTTGTTCTTACTCTCGTACGCATATAGAATAGCACCAATGGTAATGCTTTAACCCATGTCAAACCTGTTTCTTCACAGCATTTTGTTAGTTTTGTCGTGAGGATGCCATTTTGTCGCTCTATTGCACCTGCACTCCGAGGGTGATAAGAACAATGATATTTGAATTCAAATCCAAATAATTTGACAAATCTTTCAACACTTTGTTGGTAAACCCAGGACCATTGTCGCTACTGCTCTTTTTTGGAATACCCCAGGGAACAATGATGTCTTTTGTTAGGGCTTTTACCACTGTGGATGCATCCTGTTTGGAAGAAGGGAAAAACCTCTACCCACTTGCTAAACATGTAAACCATGGTCAAGCAATATCTTTTGTTTTGGCATGGTGACAATTCAATGAAGTCAATCATTCAATGTTCAAAAGTTCCATCAGGTGGGGGGGTGACCTTGCAATGGCATTTTAATGGCACCAGAGGGATTGTTTGCGGCACATATACATTTTCTGCAGTATTCAGCTGCATATGTTGAAAAACCCCTGGTGTACCAGTGAATTTTGACATATGCACACATCCCCCCCTTGCAGGCATGATCTTTACCATGAGCTAATTTTGCATACAAATGGAAATAAGCCTTAGGTAAGCAAGGTTTATCATCTGGGCCAAGCCATACCCCATTTTGTAGTGTTGCACCTGATTTTCTCCATAAAGTTTTTTCTCCATAGATATGCTTGCCAATGACTCCATGGTTGACAGGTCAGCCTGTGGGTTGAGTTCCTGCGGAAGAGAAAACTGAGTTAGGTGAAACATTTGTCCCGTCCTGGCTGCTGCTTTTGCTGCGGCATCTGCTGCTGAATGTCCTTCAGAAATGGGATCTGTTTTGTTAGTGTGAGCATACTGAGTAAAAGGCATGTTAGGATTAGGCAGACCCAGAGTGGGAGCTACAGTAAGTGCTCCCTTAAGATCACTAAATGCTTTTTCTCCTTCAATAGTCCACTTAATTTTATCACGTGCTGAAAGTTGTTTACCATGCACCATAGCAGACAGGGAAGCTTCACGCAAAGAGTAATTTGGGATCCACTGTCTGCAGAATGATGTCATGCTAAGGAAACTCATCTGTTTTTTTGTAACAGGCTTAGGAATACTTTGAATTTTTAAGAATTCGGTTTGCCCTCTGGGGTGATCACATGGCCGAGATATGTCACTTTTTGCTGCAAAAAAAACTTATTTTATGGCCATTATCTGCAAGATGTTTTAAAAGGTGCACCGTATCAATTTTGCATGAGTCTTCAGTTGGACTACAAATCAACAGATCATCTACGTATTGTAAGAGCGCCAAGCCAGCTGGCAAATTAAGATCTTTTTTAAACAGAAATAATACATATATATTAAAATATGGGAGTGCGCACTGGGAAATTGTTACATGAAATTACTACACCTGCTTTTAGCAGAGAATTGAACACAGGCCTTATGCCATCGATGGCTTCCTGCTTTAAAGGATATTGCTTCTGACATGGCCTGTACTCTGATTTTGGATGTACTGTCAGAGGTTCTGCATCTCTCATAAGACCTACATCATATTTATGGGCTGCCCAGAGAGATTTTGGAATTTGCTCGAGCTCTGGTGGTAAACTAGTTTCTGTGATGGTATAGGCTGCAGTACAACTGATAATTGTGTACGATGTACATCACCTTTCCTGCTGTATTCTGTCCTAGGACCTGATGCTGTTGGTTGGAAATCCTCGAGGAGCAGCCGGCTCTGCAACCATGGGCCCAGTTCTTGCCAACTCCAGTCAGAAGGTTTAGCCAATGGGATATGTGGAGTGTCCCCCTTAAATACTACTTCCTGTTCAGAGGAGAGTGAGACAGAGGCAACTGCAGCCGTCCTTGTCCAATACACATTTCTCAAACACATCACTTCCGATTCCCCATTTTCAACATACCACTGACTTTCATATTCAACATACTATTGACATATTCACCTTCTGGTCCTACATTTACGTGTGCTGTGCAGTGTAGTGTAGTGACTTATGATGTTGGAATGTTTATGCTTGTGTGTGCAAAATGTGCAAGCTGCTGTGCAACAGGTGTGTTGTCAACAAGTTGCCATTTATGTGCATCACATCTGGGTTTTGTCTGTGTGTGAATGTGTAGGTGTGGGTCACCTGATCCAACGTCTGCTCCCCTGCTCTCCCACTCAGCCTGTTGCTTTTTCACAGAGCAGTCTCTTGCCCAGTGGCCCTTCTCACCACACCGGTAACAAGCTTCTGGGTCATGGTGGTGTCGTCTTCTTCCCCGGCCACGTCCCCTTCTTTGTCCGTGGCAACGAGCAGTCCTGTTGGCCATGGCACTGAACATGGTGTATTGTGCAGAATCAAGCTTATGTTGGCGCCTCGGTTTTTTTTGTTCTTAATTCCACCTCTGTCTCTTCTGCGTGTCCTGCATGTTGCAGAATGTCTTAGTGGACAGATTTTCCAAGTCAAACAACTCTGTTTCACTGCCTCTGAAATTTCTGGTTTCGTCCTGTTTAGAAATGCATCTTTAAGATGGGCCTCATAGGCACTCATGGGGTTCCTTCCCAGTCCATCTTCTGGTGGAACATGACCACTGTGGATGTCATATGCCTCAGTTAACCGTGTGAGAAACGCTCCCACAGACTCGTTTGGCTCTTGCTGTATAGCACTGATCACACTAGAGTTGGTAAACAAGTGTCTGACCTTGTGAAAAATCACATCGCAGCTGTCGTTTCAACAGGTGCTCCAGTTCCTGAAAAGTTGGTTTGTAGTCCTGCACCATGTTTTGGAAGTCCTCTCCCCACTTGTTAGCATTTCTTTTTGGGTGAGTGACTTTCTCAATTGTTTCTTTAATGTCCAATTCTGTCCAGGGGTGGAAAACAAGTTGGGGGCCATGAACTCCTCCCACCTCAATCATAGGGAAAGTTAGGACGTGCATACCATCTCCTTTCTGTTCTTCAAGATTGGGGGGAAAGTTCTGTCCCTTTGATCTGGTGTGCATGGAGTGTCCTTTCACACTTCCAGGGCTGGGATCCAGGAGTGATTCCTCAGAAGCATTGCCCCTTTGTGCTCTTTGTGTGGCTCGTCATTTTCTGATGGGGGAGAGCTGGCTTGGATTTCCCCCTGCTGTGCTGCTGATTGGCTCTGGTATGGTGGGGGAGGCAGTGGAGGAACAGAGGAGGAACTGTCTTCTAAACATTCTACTCTCCCTCACATGACATTCATCCTTCCACATGCTAAATACCTTCCAGTCAGGTTGTAACACCTTGTGCTTTCTTTTACTTTGTTTGGACAAGGACTTGTGATGCTCTGCGCGCTCCCTTTCTTTTCTTGCCAGTTTAGCTTTTAACTGGGCTAACTGTCTGCTACTCAGACTCTTTAGGAAAACCCCAATTCCCACCATTCAGTCCATTGGTTACAATTACCATACTTTGACATTTCTTTACATAATGGTGACAAATCAGTTGGCAGACTGTGCCCAGGCCAGACGCTTATTTCTCTTCTAGTACCCAGTACTAAACCCATTCCTCTAGTTGCCGTTCCCTAGTGCTACCTTTCCTCGTGCGACTCAGAATTTACTGCACTGCATTTACAACAGTAGTCAATAACACAACGGTTCAACTAAGACAACGCCTTGTCAACTACCCAACCAGTAGTGAGTTTTATAGAGCTCTCTTACCTAGTTCTGGTCTGCTCACGTTTCTCCGTTGCCATTTCACCGCCGTATTACGGTCCGTATCGCTCCTGGATTGGATCGGCGGGTGGGCTCCTCAGGAGAAGAGCTTCTCAACCATAGGGAGGAATCAACTGTTACTTGTGTACACTGGCTACTGTTCATCCATCCAGTCCAGACCACGCGTCCAATCCCACTTTTCTGACACCAATTCTGTTGTGGCAAAAACTGTAAGGCAAGTTATGGGGCAAAAGGCAACTTACAAGTGAATGATAATGGTGAATTTAATCAGCAAAATGGAGAAACATGCAGAACAGAACTACACTCATGAGTGGGTCAATCAGATTGACCAAGATGTGTAGGTTGTTCAGCCTTTTATACATTTAACTCAACAGCTGGGTTTACACAAAGAACAAAAGGGATGAGTAAATGCAGATCAACCTTCATACAATGTGGTCAGGAGTCTTAATTAGCAAGTTCTTGTCACTTTGTCCTTTTGTCTTCCATGTCTTTTAAGTCCTTGAGATTGATCATTTGTGCTGGTTCCCGTGGGCTTCCTTCTGGGAAGCAAATGTTCAGGTATAGGTAGTTTTATGGTTGATATCTAGCTAAGACACTTCTTTGTGTGGCCAGAGACATGATGTCTTGCTGGGGAGCAAAAGGTGAGGAAGCACTGGTATAAGCAGGTTTGATACTGGGTCTGCCAGAAGTGTGAAAACAGTGAAACAGTGTTACCTAGATTTTGAAATTTCCCTCACAGAAGAGAATTTTTAAACTGCTCCAGCACCATCAGATCACACCAGTCTATCAGTAGTCACCTCTAAAGCAGAGCACCATCTATAAAAGTCTTTAGACAAGTCCCTTGCAAATTCGACATGTGACAGTTTATCAGACTTTGTCCAAGATATAAATCGCTGCCAATAAGCCTCTGGTAACATCTTAGTCAAAAATACTCAACTGTTATGGATGCAGTATTGAAAGGCTATCAGCGGCGGTAAGCAATAAATATGCCTCCTGTGCCCTACCAGTCAAAGGAGATTGAAACATTACTACACGGTCCGCCTCTGAAATCGGCAACACGTTAAAAAAGAGAGAAACAAGTATCTGGGTCTCGCTCATCAAACTTTGGTACCAAACGCAAGTCTCCAACATCATCAAACCTTTTCAAACCATGTGAGACCAATACCTCCTGGTCATCTGAACACTCCGTGTCAACACTAGCAACAAATTTACCGGCCCTAATGAAATCCAAACGATACTGCTCCGACTCTAATTATTCCTTTTCAAAAGCTTGCTTTAGCCTTTCCTTTTCTATACCCAATTTATCTCTTTCCCTTTGCAGCAATAAAAGCTCCTTTTGTTGCTCAAAGGTCAAAGTTACTAAAGGTGAACCTACAGGCTCCATTGTACTTTCACCTGAACTTTGCAATTTAACAGGCAAAAGACCCTTTTCCACTAAAGTAGCTTTAAACCCATTTAATTTCATCCTTAATTTCATCTTTTTTCGCCAACATCAACATTATAATGCTCAACAAGCTTTAAAAGTTGCTCTTTTGTACAACTATTTTACAGTTTTTCAGAAGGGAACTGACAAAAGTTAGGACATTTGCCATCACAGGACAGTGTGGATCCAAAAATATATGTATTAGAGCTTCCCGCCAACTACCTACCCATCCAATTTAGTAATCTCTGCTCAGCAATCAACCAAATCTACATGCATCCAACCAATCCTTGTTACAAGCAACAAACAACTCCATGAACCATGCGGCCTCCCAGAACTAGTACTACTCAAACCACACTACAACAAATTAAGATACACTCGTTGCAAGCAAAACAAAGCCACTACATATTCAAGGAACAAACGCCAAAAATATACTATAAAGTAGAAACACAAGTGGAGAAACAACACAAATAATTCCCAAAGTAATTTCAAATCAAGCATCAAGGAACTTAACAGCAAACAATTGTGGTATAGCAAGGACAAGCCCCCCATTTTGTCACAACCTGGCTCAACAGTATGCGACAAAGAATAACAAGATTCTTAAGTAACTCAACATATTTGAATTGAGTACATAAAGATTCAAGTCATGTTTGTAAGTAAATCAGTGTTGTATGCAATGTTGGATGAAAAGTCTAAAAGACATGTGGACAAAACAAAAAGAGAACTCAGCAAGTAGCCCAACGAGAAGAGACTGAGCCGATCTTTAAGGCCTCCTTTATAGAAACCTCAACCCAATTGACACAGGTGTACGGCATGCCTAAATCTCAGCTCCACCCGCTGGCTTCCTGAAAGGCAGAACCCAGATCTGGCTTAGGCCATCACACTAGCAATCTTTGGCCTTCGTGGAGTTTGCATGTTCTCAGTGCACAAGCATGGGTTTCCACCCACAGTCCAAAGACATGCATGTTAGGCTAATGCTGGACCTGTGTGTCAAATTGATGAAGTTTTTTTTTTTTTTTTTACATTGCTTGTGTTTTGTCTGTTTGCGTGTGTTTTTTTTATTTATTTGCAGTGCCATGAGCTCTCAGTGTTTTACAAATCATGTCCAGGTGCTCACATTAACTAAATATAACAAAAACTGATGCTGTTCGAAAACCACGAATGAGCAGAGAAACACAGTAAATAACCAAAAACTGTTTGGTTACAGTGCGTTAATCTAAGATTTTTAAGCCAATTTAGAAACATTTACTGGTTGGAGTTATAGAATAGAATTGGAGTTATAGAATTTATTTTACTGATGTTTCAACACAGACGTGGTTCAGAGATGCCTATTGTCATTGCAGCAAAATCTGTAAGGATTTATCTGTGTCATGGCAAAAACTGTAATGCAAGTTAAGGAGGCAAAAGGCAGCTCACAGTCTTGGTTATGGTGAATTTAATCAGCAGGACATAGAAACATGCAGAGCACAACACAACTACACTCATGAGTGGGTCAATCAAGATTGACAATGTTTTACAGGTCATGGCTTTCTTTTACAGCTACTACTGTCTCATCTGTGATAAGTGATCTGAAGACTGGATCTGGCAAGGGGCGGACTCGTGCGGTAAGCGTATTGCGTCACTTCCTGTTTCTGTACACTCTTGGGTTTCTACTGAAGGAATGTTTACTGATTAATTGTAGCTCTTATTTTACTTAAAAAAGTGATTTCTTCACACGAGAATTAATACTTGAGTCGTAACATACGCTTGTATTACACAAGCACCTGCTCTTGTAAAACATAGCCAGCTAACGTTTACAAATTCCACATTTCACCTATATTAGCTTTGCTAGCTTAGCAGTTATCCGTTAGCAATGGCTTCTCTGTCTCCCTCTGTCTCTCCTTCTCTCACTTGCTCGGTGTGTCTCATGTTCAGTTTTTCCTCTGCCTCCTTTAGTGATGATAGTTTATGTAATAAGTGTAAGGTTTTTGCAGCTTTGGAGGCGAGGCTCATGGAATTGGAAGCGCGGCTCCACACGATGGAAAACAATTCAGCTAGTCTGGCCCCGGTAGCTGGTGCGTGCCAACCTAGCGTAGCCCCTGTTACCTGTCCCCTGGCAGTTCCCCAGCAGCCAGGAAACCAGTCCGGCTGGGTGACGGTTCGTAAGAGATCTAATGCTAAACAGACGAGTTCCACCACCAGTCTGTTCACGTTTCTAATAAATTTTCCCCACTTAGCAAAACACGCGCTGAGAAACCAACTCTGGTAATTGGCAGCTCTATAGTCAGAAATGTGAAGTTAGCCATAGTCAGATGCCTCCCTGGGGCCAGAGCGGGCGACGTCGAATCATATTTGAAACTCCTGGCTAAAGATAAACGTAAATACAGTAAGATTATTATTCACGTGGGAGTTAATGACGCCCGATTACGCAAATTGAAGGTCACTAAAATGAATGTTGAATCGGTGTGTAACTTTGCCAAAACAATGTCGGACTCCGTAGTTTTCTGTGGACCCCTGCCAAATCTGACCAGTGATGACATGTATAGCCGCATGTCGTCATTCAACCGCTGGCTGTCTAGGTGGTGTCCAGCAAACGATGTGGGCTACATAGACAATTGGAAACGTTTTTGGGGAAAACCTAGGCTGATTAGGAGAGATGGCATCCATCCTACTTTAGATGGTGCAGCTTTCTTATCCAGAAATATGGCTGGTTTTATTAGACAACCAAAAGTATGACAATCCAGAGTTGAGCCTAGGATGCAGAGATCCAGTCCTACACGCCTCTCTGCAGTGTCCTTACAACCATCACCCCCCCACAACTCCAACATACCTATAGAGACTGTCTGTTCCCCGACCAACTAAATTAAATGAACTAAAAAACGACAACAAGAGGAGTTAATCATGATAAACTAATAAAAGTTAAGACTACTCCTCTTACAGAACAAAACCCCAAAACTATTAAATGTGGATTATTAAATATCAGATCTCTCGCTTCTAAATCTCTGTTAGTAAATGACTTAATAAGCGATCATCAATTCGATTTATTTTGTCTCACTGAAACTTGGTTGCAGCAGGAAGAATGTTTCAGTTTAAATGAGTCAACCCCCCCAAGTCATATTAATTATCATGTTCCTAGAAGCACAGGCCAAGGTGGAGGATTAGCAGCAGTCTTCCATTCTAGCTGATCAATAATTCCTAGACCTAAACATAGTTATAACTCATTTGAGAGCCTTACTCTTAGCCTTTCACACCCAAACTGGAAAACTCAACAACCACTATTATTTGTTATCATGTACCGTCCTCCAGTCCCTTATTCAGAGATTTTGATTGAATTTTCTGAAATCTATCTGATTTAGTGCTTAGTACAGATAAGTCATTATAGTGGGTGACTTTAACATTCATGTAGATGCTGACAGTAACTGCCTGAGCACTGCCTTTAATTCATTATTAGATTTTTCCCAAAATGTAAATAAACCCACTCACTGTTTTAGTCACACATTAGACCTTGTCCTTACGTATGGAATTGAAGCTGATCATTTAACATTATTTCCTCACAACTCTCTTCTGTCTGACCATTTTTTAATGACATATGAATTTACAATAATGAACTATATAGCAGTTAGGGAAAAATTCCACTATAGCAGATGCTTAAGTGAAAAAGCTGTCAACAAATTTAAAGAAATTATTTTTTCATCATTTGCTTCACCATATGTTAATACAATGGAAAGTAGCCTCCTTAATGCTACTCCTGCACAAGTAGATTATCTTGTTGACAATTCTGCAGCCTCACTACGTACAATACTCGATAGTGTTGCCCCTCTGAAAAAGAAGGCAGTAAACCAGAAGAAGCGATCTCCATGGTATAGTTCACAAACATGCAACTTAAAACAGGAAACAAGAAAGTTGGAAAGGAAGTGGCGTTCCAGAAATTTAGAAGAATCTCATTTAGCCTGGAAAAATTGTTTAAAAATGTACAAAAAAGCTCTCTGTGATGCCAGAACAGCATATTATTCATCATTAATATTAGAAAACCAGAACAACCCACAGCTGACTAAGAGCCATAGTTCTGTTGAGCCTAGTTTTCCCTTAACTCTGAGCAGCAATGACTTCATGACTTTTATGAATAAATAGATCCTAAACAGTGCTAGAACCATCAATAAGGCCCCAATCCCTTTGCTTTTTACCCATAGAACCAACAACCTGTCTGCTAGACCCTTATTCCAACCTAACTGCTCAAGGAAGCTTTACCCTTAATAGATACGTTCGTATTAGATATCATCAATCTTTAGAAGCAGGCTATGTACCACAGGCTTATAAGGTAGCTGTAATTAAACCACTACTTAAAAAACCCTGTCTTGACCCAGGTGTTGTAGCCAATTACAAACCAATATGTCTCCCCTTTATTTCTAAAATCCTTGAAAAAGTAGTCTCAAAACAATTATGTGATCACCTTTACAGGAATCATTTGTATGAAGACTTTCAGTCAGGATTTAGAGTTCATCATAGTACAGAAACAGCACTGGTGAAAGTCACCAACGACCTTCTCATGGCCTCAGATAATGGACTAGTCTCTATACTTACCATTATTTGATACCATTGATCACAACATTTTATAACAGAGACTGGAACATGAAATTGGGATTAAAGGAACTGCACTAGGTTGGTTTAAATCTTATCTGTCTGATAGATTTCAATTTGTTCATGTTAATGATGAATCCTCCATGCACACAAAGGTTAGCTATGGAGTTCCACAAGGCTCTGTGTTAGGACCAATACTTTTTACTTTATATATGTCTCCTTTAGGCAACATTATTAGAAAACACTCCATAAATTTCCACTGTTATGCTGATGATACCCAGCTATATTTATCTATGGAACCAGATTAAAATAATCAGTTAATAAAGCTTCAAGCCTACAAGACATAAAGGCCTGGATGTCCCACAATTTTTTACTTTTAAATTCAAACAAAACTGAAGTCATAGTATTTGGGCCCAAAAATCTCAGAGATATGATGTCCAACCATATTGTTACTCTAGATGGCATAAGTCTGGCCTCCAGTACTACTGCAAGGAACCTTGGAGTTATTTTTGATCAGGATCTGTCCTTTATGTCACATATAAAACAAATCTCTAGAACAGCCTTCTTCCACCTACGGAACATTGCCAAAATTAGGAGCATACTGTCTCAAAGTGATGCCGAAAAACTGGTCCATGCATTTGTTACTTCTAGGTTGGACTACTGTAATTCCCTACTTTCAGGATGCCCCAGTAACTCCCTAAAGAGCCTGCAATTAATCCAAAATGCTGCAGCAAGAGTGCTGACTGGAACTAGCAAGAGAGATCATATTTCACCTTCACTAGCTTCTCTCCATTGGCTTCCCATTAAATCTAGAATAGAATTTAAAACCCTGCTTCTTACATATAAAGCTCTGAATGGTCAGGCTCCATCATATATAGAAGACCTCATAGCACCATATCATCCCAGTAGACCACTTCGATCTCAGATTGCAGGCCTACTTGTGGTTCCCAGAATTTCCAAAGGTAGAATGGGAGGTAGAGCCTTTAGCTATCAAGCTCCTCTCCTGTGGAACCAGCTCCCAGTTCAGATTCTGGAAGCAGACACCATCTCTACTTTTAAGTCTAGGCTTAAAACCTTCCTCTTTAATAAAGCATATAGTTTAGTATAGTTATGCTGCTATAGGCTTAGAATTCTATCAATACATCAACTATGTTTTGCAAGAGGGGTTGGTTAGTTATTGCATACAATAACTCCAATAACTGTTTAAAATGGTTTTACAGCTTTTACAATCCCTGTGATAATCTTATGTTTCCACTGAAAGCCAAAACAAATCTACAGACCGGCCTGTCTAGCTGGTGGCTCTAGGTAAAATGCAATGTTTACAGAGATAGAGCCCACAGGAGCTCGTTGGAAAACTAATCCATGACTCTTGATAGTATCCAGCTGTTCTGTAATTTAAATGTGAATGATTCAGTTGAAAAACATACTAGTGCTCTGAACTAAATGCACAACAGAAGCAAAAAAAAAGCATTTCATAAAAGAACTAGCTGATCCTGCTCATACTCAATTACTGTCTGAAATCACTCCCTCTTCACTACTCCTTAAACAGTGTAAAATACACCAAATAGTTTACTTAACAGGCACATTTCCAACATTGTTGTTATATTGGATCCTAACTAACAGCTCTTTAAGCCATGTGATGATGATTTTCTCTCAAGGTGGAAAAATTATGATCTTACAAAATAATTTCTGCACAGTTGTATTGAAAGAGACTGTCTTTCTGTAAAATCTGACATTGTGCCATCAGCCAAAAAACGACCAACAGATACATATATCTGGTTTGTGAATTCTCACAGCGTTAGTGAACTTCACATACTATTTCAAGCCTCAAAAGTTTATCATGAGAGTATAGGGGTAGAGGATGGGTGACAAAACATAGGACTTTTGGATAGGAAAAGAACAGGTCTGGCTCGGCTATCACACAGCGTTCTTTTCCTATCCTTTCTCATGTCTTATGGCCCAGAGCCAGAAAAGTTATGTTTTTGAACATCCAAAAATTGTTTTCATTAGAGATTGAAGTTAGAAAAACATGAGACATGCTTTGATCTATATGGAGGGATAGTACTTGGTCTGCTCTTATATAGCTGTTCTCTACCTATTGGTACTCAAAGCACTTTACACTGCTTCTTATTCACACTCAAACACCGATGGGGGAGCTTCTATTCAGCTGACCAACACTCACCGGGAGCAACTAAGTTGGGGTTTAGTGTCTTGCTCAAGGACACTTGTGACCAGGGTAGCCGGAGATCGAACCAACAACTGCTGGATTGGTGAACGACTGCTCTATCTCCTGTGCAACTGTCATGCTGGTGAAGATGGAGCCTTTGCCTGCACATTTTTTACAAATCTTATGCTGAAGATTTTCATTTCCGTTTCAGGGATAGGGATTAGTCAGATCAGTCTCCCTTCTCTGCTGTTTCTTTAGTTCTTTAGTCACCTGCACTGGCCAGTCAGACTGGGAAAATGGAGCTGTGCACGCGTGTGTGCGTGCACAGCTCCATTTTCCCAGTCTGACTGGCCAGTGCAGGTGACATCCTCTGTTTAACTGTATGTACTGGATACAGCCAAGTCCCTCTCTTTGGTTGTAAATACCTTGTTTACAGTAACTGCATTAAATCTTCAACATCACCATATTATTGGTTTCTACTCTTGGTTTGATTTTTATCAGCCTTTCATTGCAGCCTTCTTCAGCTGTTTGTTTTGAAGGTGTTCTACTTTCAGTCTCCTCTTCAGCTGTTGAAACACGTGTATGCGAGATTGACTTAGTCTTTAACCTTCCACCTTTTCCCTCTGATGAAGTCCATGGTTGACTTGGCTTCGTGGTTTTTAGATCATTGTCTGCACAGAAAACTTTGTTCCAGAACTTTTGTGGCTCATCGCTTAGGGTTAAATGATGCCTAGACTGATTTTGAACTTATTTTAGTTCTATGTTGGGTAGTAAATGTAAATAAATGCCATTAAACATTGCTCTGACTTTCTTATATAAAAATATTTCTCTACTTCTAGTTGGAAAATACCTCCAGATGGCATCACTTGGAGAAATCTTCAGTTCAGATTATGTTATCGCATTGGTCTTAGTATGAAGTTTGTAATCATGGTCAAACTGCTTTTTTTGAGCTCTTCCAGATTACGTCATCTGAAATCCTAATGATAAAAAAAAAAAAAACTCCTCTGAGTGATGTCATCTACAAGAGCTTTTCAGCTAGAAGCAGAGAAATATTTAATATAAGAAAGCCAGAGAAAAGTTTGAAAAGCCTAAACTAAAGCCACAGAGGAAAAAAAATAAAAAAAATCGGTGAAGTCACCCTTTAAGTTTGCACCCGCCTATATGCAGTTTCATTGTGAGGTGATGCAAATTTAAACCTAACATAATAACATTGCATAGTCAGCTAGTACAAATGTTCTTTCATCATCAGTAGTACAAAAATAATACTACCATAGAGCATATATTTAAAAAAAAGCTACAGTAATAAGATTCAATTAAAAAATTACATTTGTCCAAAAGTTTGCACGGACCTTGATAATTAATCACATTTTTACTTTAATAAAATTATACATACAAAGGTGACTCTACACTGTATACTCACTCTGCCCAACTGTCAGTCTGTGCAACTACCACCAACCAGACTGGCAGTAGTTTGAGTGTAACAAAATACAAATACTACTTTAAAAAAAACAAAAAGTGTATCTGTACTTTAGATTTTGTCATGGCAAAAACTGTAAGGCAAGTTTAGGAGCCAAAATCCAACTCACAAATGAATGGTTATGGTGAATTTAATCAGAAAAAAGGGAGAAACTCCCATCTTCTATGTGGTCCCTGCTGGGACAGCTTTCTGATGAAGCTCTGGCCTAAAGACAGTGCAGAAAGAAGGTCTGCTGAGGTGCGAAAGTAGAGTTCAAAGAATGCATTTTGTCACCATGAACAGGCCTTTTGCATTTGTAGCAAATTTCTCTCACACATACGCCTTTTATCACTCTATGATTAATAAAACACAGTCAGAATTCATCAGGGCTAAGCAATACTCCGAACAGTTCATCAAAAGTGTTAAGTCATAAGGACTTTCAAAACATGTCATTATGTTCTGAAAATTATTTTCACTTCAATAGTAAAAGGTGTAGAGGAGGAGGGCACCCAACAAATCCCCACTGAGCAAGCCCTAGTCAACAGTTGAGAGGAAAAAGTCCCTTTAATGGGAGAAACCTCCAGCAGAACCAGGCTCAGGTTGGGCGGCCATCTGCCCTGACCTGTTGGTGAGTGGAAAGTGAAAGGAGAAAAGAAAAGAGTAACAAGCAACAACCAGGGACTAGATACTGATGTCATCATTCTCATGATATGGAGGTTCCCAGTTAGATATGCAAAATGGTTCAGAGGAAGTAATATAGTAATGCCTATAACACCACATGTGAAGAGGGACAGGATGAAGGTATCACAATTAGTGCAAGGCGGACCCAAATGAGGAGACTGAGGGACTGAACTAATGAACACATTTATTGGTAAAGATCAATATAGAACAGAAGTCACTCCTAACAGGAGGGTACAGAGGAAAACATAACTGACTACGGAAATATGCTGAGTAGCACGGATCCTAGGGAAACAACCTTGAACAGAAAACCCGAATGAAAAACAAGACAAATCAGAAACTAAAATACATCCCACTAAACCTAAATTACTGACCGAGAAACCCAACTAACACTAAAAAACTAAGGGGATAAAATAAGCATAAAGCACACCAAACAAAATAATACACAGATGAGAAATATAAACTACTAAACCAGAGAGTGGGTGCAGACAACACTGGGATGCTATCTTAACTGAAGAACCTAACACTAATGTACAAGTATAAACACAAAGAACTAGCAGCACTGAACATTATTCTGCAGGGTAACAAAATACATAATACAGAAGCAACTAGGTTTAAATACAAACTATGGACTAAAAGATGTATGCAACAAAAATATGGAGCAGGAATTAACAACTAAACAAAATTGCACTCATACCTAAAGGACTAAGAACAAAGCCTATCAAAAATGCACACACAGAAAAATAACACAGAGACAGGATGAGAAACAGACCAAACATGAGACATGAGAAAAGTTGCTAGAAAACAGAGTCCAATGCACAGGCATCAGGATTGCTAGGATCAGGTAAACAATGAGTTCAGGACATTAGCCAGAAGGGAGATGATGAGGATCTGGCAGGGAACTGTGGGGAAGGCTGGACTTAAATAGTGAGGGGAACAGGTGCAAACAATGAGGTGATGAAACACTGATAATGAACGGTAGAGCTACAGAACAGTACTAGGAACAGGAAGTGGGGAAAAAGGGGCAACAAAATAAAAGTCCAAAGGGAGGAAGTGTAACAGGAGCCTTGGATCATGACAGAAGGCCTTCCATCTTCCAAAGACAATGTCAAACCAGCCCCAGGGGCTGGTGTCATCATAGCCACAATGTCTTTTCAGTTCATTTCGCAGTGACCTCAATCCTTTCAGCACCTTTGTCACAGACCCATCTAGGGCTGTGTTGTTTGGGATGAAGGTGTACCATGAGTTTCCAAACATGGTGCAGACTTCTCCCTTGTCTTCAAGCAACATGTCAGTTGCCATTCTCTTCTACCATGTCATGTCAACCAATGAGCCTCTGTTGGTTGCAATACAAGTAGTCGATACATTGCATCCACATGCTGTCAATGATCCATTACAGAGACCATGTGGAAAAATATAGGCCAAGCAAGTGCAGGTCCAGCCACGTAGCTCAGTTGGTAAGGTAGTCGTCCACGGACCAAAGGGGCAGTGGTTCGACTATATGTCGGCTATATGTGTCATGGGCAGGACACTGAACCCCTAACAGCCCACTCCCATCCCCAACTGTGCAGTGCTGGTCCAAGCCCAGCAGAAATTGGGTAGGGTTGCGTCAGGAAGGGCATCTGGCATAAAAACTGTGCCAAATCAACATGCGGACAATGATCCACTGTGATGACTCTGAACTCATGGGATAAGCCAAGAGGACAAAAAAAAAGAAAAAAAAAGTGCAGGTCCAGCCATACCTCACATTGGTGAATTGCTGACTGATCCCTCAACTGTGCCATAGTTCACTGTTCATCCACAGGACCGCTGCAACCATGGCAAAGAGAACTAACATGCACATTCTTATCTTTAGGTTCCACTCCTTCATTCTGAGTGGATACATTTGGGCACCAGTTGCCTCCGTCACCTTCCTGTATTCACCTTTCTAGATGTATGTTGCCAAGCCCAATCAGCACCTCTCCCCTCTCACAGAGGGGAACAATTCAGAGGACAAATTTGAGTGTTCGGCCTTGTAGGTCGTCTCCCACAGCAGTTGCATCCAATTCGAGTTGTTGCACGTCTGGGTGTAGTTCCCCCTCCAGTTCCAGTGTGGCAATCCTCCTGCAGTGGCTGGCATGGACTCACATGATGCATCTCTCCACCTTCACTGCTGTATTAGAAGTCAGTAGTACTTGATGTGATCCTGTGAAACGTTTCCGCCTCCAGTGTTTCCTCCGGTGGTCCCGAATGAGCATCCAGTCACCTGGTTTGACATCGTGCAGGCTGGCGGTTGCATGGGTGGCTGCAATCACCTGGGAACAAACAGATGAGAGAGAGCTTCACACAATAGCCAAAAAATCACATCCTCATAATAAACTTGTCAGTGTTTGTTTGTTCTGAATAAGTACCACGCCAGAAGATCTTCCCAAACATTATTTGGAACAGACTTAAATTGCACATATAATAGCATCGATGCCAATTCTTAGATCCAGTTCAAACCTATTACTTCACAGCGCTTCGTTTATTTGGTCATTCTATCACACCTGCACTCGGGGTAATAAGGATGCAACACTTAATAAAACAAACCCTACTTAGCTTGACAAATCCCTTAACACACCCATGGCAAACCCAGTACCACCCTCACTAACAACTTTCTCCTGCAATATTTATTGCAGAATACTGCAATACTACACCTAATGGTCGTTTGTCTTGTTAGGGCCTTTTGCCCGGTAGATGCATACTGTTTGGAAAGAAGGAAACATCCTCAACCCACTTGCAAAACATGCAAACCAAAGTCAAGCAATATCTCTATTTCTGACATAGCTCAATCACATCAATCATCCAATGTTTGAAAAGCCCATCAGGTGGGGGAGTGGCCTTGCAATAAAATTTAAAGGTAGCAGAGGCATTCTGTGCTGCACAGATCTCCTGCAGTACTCAGCTCCATATGGTGGAAAGAAGCCTGCAGTAAAAACCTTGCTGTACATATAGTTGTTAAAATGTTGTTGAATAAGATGAAACAATACTCCCAACATGGCTGCTGAATGTTCTACAGAAATCAGATTGTTTTGTTAATGTTAGTCTGTCACATTTCATAACATTAATTTTATAGGCAACAGGATATCATCTAAAGAGCTGCAACAAGAACAATGTGCAATTAGTGTTCTGGCTGATGTCGTGAAACTCCTTTGTCTCAAGAGACAACCATAGTCATAAATAACAACTAATGTAGTCAGGCTAAACATTCATTCATAAATATTAATGTCACTGGCCAGTTTATAGGTTTCAGTAAGAGCTCTCAGCTCACCCAGATTGTCCAGAAAGGTCAGTAGGTAGTTTTATCATTAACCTTCTGTAGAAACTGCAAACCCACCTTCATTTCTGCCAATTTTGACATATCAAGTAATCAAAGCCATCAATACATAACTCTATGTCAGCACTCAGTATTAGTGTTTTCAATATCAGATCTAGGAGTACCGATGGTCTCTAGTACCTCAGTGCAGTAATGAGGATCTCCATCCTACTCTGCAGGCAGAAGAGTAACAGGGTTTAACATAACATCACAGCAATGTTAGGCTTTTCAAGCAGTATATCAGAACAGCTAATTACATCACATGACGCTAACACAGCTTTCTCTGCTGCAACAACAGCTCTCAGACAGAGAGGGAGACCTGCTACAACTGGATTCAGCCTGATTAGAAACAAGCAAGAGGCTGTTCTACACCTGTGAGGTTGGGATAACAAAGAAGTCCTGTAACTTTCTTCCTGGTCAACAATTAATTTAGATTAGGCAAAGCAAAGTATCATGGTATCATGCCAAGAAAAAGTCTTCATTGTTTCTTTAGTCATCTGCTTTGGAATATTTTTATATTTGCTTTGGAATATATATTTTTTTTTTTGGTGAGACTTTTCCTCTGGGGCGATCACATGACCAGATATGTTACTTCATTCGGCAGTTTAGGAAAAATTACTTTAAGGCCATTGTCTACAAGATGTTTTCACAGGTGCACCATATTATTTCTTTTCATGTTTCTTTAAATCGACAAATACAAATTAACATATCATCTATGTACTGTAGCAAACACATGACTTTGAATGAAGTGCCATGGTCTGTACTCTGATTTTAGATGGACTCTCAGAGGCCCTGTATCTTTCATGAGACCTATGTCATATTAATGGCTGCAGCATGTGTGGTGTCATGGCTATCAATGAGCTCAATTCTACAAGCTTGTGCAACTGATTGCATACAATGTACATCCCCCTGTATTCCATCCTAGGATCTGATGCTGTTGGTTGGACTTTATGGCATGCTTTGCAACCATGTGCCCAGATTTTCCAACTATAGTAAAAGGTTTTGCTAATCAGACATGGAGTGTCTCGCATAAATTGTTTATTCTGTGTAGAGGAGAGTGAGACAGAAGCAATCGCACCAGGCTTTGTCCAATTTCCCATTATCTACTTACTACTGTCTTTTATATTGTCCTTCTGGACCCACATGCACATGTGCTTTGCACTGCTTGATGCCTAAAAGTTTCTGAATGTGTGATGTGTAGGCATGTTAAGTCTATAAGCTGTTCTTTAACATAAGTATTATGAACAAGTTACCACTTATATGCACATTGGGAATGTGTATAATCTGCATATGAGAGGAACAGAGTGATTTTGCAAAAAAAACAAACAAACTACTATCATCTATTGTGAAATATGATCAACCACTGACTGAGTCAGAATAGAAGCTAAGCTTGTAGCTCCTGAATCAACTTAAAGATCACATCATGATTTTTCAACTAAAATAGCAAAGCTCCGGGAATTGCTTATAATTATCAGAATGACAATACATTGTAAAATTGTACAGTTCCTACTTCGATTCTGTTCCTGTGTGAGTGGGGGTCACCTGATCTGACAGGTCTGCTCCCCCCGCTCTCTCCAGGTCACTCTTTCGCATATCTACAGAACAGTTCCCTGCCCAGTGTCCTTTCTTTTTCTTTGCCACAAGTTTGTCCACACAATGGTAACAATTCAGTTGGTAAACTGTGCCCAGGCCAGTCACTTACTTCTCTGTAGCCCGTTCTTTATTGTTATGTTCCTCGTGCGACTCAGATTTCACTGCGCTGCATTAATCAGTAATCAACAACACAACTGTTCAACTACAATGACAACATCTTGTCATTGTTGACAACAACATCTTGATTGGATCAGCAGTCTGGCTCCTCAGGAGGACAGCTTCTCAACCATAGGGAGGAATCAGCTGTGCACACCGCTACTGTTTGTCCCTCAGAGCCCATCCCACTTCTGACACCAAATTATGTCAAGCTCTGGTCTAAAGACAATGTAGACAGAGGGTGTGCTGAGGTGCGAAAGCAGAGTTCAAAGAATGCATTTGGTCACCATGAACAGGCCTTTTGCATATGTAGATATGTAAATTTTTTCTCACAGATTTAATCATGGCTGCTTTGACCTATACTCCATTATATCTAAGAGCGAATATCTATATTTTTTACTACACTACATTTCTACATTTTACAATCACATTACTTTATGCATTTCATAATACACCACTGTTTAAATTTTTGAAATGAAAATGAATCACTAGTGAGACAGGAATCTCTTCAATAAACAAATCTCTTTACTGGACGACTGTAGCTCAGGAGGTAGAGAAAAGTCATCCACCAACCCCAGGGCTGTTGGTTCTATCCCCAGCTCCTCTAGTGACATGTCTAAGTGTCCTTGAGCAAGACTCTAAACCCCAACTTTGCTTCTAATTCACCCATTCACACTCACAATCTCTCTCACACACACACACACACACACACCGATGGGGAAGATGCTATGCAGCAGGTCTACACTGACCGGGAGAAACAGTTTAGACTGCTTTGGCTACCAAACAGGAAGAAAAGTGCTATATAAGTGCAGACCATTTAAACCAGGTTCAGACATGGTGTCAGTTCCTTCTTCCATGATCATTTATTTAAAAGATTTCTTTCACATATTAGCAGTACTCAAAGTGAGCTGGTATGCAGTAATTTTACTCTTTGCCGTGTTGTGCTGAGTTTGGCCTGTTTACAGATCTGCATTCATACACCTTAAATGCTGTGTCAAATTTGCTCTGCCTTGTTAAAGTTCATCAATCAATAGAATGAGCAGCCTCCAAACATTTCCTTAACTTGAACCTAGCTTTGCCTCCCTCTCCTGCATGCATGTAAAAATGGGGGAAATGGAAAGCAAAACAAAGCGACTTTGGGGTGTTATTGCTGAGCCTGCTGTTTCACACATTAATATCATTGGAATTACCATCCACTACTAGCATCAAATAAGGTGCAAAAAACAAAGTAAACAAAATTCTACAAGAGAGCCACAGACCTTTATCCTCAAGTTTTCTACTTGTTAGGGATTTTAGTGGCTCTTTAATTATGTGCGTCCTCACCTTATTTCCTGCTCTCTTGACATTCTATCAGTGGTTTTATCAGTGTTTTATTCTTGGAATTACAGTGACTCTGACTTCTGTGAGTGTCACTGTGTGATGTTACAAATATAGTAATAAAACTGAACAAAGTATCAGATCATAAAATTAAAACATCTTCAACACATCATTTACAGTTACTTATTGCCACACCCCCACAAACATAAAGCAGCGCTGGTCCACTGAAAGGAACAAGGAGAAAAAAAATATTAAGGTACTTTTAACTTTAATACTTTAAGTAAGATATAAATCATTTACTTACTTTTAATTAAGACGAAATTTCAGTGGGTTTCTAAAGAACATTTTTGTTTTTGTATTTGTACTTTTAGTTAAGTAGTTTTTGAGTACTTCATCCACCAGTGCAAGCTAGGCTGGAGCTGTTTAAGGTGGTCTTGAGAGAGTGGGGGTAGGGGGTGGGGGATAGGTAGCTGTGGTAAAATAAATTAAATCAGCTATTCAAATCACAACAGAGAATAGGCAAATAATACCTTTACATTTTTACCTGGACGTTAAAAATTATCTGGAATATCCCCTCTTTAGCTCTTTTATTCACTGTGCATTCTGCAGAAACAGTTGTTGCTCTAACTAATACTAATTAGTTATTGGTGTTATTCTTCAATTTATGTATTTCACTGTCCAATAAATTCAGCATAAGTGACTGCAGCATTTAGAAAAAGTTAAAATAATTTAGCAAAATGACTTTGAAGCTTTCCCCACTGTCTATAGCAGGCAGTTTTAGACCAAACAGCTATAGGGAACATAGGGACCTTCCACTGGAACTATTCCCCTTCAGAGGGTTTTTCTCTGTTTGCATTTGCATTACCAGTAGATGCTCTAGTGATGCAGACTGGCTACAGTTAGTATGTATTTATATAATTTTAGATTGACTTGTGGTAAGTCTGCAGCCTTTTGTAATATCCAATCAAATGCTTTTTTTCAACTTGCCCTTCTGGCAAATGCCAGTACCACGTCATATTTCAACACCGAGAGCAGCTTTTATCCAATTATGATAATTATAACATTTTAATATGAACAAAAGCCAGAGATAAACTGCTGAAATAAGACATTTTGTCTCCTTAGGAAAAAAGTCTCTCACATCCTGGACCTAGGCTGCACACTGCTGAGATCACCTTGGTCTCACAGAGCTGAGACCTACATCAGGAAAGTTGGGTGAAATTTATAATTTTGGATAAACTGACCACATCATAATGGGGACTTTATTAAATGAAAAATTATTAAAACTGCAGCCCAGGACAATATTACAACTAGTCTCTTTCAAAGTCTGCGCTCACTGCTGAACTTACTGTTCCGCCGACACATAACAGGCATTGCTGTCAAGAGAGGGGTAGCCAGTTCTGATCATTGCAGTACTAAAAACTTTGGCTCAAATTTATAAACAGACTTAGTTTGGATAAATTGACCATGATAAATCTATATGGGGATTTTCCCACATGAAAAAAAAATTGCTAAACTTAAACCAGCAGCTCTAGGACAAACAGTTTGAGCCTTTTCTCCACAGTGTGTTTGATAGATTAGCATTCACATATTATCATGATTTCTATACAACTGAAAAAGTAACTATTCTGCTAAACAGCATTCTCAGAAAGTTTTATATCCACTGGTCTGTGCACACAAAAAAAGGAAATGTTGAGTTCTAAGAACTACAAAAAATTCCCCAGTCCTGGAGTATTATTAACTTGTGATGAGGGTGCAGTGGTGGGAGGTGTTTCACGTTTAGAGAATGATTTGTGTGACTATGAGTGAGTATTTTAAAACTGCTCTTCTTCGTCTAAACTCCAATTTAACTGTAGAAGTCATATTGGGGGCAGAGATATCCATAATGCACAGCTGGAGAGCCTGTCCCACTTTAACACTATAAACACAAGACAAATGTTGATCAGCTGCTCAAGTGAACCATAATCAATCATATGACTTACAGGAAGAAAAAGATTATTTCCTGTGTAAGAAAGTGCTGATGCTTACATAAGAATATAAATAAATGTGTTCTAATAGTGAGAAACTTCTGTGAATATTAGTACACAAACAGATGAAATATAATGACCATATATAAGAGGACAGAAACAGAAACCCATGACTGACCACAGTCAGGCTCATCTCAAGGTGCAATCAGCATTAAAAGTACAATAGCAGCACCGTGTGGTCACAAGATTCCATGACACACTGATCTTGGGTAATAGGAATTACTGTCTGAAGCAGACACTGCAAAGGCATCAGAAGAAAACAAAAACACAAATGCAGAGATGAGCTCTAATAAAAACTATAATTATATGTAGAAGCCACACCTGGCTCCAAAATTATCAGAACATTCTCCTGGTTCAGCATGATATTAGGATATCAGGAAAGAGCTGTTTGTTTGAAGTACAATGTGCACCAGCTAAAGTCTTAGCTGGTGAATCACTTTGGTCATTTTGGCTTTAAGGGTATTACACATCTTTATTACTCCTATTAGGTTGTTGCATGTTGATGCCACAGCTGCATCACTTGTCCATAAGAAGGTCTACCTCTTTAAAGATTTGAGGCAGCTGACAGATTAAACTAGTGCAAGTAGTCCCCCCCCCCAAAAAAATTGCCAGGTGAGAGAATTTTAATCACCTTTGAAATGAACAATTAGAATAATTATTTCGGGGGAGAGGGATGGCTCTTGCTATTAACAACCCTCTGTTCAATATCACAACAAATTAGTTCTTGCTCATTAGTATGAGTTGTGCTTGCCTAGTGGTTTGGAAAGCCTCCACTGGGAACTTGCTTATTACTCCCTATGAGTGGGGCATGTAATTAGCATTCATCAAGTGCTGTGTTATAACATCCCTCCTCACAAATGTAATTTTGAAATTACATGAGGGCTACTTGTCTGATCAAGGAGTGTCTTGCTTGCAAACCTAAATTGTAACTTCAATGTTCAGCAGAACTTCCTCTCAGATCATCCCAGATCAACCATAGAGGGACTGGCAAGGAACTCTGAAACAACAAGTTGTTTTTAAGTCAGGTCTATTATTAAGTCGAATTTATTAGCAAAGAAAGACTAAGCATTATTGAACTTTATTCGGATTAGATATTGTACATTCTCCAAAATACATGTTGTGTGGGTTAGCCAGTCATTTTGAACAAATTTGTGACTTTTAGTATTATTTTTGCCTTTTCCACTGTGCAGCACTTTTCCACAAGGTTGATTTTATATCTTAATTAGACACAATGGAGAGTGTTTTTTATTTTTCTCTTTAACACACAGTGAAAATTACTGATATTAAATTGAATACACTGGTTATTATTCTAGGTACATTGATCATCAACAACATTAACAACACTTGGTATTATCATTAGTGGGCAGATATGGACAGGGTTCAGCTTAAGAATCTCAGTGATCAATCGTCTATTTCTATTTTGATAATAGAACTAGGAAGTTTTCACAAGTCAAATAGTGGCTTTTAATTATATTGTTATATTAAGCAGAGTCATAATATAAAATGTCTGCCATATGTTTTTAGAAGAGTCACTTATATGGTACGAAGGAAATGGAATATGATCTGAGTTTTATCCAGAAAATATTTATCAACTCTAAAAAACTCTTAAAAACTTAAAACTCTATGCACTATTTGCATTAAAGTCCCCAGTATCTTTCAATTATTTGCTCCATACATCACACAGGCCTATGTGAATTGACTTTTCAAAGTTTCTCAAAGTCTTGTCAGCCTCAATCTCTCTCAGTCAAACCCAGCCATCAATAACCCTCAGTAAATATAATGGTGGGTCCTACAGTATCTTTCACCATCCTTACTACAAAGTTCAACCTAAGTCATAATTTAGGAAAAAAATAAAGGAAAAAGAGCAAATAATCTAAGAGCGAGTATTATCGTATGCAAAGGTAGAATGACATTCCGGTTTAACTTGGTGTTTGGGGGACAGAATTGAAGTGAGCACACACTTCCTGATGGAGCTGCTCTTGCGAAGAATAAAAACACACTCCTAGCAAGTCTGCTAGACGAGTTATGAAAAGTTATGTTTGGCTATCAAGTGAAAAATGAAAGTATATTATTTTAAAAATGGACGTTATTTTTCGGATTTCCGTACATGAATAGTAGAACACATCCCCATGTCCAGAGAGTCGGCACTGGTCTCAAGTCAACTGCGAAGGGTTGGATTGTTGAAGCTAATAAGTCCCGGTACCTAGCGTTAGCAACCAGGCCAGTAATCTAGCTAGCAGCCGTTAGGCGGCTAGCCAGTGCACTCTAGGCCTTGAGCAGCTTGTTTTGACTTGCAGCTGTGGTATGGTAATATTTAACAGTGGCCAGCAGTGATTTATAATGTTACTATCGGCCTGTAACTTGATTACTTAATTGACGTTTTGTCAGAAGTAACTGTCAACGTTTGATCTGAAATGATAACGTTTGTTCTTCTAAAGCATTCATAGTTAGTTCCGCTAACAATTGTGCGGCTAACATTACGCGGTAGCCAGTTGGTTCAATGCATCATACTACCTGACAGAATGCAACTTTATACCGGTTTAACTACTTCGTTTTACAGCTCACGACAGACTATGCAATAGTTCTTAGCGAGTTACTTAAAACACACTAAGCAATAGACTCGCAGTTGAGTCGTTATGATATATGTAACGTTATTGAAGTTAATGAAGTGTATTTAAGAAAATAGACATTAACATTACTTCTATGTTTTATTTGTCTGAAATTTGTTTTGTTTTCAGTAAGTTACTAGCTGACGTTAGCTAGTAATGTCTCTAACATTACCATCTGCCGATATGCTTGAAACACCTCCTGGATACCCATTTGAAGAAATCAACTATGATGATATTGAAGTTGAGGAGGTATGTTATTGTTTAATTATTTGTTCTGCTCATCCTCCCAGCACTGACAAGAATCAGTTATTGCTCTAATTGAATGTTCAGAGTATATGATGAAGAAGGTTGTGCCTAGCAATAACGTATTCTTAACTACCCATTTTCAGGTGGTGGGGAGAGGTGCTTTTGGGGTTGTTTGCAAAGCCAAATGGAAAGGCAAAGATGTTGCAATCAAGACCATTGAGAGTGAATCAGAAAGGAAAGCCTTTATTGTTGAGGTATTGTTGTTTTTGTATTGTTGTTTGTGTATTTTTTCAGTGCTACAACATGTTTATTTGTAACTCAGTTGAGCTCCATCAGTTTCTTTTAATAACAATGTAATCAGTAGTCGTGTTAATTATGGGTCTTTTTTTAATTTTTGAAGTTGGGGTAGACAGTGGTGTTTGTTCATTGAGCTATGTGTTTATATTTTCATCTCTTTACTTTCCTTTTAGTAACATGGCTCTTTGAGAGCTCCCAAGTAAATTTCTTCTTAACTTCTCATCTATCAAATGTTATTGCCAAAGATCATTGTAAATTCAGTACAGCATACATAACAGCAGAATATCAAATCTTGATTTATGGAATTCGTACTTACTGAATGTCCTGAACCAGAACAAAAATTTGCTCTTAAATAATGGACTTGATTTGAACAAAAGATTCTAAAAATAATTTAAGATCTATGACAGTTTTACTAGAGAAAACATCTCAATCTGTTTGAGTTTTTGGAACTACAAGGGATGCTTGTTACATACTGGTGTGTTCAGAGTGGTATGTCTCTTACTTCACACTTGATCAGCCACAACATTAGGTACAACTATACAAATCACCTCTGCCATAAATTCTACTTTATAACTTATATATTATAACTTGTATAACTTCTTGGTTTTTGGAGGTGGTTCCACCCTCCATTTTAAATAGGATGGCAAAAACCAGAACTAGAACCACCCTTAATATTAAGCACTGCAGTAATATTCCACCACCCACCATAACCTTAATAATAAACATATATTAGAATTATCAACTTTCAGTTTCAACAGTTTCAAACTTTTAGACTGTAGACCTGTACCTAATGTTGTGGCTCCATACAATGTTTGGTTTACAGAGAGTAGTGTTCTTTTAAAGCCTATTCCTAACCAACTTGGAAGACAGCACAACAAATTTCATTATGGCCTCCATCAGGTCAAGGTTGGCAGCGTTTTATTCTAACATTTTTGTTCACACATACACCAACTCCTAAAAAAGTCAGTATAATGTCAGAATTCCGCTGCATGTCTGAAAGGGGCTTTAGTTCGCTACTAAAATATCTCTACTTTTAGTTAAAAAATGCAACAGGTGACATCACTTGGAGGAAACAGTTCAAACAGTTATCTTGTTGCTCACACTATAGAGTTTGTAATCATGGTCAACCTGCTTTTCCAGAGTTCCCCAGATGTAATCATCTGAACTCCTAATGATGGAAAACTCCTCCAGGAGATGTCATCTGGAAGAGTGAAGTCAGAAGGAAGTTTAAAAACATGAATGTACATTTACACCCTAAACTAAAGCCATAGAGAGCAAGTTGAAATTTTAAGTCACCCTTTAATTCTGTTGAGCTTTAGTGAAACTTGATATTCTTTTTCTACTGTATTTATTTATTGTATGTTTCCTTTTTTGCATTTTGCTTTTTCCATTCCACTTTATATCCACACTGTTGGGTGCCTCTCAATGACTTTAACCTGCTAGATGCTTGGAATTTCCCTTGGGATTAATAAAGTGCCTGTTGGTTCAGTCGGTCGGTCTTTTGGCATAGCTCTCCCATGTCACCTTATTATTGTGGCTTCACTATGAGGGCCACTGGGATCTCTTTTGGCTGTTAGTGGTAAGCTGAGCAAAAGGCAAAATGGGGTACAGTTCTTTTGTCTGTGCTTTGTTCAGGACTTGGTCCAGCCATTCCATTTAAAACACTTTGGTTCTTGTGCAGCTGTGGACTGGCTTAGGTATGATGAACATGTGATGGGGGCTTGATTTATATATGTGTGTGTGTGGAGTCTATGCCATAGATCTCATGTAGGTACTGTGTCATGTCCCATGTATTTTGCATGTTGCAGTAATTCTAATAAAATTAACAGTTTAGCATGTAATAACTCCAACTCCAACATGGTCTGCTCAGTTTTAGTTACTCTTGCTTGTAGTACACCAAACTCACTATAGTGGTGAAGAAAACCCTTCACAATGTCATAGAAAGCCCCAAACTGACTAGCAGTTTGGTGGTGTAATTGCATATTGGCATAGGGCATTTGCATAGCCTACTGCATAGCCTCTGTGTGTTCAATCCAGGACCATAAATCAACTTTAAACTCCATAATCCAGCCCCTAGCATCACTATGGAGCAGAGCACTTTGATGATGAACGTTTGTGTACTTAAAAGTTTTTCTAGGAAGTTTACCATCTGTGAAGACTCAGTCATCCAGGTCATGGTTACCACTGAAATGCCGTTTAGCGGCAGCTAGACTTGCTTGTAGTTCCTGAAGGTGTTTCACCTCTCATCTGAAAGGCTTCTTCAGTTCCTACTAACTGGCTAGAGAGACAGGCCTATAAACTCTGTGGAGTTGTTACTTGTCATTTTAATGGTCACCTGGGGCTTTTTGTCCCAGACATGCACTGGAATTAGACTTTTTTTTTTTAAGGAGATGTATGTGTGAACGCAAACATTATCCGGACTTAGTCCAATGTCCGTATTGTGTGCGAGAGCTTGTGCATGTTGCATGTTGCTCTGTCCCGAATGGTTGGGAGGATTAAAAGGAAGAGACTGGGCATGTTGATGAAGTTTGTATCACTCAACTGTTGTTGTTTTCCACAGCCTACATTTTTGAGTTAAGCCTTCGCTTATGAAAATCAAGCGGCTTTTACACGTGTGGAAGGCTTTTCACTTGGGCGATCTCCCGTTGTGAGTTACATGTCTGAAAGGCCACTCCGGACAATGGCCGATGATAAATCCTCCTAATGTTGTCCTGAGTTCATATGTGAAACAGGCATAAGTGTAAGGATTCAGGAACTCTTAGGATTAAGTCTGACGACCCTTAGAAGTACAAGCAAGTCTAGTTGCCAATGAACAGCACTTCTGGGATGACTTGCAAATGTCAGTTTGAGTAACATGTTTTTCTGCCTTTTTCTCCAGCTCCGGCAATTGTCACGTGTAAATCACCCCAACATTGTGAAGTTGTATGGCTCTTGCAATAATCCAGTAAGTTAAATTGAATTAATGTTATGCTGTTTTAACTTCATAGTCACACTGATGCTCCAGCTCCCCAGTAATGGTTTGTCTTAATATAGTCTTAGATGTTAGAATTACTGTATCTGTGTTGTTCAATCTCTGAGGTTTTGATCATTATGTTTCTCACTCAGGTCTGCCTTGTGATGGAATATGCTGAAGGAGGCTCATTGTATAACGGTGAGTAACGCTGTGCTAGACAACAAAACTGTTACAATGCTGATTTTGGCACACTGTTCCCACTGTTTGCATGTTCAGTCACTTGTCTTTCTTTGATCAGCTCTTTCTGAGATTGGGTTGGTGGGGAAGGACTGTGGATTTCTAACTTACTGTATTATTATTTGTATTTTAGACCAGCTACTAGGTGTTTTTTTTTTTCTGAAAGTTTCTACTATGCCACAGGAGAAACAGCATAAGACACAGGATTAAACTGCAATGATATCAATATCAGTATGCATATTGTCCAAAATACAGTTGGCCATGGCCACCTTTGGCCACTTGGTAGAACTGACCATGGTGCCTTACATTAATTTACTGCACTGATGTAACTTCTATGCTTCTAGTGGTTCTAGTGGATTATGTTTAGGCAGCAAAACTTAAAAACTCCTTTAAAAGAATCAGTAAGCACAACACAAACACAGGAAGCAATATGCTGAAATTAAAAATAAAACGACAGAGCTGGACACATCCTGAACACACTCGCATTGCATCACAATAGAAACTATGGATCTGTGTAAAACAGCTGACCTCTTTGCTGTGCAAAAAGCATTTGGGTTTGTAAAGCTATCATAAGGTTACAGTGTTGCAAGGTCCCGTAGCAGTGTGTAAAAAAAGTGCACCTTTCCTCCCAAAGTGGAGACATGCGTTTTAATTCTGTTGCAGTTACAGAGCTAAAGTCTACATTTGTTTAGCAGGAGTGACAGAATTTCAGCCATGATATTCAAAATAGAAGTGTAACAAGTGAAGACTTTGGATGACCAATGTAACATGCATAAAGCTGCTCAACAATTCTTTTAGCCGTAGACAAGAGCCTTGGTTTAGCCTACGTTCTTTGCAGAAGTTACATTTAGGTAACATTAACTGTATCAGGCCCACAAAACATCAGTGATCTGTTTAATTAATATTCACTGAATTAGAAATTAGCTGCAGGTTAATACATCCTCCTAAAATTCAAATGCCATTCTCCCTTACAGCAGAAGGAATATTTCTTCCAACAGATTTTATGGTCTCTAAATCTATATGGCATCAAAAGGGTATGGATTTAATAAGCAGATTTGCAATTAGATTTTTAGTGCCATAGCCTATACATATATGTCACTGTGCTTAACCATACTTCATACCTCACACTACCTGTTAGCAGTTACCTCTGCCTGCTCCTGAAATGCAAGTTGTAGCAGTCCCCAGAGTCAACAGTTTATTACACACATGTTGCTGCAGAAAACAAAATGTTTGACCATTCATGGTCAAATGATTTTAAGTCTAAAGCAGGTGGAAATGTGCAAACAAAAAAAATAATGACCATTTTGTTTTGAAAGCAATATGATCTGTGTTTTGCTGATTCTTTAGTGTGATGTTTCTTTTTAGTGCTGTGGGATTTCAGAAAGAAGCCTTAAAGAAGGGCAAGCTAAACACCAGTAGAGAGGAGGTTTCTTTAATATAAACGGTTATAGAGTGCAAGCTAATCTGACAAAATGTAGCCCAAGGGTTATTATATCTTAAAACAAAGACAAACAAGAAGACTTTTTGTTCAGAAACATGTTTGTAAACTGAAATACAATTATTTATCAGAAGTAAATCTAAAACCAAAATTAAACTATAATGGTTGCTAAAACCAAAATGAACATGTATTTTTCAAGAAGGCCAGACCAAATCTATATCTAAGTTCTGTCTGCCTGCTCTACTGACAACTGCATGTCCCAAAAGTCTGAGCAATGTAGTGCTCCTGGACATATAATGCTGGCTTCAAATATACTGGTTGTATAAGTACATCTACATAAAATAGCACCCTTGCTTAGCCTATGTTGATTTGAAATGTCTATTGTATATGCATTTAGAAATTAATTATACACATACTTCTTTCAGTGTTGCCTTTTGTTGTATAAAAAGCTGAATTTCTTTTTCAGGCACCTATGGCATACATTTGACAGTGTTAAAAAAAAAAGCATCTCTCAGGATTAATAAAAAAGACACATTATTGGAAAAAAAGAGAGAAAGTGTACTGAGAATGATACCAGCAGGATATTCTGCAAGCTGCAGTCCCAGCTTGTAACTGTAAAATGTGCTACTCGGTCTATTCATTGAGACTGGTAATGATATATTTGCCAGACTGTGTCAAGTTTTTCAAAGAGTGAAAATGCTGTGTTTGATCTAAAATTCAAATCTCCACAGACTGTGCACATTAATTTGCCTAACTGTGTGACTGGGCTAAAGAATGCCATTCAGATTATAAGTCTACTCTGCCAATGCTGCGGGGCGTCTGTGGCGCAGGAAGGTGGAGTGGTAGTCCACCATCTCACGTTTGTTGGTTCAATCCTTGAGTGTCCTTGAGCAATATACTGAACCGCAACTTAGTTGCTCCCGGTGAGCGTTGGCCAGCTACATAGCAGCTCCCCCATTATTCTATGAGTGTGTTTTTGATTATGAGTGTGAATGGGTGAATAAGAAGCAGTGTAAAGCGCTTTGAGTTCCGATAGGTAGAAAAGCGCTATATAAGTGCAGACCATTTACCATTTACTGCCCCCACCTGATCATATATATATATATAATAAACATATTTTGTTAACTGTACTGGGTGGAACTTGAAAACACTTTATATTAATGATGCATAACAGAATCTGTAGTCAGAGATTTAACAGAATATTTTTCACACCCCACTGCTCCTTGACAACAAAATTTTCTAAAATAAACTAAATCAAAACAGAAATTAGTCATTGAAATAAAAACTAACTGAATCAAACCACTGGCTAAACTAACTACAACTAAACAGAATTAGGGATTTAACATTAAAATATTATTAAAATAAAGGCAAATATTGAAAACAATAAACGATTATAAGTTTGCTTATCACAAATCAAAGTTATTACAGTAAGTATAGTTTGCATTTTACACTCTCCAGTATTAGTATGGTTCTGTCTATTTCCTGTAAGTCTTGTTTTCCTAGTTTTGACCATCATTACTAGCTGTAATATTACAAGCCTTAATGACAAGGGAATGAAAGCACTTTTAGATGTTTAGCTGCTGATACTGCTGCTGTTCTGGGTCTGCAATGCTGATTTTAAACACTTAATAAACTCTTGCCTTGTGCTTTGTCTATGACCTACCCCACATACTGTAGTCTGTAGAGTTAGGGATTATTAATTTTTACGTTAGCAAGTTTTTGGATGTTTTGGATGTAATATCTCTATCTTACCAGTTCCCCATACATGCATCCAGAAAGTATTCCCAGGGCTTAACTTTTTCCACATTTTGTGATGTTACAGCCTCATTCCAAAATGGATCAAATTCATTATTTCTGTCAAAATTTTACTATACTGTACAAACAATACTTTGTTGAAATCAAATTTATTAAAAATAAAAAACAAAAAATCACATGTACATAAGTAGTCATAAGCTGCATAGCAGATCCCCCATCGGTGTGATTGAGTGAATAAGAAGCAGTGTAAAGCGCTTTGAGTCCCAATAGGTAGAAAAGCACTATTTAAAAGACCATTTACCATGAGAAGCAAAATTCTCTGGTCTAATGAAACTGCCCAAAAATAGGTGTGCCAAGCTTGTAGGGTCAGACTTAAAAAGACTTGAGGCTGTAATTGGTGCTAAAGGTGTTTCAACAAAGTAAATGTGAATACTTTTTGGATGCACTATAAGTGTGACTATTTATTTAAATCAGAGGTCTTTTAAATTGTGCTGTAAAAGATAAATTGCAGGTAATTAATATTTATATGTGTGTGTTTCTGTGATTACAGTATGCACTATTTCCACTAGGATTTTTTCAATGCCTGTAGAATATTTATAGACAGAACTATTCATTAATTTGTGTAATTGATAGGGATTTACATTAGTGTTTGCAGTTGCCTGATCAGGAAAGTGAAAAATAAATGTGATGATCTGCAGTGTTTCCCAAACGGAGATTTCTGTGTGTCTCTCGACCACAAATTGGTTAAAATCAGATTTTATTGTAAAGCTGCGTGCAGTGTGTTACATCTGTGTGTGTCCACAATGTCTGATTTCAGGAGAACCAGAGACCTGGTCATTTTACTTTTATTTGATGCTATCTCGCCCCTGTTTACAAACTTCAAATCTACAAACTAGATTTACTTTTATATTTAGTCATTTAGCAGATGCTTTTATCCAAATCCCTATAACTTCGTCAAGCATTAGTAACTACAGACGAAGTATTCACCCTGTTTTGTCATATTTATGTAACTTAACTTTCTTAAGAATACACGTGTTCTACAACAACTTTGAGCAGCTGCCTGCCAATTAAATGTATACTGTGTAAATGTGGCAAATTATCTGTGTCCTTAACAAAGTGTAGAAAATATTTATTGAGCAGCTTCACATTTTGATGACGGTATAGTGAAGATCAATGCTATTCCTGGTTAACACAGAACTCAAGGATGCATCAAAAACAAACACACAGTCTTTGAAAGACCAAACATGGCTGCTGACAGAAGAAACCTGAATTTTTATTTAAGAAGAAGAAGAACAACGACAAGCTTTATTGTCATTGAGCACATATACATATTGCGCATACATGTTACAATGAAATTCTTTCTCTGCATTCAACCCATCCCCCTTTGGGGGAGCAGTGGGTAGCCACAGGGTGGCACCCAGGGAGCTAACACTGAGTGCCTTACTCAGGGACACACCTGGTGGATAGTCTGGGATTTGATCCGGCATTTCTGCATCTCATCCTGCTGCTCAACCTATTGAGCTACCAGGCTGCTAAATAGGTTATTTTATATAAAAGTGCCACAGCAATATAGCTGTGTCATAGTTAAACTTTTTATATGTTTGTTTGTTTTTTGGTTACTATAAAACGCACTTTAATATATAAGTACTATAAGTATCACTGGTAAATTAAAACACTCACAATGTGAGGAGAAATTATTAGCAAAGCACAGTGGCTCTCCATTATGTGATCTGTGTTAACTCTACCAAAACTTCAAAACTCCAAAAGTTAATAAATGACCTCCAGAAAGTCTGAGACATTAATAGGTTAAATGGCTATTTTACTCTGAAAAACCATGTAAAACAAAGGTGCTACCAGCAAATGTTACTGCAGCTGTTCGTACATAAAGGGGCTGCTATTTACTGATATCTGTACCAAGGAAAAATCATTAAATAAATCAGCCACTTGTTTTAAGCAAGATGTATTTCTTTTCCTCTTAAAATTGTCTCTTTAAATTAACAACATCTCAGCTTAGGTTGCACTTAATTAAGATGTAATGAAAGGGTGGAATAACCCTCTTGCATGTACGTATCTTATTATGCATTATTCAAAAGCAACATTCTCTCATTGTATCGTGCTAATGTTTGAAGCTGCATAACATAATATTTGTGAATTGGTCCTTCAGTATTTGGATCAATTACCTTGTTAAATATAGGGTTTAAAGTCAGACTACAGGTGTTATTTTAGTTTGACACGTACACACTTGCACATTTAATCAATATTTTTCTCCTGTACATCTTATTTTCTGTTTTTATCATGACCTTTGATCAGTATTTAGAGTTCACTTAAATTTTAAGTTTTAACCCTCGAGAGCCCATTCATTAATGTCCAAATGAGTTAAAAAAAATTACATATTTTGTTTGCAGATGTTTGCTAGTAAATGAAATACAATTGTTTGTTTTGCTTGCACAGGTATTTTAATTGCATTTTACTTAACATTTATTTACTAGATAAAACCCACTGAGATTGAGATCTCATTTACAAGGGTGACCTGGCCAAGAGGTCAGCAGCACACGTCATAATAAAATAATACAATTTAAAGTACACATTACAAACAATAAGTTAGAATAAACAATAATTTAGGTATTGCATACAGTTTATCATTACAAAGTGCAGTAGTTGAGAACAAGGTAACAATTTAAAAACACAAGCACTGTCCAGTGGACAATGGAAAGAACAGAAGGCTTCAAGTGAAATAAGTTCTGATATCTTCAGCTCTGTTTGGAGATTATTCCAAGCAGAGGGCGTGGCAAAACGGAATACTCGCTTCCCCATTTCAATATGAATATTAGGAACAGTGAGTTGATAAATGTCACACAAACTCAAAGCATAATGGCTTTTGGTTCGTTGTAGAAGAGAACATAAATATAATGGAACCAAACCAAGAAGAACCTCAAGGCATTGTGATACACTGTATAAAGATTGAGCACATCTCCATAATCGAGGAAAGGCAAAAAGGTGGCAGGTACATGACATTTACATGCTCTGAGGGAGAAGCAGTATTTGTTACGATGATAAAATCTGAGCCCTCATTTTGTAAACAAATTTGGCAATGTTTGCTTTAAAAGAAAACTCCAAGATACTTGTAGATACTTGTAACTGAAAACTAACTCTATCGGTTTCCCTTGGGCAGTTGTTATTAAGGAGGTATTCTCTGATAACTCAAATGAGTGTGAAAATACCATGACTTGAGATTTATCTGCATTTAAGTACTGCGTCATCAGCATAAAAATGATACAAGGCATTTAAGAGGTTGTCACACACATTTTTAATATAAATAGAATAGAGTAAGTTCTAAGACTGAGCCCTGTGGCACTCCTTAAGAGACTCCTAGGAGGGAGGAGGTGGAACCAGCCATTTGAAAACACTGCTCTATTTCAAAGATAGTCAGTAAACCAAAAATGGGCTTGGTCTGACAAGCCAATCTGTAATAAAGATTTGATCAAACGTGTGTAATCA
Organism: Channa maculata; assembly: GCA_020496755.1. Classification (NCBI taxonomy): domain Eukaryota; kingdom Metazoa; phylum Chordata; class Actinopteri; order Anabantiformes; family Channidae; genus Channa; species Channa maculata. The sequence goes on along the minus strand of CM035616.1, from coordinate 20,508,283 downwards.
AAAGTGTCAAATGCCTTGGAGAGATCAATAAAAAGGTACACAATATTTTTTACAATCCAGCAACTGAGTAACAAACAGTGTTGTGCTGTTTTCTGAAACCAGACTGGAAATTGGTTATAATACTGTTTCTAGAAACACCTTAAGTTGTTCACTAACTAATAACTCTTTTGCTAGGACACATAATTTAGAATATTAGTCTGTAATTGCAAAAAGTTTGGAATCTTTTGGACATTAATGGGCTACCGTAATGTCTGAAAATATATCTGCTTAAAAATGTATGGGACCATATGCACACATGGTGTGTTTTTGCATTGTTTTATTAATGTTTAGTAGGGTGTTTGTTCCATTTTAGCCCCAAATAGTGTAGAAAGCACAAGTTGCAGTGCTTAACATTTTGGCATGAATAAGTTGCCAGGGGAAAACTGCATGAATCTAGGGAAAATACTGGCATGACAGTTTAATGAATCACCAAAGGCCTAGCTTCTTGCTTAGCTCCTCTGCAGGCTTATTGTCTATTGTGTTTGTGACTGTGCTCTCTTGTCCACAGTGCTGCATGGTGCTGAACCCCTCCCTTATTATACTGCCTCCCATGCCATGAGCTGGTGTTTACAGTGTTCCCAAGGCGTGGCCTATCTCCATGGCATGAAACCAAAGGCTCTCATTCACAGGGACCTCAAGCCACCCAAGTATGATCCTCCTCACCTTACACTTTATCTTCTGGTTCGTTGTATCAACAAAATCCTTTTCACTTTTAATCTATTTTGATTTACTCCACGTCAATCAGTCACCTGATGTTGTTAGCTGTATATGTAACTGTTTCTGGGCACAGTGTTGCAAGCCACTTGATAGGAAATTTGTTTCATGAATATCATCTTGCACTTTTAATTTGTTTTAAGGTGTTAATGTCAATTGTAACTAGGAAAGGCAATTTCTGAAGAAATAACTTGGGAGAGCTGTTAAGCTGGTGGAGAGATGCCTATCGCTCAGAAGCTGCCAAGAGTTGACAAGTTTGCATGTTTAAAGATGTAAACATGAATGCAAACAAGAGATGCAGAAAAAGATGAAAGATAAATATGGACAATAGGAAAAAGAAATAAGATGAAAAAAGGAAAGAAAGAAAGAAGTTACAGGAAAAGTTGAATTGAAAGTTAAAAGTACAAGAAAGAAAAAAGGAAGACCTTAATAAGTAAAATGTTGATAGTAAAAGTTCAGAAAAAAACTGAAGTAAATAAGTAAGAAATTGAAATTAAAAAAGATGTTTAAAGAGAATTTGATGTTATAAAGATAAAGTTCACCACAAACTGGCTTTTACCATTTAAATGCTAGCAATTTTGGGAAAAATTATTTTATATTGAAAGTTTGTTTTCTGTAGGTCATTGATGTGTGTTTCTGGTTAAACCTGGGCCTTTTACTGTAGTTAGACTTCATTACAAACTTAATTCACAACTTAAATCGTGCAATTTTGAAAAACCTTTTATAAAGAGATTTATTTTGAAAGTGCATATCCTGAAGATCAGAAATCCATCCCTAAGTTAGAACCTGGACCTATTACTGTGGGTAGACTTCACAAACTCATTGTATCATTTAAACGCTTTGTAGAGGCGGTCTTACTCGAATCTGATGCTCCAGCAAATACTTCACTCCAGAGAGCATTGTATGACGAACATTGAACATTTATTGTACTGGCTTCTCAACTTAGCTGATGTTGGATCGATTGTACATACAAGTTTAAGTACAGTAATCTCATAAGAACGTTCACAAACAGCTTCATCAAACAAGTCTCTCAAAGTATGGCTGAACTTGCATAACTCTGTAAGATATCGTGTGTCTCCACAGCTACACACTGAACCTTTTTCTTCTACCTTCCTGTGCGGTTAGTCAGTTCCTCTGCTCCAGCTACCATGTCACATCTGCACCCTTCAGTAGCTGAGCTGAACTGAACTCTCTCTTGCCCCTGGCAAGCAGGCAAACACTAATGTAAATCTCTATCAATTACATAAATAAATGAATAGTTCTGTCTGTTTCCTCATTCCTGATGACATCAGTACACAGAAACATAACACGACAAACAATACAGTACAGTTCACAATACACAGTACATACTAACATACTACAGAAAACTAAGACTCAAACTGAGCAAACCCTTGGTTGGATCATACATACCGGGCACTAATTGTGCTCCAATATTAGAAACATTTAATGTTGGAAACAATTACTAAATTACTTTGCACAAAAACTCAAAACAAATCATACAATAACCCACAAAAATTATGACTTTTCTTCTACGGTGTTCTCTTTTCTTTCTTCTGGTGCCAGAGCATACCAGCACTTAACACACCGTAGGATATAAGTCTTTACCACTGTCTCAATCTGATTTCTGGAGAAGACAGACCTTCGTTATGGGTCTATCGAACTCGTTGGTCCTCGTCTTGATACGAACCTGACGGACTAGACCTCGCTCATCCTTTTATTATGTGGATGATCCTGCCAATCACCTAGGCGTTACGAGGCGCTGACTCATCGACAATCAACACAATTTTGTTCCCCAGGGATCATTGGAAGGTGTAGTTATTGGCCGACTATTTATAATGGCTTGCACCTCGCATAGGTGTCTGCAGACCCTCTTCATCCAAATGTCGATCTTTCAATGTAGCTCCGAGAATCTTTCTAATGGATCGTGTTAAACGCTCCCATACCACTTTTGCGACACCTGGATAGAATCTTTCTGATTGCCGAGATTGCATTTGGTATCCAGTATCTCTGATGCAAGGTAGACAACACATGGATGCGACCACCATGGCCTATCCGTTTATAAATGTCCTGCAGTATAAGCTGAGATACTCGATGGCCTTAACCTCAGGCATGGCAGCTCAGCTGAGCCGTCCACCTACGCGAAGAATTCCATCCTGAAGCACTGCATTAAGTCTATGTATGTGGCTGCTCCATTTCAATGGTTCCTTTTTTAACAGAGCTGAAATTTCATCCCCTGGCAGTGACTAACTATTTCATCCTCTGCTTCCTGGAGTTTAGGTTCTTCTTTCTTGTTTTGTAGTTCACAATTTTTCCTTGAAGCTAACACCTCCCTATTCCTTCTGGACAATGTTAAAAGCATATCTTTCAACCTCAGAAGTCACGCTACAGCCCGCTTTAAGCGTGTCCATAATGAGTAGTACTTTATCAACCTTTGCATTATATCGGTGCTTTCTTCAACTGTGAAAACATTCACTGTGACATTTCTTTTTACGTCAGACATCTGACGTACGACATCTACATCAATCTCTTGCAAGTCTGGATTCCGTGGCCACTTCTTGACTGCTTGTGTAAGGAAATCAGGTACAGATATCCACAGCTTATTTTGCAGAAAGGCTTTCACGTTCTGTCCCCTTGATGCACCATCTGCCGGATTAAGCTGAGAATTCACGTAATGCCACTGTGAAACTGTTGAGGTCTGCTGAAACGCCGACACCCTATTAGCGTGTGATGTCTTGTTGTCAAATTTTTTTTTGGGACCACTGTACTGTCCAATACAGAGAGTCTTCCAGTGTAAGCTCCAACTCCTTCCTTTACATACGAACTACTAAGGTTGCTGCAGTAAGCTCCAAACGAGTCATGGGCTTTAGGGGGACAACTCTTGCCTTTCCCAACACAAAGGCACTGTGAACTTGGTTACTGATGTTTCGCTGGACTAAGTATGTTACTGTCCCATAGACATCCTCGCTAGTGTCTGCAAAATAATGCAGTTGAGTAGACACAGTCTGACCAAAGCCTTTTGGTTTGAAACATCTCTCAGTTCCAAAGTCATTAACTCCTCTAGACTTTGCACCTAATGGGACCACATTTGGGGAATCCCATTCCAATCTTATCCTACAAAGCTCCTGCATTATTTTCCTAGCATATAAATTCACATGTGCAAGCATTGCCAGTGGATCATACACTGTGCTCAACATGGATAAAATCCCTCTTCTGGTGGGGGGCTTTTGAATAACGACCCTGAACTTGAATTGATCTGACTGAATGCACCATTGCACGCCAATTGTCTCAACCAATTTTAGACAGTCGTCTACATAAAAGTTTCACAGCACCTTATTTACTGTGGAGGCATCAAACAGATGTGTGTTGTCTTCTGCGCATCGCCTGAGTGCAAAGCTAGCACAACTGGGCGATGAAGTGGCTCCAAACAGATGCACCTCCATCCTGTATTCTTCCATCGGCTGACTAACGTCACCATCTGGCCACCCAAGGAATCTGAGGACATTAGTTTCGGCTGACGAAACCTTTACCTGGTGGAACATGGCCTCCAAATCTGCCACTATTGCCACAGGCTCATGACGAAACCTAGTCAGAACTCCAATTATTGTGCTAGTAAGATTTGATCCTAGAAGGAGCTGCTCATTCAATGAGGTTCCTTGATATGACACGCCACAGTCAAACACCACATGAAGCTTAAGCAACCAGACCTGTCATTGAAGTTTTCATTACGTCTGCTGTTCACAAATCAGTTGAATACCGTCGGTTCATCACGATCCACGGACTGCCTCTCCTTCTTGATCTTCACGTACAGCAAAGTAGGGTGCGTGCGTCCCTGAGCAGAACTGACAATTTCTCAGGAAGTAGGCTCCTCAGGTGAGGCTTTGATGGTACTGGAAGGCTTTGGTGAGGCTTTGGTGAGGCTTTGGTGGTACTGGAAGGCTTTGGTGAGGCTTTGATGGTACTGGAATGGCCTGTCTTAATAAAGCCAGGCTCTACACTCACATCCTTTTGAGTAGTCACTTGCTTTGCAGTACTGGTAAACTTTTTTACCTTACCTTTTTACAGTAAAAACTTTACTGTTTTTACTGTTCTCCACCGCGTGTTTGAATGCTTTAATGAAGAGACTACGAAGACCACAACAAATGCACAAAGCCAGGTCTTAAGGAAAAATGCAGGCCTCGTTGCGTCATGATGTCCAAACGTCAGCAATGACAACTTCAATCTTAGTCAGGCACAGACAACATATGCTTGGGATGAAGTACCTGTTGCCGTCGATGCGGCTGTACAGTTTGAAGAAGCAAGAGAAGAAACTGTTAGGGGAGTTTTTGGTGCTGAATACAGTGGGAGCACAAAGGCTGAGGCTCGTCGCTGTAATTTCCAAGCAAGGGTTGTTAACCAGTTTCCGGTTTCAAAGGGTCAAGATGTATCGTTTAGGGATGCTCAGTGTCAAAACGATTTTACTGAAATGCTGGATAAATACACAAGTAGAAAATCTGTCAGGCAAAGTGTTTGGAAACCATGACAACAATTGCTGCCACTCTGCTGACTCACTCACACTTGAACAAACAGCTGAACAAAGGCTATAAACTACTTAGACTTAGATTTGCCTTGCAAAAAGGGAAAAATGAGAATGTATAAGTATAAATGCTATTGAAAAAAGATCAAAAGAGGCAAGTGGAAGGGAAGTTTCAAGTGGCTCATTCATTTTCTATGGAAATAAAAAGTGACAAGTCAAAAGTACACAAGTGAGAAAAGTAATAGTAGCTAAAAGGGATCTATATTATGGAAATTGAACAAAGTTTTTACAACAAACCATCTCGAAGGACATAGCTACCAAAAAACTGCAAAATAATAACAATGACTAGAATGGGCCTTTCCTAGAGTAAAGGCGTGATTGCTGAAAGCCAGCTGCTACATATGCTTGCAGCCTTCCCCGCTGTGAGATTGAAAGCCCTATTTAGTGAAAGTGAAAGCACATGAAAATAAAACAATTGCAGTTCTACAAGCGTGAGTAGGAGAATTGAAAACATTTAACAATTCAGAAGTGAAAACAGATGCAAAATAAATAATTTTACAATTGCACTTTTTAGTAGCGCCAGGTTTGAAAACACCTACATTCCTTTGTATTTATATTATCAATTGTTGGTTTTAATTAGTCAAATGGTTGTAAATGGATGTCTTGCTGCAAAATTAAGTTATCCTCAAGCAAAGGGAATGGCATGCCTGTTTAGTACAGAGCCATCCATGTCAATTAAGGATGCCTTGCACTCAATGCAGGTCACCCACTGTCCTATTGCCAAAGCATCCCCAGATTATCACATTTTTCCTGCCATACTTGGTGTTAGAGAGGCATCTATAATGTTTTTATGAGCCTCTTGTCTGGCACATGTTATTTGCTGGGATTAGAACACCTCAAACTTTGGCTAATTAGTCCACAAGACTGGACCAGACATCCAGTCCAGTGTTTTTGCATATTGGCCATATTACCAACTTTAATAGGTTTTTTCTTTTTTTCAACTCTGCTCATGAGGCCAGCTGAACTGAGACTTCTCACAGTGACTGTGCACACTGATTTTTCTAGTTTTATTCAATGATTCAGCCAGTTTAGGAGCAGTAAGATTTCTGTTCTCTCAAAGAGGACACTTGTAAGCACATGTCGTCTTGGGCAGATCTTGGTCCTTCCACTGTGTCTTCTGTCCTGATTAAATCCAGTTGCAGTATGTCTCTGGAGACTATAGTGTAAACCAGGGGTGCCCACACATTTTTGGCTTGTGAGCTACTTATAAAATGACCAAGTCAAAATGATCTACCTACTATAGTAATACAAAACATATATTTATTTATGAATATATTGAGAATTCTTTATATGCACAATATATGTTGGTGAAGCTTGCATAACTACATGAACTCTTATTGCGCAATACAACTCTGTACATTTTTTTCCATTACCTTGCACTGAATAGAATTAGCCAGGGATGCATAGTCCGGACAGTAGCTGCTGATAGCCAGCCTCAAGCTGAGATTTTAGTTCCTTCACCCTTCTTCTCAGTTCGCTTTTCGGAGGGAAGTAAGTGTCGTAGTATTTATAAACAGTCCGAAAATGCCGCTCCACATTTTCCTTCTTCTGTATAGCGATGACTGACTGGCAGATGAGGCAAACACACTTTGAAAATGACATAGTGAAACAAAGTCCACCTCCCACTCCATATGGAAGTGTCCAGCTCCCCCACTCATTTTTATACCCTTTCTTAAGTTTACAAAAAATTAATCGGAGGCTATCTCGCTAGCTTGCTAGAGTTGTGCAGCACCTGGCGCCGATGTAGGCATGCCCATGCACGGAGACCCATGTGTCACAAAAGGTCAGATGTCAGACTGGCTGCTCTGTACGTCAATCAAGTCACAAATTTCAAAGTAAGGATGGATGATGGGCTGACGTCTACTTTGTTAATTCCATGCGACCTACCCACACTGGTCGATTGCAAAGGTTCTTTTTTTTTTCTTGGTTATATCGCATAGAGAAAAACCTTCCTTTCTCAAGACAGGTAAAGACTGATGAGTTTCTGAGAAAAACTGTTTGGCTTGTTTGGCCATTTATAGTTATAATTTACACTTAAATGACAGGTCACCCTCCCTATGGAGAAAAAGCCAAATGAAAACTGTCTTAGTGCAAAAAAGAAACTGTTACTACTGAAAGTAAAGTTTAACATGCAAATTTCATTTAATCATTAGCTCAAATATGCTTAAAAATGAATTGTTTTTCATTTGATTTTTGTGAACCATTTACAGACATTTCATTGATCAAAATCAACATTAAATTATAGAAATACAAATGTGTGTAGGTGTTTTCAAAGCTCCTGGCAGAACCCTGTGGGAGTGGTGGGCTGATGTGTTTCCTGGATTTCCGTTGTGGAGTTTCCAGGAATGACAAGGTCAATGTGACATCTCTGGGTCATCGTACATTCATTTAAAAGGATATCCTCTATTCATTGATTCTTACCAGGGTTCCTGCTGAGCCTATACAGTTTCATTGTCTGTGATGAGAATCCATTAATACATTTGATATATTGTTCAAAAGCTATTTTAATATTAAACAATAGTTTAATATAGTTCTTAAACTTTAAATTTGATTAGCTTTTGTTCCTGCATTGTCACCTAAAATTCAAGTACACCTCATTGTGTTAGCCAAGTACTTCCCACCTTTACTTTAGTTTCCAACATGGAGTTGAATCCGTGGGTGTACAAGATATTTAAAGGTATAAGAACAATGTCCGAGGTTGTTCAAAGTTTTGCTTCATTGGTGAATCATTGTTTACTTTTACTTTAACATAGTTTGTGGCTGAATAGCTTTATGTATATTCACACTTGGGTAACTCACTTGACATTACATCACAAGTCAGGTAGTGGAGACTCCTGGTTTGTTATGCCTCAAGCTGTTAACAGTGCCAGGGGGTTTATTCACCCACATTATATGTTGTTTCCTTTTCATCAAGCTAGTCCAGAGTTCGTGTTGTTTATTTCTTACCTTTTTTTAGTCTGCTTCTAGTGGCAGGCGGGACTGTACTGAAGATATGTGACTTTGGAACAGCTTGCGACATTCAGACTCACATGACCAACAACAAAGGAAGTGCAGCCTGGATGGCCCCAGAGGTATTTGAAGGCAAGTATAAGTGGAATTCTGAATATTTAATTGCTTTGAATAACTTCCTAATCAGCTCTTTCCAAATTTATACTGTTTTACCTCTGTAAACTCAGACATAATCACACACTAAGCCGGGAATACATCCATTTATACATGCATTTCTTGTATTTAACTTTACTTTGTCACCTTTATCCTTAATTGGAGCTAAGCACTTTGTATAGAAGGAATATTTTTTTATTTATCATCAGCTGCCTTATGCTCCTGCTTTTTAATGGTATTTTACCAAGCATAGAGAAAATGGGAATGGAGTGAAGCTGGTGGTTTATCCCCTCTGAGGGCAGGGGTGTATGAATTTGTGTTCTCATTGAGCCAGAAGCCTAATATTTTTCTACATGAGGAGACATATTTTGATGAGGTGGTCAGGAGCAAAGATGAATTAAGCTGTAGTCATTATCTTTGGTTTGGAGCAAGTTACGAGACTGCTGTACATTTAAACAACTCACTTTTGCGCACTCAATGATCTCTGAAAACTAATTTGTATGAGGGTGAAACGATTGAGAGCAGCAACTTTAAAATAGGTGTGTAATGTGCACTTTAACTCTGAAGTAATAGGCCCAGTAGTAAAGAGACTAAGGATTGTTAAAAAAATGACTTACATGTCACTGAATGTTTGTGTTTACTTGCAGGCAGCAATTACAGTGAGAAGTGTGATGTGTTCAGCTGGGGGATCATTCTCTGGGAGGTGATTACTCGCAGAAAGCCCTTTGATGAAATTGGAGGACCAGCTTTTCGTATCATGTGGGCTGTGCACAACGGTGAGTCACTGACTGCTTCAGGGGAGTTGGATGTATAGACTGTGTCCACCTGCCAATGTGAGTCTTTAGACAAACAGTATCTAACCATAGGCCTACTGGGATAGTCTTAAAACTTAGCAGCTAAAAGACATGTTCGACTCTGTAGCAATCACTGTAATGTTTTTGCTAACACAGAGATAGATGGAGAGTACTAATGCGACACAGTTAATACTAGGAGACAAGTTTATATATTTTACCACCATTTGATATTTTACCTTTTTTTCTACTCGATTTGCCTGCCTGAGTCTTTATAGGATTCTGTGCTTCTCTTTGGATGCCAATTGTTGAATCTTTACCTGTGTGTGAGCAATTACCATATATCCTTTTTCTACTTTCAGGTACAAGACCTCCTTTAATCAAAAATTTGCCGAAGCCCATTGAGAGTCTGATGACTCGCTGCTGGTCTAAAGACCCATCCCAGAGGCCTTCCATGGAGGAGATAGTAAAGATCATGGCTCATTTAATGAGGGTATTATTTCCCCACAAGTTGTCTACCATCTTTGGACAGCTTTTCTTAACATTGGTCAATAAACCTGAACAAAGTAGTTAAGGGAACAGTGAAATATCATATAATGAAATAATAATGAAAAATGCCATGTTCCATGTGCAGTTTATATTAATGCGTATTAACCAATGTAAAGGTATAGACTTCTGATTCAGTATGTCATTACAACTTTTTCTAACTCATTATACAGTCTCCTGAGCAGCTTGGGAACATGACTATTGAACATGAGTAGTAGGCATGTCACAGTGCTAGAAAGTTTGTACCAATGCCAAAGAATAATTACAATTCTGCATACCAATATTGATACCACAGCAAAAAATAAACCAATAAGGTTTATGTATTTCAACTTAAACTTCTATTCTATTTCATCAAGAAGAGTGAGATAGAAATTGGAATTCAAGTAATAAAATGGCATTATTGTAAATTAAAACAAAACATAATGCCAAAATCGAAAAGTGGCATAGATTTTCTGTTGCAGACAATAATCACTGCATGAATCTTTTGCATGATTATAGAAAGTACTCACTATAACTGTATTTTTTTTATATTAGGCTAAACAGACAGCATACTGGCAGCTTTTAGTTTATCATATCCAGAGCAATTAGCAATTTGTCAACAACCTCAACTTGTGTGTGTGTGTGTAGGAGCTTCCCCACCCGCTGTTAGACAAACTTAACATTTCCAATAATCGCACTCTGTCGATTCTTAAAGTGCAAATGCTGAGAATTGGTCGATATTCCCAGTCATCATAACAGTACCTGCATTAAGGACGGTGTGAAAAAAATGTTGGTTTTAAAGGTAATTTTTGACAGTCCTAAAAATTATATAGAAAATTCAACCTGCAAAAGTGGCTAGTAGGAGTGACTGTTACCCACCACTGTGGAAATCCACCTGTGTTTGGTGTTAAGCCCTGTTTGTCATGATACCAAAATCATGAAAAATAATAACTTTGATAAAGATACCTATATCTTGATTTTGATACTAAAAAAATATAAAAACTCTGAAAAAGTAAAGAAAGATGAAAGAACATGAAAAACTAAGAATTTTGATAAATCATTAAAGAAATCTCAATTTGACAAAACAGAATACTTCAAAATGTGCACCAAAGTTCCTAATGGAGGTGTATTGAGTTATAATAATAACCTCCATACATAAATTATTCGGTGAAGTTTAGAAAGAATGAACATTGAAATCAGTAATGATCACTCACTGATCCTGTTGTCTTCTGTCTGCTACTGTTGGGGACTCACTGCTGACAGGCACAGCTGCCACAGCCACCTGCCAGGGTTGAGGTGTGGGGGATGTTGTCTCAGTTTTCACCAGAATTTGCTCAGTTTTAAGATATCCCACAAATTACGTTGAATGGCTTTAGGTCTTTCTATGCTAATGTTTTCATTGCAATAGCGATGTATGGGTTACTGCAGGCATAGCTAAATTATTGATCTTCTGCACATTTATGATTGTATAATGGCGCTTTGATTAATTATTCTTTTTGGCTGTTAAGTAGCAAGGCATATTATAGTACAGAGCCCTAATGTTTTCTACTCAAGTAGTAAGTCTCACGTTACCTGAGCTGTATGCTTCCTCTCTGCCTGCACCTATTGACATTTTGCAGAGCTCCACCCTTTGCTCACACAAAGAAAGAGATATTATATTTTCAAATTTACTAATTTCATTGGTCTCTTAAATAATTCAGAACACAAATAATTATTATCTGCGCATTGTAGGTAAAACAAATCGCTGAGACAATAATTGGACAGCTAGGCAGTGTTAATTCTAGCCTATCTGCTTATGCTTATTTAGGTATTAAACAGTAAATTGTGATGAAACTTTTTATAAAAATAAAACACACCTTATTTTTCACTAGCTACTTGAGCCAAATACTTTTTTGATATTAAATGGTTGATATTGATTTGATATTAATCAAAGACTAATTGTGAGGAAGCCACTTACGTTACCAAGATGACAGAATTCTCTAGAGTCTAGATGAATCCCTGCCTTACCTATATACAGTATAGATAACAGTTATAAAAGTTCTCTTGTGGCTGTACAGTGGCGACTTTCTTGGCTGAAATGCAATCTTTCCCTTAATAACTCCATACAGACCTGTAAGTTTAGCATCAGTACTGAATAAAAAACAAGAAACACCTGCTTTAATTGAGTGTACACTGCCATTTGCTAGTATTCGGCTAAATCTGATATTACTGTGAGCCACTCTATGGTTTGTTGATCACATTTGCTAACCTGAGATTTAAAGTTGCTTTGTCTTTCAGGCGACTTGCCAAGTTAAAGTTGTTGGCCAATTCAGACTCCCTTGGTCATATTTGAAATGTGTTTTTTTTTTTTTTTGTGGTGGACTTGTTGACTGTTGGCTACCTAAATAAATAACAAATAACTACATAACTTGGGCTTTTCTTAAAACGCTGTCATTAAGCTGTCACTATCAAAAAAAGGGGGATTATTGCTTTTAATGACAGTGTTGTGATACTCTATTATTAATAGCATACCACTTTGAGTCATAATTTATTAATATTGACAAGCATATTAAGCATAATGGTGCATCACTTTAATGAGTTTTTCTTTGAAGAAAAAGGAGCATATGTTTACAAGTTTACAAGAGGTCAAGATTTTGTTCCTGTGAAATCCTGTGGTTGGTCTGCTTTGCTTTCACATGAAAAGAATTAAAGTTTAGTTTTAGTAATCATAATGGAAGCTGTATTAATTCCAGCCTTGCTTACCATTAAATTTGATTTCTTTTTGCAGTATTTCCCAGGATCTGATGAACCCCTTCAATATCCATACCAGTATTCAGATGAAGGACAGAGCAATTCTGCTGCTAGTACAGGTACAAGACTTAAGTTAATAAGTTAATAAGCTTGCAAGCGTTCATTGCAAAGTTTTGACCAACAATGTCTACTAAATTAGTATGTGTCTCTAACATTGAAAATACAAATAGGAAATGTGAAAAGAATAATATAAAACCTTAAAATAAAGGCAGCAGATCTAGTATGAAATCTGTAAATTGTATTTCCTGTCATTTCTTTGGGTTTGGCAGGTTCATATGCAGACTACCCTGGAACCAGCACAAGCAACAAAAGTGATGCAAACATGGAACACAGTGATTCTCAAGGGAGCAATGACACTATCAAGATTACGCCTCAGTTTCATGTCAAACCAAAGGTATGACCAACCTTTTAAATTCATTACTTCTATGAAGATTATTAGTCATCTTGAAGTCTGTAATGCCAGTTATAAATGAGAAAAATAATCAATGTCAGCTTTTCAGTTTGTTTTTTTTTCAGTTTTCTTCTGTTATTTCAGGTAGACCCCCTGAGGACTCCACTGTCCAGAGGGGGCAGTGTAGAGAGTCTGCCTGCAAGGACACAGTGCCTGGCAACATCTGACAGCAAAAGAATGAGTGCTGACCTGTCAGAGCTGGAGCCCAAGATGCCTCATGCACCTGCAGGTATACCCACACTTTAGACACAAAGCAAATAGTCAGCTTCTCAATGAACTCAGGCATGATATTAAGATTTTTTTTGTATTTAATTAGCAAAGTTACACAAAATAGACATGGATAGGTAATATTGAGTGAGGTGTTTTTAGAATTTCAGAGTCTCCACAAAAATTTGCTGCCTTAACACCGAAGTTAAGATTTATTTTTTGTGTTTACCTTGAGGTAAATATTTATTCCTCATATAAACACATTTATATACCCCGAAACACTGAGGCCCATTGAATCCTTCAAACCATGTTTTTCAGATTTTGCATCTCTGCCTAAAACAATATTCACATGGCTATAATACAAGCTCTCAGGCTTTTTCTCTGGGATACAACTACGCTGTAAGCAATCATGTGCAAAATCTTGTGTTCCATGCAATAATGCAAAACATCTGAGGTTCAAATGAAACTTCAAAGCTCAATACAGGATCTTTAAATAGGGCACTATATGTCGGACAGATTACCCAGAAATAAAACTAATACTACAGATAATTTATTGCCACACTGTGGTGGGATGTATATTGTAGAAAGCGTGTGGGATCACCTGGACAGATAAAGACACAAAAGACAACCAAAGTCTAAAAAAGAACTCTGGGAAGTGATGAAGAAAGCCTGGTTTAACAAAACAAAACTTTACATAATAAAGCTTTGTCGTCCCAAAGGATTTCTAGATGTACTAAGTGTAAGGGGGTCACACTAGATACTGATTTTGCCTATAGCAATACAACAAAGCTGGTAGTGGCCTAAGACTTTTACACAGTAGTAAATAGCTTACGATATTTTGTAACTGAAATCATAATTGACTGCCAAACATCACTGGTTAAATTAAATTGGAGTGTGTGTTCTGGCGTAAAGGGAAGGACAGAGGAAAAAAGGATCCAGGGATACAACAAGAGTGAAATATGTCCTAAATAGACAATGGAACTGTTTAAGCTAAAATTTGGAATGGATGCACAGTGTGCATCTTGTGCCTCATTTCTTACAGCATAATGAAATGGGAGCTGAAAGCTTGAGGGCTGGTGTGGAGACAGATAATTTTACAGCAACCAAAATCTCATCATACAGTAACATACATATGAAACACATGCATAATGGCTCAGCAATTTTGAAAAGTCTAGGACCTATCGTTTTATGAATAAATATTCTGTAATTTAAGCTTTAACACTGTTCTGTGCCCTACCTTGTTAAACCTGAAGCTCAGTGCCTGCTGTTGTTTGTGCAGAGAATTGGGATGCAGTGGTTGCCCACAGTCCAGGCAGCACTGCTCCACAGTGTCTGGAATGCATGGAGTGCATGCTGCCCTTGCCTGTACACTATATGCGCTGCATGTGTGTTGCCACTGTTTCAGTCAAGCTGTGGGCGTTCAGCCTGTCTTAGTATGTATGCTTGTTGTGAATGCAGCTGTATGTGTGTGTATATATGTGTTTTCACAGCACACCCCCAGTATAAACGAGGCCACCGTAAAACTGCATCTTTTGGCACCATTCTGGATGTCCCCAAGATCGTCGTCACAGGTATCACTGGACCAATGGGCCTCCTGGTGGCTGGGTGAAGCTGGCTTGGCTTACCCATAGGTTGTTGTGCTGTGACATAGCCCTCCCTTGTGTGTCACTCCATGATATACCCTCATGTTAATTCAAATTCAGTTTGTTATATAACGTAATTGAACAGGGTTTGGAGTAACATACATCAAGGTTGTCTTATGTCTGCTCTGATTTTTACACATTAGACCATTTAAGTATTTTTGACAGTTACACGTTTTTTGTTCAAACAATGGATACAACACTAAACTGCCAATTCTCAGCTTTAATTAAACATGATCACCCTAACCATAAGACATTTTAGCTTACAGTTTTTATCGTGGAGGATCAAGGATAAAAAGATCATAAACCAGCAGAACCAATAACTCCTAGCACAAATGACTCTAGTTTGAATATGGAAATAGATAACTATGTGAAAGATATGATTATTTAACACATGTTGTTCAAGCTGCAAAGATGCAAAGTAATTTGACAGGTTTCTCAGGCAGCTGTGTGTTCTCTCAGTGTACGTTAAACGCAGAAAAACATACAGTACAGATCACTCATGTGTTTGAGGTTTGCCATTTGGATTAAGTACCCTCCGAAAGCATTCAAAATAGCAACAAGACATAAGAGTTGGTGGTGGCACTAGGAATTCACTTATTTATGGAGTACTGATAGTAATGTTGGTCATTTGAATATGACAACAGAATCCACACATTTGAACAAAAATAATATTGTATTAGTTGGATAAAGAAATTATATTTTACGGTCAGCATGTGCAGTCAGCCTCGGTCCACTAAATGGCATTGCTGCTCAAAAAACACCTCAAACAACACTTTGATCAAACATCCTAAACAGAGAGAGAGAGAGAGACAGAGATTAGTTATTGTTTTATGAATGTAAATGTCACTTAGTAAAGGGGGGCTGGAGAGGAACATCTTATGACTTAAAGCTTACTGCCTTATCTGGCATCAGTTGATGATGTCACTGCTGACATATACACATAGAGGTATACAGTACCTCTATGCCCTCATCTGTCAGTCAACAACACCACAATTCCAATCTGTACAGTATAGTAGAGCTGCATCATCAAGCACAAGTTGAATGTGAGTGCAGTGATGGCATGGAAGAACATCACTAGTCCACTGAACCTACTCATATCAAAGAGACTTGGCACAAATGTAGTATCTATTTTATGTTAAATCGAATGTGCTGGAATACAGATCCTGGTCAACAAAAAACTTGTAACTGGCCAAATGCTTACTGTCAGTACTAAAGTTGGTAGAGACAGACCATGAGTTAAATTGGAGCTTTCTAATATGTTATCAGCTTCTATATTCAAATCAAGTTAAAACAAATTAATCTCTTTCCAAATTGAGGTAGACTTTTTATGAATTGTTTTAATAATAGCAAAGTGAAGATACCCAGTGTTTTGCATCAGATCTGTTAAAAGATGAGATAAGCTTCCTAACTCATGGGCCTGTTATCTCTGTAATTGCTCTGGTTTGGCTGCAGCTGATCATTGGTGGAGTAAATTAATGTATCAGTTATTTGCAGTTGAGTTTGTCCTTTCCTTTCATGCATATAGGATATTGAGAAAGCATGGCATTCCCATCACCTTTTGCTCTCTGTACATTCATTAACTTTGAAAAAGTCATTTTAATTTCTCTCACATGAGGGTCAGAGATTTTATTACAAACAGACATTTAGCTGAAAAGAATAGGGACACTTCTACAGATCAGAAAAGGCCTCTGTTTGAAGAGATGTGAGACATGATCGAGAGAATAATCTAGTCACTAAAGGAGTCTGCTTATGCATATTATAAAGGGTAGGTATCTTCATTATTACGTGTGCATACCTGTACATCAAGCTTTTCAAATTCCATGTGGCTATTAGGTAAGGGTATAGCAGCAGACAAAATTGCTGTAGACCAAATCAGTGTAACAGTGTCTGTGCCTTAGGTATCTGGCCATGGCATCAGTCATGAAACAGTGCTTTGTTTATTTGTTTGTTTGTTTGTTTTAGTAAAATGAAGCAGCAGTTTTGTGTTTTTATAATGTAAGTTTGTCCTAGCATGTTAGGCTTAATGTTTAATTTTGCTGCTTCATATTCTTCTAGCTTGCTATCTTTCTGTGTGTTTTCCTGTTTTAACCCTTAAGAGATCCTAGGGACATTCCGTGCTATTCAGTTTTTTTTAAAAGTCATTTTGGCTGTGTTGAATAAATACAGTTCAAATTTGCAAGAGAATATTCATTTTTTAAAAAGGTTAGACTTGTCGAGTCAGTTCCTGAAATTGGCTTAAAATGGCTAAGCTACATAAAAAAAGACACATTTGATCCTAACGTCAAAAATATCACATTGAGAATTTTTGATCCCACATTTATCCTAACATAGCCTAATAAATTCTTTTATGTTAAGATTTAATTTAGATTACTGGCCTTCTAATTTAAAGTTTTATATTTGTCCACTACTTTTCCCTATTCAAAGCATGCAGAAAAATTTGCCACTTCTTACGATTTTCTGCAAGGGTGCCTTGCTAATGAAATGATACGTTTCAATTCAAATGTGTAAATATTTTAAAGGACCTCTTAAGGGTTAGTGTCTGCCAAGGAACAACAGTTAAATATTAGACTTCTGGCTAGTACTGGCACATTTACAGTAATATTGAATAATGTGCATGTCCCCGGAAATAGATATTTACTGCTTTGTTCAATTCAATTTTAGTCCATTCCACAAATCTTTGTTTAAGGCAACTGGAAAACTGTAGACCTAAATGAAAAACAATTGCCTTTTATACAATCTCCACTACAACAACCACATTAAATCTTTCACTCAAGTAAAAGTACTAATCAGAGTATATACGTTTTACTTTATGGTCATTATAGCAAAAGATGTACAGTAATTTAAAAACATTAAGGGTCAAAGATTACTGTTTGTAAAGTTGGGGCTGATTTTAACCATTGTATGTGCTAACAGGTGCTTAATGCTTAATGCTAGCATTTGTTAGTTCATAATATTTTTTATAAAATATTTGTACTAAAACCACTAGGGGGTATTAATGTTGTATCTGATCTGTATAAGTTACATATTGCTGGAGTGTGAAAAAACACAAGTCTTAGTTATTTTTGTGTTTGGGCTGAAATTAAACAACAACGAAATACTGTAGACAGCCAAGATCTGCTTAAATTGAAAAATGCGTCATCAAAAAGAAGTCTTAATTTTTTTTATTTTTTTTTAAATTTACATTATGGACACCAATACCAGTGACATGCAATATGTTTTAACTGAATTTAGAATTACACATTGTAGTCAGCAGTTGACAGACAGCCAGATGGACGGTGTTTTTTGGTTGCTTTTATTTATTTCCTAGTGTTTACCTGATTAGCGTATCACTTGAGTGCAGTACCCAGGTCAAATGCGCCTTGTCTAAGACCTCCTCTAAACCCAAGCCAACCTGTCATTCCAAACCTGTTGCATAAGCAGACTTTGTTGTTCCTGTGGTTTTGTTCTGTTGTGATCTGTATTTGTTTGTCCACTGTCATTCAGGCTTGATGCTTTAGGCACTGTAGTCTCATTCAAGACATGCCATAGCACATATTGAGTCTAGATATAAATGGTTGAAAGAGTACAGTTGTTTATGTGTGGCTCTATGGGACTTGATCACCTTTTGTCAGTAAACAAGAATCAATCCCTTACCATCACTACCTGTTAACTGTTCTGAGTATTATTCTTTTTCCTATGTGTCCAACCCCTTCCACAGCCACATGTGAGCCACAGAGACGTCGTTCTGTACAGGATCTGCCAGGCATTGGCACAGAGTCCAGCCAGGTAACTTTCTCTATTTATGAATTATTATGCCCACTGTGCTCATATGTATTTCCATACCCATTAACACAAACTGTTGTAGCCAATGAGTTTATCAGAAGTATTGTATTGTCTTTGTCAGATGTCCAAGTTTACAATATTGAGTCCAATTATTATCATATATAGATATGTAATGTATAAAACCTGTAATTTGTATGCACCAGTGTGTAGAGCCCAGTGGCATGATGTTCCTGTCATTAGTGGTAGCTAAAGACCTAAATGAAAATATGGAAAAATAAAAGACAAAATTTTACATCTTGCCTAAATCACTACCTTTTTGTAGTTTCAGACACTCAGGTCAGTGTTCAGATTCAACCACTGTTTGACCTGCTTCTTGGATTTGGATTTGTTTTGAACATGAGTAGCAGTCTTGAATACAGCTTTCTTTTAGCTTCTGTGGAAATTGGTTTATTAGTCATTATAAATATCAGGGGAGAAATATCAATTTTCATGCTTTGAGAAAAGTGACCCCTAGTCTCCTATTGCAATTTTACTGGTTGATACAAAGCTGTCTAATGTTTTCTGTTTTAATAATAAGAAAAATACTACACAAACAGTGGTAGACAACACTTCATCTCTATTTCCAAGTCAAATCTTAACCTCTTATCAGAATTCTACTCACATCCTGTTGCTAGTGCTCCCTCACAAAAACACAGCTTCAAATAAGATCCATGGCGTTAAGCATGTCTCCTGCTGTCCAACATTTGTCTCTTTTTGTTTAGTAGAAAACTTATAGATCTGTGTTGTGACTTCATTTAAAGTTCACAATTAAGACTTTATACAAAAATTCTGTTTCCAATGAAGACACTCTGTACTTTATCAACCTGCCATCTAGATTCCAAGTGGTGCATGATAAGCTAATTGCTATGCTGCATCATTATAAAATTGTGTGTTCTTTTGCAGGGGAGCAGGAGCAGTAGCAGGTCCTCCAGTCCTAGTGTGAGAATGATCCCATCTGATAAGACAAGCAATAGAAGTTACTTCTCCCTTGATGACCCCACAGGTGATTATGACTGCATTCCATTTGAAGCTGCAATATGCAATGCAAGCTAGCACGAGGAGTCCAAATCAAACCATCCTGCTATCCTGAGCCCTCCCTCTCTCTGCTTTGCTGTGCTCTGCAAAACTTCCACAATTTGCACAAATGAAAAATTCTTAAAATCTAGAATTTTGAGGCCAAGTTAACACTTCTAATTCATTGTCTTCCTCAAACCATTTAGGTATACCAGTTCCCTGAATGGGTTTATTTAGTCAGCAATAATGTTTAGGTAGGTGGTACTAGTCTAAGTAACATCTGACCCAGTTTGCTTTGCTTTGTGCTTTGGATGACACACATTCCCAAAACATCAGTGAGCCTTCACCATGTTTGACTTTGGGAGTGGTGTTCTCATTTGCATTTTTTTTCCTGGCATACATACCTGTGCGAATAATGACCATATAATGTAACTTTGGTCTCATCAGAGCAAATGATTTTGTCCAGATGCTCCCTAGCAAACTTTATTTTATTCCAGTTGCTTGTAAGGACTCTGCCAGATTCCCTGCTGTTTGTTTTGGAATCTTTTTTTATCTGTTGTGCAAGTTTCCTAGCGCCTCTTTCACTTATTTTACTTCTATCGGTTTTTTACTTTGTGTAAGAGTCTTAAGCCCCTTTTAGACATACACTGTAATCCTGATTTGTCTAGATATTATCCAGAGAGCCTGTATGTTATAGTTGTTTAGAAAGTATTCAGTTTAAATTAATTTGTATTCTGTTTTCACTTTGTCATTATGGAGTACTGAGTGTAGATTTATGAGAAAATAATGACTTTGAACAATTGTAGTATCAGGCTGCAACATAACAAAATTGAAAAAAGTGAAAACTTTCTGAATGCACTTCTTGTCTTGTCACTGTGGGCTAAAACATTCAGCTAGCAGCATTCTGTTATTTCCATACCAGTATGTGTAGCATTAAAAGATACTATATTGCTTCCACATCAACCCGGCAGCGGAACTTCAGCAGTGGAAATGTACACTTTGAAATGTTGCGTGTAAAACAGTGTTGACACTTGCTAGTTCAAAATAGTCTGTACTCTGTGCCTATGGCCATCAAGCTGGCTAAAAATATTGTTTTCATGGTGTGGTCTAGGTCTATATTACCAAAACAATGTGCATCCAAACCAGGCGTTTCAGCTCAATTCAGCAATTGTTTTGAACCAGCATATTACAAGTATTTCAGTGAAAGTTCAGAGTTGTCTTTGACACAGAACAAGCAGAGTATTGGAATAAAACAAATGTAATACTCTGCAGTCATTTAATAAACAGCCCACTCTTTTTCTCTTCCCAGACACCAACAGCTCAGACAACTCCATTCCCATGGCTTATCTTACCCTGGATCACCAGCTTCAGGTAACCACTTCCAGTCAACTTCCAGCAAACAGTACATATTGACATCTTTAAAAACATAAATATTACTACCTTTAATTATGTTTTGATGGTTTTGAAGCTGATCTCTTAATTTCTAAAGCCAAATTGAAAAACACTAAAATTTGATAGTGCTATATTACATATGAGATTAGCTCTAAAACGTTGTAAAATATGAAAAATAATACAGTTCAAAACCCCCACATCATCGGTGGGGGTTTTGGTGTATTATTATATTATGTTTAGTTGATAAAAATACTTTCTATGAGCATTGAAGTAAATTAATAGCAGCATTCATATTTACTTGCAGCCTCTTGCTCCTTGTCCCAACTCAAAAGAGTCCATGGCAGTGTTTGAGCAGCACTGCAAGATGGCCCAAGAATATCTAAAAGTGCAAACAGAGATTGCCCTGCTGATCCAGAGAAAGTAAGTGTGTGACCCAAAAACTTTCCGATCATAGCTTTTGTGATCAGTGATTTGCTTAATGGAAGGCAGACCTGGGGTGACCGCAGGAGGTAGAGCGGTCGTCCACCAATCCCCCACTGATCCCTGGCTCTTCCAGTCACATGTTGAAGTGTCCTTGAGCAAGACACTGAACCCCAACTTAGTTGCTCCAGGTGAGCATTGGCCAGTTCCCCCATCGATGTGTGAGTGTGTGTGATTGTGACTGCAAATGGGTGAGTGAGAAGCAGTTTAAAGCACTTTGAGTGCCAATAGGTTGAAAAGCACTTTATAAGTAAAGAACATTTACCTATAGATATCAAGCTTTGCTTAAAGAGAAAACTTTTCAGTTTGTAAATTATCATTTTATTTGTTCAATCATTGTAATGGACTTGGCTGCCTTTTTTTAATTGAAGTTTTTTAATTCAACCAGGTGCAACTGAAGAGAGGTAAAAACATTTTCACCACCTGGGGGTTTAGTAAAGGCTCAAAATTAATAGTGTCCCAGGGACAGTAACAATAGCACCTAGGACACAAATATCCTGGTCCTGGGACAACTTTGTGATAATAAATAAAACTGTGCAAGAAATGCTCCGTGAGTTAACAACCAATAAGAGTTAAATATCAAATCATTCATTAAAATGAAATTGTACAGAAAAAAAAATAATTTTAGCTCTGACCGCATCCATCCATCATCATGTGGTAACCACAACAGACTAGTTTGTTAATTGCTTAGGTAACTGCTACGAACATGTTAATTTTACATAACTTATGGCTTTTAGCTGTATGTAAGCTGTTTGTTTTGTACTTGATGTGCTAATAGTTCAACCTAATGTGCCACAAGTTCTGGTGGACGTTTAGACAGCAGCCCCCACCCTCCAAAACAGGGCAGGACCCTGTAGCAGCATCAGTAGTTGTGAGTAGAGTCAGAGGAAAAGAGGGATCAGTGATGGGGACTGATTTTGTTTATTCTTCTTAAACTTCATCCAGTTTCCTTGTCATTTAGGGAGATGTTATTAAGCCTGCGTGGTGACGTCTTTGTAGGTACGGATGAATGAATTTCCAGGCTCAAACTAAGTCAGTCTAGGTCAGTCCTGCAGAAATTCCTTTTTCAAGACTAAAAACTTTTTTTTGTTTGGACTCAGAGGTGTCAATTCAGTTTTGGCGGCTGTTTTTTGTGCTGCTGTTGAACTTTAGTGCAGACAGTATAGTGTTTCCCATAGAACATTTTTCAGGCACAGTGGCAGGATGATAATAGAGGTTTTGTGCACACGCACATTTTTTGTTGTTTCTTTCTCATGCAGCACTTTTTGGTTTGTAGCATCCATGTAAGGGGTCAAGTAAAACAAATTGAGTATTAATAAAATCCGTTTATTGCTTGCAAATAATTTCTCCTATATGTCTCACTGTGAGCCTCAATTAAGGCCCTCTGGAATGTTCCTCTTATAACCAGCTGTTTATGCTGAATAAAATAACATATTCCTACAAATCACAAGCGACAACGACTGCACCTCAAACGACTTGACTGTCAAGCTCCTAAAGTTTGCAGACAACACAGCTGTTATTGGCCTCATCTGAGAGGAAGATGATACTGCATTCTGATGCTAAGGTTGATCAGCTGGTGCTGTGGTTCTATCAAAACAACCTGGCACTGAACATGCTCAAGACTGTAGAGATGAGAGTGGATTTCAGGAGAAGCCCCTCACACTGCCTCCCCACATCATATCTTCTAGGCCTGTGTCAGCTGTGAAATCGAAATGTTCAAATGTGCTAGTTACTTAAATATTGCTTTTCAAAAAACTGAATTATAATAAACATTTAAAACTTTGTTTTAAATTTATGAGGCCACCAAATTGGAACTATCGGTGGTGTGATATTTTCAAACGGAATGGTCCCATCAGTATACTTAAATTATTTTACTAATGTCGCTGCTCTGCTTTGTAAACATTAATTGGAGAGAAGTAATGTGCACTTCCGTTCAGTATTCATACAGAATTCTTCGTGCAGGGTCATGTGAAGGCGTAACCATGTATATTTGAGTTTTAGAATGTAATCGTGTAACAATCCGAAAAGAACGTTTTCTGATTTTGCTCTCACTCGTACCAAGTTGGGGAGAAGGGGGCAATTAAACGGTGCATTTAAAGAAATCATAGGGCCTTTATTAAATCAACAATGTCTATCTCCAGCCATTTACTGGTTCTCATTCTTCATGTCAAAAAAGGGAGGAGGGTCTATATGTAGGACAGGCAGTAAAATTTGGGTTCAACAACTACATTGAATCCTTTCATACTTACTCATCACGCTGTTCACATTTTGACATCAATATGACACCTAAGAAATGAAGTTATTGAGACATTGACTTTTTTTGTGGTATACTCAGTTTTTGTTTCATTAAATTGTTTGAGATGAAGAAATTAACATTGCATGATTCTACTTAAATGCAATAATTTCATGATATAGTAGCATGAACTTTTTATTTTTTCGGTAAAATTCACACGAGTCATCTCATAAAATACGATTAAATGTTTGAGGTGATTTACAATCATTCTTAATACTGCTTAATTTCCTGTGTCTGCAGGAAGGAGCTCATCGCTGAGCTGGACCAAGATGAGAAGGACCAGCAGAACACGTCCCGTCTAGTTCAGGAGCACAAAAAATTACTGGAGGAGAATAAGAGTCTGTCCACATACTACCAGAACTGCAAAAAACAGCTGGAGCTTATTCGGGTCCAGCAACAGAAGAGGCAGGGCACATCATGATAACACACAGACAAATGAACTGCTGCCATGTTCTCTATAAACATGCACTATAACACTACCCATGCTCATGCTCTGCACACACACAGCTTTGTGAAGAGACCTGCATCATACTGTGTTTTGCATGATTCATTTAGACCCTTTCTTCTGCTCAGCAGGAGGATGCCCTTTGTACATATATTTGCACATCATGTTCTGTGACCATAGACCAAACAGTCACTGCACCTTGATCAGCTCAGTCTCAGCCCTGCCTCTGCGCTTCTGGGTGGACCTTTTTCTCCTGTGTTTGCTACATGTTTGCTCTCAGGGCCTCTGGGCTGCCTTTTCAGTGTGTTTCCACTCCTCTATGGCTGACTGTCACAACGTCCTCCAGAATGTGAAAACCAAGACTAAGGCTTTTCAGCAAAAAGTGTGAATCATATGCAAACGTTGCGAGAAATGAGGATGTTTGAAACCTGTTCTACAGTGCATGCATGGAATCCCTGTTATCCAAAAAAAAAAAAAAAAACAGTTTTTGTGAGGACACTCATTGACTAAATGCATTCCCTAGCCCCTTAAAATAAACCCCAACACTAACCTTAAATCCAATTCTATCTAAAACAAGAGGAAGCAACTCCTCTAACACTGTCAGGGCTGGAGGTGTCAGAAAGTTAGCATGAGCCAAAATGCCCTTGTTTTCAAGCTATAAAGCAACGGTGGTCCTTACAAAAATAGGCACACACACCCCTTAAATCAATAAACTTAGCTCGAACCACTCCCTCTTTTAATCTTGAGCTTTCCACAGGCTACTCCATCTGTTTACATCATTCAGTTTATTTATGTAGTTCAGAGAGGAGTGTACTTCAAGTCAGACATTATAGTAAACTGATGCTCTTGTTGTGCTCTTAAAAACACAAACACGCATAACCAGCTTCCAAAAGAAACACAAGGAGCTGTGGTTTCCTGTTGTTTCCGACTTCAGTATTGTTTTGTGTGTAGATGTTTTGTGTCTTTTCTATTCATTAGATCACTTTTTGTGATAGCTCTTCATTTCTTTCTTTAGCACATATTTTATCTGGTCTGTGAATGCCCTTATGGACAAAATAGAGGAGTATATACCTCCCTATAAAGTATCTAGATTGTTTTAGTACACATGTTGCCTTAGAAGTTGCCTGCATTTTAAATGCTTGTTTTATGTGATATTTAGTGGGGATAAAATCAGAGAAAAGATTTTTAATGTATTGATTATTGAATGATATTTGTTTCTGGAGAGGAGTGAGATGTATGTATGTCATATGTACCATTACAGGTACTCAAAAAGAGTAATATGTAAAATATTTTTTTCTGGTCTATTTCTTGATATTCTGATTCCTAGTTTCTAAGTAGTTTTTCAATTTTTTGTCATGTCATGTACAAATTTTATTTCTCATTTAGGCAGTTATGTTTTTAAAAGTGCCAGACTTAAAACTATTATTGTATAGGAAACATCTGCATTGCCTCATCAATTCTTTGTAGGACTTACCACACACTTATTTCAATTATATTCTAAATTATTTGGGAATGAGGTACAGTACACAACAGTGAGCAGTGCATTATGAAATAAAATGTGTGAAGAGACGCATGTTTTCTTGTGTATGTTTGTTCCATGCATGTGCAGTTGCATACACATTTTTTTTATCTTCCTGCTTAAAAGAATACTTTTCTCATGTAATCATAACAAACCCCATACAGACACACATTAAGTGTCTGTTATTTTTCAATGTGGAATACTTAATTTGTCTGTGCCACAAACCTCTGTTTCTCTCCAACAGCCATTTAAAACACAAAGGCCCCAGAAACCTTTGACACAGCTTTATACAGTAAAGCCAGTCAATTGTTTATATGCAAGCTCTCCCAATGGAATTTTTGGGATTAATTTAGGGAAACATTTCTTAACACTTTCTCAACCAAGCATTTTGGAATGAAGAAACATATCACTCAGCTAAACGTGTCTGGGCGATTCATTTTCAACTGTTGAAAGCACAATTAATTTAGAAAATGTCCCAAAGTTATCCTTTTAGGTATCCACTATCAATGCCCCTTAGAGATCTACTTTACAATAAGTGTTTTGTCTGCTCCAGTGTAGTTTCTAATTCAGTGGCCCTCACTAATTGTTACAGAGCTACGTACTGTAACTACTTACTACAACTGAGCTACATATGGAAGTAGAATAGTAGCAGAATTATTTGTATGTGTACAGGGATTTGTGCGTGCCTACTTAGACTTGTCTCAATCTGTGTCTGCATACTCAGATTTGTGTGACTGTACTCGGACCCTGTAAATAATATCTGTGTGTATGTAAAATAATGTGCAAATGTATACACTCAAAAAACTAACTGTAAATGTCTAATAATCTGAGAAAACACTTTTTACGGGTGGAATTTTGCTACTGTTCTGCCGTCTGCAAGATTTCTGTGTGTGTAAAGCGATTTGTCTGTATTGGAAGGTTTTTTTGCCCTCAGCTTTGGCTCCCAGGCTCAGCCTTACAGTCCGCGCTCAAGCTTAGCGAAGATCACTTAAGCTCCGAGGGCGGTCAGTTAAGCCTGTGCTGAACAGAGAAGGCAGAGCCGCCGCTACAATCCCTCAGGTGAATCTCACTTTTACCTGTCTTTGAGTTGGCTGTGGTGTTTTGCTGTTGACTTTTTCCTGCTCAGCCAAACAGTGTTTCTATATTGTTAGATACAGCAATTAATGTTATCCGATGCAGGCAGGTAAACGGCTACAGCTAGTGTAGCTAACAGCGACCAAAGTTGCCAAGTAACTTCTGAGCTATATATGGCTCAGACAGTCCATGAATGAAGGCCTTTGGCCCCAAAGTTTAAATATCAAGCCAAAATCATGTCATATCTGGTGAAATGATCTTTGCTCTACTAAAGCTAGAATTATCATCACTAATAAAATCTATAGCTACAGTCCACTGGTTATATGTGAATCCAAACATTTGGCATTTTCTTTGCCACCATCTACATGAGGCTTAGTAGACAAAACACACACACAAAACAGAGGTAAGTGACACTACATCCAAAGCACTGATCCCCGATGCCTCTCCAGCACTCTGCTCC
Source organism: Channa maculata (assembly GCA_020496755.1). Taxonomy (NCBI): domain Eukaryota; kingdom Metazoa; phylum Chordata; class Actinopteri; order Anabantiformes; family Channidae; genus Channa; species Channa maculata. The sequence goes on along the minus strand of CM035616.1, from coordinate 20,480,970 downwards.
GGTCTTCTGAAACTCTGCAGTGAGATAAAATATTTTAAATAGATGGTGATTGAAAGTTCAGTGTGGACCTTTTTCACAAAGTGTTTAGTAAACTTACCTCAGATGCTCGTACATGTTGCCAGCGTGAAAAGGTGAACAAGGTCTGGGACTCGATCAAAGTGCAACAAATAGACCTGAGAAACACAAAGGCAACATTCCCTGATGAACTCCAACATCATCTGCTTCACTAGTCACATAGTTATGAAGGCTCTGCTAAACAAGAAATAATGTCTTTTCATGAGTAAAGCTTTAATAAGGCCAGACTAATAGATAAAAGTGGTCCACACCCACAACTCTGAGGTTAATCTCGCCTGTCTAGATTGAAGGTTTGGATTCATATATGAACAGTGGACTGTAGCTCAAGATTTGACTAGTGATGATACTTCTAGCTTTAGTAGTATCATAGCCTGTTTCTAAAGATAGATTGATGATATCTAATATGAACGTATCTATTAAGGGTAAAGCTTCCTTGAGCAGCTTAGTTGGAATAGGGTCTAGCAGACAGGTTGTTGGTTTAGATGAGGTAATAATTGAAGTTAGCTCAGAGAGATCTATGGGTAAAAAGCAGTCTAACAGGGATTGGGGCCTTATCAATGACTCTAGCACTGCTGTACATGAAGATCTATCTGTAATTTTTGGGGGGAGGATCTGGTGAATACTTTCTCTAATAGCTACAATTTTATTCATAAAGAAGGTCATGAAGTCATTGCTGCTCAAAGTTAAGGGAATAGTAGGCTCAACAGAACTATGGCTCTTAGTCAGCCTGGCTACAGTGCTGAACAGAAACCGGGGTTGTTCTTGTTTTCTTCTGTTAATGATGAATAATATGCTTTTCTGGCATCACTGAGAGCTTTTTTGTACATTTTTAAACTATTTTTCCAGGCTAAATGAGATTCTTCTAAATGTCTGGAACGCCACTTCCTTTCCAACTTTCGTGTTTCCTGTTTTAAGTTGTGTGTTTGTGAACTATACCATGGAGATCGCCTCTTCTGGTTTACTGCCTTCTTTTTCAGAGGGGCAACACTATTGAGTATTGTACGTAGTGAGGCTGCAGAATTGTCAACAAGATAATCTACTTGTGCAGGAGTAACATTAAGGAGACTACTTTCCATTGTACTGACAAATGGTGAAGCAAATGATGAAAGAATCATTTTTTTAAATTTGTTGACAGCTTTTTCACTTAAGCATCTGCTATAGTGGAATTTTCCCTAACTGCTATATAGTCCATTATTGTAAATTCAAATGTTATTAAAAAATTGTCAGACAGAAGAGAGTTGTGAGGAAATATTGTTAAATTATTCCACAATTCCATACGTAAGAACAAGGTCTAACATGTGACTAAAACAGTGAGTGGGTTTATTTACATTTTGGGAAAAACCAATTGAATCTAATAATGAATTAAACGCAGTGCTCAGACAGTTACTGTCAGCATCTACATGAATGTTAAAGTCACCCACTATAATGACTTTATCTGTACTAAGCACTAAATCAGATAGAAAATCAGAAAATTCAATCAAAAACTCTGAATAAGGGACTGGAGGACGGTACACGATAACAAATAATAGTGGTTTTTGAGTTTTCCAGTTTGGGTGTGAAAGGCTAAGAGTAAGACTCTCAAATGAGTTATAACTATGTTTGGGTCTAGGAATTATTGATAAGATAGAATGGAAGACTGCTGCTACTCCTCCACCTCGGCCTGTGCTTCTAGGAACATGATAATTAATATGACTTGGGGGGGTTGACTCATTTAAACTGACATATTCCACCTCCTCATCTCATATTCCACACTTCCTGCTGCAACCAAGTTTCAGTAAGACAAAATAAATCGAATTGATGATCGCTTATTAAGTCATTTACTAACATTTAGAACATTTAGATTTAGAAGAAAGAGATCTGATATTTAATAATCCACATTTAATAGTTTTGGGGTTTTGTTCTGTAAGAGGAGTAGTCTTAACTTTTATTAGGTTATTATGATTAACTCCTATTGTTGTCATTTTTAGTTTATGTAATTTAGTTGGTCGGGGAACAGACACAGTCCCTATAGGTATGTGGGAGTTGTGGGGGGGTGATGGTTGTAAGGACACTGCAGAGAGGCGTGTAGGACTGGATCTCTGCATCCTAGGTTCACCTTTGGATTGTCATACTTTTGGTTGTCTTATAAAACCAGCCATATTTCTGGATAAGAAAGCTGCACCATCTAAAGTAGGATGGATGCCATCTCTCCTAATCAGCCTAGGTTTTCCCCAAAAACGTTTCCAATTGTCTATGTAGCCCACATCGTTTGCTGGACACCACCTAGACAGCCAGCGGTTGAATGACGACATGCGGGTGAACATGTCGTCCCTGGTCAGATTTGGCAGGGGTCCAGAGAAAATCACAGAGTCCGACATTGTTTTGACAAAGTTACACACCGATTCAACATTCATTTTAGTGACCTCCGATTTGTGTAATCGGGCGTCATTAACTCCTGTGTGAATAATAATGTTACTGTATTTACTTTTATTTTTAGCCAGGAGTTTCAAATATGATTCAACGTCGCCCGCTCTGGCCCCAGGGAGGCATTTGACTACGGCCGCTGGAGTCTCTAACTTCACGTTTCTGACTATAGAGCTGCCAATGACCAGAGTTGGTTTCTCAGCGGGTGTGTTGCTGAGTGGGGAAAATCGATTAGAAACGTGAACCGACTGGTGGTGAACATTTTATTTATAAAGCACTTTACATTTGTTAACAAATGTCAAAGTGCTACACAAGCAGATTAAAACTAAAAATACAACATAATAAACATCTAAAGCATAGAAACATATAAAACATAAAATAACAATATCACTCCTGTTCTCTGGACACTTCATTGGCTCCCCATCCACCTTTGCATTGATTACAAAGTCTGTCTACTTACCCACCAGTGCATCCATGGAAATGCCCCACAGTATCTTAAGGAACTCCTCACATTGCAATCTACAACAAGACACCTTCGTTCCACCAACACTTATCGCCTCTGCATAGCAGCTCCCCCATGGGCCTGTGTGAATGTGTCTGTGATTGACTAGATGAATGAGAAGCAGTGTAAAGCGCTTTGAGTACCAATAGGTAGAAAAGCACTATATAAGTGCAGACTATTTACTGTGCAATGTTCATAGAAATACACAAAATGCAAAGGGCTACATCTCAGATCCCTCAAGCCTCTCTGAGCATGTTAATGTTAAAGTCAATAACAGTACAATACAGTTTGTTTGGAAGGGTTTCCAGGAGACAGTCTCTAAACAAACCACAAGATGTCTGGACCAATATCCTATAGACAGATAAGGCCAAAGTGGACTTGTTTGGCCTTAATGCCCAGAGCCATGATTGATGAAAACTAAATACAGTATTTCAACAGAAACACCTCCTACCCACTGTCAAGCACGGCAGTGGAGGGGTGATGATTTGGGCTTCTTTTGCAGCCACAGGACCTGGGCACCTTGCAGTCATTGAGTCAACCATAAACTCCTCTCTTTAGCAGAGTTTAGAGGCAAGTGTTAGGTCATCTGTCTGACAGCTAAAGCTTGGTCAAAATTGGGTCATGCAACAGCAAACTGATCCGAAGTACATCCTCACATCTACTGTACAAAATTTCAGCTTTCAGTCTAATTAAAATGCTGTAATCAGATCTTAAGAGAGCTGTGCATATGTATGTATGCCCCAAAACCTTCATAAACTAAAGCAACCTTTTAGGACTGGAATGTGGGAAACTGATAAAGTCATATATATATATGCGACTGTGGCGCAGGAAGGTAGAGCGGTTGTCCACCAATCTCACAGTTCAATCCCCGTCTCCTCCAGTCACATGTCGAAGTGTCCTTGAGCAAGACACTGAACCCCAACTTAGTTGCTCCCGGTGAGTGTTGGCCAGCTGCATAGCAGCTCCCCCATCTGTGTGTGTGAGTGTGTGTGTGATTGTGAGTGTGAATGGGTAAATAAGAAGCAGTGTAAAGCGCTTTGAGTGCCAATAGGTAGAAAAGCGCTATATAAGTGCAGAACATTTACCATTTACCATATAGGAAACGACTACTTTAAGTTATTGCTCCTAGCGGTAGATCTACAAGCCACTGTATCATGTGGGTACTTAGTATTGTCCACATTTTTTTTTTCTTAAATGGTAAGTACAGCAAACTTACTGTACAACAAATGAGGGCTATAATTAAGTGGAGGCTTTTACCTTCTTCTTATCTGCAGTTACACCCTACGTATTTGCAGCTATTGTCTTCTTCTTCTTCTTTTCCTTTCGGCTGCTCCCTTTCAGGGGTCGCCACAGCGAATCATGTGCCTCCATCTAACTCTATCCTCTGCATCCTCTTCTCTCACACCAACTAACTTCATGTCCTCCCTCACTACATCCATAAATCTCCTCCTTGGTCTTCCTCTAGACCTCCTGCCTGGCAGCTCCAACCTCAGCATCCTTCTACCGATATATTCACAGTTTCTCCTCTGAACATGTCCAAACCACCTCAATCTGGCCTCTCTGACTTTATCTCCAAAACATCTAACATGAGCTGTCCCTCTGATGTCCTCATTCCTGATCCTGTCCATCCTCGTCACTCCCAAAGAGAACCTCAACATCTTAAGCTCTGCTACCTCCAGCTCTGCCTCCTGTCTTTTCTTCAGTGCCACTGTCTCTAAGCCGAACAACATTGCTGGTCTCACCACCGTCTTGAACACCTTTCCTTTCATTCTCGCTGATACTCTTTTATCACACAACACACCTGACACTTTTCTCCACCCGTTCCAACCTGCCTGCACTCGCCTCTTCACCTCTTTTCCACACTCACCGTTGCTCTGAACCGTTGACCCTAAGTACTTAAAGTCCTGCACCTTCTTCACCTCTGCTCCCTGTAACCTCACCATTCCACCTGGGTCCCTCTCATTGACACACATGTATTCTGTCTTGCTGCGGCTAAGCTTCATTCCTCTGTTTTCCAGAGCAGACCTCCACCTCTCTAGATTTTCCTCCACCTGCTCCCTGCTCTCACTACAAATCACAATGTCATCTGCAAACATCATAGTCCATGGAGATTCCTGTCTAACCTCATCTGTCAGCCTGTCCATCACCAGAGCAAACAAGAAGGGGCTCAGAGCTGATCCTTGATGCAGACCCACCTCCACCTTGAACTCCTCTGTCACACCTACAGCACCTCACCACTGTCTTACAGCTCTCATACATGTCCTGCACCACTCTAACATACTTCTCTGCCACTCCAGACGTCCTCATACAATACCACAGCTCCTCTCTCGGCACCCTGTCATACGCTTTTTCTAAATCTACGAAGACACAATGCAACTCCCTATGACCCTCTCTGTACTTCTCCATCAGCATCCTCAAAGCAAATACTGCATCTGTTGTTCTCTTTCTAGGCATCAAACCATATTGCTGCTCACAAATGTTCACCTCTGCCCTTAGCCGAGCTTCCACTACTCTTTCCCACAACTTCATTGTGTGACTCATCAGCTTTATTCCTCTGTAGTTGCCACAGCTCTGCACATCTCCCTTGTTCTTAAAAATTGGTACCAGTACACTTCTCCTCCAGTCCTCAGCATCCTCTCACTTTCCAAGATCTTGTTAAACAAACTAGTCAAAAACTCTACTGCCACCTCTCCTAGACACTTCCATACCTCCACAGGTATGTCATCAGGACCAACTGCCTTTCCGCTCTTCATCCTCTTCAATGTCCTCCTCACTTCACTCTTACTAATCTTTGCTACTTCCTGCTCCACACCAGTCACCTCTTCTACTCTTCGTTCCCTTTCATTTTCCTCGTTCATCAACTCTTCAAAGTACTCCTTCCATCTTCCCATCACACTCCTGGCACCTGTCAATACATTTCCATCCTTATCTTTAATCACACTAACCTGCTGCACATCCTTTCCATCTCTATCTCTTTGTCTGGCCAACCTATACAAATCCACCTCTCCCTCTTTAGTGTCCAACCTAACATACAAGTCCTCATATGCTCTTTGTTTGGCCTTTGCCACCTCTATCTTCACCTTACGCTGCATCTCCCTGTACTCCTGTCTACTCTCTTCAGTCCTCTCAGTGTCCCACTTCTTCTTAGCTAACATCTTTCTCTGTATACACTCCTGAACTTCCTCGTTTCACCACCAAGTCTCCTTGTCCGCTTTCCTCTTTCCAGATGACACACCGAGTACCCTCCTACCTGTCTCCCTGATCAAATTAGCTGTAGTAGTCCAGTCATCTGGAAGCACCTCCAAACCACCCAGAGTCTGTCTCAGCTCCTCCCTGAAAACTAAACGACATTCTTCCTTTTTCAACTTCCACCACTTTGTCCTCTGCTCTGCCTTAGTCCTCCTTATCTTCCTCACCACCAGCATCATTTTACACACCACCATCCTGTGTTGTCTGGCTACACTCTCCCTACCAATGCTTTACAGTCACTGATCTCTTTCAGATTACAACGTCTACACAAGATGTAGTCCACCTGAGTGCTTCTACCTCCGCTCTTGTACGTCACCCTATGTTCCTGCCTCTTCTGAAAGAAAGTGTTTACTACAGCCATTTCCATCCTCTTTGCAAAGTCAACCACCATCTGACCTTCTGCGTTCCTGTCCTGAACACCAAACCTGCCCATAACTGTCTCATCACCTCTGTTCCTTCACCTACATGCCCATTGAAATCTGCACCAATGACAACTCTCTCACCTCTGGGGATGCTCTGCATCACTTCATCTAACTCACTCCAGAATTTCTCCTTCTCTTCTAACTCACATCCTACCTGTGGGGCATAACCACTCACAACATTGAACATCACCCCTTCAACTTCCAGCTTCAGACTCATCAACCTGTCTGATACTCTTTTCACCTCTAGAACATTCCTCACAAAATCCTCTTTCAATATAACTCCTACTCCATTTCTCTTCCTATCTGACCCATGGTAAAACAACTTAAACCCTGCTCCTAAGCTTCTAGCCTTGCTACCTTTCCACCTGGTCTCCTGGACACACAGTATGTCCACCTTCCTTCTCTGCATCATGTCGATCAACTCCCTAGCCTTCCCTGTCATAGTACCAACATTCAAAGTCCCTACTGTCAGTCCTACATTCTTAGCTTTCCTCTTCTCTCTCTGCCTACGAACACACCTTCCTCCTCTTCTTCTTCGTCTTCGACCAACAGTAGTCCAATTTCCACCGGTACCCTGTAGGTCAACAGCACCGGTGGCGGTCGTTGTTAACCCGGGCCCCGACCGATCCGGTATATATTTGCAGCTATTGTATCATGTATTTATTTAATAAGTATCCCATTACCACAAATATACTTCAACTGTAGGTATTTTTCTTATTCTCATCTTGTGAATTTGGGTTAAACAACATGAAAGCATGTTTTTTTTCCTGCCTTGTATCAAGACTTTAGCCTGGACTTAGAAACCAGTGTGTAATCAGTAAAGAAGCTTCAACATCCAAGATGTCTTTTATGGTTTTATTATCTTGCAAGAGAGAAGTACATTGACAGAGTTTCGAGTCTCAATCCTATGCAGTTCTAAACCTCATGCATCACACATTAGTATCATTAGTTTCTTTTTTGTTGCTGGGCAGAACATTATCCACCCTCAGGCTACTGCTCCCAGCCATTTTCTCCTTTTATGGAAACATTTTCCCTTTTCAGCACTTTGATAAGCACCTGTGAGCATGGTATGATGCTGGGTCACTACAGTGTGGGATGGTCTGCTGTTAGACCTTGGAGCAGTTCTGCAAACACTTCAAGACAAAACATGTATATGAGACAAAGTTTGAACAACCTTTTAAACATCCTTCCAAAGTACACTGAGTACAAGTTGCCATTGCAACTAGGTAAAATGCTAAGAGTAAAATACAATCATTTAATCATACTTGATTTTGCATCACAATGTGGTTGAACAGGACATTTACATCATCATCATAGATATCCAGCTGACAAATCTGCAGCAACTGCGTGATGCTATCATGCCAATATGCATCCAAATCTTCAACAGTACCCTGTTGATTCTATTCCAGAAGGAATTAAGGCAGTTCTTAAGGCAAAAGGGGGTCCAACTGGGTAATAACAAGGTGCCTAATAATGTGGCCAGTAAGTGTAGTATCTGTGTCATGTTACCATGTTCATGACCTTTATTTCGAATTAGTACTAAACACCAATACAGCTGAAGTAATGTTAGAGGATTACCCACGATGGTGAGATACTGCTCTAAAAAAACATAGTTGTCAACTCTGTGGAGTCTGTAGAATTCCCTTCCTATGTGATGTCTGTACCAAAGGTTACACAAATGTATCAGAACCAAAGTGGAACATGGTATTGCCGCACTGCCATCCCTAGAGCTGTGCTACTAGAATGACTATGTCTGACTCATAAAAACTAGCTAATGTTTTGTGTATTTATGCTGTAATCAAACATTGTCCCATATTATAGAATTGAAAAGTAAAGTTTTAAAATAATTGTTGTATTTCTGGATATCATAATGTTGTAACCAGGCAGTTTTATTACAAAACAAATTAATTTTGTTCATAAAGGCTTTCAGTTACAGTTTGGCCTGGGCTTTTTAGTAATGTGTTTAGCTTTTCCTCCTCCACCAGCTTTTCCTCGTCCTGTCAGTTTACCACTGGCGATGACTTCTCAGGACAATCTCTGGGTCTATGTCCTCCTCAATCCCAGAGGGACAGTCCTTTGCACGATGTCCCCTTTGCCCATATGTGTGGTATCTATCTGCAGCTACTGAAGGTCAGCCACTTCCAACTCCTCGTCCTTCTGCCCCTCCATCATCCACAATATCCTATTCCTGTCATATGAAGAGATCTTCATCCTGTATTACAGACTGTCTGGGCCACAGGTTAAGATGCTGTCTAATGATCTTCATCAGTGGATACTATTTGTTAATTTGTTCACTTCAGGATGGTGGAGAACAAATCAAAATGACAAAACACAGAAAAGTTCTACAGAAATAATTTTGAGAAAAATGAACAGTGGAACATTACAATTTATTTTTAACTTTCAGAATTTCAATTCTCCTTATAGTCCCTAAATGGAGCTAAAAATATTTCCTCATCTGGAAAATGAAACTGCCAACTTTTTTGAATAGTGTGGTAGACTGTGTTTTCAAAAACATTTTCCATAGTCCCCCATGAGGTCATAATTTTAATCATTCCATTAGGTCCACTGTTATGTGACTCCACATACAAAACTACTTTAACTAATAACTAATTATAAGATTAGATTAAATTTGATTAGATTAGATTCGATAAGATTAAATTTTATTGTCATTACACATGTACAAGTACAAGGCATCAAAATTATTATTATTATTATTATACTGATAATGATACTCATTGTTGCAGTTTTAAGTGGAATATTTGGCCATTCTTCCTTGATATAAAACATGTCCAAAATTGACATAAAACATTAAAAACAATCAGCTCAGGCACAGAGAACTCAGCAGCATATTTAGACAGATTTGACATTTGGCTTCCTCTGTGTGTACTAAAGTTATAGGTTAAATTTCTGGAAGAAGCAATAAACTGTGTTAAGTGGCAACATACTCCTGAGCAAACGTGACTATATATTAATCATGGTAGCAAGACCGATTTGCAATAAAGATGGTCAGAGAAAACACTGAAAATATTTTGTTTGTAATTTTTTTCAGATAAAGGTTTAAGATAATTGTCAAATTATAGAATTTTTCATTGGATTCAGTAAAATGTGGTTTGTACTCCCAACAATGGGTCACTTGAATGTTGCTTCATGAATTACAGTGAGAAAATGTTGACCTCAATCAGAGGGGCCAGTAGCTCTGTGGCTCTTCTACACTATCTCCATTCAACCAGAAGGTGGTGCCAAACATCCAGTCATTATCAGTGCCGCTTAGCTTAGGGGTTTCTCACAGACTAAAAAGCACATATCTTCAGTGCATCAATAACCAGAATCAAACTAAACACATATAATGTCATGCTACAAAGACCAGCCCAACCTACATTATTGACTGTGTGAATTAAGATGATTAATTTAAAATAGAGATCGATACAGTTACATAGACTGTGTGTGGCCTTGATAGTGAGGATCCTTCAGCTTGGTGTGTTTGCAGTAAAGGATCTCAGAATTCTGAAGGTTTACATTTCAGACTCAGATTCAGTCCTAATCTCTGCACTCATTCTGTTTTTTCGCTCTCTGTGTTTGAAGTTGACAGCTAAAACGGGAACAATGAGTCATTTCATTGTTGAGAGATGATGTCATCTTCCTTCTCCAGTCAGGTATTGTCTGTGTGCTTCTGCTTGCCCTCGCTGAACCGGTGGAAATAAGGAATGCAGCATATTGTTGGCAACTTTGTCCTGGGTACTTTTGTTCTCAGAAGTACATGAAGCATTTGGTCCATTGTAGGCTGATAAAAAGCAAACCTGGTGATCTCATGTACGTATGAGCAAGGAAGGAAAAGCTACTGTCCATCTGGTTTGTGTATGGTGGTTTGTTTGTGTTTGTAAGTTTTTATTTTAACAAGGGAATTCCACAGGTCATATTTGACTGCTTAGGAACTGCTTCTTTAAAGGCATGTGTGTAGAATAGGTCTGGGTAATCCATTGAGTTTTCTAATACTGATAATATATAAAAATACTGATATGATAACTAAGTCAGAATTCAGTATGAGAAGCCAGAGTTCTTAGTAAATGCTAACACAACACTGACAACATAAAGCCATTAAAATACAGCTTATGTAAGGTGTAAAATAAAAGGAAATTGAATTTTGAATTATGTAATCAAGGAATGAATGAATTAAAATTTTAACAGGTCCTTTGTTTTGTTGACCGATGTTGGTACAAAAAACTGAGGTTCAAACATCAGAATTAGGGGTTAGGGTTAAATGTTGGTGTGTAGAATAGGGCTGATTAATCCTTTAAAGTTCCTAAAACTAGAGATGGGGGCACTTTTCATCACAGGCCATAAAAACCATTCAGCAGACCAGATGTGGCCCATGGAGTCTCCTCTAGCGAGAAACTGAAGTCCAAGATAGCTGTTCCCGATGGTTCAGGCCAGCTGCATGACCCCCCCCCCCCCCACCCCCCCACCCCCACCCCACCCCCATCTGTGTGTCTGTGTGATTATGAGTGTAAAGACGCTTTGGGCATGGATAAGTTAAAATGTGCAGACCACAGCTTATTTTCCAGCTTTAGCCTTTGTGCAGATAATAGAGAACATCTTTATCTGCCTTTGGTCAAGTATATGAATCAGTGTAAAGCCTTCATTTTTCACCCTTTGCAAAGCTAAGTGGATGTTGCACTCGACAACCTGTGCGTCTGTATGTGCTTTAGATTTTATCTATGGCATGGTAGCCATGGAAACTGGATGACATAAATAGGTTAGCAATGGCAGAGAGATGTTGCAAATTTTAATAATGGACAGAATTTGGGTCATAATATCTTGCATGTTGGTCTATAAATTGCACCCTGTGCCAGTTAGGTTTCTATTAATCTGCATTAATTCCTGGTTGGTCTTCAGAGAGCCTGCAGGCAATTATTTAAGGACTCAATAAAGGCTAAGGCGGAAGAGCCAAAATGTTAGAGGAGCAAAGAGCTTCACAATGTAACACAAAATTATTTGTTTGTTACATTTAATGCATTATGTAATTACATGTTGCATTTCAGTCACAGAACCAGTCTGAGTATGGTAATTAGGATCATGAATAAATGTGTTATTTGGAACAGCACTTAACTCCTTCATTCTCTATTCATAGCTATTCACTCCAGGCCTATTTACAGGGGCACTAATGAGGGAGGGGAGAGTGGGATCTTAAAACCTTCAGAGAACATTTAAACTGCTAAGATGTCTAAATGTTGACTTTGTGAAATGTATTTATATGTTGAAGTGGCAGTGCAAACATAAACACAAAAAAACACACAATTCATATTTTTGTTAAAATCCTAAAATTGCTATAAGCGGAAGTGAAAATACTGAAAGAATTAAACTTTTATGTTTATGTATTCTGCATTGATTTGAACCCAGTGATGCTGCTGACCAAAGGAAAACTATGATTAGTAAAGCATAACATACATATGCACATACAGTCCCCTCCCAAAAGTAATGAAACAGCGACAAAAATTAATTTCTTTTGCTGTACACTGAAGACTTTTGAAAGAAGAAAGTTCAGAATGTCACCTTTTATTTGATTGTATTTACATTTTGATATGCTAAAATAACACAGAGTAGCCTAGTAAATTACAGCCTCAAAGTACATAATGAATTACATTAATTTACATAACTGTAAATTGCTTCTTGATGCACAACAGTTATTAAATCTTGGTATGATTAATAATGTAGTATTGCACCATTGTAGGATTTTCTGATCCAGGGCTCTGCTCTTTGGCTTGAATCATGCACACAGTGAGTAAGAATAGGTCAGAAATAAAAGATTTGAAAAGGATGTGTCTTCTAAAATGAGCGAGCCAATCGACCTGTTGATGAAAAGAAGTTTGCATTTATAAAGGTTAATAAATGTTATGTAATGCATTAGTAAGTGGGCACTAAGCAGATTATGTATTTTTTAGTAGTATATAGTACAAAAGCAAAATTCTACACTAAGAAAACATTGTATTTTAAACACTGAATATGAGTATGAGCAAAACATGTACAGTGAATAATACAAAATAAGGGCCAAAGCTCACTGTTTGTAAAGGTGGAGCTGATTTGTGTTGACATGTGGTTACATCAGCATTTATTAGTTCAAAATATTTTTATAAGAACATTAATATTGTGGCATTAATGTGGTATTAATGGCTGATTGGTGCATCTGTTAAGCTACATACAAAGAATGGGGCCTTGGTCTTCAAGTTTACCGTGCCCTAATTATCTGGGCAAGTGGGTTTATCCAATCAGAAACCCGAAGGTATCACATGAGGAGGGAGTGGAGGATGACAACGTGATATGGTATCTTCCAGCTTGCTCAACGAGGTTTTGTTGAGTTTTCTCTAAACATCCGTATAGTCTTAACCTTATGTAAAGTACCTTGAGATGCTATATAAATCAGACCTCTCATGACACTTCAGGTTTTTTCATCATTACATAAGCAAGTCATTATTTTCTACCAAGAATCTCAGCAGTACTCATCTTCAAATATTACTGATCAATTCCACCTGAGGTAAAAATATAACATTGGTAACACTTTACAGCTCGGAAAAAGTAGGGTAATAATTTGGAAATAACAAGGTAATATAGTGGTAATATCTCATAGAGTCGTTGCTGGGTAGTATCTTAGTAATAACAAGAAAATTAGGAGCATAATGTTTTCATATTTTACCATATTATCCTCTTGAGGGTCCAGGGTGGGGGGGCTATGGCAGCTGTCAATGGGTGGGGTCCACCCTGCCAACAGGTTACCAGCCTATCACAGCGCCACACACAATACACACAGACAATCATTCACACTCACATTCACACCTAAAGTAACCACCAATTACCCTAACTGCATGTTTTACTGTGGGACTGAGTACCTGGACAAAACCCAGTAAAGTACAGGGAAAACATCTGCTGATGTGAAAAATGTTCACAAAGAAGATCTTAGAATACCTGTGATCAAAACTAAATTGCATAAAGCTGGAAAGGGTTATAAAGACATTTCAGAGAGTTTGGATATTCAGTCAACACAGTCAGTCAAACAGGTTAACATCTCTGTTCATCAGTCAGCCAAAACATTGAACAGAAAAAAGAGCAGCTTGACATTCTCCAATCCTGCTGGGAATATTCATGAATTCATGAACCTGTGAAACTAAGATTGATTAACTGGGAAGAACACACAGCACTACAGTATGACATGACACAAATTTTACATTTACAGCCAATTTTCAAAACGCTACAGCAAGAGTACTGACTGACATTAGCAAGAGAGAACATATTTCGCCTTCATTAGCTTCGCATTAAATCCAAAACATTTAAAGACCTGCTTCTTACATATAAAGCTCTAAATGGTCAAGCTCCTTCATATGTAAAAGACCTCACAAAATGGTAAATGGTCTGCGCTTATATAGCACTTTTCTACCTATTGATACTCAGAATGCTTTACACTGGTTACACTGTCATTCACCTATTCTTACTCACAATCACACACATAAGGGTGTGCTATGCAGCTGGCTGACACTCACCAGGAGCAACTAAGTTGGGGTTCAGTGTCTTGCACAAGGACACTTCAACCTGTGACAGGAGGAGCCGGGGATCGAACCAGCAACTGTGGTGGACGATTGCTCATCCTCTATCATAAACCATAGTACCATATCATCCCAGTAGACCACTTCGATCTCAGAATGCAGGTCTACATATGGTTCCCAGAATTTCCAAATGTAGAAGCCTTTAGCTATCAAGCTCCTCTCCTCTGGAACCAGCTCCCAGTTCAGATTCGGGAAGCAGACACCCTCTCTACTTAAGTCTAGGCTTAAAACCTTCCTCTTTAATAAAGCATATAGTTAGTTATAGTTATGCTGCTATAGGCTTAGACTGCTGGGGGACCCACCCCCCAATGCACTTCTCTGTCTCTTTCTGTCCCTTTCTGCAGGTGTCCCCGGCTTTGGAGCTGTGTGTTTTCCAGTGTGCAGCTACTGGTCCTACCAACCAACATGTTTTGTTGCTTTTTGTTGCTCTTTTCTTTCATCTCTCCACTTTCTACTCACCCCAACTGGTCAAGGCAGATGGCTGCCCACCCTGAGCCTGGTTCTGCTGGAGATTGCTTTAGTTAAAGGTAGTTTTTTTTCTCTCCACTGTTGCCTAGGGCTTGCTCAAGAGGGATTTGTTGGGTTTTCTCTACATATTTCTATGGTCTCAACTTTATTATGTAAAATGCCTTAAGGTGACTTTGTTGTGAATTGGTGCTTTATGAATAAAGTTGAATTAAGTCTGTGATGTAATTTTGATGCTATTACCATTCTCCACTGAGGCTTAAAGCTCCATATGAAACAGGATTTTTTTCAGCAAGTATTATACTGTAAGTGACTGCAGGCAAACAAGACTGTAAACTTAAAGCCTGCATCAACCTGCAGATTTCCATCAGTAAAGGACTCAGAAAAGCACAAACTTAGAGATTTATTTACTGGTTTGGCTTGGTGTTTATTTGTGTATTTGGTTTGCTCAGAGAAGGGAAGCTAATAATAACTGTCTCCTTTCAAACAGGTTCTCGTGTGCTGTCAAACATACTGTAAAGTGTGAAGTGAAAAGTGAAATATGTCCTATTCATTCTAAAAAACTTAATATAACAGAATTTTAACCTGCCTTATTGTAGAGTAAAATACCCCTTTTATAACAAAAGTGAGCAAGTGGCTTTCAGACTGACATGCTGTTCAGGACCAAAGTCCAATTTTGTCTACAATGTCCCAAAAAATGCTTACACCTCATATTTATAATAGTAAGCAAAGACTAATGCTGTGGCCCCCACCATCTCTAAAAATATCCCTCTACTCAAAACTACAACAGAAATTACAAACTCACAAATGAGAAAATATGGAAAAATAATGAGCTCATCCATTAGCTTAATTACAATTAAAGGACACTTTACATACTGCAACAAAATTGTGCCATGAAGTAAAATTTTTTCATAGTACTTTGTATCACAATGTGACCATGAAACTGTTTTTTTAATTAAACAAACAAATTTAATCATAAACATATCCATCACCATGTAGCTGCATTATACAACATTAACAGTGTGTTTTAAGAACTAAATGCAAAAAAAGTTATACTGAATTTATTTTGGTAACAGTTGCATGTTGGGAAATGTTAAGAAGGGCACATTTTAGCCACAGACTGTCTATAAGATAAGATAAACCTTTATTCACCTGACAGGAAATATTTATGGTACAGCAGCAAAATGTGCAAATGTAAGGCAAAAACACAAACATAACATTTTCAGCTATAATTTTGTTGCCAACAAACATCATGTTATTATGTTAACATTATGTCATGTAATTTGTCCAAATATTGTCAAAGTTAGAAGTTAACTCATCCTGTTCTTAGTCATATCAAAGCCAAAATGAAAAAAAAAAAAAAAAACTACAAACCTTCCAATCACAGCTTTGGAGCAGGAGCACTGGAGGTAACCATGGACGTACTGTACAGTGGTCAGCCACAACTTTAAAACTACCTGCTTTTACCTTTCCACAGTGGCTCCTGCAGTCTCTTGGCAACATTTTGCCACCCACATGCTATTCTCTTTCATTTGTTTTCATTTATGCATACACAACCCAGAACACAACCCTGACATATACTACTAATATGTGATGAGTCAGTATATGAATATGCTGGCATATTTTTATTTATGTGCAAATGTTAATTATCACAGGTTTAAATTGAATATAAATGTTAGAAACAGTGCAGGGGTTTGTTCCAGTTTATTACAAACAGTAAAGAAAATTATTGGTATTATCAAGATACAGTTTGTGTGTAAGTACATGTGTTTATATCCTGTGTTTGTGCAAGTGAGCATGGCTCAGCTGCAGAGGGCTGAGAGCGAGTGACTGAGTTTGGAGTGGGACAGTGCGGCCGCCTGTTATTATGGCCCATGTGACTGACAGCGTGTGGGTGAGAAGGTAATTGCTGAAGTATGTCTGTGGTGATGAGGGCCTTCAGGGGAGCGGATGTTCAGCAGACTGAGAGATATACACAGCCTGCCCAGAACTGATGACTCATCTCTCACACTCCATTCACTCCTGTTTGTTTACTCTTACTCTCATCTACAGTCTGAGCCAGAGCAGTGACAGACACTGTCCCCCAATCATTGTGTCCTCTTAAAGGATTGCACCTGTTTAGACTTCAGGACAAGCGGCTTAGATAGATCCCAGTCCACTTCCACGTAAACAGCCTCCAGAGCTGGCAGCACATGTCTAGTGGACTGAAGAGATATACAGTCAGACATACAGCAGATCTAAATTTGTTAACTGCACTCTGAACACTGGAGTTGCCACAGTGGACTGCACTGGAGTCAGAATGCAAGACATGAGACCTTTATTTATTAGACATATTAGCTTGATGCAGCCATATTGTAAAAACCTTATTATTAAACTAACTGTAATTACATGCAGGATCGTAGTTACTGTAAATCCACATGCTGTAAACATTCAGCAGATTAAGCAATGAGATTTCTCATCTCCTTTTGACACACAGAAGTCAAGTATATGGCCAGTGATAGAGGATGCTGCTTTCTGGCATTTTTTTTATTGTACCTAACTTACTGAGACGTAAGTTCGGACATTAAGGTAACTTGATTTAACATAAAGAAGGTGTCATTGTGTGTAATGTGTAATTTCATCCAGTCACTCCTGCTGTCATTTATATGCACGGTTGTAGGTTAGAACTTAATGCATGTACGGGGCAGAGAAATCTCCAGGAGAAATCTACTGTTATCAGGTTTGAAAGCAGATTTCTCATTAATGTGACAGTTTAAGCTACAATGTGTAACTTAATATGAACCAACATTGTGCAAAAATATGTATATAGTTCACAAATTATTTAACGAATAAAATGCAAGCTGTACGTACTGTACATACAACCACCTCCACACATAAAAATCCAATTGTAGGTATATAACACTAATTAGTAAGCTATATGCTACCTAATGGTAGTTTATGTAACAATACACACGTACCTTTCCTATTCACCTACTGATTGTAAAAAGTCACATGTGTTTAGCTATCTTTGCCTAGTTTGTTCATTTCTGTGCTTCTCATTGTGTACTTGCTTTGATCTGCTCACTGTGTGTACATTGGGAGCACAATAAAGCTGATTGTGATTCTGATCAAGCTAGTGTGGCACTCAAAATCAATCCATCCGCTTCACTCGGGCCTCGCTACTGTGTTCTGCTACCATCGGCTACATTTTGTGCATTGCTTCAGGAAGTAAATATGCATAATATATATTTTAAAATAAACACACATAATATGACTTTAATGGCGTGCAAAATGGTGGCTGAGGGTTTAGCAGGCAAACACCTGTAACTCACCTCTTGCTAAGTGACAGCTTGGATCGACTCCAGCATGCAGCAACCCGCAGGATGACGATACATGGATCTGTTTACTTTTCAGACTTTTGTTGCAACCCCTATGTCTTTATTGGTGCTGTGTTAGCAGGAGACACACTGTGTAGACAATTATTTTTAGATAGTTGTTCAATTATCTATCTGTTCGGACTGACATCCTACCATTTTCTGTCAAACAGTAAGATCATTATCACAGCTTTATGCTTTAGATGTACGTATGTATGTTGTATGTCGTGTACTGGCATTGTTCAGAGTTCAGTCAAGATGATGCACAAAACATCACAAATGTTTCCATTTGTGTACATGATGCAGTCAAAAATGTGAAACTGTTGGTTTAAACAGGGTTAGTTTGGGATTTTTAGTCCTCCTGTAAAATACAACTGTGTAGGTTTTTTGTACTAGCAATAAAACAACCAACTCAAACCTACATGGTTAGGTGTTTTGATTTTACTTCAGTTCACTGAATCATCAAATGACTTATTTTACATGACTCATATTACATGACTTGTTAACAACAAAGTAACCGATAGTTTCGCACTTTACCAGTCCCTTATTCACACTCCAACCTGCTGTGGGAAAGTCGTCTGCTTTGTTGACACATCAAACCATCCCGGCTTTGTCCTGGCAAACTTTTCACTTTTAAATATTAGATGACTGATATATGGTCATTACAACAGATATGTGTTGTCTCACACCAAGACTGTTAAGTTAGTACCAATCTGTAACTTAACATAACCTTGATCTCTTCATGTCCAGCTCTAACCAAACTGCTATGTTTGCATGGTTTAAATCCATAGTTTTATACTTTTTAGGGTTTGAAAACAGTGTTACACCAGCTTCTGTGCCATTGTAAGAGGTGGGATTCTTTAATTTGCTGGTGCCACAAGGGATGCAATTTCAACTGTGGCCTTTCTGTGTGGAGTTTGCATGTTCTCCCTGTGCTTGCGCGGGTTTTCTCCGGGTACTCCGAATTCCTCCCACAGTCCAATGACATGCAAGTTAGTTTAATTGGTGACTCAAAATTGCCTGTAGGTGTGAACGTGAGAGTGCATAGCTCTCTGTCTGTGTATGTGTCTTGGTGTTGGCCCTATGACAAACTGGAGACCTGTCCAGGCTAGACCTTGCTTCTTGCCCTATGACAGCTGGGAAAGGCTTCAAAACCCCCTCAACACCACATAGGTTAAGTGGTTTCAGATAATGGATGAATGGATGTTGCCTTTTACAAATAAATTAATTTTTGATGAATTGATGAATGAACCACATGCAAAATATTGTCAATACTGTATAGGAAGTCATATATATATATATATATGACTTCCTATATATTGAGATGTCATCTAACTTTTTTACACTGAACAAAAAGAAATGCTTCAGTGGTGAAACCAGTATAACGAGTAACTAATTGCAAATACATTGTGCAATGATCTGTGTTTTTGTTTGCATTGAATTATGTATTTTAATTTAATATGTTTTCTTTTGGGTGTGACATTGTCTGTTTGTATGTGTTTTTTTTCCTAAGAATGAGGAGCTGTACTAAAGGTAACCTGATTCTTGTAGGTCGATTGTGGCAGCCTGTGTTATGAATGGCGGTTAGATCAGTCCCCAAGGCACTGTCAGGCTCACTGTAATTGGTGTAATCAAAGGCATTTGGCTTTGTGTCACATGCCTTTTCACTGACTGACAACAGCGCTGCATTTACGTCATTGTGCCTCTGTCTGGACTTGTTGCTCTCCTGAGCCAGCAAACTCATGAAAGTTCTGTTTGGCTGGTGGTCCTATCTAGTTGACCACAAACCCTGATGAATCACTTGGAAATGAGTCATCCTAGTTCTTGGCGATGACTCTCTGACCGACATGTCTCTCGTTCTGAGCAGGCTTTGTTTTCATGCTTTTGGATTTGCTTTGAACGCTTTTCCTATGAGTCATGGCTGTAAGCAGATGCAGGATTGTACATGTGCCTGTTTTGCTCACTGTGCAACTTTACTGAACTGCTCAGAACTGTGTTGCTTAGATTGACGTTACACAGTATGTTGCTGATGGCTCTCATGGGCGCTTTAATAGTTAGATTTTCTCTGTGCAAACAGGGAGCTGTGGTTTATAGTGTGTTACAGAGCTACAGAGCTGCACCTATATCTTAATTGAAAGTAAAAGATAATCACTACACAATCTAGTATTTTCACATCTTACTATTGACTATTTCCAACAGCCTTATTTTGTTAAAATAATTGAAATAATCTATTACAAATTAACTTGTCTGTACAGTTTTCTACAGTTTATTGTTCTGTTCCCCGACCAACTAAATTACATAAATCAAAAACGACAACAAGAGGAGTTAATCATTATAACCTAATAAAAGTTAAGACTACTCCTCTTACAGAACAAAACCCCAAAACTATTAAATGTGGATTATTAAATATCAGATCTCTCTCTTCTAAATCTCTGTTAGTAAATGACTTAATAAATGATCATTAATTCGATTTATTTTGTCTCACTGAAACTTGGTTGCAGCGAGATGAGTCAACCCCCCCAAGTCATATTAATTATCATGTTCCTAGAAGCACAGGCCGAGGTGGAGGAGTTGCAGCAATCTTCCATTCTAGCTTATCAATAATTCCTAGACCTAAACATAGTTATAACTCATTTGAAAACCTTACTTTTAGCCTTTCACACCCAAACTGGAAAACTCAACAACCACTACTATTTGTTATCGTGTACCGTCCTCCACTCCCTTATTCAGAGTTTAATAATTTTAGTGCTTTAGTGCTTAGTCATTATAGTGGGTGACTTTAACATTCATGTAGATGCTGACAGTAACTGCCTGAGCATTGCGTTTAATTCATTATTAGATTTAATAGTTTTTTCCCAAAATGTAAATAAACCCACTCACTGTTTTAGTCACACGTTAGACCTTGTTCTTACGTATGGAATTGTGGAATAATTTAACAATATTTCCTCACAACTCTCTTCTGTCTAACCATTTTATAATGACATATGAATTTACAATAACGGACTATATAGCAGTTAGGGAAAAATTCCACTATAGCAGATGCTCAAGTGAAAAAGCTGTAAACAAATTTAAAGAAATTATTCTTTCATCAATTGCTTCACCATATGTTAATACAATGGAAAGTAGCCTCCTTAATGTTACTCCTGCACAAGTAGATTATCTTGTTGACAATTCTGCAGCCTCACTATGTTCAATAGTCGATAGAGTTGCCCCTCTGAAAAAGAAGGCAGTAAACCAGAAGAGGTGATCTCCATGGTATAGTTCACAAACACGCAACTTAAAACAGACAACACAAAAGTTAGAAAGGAAGTGGCGTTCCAGAAATTTAGAAGAATCTCATTTAGCCTGGAAAAACAGTTTAAAAATGTATAAAAAAAAAACTCTGTAATGCCAGAACATCATATTATTCATCATTAATAGAAGAAAACAAGAACAACCCCCGGTTTCTGTTCGGCACTGTAGCCAGGCTGACTAAGAGCCATAGTTCTGTTGAGCCTAGTTTTCCCTTAACTCTGAGCAGCAATGACTTCATGACTTTCTTTACTATTAGAGAAGGAATTCACCAGATCCTCCCCCCAAATATTACAGATAGATCTTCACATACAGCAGTGCTAGAATCATCAATAAGGCCCCAATCCCTCTTAGACTGCTTTTTCCCCATAGATCTCTCTGAACTAACTTCAATTATTACCTCATCTAAACCAACAACCTGTCTGCTAGACCCGATTCCAACTAGACTGCTCAAGGAAGCTTTACCCTTAATAGATACGTTTATATTAGATTTCATCAATCTATCTTTAGAAGCAGGCTATGTACCACAGGCCTATAAGGTAGCTGTAATTAAACCACTACTTAAAAAACTTCTTGACTCAGGTATCTTAGCCAATTATAGACCAATATCTAATCTCCCCTTTATTTCTAAAATCCTTGAAAAAGTAGTTACAAAACAATTATGTGATCACCTTTACAGGAATAATTAGTATGAAGACTTTCAGTCAGGATTTAGAGTTCATCATAGTACAGAAACAGCACTGGTAAAAGTCACCAACGATCTTCTCTTGGCTTCAGATAATGGACTCATCTCTATACTTGTTCTGTTAGATCTTAGTGCTACATTTGATACCATTAATCATAACATTTTATTACAGAGACTGGAACATGAAATTGGAATTGCAGGAACTGCACTAGGTTGGTTTAAATCTTATCTGTCTGATAGATTTCAATTTGTTCATGTTAATGATGAATCCTCCATGCACACAAAGGTTAGCTATGGAGTTCCACAAGGCTCTGTGTTAGGACCAATACTTTTTACTTTATATATGTCTCCTTTAGGCAACATAATTAGAAAACACTTCATAAATTTCCACTGCTATGCTGATGATACCCAGCTATATTTATCTATGGAACCAGATGAAAATAATCAGTTAATAAAGCTTCAAGCATGCCTACAACACATAAAGGCCTAGATGTCCCACAATGTTTTACTTCTAAACTCAGACAAAACTGAAGTCATAGTATTTGGGCCCAAAAATCCCAGAAATATGATGTCCAACCATATTGTTACTCTAGATGGCATAAGTCTGGCCTCCAATACTACTGCAAGGAACCTTGGAGTTATTTTTGATCAGGATCTGTCCTTTACCTCACATATAAAACAAATCTCAACAGCCTTCTTCCACCTACGGAACATTGCCAAAATTAGGAGCATCCTGTCTCAAAGTGATGCCGAAAAACTGGTCAATGCATTTGTTACCTCTAGGTTGGACTACTGTAATTCCCTACTTTCAGGATGCCCCAGTAACTAAAGAGCCTGCAATTAATCCAAAATGCTGCAGCAAGAGTGCTGACTGGAACTAGCAAGAGAGATCATATTTCACCTTCACTAGCTTCTCTCCATTGGCTTCCCATTAAATCTAGACTAGAATTTAAAACCCTGCTTCTTACATATAAAACTCTGAATGGTCAGGGTCCATCATATATAGAAGACCTCATAGCACCATATCATCCCAGTAGACCACTTCGCTCTCAGAATGCAGGCCTACTTGTGGTTCCCAGAATTTCCAAAGGTAGAATGGGAGGCAGAGCCTTTAGCAATCAAGGCCATCTCCTGTGGAACCAGCTCCCAGTTCAGATTCAGGAAGCAGACACCCTCTCTACTTTTAAGTCTAGGCTTAAAACCTTCCTCTTTGATAAAGCTTATACTTAGTTATAGTTATGCTGCCATAGGCTTAGACTGCTGGGGGACCCCCCTCCTCTTGTCCCTCTCTCCTTTCCTCTCACCCCACAATTGTCACTACTGTATGACATTAACTCTGTGTTTCTTCTGTAGTGGTCTTTCTCCTTCTCCGTCTGTCCCTCTCTCTGTCCCTTTCTGCAGGTGTCCCTGGGCTTTGAAGCTGTGTGTTTTCCAGTGTACAGCTACTGGTCCTACCAACCTGCCCAATGTTTTGTTGTTGCTTTTGTTGCTCTTTTTCTTTTCTCTCTTCACTTTCCACTCACCCCAACCGGTCAAGACAGATGGAAATTTCTTCTGTTAAAGGGAGTTTTTCTTCTCCACTGTTGCCTTGGGCTTGCTCCAAATTGTTGGGAATTGTTGGGTTCTCGCTATACATCTTTCTAATCTTGACTTTATTCTGTAAAGTGCCTTGAAATGACTTTGTTGTGAATTGGCACTATATAAATAAAGTTGAATTTAACTGAATTGATTCTGAGTTTGCTTTACTCCTTCTTCATTCATAATACCATCAGAGTTGTAAAAGCAATCTTGCAACAAGCCGTTCTTTATTGGAGTTTCAAAAACAGATTAGTGCTAAATATAGGCCAACAGTGCTTCCTAAATCTGACTGAATTGATTACTTCCCTACACTTTGGAGAAAGCAGCTTAGATCAGACTCTATTAATTGGAGCAATGGTTTTGCTATTTTTTTAAACTATTGCTGACATTTATCTTTTCTTTCTGGTAATAATGTAGTCTTATTATAGATGCTTTTAATACATTTATAAATAATCAGTGGTTTCTAACAAGCCAATAAGCTATTAATGAATTAATTTTTGTCTAAATGCTCTACAAACCTTTTCAGACAGTAAGTTGTCATTAGCCTATTAAAGGGCTCTTCCGGATAAACTCTGATAGCTATAAGAGGAGAAACTCCAGTCAAGGAGATTTGTTTTAACCAAGCACTGTTACAGATGGCTTTTATTTAACAATAAGTCATGGCTGAATTATTTATTGGAAATGAATTGAGAGAAATAAGATACAGCTTATTATTCCCAGTGGAAATGACAACTTTCAGTAGCAATGCAGGCAGTTGTCTTCACTTCATACAGTGAAGAAGGACCTGTGAAACGCATGCATTTGTAGAAGTTTATATTGGATTTAAAAACTAAAACAATTATTCATGATGAACATATAAAGTCTATTGGCATGTAGAAGCTTTAGCTTTATTGTTGTCATCACTGAGCACATTTTACATTTGTTCTTAGCATTTAACTGATATTCTTTTGGGGAAGCAATGGTGAGCTACAGGCGACACCTGGGAGCTTGAGTCTGACTCTGGGACATACCTGGTGTGTGTGTGCCAGGATTCGATCCTGCAAACTTTTGCATGCCAGCCTGATGCTCTGCCCATTGAGCCACAGTGTATAGATAGAAATACCTATATATTAAAATAAAAGCCGAAAAGGTAAACACCCACAAGAAACAAGAAAGCAGAACATACTTGATAAATATCTAAAAAAATGTTAATGAATTGCAAGCCATCATCCAAAAATAAAGACATTGACATGATATCAGTCATTTTAAACAGATAAATAAATAAACAGAAATGTTGAGAGAAAGCTTCATTTATGAGAATCAATTGCATTAAAAGTCAGAACAAGAAAGTTCCTTTTTTTGTTTATCATCATGTTGTTGTTGATGTCATACTTCTCTTTTGATATTTTGTTTGGGGGATGTGTTCTGCTTTAAAGCAACCCGAAGGTGTTGAAGTCAGGGGACACACTAGGACGAGTCATAGTTACCAATAGGTACCTCACTTTTTCCTTAAAAACTCCTGTGTGGTGTTTGCAGTCTGATGGAGACAATTCCTGACTAGACATTCCTGACATGAAGACATGTTAGCCATAGCTTTGATTGATGAAGGCAGCAATGTTATGTATCTCATGGCTGAGAAGGGCTTTACATTAGACACAGCCCAGGTCAAACTGAGAAAGCAGGATCTTTAACAGCCTTGGTTGTACAATTAGTCTTCATTTGAAATCACTTGAATTGCATTAGGTTGTACTTGTAAATGTTTTTAATTTACACTAGAATATCTAACCAGTTTTTTAACTTTATAAATAAGCTTAAATACTGTAAATGTACATGAAGTTAAAGTGGGACTTCACCAACTTTGCGTCCTGTGGTTCCATTGTGGGCAGCACATGTACATGTACAGTATTTAAATGATAATGATTCCCTCTGCTTTTCTTTCATAAAACATCTTTCTAATTCTAACTCCAAAACTCTTCTAAGTGCTCAGTTGAAAGGTATATGTGGTTTCCCAATAATACATGAATGACAGGGCACATTTTCCACTGACATAACATTCCACATGTTGCTCACCTGCAATACCTTGTCCTGAGGGAGTTAGAGTTTCCTCTAATCGGGCCTCCCTCTGCATAGTGCTACCTCCTTCTGTCACAGAGGAATGACACACATTTCACATGCTGCTTTTATTAAGTCTAATTTGACCTCCTGACATAAGCATGCAGTGTTTGTCCAAAGTGTGGGTGCTGGGCAGGAAGGTTAGGCCAATGCCATTGCTCTGTAGACTCTTTCACCTCCCTCCATGCCTTCCCCCCTTTCTGCTCCCCAATATCAGTCAGATGCATTTCTTAAAAAGGTTTTGAGGAGAGGTCACTGAGTGCAGGAATGCCACTGGTTATTGTGTTTGTCTATGCGTCTGTGTGTGCTAGGACTTAAATTCTCCTCATGCATTTAATGCATTGGGGCCATGAACAAGATGTTAACTGTGAAAATAGCATGCTGAGACAAAGAGGTCGAGGCTTGCCTCTTAGTGCCTTGGCCAATCCTGCCTGTTAAAGGCCTAGCTTTGAGCATCACTTCTTCAGATTCAAGACTAAAAACCTTCAGATGTCCTGAAGGTTTTGCATGGATAAATATGAAGTATGAATATGAAAGCTTTCACTAATCTGGGGGATTAGCTGCTTGATTTTCAAATGGTGTGTGGACCCCCAAAATCAAGTCTTGACAGATTAGTGCTGTACTTTGTATTTGGCATTTACCTCCTTATTTCAGGGCACCTCTGTCACATTTTACTTTTAAGTTAAGGGTAATGCATCATAATTTCAAGTACAGGGTGTCATGGAATCTGTGACTGCCTTCTGAGGTTATAGGCTGAGTTACTAGAAGTGAACTGACTTTGCCCATACAAACTAGTCAATGACTCAACCATCAAACACCCTGTTTAAAGAGCCTACCAAAAGTTCAACTGCAATGTCAAATCTTCCCTTTCTGAGTCTACGGAAACATACATGCTTCATTAATAGTGCCACTGTTTTGCAGATTTTTACATTTGTCTTAACGAGCTAAAAGATTATTAAAAAGTATATTTTATAATACTAACTATAACTGTAACAAGAGGATAGGCATGCTTTTGTTTATTCAGTGTCATTTTTCATGTACTATTTATATCAAAATGGTACATAAGTCAAAACTGTAAGTGAGGATATGATATACTGTATATTATAATAGTATTTCTTAGCAAAATGTTTAAGGATTATAGGAGATTGATTTTCTCATTGATTTTTTGCACACACACACACACACACACACACACACACACACACACACACACACACACACTCTGGTTTTTGCTCTGATATCAGCTGCAGCACCATCTGAAATCACTGGTTTGATGCATCCAGCCACACAGTGAGCTGCTCTTTGGCTCCCACACACGAAGTACCCAGTAAAAAGTGATAGCTGCTATGGAAAAGGGGCTGTCTAATGTACTATGATATAGGTATAGGTATGTTTACCAAAATAAAGTTTTGGAGTTATATTGGCAGAAGACCAAGGTTTACTGTACAATTTGTGAAAAGAAAAAACTAAAGTATAACATCTACTAAAGCAAGTATTTAGAGGGGAACTCTGTAAAAGTGTTATTTTAGGGTTTAGGGTTTTGCTACTAGTTTACTGTATATAGTACTCAAATGGTGATTTTTCCCAAAAAAGTGCTTCTTTAACTGAGATACTGAACAACTGGTGCGATTGTTTCAGAACTGGTTGCTATCTGACCTGCTCTGTACTGAACAGAAACTTAGAATCAACATGGGACATGTTGTACAGAGGTTGTGAGGTGGGGTTTAAATGGAGTTGTAGTAAGTAGGTTGGACCCTGGATTCCCCAAGAAGTCAATGTAGATATGTCATCACCAGTTGCAAAATTCTGTATGCAAACCATTTATAGAGTGGGGCACTCTTCTCTGATTTTGAGTTTTAGAATTATATTGTCCACCAGAAATTATATATATTTATGTAATAAGAATATTGTTTGACTTTCCTGTTTTATGCAACGTAAGTAAGTGCTAGCTATCATGGCTTGATATCAGTCCACTCTTCTTTACGCAACCCTCCATATCCCTGCTCTGCTCTGCTCTGCCTCATTCTGCACAGCCCCTCAGGTTTTAGTCATTATCAAATTGCAGTAAATTGAAACTGTAAAATGTATTAATTAGGCAGAAATCATTAAAAAATGTATGATTTATGAGCAAATATCTTTGCACTGCTGCTGGTAATGTTTTGTGAGTGTGGGTTCACATGAGGCATTGACAGCACATTTTCACAATGAAATATATTTTAGAACATATTTCTACTAAAAAATTTTCCAAAAATACTGTAGCTTTAATCATGTCTTTGCCCTTCACACTTCTCTTACAACTGCTCTTATGAGACTATTGTGTTTGTTGGTGTTGTTTTGGCAGGAAACACAGTTGAGCCTGTATTAAATTTGAGATTGTGGTTATATTATCCAAATATAGAACAGACAGTGTTACAGAAAACAATCATTAGACACTTACAATATCTACTTTTAAAAGGCAGTAGCCAGAACAAACATCAATACACTGAACACCGAATACATTTTATTTTAAAAATTTCTAAAAAAGTTTAGAATCCATGGCTGGCTTGTTTGTATCAACAATGATCCATTCCAGAGGTCGTTGTATGATAAAACACTAAATATTTATTTAATTTCATGTTCCCCAATTGAGCTGATAATTCCTGATCAGGAAGCTTCAAGTAAAAACCACACAGCATGACAAAAACCCTTTTCTGATGATAAGGTGTAACTCAACACAAAACAAAAATAGAAAAGACACAAAACGTGTTGCAGCCCTAAACAGTTAATAAAATACAGAAAGTTATAAGTGGCCCAAACCCAAACAACTGTCAAAGAAAGTATCATAACTATCTGCAAACAAAATAATAATAATAATAATAATAATAATAATAATAATAATAATAATAATAATAATAATAATAATATTAATAATAATAACAACAATAATAACTCGAAACACCTGCATTTAAAACTATATTGTTAACATATTCATTAAAATATGCAACAACTGTTTAATTCCAGGAAACATTTGGTTCCAATTTAATTTATCTCCAGTTAAGCATTTCCTTTTTCGGGTGCGATACTTTATTTGATGCATTATATATTATCCTGTTTATGGTGAAAATAGATTTGCATCTGAGGCTTAATGTTTTAACCATGGATTAAATTATCGTTTATTTTTATAGCTACCTGAAATTGCCATATGTCATCCTTAACCCTCAAATTCCCTCTGTGTGCACGAGGGGGAAGAAAGAGGGAATGGAGCGGCTAGGTTGGCGAGCTATGGAGGGCGAGGGGAGGGGCTCGCAGCCGTTAGTGCGATTCTCTAAGATCTTTGCGCACAATCCACAGAGTACGCGCGCGCTTCCTGCCGGCAACAACGCCAAACCGCACCAGGCTAACGATGTTGTGAATGAGGGGCTAGAGTGACGTCAGCGGCCGAATGTCAACAATGTAGCGACAGAGGGAAGGCGTTCCAGTCGAGTGTAACAAACAGCGGAGACGGAGCGGCACGCCGCGCTGGATCAGCACGCACGCATACACACGCGCGCGCGCACACGTACACAACAGACCATAGAACCGCAGACGTTGTGTTTTAGCAAGTGAGAAATAACCGAATTGCAGTGACGGGAGAAGAAGTGACCTATATGCAGCCGGGAGGCTTTGAGGAAACGACAAAGCGAGTCATCATGTGAAAGAACTTATGTAGGAAACGGACAAAAGGGCTGGAATACGAGCAGAATAGAAAGTAAAAGGTGAGCGTCACTGCGTGTTTCTTTGATTATTCTCGCCCTGTAACTACTATCTCCCTGTCTTCTCACTGTGAATTCCTCATTTGTCAATCTCAGTCTATTGTTGATGGTCTCAGAGTTGCAAACTTGCCGAAGTGGCGCAGTGGTGGGCTCGAGCCGCCAGGAGACTCCTCACTGATATCTATGGAAAAAGTCACTCATGGCAAAAACAGAAAAACCGCATGCATGAATCTTGAAAGCTTGGCGGTGGTGCAGATATTGAAGGGTGTAATGTGTTGGGGTGTGAACGCGGGTTCAGGAGTGAAACACAATTCTCTACCACATCCTGTTATGCTTTGAGTCAATACGCCGTGTGCGCTCCCTTTCTCTGTTTCTCTGTTTTTGCAAAGTAGAGGCGTTGGTGATCCCAGAGGAGGCTCAGGCGTGCCTTCTGTGAAACGCTTTAAAAGAAGAAGCTGTCAGCTCTCATTGTTATTATTATCATTTATTCTTATGCATATAGTGGTAGAGTAATGTACACATCATCATCAATCTGAAATGGACTGATTTCATCTTCGCGTCAATGCACATAAAGATCACCCACATATTTGCTGTGTAAGGACGAGTCCTGTTTGTTTCGACAGCCAATGGGATCATTTTAAGATTTTGACGGCGCCCGTATTTTCATTGTTTTTAACCCCTTATGTTAAAAAGATCGAAAGCAGCCCCGACTCCCATCAGCATGACGACGATTAAAGATCACATTGGTGATTTAAAATACATCACAACTGGTGACGGTATTTGTAAAAGCGTCGTCTTTACGCACGTTCCTGCATTACCATGTGGCATGGATGCTGCAGTAGGCTTAGTCAGTCTCTCTCAGTGGCATTATGTCGGTCTCTGAGAATAATGATGTGATGCAAGTTAATGATCAAATCGCAAAAGTGGATGTAAGACATGAGAAATTTGGTTTTTTTTTTGATAGTTTTTCTTTTCGTTTGTTTGTTTGACCAACCCAGTATAATCCGCACATAATTATGATTGGGAAGTATTATCATATGTCAGACAGACATATTAGATATTAACGGAGGTTTTTTTTCCTTTAGTTTACACTAAAGAAAATATATCGATAAACTTAGCTTGGTTGCTTTGCTCACTTTCCTATGGAGTAACATGAAGCATGTGTGTTCAAGCAGGCAGTGTCATTTGTAATTGTTTTTTGTTTGTTTGTTTGTTTGTTTGTTTTGCTTTTTTGTCTTTTTTGGTGGGATAGTAATGTTTAATTGCCACGTTCTCAGCTCGGGCTAAAATCATAAGGGAGTGCAGTGATGTTGGCTTTTATGAGGTGATACAGCACTTTAAGAAGCAGTGACACGGTATGGCAGGCTCTCTTTGTCTGTTTGTGCTGATGCAACGCGATGATGGGAGTGAGGGTATTGCAGCATCACCCTGCATGCTCAGCCACTGCTGTCAAGATGTTTATTCTCCTCTATAAAAATGGTAATAGTGGAAAATAGGGATGAATGCATCACTGTTATAGGTGATTCTCTCTTCTTCTTAAGAGAGGCGAAGTTGCAGGCGTCGTAGTAATTCCTGCTTATTCCTAGCTGAGATGAAAACCGTCGTTCCCTGACATCGCTCTGCTTTTACGACACGTGCACGGCAGCAGCGTTCAGGCAATTTTACGCAAGGAGCCTTTTGTTCTGTACAGTAGCTCCCGCTGCCTTTCTTTAAGTGTATGGCAATCCCCAGTTTACCATTGGGAGTGTGTGTGTGTGTGTGTGTGGGTGGGGTCCAAACAGTAAATTCCACATCGATTCAGTCAGGATTAAATGCCACTTCATCCCATCTGCGAGCGCTTTATTTCTCCTGCTAATCTCACGTCGTCAGCTAAACGACCGAGTTGCACGTTTTTCTCTGTAACAAAATTCTTTGTTCATCAGTATTAATAAAAACACGGATTAAATGACACACGACTTTTAACGTTGATAGCTGATTCGCTACAGTAACCTACATTATGTCACAATGGTCACATAATGCATTTATATCTGTGTGTCTGTTTGTGTGTGTGTTTGTTTGTGTAACCACAAAAGGTAAAGCAAGAATTAACATGTATATACATATATTTCTTTGTGTGTCTGTCTCAACCCTGACGGCAACACAACTATGTGCATGTGCAAGTACCCACAGATATATGTCTATTTTGGGATTAGGATCATTAGGAGTAAGGCTTAAGAGGCATTTGTCCTGTTGGGAATGTCTGGTTCAGGAAAGAATCTTCATTTGTATTGTTAAGGATACCTATATTCAGAAAGCACCTGAACATTCCCCATTCATTGCTATATAACAAGTGGATAAAGGCTGGGTGCCTTTTTTTTTCAAATCATGATAAAAAATGTTTAGTGTTGCTGTATTTGCATGTAAAATAGGATAAAAGCAACCCAACCAACATTTAATGCTATGCACTGTGCTCCTTTGATTACATCAAACAAAACTTAAATAAAATTAGAATGATTACAAATTTCAAATTCAGAATCTAAAGGAATCATTGTCAATCGCAGGTATCACTGTATCTTAAAAAGATGTCTTCTCTGGAAATAAGTAAAAAATACTATTGGTTTTTGCCCATTTCATATGTTCCTGATTACCTCTGATTACCTCTGTGTCATTCATGTGAAACTCACATGAATGACACTGGGGTAAGGGAAAGTGCAAAACTTCTGTTTAATGTTTTAACTTGATAACACAGAGAACGTATAGAAAAGGTTCCTAGGGGAACCGTAAGGCAATACAGATAAGAGATACTACATGAAACATCTTTATTTAGGCAGGCACAAAACACTGAAAAGTCCTCTTAATACATCTATGGTGATGAGGAAATGCTTTATTAATTTAGTGGTTGTTTTTTTTTTGGTTGTTTGTTTCATAAAAAAACCTTTTATGGAGCAAAATGTTATTGCATTCAAAATAACACAATGTTAAGGTTTCTTATCCTCTGCTTTGTGCCATCCATAACATTTGCTCATAACTGGAAAAGCATCACAATAAATGAAGCAAAACCACACCAAAATCCTTTAAAATGCATAAATAATAATGTTGAACAAATTGAGTGTCATTGTATACAGCTAAGTTGGAACACCTCTAAGTCTGAGTGAGGCACTTTTGGGGATCTTCACATAATCAATCCCTCACAGTTTCTAGCCACAGCTGAAGTGTCACACAGCAACAGGATTATTTACATGAGCCTGGTCTCCCCATCAGACTTTGCACTGAACTTCTAATAAACATGCTTTATGTTAGGGAAATTCCTATCAAGCTAATTACAATGCTGATGAAAGATACTTGGGCTCAAAAGTAACCAGGCACTCATGGGTTAATGATTTATGAAATTGCAGTTGGAGTAGGATGTGATGTAGCAAAGTTGCTGTGATTGTAGATGGTTTCTCCAGAAGACAATTTCAGCAACTCCTGAAATTGCATTATTTTTTATTTTGTAAAGTCATGCAAACCCCAATAAAGAAATTAACAAAAAGAGAAACATAGATTTTATTTCTGTGTGAATTATTAAGGGATCATTTGCATAACAGGAAATTTGAGTAACCACCACCAGCTCACCATAACTTTCTAGAGTCAGTGCCTTGGCTTAAAAAAAAAAACATGTTCCCATAACTCTTCCACGTCAGTACAAAGGCATGTTTGACTGGGCTGCTGCCAGTGTGAGGCATAACAGCAATGCTGGGAGAAGTCTAAGATCCTGCACTGTACATCAAGGACTATTGTCCCCCCCACCACCTCTCTCTCTGTCTCACACCCTGTCTCTTTCTTGTGCTGTTGTGATGTTGCTGCCTATACTTCTTCACTGCTGGTGCCAGACTCAGCTCTCATCAGTGTGTGGTTGCAGTGTCATTGCCTGTCTCTGTGTTTTCTATGCAACACTAACACTTGCCAAAAAGCTCTCAAAACTAAAACACCACAGGCAAATTGCTGATTGTTGTTTGTATTTGGATTTTATTATGTGTTGCCTGTAAAATATGGTCAAGACACGTCAATCAGGCTGATATTTGTATAAAACCTATTTGATAATCTCAGACTTACTGTCTCAAACAGAGCGCTTTTCCTTTTCAACTGAAATGAATACTCCAGTGATGCATGCTAATGTCATGTTTAAGTTTACAACTCTGCAAAACATATTGAGCTAATGTAGTGACGCACATCTGGTCCTAATAGCTTTTGAATTAAAACATGTGAAGTCTGGTAGAAAGAGTGGTAGGCAGTTATTCAGCATGTGTGTGTGTGTAACATGGTGCTCACTGAATGACGAGAAAACATTTAGTGTTGCAGTGTGTAATGTCCTATTTGTGTTGGAATTGTACAGCATTACTGAGTGAGTAGAGAGAACTGAAGATGTGTGTTTATTGATGCTGCTCTGCGTTTCCATACAGTTACTAAGTGATTGAGCAGGTGCACACAGGTGATCCTGGCTCCACTGCTGTGTGCACACAGCCAGCTTCACAATCCATGAGAGCCCAACTCCAGGGAGGGCTTCAAGACACTCATGTCTGGTTTTGAACTATTTTTATGTGTTTGTTTTAGGCATGTTTAGTAGAAGTAATCAACTGTTGAATATGGAGCATTTTTATGAAAGACAGAGCCAAAATACTAATAACTACTGGATTTATTCAATAATAATAATAATTAATAATTAATATATTATTATTAAACCCAGAATTACAAATATATGTGTAATATAGAGCAAGTGTGTAAAAGTCCTGAGTTCTCAGAACACATTTATTATCACTGTTCTGAATATGAAAAAG
The DNA here is from genome assembly GCA_020496755.1 of Channa maculata. Lineage (NCBI taxonomy): Eukaryota > Metazoa > Chordata > Actinopteri > Anabantiformes > Channidae > Channa > Channa maculata. The sequence continues at coordinate 20,446,737 of CM035616.1, read as the reverse complement.
TATAAAATAAATAATAATAAATAATAATAATAATAATAATAATAATAATGGTAATAATTTAAATCCAAATTTCATAAATCGAGTTTGAGTTTAGAAGTCTTTGTTGTGTGATATGATTGTTGCATTTCTGAAATTTCTCACAAATTTTGAATTTAATTTGGTAAATACACACCTTTTTCTTATATTTCTTTAATTTAAGAAACGTTTATTCACATTCCTTTAACACCCAGACTTATAATAAAAAGTCAAACTGTAATCAAAGAATTTCTGAATTTAATATCTGAAAATAAAATTCTGACTATTGCTACTATTGTTTCATTGGACTCCATTCTTAGAATTCTGACTTTTTTAATTCTCTTATTAGTTCTCACCTTAATCTAATAATCCTGAAAAATTAAAAATCTGAGATATCTTCTTTTTGCCTCATAATTTCTTTGTTTAAGAAACATGCCTAAGGCCCCAATCCTGTCCCAGGTTCTGGGAAGTAAATTACATTTCTCTTAAATTTCTGACATTTTGAGAATTATAACTATCACTGTTCACTATAGTTTTAAAATTGTCATATTAAATTAAATTAGAAATTTAATAAATGTAATATTTTTTATTTGATATTCCATATTTAAATTCCAGTAGTAGAAACAGAAAAAAATTGTCTCAAATAAAAAAGTTTGTCACATATGATTCTTAAAATGAATGAATCAAATAATTTTAAACATTGTTTTCAATGCATGTTAGTTGTCACTTATAGAATTGCTAGTGTGACCACTATCCTGGCAAAAATAACAATGGCATTTTGGTATTATTCTGAGCATGTTCCAGAGCAAACATCCAGCACTTAGTGAAACATATCATACTTCAACAAGTCCTTTGGTGAAGCTTTTGCACAGTATTTCTTGAATTGCCTTGACTTACTGTACGTGTATGTGGAAAATGGGCAAACAGCCACATTAAGTACCAGAGTCATTATAATGGAATAACTAGGCTAGATCCTCCATATATTAATGTTTGATTTTCTTAGTATTACTGAAGTTATCCATAGTAAACACAGCTGCTTTATAGTTTACAGCCAGTTCAGATTGATACACTTAGAGTAGATGTTCCCAGTGACCATGGGCCATGTTAGTCTGTTGACATTCAACCTAATCACATAGTCTGTCTTTACTCAGCCTTACTTGAAATGCAGGACATATTCTGAGTCTTTCAGTTATATCACATTTCCTACTTCAGCAGATGGGGATACATTCCAAGAACAAGGATTTACTTTAAAACTCAACATATAAGTTCAAATGTGTGAGAAACCCTTAAATGTTCTGAAGAAATGAAAAATAGTATGGTGATGACACTACTTTCTTCAAACAATTATTATCAAAATGTATATGTTAGCCTATATTAAGTAACAAAACGACATGACCCAAGTCATAAATAATAAATATACAAAAGAACACCAAGACAATGCTCACCTCCACAGGCTTGTACAATTATTATAATATTACATTTAGAAGTATTACACATAATCTGATAATATTTAAAACCATACAGTAAATGTTTGAAATCAGGTTTATTTCAAACAAGTGTTTTTTTTAGAAAATAACTAGTGATAAGAAGTGTCATCAGAAAACCAATCAGTCCCGCAACCTGTTCACTTGTTCTTTAGCTAGATTTCTTACCAGGTTTTGTTAAAATGTTCAAATATTTTTTATAACTAATAGAGGCATAAACACATAGAGGCATGAACATACCTCTACAACAACTGTACTAAAATATAACTCACTTTTGGACGATATTTAAAAAATACTAACTAGAAATATTATTAAAATAATAACCAAATAATTAAAATAATATCCATCTTATTTTTTTTTAAATATGTGAATAAATCTGCACATAATAAGAATAAAGTAAGTAAATACATCTTTTTTTCTTAAATTTAAATAAAACATTCATGTACCATTTTTGTTTTGTACCATTTCATATATCTTTTTTTGAACAAGTCACTCATTTGTACTACTTTTCTTTTAGACAATTTACACCTAATTTCACAAATTTTATCTTAGCACAGATACTGGCTGTTGGCCACATACACGTTTCTAAAAATAAAGATGTCTGTGTGAATGACGCTATGATTCACAGGAAGAAGAATGCTGTTCTGTACTTCTTCTTCTGAAGTCTGAGCTCACATCCTTATGTGTGACACTCTTTTGTTTTGTTCACTGACGTCGCAGTGCCCATTGCAACAGTGAAGCTTGCAGTGTTGCTGCAATCATCTCGCTCCTGCTAAGTTATTAGAGTTTCTCAGATTACACTGTGTGACTATTCACCACTATTGCTAATGTATCACTTTGAAAATAACTGTTTAAAGAAAATACAGTAGTATCATTATCACACAATAGACAGTATAGTGATATGTGATATATAGTGATTATGATTTTTATAAATAAAATTCTTAGAATTTGTTGAACCGTAAATGTTTACATTTTTATTTCTTTAGAAGATTTGAAGCATAAATGTATTTGGCTATATTTGTCAACTGCCCATTTATGTTTATGTTGATATTCATAACGGCTCTGTCTGTCAGAGGACAGTCAAGAACAGTTAAAAGAATTGGATGGAATAAATATAATATCAAATTTAGGCTTGTTTTCAGCTCAGTGGACTGTTTTCATCTAAATGCATGTGGGAGTGATGCACTGATATATCTAATTATCCCATCTCTGTTTTTCTACAAGAACTGAGAGTTTTTAACAGATTGGTACCTCATGCTGATATTGCAGATACATACCATATAATTGCAATAGTCTAGTAAGCTAAGCATACATGTTTTATTGGAGGAATTTGCTCCTTTTCAAAATCATTCTGACACCTGTTCATTTGTCCTGCCTTCTTTCCAACTTCAAGAACTAATTGTTCACATGCTGCCTAATATATCTCATCCATTCAGAGGTGCTATTGTAAAAAAATGTATTTGGAATATAGATGTCATTCTTCTGAAATATTATCAGGGTTAAAATTCTTTTATGCAGATATTACCTTTAGACCTAATTTTCAGATTCTTCACATTTACTGCCAAGAAACATACACTGTGCTTCCTGATGTGTCTTACTTTGTTACAAAGACTTTGTAGTCTTTAGCTGTAATTTAAACCTTTAGTTGTAAGGGGCCAAATGATGCTAGTTGGTATGTTACTACAGGGATTTGCATTTCCTGTCAATGTATTTTTGTTTTCTCCCGAATTTCTCTCCATCATCCATCAACTGTTGTTCAGACAAGCGTAGTCGAAGGTATTTCAAACAATGAATTAATTCCTGGTATGAGTATTAAGATCATAGTTTTGCTGAACAAGAAGGAAGAGGGAGGGAGGTAGATGGGATAACCCATATGGCAGGATGTTGTCCACTTGTCAGAGCTATTTATTTATCACTGTGTACTCTGATGTGTTGAACAGCATAAATGCTGATTGGTAAAAGTTGTGTACTGTATCTTTAAAAAGACAGTTACTCAAAATGCAACAAAACATTCTTCTCCACTTCTTCACTCCACGACCTATGTGGTAGCTAGCCATGATGATGTTAAGTTTTTGCTTTATTGTTTCTTAGTTGTGAGTTTAGTTTCTGAAATTCTACTCAAACCTCAACACAATTCAGGTAGAGCTGAATCGTTAATTAGTTTTAAATTAAAATTATATCATATTATATCAATTATAACAATAGATGTCCTCAGTTATAGTCAATACATAATTTTGCAAAGAACAGAGTGCAGGTATTTTTGTAGAACTTTACAGTCCCACAGAGAGTTATGAACACATAGACAGAAAATGGAAATAAGTAAACTGTGTAGAAATGTTTTACTGAATATGTTGATTGTAGAGTTAATTTTAAAAGTTACGTTAAAGTTCAATATTAAAGTTCAACCGACAGTACAATCTGCACTCCAGCTCATATTCACATAAAAAAGTGTCATTTTTAAGCCAGCCGAGGCTAGACGTGTAAAAGTCATCAGAATCTACTAGACAAATTGTAACTGTGTTATGGCTAACAGTGTTTGTGTTTACCAGTTTCTAACATTTGGCTAAAGATTAGTGTGGAAGAAAAACTCAAACGCACTTCAGGAAGACTTAACTACTTTGCATTGTGAGACTTTCTGGAAGAATCTGATCAACAACCACCTTGGTAGTCAAGTAGAAGCAAAGTTAACCATGTTTCTCTTCAAAGAGTTTTGCTTTTATTCACAGAATGACATTTAGCAGCTGTCAACCCACTATATGTGGGTGGATTTCAGCAGTGGTGGTATGTCTTTGTCTTAAAGGCTGCATGTTTCATTAAATGAGCGTATACACAACCTTACCAGAGATAAATATTTGATAATGACCTGTAGCATTATACGTGTTATGTAGTCTTGATTTGGGTGTGTGCAGTTGTCATCTATATTTGAAAGGATTGTAAATCTAGTTAAAGTATAATTTAGCTTGATATAGTCAACTTCAATCATAAAATTCCCAAGAAAACTGTGGCCACTGGAAATGCTGAGTGGCTGATAACTTTGGAAAACCACTAGCCACAGTGAGTACCTGGTGAGCAATAACCAGCAGAAAGTATGTTTTATGTAGAAAGACATTCAAATGAAACATACTGACAAAGAGAAGCCTAGTATGCCTCCATAAATCAGTCAAGTTTCAGTTTACATTCATATCTGAGCAATAAACTGTAGTCAGTTCATATCTGGGTACAAGTGGCAAATTTGAAGGAATTCTCTCAAACTATTCCTGAAGATATTGCATTCACAAGAGTGAACTGAAGTGAGGTCACTGTGTCCTTGTTATTTTAACTTTGGCCATCAATATAAATCAGTTTGTTATTAATCCTGTTGGATATTGGAAGAATTTCACATTTCTTAAAATTTCTTTTAAGGCATAAGAATGCGATGGGTGAAAAGGAAAGAGGTGACCTTTACTGTCCTTTAAAGTCTAATCAGTTCATCCTTGATCCCAAGTGAAGGTTTGTGCCAAGTCTGAAGAAGTTCCCTTAAGAGGTTCCTTAGTGTTTACAAATTGGGATTGATGGACAACCTGAAAACATAATGCCAGTAAAGAGGCTGAAAATAAATAAGATATACATTTCTAATAAATACATTTTGGAATTAGATTTAAAATAAATGTAGAAAATTCAAAAGCTGCTGTACATTCAAGATGTTATTTTAATAAACACAATTTAGATGTAAAACCTCAAATCAAAAACTAGAGTTTTTCCTCTCCACTGTTGCCTAGGGCTTGCTCATGGAGGAATTGTTGGGTTTCCTCTATACATCTTTATAGACTTGACTTTATTCTGTAAAGTGGTTTGAGATGACTTTGTTGTGAATTGGTGCAATATAAATAAAGTTGAATTGAATTGAATAGATACTAAAATTCAACATATAAACATCTGGGACACCAACATAAAGCAATCAAGTCTGAATGAAGCTTAAAAGAAAGATCTATTCAAAAAGATGATACTGAAATTCTAATATTTCAGTGCATGATATTTAAACTTCAACACAGATTTTTTTCGTGATCGTGTTTTCACAAAATTGAGTGTGTTGTTGATGTAAGTGTTATGGTAAGAATTCGTTTTGGTAAGAAAATAAAATAAGCCAACCATTAAATTACTTCATGCATTTCAAGGCAGTTTATAGTGAGCAAAATGCATGTCTTCGTTGATGTTGACAAAGCAGCAGAGTGTAAAACAACAAAGCGTGTTCATTGTGCGGTTAGGTGTCAAAGTGCAGCTGTAAAGGAGTTTGTGTTGCGGAGGAGCAGAGGGTGGGAGGTGGGGGGGGGGCATCCTGTGAAACCAGCACAGGTGGTTGGGAGGGAGTTTGGTGGAGTGGTGGGAGGGCTGTGGGCGTGGAAGTGCAGAAATGTGCCCACTTCCTGCACTGAGCCTTTGTGCTGTACTGTAAACTAGTAAGCTTACAACAAGATCAGCAGGATTTGCTGTCGGTGGCTTCTTGCCATTTCACAGCAGGCAGCCATAGGTGGAGTTCTGCATATGCACTTTAGTGGCTCACTGTGTCTACTACTACTCTTAAGATGTTTTTTAAAGCCACAGCCCAGAAAAATGAATGAGAACAGGAAAATGTTATTGTAATGAATTAAAAGCATGGTGAGTTTTCCATTTGCTGCACACATAGCTGAAAAACACAGTGTACACGTGCGTTTAGCTAAATGCATGTATAGATGCATTCCTGAGGAGGAGTTATATGTATGTTAATTCCTTGATAATTTGTAGTTAATGAGCCTATAAAACACCTAATGCTGACAAGGCCTCTCAGGGCGTGTTCACAACCGACTGATCGGTAGAACTGCAGCCAAACTGTTGTGAGTTTACTCCAGTTGGTGTGGCTCAGTTATTGAAAAAGAGCAATATGAATAGAAAGAAACACAGTCTTCCTCCATGTTAACTGCAGTTTGGGTCATTAGGTGCATCAGCAGAATAATTATTGGTTTTCACATATTTCAGTTTTAACCAAAATAATAAAAAAAAAACATTTTTATTTCCAGATAAACACAATACATACTTTTGGTAATTCAATCAGTAAACTGACTGTTCAGAGGCAGGTAAAAAAAATAAAAAATTACTAGAGATCTGTTAATCAATGCATTTAATATGACCACAAACTAACCACATGAAGCTGTTGGTTTAGCAAAAATACATATTTGCATGTTGCAGAAAATATAATGTACAGAATGAGAACATATCATCACAATAATTTTGTTAGGAAAAATATTTCCACATAATTTATTTTTTTAATTTTACTTTGTAAGTATTTTTTAGCAAATGCAATTTTTACCCCAAATGCCCTTCCTGACGCAACCCTCTCCAATTTGTACCAGGCTTCGACCAGCACTGCATCAGTTATTGAACAAAAAAGAAAAAAATCAACGATCTAGGTAGATTGGGGTTATTGTGGTACAGTAAATTTGATGAAAGCCCACGGATTAACAGGTTGTAGCCTTGACCTGAAATAGTTCTGTAGAAATGGTTATCCTTGGGGGGTGTGGGGTGGGGGGGAGGGACTGTAGCTGATGCTGTCATTGGGTGAGAGGTGGTATACAGTCTGGACAGTTCAACAGTTTATCTCAGGACCACACTCAGACACAGACCACCATTCATACACACCTACTGTATAGGTAATTCAACAACACGAGCAGTGACACACACACACACTCACACGCACTCAAACACCCCTATGAGTAGAATCACTAGTTGACCTGACTGCAGGTCTTTCAACTGTGGGAAGAAGCAGAATATTTCATTGTTAATAATATAATTGTTATTATAGTACAGTAAAATGAGAGGAGGTGGGAGGAACAAAACTTTTTTTATCTGATTGAACTCAACTAGAGCTAGATGTTGTTTTCTGCTTTTCAACACCAGAGCTAATCTGACTTTCTCTATTCTGTGTCTCCGTACCACTGTTTTCTAACTCCTCAGCTAACACAGGATCTTTCAAACTAAATGGACAGTGGCTGAGTGATAAAACGATAAGATAAAGATGCTAGAGAGAACCAAGGCATTCTTCTTATGAATGAGCAAAGAGTTGAATAGATGTATTGGATGATAAAACCATCTTGGCTTACGACATTCTTCCTCTCCTTATAATAAGGAGTGTGAAATGGACCTTCGATTAGGCTTATTTGTGCAAACTATTGTTATCATAGTGAAGAATAAAGTTTTATAGATAACAAACAAAAGAACAGATAATACACATCTCACCAGATATTTGATGAATTACAGAGACATTCTGAAATGTGACATATGACAACACAGAAGAGAGAAAGAAAGCAGATGAAATTAGCTCACTTTCCTCCAAAGGACAGAGGAGAAACATTGAGAAAGGCAGCGCCTTAAAGACAGCAGATCATGACAGTAGTTGTGACTGAATAAAAGGCATTAGATGGAAAACAGTAGCACTGACTCCTTTTCATCTCACTTACAGATTTTGTCTGGAAGGAGGGAATCAATTTGGTCTCATCATGTTAAGCAAGTGCTGCTCATTCTGATAGCGATGATTTATATTCCTACAGCATGGTATACGAGAAGAACATTTCTGGTGCTTGAAGCCAGCTATTGCATTTATCTTCTTCTCCAACACCACAGTGACACAGCCTCATCTATCACTCTCTCGTCTGCTGCATTTTCCTGTCCATGTCACAAGCATGCAGCTGAAGCAAAGGTTCAGGGGGAGCTGTGTGATTGTTATCAGTTGACAGAATATGAAGAGATTTTGCAATTGATTTGAATCTGAAAGTGAAAGGTTTCTTTAATCAGCAGCACAGGAAGAGACACAATGCTATTAGCCTCTTTACATGACAGTCAGGACTAAAGTGCATCAATGGATGGATTTAAATTGCGCTGTGTAGCTGTGATGAGAATCTCTGGTTAGTCTGTGCTACAAAAAAACATCTACCAACCTTCTAGTTCTACCTATTTCCTTTGCTGTATTAATGACTGTTGAAGTAAGTCAGGATGAGGGAAAATTTGTGCCAGAAACTATTTCAGCTTATTTCTCAGCTGCACCATGGAGAGTTTTGTTAATTATAGATTTTAGCTCTAAAAGAAGGACAAACTATATGTGGGTGGGTAGAATCGTATTTTCTATTTCTTTTATTGAATACAGGGATTAACTGTCCATTCAGTTGTAAATGTCTGGAAAACCGTTTTGGATGTGAGTTTTGATGACAGTTGGGTTCAGCGACAGCCTCTTTTACATATTTCAAGAACAGTCTTTAATCTCTTTACTTCGACCATCTGTGGACATTCACAAAAGCAGCAAATGCTAAATTGCATTACATCAAATGTTTGATATTTTGCAGATTAAAATAACAAATTATTGCTAAACTTGTGAGCACCAGTATGGTGGAGGTTTTTGGAGGGTATTAGTGTGAGCTACTATGAGGTACAACAGTTTGAATTATACAATATAATCCCTTATTGCAGTTCTACTTCGTGTAATCAAATTAGTCCTCTTTTTATTTTCTCGAGAGCTTCACCAGAAGATGGAGAAAACTTCATTAACAACTGAGCAAATTCTGCACTGAAGCAGACTAGGAGATACAATAAAAATACAAGTGAATCTGGACTTAGGCAAATTAAAATGCTTTTTCCATTAATAAACTTTCTTTCTTGATTTTGGTTGTTGTTTTTAGAAAGTAAAACATAAAAACAAGTAAAGCTTAGTGGGGGCAGTAAATTCCACTGAAGTTGAAAGTTAGGAGACAAATATAAGGAACATAAAGAAAAAATTTGAAAAGGCTGAATAACTTTTCAAATTTTCATGCTATGCTAATGGGAGACATTAGCAGTTATCTCAGACTATATAAAAAAAAGCTTTGACAAAAATTTTCAGTTCTAGTTACAGACGTTATTCCATTGAAATGATTTCAGAATCAACTGCTCTCTCTGTATCATGTTTTTGGCGAGAATGGATGAGTAATTGTGTATGATAGGAGGGTTTGTCTTCACACTATAAGGACGTCCTCCCCATGCACCACCAACCTGCCAATCATCGATCTGACCTCACATCTTACCGATTTATCATGATGTAGATGTGTCCGTCTAACTTTTACGCTGCTTGTGGATAAATGATCACTAATCACTATCAGAAGATGAAGGACAAGCCTGTAAGTAGCATTGATACCGTACATACTCTAGTTTTAGGTTTTAAATGTCAAAACATTCTTTTCTGTTGGCAGGAAGGCTGTTTTTATTTTTTCCTGTTGTGGTTAGACACTGTGAAGCTGAGACAAACATTTGTCACTGTGATGCGCCCAAACACAAATGCTGCTGATAGATTATTTACTTTTATAATTTAAATGGGTCTATTTTTAAAGGTATTGTACAATCCGATAAAAACAGGACTTGTTTACTTTTGCTATAACATTGTTCATAGATTACTTTCCACTTTGAAGAAACACTTTAGAGGAATAAATACAAAACATCTGAATTCAAACAGATCATTCAAAGGCTCTTGCTTTATAACGTATGTTCTCAAACAACATGAGAAAATCACACTGTTTGAAACTAATAAAATCTTGACAACATACACATTTCCATTTATAACTTACTGTTGCAAAGGAAATAAAGCTTCCTTCTCTGACTTCCTTTGCAGGTGCTAGAATAGCGGCTGTAGTAGACTTAATATTCAATGATAATTAATCCAACGCTCTTCTGTGTCGGTGTACTTTTTAACAAGAGGTGTAAAATAACAATGGCAATTCAATGACAAAACAAAGAAACCCTAACATACTTAACATACTTGATGCTTTCCCTTCATTAATACATCCATGCAAAATATCTTATTGAATCTAGGCACGCAAAAAAAAGAAACAAAACTCTAATGTGCCGTGTTGCTCACATATCTCTTCACGGCATCATGGCAGGTGTGTTTTAACTGTGTATAAAGTTAAAATTCTTATCCTATCTTCCCATAATGGTGTTCAAGGAAACACAAAGGCATTATTTGACTTGGAGCTGTTAGTCACATAGCCACAGTTTGTGGCTTAGTGTAAGTACAGGAGTTAAAGCTGCTGTAGTAGGAATACAACTTGCCAGAGTGCTTACACCAGACCACGTGGAGCGCTGGCATCTGTGTCACACCCTGAGACCGGCTCAACGTGGATACTTTTACTTTTGGCGGCTGCTGCTCAGGCCTTGTTAGAGTCCTGGCCCTCCAACAGTAAAATATGCAGTAAAAATCCAGTAAACTGCACAGTGGGTCATCCTAGATGTTGAAAGTTGTAAATAAAGTAGGAAATAGTATGACACACTATTAGCTGACAAAGTTTACAAGAAAACGGTATGTCTAGTTTTATGTTGTTTAGGGTTTATTTTATTTTGATAAATGGAATATGCACCGTTATGAGCATAGTCAGTATTTCTGTGATATATGTGTGAGGAGAATTCAAATTTCATTGTAACTTTAGTCTTTGGCTTACTCTTTCTATCATTCTGTCTCAAACATCAAGCTAAAAACTTGCTCAGCTTAATTGAATCTTTAAAGGTTACTGAAGAAACTTATGGCATAAATTGGCAATAAGGGAGCCAAACTAGAGGAGAAAAAGACACATATCCAACAAATTGTGTCTAATTTTTTTTCCCTTTGTGTAGCATAGGAAAAAAAAGATGTTGCGCATCAGAATATCTATTCTAAGACATTCCATGATTTCAAAATGTAGCCAAGAAAATTGTCACTGTTTCTTCAGGTCTTGACTTAAATTAAATGTGGATTTTTTTTTGTCCATTTTCTAGAAAGATGTTTTTTCAAAACACAAAGTTTCAAAGTTTTTATAGAAATGGAAGTGGAAAAAACATTTTTAAATGCTTTAAGCACATAAACATGTTTTTCTATGGAATGAATGACAACTGCCTCTGCAGTGACTTAGTCATAGTAGCTTAAAATAAGGCTGAAAAAAAAAATCACCCATCCAGTCAGTTCTTTAAATAGGAGCATCTACATCCAGAATAAGTGGAAATATCTTGTCACAATTCCTATGCCTAAATTTATTCTAAAATGAAATCAGGATTTGTCAGAGTTTTGTTAACTGGCTGCCCTCTGTGTCAGACTGAGGGTATCAGTACTGTGTGTTTTTTAGAGCAAGATTAATCCAAGCACATAGTTCACACATGGCCCAAGTGCTATTGCTTGTTGCCTGGGTTTGTGCAAGGCCTCTCTGAGGTATCTGCTCTCAACTGTACCAGTCTGTCTGCCTGTCTGCTTCCCATGATGCACCTCCCATCTCCAGCTTTGCAATCAAAGAGGCCATTGTTCCTGTTACTCCAAGGCATGTTGCATGCACTTATGACACAGAATGGGAGAAAATATTCCCATTATATCCCTGGAATGTCTTTAAATTAGTCAGTTGTGTATGAATAAGTTATGCCCCTTAGCAGACTGACTTACATATTCCTTCAGTAACAATTGTGCTTGTTTACATGTTTTAAAGACAAAGTATTATAAAAGTTTGCAAAAACACAGAATTAGTTACTTTCCAGAACAAAAGTGGCAACTTGTTTATACTAATTTCCTTCCTTGTTGAGCCATGTTTCTTTTTTAGCCAAGAGTACCATAACCTGTTTCAGATGGCTTTTTAATCAAAATGTCTGTTGGACACTTTGCAAGAAAAAAAGTCACTTTCAGAACTTTTCTCCCCCTAATTCCTTTATTTTCTTGCTTAGCTTTGATTGATTTGCAGCAGAGTTGGAAAACCGTGCAGCTTTGTGGAGATTTTTCCAGCATGATGTAATGTTTTGATGATCCTCAATATATGCAGTGACCAAAACAAAAGAAATATCCTCCCCCTGAAAAGGTGGATTTCTCTTTCTTCCCAGGCAGATCATTTATGCTTCATGTAGCACATGAGACCATTGAATCCCCAAAGCAGGATACTCTTTGCTTTTACACACAAGAACATTTAATTCTATCTGTTCTCAAGTTTCAGATCACATCAAATCCTAAAAGAATTGAGGCTTCCTGATGCTGTCGCTTCAGTGATGGAAGCTGATTTTAAAGCTCCAATGTCTGGATAAGATCTGAAGGAAAGAGTGGGCTTTAAGTGAACAAGTTTGTGTTTTTAGCTGTTCTGAATAAATACACTCAAGGATGAGGAGAAAACCCTGTTGTAGTCTCATAGTGAGGGTCAAGCTAATGTGAATGTTACAAAGAAAGTAACAGCGCATATATCCATCTTTCCATTTGTGTGTTAATTGTGTTGCACTTTAGTTTTTTACACTAAGCTGTTGGAAAAGGCAGTTTGACGAAAAGCACAGAGCTTTATCAGTTGATGCTTGACCTCTTTGTGAGGCGATATTACATTTCTCTCTATTAAGCACACAAATATAGTATGTTATCTAAGAACATACTGTAATATTGTGTATGTGTTTTGTATCAACATATTTGTATTGTAACGTATTGTACCATTAATATTTATTGGTAAATGATCTGCACTTTTATTGTGCTTTTCTACCTATTGGCACTCAAAGCAAGCGTTACATGGCTTGTCGTTCACCCATTTGCACTCACAATCACACACCCTCACACATTGATGGGGGAGCTGCTTTGCAGCTAGCCAAAACTCACCGGGTGCAACTAAGATGAGGTGCAGTGTCTTGCTCCAGGACACTTTGACATGTGACCAGAGGAGCCAGGGATTGAACCAGCAACTGGGGGATTGGTGAATGACCGCTCTGCCTTTCCGCACCACAGTCGCATAATGAAGATATCTTCATTACGCTAATAGAAATTCCTCAAAAATAAAAAGTGGTGTCTGCAATTTATTTAAATAGAAAGATACCTTTAGGAGACAGAATATATATATATATATATATATATATATATAAAAGGTGTTCTAAATCACGTACTATTCATTTGGAAAGTGCCATTTGCTGAGCTAAGAGGTCTAGTGAGTGGACAGAGCAAGACTTAATCTCAGTGAGGGAAAAGCCCACAAGCTTGTCTGCTGCTGGATTTGTTTGGGTTGGTCATGATCCTCCATCCTGTCTGCTGCTGCTGTTTTGCTCAGATTTTTTTAGTTTTTTTTTCTGCTATGAATGTGACGTGGGCTGGGGTAATGTGTGGGGAGCACAGGAATTCCCACTCACTTGGCTCATTCTGTATTTGCTCTACTCCCTCACCATGACTCCCCACCACACATGGAAAGAGGAATGTAAAACACTGTGCTCTTGGGCTGTGCTTGCCATTCTTTTCAACCACCAGGGACGTGGAGACACTGCATGATGTGGCAGCTAGGTTAGTAAGAAAAGAACTGCTACATTCATTTATCTGCCTGTCAGGGGCCCCTTTTTACTTTTATTTTTAGCCAAAATCCATCAGGGCTGACAAGCAAGGCAATTTGAGTCAAGTTGAAAGCAGGGCTCCAGGTTCCTTCCTCAATCTTCTCCTCCCCGCTTGGGAAAATGCTCCAGACAGACCTGGTCTAGGCCTGGCTTTTGTTGAGTCATGAGATCATGTACACAGAAACACAGGAAGGGGGTGGGGGTGGGGGCTGGGGTGGGGGTTGGGGGGGACTGACAGTGCAAGGGGCTGCAGGCTATATGAAGCAGGTGGGGCTGAGGCAAGGGTCAGCAGGGGAGCTAAAATCTGCTCAAAGGCCAGCACACAGCAAGAGGCTGCTGCTGCGAGCCTTGTATAAGGTAATGTCTAGTGAGCATGTTGGGGCGGGACATGTGCTCAGATTTATTTTAATACACTGCCCCTCTTGGCAGTGGGGGGAGGGATGTTGAGCCTGCAGGCTCATCCCAGGACTACTGTTGCACAAGACAGGACTTTTTAGATAAACCGCCACAGACGAATAAAAACAAACTAAAAAGAGGCAAGTTTCAGTCCAAGTTTGACCTTTTGATCTGCATGATTAAACTGGATTATTTTTCCATGAATGCAGTTTGTAGGACGGACTAGACTAGCTTCTCTGAAGGATGCATGTTTTGAGTTCATGGTCCTGCAGAAAGATCTGTATTTAGCGCGCCAGGCTGATATTTAGCACTGCAACAATAAAGTATGTGTAATGGCACAGAGAAAGCAGTTTGTTGTAGCTTCACACCTGGATCTGAATATGCATCATATTAAATATCGGATTCATATTTAAATGTTTGACATGATTAATTAGATGGTACTGTAACTAAGGTTTACCTTATAAATAAATAGTTTTTTTAATTATTTGTTATTAAATTTAGCATTTAGCATATAAAATAGAGAGAAGCAACAATTCCTTATTTTAGAGAATCTTTTTACCTATTTAATAATATGCTATTATCAATATGGTCATTGATCGTCAAAGCTTATTTTTACATCTGAATACATGAGAAAAACCTGGTAATTGATAGCATTGATATGTTGATAGTTTTTTCTGTCGGTTGATTGATAGATAATAATATATCACACCTGTTGATGATTAGCTGATTGGCATTCATTATGTGGAAAAGTTAAAAGAACTAAACTATGAAGAAGGCATAGTCAAAAGGTTAAATATTTCCCCCCACATAAACAGATATGTGCTAGTTTGCACAAGATTTCTGCTGGAGTGTTTGAACGGCTCATATTTTTTTGTGTGGATGCTAACAATTTTCTTTATTAAATGCTGTTGCAGCTATTGGATGAGTTGTCATGAATTTTAGCAGACATTTATGTGGCCTACTGGATGTATTGTAATCACTTTGGTGATCCTCCACTTTTTCTTCCCCCCTTTCTACACATCATCATGTCAAATGTTTTCATTTGGCCAAGACTTTCTGAACTAATACCTGCAAAACTAATACATCCACGTCCGTGCTAATTAGTAATATGCACAGCTAAAATAGTGACCATAGCAAACACTACTTTTAGCAAAACTATTAGGAGACCAGCACCATGATAGCATTCTGTAAGTCGCATTCAAAGCTCTGTTGTGTTTAAGGAAAGCCAACAGTGGTTCTGCATATCTATAGACATATTATAGACACAGAAGGAAAGTGTTGCTGTCAAGCGTCAATAATTGTGGTGTTCAGTGGGTTCAGTGGCTGTAACATCCCTTTTAAGTAGACAAAATTATTTCTATTTGATATTTTGACATCCTCCCCCATCAATGACATGATTGGCTTTGTAAAAGACATCACGTTTTTTTTCTGGTATTTTCCGTTGTGGGGTTAAACCATTTAGAAGACATTCAGTGGGTTCATAATTTTTATGGTCTATAAAAGCACCAACATGCTCGCATTAAATAAGCACAGTCTGTCTTTGTGTGTTGGAAACAAGGCTGTACACTACAGTGCCAACCTATTTCACCTCACCTTCAGCAGTTAAGGTCACAAAAGCGGAGAGTTAATGACCAAGCACACGGGGCAGTTTGAATGAGCCCTGCATTGTTTTTATAGATTCCATTATAGCCTTACTTGCCACCCCTATCTGAGCTGCCAAGAGCCTCTATGCCCACGATCAGTGCATGTTTGACTTTTATCTCCATGAACTATACAGTTTGATGCTGTATTTTCATGGCTTCTCACTGTATAATATAGCTTCTGCATTCAGCATAAATGTGCCTGTTGTGCAAACTGAGTAATGCAGTGGTCAGGCATTTTCAATAAACCTTAAGCCAACACAACGTTTTGTGGAACAAGGCTGCAACTAGCAATTATGGTTAATTATTAAGTACTGTTTCTTACAATTTAGAAGGTGTACCCACTGTCTGTTTGACACTATCACACAAACTTAAAAAAAGGACTAAAATGCAACAACTTCAAAATCAACTGCAGTAATGTACTGTGTACTGATTTATGAATGAGCTATTCTATATGCAGTCATGGAAAGTAACAAAGTGCTTTATTCATTTACATTTATCACAAGTATTTTTGTTGTGGCTTCTTCGACTTTTACTCCATTAAATCTAAGAACAAATATCTTATATTTTCTACTCCACTACATTTCTAAAATATACATAAAATGCTAGCACTGTTTAAGCTCTGCCTGTAATGTAGTGTAGTCAGCAAAAAACTAACTTTAGTTTTTAAAGAACAGAATTGTATTTGATTTGATACCAGCAAATATAAAGCAACAGTAGTTCAGAGAAAAGGAAAAAATAAAAGAAAAGAAAATGTCAACTACTTTTACTTTTAATACTTAAGGTAAAAAGAAAACCTTAAAAGTACATTTTAAATCATGCACTTTATTGTATTTTTTCAAGTAGAAATGTCAGTTTTCTACTTCTACTTTAAAATGTTTGGTTGTGTCTCTGTATATTTACTACATTTACTGTACAGCTTTTGAGTACTTCATCCATCACTGCAAGCATGCTAACAGCTAGAGTGACAGACAAATTAGCATATTCCCAGCTGGAGGACAATCCTTATCCTACTGTCCTTGAGCAAGCAGCTGTCATTGGGGCCACACTCAGATCAGTTTGTGAATGGCTGAATGTAAAGCAACAGAAAGTAACCAGGTTACATTCAGCTTTCTTGGGAAAGCTGGTTTCCTAAAGCGAGATGGGGGATTAGAGAAATTAGTTTTTTTCGCATTCACTTGGAGAATGCCAAAATGCCTGCTATGCATTCACATAACCAGGTTGGTAATCTGTCGGTGAAGATTCTCAGTCATCCAGGTTTAGTTATACAAAGATTGAATTGTGTCAACTGGACTTCTTTTTCTTGGTTAGAAACATTTTTCTACTTATCCAAACAGCTTTATCAGTCTGAATAAACAGTGGCAAACAGTGGCAACCTAATTCAATTACTTGAGAAAGCTATAATTACAAAATAGTCTTGCAAGTGGCCCCTAGCGTAACGTTTAACTTAACGTTTTGACTTTATGCATTTTATCTTTTAACTAACCTTACCCTGACTTTTTTGTGCCTAACCTTATCCAAATTGTGTTTGTGCATATAATGAACCAAACCATGATGTTTCTACAATTTCATGAGAAGTCAACCATTTCAAAAGACATTGTACAACTTTTCTTAAAAAAAGAGTAGTACCTTACTAATTTGGACAAGTAAAAAGAGCTTAACAATATTAGCAATATTGTAACCAGATTCTGTGAAACGAACAGTTTGCCAATGTGAGTTTGAAACTTCTTATATCTAAAATAGGTAAATATTAATTATTATTATTTCTAATAATTGATGTCTATACAGCAACCTTCAGAATGCCTTGATTATATATATTGTCCTGTCAGTATCTGATGTTATGTAGCATTAAGCCTTTGTTGCCTGTGATCATAGGTCTCTGAGTGGGGTGCCAGCACAGTTCTCAAAGCTTTTTACAGAGCCTTCAGCCAAGGAAGGCCTGATATGTAGAATGGGTTCCAAAGCTATGTCTGTGCTCAGTGCAGTTTACAGAGCTCAGCCTTGTTTCATCCCTTGAGTATGACATCACACACTTGCTAAGCTGCCACCAGCATCTGGCTGTGGAGCATTTCTCCCTTTGTTCAATGTCTGTTAAACAATGTAACCGACCACTGAGTTTTATCATCACAGCTGCAAAATGCAACTTAAACTCAGGTAGATCAATCAGGTAGTTCTTATTATAAAATATAAATAATTGAGAATCCTGCTAAACTTGCTAATCAAGCAGAAATCATTACAATTCTGTGATGTGTACTGTGTGATCCTCACTGGAAAAAACCTTTAGAAAATATGTGGAGAACTATGGAGCTACGTGATGCTTTAAAGCATTATTCAACTCTTGTGAAATGTCTTTCGGATGGGACACCAAATTTCCTATACTGACAGACTTTGTCGCCATAACAGAGATGCCTTTTGCCTTATTACAAGTCAGTGCACCATTAAAAATATTTTGAAGCAGTTATTTTAATGTAAAAATGATATATATTGGGGGATTAAGATTTGGAGCATTTTGTTTTCATCCAGACTATTGATGCCTGCAAATTCCTGCTGTATTGTTAAATCCATAGGCTGAAAGGATGCCTATGAATAAACAAGCTTTAGGAAATAGCTGTGGACCATGGGAACAGCAGACAAGAAAACAGAATACAGAGAAAAGTGGGTTTTCTTTTCTGTAAATCAGAGTTTAATTACCTTGTGATCCAGACTGGTAAAAGGAGCCCACTGAAAAATGTCCCATAATATGGTGGAAGTTAAGGCCATTGTTCTGCCAGTTCATTTCTGTACCACAGCCCTGAAGCCGAGGACACATCACCAAGGAAACCATTATACAGGGCAATTGATGGTAGAGCACTTTAGAAATCTCGTTGGAATATATTAGTTGCTGCAAAGGCCCCACTCTCTTCACCTTCAACCTCTCACCATTTTCTTGGAGCTTGTCTCCTTCATTTGCTGTTCTTAGGATTTCAGGCCTCAGCTCAGGAATCTTCAACCTATAGTCCATATTGGAATGTAAAAAAAACCCAGCTGCAGTCCAAAGACCTGCTAATAGTGTCGCTCCAGTGCCTCAGAATTCTCAATCTAGTACAAATGGTTTTTCTTTAGAAATTAGTAAAAGTCGAGTTTTCATTCATTTATCAAGTTGGATGCAAACTTTTTCATTATTTTACTTTAACATTTTTGTATATATACTCCTCGACCATGTTTGTTACTTCTGATGTCAAGAGAAGATTTGTACTAGCTGACTACACATTAGTACAAAAATTTGCATTCCCCTTGGTAAAGTAATTAAAAATTATTTATAATGACCATTAATTCATTAACAACATTAACACCACCTGGTGTATTTTTTACTTTATCAATTTTGTTTAATTTTGTTATTTTTTCAGTAACAATACAAGTTAAACATTTTTCAAAATAAGCAACTAATACCATATATTTAGCCCCTGTATCTGGTTAGGGTTGAAATATATTTTTAAGAATCTCCACTTGCCCCCCCCCTCCCCTTTGGGGTGGTCTTTTTCCTACCTTCAGGCTGGGGTCCTCCTGGAAGCTGTTCTTAGCTGTTCCTAGGACTGTACACTTCTGGACAGAAATCTCAGATGTTGTTCCTGGAATCTGCTGGAGCCCTTGCTATTTCTCAAGCTTCCTGTGCTGCTATCACTTGAGATTGCTACATGACTACTGCCTTCTTCTTCTGTATGTCTGGTTGGTTGGCCATTCAATAACCATAATGTGGAGGCATTTTCCTGATGTATTCATGGATCTTTGTTGTTTCTTCCTGGAACGTGGCTCTGACATGCAACCTCTGTCCCAATGTCAATCCTTAGTAGTTTTACTTGAGTAAAATATTTAAAGTAGTTCTTGTTGTGGGGAATTTTGTACACTTGTACTTTTACTTGAGTATGGACTTTAGCCACAGACTGCTCAGAGTGGCCATCCTGACTCTTACTGTTGTATATATGTATGTTTGATATACATTCTATAGCAGTGCAGCAGTAATGATTTGAACTTTAGCACTGAGTAATGATACTTTTCCTGATGTGGCAAAAACACAAAAAAGATGAAGCTGTCCTATGAAGCAGATGTGCTGAGACTCAAATTTCAATGGGAAAGTGCTACTGAATCAGAAAGTCAATTGACTTGTCAAGCTTTTTTGTGTGTGTGTGTCCGTGTGTGTGTGTGTTGTCATTGATTCGGCTGAACAGGTTGAGAACTGCTCAGAATAGGAAGTACTTTTATTCACCTTTTTTATAGTGATATTACCTTTTTCGTCAGTCACACACATTTCTCTGTTATTTTTGGGTGGTATTGCTTCTAAACCTGAAACCCTCAGCAATGTTGTGTTATATCATCTGGGACCACTCAATGTCATTGAGTATAATAATCACTTTACCATTTTCCTTTTAAAGGCACTGCTTGTTTCTGGCTTACTGGCTTAAATGGTATATATATAATGTGCAGAAATAAAAAGCTCCCTAAAGATCTGCTAACCCATCAAGCTCTCGGTTAGCAAAAGCTGAGGCAAATGGTGCCAAGACCAGATTCTGCATTGCTTCAGTGGTGCATTAATCTGCATATACAACTGACAGCCATGTTTGGCTGCAAGGAATATGTCTCTGTTATTTGCTGACTGGACTGTAGTATGAAAGTCCGTCCTTTCCAATAGTGTGTGAGGTTTCTGGTGAAACAGAGGGGGTGGAGGGAAGGCAGTATGTGAACCTTTCCCTCTTCATCTGTAGGAAACACGCAAAAAGTGAATGAGCCACACAGCAGCTAATGCCCTCCCCCACTATTTGACACACACCACTGCTGGCAGCAAAGTCTGGAAATGTTGACACATGAAGCGAAGAGCAGCCCCAGAATCCCCACACCCCAGAGAATATGCAGGGTGGGGGGGTTGAGGTGGAACCTTGGAATGCACTTTGAGGAGTCAGTCACTTATTTACTAGCTGAACTCAGTGAACCCTGCCTGAGTCAGCCACTTCCACCACGGCCGTTCTGTCCCACCTCCTCTTCTCTCTTTTCTCTCATTTTTGTTCTTTAACTGACCCTAATGCTCCTCATGCACTCACTCCTTCCCTTCCACTTTCTTATTCACAAACACTGTCTTTCCTGGCCGACATCATCACCCATGTCCCAGACGGCCTAATCCGACCCCCACCTGACCCATGGTGCTCTTTTGCTAACCCTCCTAATGCAAGGTCTGCCTGGTCTTGGTCTTATGATACAACAAAAGTCAGTAGGACTGTGAGTCCAATGGACAAAACGTATTGGTGCTTCTGTGATTAAAACTCATTACTTTGTGAAGTAAATGGACTACACTTTTACCTATTTAGACTCAAAGCACTTTACACTGCTTCTCATTCACCCATTCCCACTTACAATCGTACACTGATGGGGAGCTGCTATGCAGCTGGCCAACACTCACTGGGAGCAACTAAGTTGGGGACCTGACCTTTCTATTCCACCTTTCATCCACCATGTTTTTAACTGGGCTTAAAACTGAATAGTTACAGAAAGCTCAGACATGTCTTCACAATGTTACATATAGTGCTTTTCTACCTATTGGCACTCAAAGCGCTTTACACACTCATACACCGGTGGGGGAGCTGCTATGCAGCTGGCCAACACTCACCGGGAGCAACTAAGTTGGGCTTCAGTTTCTTGCTCAAGGACACTTCAACGTGTGACTGGAGGAGGTGGGGATTGAACCAACAACTGTGAGAGTTGTTTGTTTAACAGTTGCCCATTAATGTATCAGTTGACAATTATATTTCTAATAACTGCAGTTACTAAAAAGCTGCCCCTAAATGTAACTTTGCACAATAGCAGGATATGTAATGTATACACTACTTGGTGGTATTAATGTTGTGGTGGACAGGGATCAGCCTAGGAATAATGTAATGCTGACCATGATTGACAGGTGTCAATCACAGAACACACAGCTTGTCCACCACAACATTACAGTGGAGTGGGTAAAAGTACAGTGTTTCCCTGTCACTCCCCATCAACAGTTTAGGTCAACAGCAATAGTCTTGTGTCCACTTGATTTGTATAACTCACACTGCTGGAGCTTCATGATAGCTTCCAATGAACCATGTTTGGGTGCTGTCAGACTGTCTTAAATAGACTGTATGAGCCAACCAAGGGTTTCCTCTGTTTTAGTTTTAGTTTTATGTAGTATGTACTGTGTATTGTGAACTGCACCGTATTGTGTGACGTGTTATATTTCTGCGTACTGATGATGTCATTAGTGACATCATATAGCTTTGATAGTTTGCCTTTGTGGTAGTTGTGGATGGTAGTTTACCGTTTAAGTTTATTGTCCAGTTGTCAAGGAAACAACGGATCGCAATGATTTTGAGCATGCTGCTCAGCTCAGCTACTGAAGTGCAAACGTGACACAGTAGCTGGAGCAGAAGAACTGACAACAAGAGAGCATGCTGTTCAGCTCAGCTTCTGACACGGTAGCTGGAGCAGAGGAACTGACTACGAGGTGGTGTGGACAAGGTAAAAGAAAAAGGTTCAGTGTGTAGCTGTGGAGGCGCACGGTTTCTTACCGAGTTCTGCCAGTTTAGTGAGTTCAGCCATACTTTGAGAAACTTATTTGATAAAGCCGTTTGTGAAGGTGCTAGTGAGATTACTGTATTTTTATGTACAATTGACCTGTCATTGGCTAAGTTGAGAAGCAAGTACAATAAATGTTCAATGTTCATCATACAATAATCTTCATAGTGAAGTATTTGCTGGAGCATCACATTCATCAGATTCGAGTAAGATCGCCTCTACATAGACCTTAAAATTGTCATTTAATGACAAAATTAAAATTTAAATGTTTTACTGCTGAAAGCAATGTCGACACCAGCTGGTGTCAGTGGTGGTCTTTGAAGTAAAATGAGATGAAAATGGAACTCATTTAATAGTGATTTATCCTAATGCTGTCACAAAGTGTTTCTGGAGATTTTCCTTGATCTGTCAGTAACTATACACTTATCTATAGTAACATATCTGTTATATGTTAAGTGATATTGAAATATTTTCATTTAATTAATATTTTATTAGAAGATGGTGAATTGTTTACACCTATTCACTGATTAAATTTCAGAAGACTGACTAATCAGTAAATCCTCTTACTACAGTGTCAGTTAGCTTTGGTTCTGTTTTTGTTTTTAAAGACAATGACTCTAAGCCTTTAGCTTTTTTTATTATTATAATTCTAACTCATTTTATTTAGAAAGAGAGTGTAATCAACCCTTTGGTTTGGGTTTGCTGGTGTTGTGTTTATGTCAGAGTTCATCTGGAGTATTTGTAGCAGCAGCTCTGAACACATTAGGCAGAACATAGACTGTAAAGATTTTGGTGAATACTCTCTATTGAACTTACATCAAAAACATTACAAATGAGCAAAAGTTGTTATGTTCAGTGCTGTAGTTTTGAGCAGTTGTGTCTAGGTTCTGTGGATCTCAGCCAAGTAAAGCCAGATGTTTAATGTCACTGAGAAACTGGCTTTGAGCCTGGCAGGCTGTGACACCACTAAACATGCCTCAGGCACAGGCAAAGTATCAGTCAGATCGAGCTAATAGAGTGTAGCCCGAGTGCCAGGGGCAGATTGGAAAGATGAGAAAACACAGGGTGCACAGAGTCCAACACTGACACTGCCAGAGTTATTTTCTGCACCTTTGCCCTACTTCTCTCATGAATGTCGCGCAAATCTCTAACTGAATTCCTTGCTGATCAATTTAACATAATTTATCATTGTTAAAGGCATTTTTACATCTCACTCAATAGCCTGTTTCACATATGAACTCCAGACAATGTTAGAAGAATTCAGCCTCGGACACTCGCTGAGTGAGAAGCATCCTCATTCGTGAAAATCTACTCTATTTCCGTGCACAGTCAGCGTGCACAGGAGGCCCAATGTTATTTAAAACTTCTGTGGAAAAATCTGTGGGAAGTTGTGGTTTATTTACAGCACATCAGAGCCATGCATCTAATATAAAAAGGTTCAATTGCTCGACTATAACAACAGTTGAGTGATAGAAACGTCATCTACACGTAATACCTGGATTCACAAAGTACAGTTGCCAGTAAATGATGCTCATAAATGATGCCAATGTTTTGCACAGTAACTATACAGGTATCTTCATGAAGCTGCCTTTACATCTTTACAAATTCCTGTCTACAAAGAGCAGATAATAGAAAGTTGGCTGAACTATAAAGTTCCCGGTTCTTATGTAATTATTATTGGCTCTTATATTCTGACAGTGTGTCATTTGACATTACCTAACCTGCTTTTGTTCTGGAATCCAGGCACTTCTGAGGCTGCAATAGTACTTTGAGAGTTTCACCATTTTGTATATTCCTCAATGACATTTGAACTTTGTTTGCACTTGTGGGTAAGAAGCAGTAAATTAGTGAGAGAGAAGGGGTGAGAAAGAACATACCCTGTCCCAATACTTCCCCAACACATTCTACAAAGGCGTCTTATCAAATCTACCAGAGACTGACTGCACCTCTTGTTTTTGTACTTGTTGTTTTGACTCACCACATCCCAGCAGAAAGTAGGTCACAGGCTGACCGAGGTAAAGTATGAGGCAGCAGTTTGCCGGCCAGCCCCTGTTGAGGCAGAGCATGTCTTCAGGAAGCTTGTTGCAGGAGAGACGTTAAACACACAAGTTCCTGTTTGACATCTGTTTCCAGCGAGCCTCGCAGGCCGGCCTTTCTCCCAGCTCTCACACTTAAGAGGCCTTGTTCACCTATCAGCCAGTTTTGTCAGTTTAACAGTGCTGTGACCTCTTCCTTCCCTCCCTTCCTAGAAATTATAAAGAAAATCTTATGACGTGCCTATCATTGACTCTGTGCCCAGAATAACGAAATCTTCAAAGATAAAATCAGGATAGACAGGTTCCTACGCAGGCCAATATGCTGCTAGACTGAAGACCCTCAGGGCTGTGAATAATTAACCAGGTGTATATTTAAGGAGACACGGCAGCCCTGTGTTTTTGTGTGGCGTGCATTTGCTTGATCTATCAATGATCGCCTCCACCATTTTATTCTTAAAATCTGCAGTTCAAATGAAAGCATGTCAGAAAGAGCTACTCAGAGCTCTTCATATAAGTTATCTAGACAGATAGCCACTGGCTGCTCAGAGATGGCTCTAGTTTGTTATTCTGTCATCACTGAAGTGCGTGATAACCCTCTAGGTAGAGTGGGCGTCTATCAATCAAGCAGTTGTTGGTTCGATCCCTGGCTTGTTTGGTCACATGTTAAAGTGTCCTCTAGCAAGACACTGAACCCCAGCTTAGTTGCTTCCGGTGAATGTTGGCCAGCTGCATAGCAGCTCCCCGATTGGTGTATGAGTGTGTGTAATTGTGAGTGCGAATAAGAAGCAGTGTAAAGCACTTTGAGTGCCAATAGGTAGAAAAGTGCTATATAAGTGAAGACCATTTACCATGAATTGCAGAGTTCTGGCAGAGACCCGTCACAGGAACAGCCAGGACAGTGTTTGTGTATCACAGTGAGAGATGGCACTGCTGCTCCCACCTGGAGTCCACAGTGTTATTACTCTGTGATGTCATGTTCACAGTGATAGGCTGTGCTGTGTTGACCTGAATGCAATACAAATGCGAGCTTATTATGCTGAATGCTGAGTATACTACTTTTAAAGAGGTCAAATGCATTGTTCTAGTAAGTGCTTTGATGTAGGTGAGTGAATTAAATTGATCACAGTATATTATATTTCACAACCTCATATCAATATATTATATATTGTGCAACACTGGCTCCTAAAATTTACATTCATGGACAACTAAACTGTAAACCAAATATAGAGAACATAGTAATAGCAATAATAATAATAATAATCATCATCATCATCATAACAATAACAATAATGACAATAATAATACAAATGTTTTTTATCTGCACATGTAAAACCATAAGACATGCATATATATATATATATTGGACAATAGTGCATGAGGACAATAGTCCTCATGGCCACTTCGAGCAGTCTAAAGCTACACAGCCCCGTACACAGAAAGTCTGCAGAGTTAGAAGAACACACACCAGTTTTGGTCTAAAAAACTAAGGGTAGCCATTGCAGAATGTGTTCTGCACGATGATTTGGTGTGTGATTTTACACCAGATGCCCTTCCTGCCTCAACCCTCCCATTTTTTTTTTTTTTTATCCGGGCTCGGGACTGGCACCAGGGTTGCTCTTGGTGGTACTAGGACTAGTCAGTAAGCCCAAATAAAAAGGAACATAGGGCACATTTTGATATGAGCAAGTCTTACCATACCATACATACTAAATAAAATATATTCAAACACAGACCAGTATTTGAGTATGGTATGAAAGTACTCTGTGATAGTCTTACATTCACTACAGCCACTAGATGTTGCCAAATGATAATAAATAGCTTTTTGGCACAAGGTACAAGTGATGTACTTTGTATTTCACAGGAAGAGACTCTCACAAGTCTCTATATCTATTAAAATAATAAGGAAAGTTGACAGTTAATGTAAAAGCCAAGTTGCTACTGATCATGTGTAAAATGTTTTCTAATGTGTTGTTCTCCAATAAATCTAATCTTCCAGTTTCAGTTTCTTGCAGTCTGTAGCATTATTAAACGTACTATTGTATTTGCAGCAGTTTATTTTTTAGGAAACTGGGTTGGATTGTGGATTGTTACACATCAAACATCTGCAATTTTGCATGTTAAAAACTGCACCTTCAGTGGAGCTATTCTCTAAACTGTACTTTCATTTTGGATAGATACAAATCCATAGAGATATGACTGGTAATATGCTACAGTTGTGCCCTTAGTGGGGTAAATTGTGAACACAAATGCAGAAAAAATGAAAGTTGTCAAACTGAAATTATACATGCAAAAACCAAACTGTTTAGCACAGTGAGGAGGGAAGTGAAGTAATATCAATAGATGCATTTTGCTAAATGCCATTCAGTTAGTCATCATGTGTTTGATGTTCTGCCCACTTCCCTCCACAGATGCTGATATTCTGCTGTCAGGGATGTGATACAGTCTGACTTTATGATTTTATGAATATGTTAAAACCCCTGTATGTTTTCCTCTGTGGAAACAATGAGTGGTAGTAGGTGCAGCCTACATTTCCACTGATTTTTTTGTGTTACAGTGGGTGATTAAGATTTTCCACTTACTGTAAAGTTGCTGGCAGAGTTCTCTGTTAGTAATTTGTTAGCCATTACCATCTTAAATAAATGCAACTTAAATTTCTGCACAGTTACATCTGCAGCAACGCAGTGCCACTACAGTCATGATAATAGCTTTACATTGTAAACAAATCAACATGCAGAGAGAGTAGCTGCTTTATGACCACCAAACACAGTCTTCTTAGTGATTGTTTTGCTGTAAGACCCATGCAGGCAGGAGGTGTGAAAGCTTCTACTACTGTGTGAATGTGCAGGTAGAGACTTCCAATTTTAGCAGTATTGATGCAGCTTCTGATCGTAAACTGTGAGCAGAGGGGTGCTTGGTTTCTCTCTGAGCATGTGGGAATCTGTGTGAGGACGGGGAAGAAAAAAAAGAGCTCTGTGTGCTGTTGTTCCTCACTGCTCCAGGCTGAGATCAGATTAATCAATAGCAGGGATAATGTGGAGATGAGTAGTATGACATCAATATTAGGCACAAAGGCCCAGCAACACCATTGTGCTGGTCCTCAGCCCGCCCTGTGCTCAGTAAACAGTGGCTCCCCATGGAGAAAGAAACTCACTTATCCATCTATTCAAGCTCTAGTTTCTGTACAGTACATTGTGGAGGCTCCCATACAAAGCCACTTCATCAATGGGGGTGGTCAGTTACCTGGTTAACAGAGGATGAAGACACCTGCTACATAAACAGTAAAAATTCTCTGTGGTTCGCAGCACTATGCAAGCAAGTTTTGCTGCAACTTACCTCAAACCAGGGATGCTCACAAATCGTTAATTGCAAGTCCAAGTCAAGTCTCAAATCTCTAATGGATGTAATGAGTTTTCTATCCCTTCCTGCATTGAAGGAATTGAATACTGCATTTTCATTATTCTTTTATCTCCTGCCAGACAGTATCATTATTGATATTATCACCCATCATTTTCTCCTTTAATAAACTCATTGTTTGGTTCATAGAAAATCTAGAAATAGTGTCACAAGTGCTCTAAAATGTATCAAAATACTTTACTGTAGGTGTAACACAGTTTTATGCTATGCTTTGCTTTTATGCACAGTTAATGCTATCTACCTTTAACCCACATACATATTTGTGTCAGTTCAATTAAATTCAATTAAACTTTATTTATGTAGCGCCAATTCACAACAAAGTCATCTCAAGGCACTTTACAGAATAAAGTCAAGATTATAAAGATGTATAGAGAGAACCCAACAATTCCCCCTGGAGCAAGCCATAGGCAACAGTGGAGAGGAAAAACTCCCTTTAACGGAAGAAACCTCGAGCAGAACAAGGATCAGGGTGTGCGGCCATCTGCCTTGACCGGTTGGTATGAGTGGAAAGTGAAGAGAGACAGAAACAGGAGAAAGAAAGGAGCAACAGAGCAACCAGTAGCTGCAATGTGGAAATTATTTCAATGCTCAATGTTTTATTTAAAGTTATAATTTATAATTAATAAAGTTATTATTTAGCTGTCAGACAGTGAAGCCAGACTGATCCTCTCCACATAAACACAAACAGACACACAGAGTTGCTGTGTGTTGTGTTTTCTTCTGTCTTCCACTTTGGATATCCATCTTCAAGGACAACTCCACATTAATTTTTGGGATATTCAAGGTAATCCCATGTATCTTATTTAAATTTTTATTCAAGGGGAAATTAACTTCATTCTGCCCTGTCCTCCACTGCATCTTTAAGTCTCACAGGTGAGATTCTCTGCTGCATTTTTGCTGAGTACTGGTAATAAGCATTTTGATTGTCAGACTTCTTGTCCCAAATCTCAAGTCTGAGGTGAGTCTCAAGGGTTTTGAGGATGAGTCTTAAGTGTGACTCCAGTCCAGATCAAAACTCGAGTCTCCATCTCTTAAAAAAAAACATTAATTCAGATTTTGGTGTTTGTTTGTGATTACTTTTTGAGAATATCTGCTGTGCACATATGTCTCTTTTCAAATAGCCACCGAAAAGTTCTTTAATACATACAAGGCTAATGCAAAGTCCCCTCTTTGCACTGCAGTCACTGTACTCACATTAATGGTTAAATATTCAAACCAGGTTGGCTTTGCAGCAGCCCAGCAGTTGGATAAATAGCTACAATCTCCCTGTTGATCAGGCAGCAGCAGCAGAAACCCTTATCATACTCTGTAAAGAAGCAGTCGGAATGCATGAGTGAGCAAGGCCACTACCTTTCCTATGCAGGTCATCTCTTTAGATGAACACCACTGATGTCTAAAGATCTGTTATATCATTTTATAGATTTAAATGATTTCAGAAAAAATAACCAAAATCTATCTATATCTATATCAACGTATCTATATTGCACTTTATAAGATGATGAATATCAATAGAGTTGTATAAATATAAACAGAGGATTATTAAGCCAGGGTGCACTCACTAAGTCTCTCTTTCACAAAACAAGCCCAGATGTTTAGCCCAGTCATTATGACTACATGATATTTACTTCAGCAACATTTGGAAGCGAGACAGTTGTTTTTAAGCAAAAGTCAATGAAAATGTCAGTTTTATCCATAAACATTATTAACCATATGGCTATTATGGTAACCATGACAACAAAAATTGTTATGGTAATTTGATCATTTTAATAAAAACTGAAATACAATTGTTTTACTAAACCTATTATTTTTCCTACTTAGGTTAGGTAATATTTCCAGGAAGACAAAAGTTTCAAGAATCCGTAATGCTCCCATTTGTCTTATGACTGCTGTGTGTTTTTACACAAATGAATTATACTATCATGAGAAGTGACAACTTCAGCCATGACAGTAATACCACCAGGTGGTGTTACTGTCATGGCTGAGCAGTGTATCAACCAAAATCAGTGTCCATTCATTTATTCTATTCGCAGAAATAGATAACACCAGACAGCGTGTTCTGTCTCATTATTCGAGTTATTTATTGTGTCAAGAGCTAAACAGTGCCTGAGAGTCATTCATGCAGCACTCAGATGTACTATTAGGCTTGTGGAACATTTTCTGACTCATTCCTGGCTTCCTCCTTCATATTATGACTCAGAGGCATAGGGTGAACAAAGTGTGTGTGTGTGTGTATTCAGTATGGCGACAGAGACCTAATGTTGGAAAGAAACTGGAATCATCCCAACATCCATTTCTAGAGAAGGTGATCCCAATACTGCATTATTTATTTACAATTGAATATCTGAAAGTTAAATTCATAAAGTTTATTCATAAAATGTAGAGTTTATTGTCAATTCATGATCACTCATGCACTTATGAAAATGTTCTGTAAATTGTCCCTATCTTATAGTATACACTGAAGGCATAGAAACCTTGTACACTGCATTGCTAGAGGGAGACTTTAAAAGAGATAATTACCAATCAATTTAAAAGGCTCAGTTCAAGTAGATTTTACTGAGCCTTTTTCTTAAAAATAATAGCATTATTTTGTAGTATGCTGTTTTAAACATTTCATAGATCCTGTGAGTAACTGAATGATATGAATATAAATGCATTCCCAGTCTTACATGCTACTGAGTAAACCTGCAGGAGCACCTAAATGGAATGCAGCCTTCCATCTAACCAGCTGTGCTTCTTCAAAAATACATGTAGTGTTTTTGTGTTTCTACAGTATTTGTGAATATGATGACAGATCAGCTATTTTCAACAAGGGCTGGAGCACAGCTCCTGATTCAGTTTTGTAGCTCCTCCCATAGAATTTTTTCACATATTGAAAAATGCATCTGTCTGAGATAAATAGATCTGCCTAAAAACTCAAACCCTGAGAAAAGTCTGTAATAAACCAAGATCACAATCATCAGACCCAGTCGAGGTGTTTTAAAACACACTTGTGATCATGGGAAATGCAGTATATAACATTAGTTCCCTAGGTCCAAATATATAATGACAATATGCTATTTCAAACACAATATAGGAAGGAAGCAATCAGTAAATTGGATAATTGATTATGTATTTGCATGGTAGTAGTGCTAAATAGTAATAAATGAACTAATCTTAACACATTATTTAGTAAACTCAATCTATATATTATGGTTAATAAAAGAAAAGCTGCCTTACTCCTGGATGGGAATTGAGAGGAGCAGAATCATTCTGGGTTGATGAAGTAGTTTATTGTTCTAGCTCAAAAAGAAATACTCAGTATGTAGCTTCTTAAACAGGAACCAACACTTTTTCTGGTAGCACTGTCAGTGTTCTCAGAGTGCTTTTTGAGATTTACCTACTGAGCACATCAGCATTACAATTAGAAATCAAATCACAGATTAAATGAAGAATTGTGCAGGCATTGGGGAATGTACTATGGAGTGTAGTACCTCCTAAATATCAAACAAATAACCTTTGTTTAATGGCTCAGTTCATTTGAACTTTAAAATAAAACTAATGAAATGAGGCAGGGTTATTAGAATCAGCTCCTGTGACCTTTTGTTTTGGTCTTTTGCAGCAAACCTGCTTTTTCTTTTTAATTTAAAAATAAAATGACACATTTTCAGAAAATTCAACCAGCTGGTATATACAGTACTAAACATAATTAACATAACATAATTAGAAGGCAAAATCTTTCCAAAATATTTGTGACATTTTTGAGTAGTAACAAGTGACGTGCTCAAAATATTTTTTTTAGAATTGAAATTTGAATTAAGTACAAACAGATCTTAACTCTACATACACTGTAGAGTACATAAGCTTTATCTGTGCAGGAATGGGGAAGTGAAAAGGGGTCCAAATTCCCCCACCACCTTCATTAGTACAGTCAGAGAGTGTGTGTGTGTGTGTGTGTGGGTGGGTGGCTGGGTGTCTGGGGGGGTGGGTGGTGCGCACGCGTGTTCATGTGAGGGAGAAGAAGAGAGAGAAAGAAAAGGCTGATTCTGTGTCCTAACTCCTTCATCTACCCCTGTGAGTCCTGCCACTAATCATCCTGTGGTGGAAAGGTTGTTGTTACAGGCCCAAGCAGATGTTTGAAAAAAAGATTATGACAGCTATGGAACATAGAATATTCCACTTTGTCATATATATATATAGCACGCCCACTGTGCTCATGCTGAAGCGTGTGTACAGGTACTGAGTTACCTTAGGTACAGCATCATTTGTTATTCTGTCATCACTGAAGTGCGTGATAACCCTCTAGGTAGAGCGGGAGTCCATCAATCCTGCATTTGCTGGTTCGATCCCCAGCTCCTCTGGTCACATGTCGAAGTGTCCTGAAGCAAGACTGAACCCCAACTTAGTTGCTCTTGGTGACAGTGGCCAGCTGCATAGCAGCTCCCCATCTGTGTGTGAGTGTGTAAGATTCTAAGTGCGAATGAGTGAATGAGAAGCAGTGTAAAGAGCTTTGATTACCACTAGGTAGAAAAGCGCTATATAAGTGCAGACCATTTACTTCAGAGTTTTTTAATTTGAAAATCAAAGATATTGCTCTTTGCATATATACACACACACACACACACACACACACACACACACACACACACACATTTAATAAAGGGGTTGAACTGAATTCTGTTCAGAGTTATTAAGCTCATGTAGGCTGAAAGTCAGTGGAAGGCAAGTAAAAGTTAAAGTACTGTTCTTGTTTTCTTGTTTGTTGAGATATCGTTAGGACCTCACTTTGACAGAGGGCAGAAAGAACAACTGGTTAGGGCTAAATAAACGTCACCTGTGACCTGCCATTAATTCACCTGCCATCACATGATCAATTGGCAGATTGGCTCTTGTAGTACAATCAGACACTAATTCTACTGTAATTGTAAATCATTGAGTTTTCTATTTTTTGCACATGTCAGTGGAAGCAGGCTAGAAAGAAATTGTCAATATGCTCTAACAAAAAGACACTTCAAAACTAAACCACAAAGCATCCAAAGCATTTTCAGGATATTGGACAGCATACACATGAATGGATCAGATCCCTGTGTATTTTTGTTACATTCTTCTTTTCATAAATATGTAGACATTTTTGGCCCAGTTTGTGAAGATGGATTTCCATTCAATTAAATTTAAAAATATTTCTATAGCACCAAATCACAGCAATGTAATCACAGTCCCCCTTGAGAAAGCATTAGGCAGCAGTGACCAGGAAAAAAAAAAAAGGAGAATTAATAAATTAGCAACAAATTAGCTCTTTAATGTCAGCTTGGTAATGCTTTCACATGTTCTTCTTTGCTTGGTTTGTTGAGACTGACCACATACCAA
Source organism: Channa maculata (assembly GCA_020496755.1). NCBI lineage: Eukaryota > Metazoa > Chordata > Actinopteri > Anabantiformes > Channidae > Channa > Channa maculata. The sequence goes on along the minus strand of CM035616.1, from coordinate 20,413,515 downwards.
GTTTACACTGATCAGCCATAACATCAATACTGCATCACCTGATTGTTTTAATCTTGTGGCTTATTAGTGTATACAGTAAAAACCTAAAATTGACAACGTGTCATGAGAAGGAACATAAGATTTTTATATTAATATTATATAACCTATAAATACATTGAAACCATTGTGTGGCATTTAGAATTTCTTTGATTGCTCAGTGGTGTCTAGCAGCACACCCAGCAGAGCGAGTTGGAATAATGCGAAATAATGAGAAACTAGGGCCCATGTCCCAGTTTGGTGTTTTAAAGATATTAACAGGCAAGAGGTGGAAGTCCAGTTTAGAGAATTCTGCACAGTTAGAACACTTTGTTCCTGATACAATCATAAGGTAGGAGTTAATAAAGTCTGTAGGGTTGTGTTTGTTTCCACTCTCTTCAGCAATTAGCTGCACGGTTACTGTTTAGTAGAGCATTTTAGGGTCCGTGAGAGACACATCCAGCAGTTATGCAGGAAATTATTCCGATACTCTCCAAACCTGGCAAACCTTTTATTAATACTTACACAGCAGCTCTGATTCATCATCACCATGATTGCTGTCCCCAAAAAGTTGATATAGAGACAGATACGTATTTGTCTTATTATAATAAGACACACACGTATGTGTCTCTATATTAACTTAAGGTGATACGTATCACCTTGATTTTTTTTTTTTTCATAATGGAAATTTAACAAGCAAAAATAATGGCCGGTCAGACAGACAAACCAGTATACTCTTTAACATGTTTTTTTATGTTTTTTTCCTCTGGCCAGCCTGGATCATTATAATTCCATCATAGCATTAGGTAGCTAAAATAGCCTCTTACAAAAAGGGACAAAAAGGGAAATTCTCTGTTCCCCTGTCTGAGTTTCAGGGAGTAATTTGTGGTGTGCAGAGAGCTTGACCTCGGTCAAGAAACAATGCAAGGATAAAGAAGACTCATTTAGCCCTGTTCAGAGATTTAATATGGCCTCGTCCCAGGCTGTGTCCACTGGGGTGTCAGCTGCATTGCCACAGACCAGCTAAAATGCTAAGGACCCTCACAAAGAGATGTCCTTCAGTCATACCTTCCTGGAACTGTGTGCCACTAGACAAACCAAAGTCTTTCCACAGACCGTGGTCTACCATCTCATTTCAGCCATTGCCATCTCATCCACAAATAGCAGCAGTTTGCGTGTATGTTTTTTCTCCAGAGGTTGGACAGGGCTGATCTGAAGGGAAGACTGGCCTCTTCAGTCTGTGTAAAGTTTGCTCTGCACTTGGTGAGAGTGGCAGAGGGGGGAACTTTGAGACAGAGCAAAAGAATAGAAGGACTTAGCATTTCTGCTTCTAATTTAACTTAGAAGTGTGGAGAATTTCAGTCTTGTAAGTGCTCCCACAATAGTTCTGTAGCACACAGCGTTATGCATAATCTGTGTGTGTGCGCTCAGTAGCAGTTCTGCAGTACTTTTATTGTGAAGAAAATAAGGGGCCACAATACCAGTCCTTCAACAGTGACTGATGAGAAACCAGTCCAAAATCTGAACTGCTTACATTTAAAATAAACCATTTGCATATGAGTAAGATTAATTCCCCTTTTGATGGACTGGTGAATAAAACAGTGCATAAAAATTTCCCTCTGCGACCTTTCATGAGAGAAAGGGAATTTTACATGCAAGAAAAGAGCAAGTGATCACTGCATCATCACACTGTGTGTGTATATCTTAGCACTGAATAGATAAAGATGTGAACATTCACTTTCATACCATTATTTGGAGAGACTCACTGAATCTCTTACAAACATAATAGGAAGGAACATTAAACTTGTTTTGAACACTAAACAACAATATTGTCACATTTCATTTTTTTCATTTTCAGTTATTATTGGAAAAACAATCAGATCACTAAGAAAAAAGTGATAGACGGTTAGTGTGAGCACTGTGCTGTGGTCTGGCTGCACTGTGCTACACAGAGTTGTGGTGGTGTGAGGTTTGGACTCTACCAGAATGACTTATCCAAAAACACCTACCTGCATTTTCAATGAGCAGTCCTCCTCGAACAAGTTACAATTTCAATGTTTAAATCAAGAAGAAATCAATAGACGTTAAGAGAATATTGATCTTTTAGGAGTCAAGAGAGTAAGTGAGTAATTTGACCTGTGGCCAGGATATTTTTAATTTAGATATAGTCAGAGCATCTTCCAAATGGAAGACACCTCACCTACAATATGTAGACAGTATTTTCACTGCATTTTAGCTCTGATATGAGACTGAACGTGCTTCACTGCTTGCATTTTTGTGTCTGGCTTGCGTGTTTTGAATCATTACATTAATGTATTACAAATTTTTATGTATTTCAAATGTCTAATAATTCACAGATTTGTTTTAATTACAGTAATTATGTTAATGTCCCAGTTTCAGTACTGTAGAACCAACTAATAATGCAATGACTCTGTGGACAAATCTTATGTGTAGTACCCAAATCTAATGAGAGCGATAACTAAGAGAAGTCTTAGGTAACCAACATTAACATATTCAGTCTTGGCAGGAAAGGAGATAGATAAAAACTCTCAAGAGTTAACAAAGTCCAAGTTTTTAATAAACCTGCTCTCCAGAAACAAAACAATACCAGTTCAGAATTTCTGCAATCATTATGTGACCGTGCATAACAAATAGACTGAAATACTGTGCAGCTTATTTATCATCCAATGTGTGTTGCGATAGCAATCAAGTCATGAAAACCAAACACTTAACACATTTGACACAACGTTCACTGATGATACAGTTCTTCCTCCTGCAAATATTTCCACTGTGACTTGTGATGTTTGGGCGTGCAAAGGGGTCCAATCAATAAGCACTACTTTCTCTTCTCAGGTTGAGTCATCAAGACTGCTGCCCAAAAGCCACTAAACCGCACTGTGTTACATTTGCGCACACTTGAAACCATAACCTTTCATTTTGTACCCTTGCACTTGATTTGAGGCAGTCAGGTCTTATGTTGAAGTACTTAGACTGACCTACAGTATGGTAATTCTCTGCATTGGGGGAGTACAATACATAATAGCATGTATATTACAAGTTGTGTCATTCTGAGGCATTTACAGCCTAAAGCATGTTGCATGTCAAGCTGCCATCATACTGGTGGATTTGTGATTTGTCACAGTAACCAGTACCTTAGTGGTACCTGAATTCAAATCAGTGATATCAGCTGGCTTAATGATGGCTTTCTGAGAACCTAAAATGCACATAATTAGGTCGGCTGTACTGTAGATTAAAAAAATGTTAATTTGAATCCTAAAGTGATTTATTGTAAAGGACACCTCTTTTTTTCTCCACTAAAAATTAACTAAAAATAACACAACTTTCATGAGCTCTGTATTACATCTTTATGTTTTCTTAGTGTTTTACAGGTTCTTCCACTATAAAAGCCCTTAATACATGTCACATATCAAGGCATTGTGTGCCTTTTTCTTAAGATTGCAAAATCCAATAACTGACAGTAATCAGATTCTATATAGCGCTATTCTGCTTTGCCCACAAATGATAAATGGTCTGCACATATAAAGCGCTTTTTTTACCTATTGGCACTCAAAGGGCTTTACACTGCTTCTCATTCACCCATTCGTACTCGCATATAAAACCGATGGGGGAGCTGCTATGCAGCTGGCCAAAACTCACCAGAAGCAACTAAGTTGGGGTTCAGTGTCTTGCTCAAGGACACTTCAAGTCAAGTCAAGTCCAGATTCTAGATTGACATGTGACCAGAGTAACCAGGTCGAACCAACAACTGTGTGACGGTGGACGACCGCTATTCCTTCCTGTGCCACAGTCGACTACCCAATGTAATTTACTATGAATTTCCAATATTGGTGTGTTTTCCTGCAATTTTGGAAAAATGTATATTTAAGAAAACAAGAAAAGAATAATGATGTAAAACAGGGTTAAATGTTTAACAAGGTTTTTTACATTGTCAGTCAACTATAACTAAGACAATACATTGCCAACAAACCTGTACATCTTGTCACTATTATGTGTGATGTGTGTGAAGTGAAGAATAATTTTACTAATTTGAGGTAGTGTTTTATGAGACTGTACAAACATTGCAAGAAAGTAGGAAGTAATGAACTTCAATCATAAAAAGAAAAATCCTCATTATTATTATACAAACATCATTTGTCAAAACCTCCCCCCCCCAAGCTAGAAAACAAAGGCAATGCAAGGCAACATTATACAAGAGTGCATAGGTAAAAAGTAGTGTAATTATATCAGGAGGCCTGTTCCAGATGCAGTCATACAAACTTAAGACACTGCGGTTCACTTATTAGCAGATCCTCTCCTCCCACACTTTGGTAGATGTTGTCTTTGGCTTCAGTCCATATAAACCATTGTTCCAAAACCTTCGGGGCTTATCTCTGCACTTTTTGGCCAATTACAACTTGGCTCTTATTCTTGCTGCTGATGAGGGGTTTGCATCTTGTGAAATGTCTTCTATAAAGTCCTCGAAAAGTCTTGGAAAAGCAAGGCAGATTTCAAAGGCAAACAAAGAAGATTAAAGAGACATAAAAAGGAAAAGTTCTGAATTTTAGCTTTTATTTGATGTATTATTGCATCTTTCTCGGTGGGGAGTGATGCTCAATAGGTAGGTAGGTTCAATAGGTAAGAGGGGAAGATGGCAGAGCTCAGCAGGGGAGGGAAGGATACAGAGAAGCACAAAGACTCAAAAACATACTATGATTATTACAAGCCATAGTGCCACAGCAAACTTGAACCAGAGCAGTCCACAAAATGTACAACACAACCTAAATCACCCAAGCAGTCAAAGGCTTGAGGGTTCACTGCCACAAAGCTACAATCCAAAATCTAGAATCCAGAATCCAAAGAACAGTCCACAGATCTGTAAATAATGATTATGAGACTCACAGGGCAGGGCAGGGTCAGGCAGAGGCAATGGCCAGGGCTGAAACAAGTCAACACCACAGGGTCAGGAGCAGGAAATAACAGGCTGGAACATTGCACATGCACTCACACACACACACAGCAACCACCAATCTGGCAACAAAAAAGGAGCTGAAAACATTTAAATAGGCCAGAGAACAGGTGAACAGTATGAGTAGTTGATTACTGGACTGTACCACTGCAGGAGGGGAAATTAGGAAGATGATATGCCAAGGCACAAATCAGAGAGAAGCGGGGAAGTAGAGGGCTTTCTTTTGTTTGGTCGAAACCATTTTGAATGGTATTGGCTAAGCCCAGTGTTTGTGTAATGTTTGTGTCTGATTGTTATCCACAGTTTTTTCAGATTCCAAACAACTTGTTTTCTCCCATAGACAGCTATCTTGCTTGATGATGATTTATCCTTTTTATATCCAAATTTTTGATATCCATATTTTTATCCTAAACACGTCTTCAGCAAACACAAATTTAATCTTCTTAACATTCCAATAATGTGGACTGTATGTGTAGGTACACTATTCCACTACTCTGTAAAGACTAATCAGTCAAACAGTCTAGTCCCCTTTCGTGTGCGTGTGTGTGCGTAACATATACTTATACCCTCACGTCACTTCTCTAATTATCTCCCTTGCTCTGTGTGGCTCATCTAACCTCCTATGGCTGCTTTGTGGCAAGGAAATGTGAGGAAGCCTCCAGCTCAGCTTTAGGTGAGAGAACATGTCAATGTGCCTCCTCTCTTATCCAATGTCTATCACACTGGCATCACCACACTTAGAGTAAATTGACAGCCTGCACTGCCTGACTCACCCTCGTTTTGGTCTTTTGTGTGGCCTTTTCACTAGAAAGAAACACTGGCAGCTGTGGCGCAGGAGATAGAGTGGTTGTCCTCCAATCCCCCAGTTGCTGCTTTCATCCTAGGCTTGACATGAGGAAGTGTCGTTGAGCAAGACGCTGCTCCAAGCCTGAATTTTAAGAGATGGTGAATGTCTCTTAGAGATGACAATAAGTAACATCTCTTGTCACTCCTCTATTATTAGCTGGATTTCTATTCCATTGCGCTGGTTTTGCACCTGTATATACTTTTAAAACTTGAGATATCACACACACAAGAGAATGTGTGAAAATTTGTTTTCTTTGCCGTATCATCAGGCTTAAACCCTCCAGCCTACTCACACATACACATATGATCACACACATGCATGCTCTTGGTTTTGCACGCACACACACCCCACACACACATGCAGACGTTGCTTTTGAAGGTTTTGACGTGGGCGATGTCTGTGTGTCAGCTTTTTCCTGTGGAGAGACTTTTTTCCACTTGCTTTTTTCCATGTGTGCTCTGAGCATCAGCTTTTTGTCAAAACGATGGTTCGAGTTTTTGTCATGATGCATGCACTAAATGTATTATTTTAAATAAAGGCTTCAACCTCAGCCCTGTGGCCCCACTCTTTTCTCCATCCATTTCCACCAGGGTTAATTAATAATTCATTTTATAATCCTAGTCACATTTATGTTAGCAGCCCCTTGCAAATTACTGGTCTAATTAGCTTCCCTCACTTCTTCTAAAAACACTCCACATAGTCTTATCTATCCAAGTCTCAATGGATATTTTTCCTATTGGCAATAAACACACAAGATGTTTGTGTGTTTTGTTTATACTGTGAGGTGTTGTTTTTTCTAGAATGCGATGTCTGCAGACACCAAACTTATTTCATTGTTGATTCAGCCAATTGCACAGGAAGAGGTTTAGACAAATAGATTGCGTGTGCGTATATGCCTTATGGCAGTGTGAAAAGTAGGAAATGCAAAAAGCATCTGCATTTTTTCTGTCAAAGAATTTGTGTATATCTATCCTTTGTGGTGAGTCATGTTGTGCATGTTGTGCAGTTATGTGGTATTTATGTTTAAGGCTAAAGCTGTGTCAAATGAAAACCAACATGTGTCTGAGTCATATTGAGTCACACCAAAATGTTGGGCAGACTGTTCAAAACTGAAACTCAAATTCACAAATATCAATGATATTAGCTGTTGGATGCATCACAGAGGAATATAAATAATGACAAATGACTTGTCATTGTGCATGAAGACCTAGACAGAGCTGAGGCAGAGCAGCTCTCCTAGAGACATTTGAAACATCAAGCTCAGTCTATAGATAACCCCAGTGTTTCTGTCACATGTGCTGCTCGTTACCATATAAGATAGCAATATGACTCACTCTACTCACTGACCTACTATGTGGGAAGTCATGATTCATGCAAGCTGCATTTAAGCAGGCAGGGCCCAAAATACTCTGGCATGCCATCACACAAACACATACCCACCTATCACACACATACACACAGTTACACACACCTCACTTGCTCAGTCATACTCACCACCCACAGACACTGACAGGCTCAGTCGCTGTTGGTTAACGTACAGTGAAAGACATGAGAAAGTTGTCAGAGCAAAGAGTGGAATGATAAGATGACTGGATGTTTGCTGATGGTGTTCTGAGGTAATGCTACTGTAAAGTGTTCGTGGCTTGGTTGCTATTTTCTCTTTCTGTGATGTATGGAAGGCTAAGACAATGCAGTTTAGTCTTATTCATCAGGAATCTCCAACACTTTATAGTTTAGTTTATGACCTGAGCACCATTTTAGATGGGGATTTTTGTTTGTCTTGTTCTTCAAGGTGAGAAGGTTTTTTTTTAAGTGTGATTAGTCAGCAACAAACACAGAAATAGCATCTTGAGTGTTATTATGATAGAAACAGCTGCCAGGCACCACAGTAACACCAGATTTTGTAGACATGTTGTAGAGGCCTGTCCTCAAACATGTGGCCAAGAGGTCTAACCATCTGTTTCAGCTTGTCTCTTCGTTGATTGTTTGGGTTTATCTCTGGTGGCAAAGACAGAAGCCCAGATGCTTTATGATGCAAATATTGGCTGCTAATGAGTTTTTTGGTGTGTAATATGACTGACTTTCTGGATATTTCCATTGCTGGGAGATGAACTAACTCTAGTGTAAATTAGGCTGATTGCAGATACAAAAGTGGTTGCTATATGAAGCAATCCAAGCGCATTCTGGGCCATGCGCATGAGAGTGTCCCCACACACTCACTGTCTCAGTCAGTTCCATTCATCAGTGTCAGCATGGAATGGTCCAATTTGGTGACACCAACCTAACCTGGGTTATTGTGAGCACCAGACCATGCTAAACTTAGAGCATTACATTAAAGTGGTCCAGAGCAGGTAAATGGAATGCACTCTACCTATTAGCACTCACAATCAGACACACATTCAGCCACCGATGAGGGAGCTGCTATGCAGCTGGCAACACAACGCTCACCGGGAGCAACTAAGTTGGTGTTCAGTGTCTTGCTCAAGGACACTTTGACATGTTACCAGAGGAGCCGGGGATTGAACCAACAACTGCCAGAATGGTGGACAACCGCTCTACTTTCCTGCTCCACAGTCGCCCACAGGTGTCTCCTTAGATCAAACACTTCTATTAGATCAAGGACATTTCTGCAGTCCAGTTTTAGATGATTAGCTCATGTGCATCAAGCTTTCCTTGAATTGATGCTTATTCCTCTGACAAAAGCCCAGGGAGAAATTATTGATTTCTACTTGATTAATATGAAGATGGACTTTAATGGACACTTAATGAGACCACACTGTATCTCACACTTCAGACTTTATACGTAGAACTTTTGTTTAAAGGATCTGGTTTTTGTTTTCATGCAAAAACAAACTAGGAATACCTGTGTTATTGTATTTACTACTTATCAAATGTATTCAAACATTTGTGTCAGTGTGATCATATATGGCAAAGATACACTGCTGTGGTTTCACATTCCTCAGTATATTATCATATATTATTGCCAGGCCAGCATTAGCTGCATATCTCAAACATAGCTGCCTCGCATAAATTATTATAGGATCAATATCATCATCCCAGTGATCTTTTGAAAGGCTATTTAGGAGTGTAAGGAATGACCAAATACCTTTGGTCGACATGGAAATTCTTGAATGCTGCAAAGCTTTAGTCTCACTTTATAGTCTTATGTTGCATCCATCTATTGTTCTTCAAAGTCTGAGGAAACTACTTTGCTGTACTTGCTGTTGTCTGTTAGAATATATAAAACACCTCACCCCAGTAAAGGTTCTTGTGTTTATAGATTAAGTCACTTTAGGTTTAGATTTTATTAGTCAGTTTGCTTCTTGCATTGCAGATGCACATCAGCCTTACTTCCTCTTGCAAAACATTGAGCTTCCTTTAAACATAATTATTTGTGATTTAACAGCAATGCTAAGAGAAACATTTATGAGATTTCCTCAATTAAAAGTTTTCTATCTGGTTGTTTTTCAGCCTGACCACTAGCTTTGTTTGTGTCACCAACAGTTACTAGCAGGTGCAAACCACAATCAGTGATTAGAACATGCCGTTTTTTTCAGAAAAGAGAAATCAGTTTTGTTTTTTAGTTTTGATGACAGTTTACTATTGATGGCAATAAATGGGTTTTGCAACACTGCCATAAGCCACAGGGGCAGTGTTGTGTCAACCTAGACAGTAACTTTACTAAATGAAATTACAGCATCACAGAAATAACCTTTATTTATTGATTTAAAAGTCTACATGACTGATAAGGATCATTTCTGGGCATTTTAATTCATTAGAAGCCTAAACAATCGGTGTGAAATAAAATGTTCCAGAAAATATAGAGAGGAGTGGAATTGCATAATAGCCAGGAAGACATTTGAAGCAAGCTGGGAGCACTATGTCCTAGTCCATACGCATTAACATTTAATATTACAGCTCAGATAATGTAATCCCTCTTTAATCAATCCCTGTGCCTCATATCCCCATTCATTGTTTCTAATAAATTTCTGGGTTTCTGATGATCTTTGCCATTTGTCTCAAAGAGAACCCATATGATTAGGGGCGACAGGAAGGTAGAGCAAGTCCACCAATCTCGCAGTTGCTGGTTCAATCCCCGGCTCCTCTGGTCACATGTCAACACTGAACCCCAACTTACTGTAGTTGAATGTTGGCCAGCTGCATAGCAGCTCCTCCATTTGTGTATGAGTGTGAGTGAGAATGGGTTAATAAGAACCAGTGAAAAGCGCTTTGAGTGCCAATAGATAGAAAAGCAGTATATAAGTGCAGACTATTTACCACCACCTTTTGATAAATACTAAAGGAGACTGCAGTACTATATTGCTTCACAAGCACATTTTAAGATTGTGATACTACAATAAATGTAATGGATTTCAAATATTATTCACTCATTTTACAAAAGTGAAGTTTCATTTCAGCATCGTGACAACAAGCTTTACAAACTGGGCACATTTTATTAAAGGGACAATTGTTTTTATCAGGATGACTTAATTAAATTATGCTATTGGTTTCATTATTGGAAATCGCACCTTAGATAGTAAAACTAATTTCAAACAAATCTGTAGACCTGAAACAGACCCAAAGCTGTATTTTTGCTTTATTTCATTATTAAGGCCAAATAATGTGTGTCATATTGTCTATAGGCATGCCATCAGCACACACAGGGCTCCACACATTGATGCAATCAAAGCACCACATCTGATGTCTAAGCCCCAAGATGTAAACAAAATGACCCTATTCCAATCCTCTATCTACAACACAGAATTGCTGTCATACATTTCTTAGGGATAATGAATGTGATTTGTTAATGTAAAGTGCATAAGAGTGGCACAAACACTATTTTGAGGGTATGAGGAAGTATATAGTTTCACTTGAGGAAATGAAACCTCTGCAGAAAAAATGATCTGCACATTTAATTCAAAGACACCATTTTATAGTACTGAAAGGGATTCTGCTTTTTTGCTTGCATACACTAACAAAAGAGACCTGTATGTCATTTTTAATGTTTGAACTTTACATGATAAAGTTTACGGGCTGGATTAGTCCTTTACAGTTACCTAGCTATTATCACATTCCATGATTTTTGCTGCCTTGTACATCTGTGACGACATTTGTCGCTCTGACTCAGTTTGATAACTCCAATAAAAACTATGTTTGTCTTCAGTGTAATTACAGTCATCTGGCAGAAGTCCTCCTCCAATAATTGTGCCCTCTGATACAATGGTAATGTGAGTCAGCCTCTGACTCTACTGGCTGACTAGGTAATGTTATTGAAGTATGGGCAGTGAAGTAAAGGCAGCTGAGACTAACTTTGTTTAGTAAAAAAAAGCAATGCTCTGTATCTGTGTGCAATGGGACTGATTATCCCACAGAAAGCTGTAGGCCAACGTAGACTTCCAAGCAGCGGAGTTATTTGTAACAATGGTGTTCTTGCAGGTATTTATGAATGGGCCTGTGATATATTCAAGCTTAAAGACCTTAGTTGGAATAAACCATCATCTCCTGTTGATGTTCATCTAGTGTATGTGTCTATCACCATCTTGCCGAAAACAGCCATAGAAATTGTCAACAGAATGTCCTAAAACTGACATTTGAACAATGACTCAGTAGAACAGTAGCAGCAGACAATAAGTTGATGCTTGGATCTTTTAAATCTCATTGTGTTTTTCTAAATGCTAAACACTTAGGTCTGACATGTGGTAATTGAAGCAGTGCTCAAGACTTGCACATAAAAATCTCAAGAAGAGTATCTTAAAGGAATGTAACACAGAGCATGACTGACGAACAGTTTTTCTTTTACCTTTTGTATGCAGAATGTATGAATGAGATGCATCTTGTAAATTGCTGAGCTGTAGAGTTGTTGGGAAGTTTATTATGAAACTGTGGACAGAGCCAGGCTCGCTGATTCCCCATTCTTTTGTCTCAAATGTTTGTCATTTTTGCCACATGGTGTGTGATTACAGTATAACTTCCGTAGCACTCAGTTTGCACTCAGCTGAGCATCGTATGACTTAAGGTCTTTTACTTAAGTAAGTAAAAAGTAGGGTTTACTGTAAGTGTAAATCTAGTTAATACTGTGAGGGAATTTCATTTTAAATCCATTATTTTAAGTACTGAATTTTCATACAAAGTGGACATTTTTGAGGTTTGGATTATATATGGATGTGTGGTATTTCTGAATGAATAAATGAATTAATTTATGAAGCACTATAGTATACACTACACAATTAAAACATTCAAAATGTGCATAAAATCATATAGCAAATGTGTATCTTGCAGGCTATTGTACGAGTGACGTGAGTGTTACTCTTGCCTGTAACTACCATAGTATTTAGTTTTGCTCTTACTTAAACAAGAGCTGTGACAGAGAAGCACATTAACAATAATAAAGCACTGTTTGCTGCTGCATGTATCTAATAATGCAAAGCGTGCCCCGTAGCTCTGTCGGTGTCATTGTTGACTAGTTATTTATTGAAGCTATATTCTACCTTCAGTCAGCGTGAGACAGTGTCTGAAAGCTGACGTGTGTGTAAGATCACAGAGTTGGAGGATGTTAATGTCCAGATTTGCTCCAGTTCACCTGACAGTGTAGTTTTTTGTGAGAGCAGCATCAATACAGAATATGAACTTCTGGTCTACTACTACTAACAGGTTGTTGGTTCAATCCCCGGCTCACATGTTGAAGTGTCCTTCAGCCAGACACTGAACCCCAACTTAGTTGCTCCCGGTGAGCTGCATAGCAGCTCCCCCATCGGTGTATGAGTGTATGTGTGATTGTGAGTGTGAATGGGTGAATAAGAAGCAGTGTAAAGCGTTAGGGTGCCAATAGGTAGAAAAGCGCTATATAAGAGACCATTTACCATATGGGATATTAAGAAATGATAAGTGATAAAATCATTGCATTCTGGTCCTCTGCTTCTATTGCCCATGCCACGAAAAAGGTAGGGAGAGTCCATACAGTGTGCTCCTGCATTGTAATGCAACATACAATATAAATTAATATTAAGAGGTTACAATTTGTTGCAATCCATTTGCAATTTGGGGGCTGCCTCGTCACCGCCAGCAATGCGTCCTATCACTGCGTTGTCGTCCGCGAACTTCAGGATGATGTTGTCCTTGTGGGAGGCGACACAGTCATAGGTGAACAGGGTGTAGAGGATGGGGCTGAGTACACAACCCTGTGGAGTGCCAATGTTTGTGATGAGTCTGGCTGAAGTCCTGTTACCAAGCCTGACAGACTGAGGCCTGCCAGTCAGGAAGTCTAGGAGCCAGTCACAGAGGGTGGGGTGTAGACCAAGTGTGGACAGTTTGTGGGTGAGTTTGTGGGGGATGACCGTGTTGAAGGCGGAGCTGTAGTCTATGAAAAGTATCCTAAGGTATGAGTCCTTATTTTCCAGGTGAGAGAGGGAGTAGTGGATGGCAGCAGCAATGGCATCCGAAGTGGACCTGTTGGGCCGGTAGGCATACTGCAGGGGGTCAATAGTGTCAGGTATGCTGCTCTGAATGTGGGCCAGCACCACTCTCTCGAAATATAACCCTGGAAGTAAAAAAAAGAATGAAAAAAAAGTCTTTTGCATCCATCAGCATTCTTAATATGAATTCTGCCACAACCTGCAATTTTGTGGTGTGTGTTTCTGGGTATGTCTGTCTCTGAGAATATGTGTGTGTGTAACTTATGTTTGTGTCATCCTTGCATTTTCCTTCCACTGCAACAAATCATCTGAAGTCAAAGAGAGGTGAATGCTCACTGGAGGGTAGAAATAGCATGTTTGGATTGCTCTAAATTTTGCAACCGCATGTGGAAATATTATTCTTGGAAGACAGCTCATTATCTTAGGAAGCCAACTGAGAAATGTTTGGTAAAACAAGTAGACTCTGCAACATTTGGACAGGCCAGAACCACAGGAGAAGTCTGGACTGACACAGTTGTTCCACACTAGCCCTCATACATTAATGTGTGTTATAGCGTTAGATTCCTCCAATCAAACCAGTACTTTAACTATGTCACAGGTAAAGAATTCATTCTTCAAACAGCAGGATATTAAAGAATTTTAATCCATTTCATGACTCAGTGTAGACTCTAAAAGCCAGCCCATCATTTTCACTTCCCTTATTGTGGTTTAGGCTAAGTACGCATTCGCTTGTGTCAGACGTCATTTCTAGTAGGGTCCACAGTTGATTGACAAGTGCGCTCCTATGCTGAGACATCGGTATGATCCCTTCTCATGCCTAATTGGACAGAAAGATATGACTAAGCTTTGATCAGTGTCTCTCTCTGATTTTCTAATATGTTTGTTCCTCTGGAAATGCTCTCAACCCAAAATCAGTTTCTTGATAAACTTCAGGTCAGAAGTAGGTCATACAGTTGCTGAGTCATTTAGGCAGTTTTGAAAGGTGTATCTAATGATCATAGTCTCAGCTAATCAGCTACATTGTGAAATCTGCACTTAGACTTTGTGTACATTAGGATATAACGTAAAACCTTCACTAAAATTCTTTTGGCACTGAATGGATGCTCAGTAGTAGCAGAATTACCCGTTTTGTCAGTTTAATGTGGAGGGAGGTAATTGCAAAGAACAAGCTGAAATAGCTGATGTGGACAAAGAATATACTATATTAATGGGGACATTAGAGAAAGGCACTGCAGTTGGAGACTTGTACTCAAGTCCTGCCCTAGACCATCACCATGTTGCTGAAGAGAATGACAACCAGATGTTCTACTGTACCTATCAATTTCCAATTCCATGGGCTTAAAAGAAAAAACACAAAGAAAAGATATAATTCACTGCATCGACTATGTTCAACTTGACAATTCTTATCCAGAAAATCCAGATCAGTGTTAGCATACTATCAGCATACTATTTTGACTTAGAGTTTTGCTGCCTTGTACCTCACTTTTAAGTGGCTTTGGATAAAAGCATCTGCTAAATGACTAAATGTAAATGTAAATCAGCATCCATGCTGTTGCTGTAACACGCAAGGTAATTGTTTAGAGAAGCATGTTCAAGTGTCTGTCAGCAAAGACTACTGCTCATTATGATGCTTCTGGTTCAGTTTTATTTGTTAGACTGAAAACCTGTTAATGCTCATGATGGCTGTCAAACAATGCAGTGATAATATTTGGACCAGAGCATTTTCCACTTCCACAGATTTCAGACAGTCTCACACTGAGTAAACAAATGCACAGTAAAACGTATTTTCTTTGAATTTATTACAAATCTGTGACTTGATTCCACTGGAATCAAATTGAAACCTTCTCCGTTGTGTGTCTGGTGTGTTTGCACAAGAAATTTTTTCTGACCTGAACTGGGTAGTGACTGTTGCAGAAAGCGACAGTCAGTATGAATGTGTATGTGTTGAATCATGAGGCTGGCTGCAGCAGACCACTGGGGCTGATGTCAGCCCCATGGTATGCGTTCATGGGCTCAGCTGTAAGCTGAACTCCCTCTGTTGTGTTTCTATTTCCAGGGCGTGAGCGGAATGTCCGTGAATGAGAAGCCTGAAGCCCCCATGTATGTATATGAGTCAACTGTTCATTGTACCAATATCCTCCTCTGCCTTAACGACCAGCGGAAGCAGGATATCCTGTGCGATGTGACTGTCCTGGTGCAGGGCAAGGAATTTCGTGGGCATCGGGCTGTGCTGGCCGCATGCAGCGAGTATTTCCTCCAGGCACTGGTGGGTCAAGTGGAGAATGGCTTGGTTGTTAGCCTTCCTGAAGAGGTATGTTCTGATATATAACTTTTACATAATGCAACACTAAAATGAAAACTGTTTCTGCTCTTTCCTCCACCGTGAAATACAATACAGTCTACTGTGTCCACTATTTATTTATTACACTGGTAATTATAAAAAGCAATCTTATGTCTTAATTCTGTATCTGATCAGGTGTTATTGCACAAATAAATTTTAAGTGCAAAGATGCGTCTATGTACAAGCCAAGGTAATGACTACTTATATATCATATCAGATAATTAAAGCAAGCACTAAATATTTACCTTCATTCATTTAGGAAAAGTCATGTTAACAGCTGCCTGACATTGTACAATCTCATGAATGATCGAATATTACTCAACACTACAGCAGCTGAGGCCATTGTGTTGAATTTGTCTAACTTCATGTGAGTTTCAAGGGAGTTTCATAATATTTCTCCCTACCTCACTACCGCCACCAAATTGTCAAACTCTCACATTGGGATTCTTTTTAAATCTATTTCACTCAACATCTCTACATTGTTGACTCTTTGACTGTTTAAGGTGATCTCAGAAAAACTATGTTTTGTTTTGTTCATTGGTCGCTGGAGTACAAAAGTTCAATGAAATGTGTGGAAAAAGTGCAGCATTAAGCCTACAGGGCTGTGATTGCAGGGTAGCACCTGTCAGATGTTCCCCTGCTGTTGTTGACAGAGCGTAGCACTTTACAATGAGACTAATGCCGACTTAGGATTGTTACTTATCAGGTTCAGAAACACCCCACACTCTTCTAATACTCACCTCAGCCCACTCACTAGGTTCTTTTGAACCAAACAGTTTAAGGGAGTGTCCCCTGGGGTGCTGACAATCGACATTTATGTTCTTTTTAATCTGTTGTCAGTCTGCAGTCTTAATATCCAACAATATTCATAATATCCAATAAAAACATGGTTTTTTCAATTTTCTCTTCTAGTAAACGACAGTAACACATGTACTTCAACTCTGACACCAGCTTTTATCCTCTAAAATTAGTTATAATACAAAATAAGACTGGGGTATCACTTCAGCATTTTATGCACTTTATGCATAACAAAATATCAAAACATAATAAAGCAGGTCCTAGAACCTTCCTCTTCATGTTGCAGCCAATCAGCTAAAACATATGAGCTTGGTTCCAATTTTTCCTCAAAGCAGCATTTTAAACTTATATGGTTTGCTGTGTATGTGGTCCAGAAAAAGGGATCTTCTGGTTATAGATCTCAGAACTATGAAAAAGGTTCCTCTGGTATAAAAGCACCTGCTAATCCCTATCAGAACTACTACTGAGCACATGAAAGTATCCCTCTGACAAATTAATCAGACTCCAACAGTTACACACACACACACACACGTACAGTATATACAGTATTTCCATACATATGGAGTATGCTGTAGAGTTTTGGCTTTTCATTAGGGCCAGTGCACCAAGGAATAGTAAACACTGTCGAAGAACTGCTCCACGCTCCTTGAAAATGAAGTCATTGTTATATTATGTAAAATGGACATCCCAGGTTCTGTCTTCCTTAACAAAAGGAATGTAATTTTAGTGTTTTGTTCAAAACAAAATTTTTAAAACTGACACCAAGCAGCAATATTACTAGTTACTTGGGATGAGGTGATTTTTTCCCCTCAAATTACTCTAGTCCTCTCTACTCTAGTCCTGTAGTCCTTGTTGTTTTACCAAAAAATAATACAAACCCGATTCCAAAAAAGTTAGCACAGCATACAAATTGTGAATAAAAAAGGAATGCAATCATTTACAAATCTCATATTTTAACTTATATGTATATAACTTTATTTTATTCACAATAGAATATAGATAACATATCAAATGTTGAAAGTGAGACATTTTGAAATGCCTTGCCAAATATTGGCTCATTTTGGATTTCATGAGAGCTACACATTCCAAAAAAGTTGGGAGAGGTAGCAATAGGAGGCCAGAAAAGTAATGTGCATATAAGGAACAGCTGGAGGAGCAATTTGCACCTAATTAGGTCAATTGGCAACATGACTGGGTATAAAAAGAGCCTCTCAGAGTGGCAGTGTCTCTCAGAAGTCAAGATGGGCAGAGGATCACCAAGTCCCCCAATGCTGCGGCGAAAAATAGTGGAGCAATTTCAGAAAGGAGTTTCTCAGAGAAAAATTGCAGAGTTTGAAGTTATCATCATCTCCAGCGCATAATATCATCCAAAGATTCAGAGAATCTGGAACAATCTCTGTGCATAAGGGTCAAGGCGGGAAAACCATATTGGATGCCCCAGATCTTCGGGCCCTTAGACGGCACCGCATCACATACAGGAATGCTACTGTAATGGAAATCACTACATGGGCTCAGGAATACTTCCAGAAAACATTGTCGGTGAACACAATCCACTGTGCCATTTGCTGTTGCCGGCTAAAACTCTATAGGTCAAAAAAGAAGCCATATCTTAACATGATCCAGAAGCGCAGGCGTTTTCTCTGGGCCAAGGCTCATTTAAATGGACTGTGGCAAAGTGGAAAACTGTTCTGTGGTCAGACGAATCAAAATTTGAAGTTCTTTGTGGAAAACTGGGACGCCATGTCATCCAAACTAAAGAGGACAAGGACAACCCAAGTTGTTATCAGCGCTCAGTTCAGAAGCCTGCATCTCTGATGGTATGGGGCTGCATGAGTGCGTGTGGCATGGGCAGCTTACACATCTGGAAAGGCACCATCAATGCTGAAAGGTATAACCAAGTTCTAGAACAACATATGCTCCTATCCAGATGTCATCTCTTTCAGGGAAGACCTTGCATTTTCCAACATGACAATTCCAGACCACATACTGCATCAATTACAACATCATGGCTCCGTAGAAGAAGGATCCGGGTATTGAAATGGCCAGTCTGCAGTCCAGATCTTTCACCCATAGAAAACGCATCATAAAGAGGAAGATGTGATAATGGAGACCTAAGACAGTTGAGCAATAAGAAGCCTGTATTAGACAAGAATGGGACAACATTCCTATTCCTAAACTTGAGCAACTTGTCTCCTCAGTCCCCAGACGTTTGCAGACTTTTATAGAAGAAGAGGTGATGGTAAACATGGCCTTGTCCCAACTTTTTTGAGATGTGTTGATGCCATGAAATGTAATATCAACTTATTTTCCCTTAAAATGATACATTTTTCTCAGTTTAAGCCTTTATATGTTGTATTCTGAATAAAATATAGGTTTATGAGATTTGTAAATTATTGCATTCCTTTTTTATTCACATATTGTACAGTGTGCCAACTTTTTTGGAATCGGGTTTGTACAATTGGGTTCCTGCATGAGCTGGAAACCAAAGGAGCAGACACCCAGAACATAATAATGCAGTATGTTTAATTGTTTATATAGAATATCTTGACTGCATAATGATATTGTGATTTAATGCTTAAAATAGCTGACTATCAGAGGCTTTTACAACATCAGACTGATTATTTTTTTCCACCCACTGCAGTGCTAATAATAGTGTCAATAGTGCAACTGACATAGTCTGTTGCCCTCTTCTGCACTGCTACTTAGAAACTTAGAGAATAAACCTAGAACCTCTGAACAAGATGGACCCTGCCTCTGGTCCACTGACAGCTGTGATAGGCTGCAGCCCCCTACAACCCTCAACAGGAGTAGCGGTTAAAGATTACTTTGCTTCACAATCAGGTCCTAATAGGCAATGAAGAATATTATTAATCCTTTTCATTTCACTCCATGTAAGCATTTTGTCAATCAACACTCCTTGAAATCAAACTACTTTATTCTGTCCAAAGACTCGTGCAAGTAGTTTCTTTGATACTGATTTAGGCTGCAGACTAAATCATCACATCTGTTAGTGGACCAGAGGTAATGCTGTAACGTTAGTGACAACGCTGTATCTCCACGGTACTTATGGATACATATTAGTTCTTACTTGATAACAATAAACAAAATGGGAAATAACAGGGTAACAAGATGAGAATAAGAAAAATGCCTACAGTGTTAGTATTTTGTAGTTTAAGGGGTACTTAATAAATATTCCATGATAGGTGCGAATATTTATGATGTAACTGCTGTGTAACTGGAAGAATAAGAAGAGTGTGAGAGGCTCCACTTTAAATTACAGCCCTCATTTGTTGTACCTACTTTATAACGACAGGAATCAAAGGGATTTAGATTTTTTAACAAAATAAATATCAATTATGCTTCTATTTTTATTGCCTCAAAGCACTGAAAAACCAGTTTAAATCTGTTGATCTTTAGTATTCTAAACAACTTATTGATAAATAATCAAATATTACAAGAAAGGTGTGATAGGTTTAAAGTGCTGTGATTTACATTTTTACTGTTGTTTTCCACTCAAACTACGCTACAAAATTCATCCCTCCTGCCACCAGAATTACTGGGAGCTGTGGTTTACGTGTTGCCTTGCTCCCCCTTTATGTTGACTGCAGAGTAACAGCTGACAGATAAAGATCTGCATTAAAGTGTTTATATTTTTTTCTTAACTTTGGTATTAACTGAGTCAGCATCTGTGTTTATCACTGTTAAAATATGAACACGAAGGATAAGTGGGTGGGCAAAGCAACGAGACCGAACTGAGCTGTGGAGAGACAGAGAGCGGGAGAGGACAGTCAACAGAACCACATTAGGGAACAGCTGCTTGACTGTGCCAATCTGCACATTTTAGTCTCTCTCTTTCTCTTAGTCTCTTTCTCGCTTTCACATGTCTGAAAAATTATGTAAAAAAAATTTGTGTTTAAAAAATCCCAACCCTCCCATTTAGTCACACACCCACCTTCATGCCCATCCTCCATCAAAGTTGCTGCAGCTAGCTGTCAATCTCATACATGAGCCTCAGTCCTCAGAATGCAGCTGTGTGATGTGTGTTTCAGTGTGTGTTTAGAAATACAATGTGCGCAGTTAATGTTATGCACACACTAAAGTATCCTCCTAAACATAGCTCAAACTCAAATTATTAACAAATAAAAAAATAAAACATCATCAAATAAAACTATTTTGCCTCCCCTCTAGCTGCCCTACATGCCTATGTCTAAAACGGCCCTGGGTTTTGCAGATATACAAGCCTGTATCTCCAACTGCAAAAAATTAAACTGATGTTAAAGTGCTCTAATCGCTGTTCCTGCCCTACAGTTACCTCACTCTGCCTTTTGTCTTGGGCCTCCTGCTTCAGAATATAAGCCTGAAGAATGGAAATTATATCTCATATGGTTTTTTTTGTTTTCACCCTCCGGAAGCTCTATTTTCTTCATCTTTATCAATGGTTTGCCCTCCTGTGTACTGTAGCGGTCTGCAATCCCCAAATTCAGGTTCTTTTTTGTCTTTTCTGCCATGTTGAAAGAATCAACGAAAAATAGAAAAAAGTTGCATCCAAAGATGCATCAACAAATTAGAATTTTTTTTCACCAGAAGTTCTGTTTTTGTCTGTCCTAGTTTATTTAAGGTGAAAATGTCTTTTCACTCTTATTGTTCGGCACTGCTCAGCAGTTAGTTCATCTTTCTCTGACTGTCTAGACAAGTCACAGCAGCATCATTGAGGTATGTCAGTGCTTTGATGTGGGCCTTCAAGTTTGCTAAGGTCCTTTGTCGCCCTTTGCTTTACAGTCAGTGACTGAAGCATGCTAATGCATCCCTAACTCATGTCTGAACATAACCTTCTCTGAGATTCTGGGGGGCACTGGGTCTGCTCAGCCTCCACTAGTCTGTAACTCAGACCAACAGCCTTTACTTCTGCTAGGTTAGCAATACTCCACTGACACCCACACACGCAAGCACACACATGCACACACACAAACACACACACACTTCACACACTTGTTTGACACAATGTATCCCCTAGTCTATTACTTTAAATATATAACTAAATGTGTAATCCTAACCTTTACTCTAACTCTAACACAAACCAGCACTTTCTCACAAAGTTTGTGAGAACGTGAGAACCTTCCAAAATGCCCTACATTCCTAAAATGTCCTCACTACTATGCTATAATGCTCAAATTATGCTTGGTCTTCACAATGAACACTTTCCAAGTATACAAACACAGACACACATACTCACAGTGTGTTTCTCTGTGTTGTATTTGTGGTGAGTGTATGAACAAGGGATGATTCATAAGAATCAATGAGTCCAAGATATGAGCCTGGCAGTTTCAAAGAGAGCCCTCCACTGGAGAGGAGCAGTTATCACTGTGACAAACAGAAATGAGGATGAGACTCAATCCTCACTGCCATGATCACAAAAGACTAGTAGCTAGTGAGCAGTATTTACTATAGTCCTTATTTTTCTGTGTGAAAATCTTATATTGAGAATCTTTCAAAACTTTAAATTTAAAGCTGTTCTGCTGGGGTGAATGTGGTGCAGGAGGTAGAACAGTGGTCCACCAATTCTAGAGTTGTTGGTTTGATCACCGGCTCCTCTGGTCACTGAACCCCAACTCATTTGCTCCTGGTGAGTGTTGCTGCATAGCAGCTCCCTCATCGGTGTGTGTGTGTCTGTGTCTGTGATTGTGAGTGTGAATGAGAAGCAGGGTAAAGCACTTTGAGTACCAATAGGTAGAAATCCGGTATATAAGTGCAGACCATTTACCTTTTAGATAAATATACAATTCAGCTTGATTGAATCAAATAAGTTGTCTTTGAAATTTCTGTTACAGAACATATATCTAGTATTATTAATAGAATGGTATACATTTTGTAATTTATTAGGTAAAGTTGTGAGTGTATAATATTCTTCAAATGAGCCCCTTCTCCCACATAAATGTCTGAGCTTTAATTTTTTTAACAGACTATTCTCACATAAAGGAATATAAAAATGGACCTTGAGATAAAAGCTCAAACCTTGCCTATTCACAATTCCCCACATTTAGCAGGTGTGTGGAGGAGCTGGATGCACTTGTGAGACTGTTCGTTTTGCAAATGAGCCAACCATTGAAAACATCTTTAGCTTAAGCACACTGATCTCTTAAGATGACTTATCCTCACTCATTCCTGAAAAGTAACCTCTTGTGGTTGCATACAATAATCATCCTCTCTTGTAACAAAAAGCACATTGTCTATGAACTCCAGGGGTTCAGTGTCACATGACATTACCCCTGTAAGTACTGCACTCATCTTTGTGCAGCTCTCGACAATTTCCCATGGGGATCAATAAAGTACAGTACTGGGCAAAAGTCTTAGGCTACCATTTGATCTATTGTTTTTGCTATGCTAGGATGACAATTTTGACTTGTGACAATTAGAATACAACAATAAAGTATTGGAAATAATACAATAATAAGTATAATACAAGTATTTAAATAACAATAATAATAAAAGTATTTTTTTAAACATAATTTAGTGTGACCCCTCTTGCACTCTCAACTCTTTTTTTTTTTTTGTCCTTTTTTTTTTCCTTATCCCTTGAGTTCAGGGTCCCCAGAGCAGATCATTGTCTGCATGTTGATTTGGCACAGTTTTTAAGCAGGATGCCCTTTTTACGCAACCCTACCCAATTTCTTCTGGGCTTGGACCGGCACAGCGCAGCTGAGCATGGGAAGGGGCTGTTGGGGGATCAGTGTCTTGCCCAGAGACGTATGGGGGGGAAAAGTTTCTTCTTGAAAGAGTGGGAAAAATGGCTCAGTATCTGGCAGCTTTGTCTGGATGGTAAGTCAATCCTTCTGCAGTCCAAAGAAGTTTGATCAGAAGAGGCCTTTATGAAAAACAGCAGCAAAGATAGCGTGTTTTGGAACCTGAACAGGGCAAAAAAGCTGAAATCTATAAAAGCTCAGATGCGGGATTGAAGATCAAGTTGTCAACAACATATAAAGAACAGTTGGAGAGAGGTGTAAGAATTAGCGAGAGTGTCTGTATTATTTTTAAGCAAGACAGTGATCCAAGCACATTGCTAATACAGTGAAATTATATTTGGAAAACAACCAATAAAACACTGGCAGATTTGTTTGTTTAGTGTTGTAGAGGGAGTGGATGGTGAGGTTGGGGCTTATAGGAAGCTGAGTCCAGTAACCGAGGCAAAGCTAAGCTACACTAGCAGCTGGACTGGTTATTTATTTGTTTTTGTTTTTGTATTTTGTTTTAGGTGTAATAAATACAAGATGAGTGGATGTGGATGATTTTTAAAGATTTTTCTATGTTGGTTTAGGAGGGTTGATGAGTGACATCCGTCCACCATCTCACAAGCAGTTGAACAGGGCTTGACCTGTACAATGTCGGCTAATCTGAGGGAGCCTAACACAGGTCACTATCACACACATACAGCCTATTAGACAAATGGTGGGAGCCAGGAGCCAGGGACAGAACTCTTCCATCTTCAAAGCTGGGGTTTGGGTGGTAGAACATCAAAAGGAAGCTGTTGAAAGAAAAGTGATATGATGCAGTCAGGATACTGGCATTAATAGCCACCCATCCTTGGTCTCTCTTTCTCTGCCAAAACAGGGACACATCTCATACCTTAAGCTAACAGAGAAGATGAGAAGCTAGATAGAGGAGCACCTGCAGTCAGCCTGCCAAGAAGCAAACTGCACAGGCATTCCGATTTACTGTAAAGTAGATCTATTTACTCTTCAAACCTGGCACAGTAAGCAGTGAACATTTCCTGTGATGAAAGGAATACAGACTTTTCTCAGTCTAGGCTGAAAAACCAAACAGCCAGAATGAACAAAAACATGCAGATGAGAAACTGGGACCTGGCACATCAATACTCCTTGAACATTTAATTCATTTTATAATTTATTTGTACAGAAGCAACCCAAAGCAACAACACAACCCAAACACAATCATGTTGTCAGGGTTATGGCCCCCCCGCCCCCATCCCCACCCCCCGGTGTCTAGTCCTGAGGATTAGGTCGTACGCTATCTGATTTAATCCACTGTCAGGGGGAGCTGTACTTACCCACAGCTCAGCACCAGGAATGTCTGAGCTTCTGCTGTTATTAACAATGACACTTTCTTTTCCAGTTCTCTATGTCACTGGGAAATTAAATAAAACCTGTTTGTTTGAAATGTATTATAATTTTTATTTAGTACATAAACAACATATCAAACACATTTTTTAAAGTTTATCTCATTTTGAATTTGATGACACAGCTAATTGGTTTCATTGACAACAGTTCAGTATCATGACTGGGTAAATGGAAATAGCATTCCAGAAAAGCTGATTCCTTCGTGACTTTAAAAACAATTCTCGACTTAAACGTGTAAAGAACCTGGTGATTTCATTATCTACAAAGAATTAACTGAAGGCAAGGGACAAGGCCAAAAGCCAATAGTTTGTCAGTGCATCCACAAAGGAACTTTACCCACCATATTCTCTGAGCCTGAGCTTATTAAAAATAGGCTGAAGTGAAGTGTAAAACTGTCCTGGGTCTAAAATTCTCTTTTAGATTCGCAGACACCTCCATTCTAAAGAGTCGTTCTAAAGAGTTGTTATCGTTATCAGTGCACATTCAAAAGTCAGCATCTGTCATGGTGTGGTGGGTGGGGACGTCATTAGCGCACATTATATACAGGTTTTAAAACAACAAATGATGCCCTGAAAGGAAAGGAAGGAAGGAAAGCCCTGGAAAAGTCAGGTGCTGCATTATAAAATCAAATATACTACAAGAATGGAGTGTGATGGGGTGAGAAACTGAAGCAATTCATGTTATCTTTTAAATGTTTTGGTTGTCAAAAGTAAGTTTTACATTATTTGCAAACAATTGCATTCTCTTTTATTTCCCTTTTACATAATTTCCTAAGTTACTGTATCTGAAAACATGGTTTGTACTGTATATTGTCAGGGGTCAGTTTTACCAAACCGACTGTAAATTGTTCTGCCTCCAAACAGATCTGTCACAACAACTTATGGACACAGTCTCTCAGTGTGTGTTTCTCTGTGTTTACCCTGAGATAGACTATAGACCTGTCCAGTGTGTACACCCTCCATATTTCCTGTCATCTCCTCTAACATAACAGCTTAACCTACAGATGCAACATGACAGTATACATTACAGCACCTGCTTAATGTCCATTTGTGATTCAAACTCCTTATTGTATTGCTGTGAACACAAAGGTTACTATCAGGTTACTCAGCACATGAGCTGATGTTAAAATATTGGCTGCCTTTCCCAATGGAGAGAGAGAGATTTCTCTTGAGCAGGGAAGCACTCTATTGTCATGTCCTTTTCTCATTAGCATGCAGAACATGCAGGAATTTACTAAGGCACATTTGCATAAATTAGCCCTCTCCCCTAAGAATGAGAAAGGCAGATGTAAGTGAGTGGGTGACAGGATGATTGAGGAAGGAACGAGAGGGGGTAGTATTCTATAGCCTGTTTATGAGATGATCTTTGAGAGTCTTCCTAGAAATGTCACGTGAATTCGCCGTGTGTGATTGGACAATGTCTATGATTTCTGTTAACGCTATTGCCTGTTCACTCCAAATGCAGAGCAGGGTCAAGTCTTAAACAGCTCTTGTCTATCAAGTTAATGAACTTGTTTCTTCAAATGTGTTATGTGCTGCTAACAGCTGAAATGTTTCAAACATCATAGCAGTTAACTAATGAAGAGGAAACATTGTGTTTCCTTCTGTCATCTTCTTTCTCCTTTAACAGTCTCTTGTCCTGTGACCATCTTCCCTTTTCCCTCAGTTTCCTTTGTGCTCCATCCTCCTGTATATTTACACCCCTTTCACCCTCAATTCTGTGTCGCATCCTTTACAATTTTCTTTATTATCCTACTGTGCTGGTTGTAGCTGTGAAGTAATCACATATGGTGCAGAGCACCCATAAAGATGGGCTACCACAGGCAGCAGCTGCTGATACTAGCTGAAAATAGATCCATGGTAAGCTCAGCACTTTTCCTCCAGCAGCTCTGCTCTTTATCAGCAGGCCTTGATGCAGCCAGCCTCGTTTAAGCATCCACTGCCTCACTGCTGCAGCAGGCACGGTTTGAACTATCACATATATAGAAGTGCATAAAGTGCACTCAATCTAGAACAATATATTTACATAACAGAAGAATAGTACAGTACAGTACAATTTTAAAACTATAATTGGTTTGTAGTAACAAGTTTGTATATTTTTCTTAAGTGCACATTTTTGTGGTAGATCAGTTGATTCAGACTAATTAGTGCCACCTGTTCATGAGGATCCATATGCCGAGGAGATTTGATTATTGCCCTAAAAAATATCCCTAAAATTGCCAGAAATCAAACAATAATAAACCGATGTTATAATAATAGTAATGATGAGGTCCAAGCTACAGTGTGTAATTTTTTTCAAAGATGTTTCAGATTTACTGAACAGCACTGGCAGCCGAGCAGAGAACTTACAGGACAGAGGACGTCCTTCTGACTAATCAGAGAATTTCAAGGATTTCAAGGTTTTTTGATGTTAATGAATCTTATCAAAATGGCAGTACAGAGTGCGGAAGAGCATAGTGGTTGGTAGAAGAGCAAGACAGTACTAGGGATACACGGATTGACAAACCAGAGTGGATTTATGTCGAAGCTTGAGGTTAAGAGGCATTTTATAGCTTGCCCCACTCACAACCATAGAGTTGCTCCATGAAACTGTAGTCGCCATTGTGGACAAGTCTACAGCAGCACACAGGAGGCTGCTGTAGAAGAAATGAAAAAGATATGGTTCTTTGTCTTTACAGTTTTGGCCTGTAAAGACTGTAAAGCATGTGTCCTCTACTTACTTTAATGATGTTATGGACTTTATAAATATGCTGGTTATGTTTTTATCAGTAAGTGTTGAAATAAGGCAGAGAAGGAAATGGTTGTGTTGGCGGTCTATCCAACTTAGGAGGGAAAAGCCTGTTTTATAAGTCAGGTGTCTGGCAGAGAGCACAGCACCTCTAAAAAGCTGCTGCAATACTCACAGTGAACATGGTGGATGCTGTTCCACTGAAGGTAATTCTCCTTCACCCACATCGCTGCTCATTGCCTACTTCTGTGGGTCTTTAAGTCTTGTAAGAAAGTCTTTACAACACTCAACCCCTGAAAAGAAGGTGCCCTGAAAAGGTACAATATTATCTCTGATTCAAAGTAAATCCATTGTAACTACGTCTGTAAGCACACCTGTGGTTTTGTGTCATTATCTCTGAGCATCTAACAGTAATATATTTTAGAGCATGAATCAGGGTAAACCCGAGTAAATGGTAAAGCCTCAATACAGTGGGGAATGCAACCCTGTCTAAAGTGCAGATATTAACGTCAGGTCCTTTGGCTTCTTTCTCTTCTTTCTGTGCTCAGTAATAACAGCAGCAGAATACCATACTATGAGTTTAACTAATCATTGGTATTATGTCCAAATGCAAGGCTTCTCTCATACTATGCCACATGCTTACAACAGGGATAAGCCTCAGTCTTACAAACCATTAGACTTTACAGGCACTTGAACTGACGCCACAGGACACTGATACAGAGAGTGAGGCTGTGGGGAATGCAATTAGAAGCGCTGTAGTACGGAGAACTGCCAGTCATGTTTCCTGTCAGTATAAAAGGGATTGGAACACCAGCCGTTATGTGTCAAGGCTGGCATCAAATATATGGTCAGAATCATAACCTTGTTTATCTATTGTTTGAGCAAATAGTTTATTTTACTCACATTTTGAAAGGGGTGAACCTGCTGCTGTGATGTCTGTTCAATGCATCACAGCATCTATTTTCCAATCGTTCACTGAGGACAAAGAACTCTCAGGGAGATGATAAAAAATGACGACAAACTTTTTATTTTGGTTTAAACATTAATAAACTACTACAAGCTTTGCCTGCATTTATAGAATCTTTTAAAGATTTATTTCATATAAGTCATCAACAACAGTACCATAGTAAGAAAAGCTTTATGAATTGTTAATTCTATTTACTACTCAGTCTGTGGCTGTGTATACAGTAATTCACTTAAAGAACCACAAACATTTTTACTAATTGTTGAGAATAACCATCATTTGGCTCAGCACACTAAGGGCAGCATTTTATACACAGAGTCCCGTATATGTGCAAAGTTGTTAGAGGAGTGGGTGTAGGCATAACCACTGAACTGACCACAAAGCAGACAGTGGTGGAGTGCTAGAATGTCCCAAAGGTTATTATTATGAACATGACCACGGTCACAGAACCTGTTCTTATTTACTGCTGTAGAAAATGTTCAATGCTGGCCCAATAAAAAGATTGCTTGGTACTTTAAAGAATTTGTGTATGTTGTGTATATTGTGGAGTTGTCAGGGGGGTCTGAAAACACTCCAAGTGCAATGAACAATAGTGGTGCTGATGGTAATGCTGGCAAATTCCTTTTTTTTTTTGTTTTGTTTTGCAGGTCACTGCCAGGGGATTCGCACCATTGTTGCAGTTTGCCTACACTGCTAAGCTATTACTGAGCAGAGACAACATCCAGGAGGTCATCCGCTGTGCTGAATTCCTGCGCATGCACAACCTTGAGGACTCATGCTTTCGCTTCCTGGAAGCTCAGCTGCGCAGTGAGGAGGATGGCCTGTTACCTTGCCACAATTTGGCTGCAGAGGCAACTAACTCAGAGGAGGAGAGTATGCAGTCAGAGGTAGAAAGACCCATTTCCCCCAGGGGGTTGCAGTGTGCTGATCCCCTCACCTCCTTTCAGCGGCCTGACGAGGATCGGCTAGCAATGGCATCGCCCAATAACTTCACAGATGGCCGGTTGGACTTTGATCGACATGGAACGTCAGACCTGCCACGTTGCCCCAAATACAGGAAATACCAGAAGGCTTGCAACAAGCACAATAATGACACCTTCTCACACACCAGTACCTCAGGTTTTCCAAGCACATTAAAGGAGAGCAGTGTTAGTGGGGCAGTGTCGGGTCAGAGCAATCTGCCTTTGGCACAGATAAAAGTTGAACCACAGCCAGAGGAAGAGGCCATCTCATTGTGCCTCTCAGGGGATGAACAGGACAGTGTGACAGCCATGGAGATGGATACCCCAGTATCTATGGAAAGAAGCAAAAGAACCAAGTCTCCTTCCTGCCTCCGAGCCTTCTTCAAGAAATCGGTGGACCTCGCCAGTCTGCCCAATACATCACAGCAGCTATTTTCCAATCAACTTGTTTGCCCCCAGGACAAAGGAAACTCTCAGGGAGATCATAAAAAAGACTTAAAACCTTTCACGGGGGAACTGGGTCTGTCGGTTACATCACCAAAGGATGTGGATAGTTTCCCAGCAAGGTTGTCCCTCAAGTCCACTTCCTGTGATGGGGTCTGCAAACAGGAAGTGGAGCTAGATCGCCGCAGTGTAATATTTTCCTCAGGGGCTTGCAACCTTCTGGGAACACCAGCGCATTCCTACCCTGGTGGGAACTCTTTGGAGATGGACCTCTCTGAACACATGCCAAAGGGACTGTGGGTTGGAGTTAGCCACTCCCTTCCCACCTCTCAGACCTATTCTCCCAGCACCACCTCCGCTGAGTTTCCACTCCCGTGCCGCCAAAGGCCTAACACCAGCTGCCCTGTGCCAATCAAAGTGTGCCCACGCTCTCCACCTTGTGAGACACGTACCAGGACTTCCAGCTCCTGCTCCTCATATTCCTATGCGGAGGATGGCAGTGGAGGCTCTCCCTGTAGTCTGCCCCAGTTTGAGTTCTCATCTTCACCATGCTCCAATGTGGCACGCTGCCTCAATGTGGACCAGCAGGAGCAAAATGTGGGGGGGGGTGCTATTTTTAATCAGGTGAGGCCCAAGATCAAATGTGAGCAGTCCTACGGCACCAACTCCAGTGATGAGTCCGGTTCTTTTTCAGAGGGAGACAGCGAGTCCTGTCATGTACAGGAGCGGGGGCCAGAGGTAAGTGTAAAACCTTTACCGTCATATGTAACAAACAATGTAGCCATCACACTCGCTCCATAATGCTTAATTATATTGAATTGGTCTGCTTTCCTGGTCTGCACTAGCAGTCATTAATTCCTCGTGATCAAGAGTACAAAATTCACAGCGCCTCCAAATGGCACAGA
Source organism: Channa maculata (assembly GCA_020496755.1). Lineage (NCBI taxonomy): Eukaryota > Metazoa > Chordata > Actinopteri > Anabantiformes > Channidae > Channa > Channa maculata. The sequence continues at coordinate 20,383,002 of CM035616.1, read as the reverse complement.
TGTGCTTTGTTAATATTAATTAGCTTTAGGAATTGCTAGATGTGTGTAACGAAACAGCTTGTGGGCCCAAAATCTTCAGGTTCATCTAATTGCAGTGCAGTTGTAGTGCGTTTTTTAGGTTGATCTGGTGTGTGTGCATGGTAAAAGGGTTCTTGCAGGGTAGAAATCGCCTCTGAATTCATTCCCTCTGGCTCTGATTATCTTTCAGCCACTGCCAACCAGCCTAACCAGCTCATTGCAAAGGGATTGAAACCCATAAATTACAGCAGCAGTGCCCTATGCCGAAAGGTTTAATGAGTGGTGGTTGCAGTGAGTTAAATTTGAGTGGGTGAGAGGTTCAGCTCAGTCTCATAATAGGACTCTAGTCCAGTGTGACAGTGCTGACAAGGATAAATAGCCAGCCCTCTAATCATCCTCCCCTAATCCAGCCGGGCAGATGTCCTCCAAGTTGCAGTCTAGACAACTGTTCTTATTATCTGGTAAAGATCGGTAAGGGGCTCTCTCATTTCCGGCTAAAGCGCAGTGCAGGTGTAATAACGTCAAATAATTTCCCACTTGAGAGAAAGTGAAAGACAATACAATCAAGTTAATAATTAAAAAGTCCATCTGCATCCTGCTGACACATGCTGTAGCTATCAGGTGGAAATCTCCAAAGAACCATTTTTTAAAATGTAACATCATTTACTAGGTTGACTGTTGGAGGGCTTTATCTTACAATCTTCTGATCCAGGTGGCTTAGTGTTGCTACCAGGACATTTTGACTCTCGACTTTTATGTGAGTCATGTTTGAGGTGTAGGCAAAATTGTATTTGATGCACTTGGCGGAGAGGGCAGCTCCAAGTGCACAGAGGAAAAGAATAAGAGAAAGTGGTGTGTTGCCATGGTGATCAGATTCCCAGTAAGTCAATGTGTTGCGAGAGTTGACAGGAGTGAGCTTTTCCATGGAAAGAATTTAGTTGTAAGAGTTGCAAGAGAAAGAGGCTCAGGAGTCACCATCAGATCTGTGGTCCTTTGAAAAACCACTGAACGTCCTGCTCACAGTTAGGTTGATTTATAGCAAGAGCTATCAACCCCAGTAGGACAGTAAAACTTCTCTTTGTCATTTATTTGTGTGGGTTTGAATGTCTTTTATATACTGTACACATACACAAATTAGCCACAACATTAACACAGGTGGTGGTTTGAATATAAAAGGGTTTTTAGGAAAATATTATTAACTAAAAAATGCTGCTATATCAATATGGGTCAGTACATCTTTGACCCTGAGTGTTTATTAATTACTGCATGAATTAATAATCTGCTTACAGTAGTACTTTACTTGAGTAAAAGATATACTGTAAATTGGACCTTATATTGGAAATTGTAAAAGCCAAATCTTATACTTTGAGTATTGAGTTTGTGTACTTCTACCACCTCTGCACACAGTGCATCACATTTTGCTGTGTATGGGCTGTGTAGCCACACACTGCTTAGAGCGGCCATGCTGACCCTTGTCCAGCAGTATTAATTTTGTGGCTGATCTGTGTATGTCAGGCATGGCAGGCAGCCAGCTTATTACTCACTATCACAGAATGTTTGTGAATTAATGTTTTCTAGAATTTCACGTCTCCACAGTTTATTACATTGTGCAGATCACAGACGTGTGCTTTTTCTCTGTTGGACTTTATGTGGTAAAGAAATGCTACCTCATGCTTTCAGGGCCAGTCTTTATCCTACCACTCTTCAGTGTAATTAGGGCATATAAACAAACACTTGGAAAAGGCTGTCCTCGTTGTTTTCGTGGAGCTAATGGCAGAGGGGAAATTGCTTTGGCAAAACAGCTGCTATCCAAGAGTGCAAATCCTATTCACTTGAGGTTACTGGACATCTCCTGCTGTGGTTATGGACTGGTGCAATCATATGAGTCACATCTGTGTAATCAGCAGGTTCTCACAGCAGACAACGCAGATACCTTAAAAGAAGGGAAACTAAAGCCTCTTTTACGTATGAACTCTGGAAAATCAGGTTGGGATATTCTCTAGAGTTCCTCTTTCATACTTGTAGCGAACATCAGGAGATAGATATGGAGTATGTGTGAAATGCATTCTCACATGTATGGAAATACTCAGTTTGATCAGGGGAAGGGGTGTTGCCTGAAAGGGCAGGGCATGACGCAGTGTGCTGCTGAAATCATAATGTTTTGTTTACATAAAGTCAAAGATTACATATGACAGAGTCTGTTTCCTGCTGTTTCCTGAATTTGCAGACACTTTTATCCGAAGCAACTTACAAGTGAGATACAAGGCAAGTCAAAAATCTAAGTCAAGGAGAAAACATCAAAGCAAAGTCTTATCAGAAAAGCGTTTACATTATATGAGATGTAAGTGCAAAAATAGAAATAAGTGCATAGGAAGGTTTGGAAGAGCTCTGTTTTCAGCAGTTTTTTTAAATATTGGGAGTGAGTTTTCTGAGCGTGTGGAGTTTGGTAGCTTCCACTATTGTGGGATCACTGAGCTGAAGAGTTTTGCTTTGCTTCTGTTGCGGTGCTGGGACCACCAGACGTTCATTGGCAGAGCGCAGCAGATGGGAGGGATTGTCGACCTGAATGAGGGAGTTGAGATAAGCAGGAGCTGTTGAGTTGATCACTCTGTAGGCAAGAAACAGAGCTTTGAACCTGATGCAGGCAGCTACAGGAAGCCAGTGTAGAGATCTGAAGAATGGTGTGATGAATCCTTTTCAGCTGATTAAAAATAAGACTTGCTGCCACATTTTGGGGTTTGATTGTGCATATCAGTAACCAGCAACTGCTTGAAGGAGAGTGGAAGGAATTGGATCCAGTCGGATGGTTAGAGAGGAGGAGGGTGGATACATCGTCCTGAGTCAGAGTTGAAAATGAGGAGAGCGATGCAGTGTTGGAAGAAGTTAGCAGGATGTCATTATCTGGAGGAGAGAACTGTGAGCTGATGGCTGACACCTTATGATTAAAAAAGCAGGCAAAGTTGTTGGCGGTAAGAGTGGTGGATTGAGGAGGTGGATGTGGGTAGATGAGTGATATGAAAGTGGGGAACAGCTTTCTGGTGTCCGAGGTGTTGCTGAGCTTCTCTTGGTAGTATTCAGTCTTTGCCCTGGTGACACTGTGAGAAAAACATATTAGCAGACCCTGATACTCGGCAAGAGCAGATGGAGTCTTGGATTTGCGCCACTTCCTCTCAGCACTCCGGATCCAGTCGGTGAGCCACGGATTAGAAGCTGAAGGACAAGCAGGTCAGACATGGGGCATAGACATCCAGACACAATGAGAGTGGATTGCAGAGGCTGTCAATGGCTCCATCTGTATCGAGGGAGAGACGTCCTGTGGTGGGGGCAGAGATGCAGAGGCAAGTGAAGAGAACTGGTCTGTGTTGAGAAACCTGAGGTTATGGTGGAATGTTACGAGTGTGGTAGGAGAATGCAAAGGTCTAGGGAAAAAGACTGTGAGCTGCATGACGAATTGACCCGACAAATGCAGAGGAGTGACCAAGATGTTTGTGGGCCAGAGTGGAGACCAGTCTCAGGTCAAACGTGTTTAGAAGAGCAAACACGTCAGCTGCCTGAGTTTTGTCCAGGTGGATGTTCGTCTTCAGGGTGTGGGACAGCAGCATGTCAAGTTCATCACAAAAGTTCCCCAGCTGGCCCGTTGGTCTATATATCACAATCACAAATTTCATTGCGTCTTCAGTTACCATTGTTGTTATTGTCCTAAAATAAAATAAAATAAATTAAATAATAATACACTATAGCATAATAGTGCAAAGACCTTGGGTAGTTCATTAAATTATATTCTTTGAATATATCTAAAAGTACATTTTAGTAATTTTTTATCATTATTTTTGAGTTGACATTTTAATAGATGTATAGTAGATCTTTCTGTCTGCAAACAATAGCTCGGTCATCACTCACTTAGCAACAATTGGCCAATCGTAGTGTGTCTTCATGTGTAAACACAGTAAGCACCCTGAGCCCATCTGGGATGGTGAGGTGATCTGGTACCCTCATCTGGGGCAAGTTTCCCCACTATCTGCAGTTAAGTGCAATTTTTTGCTTACCCTCACTTTGCTTACATCTCTACAGATGGCAGAGAGAGCATAAATAGTGCTCCTTATGAGTTCACTGCACCCACTTTTAGGGGAAAATACAGCAAGTTAAACAAAATGAGATTCTAAATGGGGAATGAAATTTCAAGCATGAAATTAGACATAAACCATAAGGAATATGCCTTAAGGGCGGCACAGTGGTCCCATAGTAGTTGGTCCAAACCTGCTGGCCAGCTGTCACGTGTTTAGATCATCTTCTTGTGCCTGCAGGTGTACACTGGTTTCCTCCCAAATTCCAGTGATATGCAGTTATGTTAACTAGTGACTCTAAACTGCCCAAAAGTGTGAATGTGAGCTGGACTGGTAATCTTACTTTGATGTGTAAGTCCTGTGATAGACTGGTAACCTGTGCCTCACCTCTCATGTAGCTGGGATTGGCTCCAGTCCATTAATACAGGACGTATATAACATATATATGGTAAATGGTCTGCACTTATATAGTGCATTTCTACCTATTGGCACTCAAAGCGCTTTACACTGCTTCTTATTCACACTCACAATCACACACACATTCATACACCGATGGGGGAGCTGCTATGCAGCTGGCCAACACTCACCAGGAGCAACTAAGTTGGGGTTCAGTGTCTTGCTCAAGGACACTTCGACATGTGACAACCAATGCCAGTACTGGTACTGGCATTGGTTGTTTTATTGGTGGTGATCAAGGAACAAATATAGTTGACATATTTTTGTTCTGATTACTAATTGAAATTGAAGGTGGCTTGCTAATGTTAGCATACTGTAAATAGACTTCGCTGTGTAACTGGTGCAGCTCAGTCAGCTTAATAATGTTGTGACTCTTCTTTCATTGTTCCTAAATTCACTAGCATGAGACAATTTTTGATTACATTAGTGGACTTACTTATTACTTCTACAGCCGTTCTTTTACTAATAACATTCAACAAGAGTATAGAAGTTAAATATTTCACTTCAACTGAATAAATTGACCTGTGTTCTGCTGTAGTCTTATTGCACTATTGTAAAGCTTTGGTGCAAAAGCCAGACAGCATCAATAGCCACCTTTAAGTTGCACTGCTATTACAAACTACTACTTTGTTACATATCATTATCAGCGTACATGAGGATTTCCTTTTCAGTGCGCATGAAGCATGAAAGCCTCTACAAGGCCTCTACAAGTCCTCTACTTTCTAACCTGTTCCTAATGCAATTCGATTAAAGTTTCAACAGAAACTTACAGTATATGTCAGAGAGGAATCAGAGAGTAGGATTAACTGTTAAGAGGATAAGATGTGTGTTCAGTCATTGTGTGGGGATGTAGTGTTTGAGTATTTGCATGTCCAGTGTGTACAGTGCAGCGTGAATAGATGCAATGTGGCAGTAACTACGAGGTCAGCTGTTAATAAGTGTGATGGCCTGAGGAAAGAAACATTTCTGACGTTGTAACCCTCCAGGGGGGACATGTTTAGTCTGTCCTACAGTAATGCTAGACAGCTCAGCATGCAATGTGCCATCAGTAGCTTTAGCATATCATTTGACATTTGATGCTTTCTTTGAATTCTTTGAGAGCTACGTAAGCTAAGGATACCATCCTGTTGTGTTATCACTATAAAAAGAAAAAATGTTTTCTTTTAGAGCAGGCCAAGTATTTTAGTTATTTTTTTGGTTACCACCAGGTAACTGGCATGATGGTTAACTGGCTTATCTGCTTTTTCCTAGAATTCGGACAGGTCGCCTATAGCCAGTAGCTTTCAGTGACTATAGGCTAAGATCATCAGTGCAACTGGTGGTATTGAGGCACTTTACTAATGGTATGGCTCTTCCATCTATTGAATTATTACAATTAAGATCAATATCTAAATAGTTATATAACCAGAATGTTGGCTAATCTTAGCTGATTCTGTCTAACTACATTATACTGTGTCACTTCACAACTCATCTCTGCTGTTACTTTCACACTAAGTGTTAGTACTTATCATTAATTCAATTCAATTCAATTCAAATCAACTTTATTTATATGGTGCCAATTGCCAGGAGTGTAGGTATTGAACTGAAGATTTGCTCCACTCTAGAGATGATGTGGCTGTGGTCTAAGTTTAATTTCCATTCATAATATTAGCTGTGGAGCTATTTACCGATTTTAGTCATATCCATTAGTGATAACATGTCAGCCAGTTTTGAAATGTAACTAAGTACAGTATGTGATAGGATAAGTTGATAAATGTGGTGTGACAAGGAATTTTTATTTGAACTGTATCCACGGTTCTCATTCTGTGCCATTCAGCAGCTTATCTGTTGCTTGGAATCTGAGAGCAAAACCAATATGTGATTTGCTTATGTAATATAAGGATCTGGGTTTTTTAATGTTGGCAAATTAATTTCAGGACATATTATAAATCACCAAATAAACAAATTATCTCCTTTGTTGCTCACTAATTTAATACATTTAATAGTTGGTATAGTAAATGCAGGGGTTAGGGTTAGGGGGTTAGGGTTAGAGTGGCCCTGACTATATGTCAAAGTGTCTCTGTGCAAGACACTGAACCCCCTAACAGCCCATTCCCCTCCCCAGCTGTGCAGTGCCGGTCCAAGCCCGGTAGAAATTGGGGAGGGTTGCGTCAGGGAGAGCATCCGGCGTAAAAACTATGCCAAATCAACATGCGGACAATGATCCGCTGTGGCGACCCTGAACTCACGGGATAAGCCAAAACGACAAAAAACAAAATTCCTTATTATTCTAATCAAGGTCGAACTCAGGACTTTGGTGTGTGATCCTGCTTCATAATGTTTTTCATCAGCAAGTAACTTGTGAAGACAAACTTGCACTTGAAACTTGAAAACAAACAGAATTATAAATTACTACATTTAGAAGTAAGTCTTCCTTTAGTTTTACTTAGATAATGGACAGGTATTACACAGAAGTGGAGCATGTGTCAGGCAGAAATTCACTTAGACAATTCAGCTTCAGTTTCTGCTTTTAAAGCAATGGGCTTTTGTGGGAATATATTGGAACAATGAAAGAAGAGTCACAACATTATTAAACTGACTCAGCTGCTCCAGTTAAACAGCAAAGTCTATTTACAGTATTCTAACATTAGCAAGCCACCTTCAATTTCAATTAGTAATCAGAACAAAAACTGCAGAGTGGCCCCCTTCAAGTCTGGGTCATTCTCTGAGCTGAGGTTTGGATGAAATTTAGACACATTTGTTTACATAAAAACAAAAATGTAAAAATGGAAATATGTGATTTTAAAAAGAGTTACGTGATGCAGCTGTTTTCAGTGGGAGTTCCCTTTTCCAACAGCAGGTGTCATTGTGGAGTAAATTGTAAAGTATAATGAGGCTTTATGTAATCATTTATTCATATTCAGTTGCTGTGAAGGGACAAACCAAAAGCCATTGATTGAAGCTAAACCTTTCCTTTCAAATGATACATTGATCATTTTTACAACTTAAAATGTACATTGGTAGTTTTCTGCTTTTGTTGTTTTGTGTGTTCTGTTTATTTAGAAGATTCTTTGTAGTTTATTTTTATTTTATTTAGGCTTTACCCCATTTTCACATGATCTAAAGAAATTGAAAGATAAAAAGGAGAAATAATAACAATTTAGAAAGAATCTCAAATCTAGAACAAGTGGGTGTGAATTTATGTCCACTGTTGAAGAGTACTCTGTCACCCCCACCAAGCCTCTGAACTGGATCTCATGGTGAGTAGCTAAATTTAACTATCCCCTAAATACCAGAGAAAGAAACAGCACAAGGTTGCAGCATGACCTAAGATCACAGCAGGACCAGTGAGGGGAAAGCCCATTCTTCTCTGACTGCTTTACATTTTGGTATACATGGCATCTAATCAGAAACAGAGTAATCTCCTCCTCTGCCTGAGATGAAGCTAGTTCTACTGATCTTTTATAGGTCACAGTGAAGGAGTTTCCAGGCTGGAGTTGCCCTGGCAAAGTTGTGCAACTGATTGTGGCTTTGAAAGCTTGGGTCATTATTCATTTATATGAACAGTATGTATGCAGGCCTCATGGTGGGTTAGACAGCTACACTACTAATGAGGAAACTCAAGCCATTTTCCCAATTTGGAGATAAATGAACATTTAGATGTGGTCCTCAGTAAGGTGTAATTTCAATTCTGTCATAAGTATGTTGGCACCTTGCTTTATCCTCCTGAGTGTGATACTCACATCAAGTGACACCTGGCAAAGAAACAGAGCTGTCTGCATATGCTGCAGCCTCTGCCTGCCTCTGAGTGGTTAAGGGTCTCTGGGGAGCATCTGGCCCCACTCAGGCAGGCAGGTATAGTAGAGAGTATGGAGTCGCATTGCTTCCTCCTCTTTCTCTCTTCCTCCTTTGTTTGATTTGGTTCTTCCTATGCTGAGCAGAGGGAGGGAAAGAGAAAGGGAGAGGAGAAAGACAAAGATGCAGCTTGTCTCATCTCTGCCAAGCTCTCCGGCTGTTACTCCTTTGGCTCTTTGTTATGCCTCCCTACTTCCCTCGCTGCCTAAAGCTACAGCTCCCTGGTGCACACAGCTACCACAGGGGTGGACCTGACTAAGATGGGCCTATCATAAGGTTTTCCATCGCCTAAGGGGAAAGGCTGACTTATTTTTTTCTCCAAACTGAGAAAAGAATTGTTGTCAGATGAGTATTGCATAGCTTTCTGATTCTGGTTTGCACTGGCAAATCACTGCTGCAGTTACTCCACAAATTCTTTTGTTCTGCAGTCTGTAAAAACTGCTTGATAGTCATGAACCAAGACACAGATTTTAATCAGGTTGACATGTCACTGCTCCCCCTCAGTCTGTCATTCTGGCACATATCCAGGACAGATGGAGAGGGACTCTTCTTGCATCACCTTTTCCTCTCCGGTTAAGAATGTGTTACATGTAAAATATGAGATAGGGAGAGCTGAAGGCACACTCAGTCAGTCCTCTTGTTTGAGGCATATGGAATGGTGCTCTGTTGCCACCATGTGGCCAAATGTCGTAACTGTCTTTGTCGGCTAAACACAATGACACATTGATTTATCTGATGAAATTCTGCTTTGGATAGAGGGTAATATCTAGGAAATAGCATTGTAATAGTGGGTAATAGGGGTGTAATAGTTTTATAATAACAAGGTAATGTTGGTAATATTTATGTATAATGAGGTAACAGGAATATTATATTAATAATAATGCGTATTATTAATATGGAAACAAATCACCAACAGCTACAGCAATTTCCTGAAAGCTTGTGTGGTAGTTTCTGTGTAAGAACACTAAAAGATAAATGGTCTGAGCTTATATAGCGCTTTTCTACCTATTGGCACTAAAAACACTTTACACCTCTTCTTATTCACCCATTCACACTCACAATCACACACACACATCCACTGATGGGGGAGCTGCTATGCAGCTGGCCAACACTCGCCGGGAGCAACTAACAGCATATACTCTAGCAGTATATGTCAAAAACCCCACACCCCCCGTGTTATGTTTTTTTGTATGCCAACCCATAAGTTACCATCTCCCTGATTGTCTTAACAAAAATGAAGTGGTAATTTTGCTATGGCATTTGTATCATTTCAGAATATAAGCTCAGCTCAGAAACAGAAATGTATGATTTATGAGGCATGGACCACATTTTATGCATTTTGAAGTCAAAAACAAGAGTTTCTAGGTTTTAGTAATCATACCTGCAGCACTCCATTATCATACTGATTTAAGTGGGCGATTTACTTTTAGTTTTTTTTTGTTTGTTTGTTTATTGAATTAGCTTTTCTTTCACATGTTGCTGTGCCCCCTCATTTGTCACACCACCTGTCAACCATTAGTAATTATACCAAGTTTTTTTAATGTCCTTAAATAGTTTCCAACAATCCATCCACTGACATGGTGGGGACACACTGGCTTCACTTCTACAGAGTTGTCATATTGTCCATCTTCACCACAGATATTACTATGAAATTAGGAAAAGTGTATAGATGTGTGTACACAAGTTGTAACCTGGTTATTACTTCATTATTTATTAATTTATAATTATGAACACAATTATTACAGAAATAGTATCCCATTATCTATTTATTAAAAACATTATTACAGCCTGCTCTTACTGTGCTATTACCTAGGTCAACGGCTTTCGGCTTGTCCCTTCAGGGGTCGCCATAGGAGAACGTGTTCTGCACGTTATTTTGGCATGGATTTTTATTTCAGATGACCTTCCTGCCGCAGCCCTTTTATCCGGACTCGAGACTGGCACCAAGTTGACCCTTGGTGGGGTGGAATTCAATCCAGCAGCCTTCTGTATCTTAAACTAATGATCCTAACCTAATGGGGGGGTAATATAGGGGTAGAGGGCCACCAGACCCTCCTGCCTACCTAAATATTACCCCTATATTGTGATTTCCAAAATGGGGGCAGCTGTAGCTCAGTTGGTAAGCCAGTCGTCCACGGACCACAGGGTCAGTGGCTCGACCCCCCGGTCCCAGCTGTATGTCAAAGTGTCTCTGGGCAAGACACTGAACCCCCAACAGCCCATTCACATCCCTAACTGTGCAGAGTCGGTCCAAGCCCGGTAGAAATTGGGGAGGGTTGCATCAGGAAGGACATCCAGCGTAAAAACTGTGCCAAATCAACATGCAGACAATGATCCGTTGTGGAGACCCTGAACTGATGGGATAAGCTGAAAGGAGAAAAAAAATTGTCATTTCCAAAATATTACTCTCCTTTTACGTTCCTGTTACTGAAGCTGCTGAAATGATTTTAAACAGTGCTACAAATTATATCTGATTGTTTTCTTCCTTTTCCAGGTGAAGCTCCCTTTCCCCATTGATCAAATCACAAATCTTCCCCGAAATGATTTCCAAATGTTGGTGAAAATGCACAAACTGACTTCTGAGCAGCTCGAGTTCATCCACGATGTGAGGCGAAGGAGTAAGAACCGCATTGCTGCACAGCGCTGCCGCAAGAGGAAGCTCGACTGCATCCTAAACTTGGAGTGTGAAATCAGAAAACTGGTAGGTCACCAGCTTTCAGTAACGCTGTCTCCAGCTGCCATCTGTCCACGCTCACAATGCATCCTCAGCCTTTACCTACAGTAAGGAAAGGAAATGACCATGTCATGAAATACTTGCTCTCGGATGTACAGGCATTGTTTAGAGAATTTCCATTGTGTCAGCACTTTCACACCAACAGTGTGTCCTCTGGTCACCATTCTGAGTGTGAGGGCTGAAGAGGCTCTTATTCAATGCACATGCCATCATTTGTACTTATGTGGAGGGTTTTAAACAGCAGTAGTGCAATTTTCTGTTAAACAGGAAGTCTTTGATTTGTTGTATCAGCCTTTGGATGTTTTGCACGTCAGATCAGAAAACTCTTACAAACGTTTGATCTATATTTAATCCTTTGTGTTCATAAAGTCAGTCAAACCTTAATGTATCCTTAATGTTTCCAACTATAACAGAGCATTTCACGAGAAGTCCAACAGGAACTATTGTTCCTGTTGCGTCAAATAGTGGTGCTTCTGGAGTGTCTATTGGTGACTCAAAAGGGTAGCTGTACTGTCCATATAAGATGCCAAAGGACATAATAAACATAAATATTTGATGCCTTAGGAGGCATCATTATGTGAACCTCTCTAAAACGGTGAGCTCATTCTCTTATTGCTCATACTATTATGTGTACACATGTATTACTGATATTTCCTGGTTTAACATGGTTTATTATATAAGTCACTGAACTCAAGAGTGAAGACTCTGTAATGCTACAGTAGTGAGGAGCACTAGTGCAGCAGAGAGCTAAAAGAAACAATCATGCAGGGGACCTCACACTGGGGTTCTCATGCTGGCCTCAAGTACTTAATTGCACCATGGACTGGGTTTTGTGCCATACGGGTGCAAGTCCCCACAATTTGTGTGTGTGAGTGTGTAAAGCACTTTACATTTGTGGACAAGTGCTACACAAGCAGATTAAAAACAAGAATAAAATTAAACAATATTGAGACTTGTTGTAAGGTTAGGATGTTTATGGTTAGGTTTAGCGTAAGTCCTCATAAAACGGATGTCAGTGCAATGTACTCTAAAGTGATGGAAATACATTTGTGTGCAGGTGTGTGAGAAGGAAAAGCTGCTGACAGAGAGGAACCAGCTAAAGGCATGTATGGGCGAGCTGTGGGAGAACTTCTCCTGCCTGTCCCAGGAAGTGTGCAGGGATGTCCAGCTAAGCCCAGAGCAGATACAGTCATTACACCACTATTGCCCAGTGCTCCGGCCCGCACACTCCACTGCCAGCAACAACGTTGCCAACGAGTCCAAGTCTGCCCGCAGCCCTGCCGCCACCCACGCCACCACAAGCATTGACCTCACTACTCACTCAGGCTCGGCCACGCCAGAGCCCAGCTTCCATGGATCCCCGGCGCCTTCAGAGAGTGAGCCTGACTTGGCTGTTAAATACAGGGCAGACAAAGATGCAGATAGCCAAGAGTCAGAGTTGGGGCAGTCAACAGAAACATCCAACCAGACGGTAACAGTCGATTTTTGCCAGGAAATGACTGACAAATGTACAACTGATGAGCAGCCAAGGAAGGACTGTACTAATTAGTGGTGGTTGTCCAGGTTGTTGTTTTTAACGTTTTTTAATTTAATTTTTCTCATGTGACAAACCACTCTGTGGGTTGTTGAGGCATCAGCCTCTCTCAGTGTTCACTGAAAAACAAGCTTTCTTTGTATTTATGTCTTTTTGTACTGTCTTTGTTTTGTTCTTGAATGGTTGACACTAAAGTTGTCTTAACAGCAGCAATACTGTTCTCCAGGTATTTTCTTTTACCATGACAGAGTGGGAACTTCTCACCAAACCCTTACAATGGTGCTAAACCTGCTACGTCAGCAGCTCTGTGTCTCATGTATCACTCATCACAGCTCAAAGTTGAACCTCATCGGACCTAAACAGCAGCTCTTGTAGTCTCTCCGTGTTCCAATAGCATCTCTGTTTCTGCCTTTCTCACATTTACTCTTCTCTTCTTCCCACTCTGTTTTTATGAATCCTCTCTACCTCTTTCTATCTAACTCTCTTTCTTTCTCTCTGTCTGTCTGTCTCTGTGGTTGTTTTCTCTTAGTGGCCCTTTTTGTCACAGCAATTCAAACTCAGGAAAAAAATCCTCTGAATGTTCAACTTAATTCATGAAAAATGAGAATACAGCTTCTGTACACAAGGACGTCACAATGCAGTTAGAGTGTAAAATGTTCATATGCAAAAATGTCTTTACCTGTCCCTCTCGGGTGGCTATTTCTGTACAGGACAACTTTGTACAGGCTGTAACCGAAAACATTCCTCCTTTGCCTTCCTCAGCACTAAACTGAAAGGAAAAAGGGTTTTGCAGGCGGTTATATGGCTATTTTTTTGCCCACTCATCAGCAATACCATTGTATTTGGATGTCGTGATGGTGACTTTTAAGTGCTTGTTTGGCAGAAATGTAAATAGTATGGAGCATGAATGGAGCATGATGACTCTAACAGTGATTTTGTACAGGTAGAGGCTTAGTTATTTCTTTTTCACCAAGCTTAAATCAAGCACCTTTTTGCTAAGGGAAGATCTTTGCTTTGCTGTTTCCTGTCCTGCCTAATGAATATTCCCCATCATGGTGGGTGTTCGTATACTCAGGAAATTAAGTTGGTAAGCAAGTTGACACACACATGCAGAACACACAGACACATGCATCATCACACACATGTAAAATGTTGAGCCCAATGCATGCATAAAATCTAAACATTCAAAATGTGTTTGTAACGTTTTAACGGCTGAGGCCCGCTCCTCCCTACCTTTGACTCCTTTTTAAATGTGAACAAAGATTTTTGACTTGTGTTTTTGATTATATAATATTTCTTGTCAGTGTTTAAAGATGCTATTTGTGCACATCTTTGCAGAAATGCTTTCGGTTTCTTTGGTGTTGCCATTTGTTCAGAGACAGAGAAATGTGCAGCCCACATCTAGATGATAGATTCTTTAAAAAGAAAACAGCAGTTGACAAAAAAATCGAATTATTGACTTTATTCAAGTACTTTGTTTATAACAGCCTTTTGGCACATCGAAAAGGGTTTTCATCCTTATTTCAGACCCCTTAAAAGTCAGTGATTGGAGCACTTAAATTGGCACTTCAGTAAGAAGCTTGTGGATATAATTATGTGATACAGAGTAAAACATTTCACTATGAAGAAGATGGAAGGAAGGTTAATCACGTCTTCAGTTTGTATTTCTTTGTAGGATCTGAATAAGCTAATTCAGAACTTATTTGATGTGAACGCAGTGTATTTGTTGCCAGAATTATTGAGTAACAATCATATAAAATGATAACATGTTTGCCCTAATTGTAGATTTGTTTGAACATCTTACTTTGTGATGTGCATGCATGCTGCATTATTTCTTTTATTTCTGTGTAGAAACACGCTGAATTAGCTTAAACATACAGGCCATCTTCTAGTACTAAGGTAAAATTCCATTGGGAAGTGAAGCTTTATTCAGTGCTCTTTAGAGCCCCAATCCAAATCAGCAATGGGCTTTGGCTTGTCACTTCAGTGGTCACCACAGCAGAACGTGTTCCGCACATTGATTTGGCATGGTTTTTTACGCTGGATGCCCTTCCCATTTTATCCGGGTTCAGGACTGGTACCCAGGTAGACCTTGGTGGATGGGCAGGCCCACAGCTGGTGGGGTGGGATTTGACCCCGCTGCCTTCTGTATGCCAACTCAATGTTCTGAGTTGAGGCCCCCCTTCACCAGTGCACCTTTCCATTTTTTTATATTTTACAATCCATTCTCTAAGTTACTTAAATAGCTCAGCAATTAGCCACACCCTATCATGATGCATACTATCATACTACTACTATCTTAATTTATTTATGCTTCTGTGTTGAAAAAATGCTGTAGGTCCTGCATATGTACTGCCTAATTGCCCACCCTATGCCGTGCTCTACATAGTGCTCTATGCCATAGCCTGTCGTGCCCGCTCCCCAGAAATGTAACTATATGTTGTGGCACTGCAGACTGCATCAACTGTGATTGGTCTACTTGGTCCATTTGCCTTAGTACATTCAGTGTTCATACACTGACTTCTTGTTGCAGTTTTTTCAGTTAAAGTAACTGCTGTTCAACATCTGTTAGCTCCAATTCCAATGTGATCGGCACTATTTTAGTCACCATTGCTTCTAGTACACCAAAAAAAAAATTAACACAGTGACGTGGAAACCCCACCACCAGCTATTGGTTTGGCCACTTACATATCCTACAGTATAGATTTTCCATAGAATTGACACAGAAGCATAAATCTAGCCTAAAGTGGAATTATGAATTCTGTAGGTACATGGAAACATCTACGTGTACTTAGGCAGGGCAGAGTGGTTTTGGTAACTGTACGTTGCAGACAGTCACAGATGGTTCAACCTACACTCGTCCAAATATCAAAAACATGTGTGAAGCTGCACATCAAGCAAGCTGATTGGTTAATCTCACAAAGTCCTGAGCCAGGATCCTAATGGGAATTACCCTTTTGTTTGACTTTATTTAGGTGGTTTTCATGTCCGAAATAGATATCTAAAAAAGACATCTTATTATAAATCTGAGTTTGGGGTTCTAAAGACTGGATGAGATTTAAAAGTTTTCCTCTGACTTCAACTGTAAAATTTAGACATAAAAGAGTGACAGTATGTCACATGCTTGACTCTTCAGCTGAACAGCATAACTGGAAGTGTATTTTATAAACCTTTCTTTAAACTGTAAAAGACTGGTCCCTATATTCTAGAGCACATGCACAAGCACAGGCACATATATATAGCTTCATACAACACACACACACAAACACACAGTACATACATCGTGGCAGAGCCTGAGTGCAGAGCTTTAGTGATTCTCTGTGAGACTGGTGTGGTTTATTGTGTTTGTTCAGCCCTTTTTACTGTTTATCCTCTTTATATTCGTGTACACGTATTTACTGAAACTGAACAGTATTTACTCATGTGGAGATTCTACCGGCTTCCAGGCACAAAATTGGAACAATCTACAATCCACAAGCATCTTTTCTGCAAACATTATGCAAGTTTTTCTTTTGTGTTTTTTCTTTTGTCGAATCTTAAATTTAGGAAGCCTTGTGTTGCACTGGAGAGCACAGACTCTGTCACTATATCTTTTTCTGTTTGGAGACAATGATTCATGACGTTTGTGTTATAACTGTTAGAACAATAGGCCCAGGGTATCTCTTCAGACATGCTATAACAATGACTTTCTTGTTTATACATAGCAGAACTGCTCTTATCCCTGATTTGTTTGGCTAATTCAATGTAACAAAGAACACACCCGATCCATGATGTACACCCTCCAATCAGATACAGTGCATCCGAAAACTATTCACAGTACTTAACTCCTTCCACGTTTTGTGTGCAAAGAGTTAAGTAACATGTTGCAGCCTTATGAGTTAACATGTTACAGCCTTATTCCAAAATTGATTACATTCATTATTGTCCTCAAAACTCTACAAACAATACCCCATAATGACAAGATGAAAGAACTTAGTTTGAACTCTTTGCAAATGTATTAAAAATAAAAACCGAAAAAATCACATGTACCAACTTAATAGTTTGTTGAAGCACCTTTACCACCAATTACAGCCTCAAGTCTTTTTGAGTATGATGCTACAAGGTTGTCACACCTGTTTTGGGGCACTTTCTCCCATCCTTCTATCCAGTAACTATCAAGCTCCATCAGGTTGGATGGGGAGTGCAGTGCCGAACCATTTTCAGATGGTCTCCCAGTTCCTGGCACGGAAAAAATCCCCACAGCCTGATGCTTCCACCACCATGCTTTACTGCAGGGATGGTATTGGCCAGGTGGTGAGCGGTGCCTGTTTGACATGACACTTCAGGCCAAAAAGTTGAGTCTTTTTTCATCAGACCAGAATTTTGTTTTTCATGGTCTGAGTGTCCTTCAGGTGGGCTGTGATGTGCCTTTTACTGAGGAGTGGTTTCCGTCTGGCCATTCTACCATACAGGACTGATTGGTGGAGTGCTGCAGAGATGGTTGTTCTTCTCCAGAGAAATGCTGGAGCTTTTTCAGAGGGACCATCGGGCTTTTGGTCACCTCCCAGACTAAGGCCCTTCTCTCTCGATGCCTCAGTTTGGCTGGCTGGCCCGCTCTAGGAAAAGTCCTAGTGGTTTCAAACTTATTTCATTTACATATAATGAAGGCCACTGAGCTCATTGGGACTTTCAATGCTGCTTTTTTTTCTTTACCCTTCATCTGTGCCTCAATACAATAGTGTCTCGGAGGTAAACACACAATTACTTGGACTTCATGGTTTGGTTTGTGCTCTGACATGCACTGTTAACTCTGTTAACCTGTCTATATAAACAGGTGCATGCCTTTCTAAATCATATCCAGTCAACTGAATTTCCAAAAGGTGGGCTCCATCAAGTTGTAGAAACATTTCAAGGATGATCCGTGGAAACAGGATGCACTAGAGCTCAAGTTGAAGTGTCAAGACAAAGGCAGCGATGTACATGTACATGTGTTTTTATTCATTTTATTTTTTAATATATTTGCAAAGATTTCAAAGAAACTTCTTTCACTTGTCATTATGATATATTGTTTGTAGAATTCTGAGGAAAATAATGAATTTAATTCATTTTGGAATAAGGTGGGAAAAAGGCTGAAAAAAGTTAAGCGCTGTGAATACTTTCCGGACGCACTGTAGACTTGGTCCAGACCTCTGAGCACCTTCAGTCTTTCTGCATGCTTCAATTTTGACTGGCCAAAGTACAAGAATAGGCATCCAAAATTTCAATGGTGAGACTCAGTAACTGTTTGGGTTTAAAGGTCAGTAAAAAACATTTCACATTTTGAGATATGTCTCTTTAGATTTCTGCCACTTCTCTGATACAGTGATGTTCACATCACACTGCATTTAAAAATCGAAAATAGCATCTCATTTTAAAGTCAGTGCATTGTACCTCTGGATGATCACAAAGCTGTGGTGCATAAAATAAAAACCTTAATAAGCCCAAAATTCCAATGACATGTTTTTGTGGCAGAAATCTCAGAGCAGCTCAAAATGTATTAACACCAAAACTATCTGTATGGCTATGGACAAGTAGAGTTAAGTGAGAAAATCATAGAGTTTTTATTTTGTTTGATTGTTTCATCCAGCTGACGCAGACTTGTAAGTCACAGAATGAAAGTCCAATATTCACTCTCCCTTTTTCCACCAACTCCAGATTAAAATATATGGCTCTAAATGTTGCTGCTAAATGTTCCACTATGATCACCAGCTAGTAGCTAACAATTACAGCCATTTTGGTACTGGGAACTATGACTTTATGAGCTATTTTCTGCTGCCTGCTGTTTATCGAAATTAGGTTGATGATAGAAGAGTTTAATAGTTATAAAGCAAAGAGATTTTGCTAAGAGAGGCTGAAAAGCTCCGGAGAACTGAAGGGAAGTGCAGAGTTGGTGGTCATTTTGTTCTGGTTTGTCATTACAAGAGCCTCTCAAATTGCATCATCATTTGATCCATTGTACATATATAAATATTAAACAGTAATAATTCCATGTATAGAAAACCCCAAAAACTAATGTCGGTCTGAGAAGCTTGTCCTGTTTAGTTAAATCTTCTGTTGCTGCTTCCCTGAATAAACCTAAAGGATTGTTCTAAAAAAAGAACATGAACAAAAACATGCCTTTGTCATAAACTGCTCAACTTTACTGACATTAAATAAAACAAATCTGGACTCCTGGTTGAATCCACAGAGTTTAGATCATAGAGTATAAAGTGAAAATGGAATATGTTTACAGACAGGCATCCTGCCATGTATGATCAATTGCTGCCATGTAAAAATTGCTGGGTTTCAATTTGACTGCTTCTTGGTATTATGTACAGAGACAAGGAATGATTTTCTTCAGCTTGTTTTTAATGGAACCTTTGGGATGGGTCAGCATTATGTGGATACAAGTGCACCTCCAATATTTGCCTTAGAACTTGCAGAGGCCATAGTTCACATTCAAGTGAAATGCATGTATGCAGGGGCCTTTGCCCCCATCCCTGAGTCACCATGCAGACTTTCTCACACTTATCTACCTGTGAAATCCTTCATACCTCTCATAACTGGTCAATGACTGTATCAGCAAACTGCATCAGGTGTTTTTTCTACATGCTTTTTACACAGATTATATGAATTATTGTATTAGTATTTTGGTGCATAATTTTTAATGTGATAGCTCTTAAGCTTGTAGTTTAAGTATTTTTTCTTTTGTTTTTCTAGATGACTGTTTTGTGTTAATATTGTTAATTCAAAATAGCTGTTATTTGCTTATATCTACTTGTTACCTTTAAATTTTTTAAAAGCTACATGACCCTAATTGATTAAAAGGACTTAATAACAATTGTACATATGGTATTGTGCAAACCAATTTTCATTAATTTCAATTGATAGTGTTATATAAATGACATTTTTTTTGTTTTGTTTTTTTTTTTTTGCCTAGACACCATTTCTCTTTGTGAAATAAAGAAACATGCATATCATATTTTGTGTTTTGTGGATGTTTTTGTAAAAACATGACAAAATATTAATTCGTTTTAAAGCGTCATTTGCTTTGACATTTGTTTGATATTCATTGACATTTGGGGTGTTTGTGTCTAGCTGATGTAAGATGTAAGACCTGATAAGTTTATTTTCAGTTGGGTCTCTACTAACTCCTGAGAAAAGATGGATGGCTCTTTAGCTTTAGGAAGCTACTGAGCATGTTGCATACAGCACGTTTGTTGTATCACACTGGGAACCACAAACACTTTTTGTAATCCTTCAAAAAATAAAATTCTTTACAAAATACAGCAACAACAAATATGTTTTGTAAGGAATTGCAATTGTTTTGTGTTTTAGCATAATGAGGATGTGTTGTTTATTTACATACATTTACATTACAGTTGCAAATATGTTACTGAACATATCAATGGAATTTTATTGACAAGTTTTTTCTGTCAGTTTCCAATCTTGCAATACAACATATACAGTAGCTTTTATGATTTTCACTTTATTAAATTGTTTAATGGTTATTTTAGGCCTTTAGAGCATTTATTTAAGATAGAGAAAGATAGTGGTCTGGCTTAATGGAGAAAATTTTACCATCTACGCCGAAAGCAGAACCAAAGTGCTTTTGATGACTGAACCCACCACATTCTAGACTACCACAGTCAGACTTTGTCTGTGGTCTGACAGTTACACAGTTTGTAAAAGGTAAATGATCTGCATTTATATAAAGCGCTTTACACTGTTTCTCATACCAGTCACACACCAATGGGAGAGCAGATATGCAGCTGCCCTGCACCCACCGGAAACAACTAAATTGGATTTCAATGTCTTCCCTATATACCTACCCACCTTGTGACCTCCTTGTTACCCTTACTTAGTGGTTCATTCATTCAAAAAGATGTTGCATCGAACATAATCATCCACTGATTATATTTCCTATAAAATGTAATCACTCTTTTACTTGACTTTTTATTAGTTTTACCTATTTTTGCACATAAAATATTGATTAGTGCACCTTTACAGTATATAAAATTTATGAAAATCTTGAGGCCTTGTCTTGTGGAGCCTGTCTGTGTCAAATTCAATGTTTATTTTAATTGATAAATAGAACATTTATTATATTTTTCAATAAATATGTTGAATAATCTCTGATCAAACGATAAGGCAAAGTGGTTACCATTTAACCGTTAGCCATTTTGGACTAAACCAACAGTCAGACAAAATCGATGAAGAAATGTTTAATAGAAAATCAACAAGATGACAGAACCATTTGTCATGACAACTTCAATTTGTCAGATATATCCGTAAACAATATTGGGTTATGCTTAGTCAAAACTACATAGAAAGTTCAATTTCAAATTCCACATTTTCTCCACTCATAAACACTGGTCTACATATACAAAAGTGCTGTTCAATAGCAATTGGACTGGCTTGTAGTTTTTATAGGCTGTTTCACCTCTCATCCAAAATGCTTCATCAGTCCGACCATCAGGCTCCGAGAGGCAGGCCAACTTGTTCTTATTCCTGAGGTGTCCAAAAGCATTACACACTGATGCTTAGGATACCTGTTAGCGTCAGTGATTGACACTCTGAGGTTTCAGTGTAATACCCTGACGCTTCAATATTTGACACCTGAGTAATTACATAGTATACAAAGTGAAAAAGTCTCACAGGGAGGTGGATGGTATAACAAGACACAGGGTTTTCCACAGGTGACCAGGGTTCAAATCTAATGTTAGACTTTTTGCACTTTAACAATGATCATAATAAAGTGGCACATGTGGTTACTATAGTAATTAAGAAGTAGTTGTTTCATGTCATTTATCTTGTAACTTAACCTTATCCTTAAGTTTTTGTGCCTAACTCTAACCGTTGTTTTCTCTTAACATAACCTTACCCTGAAGTTGTGTTTCCTAATCCCAGAAATGCAGTTTATATGTGTATATAAAGTCTGGAGCGTCCAATAGTAATGCCAAAAAGGTACCTGTGGGGTCAATATGTCAAACCACAGGAAGTAAAAAAACTGGCACAATTTCACGTCTTAAGAAGCGTGTTGGGCAGGATTATAAACTCTGTTGAACTAGTTGTTGACACTTGATTGTCATCTGGGGGGTTTTGTCCACCCAAATGTCATGTGTGTTGTTTCACATGAGTTACAATGTAATGGACTGTAGAACCATCTTGGGAATCGCCTCCACTGTTGAGGGAGGGCTGTTCAATCTGAGATAAATTGACTCCTTAACACGTTATTTAAACCACCAGTGTTCCTTGTCCAGCATGTGGACATTACTATCTTTAAAGGAGTAACCCTTGTTTTTCAGATGCAGATGGACTGCTGGGTCTTGTCCTGAGAACCTGGCTCTCCTGTGCTGTGCCATGCATTGTTGAAGTTGTTGTTTAGATTCTCCACAGTATAACTCAGTACATTCTTTGCTGCATTGGACTGCACATCCTACATTGCTCTGCTTATGTCTTGGTGTTTTGTCCTTTAGGTGGAGCAGTTACTGCCTCAGTATCTTATTGAGTTTGAAATATACAGGGATGGAGTGTTTATTAAAGATCCTCCTACATTTCTCAGATATTCTGGCCGCATATGAAATCACAGTGTCCTTGTTATTGTCCATGTCATTCCTGTCTGATGATCCAACTGTATGTTTTTGTGGATTTGTCAAAAAGTCAAAAAATACATATTGATCTGTATGTGGGGGTTTGCTGTGTTCTTAAGGCTTCAGACTTCTTTAATGTGTACTGCACTTTACAAGAATGCCTGTGTCATGTAAATATGCTTTTGTCCACATGAGCTAATCCAGTTGTAATTAAACAGCACTTTTGGGATAACCATGATCTGGATGACGGAAAATATTGACAGATTGGTCTACAAAGTTCTCTTTTCTTGTCTTTCTTGTGGTTGCAATTTATCTGTCATATATCTAGGCCACAGGAATTTGGTGTTATTTAAAGAGCAGTTATGTGCTTTAGGCCAATCATCAGTTTGATTCTCTAAGAGCTACTTTCAAATCTAAATAGCAAGGCTTGCAATCTTTCAATATAAAGACGCAGGAACTATCAGTGATAGAGAATATGAGGCTAAATATTACTTTTCTGCTAAATGGATTAATAACATGGTTGAAATGAATCTCTTATTCATGCACAAATATGTATACATTGCACAATTGTAGTGTGGAAACATAAAAATACAGTTGAGAGAGAAGGATGAGATTTATGGGACCAGGAGCCCATATGCATGTAGCCACTCACTTTTTCATGATTGAAGACAGCTCCAGAATCATGCTCTGAAAAAATTTGAAAAAAAATTAAAACAATGCTTGTTAGTACACTGTGACATCACTGCTGGGTGTGGTTACAGGTGCAAAAACCCAATTTGTACCACATTCAACAGATACTGTACATGCACTTTGTCCAAGTGAAGCCAAGGCTATATCTGGACATTTTGAAGTAATATTTTATTTTTTGGGTTGTTCGTTTTTTTTTATTTGTTTGTTGTTGTTTTTTTGTTCAGTGTTTGTTGTAAGTAGCCACATGCGAATACATGCTGAATCAAATTAAAAATATAAAACATTTAGTGGTGGGGCAGCATGGTGGTGAAGTGGCCTCAAAGAAGCTTAGAAATAACAGTTGAAAAATTTAATGAGCAGCATAAAACAGGTTAAATACATAAAACAGGTAAAATGAAATCTATAATGTCTGCATAATGCATTAACGGAACAATAAAATGACAATGATCATTAAAAATAAAAAGAAATTAAATCAAAGATGGACCTGACTCAAGTCAGTCATTTTTTTACTAACTCTATTTACAAAACAGTCATGCATGTTAAATTACTGTTGACAACTTCTACAGAAAAGAATGACAAGAGGGATGACAAAGACTGCTTTTGGAATTTCTATATTTAAAAAGCAGTTCTTTGTTTTTTTTTTTTTTTTTTTTTTACAGTAGTACACATTTCCTTGTTATGCACCACACAAATAGGACCATTAGACGTTTAATTCAAAAGGCTTTAAAACAAAAGCCTTTTGGATCCAGCACCGCTAATGGGTGACTGAATAATGGATTTATACATATTGTACATCTGATATTGTGACACTGATATCGCTGATGATTTTTGATCCCCATTACTGGAAAATTTGATAAGCATGAAAATGTTGCTTGTGATAGAACTAAACATCCTGAAATGTCATGTAAAGTTACTGTTGTTGTTACAGAGCTAAGTTGTATTCAAGCCAAAGGAACATTTTCTACCTATGTGCTAACAAAAGTGGACAAGAAGGTTTTTTACATTTTAATTTAATTTTAATTTAATTTTATTTTAAAATTTAAACAGTGATCAACAGTGACCACTGCATCCTTGAGCAGTGGTGCTCAATTCTATATTTAATTGGTCAGATTTATTCGTAATTACAGATTTTCCAGCACGTTCTCATCCCACAGAGTCAGATATTGATGCTCCTTAAGTCGTCAAATTGGGCCACTTTGTACATCCTCTATATTGATGTCAAAACAACTGGTATTGACGCTGCAGGTGCACTTTGGCATCTGTACTGAATCGTCCAGGAGCGTCACCTTTTGACGCAACAGGAATGACTTTATACACACACAAAAAACCGACATTATATTTAGGGAAAACAACTTCAGGGTAACATTATGTAAAGAAAAAACTATGGTTAGGGTTAGGCACAAAAACTTCAGGGTAAGGTTAAGTTAAGAAGACAATTACATAAAAACAAAGCTACAAAAAGTTATAAGGGCACACACTTGCTTCCTTAATATAGTAACGTCGTGTGCCACAATGTGAAACAAACATCAATTAACAGCATCTCAAGCTGGGGTGGAACTATTTTGTACACACAATTTTGGGTTCAAATTTAGAAGCACCTAGGTTTCCAATTAACTACACTGAAAGCTCAGAACATCAATCACCTACGCAAATTGGCACCTTCAGCGTCAGCATATAATGCAAAAGTTCTTGACAAAGCAGCACTTTTTAACACCTTGGGAATGAGAACGGGTTGGATTTTCCTATTATCAATTTTCTATGTCCAGAATTTTTAAAGAACAATTTGTATTTGAATTGGTAACTATTAATTTTTAACAGGGTCTGGCTCAACTTTGTTTGATAAGTGGGCAGCTGGGCTCACTCTTTGCTTTCAAAAATCCAGGTGTAGGTGAGTTTAAACAGCATTTAGAGTAGCACTTTGACATCTCACCCAGTCCAGGTTGTCGAAATTGGCCTCTCCTTATGAATCTAATTAGCCTCCAGCCATTATCTGTAAGGAAATGGTCTAATAAACTGTGCAAACTGAGCTGCCCCCTCAGAACATGATACAGGACTATAGGGACAATATCACTTTCCCTATAACAAATATCTTCCTTTGACTTTTTGAAGTTTAATGTTCGAATCTACATTTGCCTTGATAATTTCGCAGTGAGCATGGAGGCAATGTGTCAATCCTTCCTAAAATGATTCTATTTTGATGTTGGTTGTCATGATTTGCATGCTTGAGTTAGTAGATGGGAGAGTTAAAACCCTTCTACAGCTGGGAAAAACTTCTGCACATGGTAATAATAATAAATACTAGCAGAGTTAGCACATTGGCTTCTCTGTGGATTACCCTGCCAAACACCAGGCCTTAAAAGCAATGGAGAGAATGCAAACAGGAGAGGGGATGCCAATCTTGGGACCACCTTTCTAGGCTAAAGAGAGCTCCAAGCAGACAAGAGCTGCCCAGGATTTTATTTAGAGAACTTCTGTAATTAGATATGTTTCAAGCTTGTTGCTGTAGATATTATTGCATTAATGCACCTTCTAATAAAATAAAAAAATTAAAATGTAGCGACAGCTTCTCATCCACTTGTTTAACGGCTGGATCTGTGAATCTGTTTGCTGCACATTCACTCACAAGCTACAGTAAGATTACAATGTCAGACTGAAATAAGTTACCCTTTCTATGGCCTGCAGAAAAATGCACAAATCTTGGTTCTGTTAAGATTTGATGGCTAGATCGCTTTGATAAAGTTGAGAAACAAATTACAGTTGTTTGGTGAGTTTGAGTCTTAAGCATTTAAAACTGAAGTGTCAGTGCTGTGATGCAGAAGAGCTCGGCTATGTCTGGATGGCATTTGCACATGTGGACACCTCATCGTTACATTTCATTATACCAGACTTTATTTCACAAAATGAATTATAACATGTATCAAACTGCATCCTACAGCAAAGCCACACTAACTTTCCACACAGCTGAGTAAGGCCAGGACACTGACCAGGTCATCTCAGTCTACGAGTTGCAGAGATGACAGCCAGTCTCTACATCACCAAAACAATTTCCAAAACAAAGTTCCAAATAGGAACATTGGATAAACTACCTACATTCTAGTCTGGATCTAATTGGCTATTTTCTCATCTGAAAAAACAAAACTATATAAAGTGACCTAATAGCAGATCCAGGATGACATTTACAGCAGCTTTGAGGCTGGGTCAAACTCCCTGCTTACACAACTGGTTGGCACAAACTCACTGAGACAAAGCACTTTGGGTTAAGGAAATTCTATTTGCAGCAATTTGTATTTTGCTGGGACTTTTCCATTTGCTGCATTTCTTTGTTGTACTGTGCTTCCCTTTTGCTTTTACTAGTTGTATGTGCTTTGTCTCTAGGGGCCATTATAGAAGCCACATGACTAAAACAAAAAACAAAAATGAACTTCATCTGTCTCCGGAATATCCCAGATCTTTAACATTTTCTAGAAGCCAAAAAGTTGATTGAAGTGCAAGTACGTGTTTATTTTACTTAGGTACATTTTTGACATATCTGTACTTTACTTGATTTAAATATGGCTACTTGTACTTGTATTACTTCGCAACATCCAAGGGCATATATCTATACTTTTACTTCAATACACTACAAGTTGCGTTACCATTTACCATCAAGTTGTTTTACACATTTCATATACTGCACTTTTTTCTTTTGTAAATGAAAAAAGAATAAAAAAACTTGTATCCTTTCACTAAATCATCAGGTGCAGGCAGGCATAGTGTTAGTCTGTATGTCTGTATGTCCTTAGGAAAGAGCAGGCACCTGTGATAACACCACTGGATCCTGTATCATGAGCAGTGGTGCAAATCACTTACTGCATCAGTCCATACCATACAGGTGTAATTTAATGTTCAAGAATTGTAATTTTAATTCATCAGATTAATAGTAGTGTTAGCCCCCGAATAAAATGCTAAAATATGAAGTTATTCCCTATCGGTCATTGCCCAGGGGAATAGCATGCCACAACTTTGCTCATGTGGCCAGAGATATTTCACAGCAATTCAGCTGATGTCTGGGGGAACACTTTTTAAGTACTTGTCCTCTTGGGCAGCCTTCCATCGTGTCTTCTTTCTTTATTAAATCCAGTAGCAGCATATCTCTGAAGACTATAGTGTACATCTTTTAAAGTAATCTCTTTTCTTTACTTGGCTGTATCTCAAATAGAAAAACCTACTTACTCAAAACAGGTATAGACTGATTAATTTTTAATGAAAGCTATTTTTTAAATGTTAATTTTTAGTTCTAATTTAAACAGTTCACTTAACTCTTAAACTCATATCATTGATTTACTGGGCATTAACATGCATTTTTTATTTAAGAGCTTCCCCACCAAAATTTCTAGAAATAACTGATCAGTAGAATGTTATAGATTTGTGCTGAAACTTAGTGCTGAAATTGAACCAAAACTCACTATAATATATATTCCTACTACTGATTGTAACACTGTGCAATAACATGAACCCTAGTACAATACTTTGTACTTTGTTTGGTGGTTTTATACTTACTTGCACTGTACAATTGTAAAATTGTACTTTTTCACATTGTAGATTTTCTGTTTTTTTTTGTTTGTTTATATATTGTTTTACATAGAATTTTTTTTCATTCTGTACAGAATTTCCCACCATACATTTGCTCACTTTTGCTGCTGCTGTAACATGGAAATTCCCCCAGTGTGGGATGAATAAAGGTTTATCTTATCTTAACATGCAAATTCGGCAATTATTCTGTTCTCCATTACGCTTTTTTGTGTGTTTGATCCAATTACAATTATTACATTGAATAAAACATACAAAACATAAAAAGTGTGTGGGTGTTTTCATAGTTTTCCTGCCATTGTACTAGCAGCTCTGTCATACCACTTTCCAATAATTTTTTTGTCCAATCTGACATTAAGAGAGGGAGCTGTACTGCAAGTATGTATTGAGAATACATATATATATCAAATTAAACTAGATGTTAACTAAATCAAATGTACTGTCTATAATATTCCAGAGTGCTTTTGGATGCACTATAAATCAAGTTTGTTCAACTTGGAAACGTATGTTCACCCGCTGCCTTAAAAATACCATTTACCTGTCCTTAAGTTTAATAGTTAGTTTAATGTTAGTTTTTGACCTTTGTGTATATGTAAAACTAATTCAGTTCCATTTAGCCTGGGAGCAGTGCTCAGTATCTCTGACACATGGTATTGAATTGGCTTTTTGTCTGTTGTGCTTTTATTTAGTCACATTTATTTAGGACACTGCTACTAAGCCTGGCGCTAAGTTACATTCAGGCTGACTGGACTGCTTCGTTAACATATTTATTTAAACTCATCAGATAGCACTGACATTTTGGTGCTTTCCTACTTCCAGATAAAACATGAATGGATCTTTTTTTGTTCTCACCATGGACATTCTCCTCCCACCAGCTGGAGGCACCGGGGTCACCATTGGACTCTCTCCCTGGCTTAGGTGCTCTGCCTCGATGTCAGACCCACTTTGAGAGTCAGCGCTGTCAGATTGAGTTGCCAGCTTTCCTTCAGAAAGTCCTCGGGACATGAAACTGCACTTTCTGGCTGTGGGGTAGTGGTCGCTGTCTGGGGAGTCACTCATGTCACTCAGCTCCTTATAGACACTCACTTTGCTTTGCCTTCTCTGCGAGGTCCTCAGGGCCGCTGGGATTTCTATGTGGCTGGTCCTCAGTGTGGCTCGAGGTCCTGTGTATTGTGGCTGGCCTGAACCACGAGGTTCGTTTGACTCATCACTGCTGCAGGACGGTTTCCTGTTGTCTACAGCTCGCAATGCCTGCAGACCCTGGATGTCAGCTTGGCTTGGCTGGTAAGTCTGGTCAGGCTGCTGAATGAAGCTGCTGGACCTCTCTTGCTTTTTAGGGGCCACTGGTGGCAAATTCAAAAGCAAAGTCTCTCCATGAGCATCAGTCACAATGGAGCAGGGTGTCTGTGTGAGCTGCATTAGCCTCTGTGGTGAGGAGTTGGGGAGTACACAAATCTGCTGCACCATAGAGTTTTTCTTTGATCTGCACACACTGTCGTCATCTCCGTATTTGTATCCATACAAGCTTTGTTTGATCTTTTTCACTCCCAGATGAAAAATCTCCAGCAGATTGAGGAATAAAGAAACACCAGCAATAACCAACATGAAGACCATAAAAATGTTCTTCTCTGTTGGTCGTGACACAAAACAGTCAACAGTGTTTGGGCACGGCAGTCTCTCACATTTGTACAGAGGAGACAGTCTGATGCCATACAGAGCACACTGACCTATAATAAAACCCACCTCCACCACTGATCTGGTTAAGATATGGAACACATATGTGCGCAGCAGGGAACCTCTGAGGGGAGCCTTCCTCACTTTCTTCTGTTCATCTAACCTCCTGAGCTCTCGCTCAATTCTCTTGTGGTCCTCTTGGACAGGGTCTGTCCCCTCTAGCTCAGCTTTCAGACAGGCCTTTTTTCTATGCCTCTGTTTTTCAAGCGTCCTCAAGCGGTACAAGGCATGTCCCATGTAGACCAAAGAAGGAGAGGACACAAAGATGATCTGAAGGACCCAGTAGCGGATGAGGGAGATGGGAAAAGCCTGGTCGTAGCAGACATTCTTGCAGCCAGGTTGCTCTGTGTTGCAAACAAACTCACTCTGCTCATCGTCCCAGACATCCTCAGCCGCAACACCAAGCACCAGCATACGAAAAATGAAAAGGATAGTGAGCCATATCTTTCCCACTATGGTAGAATGAATATGGACCTCTTCTAAAATACTCCCCAATAAGTTCCAATCCCCCATATTCTGTCACATTATTCTGAGCTGTTAGTGAATAAAGAAAAGCATGAGTGATTTTTCGTTTGTTTTTTTCCATCAAATAGAAAGTAAAAATTTATTAAAATTCTTTTACTTACATGTTTTCTAGGGTTCAATATACAACAGTAGATTCATTTTCGGAGACATCAGCTCAGATCTCAAGCAAGGTTCTACTATGCACTGTAGCTGACACTGCTTCACTGCTGTGAAACAAACTAGGACTGCACTTTGAATAGATTGATTCACCACACGAGCTTGTAATCCCCTGAGGGTGACTTCCACATGCCACTTCTAACAGGACATTACACTGGAACTGCCCCAACTGAGATGTCAATAAACAGCACTGGACAGTTTTTTTTTTTAATTTATTGTTTATAATGTGCACTGTATAACAAAAAGCTCATGTTTTCTAAAATAACTTAGTTATGTTCCAAACCCAAGGGTGAATAGAAATCTTAATAGTGCATCAAGTGATAATATTTAAACCATTCTATAATGTGATAAAAGTTTGTATTTGTCCTATTTCACATTTGACACTGCAGTGCCCTTATGCACAGAAACAGCTGTGCAGCACACTGTGTTGATCTCTACCCCATCTAACATATGCTGAATGGCCTTTGAGACAAGCCTAACCACCCAGCAACTATGTCAAACCTCACTGATGCTCCAGTGAATGACTGAGATCAACTCCCTGTTAGAAAAAAACATTAAACTATGAATGATTGAACCATGAACACAGTGATGGAAAATACAAGTTTTTACTGAAGTACTGTAATTAGGTTTATAATTCCATTTCATTTTAGAGGGATTTATTCTCCTCCTTTTATCTGACAGCTGTAGTAATTAGTTACTTCTCAGATTTAAACTATACACAAAACTAGATACATTTACATGAGCAATATATGAACTGTGTTTAAAGGATAACTTTGGTTATGTTATTAAATTAATTGTATTCTCTACAATCACCTAAAGGTGTTAAAACTGCCACTGAAACTTCTCTACTCAGGTTTGGTAAGTTGTCAGTGTTCAGTCTGCATTATTTGTCTGTGTCAAACACTTTTTTATTTCTTAATTTCAAAACACATGGCTGACATACTTTTAACAAATGTTCTCCTATGTGCTCCAAATTGGCATTTCCTTGTACTGCAGCCAGTCAACTGCACATGGCCAAGATCTCCGGTGGATGTATAATTATGGTGATTCACCATAGGTTCAACAGTATTTATGTCAACCACGTTTTAGAATGAAAAAACATTTCAACCAATCAAACACAAGTAAGATCCAATGTTGGACTTACCAATGTTATATTTGAAGTAAGTAAAAAAGAAAAAAAAAAGTTCTCTTATAAGACCAAAATTGAACTTTTTGACCACCAGACTGGACACAGCTGATGTTGTCTATACAGTCTATTCTGAAACTTGTAATTCCTTTTCAACAATTTTCTTTTCTTTTTTAATTCATTTAGATCGTAGAAATCTATTTTCACTTTGACACGAAAGAGGCTTTTTAACTTATGATCGAACAAGCCAAATTTAACGATCCACGACTCTAAAAAAGAGAAGGTAATAATAAATTTGCTGGTGTTAACATTTTTATAATGCCATAAAAACAATGTACAAAGCCCCAGTAACATAGCAGCTCCCCCATCGGTGTGTGTGATTGTTAGTGCAAATGGGTGAAGGAGAAGCAGTGTAAAGCACTTTGAGTACCACTAGGTAGAGAAGTGCTAAAGAGGTGCAGACCATTTAGATGCACTTTGTATTTCAATTTAAGAATTTGAATTTCTACTTGTAGGTGAGTATTGTTTTATGTATTTAAATTTGTTTATTTCTACCACCTCTAACAAGAACACATAAGACATCTCATTGCTTGATTAATCCAAATCTTTATCTTTGTCACAAGATATTACCCCTTATGGTATAGGTTACCATGTCAAACATGTAGTTTGACTTTGATATTACTGACATTAAATGAATAACTGACACAGCATGGTATGTTTAACTAATATAGAGCTCTACATTTCGTCTGACAGTAACATCGCATATGTATCAGCAATACTAACAGTTACTAACTAATAGTGTTAGTATTGCTGATACATATGTGATACGCTTCACATTACTGTGTGGAATTCCGATGTGTAACAAACACCAGTCTGAATTCCCAGACCTTGTAGCCCAATTTATGAATATAGTTTGCAGTATACCATACTATAACAGACCCTCCAACACTGCCAACTGGTGTCAAAATTGTTTCCTCTTTATTATTTTACACAGATTCTATCATTTGTTAGATAGATTGCAAAATATAGTACAAAAACACAAAATAGTATAAATAAATAAACATTTATTTTAAGTAAAGAATTATGTACAGTATTGCATTCTGTGCTGTTGCCCCTAAGAGCAATGGGAGGAGTCAAACTAAATACCATTTGGTTAAACGGTTGGCATTCTGAATTTGGATTAATAGGGATAGGTGTACTGTCCTCTACATTAATTAAACATGTAAACATTTTAACAATCTTTAAATATAGGAAGCATCCTTATACACGCAATTACATTAATTAAAAAAAGCCAAAATATCACATTCAGACTTTTAATTAAAACCCCCAAACTGTCAGTTGCACACTGAATAGTCTACTATTGGGGAAAGCTTCAAGTTCTTTCCAGTGAGTGCTAGCTCTAGGGAATAAGTCACTTGATTTAGGTAAAAATTAGCAGAACCTAAATTCTACTTATCCATAGGAAATCAGCCAAACAGTTCGGAAAACGTAATGTAAAATAATTTCAGGACTTGTTGATACTAAACCTTTTGTAAGGTACATCTCCAAAAGCAGAGATGATCACATACAGGTGCTGAGGACAAAGTCGTATGTATAAGCAAATATCCAGAACCTATAATGAAGTAGTGACTGCAGCGTGGATTGTTAAAATACAAAAAGTGCATCACAAACAAGAACACTGATGCTGACTGTATTTATAGGTTGACATTTATATCCTTAATATCAATCTCTCTACTTAGTCAATATTCCCAGTTTTCACATGAAGTTTGGTTCAAACTGGTGTCAATATGTTTGTGTAGTTGTCAGATCTTGATGGACATTAGTAGCCCAAGTGGAGGCTGATGTGTTTCAACCAGAACGTCTTCTGACCTTGTGTTCATGCCTTCCTGCACCACGTAACATAAACAGTAGCCTACACTTAACCTGTGCTACTGCTAGAGAACGTGTGCGTAATTGCTCTAATACTATTTCTAGACACAGCCTAGCTGAGCTATCAGGTGTCCATCTTCTCCTGCTTCTTGAAAAGCTTCATAAGTTGGTAAAACCTGTGAGCAACCTGAAAAAACAAAACAAAACAAAACAAAACAAAAAAAAAATCAGTCACCAGATGTTGCTTCATCTCAGTCTGCACAGTCTGATGCATATGACAGAACTACTAAATAAAAGAACAGGGAATAGGGACTTTACCTGCCCAGATGGTTTATTAAGTTTCTCTGACAAGGCAGAGAAAGTCTCACGGGAAGGACCTTTTTTCTTGAGATCAACTAAAATTGTTCGATCTTCATCTCTGTTGGTTGAACATAACACATTCAGTAATGTCACATTGTGCTATATGAAAGAAAACAAAATGACACATTAGGTGATAATGAAAAATAACAGCTAGATGTGTCTTAGCCTGGCCTAACTTAGCAAAATGCAGGGGAAAACCACTAACCTGACTTGGTTCTAAACTCAAACATATACAGCAAACGTAACACCCATAGCTCCAGCTTGATTCATACATGATTAATCCATAATTAAACAGAAATTTAAAATTACCGTAACAAAAACTTAAAGGAATATTAAAAGCAAATTACACTTTAAATGACTACAAGTAAAATATTTATTATGCAAAATGTCTTTTTGTTTTAGTCTCCAGTACTTAAATGAAGTAGAGTAAAACTTAGGGATAGATACCACATTTTCAATACTCCAGTACTTATGCTTTAATGCTTGCCAATATGAGTAATTTATGTTCAATCAGTGTTTGTACCATAAAAATGACCATTACCATAGAAGCCTAATAACTTTGGAGACATTTCTTATTTTGATGAAATCTTATTTTTGCTATCATTTTGTGATCGAAATGTCTAATAGGAGACTTACTGAGGCAAAAATTACTATCAAACTTCATGTTAATGACACTGCCAACAACTGAAAGTAAAAGGTATTTGAGCTCTTAAAATATTTAACAAATATAGATTTAATGAATAAATAAATAAAAATAGTTTGCCTAAAATGACATTCATTTGTCATTTGACATTTCTCCAGCTCTCTCTGCCTACCTACCTGCCTGTATGTGTACAATAACTAAAAATTGGGCTTGATACTGGTGCCCCCTGGTAAATAGTACAAAACATTCTCTCTGAATCATAAATGTATAAAGTGGGGATATGCAAGTCAAGTACTCCCTGTAATGCAGAGACCTTACTTAAGGCATATTCCATTCTGAATCTCATTCCTGTGTAAATTGTGAACAATACAAAACCAAAGCTACTGACCTGCTCCATGCTATCACCACCTCGCCTTTCTTCCTGACAACATTCTTGGCAGAAAGACTGTTGGGGGACAGAGTAGGTGGGGAGGAATTGGACATTTCATGGCCTTCCTTAGAGTTGTAAACAAACTCTTCAGCACTCTCCACCTCTTCCTTTTTGGATCGTTTTGCTTTAGATTTTTCTTGATGCTTCCTCCGTTTTCTACCTTTTTCACGATCCCGCTGGCCTTTCTTTGATGTACTGCTCACATCCTCTGCAATGACCAGACATCTCTCAGACTCTGACATGTCAGTTTCCTCTCTCGACAAGTCTGAAGAATGCGACAGTGAACTTTGGCTCATCTGAATTGTTTCAGTGCTTTCAGTTAAGTGATGTAGGTTAATATCTGACAATACAGTTTTAGAGGCACTGAACATTTTCTCAGAAAGTAGAGATTTTGAGTAACCTTTGCAAGCTTCCATGTCTCCATGTAGAGTTTCAGTTGAGCTCTCATTAACAGTAACTGTGACTCCTCCATTAGTGGTTGCCTGACAAATCTGTGTACATCTGTAATCACCACTGTGCAAACTATTCTGTAAGGTAGCAGTTCCAGATAGATGTTTCAAAGACTGAGACTCCTCAGGAAGAGAGACTTGTAAGGTACTTTGGTGAATGGATGTATCTTCTTTCTGGTGGCATGGATCATTTGATAGTTTTAGGTTCTCATCTTGAGTGAGAAAAATTTCTGAACCAGTCTGAGTCTGACACATTCCAGAGCTTAATGGTAAAGCATCTGAAAGACTGCTACTATTCTGCGATTTGTCTGACAAAAGAGCTTTTGCTTGACTTTCTTTAAGAGTTTCTTGGGTCATGTTGTCTTCTCTATGTTGAGGATCATCTTCTCTTATTGTTTGATTTAAGCTGTCATCAGCTGTTAGAGTGACATCTGGGTTTGTGGATGCTTGGCGAATCTTCACAATGAAATGATCATTGGATTTCTCCATCACCAGTGCTTGCATGGGCTTGTCAGTCTGAAAGACAAAAGATGTTGCAAGTGCCACTGAGGCCACACTGCTACTGGAGCAACAGCTAGAGTTGTCAGTGTCCAGGGTGAGATGAATATCCTGCTCTGTAGCATCCTCTCCATCCAAGAGAGCATCCTCACTTATGTGAGCACTGATGACACTGTCTGGAGTAGACATGATGTGCGTGCTTGAAGACTGTAGGAAGCTGAGATGGCTGTCGGACTTAAGGGGTGATGGAATAGTGAGGGAAACTGCCAGATCTTCAGCTAGAATAGAATAGGACTTTTGTGAAGGCATGCTGGACTGCAATATCAATCCTTTTTCTGATGGCACTTCTAACAAGCAACTTTCATCAAGTAATGCTGGATTCAGTGAGATCTGATCCCTTGATCGTGGAGACAACATCTTGCGTGGTGAAATGCTAGACCATGTGGCAAAAAGTTTAGAAGGAGTTTCAAATCTGGTGGGGGAAAGCATTTTAGAAGGAGAGTGAAATTTAGTTGGTGTGGTGATGCTGATGAGTCTCTCCCCATCCTTCTTTGGAGTTCCAAGGGACCAGGTTGTGTGGTCTTCTGTGATCCCACTGCTTTCTAATAAGTCAGATCCTTGCAGGAGACACTTGAAGATTTCTCCCATTTGAGAGTCTCTCACCAGGTTGAACGTCAAGCTGGAGGCTTGCTGCTCTGTGAGAATCTCAAAGTCAGTTTTGTCAAGCAAAGGACCATTTTGAGAGACAATCAAAGAGACCATGGTATTTTTCTCAGGAGTTGAAGGAATATTTTTAGGAGGAAGGAAATCAACTACAGTTTGTGTATTTTGGCAGTCCACTTGATGCGAGTCAACATTTGCATCTTTCTCCATATGTGTAATTCTGATATCTTTACCTCTGCTCCCAAGACCTGTTTTGTAAGGCAACACAGTGCAAGTCTTGTTTCGATTCAGACTGGTTGGAGTAGGCTTAGCATCCTTCTGTTGACACTGTTGCTTCTTTAAATCAGGCTGTCTGGATGCTTTCTCATTTCCACTTAGCCTCTTATCCTTATTAGCCTGAGCTCTTGCTGGTTTGCAAAGGCTCATTAGTGTCATGTGAATATCTTTGAACAAATAGTCAACTTGGACATCTACAAAGTCCCACAACTTTTGCTTTAGATCAATTGCTTGCTGTTCAAAGATGCGTTTCACTATTCCATTATTTGAAACCTTACTGAACACAGATGCAATCAGTTTCTTCAGCTTGGATTTCAGTTCTCCTGCCTGACTGCAAATCTGACCAAACTGGGCACCCTCCACAAACTCTAAAAAGGACTCCTGAAAATTGTCCATCATGCCATAAAAGCTCTTCTTGGGAAAAGTTTTATGAAGCTTCATGTACTTTTTTCGGATCTCAGTGCGAACCAATTTGAATGTCTCCATTATTTCTTCTACACTTGAAAAATAAGTTTTAGTTGCTGCAGGGCAAACAGTTTTAAACCGACTCTTTGGACTTCGCGTTGATGCACCTGCAGTTTCACTGGTTTCTTTAGAAACAAAACACCAATCTTCAGATTTTCTCTTTAACACAGTCTTATGATTTGGTTTATTTCTGACTGGTGGTGATAACTTAGCTCGCTTTGTTAAAGGTACAGGGGAACCAGAGGCTGCCTCATCACTTTCACTTAATATTTCCCCTTCTTCTAGTTCGGTGTCAGAGAGACTTGAAGGATGGTCAGATACCTTGTCCACCATACTTTGCAAATCATGTTTTGCTGGATATTTATTTTCTTTGTTTACATCCAACTTCTTTGAGTTGACATTACTGGCTGTGTTGGAGAAATCTGCAGAGGAAAGGAGTTCAGACATTTCTTGATCAGTGAGTCATAAATTAGAAAAAGAAAAGAAAAAAATGAATACCAGTCATTTGGGAAAACAGAGCTATGAGTACATGAAGTAACTTTTTACCTTCTGGGTATGACACAGTGGGATTATACTGATGTACAGTATATATAATAAATATTTCAAACTTATACAATGCCTCTAAATGGCTACAGATTATAAAGTAATCCGCAGTCTTTTGTTACCTACTATGGTAGTATACTACTTTGTACACACTGAAATCCATCTTGCATCTCAAGGCAACTTTGTCCAAAACACAACTGTCAAAGACTAAATTCAACCATTATCATATAGATAATCATTTATAATTGAAAATAAATATGAGCACCCCAAAAACATAATTTGCCTAAAAGATCTAACAGTAAAATTGTGATCACCAAATAAAGGGCTTAAAAATCCTAGCAACACTAATCTTCTGCATTAATGTAAACTTTAAAGCAACTTTATTATTAAACCAGCCTTACCATTCTCAAGGCTCTTGACATGACCAGGCTTGCCTGGAACATGAAGATGACTTCTTTTGGTCACTCGTACTGGGCTCCTCAGAGGGCTTATGGCATCAGGAAATCTCTTCAGATTGTTTAGTGTTTGCATCATTGAGTCTTCATCATGAATTAATGGCACTGAAGTAGAACTCTCAACGATGTTCTCATGACTCTTTCTAGGACTGAAGCTTTTCTTTGGTGTAAAAGTCAGGTCACTGAACTTCTCTGGCATTAACATCTCAATTGTGGTACTGCTGACTTTGGACACCGCAACACAGACATTGGAAGAGCTTCCCTCGATTTCAAGGCTGTTCTTGGCATCTTCACTTGTCTTTGTTAAAATGTAAATAGCCTCAGGTAAACTCACCCCTTCTTGTGGAAATGATTCCAGACTTATTGTACTGGATATAGCATCTGAATCTTTAGGACTGTATTCAATAACACAAGAATCCGTCTTGTGAATGGAACTTGGAAGTGAAGCAGGCCGGCAAGGTCCTTCCTGGCAGGCATGAGGTACAACAGGAGGATAAATCAGTTGACTCTTAAGATTGCCAGCTGTAGTACTTTCCTCTGAAGGTGAAACAGATTCTTCAACGGAACCCACATGCAGGCTTTCCTTTTCTGTAGTATTAGAGGGTTCAACTATTGACTCAGGCACAAAGGGTTCAATAATAGCGACAGACCTATCTAAATTATTGCCATGGTTTGCCTTATGTAAAAAATTATTTGAGTCAATTTCAGAAATGCTTCTAGGTCTGTCACCGTCTGCAGCCTCCAGTGTTTCAGATTCATCTACCTGACTGTCTGAGGCCAGCTTGATGCTGTTGTCATTATTTTCTGAAGTGTAATTTTGTAGTTTTTTTGGAGAACTCTGTGGTGATTGTGGTGGGGGATGCACAGTGCTATCTGCTGTATCTAGGGCTTGGCTATCTGCTGAGGTAGTTTTGACTGGATTGTCTTTAGGTGGTTGGCCAATGTTACTTTCACTACAGCTGTTGTCCTTTTCCTGGGTATTTTTCACATCATCACAGCTATTGTGTGTCCTTTCAGAGAAGTCCAGAGATTGCTCCGCAACATTTTCTGAAGCTGCTTCTAGTTCACTGCTGTCTACTTCATCAATGACAAACAGGTCCTCAACATTAGGTTGAGAGTTCTCATCATCTGGTTGGTGCTCAACAACTTTATCTACTAGCAGGCCATCATGGCTGGCATGGATGGGAATTACTGGCTTTTTAATTGGAGAAAGTGTTAGATTCAGTCTTTCCATAAAACACAGTTTAATACTCGGAGTACTTTCCTGGACAGAGCTTTTTTCAGTGGGTTTTGAAGGTTTAAATGGCCCCTTTAAGGGCTCGTCTTTATTTTCCTGTCTTTCCTTACTACAGATTTTAACCTCATCTTTGTCTGATTGTTTCAAACTTTGTTTTTCCTGTTCTCTGCTCCTCTCTGATAGACTGCTCCTCTTATGTTTCCTGCTGACTTCATCCTCATGCCGTTTTGCCTCTTTTCTGTGATAATCCTTAGAAAGTCCTTCTCTATCCCGGTCTTTGGAGGAATTCCTGTATTGCAGGTCCTTTGAGTGCAAATTTCGGCTGTATTCATAATTAATTTTGATTTTCCTTTTATCCGGGCTGTAGTATTTTTTACAGCTGTTAGCTGTACTATGTTCAGAGTCTGATGTGAACATTTTAGCTTTATCTTGTCTATGTTCTCGACTACTTCCTGTTTTGGCCTTACTTTTACATGACCTGGATTCATACTTTCGTCCTGAGTCTTTGTCTACTGACCTGATTTTTTCAGGGGTGGGACAATTCCTGTTTACATTTGATCCAGTTCTATATCTTATGTGTGTTGACTGAGATAGTTTATGAATTTGGTCATTTTCCTCTCTGTGCTTAGACTTGTGTTTGTCTATCCTCCTTTGTTGGGTTGATAAACTTGTAGGATGACTATGAGAAGATGCTTTAGAAGATCTTGTCTCAATGCAGGAGCCAGTGGGCTGATCAATGGAATTATTGCTCTGTTTCCCTGAGGGTTGATTTTCCTTGGGAGTTAATGCTGGTTGAGGTAGGTGAGGCAGTGGAGAACTAGATGATAGAGGAGGGGGTGGAAATGGCCTACTACTGGAGCTGCACATAGAGGTTAAACTGGAGGATGTTTGATCTTGCAGAATGTTAATGTGAAACGGATGACGTCCTTTCGTTGATCTGAGGAAAATGTTTTTACAATGGATTAACCATCTTATAACAATCTTAAACATCTTATTTTAAAAGACAACAGTCACAAGCGGTGATCAAATCATATTTACCGTTGATTCAACCTCTGAATCTCAGCATCTTTTCGTGTCACTTCCTGTCTAGCTGTTTGTAACAGTGCAGAGATGTTCTTTTTGAGACGACAATTTTCACTTTTTAACCCTG
Organism: Channa maculata; assembly: GCA_020496755.1. NCBI lineage: Eukaryota > Metazoa > Chordata > Actinopteri > Anabantiformes > Channidae > Channa > Channa maculata. The sequence goes on along the minus strand of CM035616.1, from coordinate 20,342,934 downwards.
TGTTCTACAGACAGAGAGACAGGCAGATAGAATTTAGACCGACGGACACCAGAAGATAGAGCAAGAGGGGGAGAGGGAAAGAAAGAAAGAGAGCAAATTTTTGTTAGTGATTTTTAAATGGCAACAGTTTTACTGAATTCCCCAGGTTTCTACATTTGCCAAATCCAGGAGGAATTCACAAGTGCTTATTACCTTTAAAATTCCAATTAAAATAACAATAAATGAAAGTAATTCCCTACTTTCAGGATGTCCCAGTAACTCACTAAAAAGCCTACAATTAATCCAAAATGCTGCAGCAAAAGTGCTGACTGGAACTAGCAAGTGAGATCATATTTCACCTTCACTAGCTCCATTGGCTTCCCATTAAATTTAAAATCTTGCTTCTTACATATAAAGCTCTGAATGGTCAGGCTCCATCATATATAGAAGACCTCATAGCACCATATCATCCCAGTAGACCACTTCGATTTCAGATTACAGGCCTACTTGTGGTTCCCAGAATTTCCAAAGGTAGAATGGGAGGCAGAGCCTTTAGCTATCAAGCTCCTCTCCTGTGGAACCAGCAACCAGTTCAGATTCAGGAAGCAGACACCCTCTCTACTTTTAAGTCTAGGCTTAAAACCTTCTTCTTTGATAAAGCTTATACCTAGTTATAGTTATGCTGCTAAAGGCTTAGACTGCTGGGGGACCACCCCCCAATGCTCTGAGCTCCTTTCCTCCTCTTGTCCCTCTCTCCCCACAATTGTCACCAATGTATGACATTAACTGTTTTCTCCCGTAGTTGTCTTTGTCCTTCTTTGTCTCCCTCTCTCTTTTCCTTTCTGCAGGTGTACCCTGTGATAGAAATTTGTTTCTCTTCCTTAGTCAAGTGTTACTAAATCTTGACAGAACTCAGCGTGATGAACCATCTCAGTTTAATACATGCCGGCATGGAGAAGAACAGATGGATGTTGGCATCTTCTCACCTGTATCTGTGAAACCCCTTCTATTTATACTCAAACCCAAAACAGGAACCACCCTCAAAAAACATGTCTGAAGAAACCAGGTGCAAACAGCTGACATTATCATTCTTGTCCCTTTCTAGGTTATCTAACGATGTCAGTTTTTATTGCACCTTCTTGTAGATCTTGTGACCCCAGGACCCACTATCTACTACATTGCTTTGGGCCTTGTAACAACAAAGTGCCTACGCTGATCTTAAGCAGTTCTCTAAACATGACACAACCTGACTTCTTGTCCTGTTTGTGACCTCTTCAATAAGCTCATTATGGCTGACTATTTGCTAATTAACTAACCATATGACTAAATTTACGCTATTCCAGTACACCCCGGGCTTTGAACCTGTGTGTCTTCCAGAGTGCAGCTACTGGTCCCACCAACCTGCCCGATGTTTTGTTGTTGCTTTTGTTGCCCTTTTTCTTTTCTCTCCTTACTTTCCACTCACCCCAACCAGTAAAGGCAGATGTCTGCCCACCCTGAGCCTGGTTCTGCTCGAGGTTTCTTCCGTTAAAGGGAGTTTTTCCTCTCCACTGTTGCCTATGGCTTGCTCAAGGGGGAATTGTTCTCTCTATACATTTTTATACTCTTGACTTTATTCTGTAAAGTGGCTTGGGATGACTTTGTTGTGAATTGAATTGAAAGCAACTGAAGCAGAAAATTAAAGGATGTAAGCCCAATTTTTAGGAAGCTAACATGTGGTCAATTTAGAGACCATCTATTAAAGATACTGAAGGATAGGTTGTTTTAATTATTATTATTATTATTATTTTAAGCCCCCACAATTAACAGTTATGGCTTTAGAGCTAAAAACTGCCATATGTCAGTAATAATATTTCACAAATACTGGAAAAAAAAAAAAGGAAAATGACACAAACCTGCGTCTCCAACTGTTCTAGTCTCCAGTGCAACTCCTTGATTTGTTTTTGGGCTGCCAGAAATCTGGACTGCAACTGCATATACAGGAAAAAGAAAGTCTTTGAGACTGTCCACCAGCTGTGCATTTTATCAGAACATTGTTATTTTAGCACTACGATATATTCTTTTTCACATACAAATGTAGTTTATGACATTAAATAATGCATATTCCATAAACACTGTTTTTGAAGCTTGAATTGCAGCTTTTGGGGGAAAAAAAAGGTAAGATTTGAGATTCAGTGAGCTAAAATAACACCGCCACATAATGCAGACTCTTGCATTGAATATTGACTAAAGCCAGTATTGTAAGCAGCAGCAGTGAGACAAAAACATTTGACATGGCCATATGTTGCAATAATTCTACTTGAAGACATTATCAATACACAGGTACCAGGTTCTGATAGTTTTTAAGTATATAGCCACTCTATATCATTTTAATCACACTATGCCTGTCTACTGCTGCAGCTCTACTCCCATCCTGATGGGAGTAGACTGCAAGAATTGCCAAACTAACTATTCACTTTAGGATTCTATTAATTTGTTTAAATACTTTTGAGACCTCTAAATCTAATGGACAGAGCCAAAGTGATGAAAATTATGCCACTGTCAAAACATACAGTGCATCCAGAAAGTATTCCCAGGACTTACATTTTTCTACATATTATTATGTTACAGCCTTATTTCAAAGTGAATTAACTTAATTATTTTTCTCAAAATTCTACAAACAATACCCCATAATGCCAATGTGAAAGAAGTTTGTTAGAAATGTTTGCAAATTCATATTTAAAGAAAATAAATAAATAAATAAATAAATAAATCACATAGAATTCACAATCTATGCCTAATACTTTGTTTAAGCCCCTTTAGCACCAATTACAGGCTCAACTCTTTTTGAGTATGATGCTACAAGCATGGCACATTGCAGTACCTCTCAAGCTCCATCAGTTTAGATGGGGAGCATCAGTGCACAGCCATGTTCAGATCTCTCCAGAGATGTTCAATCAGGTTCAAGTCTGGGCTCTGTTGTTGTTCCATAGCCACTCCTGTTATCTTGCCTTTGTGCTTAGGGTTGTTGTCCTGTTGAAAGATGAACTGTCACCCCAGTCTGAGGTCAAGAGTGCTCTGGAACAGGTTTTCATTAAGGATGTCTCATTGATTCTTTCATCTTTCCCTCAATCCTGACTAGTCTCCCAGTTCCTGCCACTGATAAACATCCCCACAGCATGATGCTGCCACCATGTTTTACCGCAGGGATGGTATTGGCCAGGTGATGAGTGGTGCCTGGTCTCCTCCAGACACGACACCTGGCATTCAGGCCAAAGAATTAAATCTTTGTTTCATCAGACGAGAAATGACCATGTTTCTTATGGTCTGAGAGTCCTTCAGGTGGGCTATAATGTACTGAGGAGGGGGTTCCATCTGGCCACTCTACCATACAGGTCTAATTGGTAAAGTGCCGCAGAGATAGTTGTTATTCTCGAAGGTTCTCCTCTGTCCTCATTGAAAAGCTGGAGCTCTTTCAGATTGAGTATCGGGTTTTTGATCACATCTCTGACTATGGCCCTTCTCTCTCAATTGCTCAGCTTGGCTGACCGGCCTGCTCTAGGATGAGTCCTGGTGGTTCCAAACTTCTTCCATTTACAGAGGCCACTGTGCTCATTTTTCCATACCCTTCCCCAGATCTGTGCTTCGACACAATATGGTCTCGGTGGTCGAAATACAATTCCTTAGACTTCATGGCTTGGTTTGTGCTCTAACATGCACGGTTAACTGTGGGACCTTATATATAGACAGGTTTATGCTTTTCCCAAATTATGTCCAATCAACTGAATCTCCCACAGGTGGACTCCAATCAAGCTGTAGAAACAACTTAAGGATGATCAATGGAAACAGGATGTGCCAGATCTCAATTTTGAGTGTCGTGGCAAAGGCCATGAACACTTATGTACACGTGATTTTTTTGTTTTTTATTTTTAATAAATTCGAAAAGATTTCAAACAAACTTCTTTTACGCATGTCATTATGGAGTATTGTTTGTAGCATTTTGAGGAAAATAATACGGTTGTAACATAACAAAATACTTTCTGGATGCACTGTGCATGGACCTAACTGTACTATCACTACAGCACTTTTTCACTTGTAAAAACTAAAGCAGAGAAAAGGCCTCAGAGCCAAGTACAAATCATCAAACACAGATTGATAGAAGGCCTCATCTTCAGTATGACAGGTGTATTAGAAGAAATCAAGTGAGAGGCAGGAAGCAAAAAAACAAATGGCCACTGACCTCAGCATAGGATGACTCTCTGCTCTGTTGTTCCTCTGTGACTATTTCTTCATACAGATCCATTGACTCTTTTAGCTGTAAAGCATTTTCAGGTGATTTTACTGTAATAAATCAAAATAAAACAAGACACAAGATAAATTAAATATACAGGAATCTGTGCTGGATGGTGTCTCAGTGAGTATGCTTATATGGTTCTGTAGAAAAGATACAATGGGAAACAATTTCATAAAGGACTTTTACCTGCATTGCTGCTACAACAACTAATATCCAGGCCATCATAGATATCCACTGAATCTTCATTGATATCAGGTCCAGAGACTGTGGATATTATACATATTTTAGATTACAGATGTATGTCATCACTTACATACAGCCATAATCAGGCCTTAAATCCCAACCCCAGGAAACATTATATAAAGTATTTTACTTTAATAGACAAATTAATGTTTTCACATTACTGTTTTAGTCATTAACTGTACTCTGATTCACCAGTCTAACCAGTCAGGTGAAGTAAAATCAATTGATTGTATTAATAACTTGTTGCAATTTGCATCTGGCTATGGTCACCTGCATTTAAATGAAGATGTCTAAACTCTGGTTCCTAATGGTTATAATACAAATGCTTGTGCAGCCCACAGCAGTTCTTTAATAAAAGACAAAAGCAATAATTATACTACTGGAAAGTTTAAAACTACAGTACTGTCTATAGACTTTATGGTGTCATTGTACTGTATTTATCTCTGTAAGAGGATTGAAAAGTACTGGCTTCTGTCAAGTGCTGGTGTAAGGCTTCCAAGTGTGAATTTGAGGAGTGTTCATAAACAAGAGTGATGGCCACTCAATCCTAACTAAAAGGGTTTTTATAAAAGGGTCATTTATGCTTATTTTTGCTACTACTAAATACATCTAAATGTAACAATCCTATATATGTAAAATTATTATACTTACGACCACATGAATTATTGGAGCCAGTGTTCTGCATTGTCCCAATGCGTTGGTTTACCTGAAAACATTACCAAGTGAAAATCAATAGTTAATACTAGTACAAATATACACATGTACATACACGCTGTAGCTGCTGGCTGACAACTACGGTAAAAGCTAATCAGGAGCACATTTAATTAATTTATAATTAATTGTAAAAGTAATAAAGCATTGTTTGTATGGGGACTCAATCAGTAGTCAAGTTTTAGGAAATAACTCTAGAGATGCCACTGGGGTTAAAGTTTTTAAAACAAAGTCAACATGTCCATTTTTGTAAATAGTATATAAACATTCAATAGAATCTTAAAACACATGATAATGCATGTATTGTTTAAATGTGTATTGTCAACATCTCCAGCTCCTTCTGTGGGCATTCATTGATGGCAGCTTGGATATAAACAGACAATGAATGGTACTTTGAGATGTTAGAGAATAAAATATGTATTTGTGCTATCTCTACGCGCTTAGGAAACGTTATAATTGTTGGAAAATATTGACAAACATCTAAAAAACATTATATGTTCTTACAATTACATTACAGTGTGTTATACTAAATTTATTCAAGTGTTACTCACATCTGTCAAACAAACCAGAGTTTGAAGGCACAGCTTGTCAGCCAATGGGGATCTAACAAAAAAAATGCTACTGGTTCAAACCTTATGGGAAATGTAGGTGCTTTTAGCATTTGGCCTGTATAAAAGTCAGAACATTGCTGCTGTTTTGATTCTTCACATCATTAGTGAAAGAGTAGCTTTTTCACATGGGTTTAGCATATTATATAATCATTTAGATCACTTTACTCATAAGTTGAGAGGACAATATGACCATATTTTTTGGTGTCCACACAGTGAAGACAAGCACAGTACAAGCAATAACCAACAAGGCTAAGTAGACATCACTGCAAACAGTAAGAGGCAGTATAATGTACCATCTTACTGTTTGCAGCATGTAGGGACACATTGTTCCACAGAATAGCTCAGTGACACAAGTGCTTTAACTTACACCAATACATCTGCTTTCTGTCACTTTCTCATTTGCCCTATTACAACATTCTCGCTGTTAATTAATAATTTCTGCTTTACTAAAGCCCACTACTGTGTAATGGAACTATTATTTACTGCACATATATTGCGCATCGGCATTAAATTTGAACTGTTTTGGTTATGTTGACATTAAAAACGCCCTGACATCCTGAGCTCAGGGTCTAGACAACACAACTTATCTCAGCCTAAAACAGGTGAAATTTGCACTTGGGTCTGAAGTTTCAAAAGACAAAAGTGAGGAACAACCCAGCTAACCCTTCATTTACGAATTTTATACCATTTTCATATTATTCTAGCCACTGTAAGTGGCTATTCTGCTATTGAAGCACTCATTATTTAATTTTACAATGGTATTTATGACCATCCTTGTCTTAACATGTGCCTAATATTGCATTAGTATATACATTTTGTTGTTAACAGGCTTTGTTTAGTTGAAGTTAGCGGTAAATCACTGCTGGCTGCATTAATCAACGCCAACGTTATGATGTGTGACTGAAGGTAACGTCGGAGAAAAATGTTATACAAACATTGCCCACCTGTCACACCTTTATAAAACGTATACTACAATAAACTAACTGAACTGGTGACTTACTTGTCTGTGTCTATTGATGCGACTCCTCTTGTTATTTACCAAGCGCAATGTCGCGCCAAGACTTTGTTGCACAGGAAGTAACCACAGTTTCCCGCGGTGTGTTGTGCAGCTCCTCGGTTTATAAAAATATGCTCAAAACAAGGAACCAAAACCTAAAGGAAAACACATATAGCGCAAATCCCGAGTTTTTTCAGTGGTTCACATTCTCCAAATGTCATCTGACAAATAAACGTTAATAACTTACAATTTCGCTGTTACCTCGGAAAGAGTTTGTTCCACTCCTTGAGGTTTCACTGTGCCGGTGTCGCTGTAATCGTGCGTCATTACAACGCGTCAGCTGCAGGAGGGGAGCCGACCCGACCCGGAAGAGTTTCATCTTACTCACATGTGGACAGGATTTTAACGCCTGTAACGGGCATGTGCATGTGTGATGATACAACCTCAGACAGATAAGCGCGCAATGAATTCCACTTTGCTTTAGCAATTTAAAGAAATCAGGGTACCTGTTCTGACACCGATCGAGGTCGTTTTTGCTGTAGATTGTTTTCCGCAAGCCACAATTGATAAGATGGAAAATTTTGAATTTAACTTGTCGCTGGGCATCATATCCAGACACGTTGATAAAAGTCACAACCAACTGAGCCAGCATCTATCCAAACAGGTAAGTTTTCTTATTCATGGCTTGTAAAGAATCATATAGTGTATAAACAGTTGATTGTTTACACAGTGTGACTTCAAACCTGTCGAGTGTGCAGTAAGCAGTAACAGTTCCTTCACATATCAGTAGTGATTCTACAAATCACAGTTTTAGCGTATGTCGTGTCGTTAAATATTCTCAAATGAATATTTATGTTTGACTTTTATATGTAACACTCAATCAACAAACAATATAAACAGTTTTTGGGTGCATCTTTGCTTTGGGGTCTCTCCTCAGGTATGGAACCAACAGGACAGACAGTGTATCTTGGAGTGTTTGGCTCAGCTGCTGCTGGAGAAGGATTATACTTTACTGATTGCACGACACCTGCGACCGTTAATTCTTGACCTTTTGGAGCGGAATTCAGAGAGGGTCAAAGCTGGTGGGAAGATCAACCATGACTTGCATGAGCGCCTGTGTGTGGCCCTCAGCAAACTCCTGAGCATCAGCCCTGATGCACTAGGGTAATTAGAGTTATTTTTCATTACATTGTGCATGTCTGATGTCCTCTGGGAAATCCCTTTTCACACTGCCTACAACCACTCTCTCCCTTGTGTGTGAGCTTGCTTTGTCTCCAAGTAAATAAAATAATTCAAAAATCTATCAATATGATCTTTTTCAGAACAGTATAAAGAATCTTTTTCAGTCCAGATCATGATGACTATTTATTTCCAGAGGGCAATTGTTTGTGCAGTACTAGTACAAAAAGAAAATTACATGTTCTATTGTTTTATTCCTTGTAGAGGTTAAGTAAAAAAAAATGGAGAAACCACCTGAATCCACACTAACCTATTTTGTTCTTCTTTTTGTAAGGTTCGCTGCAAAGTACTTCAACAGTGCTCCCCCAGTATTTCAGAGGCTCTTTTTTACAAATGAAGAATCGTCAGCTGTCAAGTACGGCCCCAGGAGGATGAAGCTGCGTGACCTCATGGGTGCCACCCTACATTTTCTACAGAGTGATTGTGCTAAGTTTCGAATGTTGTGGGACTGGAGTCCCTGTGTATCCCAGCTGCTTACCAGTGACATCATGGTTCGATGGTAAGTACCTGCTTCTTCTTCACCTTCCTAAGACTTGTTTTAAAATGCGGTTTAATCAGTCGGATCACAAGGTTTCTGGGCCATCAAAGTGGCAGTGGAGTTGTGTGGTCTGATGTGCTCTCACTTAAACAACCACCTTGTCTTGCATTGATGACATTTTCCTGCAACAGGGATGCATCAGGATGCATTAGCTTTTATACTAAAAAAAACTTCAGACCAAACCACCTCAGCAAATAGCTTAAGTTTCTCCATCTGAGTTTGTGATTGACACTTGTGTTCAGCACTGTCCAGTGCTGATCCATTTGCGCAAGACGAATTGGACATTACATTTTGACATTTGTACAAAGCTTAGAATTGATCAACTCATCAGTGACTTGTTCCAGTAAATCAACATGCACCTATGGTTATTTTGATAGTGTCCAAAAATTTCAGCAGAACAATAGTGACTATGTAGAATTGTGACCAGAAGTCAGTGTTATTCTAAGCAAAGAGGAACTTTAGGAGGAACTTTAAGAGGAAAGAAGTACTTTACAGACTGCTGCTCATTAGGACCTCACATGTTTTCTTATCAGATATTAAGAAAATACTTCATTATATTAAATTCAGCAGAATCACCAGGATGCAAAATACTATTTTATTTGTAACTGAATAAGGTGAAGGATCTAGTCTGAACAACACAATAAAACAGTGTCCTGATTGCTGTGCATCACAGCGCAGTGTCTCTTCAACCAGTAGTCAGAAACGAATCACATGGGCTTAACCTCCTCAGTCTGGTAAATGGTAAATGGTCTGCACTTATATAGCGCTTCTCTACATACTGGCACTCAAAGCGCTTTACACTGCTTCTTATTCACCAATCCCCATTCACAATCACATGCACACTGATACACCGATGGGGGAGCTGCTATGCAGCTGGCCAACGCTCACCCGGAGCAACTAAGTTGGGATTCAGTGTCTTGCTCATTTGTGCCACAGTCGCCCCTGTCTGGTGCATTCAACTTTTGAGGGGTCCTTTTTTTAAATTGCTTTCCATATGCAACTTTATTTCCACAGTCAAAAATTAACGTAAGTGTTTCTCACATATGCTTTACACATCTCTTTCTGTTTGGTTTCATTTATTGCATACAGTGGCTTTAGAAAGTATTCAGACCCCTTCACTTTTTGCACTTTCTATACTATACTATATTCTAAAATTACAGGCATGATGGATAGATAAATGTGACCTAAACATAATTCATTTGAAAATCTAATCATGTTTTAAATCAGAAATGGAGAAAACAAATTTTCAAGCACCACTGTATGTTTCAGACTAAAATCTTTTACTCATTTTCTGGCTCCTTTAATTAGCAGTGAATAGTACACTAGTATTGATGTTTCCACTTCTGACTATATTTTCTGCACTTTCTACTTAAGACTTCCTGTTTCCACTTTTTCTTCCATATCCATGTTTAAATTTAGCTGTTACAGCAATGTTAATACTCGGAAGTCAGTTTTTGACCAACAAAATAAATGTATTTTCCCATGTGTCTACACAGGTACACAGCCCATTGCTTAGCACTGGTCTCTCACATGACGGATAACCAGAAAATGATCTTTCTGAGAAAGGTTCTGACAAGTGATGAAATCCTGCACATGAAAATTAAGTATGTACTTTTATGTTAGATTTTCTTTATCGTATTTAGGGTTAGGATTAGGGTTAGGAAAACGATGTAGTTTGTATACTACTGCTGAAACATGACACTGCACCCTATATTTTGTTATATCAAATATGTTAGTAAGATTGACTACATTGAGATTGTAAACTCAAACAACTATGTTACAGATATGATTTATAAGAATTATTTCATGACTCTGCTTAAATTCTTTTTCAGAGATTTAGAAGAAGCTCAGCAGCTGGAGGTAGAGAAGGCACTGGTGTTAGCCAACCAGGGCACAGTGATGTGGCGCCAGGAGCAAATTAATAAGTTCACCAGGGGCCAGGTTGTCTCAGGGGATCTATCCCAGAATGTTGTGGCAGTCTGTGGTGTTGTACTGCCCAGGATAGTTCCTAAACCAACTGAACAGGTATATACCCTGTTACATAAAAGAATAATTTAAAATAAATCCTTAATAAAATCCTTACTCACTCTGTTCACAGATGAACCAAAAGGATTTGGTGCTGGTGAACTCAACATGTTGTAATCTGAGAAGACTGGCAATGGCTGTAGCTTCCCAGAAACCTGTGCTTCTTGAAGGTCCTATTGGATGTGGTAAAACAGCTTTGGTGGAGTTCATGGCTGCTGTCACAGGACATTCAAACACAACAGAGATCCTCAAGGTCCAACTTGGTGATCAAACTGACAGCAAGGTAAGAGATCATGGAAGTGCAAACACCACCAATCTTACACACTTAAATTCAATTCATAGTCCCACTCCATGGGATGGAGCTTTAGAAGAAATTAGCATTTGAGCTAGGTTTATGTATTGTCTTTTTCTTAACATACAACACATATGTTCCTTGTGCACCACAGTGCAACATAGAATTGACATTAGGAACTGTAAAACTACAAGTACAACATGTACAAAGCAGAGGTGGGGGACTTGAGTCACTTAAATTTGACTTGGCATTTTGAACTTGGAGATTTGAGACTGATGACTTGATCGGACTAAACTATTTAAACTATTGTTTGTTAGCATTTTTTTAGATATTCTAAAGTTTTATTTTTGAGATGGTTGGGTGATTAATAGGGTAATGCAGGCAAACCTGGCAACCTATTGTACTAGGTCGAGTGGCATTTAACTCGTCCTCCTGGGGGGCAGCCACAGATGATGCCTGGGATGCTAGCACTGAGTGTGTTGCTCAAGGATAGACCTGGTGCGTGTGTTGGGATTTGATCCTTCAGACTTCTGCACCCCAGCATAATGTTCTACCCATTGAGCCTTAGCAGTCTTGGCCTTAGCAGCAGCAATTTGCTCGGCAGATAGTGTGGCTACAACTCCATCTGCACACAGCAATGATTTTTATCACTTTAGTAGGGGGTGAGACTCCAGCTAGATGTTGCTCTATCGCCACGTTTTCATGAAAATCTGTTGTAGTCAAATCTCCAGATGATGTCCAGATGTAGCTAAATATTGCCACAAAGATGTTTTTAAATGTATTAATTTTTTTACATCTAAAGACAAGCCACATGGCAAGATTACTGATTAAAGAAATCATTCTTTGCTAAGCACAATAAACATTAGGAGTTGGTTATAGTGGAATTAAAGTTGCTGGGAAGTTCCATTAAGGCAAAAGTGGGATTTAGTATTTTTGAGCTTGACTAAAGGATACCAATTTGGGATGTCTTCACTTTTGGTCAAGTCCCAGACCTTTTATGGAAGTAAATCTCTCAGGTGTTAACACACACAGTGGAGCTTGGATGACAGTCTGTTATGTTTGTTCACAGATCCTGCTGGGCATGTACCGTTGTACTGATATTCCAGGGAAATTTGTGTGGCAACCAGGGACGTTGACAAAAGCTGTGTCTGAGGGCCGGTGGATCCTCTTAGAAGACATTGACCATGCACCCTTGGATGTGGTAGGTTAAAACTGGTTGGGAACTCTCTTGAGCTTATACATTTCAGCAACAGCGAATTTTGTAGTAAATGATGATGATGATGATAATAATAATAATAATAATAATAATAATGATGATGGTGATGATCATTATAATTAATATATATAAACTATTCTACATTGTATTTAATTCATTTAACTATGTAATGTATAGAATTTTAAATGCATAGTAAATTAAACAGCAAAATATTTAAATTTTCTAAATCTCTTCCCAAATAAGCAGAGCAAAATACACCTGCACTATAATTTTTTGTAACTGCAAATTAAAATTATAATTATAAATAGCTTCAAATCTATAAGCAATAAACTGCAGTGTACTGTTGAATTAAGCTTTTGCTGTTGGTCACTATAAACCCACTGAGCTGATGTCCTTTTGAAAGATACAGTAACCGATATTATCAGAAAGCTAGTTTACATTTGCATCAAAGAGCATTGTTTCTAATATGATATATGGGTGCGGGGTGTGTCTGACACACAAATGACATAAATGAACCCGATAAATGTGGGTGTGTTTAAAAGTTTGACATCTTAAAGTTTGCAGTGTGAACGAGTCAGGACAAACTGTGTTAAAAGAGGACATTATCTAAGAAAAACCTAGAAAAAAAACTGTTCTGTTAATTTCTTGATATTGTATATAATTGCTACAATACCCAAGTGGATGCAAATGTTCCTGTTTAGATCTCTGTGCTCTTGCCTCTGATGGAGAATAAAAAGCTGATGATTCCAGGACGGGACGATTGCATCGATGTTGTTCCTGGATTTCAGTTCTTTGCAACAAGAAGGTAACAGCTTCATTACTCACACTCAAGCAATATCAAGATATGATTTAAATAGTCTATAGTATTTATACACCTTTTGTGTCTTTCTCATTTCACAGGCTTTTATAATGTCAAGGTTTCTAGCACTCTGTACTTTCTAACTTATGCTCTGAACTTCTCTACTCTGGATATGATGGGTGCAAGTTTTATTAAGCAACATTGTTGTAACCATTGACATTTGTAAATTACCATTCCACAGTCCAAATGCATGCTATTGCTCAGCATTTCTCCTTTGCTGGATCCTCCTAGTTCCTAAAGACCTTTTTTGTGTGTGTGTGTGTGTGTGTGATGACTGGAGAAGCCAAGCTTCTGGGAAAAGCAACACCTTGTTAATCACTGCATGAAATGGTTAACAAGGTGTTAATCATGTTCAGTCACAAACGTTTTAAACTAATAGTACTCCATGCTTGTGTATTGCAGATTGTACTTCAGTGGTGGTAGCTGGCACAAGCCACAGAACTCTCATGCAGTGATGCTGGACAAGTACTGGACCAAGCTGCAAATGGGTAACATGACACGAGAAGAGCTGAAGAAGGTGAGTGCTTTCTGGTCACTTTGGTTTAAATTAGATTTTTATACAAATAACAACGGGTTACAAATAACCTGCATTCACACATATAGCTACAAAAGTCTGGTCCACCAGCAGCTGCCCATTCATTGTCAGGGGAAAGCCAGGTATGCTGCTGAGTACCGTCCACTGTGCACTTGAGATACATCAAGAGCCCAGCTGCATGATTGCGGAAAGTTAAGGGAAAAGCGTTTTACAGATGAGCAGTGACACAGTTCATCCACAGCCAGGCATACAATTGCTAGTGAGTTTCCCTCAGTCATCATTAGGGTAGAGATACTATAATTATGCAGTCGTAGCCTTTGTTGCCCTAGGAAGTGCTTCCTTGTTCATGATTGGCTCACTATGTCGGAACACACAAGTGCACACACACAACAAGAAAATCAAGGTGTTTTTAAACACCAAAAAAAAAAACCACAGTAGAATTTTGAGAGACATTTGAGAGGAAAGACAGTGGGTCTCGAGAGTATGAACACATTGATATGGTCATCCATGGCAAGCATGTTCAAGCCCTTGATTGACCTTGTATCTCTTCGTGTAGGTACTCATCAGCAAATATCCTAGGCTAATGGTGGTGGCAGACCGTCTCATGGATATCTACTGCCAGCTGACTGGAGAGATGCACTCTGACCCTGACAGCAGCAGTCTCCAAACCACAGATGAAAGTCAGCAGAACAGAGCTGCACCTTTGGAAGGACGACTTCTGTCACAAAGGTCAGGGCCAGCATTCTGACTTATCTTCCTTTGTGTGCAATATTACACTTTCAAGTGACTTCTTATCTTGATTTTAGAGTGAAATATTGTAAAAGTTAAAAATTATTTATTATTTTTTTGTCAATTTCTGATCCTTTTAAATATTAAAACATGTCTGAGAGACAGGCAGCTACAGGCACACTGCTGGAGTTATGAAAAATGAATAAATAAAGGGAGAGTTGAAATTAGTGTAGCAGAAGTTGAGATGTACTATTTGACATACAGGACCATATGTCATTTAAAATATTGTAATTTACAACTTTGTGTCTGGGCTCTCTTTGCCATCACTGCCTGACAGGAGCATCTCATTTTGACAGTCAACATTCAAGAGGTCAACATCAACATCTGTCAGATTCCTCCTAATCAAAACTACCAGCCAGTCAGCAGTGGCAGACTGACTGGCATTAATTAGCTTTCCAGTAGCTGGTGCTTTGTTGAATCGAATAGTGATTGTCACTCCGATTCCAATCGGAGGTTCTCCAGGTTACAGCAGGACATCCTCATTATGTAACAGCTTACTAATACGCTCCTCAGTAGTCCTTGTGCTTCTTTTTGTATTTTCAGTATGCTTTATGTGTGTGTGTGTGTGTGTGTGTGTGTGTGTGTGTGTGGGGGGACTGTCTTATTGTAAGACAGTCATGGCTTCTCTATCGGGGCATTACAAATAGCCTTATTCCAGACTCCAGTCTCTCTTCTCCTGCCCACTTGCAGTTGAAGACCGTTCAGCAGGGATGAGATTATCCTAATCTCTGTGTGATCTCCACATGAAATAGGGATACTCCTATACACCTTGCACTGCTCGACACAAGATCTCTCTCCAACAAGACTTTCTTATTAAATGACTTCTACTCATCATGTCCTTTCGGTTGTACCCACTGGCACACAGACTAGTTGTCTGGAGCAGGAAACATTTTCTGAATCCATCCATGTACCATGGTCGATGAACTGTGGAGCAGATCTACTATCCTGGGGAAACCCCTTTTAAGCAGAATGAAAGCTGCAACCGGATGTGGTGAGATTGGTGAGAGAGCGCTATGGACAGCTGTCTGTAGACCTTTTGGCCACAAGGGTGAATGCTCAGTGTCCTCTGGTTTTTCTCCCTTCATGACCAGGACACGCCTCTCAGTGGCTGCACTGGCTTTTCCCCCCAGTGGCTCTGATTTCACCGACCCTGGCCAGGCTACAGGAGGAAGGCCTATCTGTGATTCTCATAGCTCCCCCAGAGGCTCACTCTCCGGGCCTGTCCCATGAGTGGTTCTTCTTCTTCTTTTCTTTCGGCTGTTCCCATTCAGGGGTCGCCACAGCGAATCATGTGCCTCCATCTAACCCTATCCTCTGCATCCTCTTCACTCACACCAACTAACTTCATGTCCTCTCTCACTACATCCATAAATCTCCTCTTTGGTCTTCCTCTAGACCTCCTGCCTGGCAGCTCCAACCTCAGCATCCTTCTACCGATATATTCACAGTTTCTCCTCTGAACATGTCCAAACCACCTCATCTGTTATCCAGAGCAGACCTCCACCTCTCTAGATTTTCCTCCACCTGCTCCCTGCTCTCACTACAAATCACAATGTCATCTGCAAACATCATAGTCCATGGAGATTCCTGTCTAACCTCATCTGTCAGCCTGTCCATCACCAGAGCAAACAAGAAGGGGCTCAGAGCCGATCCTTGATGCAGACCCACCTCCACCTTGAACTCCTCTGTCTCACCTACAGCACACCTCTCCATGGTCTTACAGCTCTCATACATGTCCTGCACCACTCTAACATACTTCTCTGCCACTCCAGACGTCCTCATACAATACCACAGCTCCTCTCTCGGCACCCTGTCATACACTTTCTCTAAATCTACAAAGACACAATGCAACTCCCTCTGACCCTCTCTGTACTTCTCCATCAGCATCCTCAAAGCAAATACTGCATCTGTTGGACTCTTTCTAGGCATGAAACCATATTGCTGCTCACAAATTCTCACCTCTGCCCTTAGCCGAGCTTCCACTACTCTTTCCCACAACTTCATTGTTTGGCTCATCAGCTTTATTCCTCTGTAGTTGCCACAGCTCTGCACATCTCTCTTGTTCTTAAAAACCAGCACCAGTACACTTCTCCTCCAGTCCTCAGCTTCCTCTGATTCTCCAAGATCTTGTTAAACAAACTAGTCAGAAACTCTACTGCCACCTCTCCTAGACACTTCCATACCTCCACAGGTATGTCATTAGGACCAACTGCCTTTCCACCCTTCATCCTCTTCAACGTCCTCCTCACTTCACTCTTACTAATCTTTGCTACTTCCTGCTCCACACCAGTCACCTCTTCTCCTTCCATCTTCCCATCACACTCCTGACACCTGTCAATACATTTCCATCCTTATCTTTAATCACACTAACCTGCTGCACATCCTTTCCATCTCTATCTCTTTGTCTGGCCAACCTGTACAAATCCACCTCTCCCTCTTTAGTGTCCAACCTAACATACAAGTCCTCATTTGCTCTTTGTTTGGCCTTTGCCAACTCTACCTTCACCTCACGCTGCGTCTCCCTGTACTCCTGTCTATTCTCTTCAGTTCTCTCAGTGTCCCACTTCTTCTTAGCTAACCTTTTTCTCTGTATACACTCCTGAACTTCCTCATTCCACCACCAAGTCTCCTTGTCCACTTTCCTCTTTCCAGATGACACACAGAGTACCCTCCTACCTGTCTCCCTGATTAAATTAGCTTTAGTGGTCCTGTCATCTGGAAGCACCTCCAAACCACCCAGAGTCTGTCTCAGCTCCTCCCTGAAAACTACTCGACATTCTTCCTTTTTTAACTTCCACCACTTCATCCTCTGCTCTGCCTTTGTCGTCTTCATTTTCCTCACCACCAGCGTCATTTTACACACCACCATCCTGTGTTGTCTGGCTACACTCTCCCCTACCAAAGCTTTACAGTCACTGATCTCTTTCAGATTACAGTCTGAAAGTCTACCACCATCTATTCTTCTGCGTTCCTGTCCTGAAGACCAAAGCCGCCCATCACATTCTCATCACCTCTGTTCCCTTCACCTACATGTCCATTGAAATCTGCCCCAATCACCACTCTCTCTCACCTCTGGGGATGCTCTGCATCACTTCATCTAACTCAGAATTTCTCCTTCTCTTCTAACTCACATCCTACCTGTGGGGCATAACCACTCACAACTTTGAACATCACCCCTTCAATTTCCAGCTTCAGACTCATTAACCTGTGTGATACTTTATTCACCTCTAGAACATTCCTCACAAACTCCTCTTTCAGTATAACTCCTACTCAATTTCTCTTCCTATCTGTCCCATGGTAGAACAACTTGAACCCTGCTCCTAAGCTTCTAGACTTGCTACCTTTCCACCTGGTCTCCTGGACACACAGTATGTCCACCTTTCTTCTCTGCATCATGTCGATCAACTCTCTAGCCTTCCCTGTCATAGTCCCAACATTCAAAGTCCCTACTGTCAGTCCTACATTCTTAGCTTTCCTCTTCTCTCTCTGCTTATGAACACACCTTCCTCCTCTCCTTCTTCATCTTCAACCAACAGTAGTCCAATTTCAACCGGTACCCTGTAGGTCAACAGCACCGGTGGCGGTCGTTGTTAACCTGGGCCCCGACCGATCCGGTATGGAAGTCATTGTCACGATTCGCATGTTTAATTTGGCATTTGTTTTACATCGGATGCCCTTCCTGACCCAACCCTCTGCATTCATCCAGACTTGGGACTGACACAAGAAGACACTGGCTAGTGCCCCCTTGTGGCTGCATTGTCCCATGAGTGGTTCAATTTGAATATTGTGGATCTCCCTCAGAATGTCATTGAGACCATGTAGAATGCTAGAGCTTCCTCAACATTGTCTCTATGGTAGGAAATGGCTGACTTTTGAGAAGTGGTGTACTGATTGGCAGAAGATTCCCTTCCAGTGTTCAATGGCAGTGATTTTGACTTTTCTACAGGACATGGATAAAGGGAAGGCTTTTTCCACCATTAGGTGTAAAGCTATTTTTGCCTGCCATGTTGGTCTGGAGGGGAAGACTGTCGGACAGCACCCCCTGGTTGGCTATTTCATGAGGGGCGTACAGTGTAGGCTCCTTGTTTCCAGACAGCCGACCCCCTCATGGGACCTTCCTGGTTTCTTTTGAACCATTAGAACAGGTGGATTTGAAAATGGTGCTTCTAAAGACAGATTTAGTGCTGGCTCTCACTTCAGCAAAACGAGTGGGTGAGATTCATGCCCTTTCAGTACATCCAGCATGCACAAGGTTCTCTTCTGGGAATGCTATAGTAACGTTACAACCTGTCCCGGCCTTTATGCCTAAGGCTGTGGGCTTATGTTCTCCAATTGACCTTGCATCCTTCTGTCCTCTGCCATTTTCCTTGGAGGAGCATCAGCCGTTACATATGTTTTGTCCAGTTTGGGCCTTGCAAGTCTACACAACTAAAGGTGGAGTGATCAGCTATTTGTATCATCCTTGCTTGTTTTGTTTTGAACAAACTTTGCACCTGGTGTTATAGGTACTGAGGGTATTACTGCATTTGTGAAAAACTTGTGTTTTGTTGTTTCTGGAAATGATAACTCAACTCTTCTACATCTTCTAAATGGTAAATGCTCTGCACTTATATAGCGCTTTTCTACCTTATCAGCTTGTACTCTTTTGTCTTATTCACCTATTTATGAATTGTACATGTCTCTTTTCTTGGTCTTTTCAGCATTTAACATTAATTTCCTTTCATTATGTTCCTTGTTACTCTTCAGGGACCTCCTGAAGTGGTGTGACCGGATCAATGTCAACTTTGATAACTCCTCCTCTGCCACTGCACAACATGTCTTCCAAGAGGTTAGTGAATTTCATTTCTTCAGAAAAAAACAGAGATCATAATAAATTTCATCCCTAACAGAAAAAAATATTCATTATATTGTTGTTTTATGGTCTGCAAACCAATTGGTAAACTTTTAGTAGTAATCAGAAGTTGGTTGATGCCTTTTGATGGTCTCTCCTTATCAGGCTCTTGACTGCTTCACATCCATGCTGTCTTGCCCTGAAAGTCGACTGCGAATGGCTGAGATTATTGGAAGCAAACTCAACATCTCCAAAGAGAAGGTAATATATCTTTCTTTTCTAAAGAAAGTTCATAAAAAGCATGCCCTTTAAAGTGTTTATTTATCAACTTGGTAGAATAGCTGTTACCAGTAAGGGTTTATTCCTGTCTAAAATTCAATTATAATCTACAATTTCTACAAACAAGAAAAATTTTGATTGAGTGGCTACTATGTGTGTCTAGGCCCAGCACTTCTGCCAGATGTATCAGCCTGGCATCTCTCTGACTGAGCCAGAAGTCTCAGTGGGTCGAGTGTCTCTTGGTCGAAAGCAGATGCAGGTGGTACAGCTGAGTGTGTAAGTGGGACATCCTGTCCACCCTTCACCTTTGATCTTGTTAGTACAGTAAATCTGCATCAGTTAGTTACTGTCAACATCCACATCCTGGTAAACAGATTAAATGGCTTCCTGCTGCTAAATTAAATATACATCACATTGATTCTTAACTACATTATAGTGATCAAAGCGTACTCATCAGGACATGCCCAAATATTCACATTCATTCTTTCCCAAAGTTGGCATGAATCATTGGCTGCCATGCAAGGTGCTCACCTGACCCACTCAGAGCAACTTGGATTTCAATGTCTTGCCCAAAGACACATAGCCAGGAGTAACCAATGACCCTATGGTCTGCAGAAGACTGCCTTACCATTGAGCTACAACTGTCTCTTACAGTTACAATTCTATTTTGATTAAAAATTACTTAAACAAGTTGGATACAAAGAAATAAGCCATGTTTTTGAGCCCCTTTCACATATGAACTGCAGACAATGTCCTAGAAAAAACACTCTTGAAAGTGTCTGGAGTTGTTTCACACAGCGGGAGATTGCTTGAGTCAGAAGTGTCTCACGGGAGTGAGGGGTCAGCCCATACAGGAGGCACAACATGACAGCAAAAATAGGCTGTGGGAAACAGTGATTTGCTTGCAGTGCATCAGATTGTGAATCAAAAAAAAAAGAAAGAAACATTTTACTGATATAAACATTGTCAAGACGCCCATTTGCTTGCTTCAAATCCCAAATCCTCCTGACAATTCAGGGCAGAGCAGCATGCTCCACACATGGGCTCATGTACATAATGGACTTTGTACTTGGGATTTGCACCATAATGTCCATATAATCTCTGGAGCGTCTTCACTCAGACGTTTGCGTTCTTACATACACCACCTTACGGTAACAACAGGACTGTAGTGCATGTGTGAAAGAGGCTTTAGTTTAATACACAGTTAAGAACAGTGCCAAAGTTTTCCTCATCTTGGCTCTGTATCCACACATTGGATTTACAAAAGAAACTACCAACATGTGTTTAAAGTGTAGGCTCAGTTTTAAAATTCTTAAAGACCTGTAGTAAAATTTGCTCGTTCCTACAAGTTACCATTCGGAAAATGAGAATCAGAACCTTTTCAGCACTGTAGCCAGGCTGACTAAGAGCCATAGTTCTGTTGAGCCTAGTATTCCCTGAACTGCAACGACTTCTTGACTTTCTTTATTAATAAAATTGTAGCTATTAGAGAGAGAATTCACCAGATCCTCCCCCCAAATGTTACAGATAGAGCTAGAATCATTAATAAGGCCCCAATCCCTGTTAGACTGCTTTTTACCCATAGATCTCTCTGCGCTAACTTCAAATATTACCTCATCTAAACTAACAACCTGTCTGCTAGACCCTGTTCCAACTAGACTGCTCAAGGAAGCTTTACCCTTAATAGACATGTTTGTATTGGATGTCATCAATCTTTAGAATCTTTAGACTGGCTATGTAAAAATACCCTGTGTTGACCAAGGTGTTTTAGCCAATTACAGACCAATATCCAATCTTCCCCTTTATTACTAAAAGCCTTGAAAAAGTAGTTGCAAAGCAATTATGACACCACCTGTACAGGAGTAATTTGTTTGGAAACTTTCAGTCAGGATTTAGAGTTCATCATAGTACAGAAACAGCACTAGAAAAAGTCACCAACGATCTTCTCTTGAATTTAGATAATATCTATTAGATAATCTCTACCTCAGTGATAATGTACTATCTCGATTGTTTGTAACTTGGTAACCATCTTAATGGCATTATAACTTTTATTCAATGTGCTTACAGTGAAGACTAAGCGTAGTGTAATATTGTAGATCTTTTAGGAATGATTTCAATCTTAAAGCATGTTCAAGTAATCAATACTTGTTGTTGAGCCTAGTCTATCACAGCTATAATCGTTGCAATCATGTTTGTCATAAACAGGGACAACCAGACATTTGCTGCCACACGACCTTCTTGTGTGCTGCTGGAGCAGCTGGCTGTATGTGTGACAAAAGGAGAGCCTGTCCTTCTTGTGGGAGAAACAGGAACTGGAAAAACCTCAACTGTGCAACACCTCGCCAGAGTAACAGGTGAGTGCAGACACAGAAGGTCTAAGCTCAGCTGAGGGTCATCAGCTGCAGCAGGTTTGTTGGTGTCGCCATGCTGCTTCTCCTGTCCAATGTTAAAATGTCCTTGATCATAATTTCCTTATTACCACTCCTGATTCAGAAATCTCTGTTGTGTTCAATAAAGGTCATAGGTTGCAGGTTGTGAACATGAACCAGCAGAGTGACACTGCAGATCTGCTTGGAGGGTGAGTGACCTAAAATCTAGCTCTGTTAAATAATTTTCATAAACATCACTTACTGTATTGAAACTATGAGAAGATTGTTTTGTACAAAATTAAATCAACCATCATATCTAAACAAAGGGTTTAAATAGTAAGGAACTACCTTACCATTAAGCTAATGCAGCTGAATTATTGAAAGTTTAAGATGCAGCAACCACTGACTGCAACACTGCATGTACTGTATCTAATACTGCATAAGAATTACCATCTTTATACACATTACAGAAGGTATCGTAACTTTTCTATCTAATGCAGGTACAAGCCTGTAGACCACAAACAGATCTTGCTTCCTCTGAGGGAAGCCTTCGAGGAACTGTTCTCCCAGACATACTCAAGGAAGCAGAACCTGACTTTCTTGGGTCACGTTCAGACCTGCTTTAGGAAGAAGCGCTGGCATGATCTGCTTAAACTCATGGACCATGTCTGCAAGTCTGCCCTCACTAAGGAGCTGCAGGAGCAATCAAATGGTGGTGTACTGTCAAGCGTAAAGACTGACAACAATTGGCTGCTGTAACACAGTTACTAATATCTTGTATGCTTGTCTAGCTGCTTTACTACAGGAGAAGTGGGAGGCACTGGCTTTAAAAGTGAGCCAGACCCAGCAGCAGATTCATGCTTGCGAGCACACCATGGTCTTTTCCTTTGTGGAGGTAAAGTAACTTTTCTCTGATGGGGGGGGAGGGGGGGGCTTATGTGATCTCAGACTGATTCAGTTAGGGACAAATTCCTAAAATTTCTAACTTACCCTGTAGCTCAGTTGGTAAGGCAGTCGTTCATGGACCACATGGTCAGTGGTTTGATCCCTGGTCCCGGCTATTTTTCAAAGTGTCCTTGGGCAAGACACTGAACCCCAAGTGTCTCCCGGTGGGTCAGATGAGCACCTTAGATGGCAGACATTGCCACTGGTGTGCGTGTGAATGGGAATCAACATTGTAAAGCGCTTTGGCTAAAAGCAATATACCATTTACCCTAAACATTCCTAGCTTCTCACCCAAGGAGTGTTCCAGTAAACTTCTTATAGCAAATCTAAGGAAGGAGACAACCAAGCTATGTGGATAGATCCAAGTGGAACTGTCATTTGGACTTTGCAGTTGTGGTCTAAGCCCAAGTACTTGTGGGAGGCTGAATACATGCGTTCAAGATGTTTGGTTTGTGAGATTGTTACAGCTATGTTGTGTTTGGAGTGATTTGAGATGTGCTGTCAGAGGGTGTGGCTGAGTGTGGCACTTTTTCAACTTTTTTTTCCAAACAATTAAGAACTGAAAACAGAACAGCTACATGGTGGTGTGGCAGCTACTTTTTTTTTAGTATATGAAGCAGGCCATCGTGACGTAATAGGTTTCCGTACTCTAACAATAATAAATGGTAAATGGGGCAACTGTGGCGCAGGAAGGTAGAGCGGTTTTCCACCAATCTCACACTTGTTGGTTCAATCCCCTGCTCCTCTGGTCACATGTCGAAGTGTCCTTGAGCAAGACACTGAACCCCAACTTAGTTGCTCCTGGTGAGTGTTGGCCAGCTGCATAACAGCTCCCCCATCGGTGTATGAGTGTGTGTGTGATTGTGAGTGTGAATGGGTGAATAAGAAGCAGTGTAAAGCGCTTTGAGTGCCAATAGGTAGAAAAGTGCTATATAAGTGCAGACCATTTACCGTAAATGCACTTATATAGTGCTTTTCTACCTATTGATAGTCAAAGCACTTTACACTGCTTCTCATTCACCCATTCGCACTCACAATCAGGACCTTTTGTGGGCGAACACGCTATCACCTGCACCACATTTGCCCAAAAAAACTTTCAGCAAAATTGAGTACATTACATTTTTGCTTTAGTTTCACATTCCTGCAACTATACAGTCATGGCCAAAAATATTGGCACCTTTTCAATTCTGTCAGCAAATGCAACCCTTGTCTTAGAAAATAGTTCCATTTGCAAATGTTTTGGTATTTACATGCTTATTTGTGTTTGCACTGGAACGACACAAAAAAATAGAGAAGAATCAAATCTGATACAATTCCACGTAGAACCCAAAAACTACACTGGACAAAATTATTGGCACTCTTAACTTAATGTTTGGTAGCCCCCCTTTGGAAAAAATAACTCAAATCAATCGCCTCCT
Source organism: Channa maculata (assembly GCA_020496755.1). Classification (NCBI taxonomy): domain Eukaryota; kingdom Metazoa; phylum Chordata; class Actinopteri; order Anabantiformes; family Channidae; genus Channa; species Channa maculata. Next base: position 20,318,785 of record CM035616.1, on the reverse strand, counting down.
GTAACCATGAATTAGTTTCTTACACCTCTATGCTGGAATGTTGGACCACTCTTCTTTTGCAAACTGCTCCAGGTCATTCAGATTTGAATGCTCAGTGTGACACAACACAAAGGGTGAGTCAACTTTTCTCCATTTTAACTGGTTGCAAGTGGGATTACTATATTGCCAACATCTGTTACTTGCCACAGGTGTGTCTAAATACAAAGTACAGGAGCATTACATGCTTGAAAAGCATGTGATTATTTCTTACAATTTTGACAAGGTGCCAATCATTTTGACCAGTCCATTTTTGAGTATCAAGTTTGACTTTTTGTTGTTGTTGTTGTTGTTGTTGTTCCAGTGCAAACAACAACAATAAGCATGTGAATACCAAAACATTTGCAATGACAGAATTGCAAGGGTGCTGAGATTTTTGGCCATGACTGTACTATATAAACTCCCGGTAAGAGTTCACAAAGTTTCATTGTTTAATGTTAATTTTTTAAACAACTTTCAGTCCCTCATGTGCCAACAATTCTGATAAGACAACACTTTTTACAATAACTAACAAAGTTGTCTTATCTATTCACGGTCCCACCTCCGCAAAAAGCGAAGACTACAACAATGAGAGGGACAGGGGTGAGGGGGTATTAAATCCTTGTAACAATAATTTCGTTTTTTCTCACATTGTCGGGAATATAAAGCGCCTTCCCTTTCCAGAAAGGACCCACAAATAAAAAGTTAAATAAGTTAAGTTAAATAATATTTATATGTCATCACTTGCACTTTTACTTGAGTGGACAGTACTCCATAAACCCATTTGCACTGTAGCACACAGACACACATAGTGATGCAAAGTAGTGTGTGTTCTGTGTTTTAGTACTGTTTATCTTTGCTGCAGCAGATCTGACTCCTCATTTGTTCCTCATTAGGGAACATTAGCTCAGGCAGTGAAGAAGGGCCATTGGATCCTGCTTGATGAGATCAACCTGGCAACGGCAGAGACCTTGGAGTGTCTTAGTGGACTCCTGGAGGGCACCACTTCATCTGTGGTGCTGTTGGACCGTGGTGATACTGGTGAGGGCTGCTATCACCCAAGAGTTGGGGTTTGATAACATTTTATTGAATTTAAATCAAATGCTATTAAATTGGATCAAATTTCTTACTGAACACATTTGAACTGAGCACTGCTAAAACACAGGTGAAAAATTTATACGTTCAGTTGAACTCTGTACTTGACATAACCAAGGTGGTACTAAAGGTCTGCTTGATTGACCTAGATTTGAGTCACTCTCATTGGAATGAAATCTATTTAGTCATATTTTTGGAAATGTTAATAATATTCTGTTTCGATCAAAGAGCCTCTGGTTCGGCACCCAGACTTTCAACTCTTTGCCTGCATGAACCCAGCTACTGATGTGGGGAAGAGGAACCTACCTCTGGGACTCAGGAACAGGTGAGAATGTGCAAATGTATAAACAAAGTAAAATGTCCTGTTGTCCTGAGCTTTATACATTGGTCTATTTAATTTTTATTTTTAGTAATGACAGGGATACATAGTTATTATGATGTTTCACATTAAGAATACAGAATGCCAAAGAGGAAAAAGAACTACTTAAACACATGCATCTCTTCTCTTTGTTTTTTCCCAGGTTTACTGAGCTGTATGTAGATGAGCTGGAGAACGAAGAAGACCTGCAGGTTCTGGTTTTAGACTACCTCAAGTGCTTGAATCCACACAGGAGTGTCGTCAATGGCATCATAAGGTTAGTCTTTACCCAATGGAAGAGCAAAAAGGCATTAAAAATAGATAAAATAAATAATGTAATCCAACATTCCTACAATAAACTCCTGTTACTAGAACAAAATACAATTCAACAGCATCAAGTTCTACAGCCTCCAAGATGATCCCAAAGATAAATCAGCAAATCTGAAACCATTATATTCTAACTATTGTCAAATAAGGTTTTATTAGTGGATTATTGCTGGATTTAGCTATGTGTCCCCAATAGAGTGTGGGTATTTTATGATTTAAAAATTTACATTTTAAATTACTTAAAATAATTCAGATATTTTCAGTCCGCAACCCTCATCTTTTTTATCTGGGCTTGGGACCGGCACCAAGGTGGCTCTTGGTGGCTGGGAGGGGCCACGCCCAGGGCTGTGTGAGTAGAAACTAATGCCAAATGCCAATGTGGAGTCCCCAGAAGGGACAAGCCAAAAGCAATTGATTTGAATTCAGATATTTTCAATATTCATCAAATGTATAAATTGAGAATATTTGTCTCTCATTTGTTATTATTTGTTTAAGTGATTCAAAAGGAGAGGGAAAAAAAATTTCTCAAGATCAACATTGGCAACGATATCAGTTGACAAGTACTGCCTTCAGAATCTTCCAATTTAAATGTTCATGTCATGTCAAGTCACATTTTTAGTTATGTATCGGGTCCTTTAGTAGAATATTAGAAGCAAGTAGTTGTTGGATTATAAGGTGTGCCAAAGTCCGTAGTCTGTTAATATGTAAATGCTAACTAATAAATGTATTTCAAATGAATGTTTTTTTTTTGTTTGTTTGTTATTTGGATGCAGTTTCTACCTGGCAGTACGAAAGGAGGCCAACTCACATCTTGTAGATGGTACAGGCCACAAACCCCACTACAGCCTGCGGACACTGTGCCGGGCACTCAAGTATGTGTCAGGAAACCCCTGCAACAGTGTACAGCGCTCACTCTATGAGGTAGGAGGCCGGAGACACAATCTCTTTAAAGCATTACTTCATTTAAAAAAAACAAAGTCACCATGTTTTTTTGTGCTGATGGTAGGAGATGCACCCTCCTGAAGTTTCATCCCCATCACATACAGTATATGTCAGGGGTCAGCAACCCGCGGCTCCGGAGCCGCATACGCCTCTTTCATCCCTCTGATGTGGCTCCCTGTGGCTTTTAAAAAGAATTAATGAGTATTTAATTAAAATGTATTTTATTTTAGCTTGTTTGTTTTTAAAATGTTCTAAATTCTAATTCTTAATTTTATTCAAATTCTAAATTTGAAGACTATGGTGATCTTGTAACATCTAAATGAAACGTGGTAAAAAAAAATTTGGCTCTTAATGGAGGTGGCTGTCCAGAGAGGAGCTGCTGAAACGCTTTGGCGCGTGTCTGGAAGAACTGAAAACTTTCCTGGGCAGCAAAGGGCTCACATTTCCTGAGCTGGAACAGCCAGAGTGGCTGGAAAAGCTACACTTCATGGTAGACATGACAGTGCACCTGAACACAGCTCTTCAGGGGAAAGGGCACACAGCCCCACAGGAGGTTTTGGCATTTGAGCGCAAGTTGACATTGCTTGCCAGAGATTTACAGAAAGGTACACTGTCACACTTCCCCAGTTTGAGAGAGTTCAAAGAAGCTCACACGATAAATTCTGAGTATTTACATTTGCAGTCATCGCAATGCAAACATCGTTTGGGAAACGATTCTGTGAGTTTAGAGAGGAAAAAACCTCATTATCCTTCCCTGTCACTCCCCTAAGCCTGGATCCATTCCTGTTAAAAACAACTGCATTGGCAGGTGTAAGTCAACCTGATCTTGAGATGGAACTGGCCAACATAGCTGACAAAGACATATGGTTGTCCAAGTTTAAATGCTTGACAACTGACCTTGAAGATGTTGCCTGTCAGAAGGCCGTTCTTGCTCAGATGTGATATTGAAAACCTCCCCAAACTGGACAAACTTGTGTTTGAAATTTGGAATGCTGTCCCCGACGTTTATGTGAACAAGCAAAAGTATTCACTAGGAGTCCTGTCGATCTTTGGACTCACGTTTGTGAGGAGGTGTTCTCCAACATGAACTTTATTAAAAGCAAACATTGTGCACAAACTTTGTAGCGCAATGATCCCACAATGGTGGAACGAACTACCAAACTCTGCACGCTCAGCAGACTCACTCCCAATATTCAAAAAACTGCTGAAAATAGAACTCTTCCGCATCTTCCTATGCACTTAAATCTATTTAAATGTAAAAAAAAAAACTTCCTTTCTGCTTTTTCTCGCACTTGCATCTCATGAAATGTGAACACTTTTCTGATAGAACTTTGCTTTGATGTTTTCTCCTTGACTTGATTTTTGCTGCCTTGTACCTCACTTGTAAGTCGCTTTGGATAAAATTGTCTGCTAAATGATTAAATGTAAATGTTGTGCACAGAAATAGACATTGAATATTTTACTTGAAAGTAACCTTCATTGATTTCATAAATGCAACACATTAGTTTAGTGTATACATAGCATAAAGGCAAAAAAAAAGTTATATGCAGTGTTATTTCATTTTAAATGTCAAAATGGTTTTGTGGCTTCCAGTGTTTTCTTTACTGTGGGAAACGGGTCCAAATGGCTCTTTGAGTGGTAAAGGTTTCCGACCCCTGGTATATGTAGTCTGAGGTGACTGTTTGTGTGGTGGTTGCAGGGTTTCTGCCTGAGTTTCTTGACTCAGCTGGACAGAAGCTCCTACCCTCTGGTCCAGAAATTGGTTTGTCAGCACATCCTGATGGGAAACACCAAGTGTCTCAAACAGGTAAGAGATTCTGAGAACTGAATTCCTCTTTTTAAAAGTCACATCTGTTGTCGGTTGGGGTGAGTGGAAAGTGGAGAGAGGAAAGAAAAGAGCAACCAGAAGCAACAACAATACATTGGACAGGTTGATAGGACCAGTAGCTACATATTGGAAAACATACAGCTCCAAAGCAGACAGGGTCAGAGAGAGGGAGACAGAGAGGGAAAAGCACAATTACGGGAGAGAGAGACACAAAGTTAATGTTATGCAGTGGGGGCATATAAATGTGAGGTGAAAAAATAGGGAAGAGGGACAAGAGGAGGAAAGGAGCTCAGTCCATTGGGGGGTGGTTTCCACAGCAGTCTAAGCCTTTAGCAGCATGACTATAACTAAGCTTTATGAGAGAGGAAGGTTTTAAGCCCAGACTAAAAAGTAAAGAGGGTGTATGGTTTTATAACCTTGTAAAACTAGAATTCTTTCGAAGTGTCCTTGAGCAAGACACTGAACCCCCAACTTAGTTGCTCCCGGTGAATGTTGGCCAGCTGCATAGCAGTTCCCCAGTGGTGTGTGTGTGTGTGTGTGTGTGTGTGTGTGTGTGTGTGAGATTGGGTGAATATAAAAAGCAGTGTAAAGCGCTTCGAGTACCAATAGCTAGAAAAGCACTATATAAGTGAAGACCATTTGCCATTGGCTGCATTAAATTGCACAGGTGGTCACAATGGTAAATCTGATTGGTGTACGTATCTATCAGTCCTGTCATTCTTACCACACTCGTGAGAGTTTTTGTCCTTAATGCAAGTACTTTTTTTGATTGGTGTTAATTTTGTTATAGACATTTTATATTCCTACTTGGTCTAATTTTTTTTTTATAGCATTAAATCATGGCCAATTTAATAAGGCTTTTTTGACAAAGATTTTCAAAAATGGCTATCATGTCAAAATGGAAACAGCCATTTGGTTTCCAAAATCAAACAATAAGTTGAATGGACATTAAACACATTTACTGCATCCAGGTAAAGATTTGTTTAAGATTGACTTAACCAAAAGAATAAAAAAAGTTCATGTTTTGACCAATAAGTTTTTGAAGTCTCTACTAGTTTTTTGTGTATTCTTTGCTCCAAGAGACAGATAACAGTTTTTAATTTTTGTGGCAAAAAACAGCCATTGCTCTCACATGATATCCAAAGCAGCATCTCACTGCCACATACACTTATTATATACACTTATTTTTGGGAACAGATGATGAAAACCCCTTTTGTTTCCTACAGCCAATCCCAGCTCCTTCAGGCCAGCTCTGTGTGGAAGTAGAGGGCTACTGGCTGTGCCAGGGGGACATGGAACCGACTCTGGACCCCAGTTACATCCTCACCCCTTCAGTCAAACTCAACCTCCATGACCTTGCCAGAGTGGTATCTGCCGGGTAGGAAAACTGTTGCCCAGATTGACCCCCTGCCCACGCTTTCCCCCCCAAATCAATGGGCCCATCGATTGATGTCCAGAAATCCATATTAACCGTGCTAATTGTGGCTCTTTAGTAAGGAAGGCATCCTAGTCCATCAGAGCAGAAATGTGGTTGAGTTCCCCTGCAGTCAGACAGCTGTCAGACAGGAGGTGATCAGCTTTGTCGCTTCCGTTTGGCCTTTTGTTAAGGACAAATCATATTAGGCAAAACTTTAACACTACCATTAGTGAGGGCCACAGCTGGTGTTGAGTAAAAAAGCCAGACTCATTGATGTATTTTAGTTTATCCCAAAACATTTTGTCACTTGACAGATTATTTTTTCCAGATTGAGATACAAGTAAACACACACATAGATACTCAAACACCAGGAGCTGGATTTACATGTCTTGCTCAAAGGACACTTGGATGGGATGCGATGGGGGTTGAACTGATAACCTCCACCTCTGGACTGGAGCCATAGCCATCTTATTGGTGGTGGAGTTTCATGTGATACAAGAGCTATCTTTCCTAATACCTAGCTAGTACCTATTTAACAGCAGAGAACAGAGCAACATCAGCATCAAAATCTGATCCTCCTGTACTGAATAAGAATTATGATATTAGTCAGTAATAATTGAGGCACTGTCATATTTTTACATTTAGTCATTTACATTTAGATATTTAGCAGTTGCTTTTATCCAAAGTGACTTACAAGTGAATTTTTGCCATTTCCCTTACTTACACTTGACATACTGAGACGTTAACTCAGAAAAGATAATTAGGGACATAGGAAAAATTGGTGACCCTGTGACACAGACTGTAAGGTTTGACAGGGACTGGTTGTCAAACCATTGACTTTGTGGTCTGTGGACGACTGCCTTACCCACTGAACTACAGCCACCCCACAAATTGATCGTACAAATTAACTGAAACAGTTTAACATCCCAACAATTAAACTTATCCTTGGAGAAAAGAGGATCCAGGGTTAGTAAAAAGAAATTGGTTATTATAGTGTTTAGGGTTCATCCAGGATATAAAATAATTAGAACTCTCAGCTTCCATTGACAAATAAGTAGTCCTTCTCTGTGTTGCTGTTATGGCCTTGCAGGACTCACCCAGTGCTGATCCAGGGAGAGACATCTGTGGGCAAGACCAGCCTAATTAACTGGCTGGCTGCAGCCACTGGGAACCAGTGTGTGAGAATCAACAACCATGAGCACACAGACATTCAGGAGTACATAGGCTGCTATTCATCAGATGACCGGGGCAAGCTTGTCTTCAAAGAGGGTATGAGCACTCAATTAATGTTTACACATTTATCTGGGCTTTATACACTCAGGTCTGTGTTTTAACAGTGACAATATTTATCACTTTGACTCCACTATAATCGTAACAATCAACAGGTGCTTTATATTTAAGGGTTTTGTCAAACACTGGAATTAACATTGAGTTCACTTATAGTTCCCTAATTGTAGGGGCCCAAAATTATGAAATTAGTTAGAGAATTGATTGCTCACTTGTTTCATGTCTAGATGTGTCAATCTCCCATTAGTACATTTCCATGTAAGATTGAGCTGATTTTAATTGTGTCTTGGAATCAGTTTATGTTAAATATGAAGTGAAGTAAGCCATTGGTAGTCTAAAACATCTAACCAAACACACCAGAAAGAGCAAAGGTAATATATGTGGGCGAACAACTGTGGAGGATGACAGAAGAATTCCTTCCTTGGTGAAGAAAAATCCCTTTGTAACAGTTGTCAAGAACACCCTGTATGAAGTAGATCTGTTTTTGTGAATATGGAGGGTTTACCACAAGATTTAAAAGAGTCTTTACAGTCTGGAACAGCTTACAGCTTTTTTTAAAGCAAGGAAGGGGAATACTTTGCAATGGCTGAATCAGTCACCTGACCTGAATCCAATTGAACATGTGTTTCATTGGCTGAAGGCAAATTACCCCAGCAGAGGAAGAGATTAAACTTGTTAGTTAAGCTCAAGCAGACCATGAGCAGGTAAAATATCGAGCATTTGCTGGTGTTTATTGGTTCCAGACATTACACAGCGATTGTTTAAATTAAATTTGCAACCAAATCTAAGAGCCGACAATTTACCACTATTTATCATAATTTATTCTCTGTAATTTATTTTATTTGAAACCCTATAGTACATGATATGTAATTTATTTTACATTCTGAAATGTGAACAAAATTAGATTTGTCTTTGACATGCATTTAATTTTACCGATTGTCAGTATGCATAATCTATATTTTTCATTTTTAGCTATCCAGCCATAGTTACAGGCTGTAGTTGCAACTCCACTGTCTCCTCCTGAAATGTAGCATTACCAGACTAAAATGTGGCTTGCATGTGTCTCTGCTTCAGGTGTTCTGATTGATGCCATGAGGAAAGGTTACTGGATTATCCTGGACGAGTTAAACCTTGCACCAACAGATGTCCTAGAGGCACTCAACAGACTTCTGGATGACAACAGGGAGCTCTTTGTGACTGAGACACAGGAGGTCATCAAGGCTCACCCCAGGTTTATGCTTTTTGCTACCCAGAATCCCCCTGGCCTCTACGGTGGTAGAAAGGTATGTCAAGTTGTTTGATGGCATGATTGTACGTACTGTGTTAAAAATTCTTAAATAAGCACATTTTAAGGCAGCAATCACAATGGAATTTACTAAGCACAACATGATTTCAATGGAATAAACCCTGTAATGAGACCTTTTTTTTATTGTACCAACCACAACCATTGTCTCTTCTGACAATGTTTAAAGCATCACATCTGATAGGGCTAATATGGTTCTATTGTGGACAGTTCTGTCACAAGAATTTAAGCAAAATAATTTAAGTGGATACACCCATCTAGTAGATGTTCCTATTGGCAAAGTAACTCTGTGGATTGTAGGCTACACCTAATGCACTCAGAACATCATGGAGGTTCCAACACCTGTTCTTCAGAGCTTATAGCACATAGCAGACCAGGTTAAGTATAATATCTAAAAGGGCTAAAAAGAGAGCTTAAATATTTAACACTATATTCAAAACCTTTTTTAAGCGATATTATCACTATTTATTTATTATGACATATTCATAGACATATTCTGAAGAGACTGACAGACATTATTGATATTCATCTGTCTTGCAGATATAGAAGATAAAGTTTGCATTTTATAGATGTATATAAGTTATGCAGTGCTCGTCCCAAGCCCAGTAAAATTGAAGAGGGTTGCATCAGGTGTAAAATGTGCGAAATCAACATGCAGGCCAATGATCTGCTGTAGTGACCCTGAACTTAGGGGATAAGCCAAAAGACAAAATGCAACTGATGAGCAAGTGTCATGTTTGCTAAGAATCCTCGTTCTCTCTCGGTTGCAGCATGTCATAACTGCAAAAAGGTGCTCTACTAAGATGCTTGTCATGAAGGGCTTGAATAATTTTGATTCTGTAAAAGTTGCATTTTGTGTTAACTTGTAACATTAGTTGTGTTGAGATATTTAAAATATTCTTGTTTGATTTGTTCATTGCAAATAGCTAAAAGTTGGTACCTAAAATGCAGTGGGGGTTGAATTATCTTAATAGCAACTGGATGTTAATGTATCAGCGAGAATGAAAGAAACTGTGTTCAAGACGGTAGTGAGACCAGAGATGTTGTTCGGCTTAGAGACAGTGGCACTGAAGAAAAGACAGGAGACAGAGCTGGAGGTAGCAGAGCTTAAGATGTTGAGGTTCTCTTTGGGAGTGACGAGGATGGACAGGATCAGGAATGAGGACATCAGAGGGACAGCTCATGTTTGATGTTTCGGAAATAAAGTCAGCGAGGCCAGATTGAGGTAGTTTGGACATGTTCAGAGGAGAAACTGTGAATATATTGGTAGAAGGATGCTGAGGTTGTAGCTGCCAGGCAGGAGGTCTAGAGGAAGACCAAAGAGATCTATGGATGTAGTGAGAGAGGACATGAAGATAGTTTGTGTGAGAGAAGAGGACGCAGGGTTAGATGGAGGCACATGATTCGTTGTGGCGACCCCTGAAAGGGAACAGCCAAAAGGAAAAGAAGAGTATGAATCCAAACCTACGGTCAAATTGAGTTATTTTATATTATCTCAACTAGGTGCTCTCCAGGGCTTTTAGGAACCGTTTCGTGGAGCTGCACTTTAATGAGCTCCCTGTTGAAGAACTAGAGACCATCCTCCACCAAAGGTGCAGCCTACCTCCATCCTACTGCACCAAGCTGGTCAGGGTCATGCAAGACCTTCAGGTAACAATACATACTCGCACTTTGTCTGTCTCCCTTGATTAGCGCTTTATATTACTGATGCTGACTGCATTCACGGAATGTGTTTTGTCTCCAGTCCTTACGCAGAGGATCCTCTGTGTTTGCTGGAAAACATGGCTTCATCACCCTCAGAGATCTGTTCCGCTGGGCAGACCGTTACCGGCTGGAGGAACAGACAGAGGCCTCTCAGGATTGGCTGAAGCATTTGGCAGATGATGGTGAGGCTTGTCGGACATTTTGTTAAATCACTACCGATACCTGTTCCCCCTGAAACCATAAATTGAGCCTTTGTCTTCCCGAGCAGGATATATGCTGCTGGCAGGACGTGTCAGGAAGCCAGAGGAGGAGGCCACCATCCTGTCCATCCTGGAGAAGCACTTTAAGAGAACTGTGAAGCCTGACGACCTGTTTTCTCAGAGACGGGTGATCAGCCAGTTCAGTGAGTAGAACAACTCAGCACTACAGTTATTCATGGCCACAGTACTTCTGTGACACTGACACACACTCAGGTTGATTGAAATGTAAACAGTGACACAGTTTTCTTTATTGTGGTTCTTTCCACCACCACAGTAGTTTTAAATAAAATTATCAAGTGCCTAAAATGTCGATTTTCAGCTTAAAACCAAAAGTTTTGTTCAAAGATATGTGAACTGTGTAGTATTTAAAGCCATTTTTATTGATGGATTTCCACATTAAGGGGTTCAAGTGTAATTAGGCAATTCTCTGCTGAGCTGTTTCTTGGCCAAGTAAGCTCTAGAGTGGATTTGAAGTGTGGCATTTTTATTAGTTTCTTTTTTCTTTTCTTCTTTTTTTTTGCCTGCTATGTCATTTTGTGTGTTTGTGGTAATTTGATTTCTGTTTTATGATAGATATCTTTGTCATTCATAGTCATATGCAAAAGCTAGTACACCCCTATTTTGAAATGGTCAAGAGTAAAACTAAATATTATTTAATCCACAATAAGCTCTTGCAGAATGTTTTATTTATCAGAAATGAATGTTTTATGAATTTATCAAAGGGGATGCAAACTTGCACTATTAATATTTTTAATATTTTCTTTTAACTCTTTACATTTACATTCTTTGAAAATTTTTTCACTTCCAATTATGAATTACCATTTGTACTAGCTAAGTGTATGTTGTTATTGTATTAGGTTCAGGGTTAAGTTTGCCTCAGCTTGTCTAAGGAAATGCTCTGATTGGCAGGTCCCTTTATTGATAGCATTGCTGGAGTTCCAGAAGACTTCCGCCATGTTGTCTGGACAAATAGTATGAGAAGACTGGCTGTGCTGGTAGGACGGGCACTTCGATATGGCGAATCTGTTCTGCTTGTAGGAGACACTGGGTAAGTTTTAAATGTAAAAGATTGATCAAATCCATTATCTTTTTGAAGAATAAAAGAGTTATAAGGACAGGGTACGTCTTACTTATAGGGGTGCCAGTAATGCTTATTCTATCACTAAAATATACCAACAACTACAAGGAACATAACGTTATGTGCAGAATCCTCAGAACTCACTTTGTTTATTACTTTGTAAACATGATGAACAGTATATCTGCTTAACTTCGACACATTTGTATGTGTCACTGAGCATGTTAAATTGCTAATGTTCCTTAGTTTAATTATACTGCAACCTAACAGAGCTGTTACAAGGGCCACATAGTCATATTCTGTATGTTAACATGAGTGAGTTTCCTTTCTTACATACTATACAAGGAGTCGCACTTGAGTACCAGTTGGTAGAAAAGAGCTATGTAAGGGCAGGCCGTTTACAGTTTACTCTGAGCCAGAACAGATATCGCACATGATGGAATGTTACTTTGACCTGTCCAATTGCATTGTAGTTGGTACAGCCAGGCAGCTTAAGGTTAGACTTAATTTTCATTAAAATTTTCATTAATGCCCGCTTGAAGTTAACATACATAGTTTAAAGAATTCATTATTTTCCTAATTTTAAATTCTGTTTTTGCTCTGTTGACAGCTGTGGAAAGACTACGATATGCCAACTGTTTGCTGCTTTGAGTGGACAGAAGTTTTTTTCAGTCAACTGTCATCTACACATGGAGACATCTGACTTCTTGGGAGGCCTGCGACCTGCCAGACACACACACCAGGTACTGATAAGACCACAGTGGGTGGAAATGTCCAATCTATAGTTGCTTTGGCAAACTCATTCTTTCACTGTGACTGCACTTACACACACTTAAAATACCAGGTTATTCAGAGAATTCAGCTCTTTTGGATTATGAGGGAACTGCATTTGCATTCAGTTAAAACCTGGTTACTGAAAATCCACATATACATGCAGCATGCACATGCATGCAAGAGTAACCTGATTTTTTTTTTCTCCCCCTTTGACTTAATTTGGAAACCTGGCACAAATTTTAACTCTATAGTATCAGGAAACACTGCTTTCTGATATATAAATATAAATATATATATATATTTGGCAGTGTTCATGCTACTTTAGTTTGACAGCCCAGGGGGAAAGAAGGGTAAAGTGATGGGATTGGTCAAATAAACTGCGGGTTACATACAGAACGCACTCTCCCCTATCTTCTCTTGTTAAGAGAGGCGAGGATCACTTAATTCACACAATGTTTTGATAGTTTTTGACTGAGAAAAGTTATGCCCCCACCTTCTTTGACTCATGGTGTCAGTCAAATCTGTAGTGCATTTGCGCTTCGCATGATGAGGGATATTCAACTCTGAGTCACGTTATTGCAACTCTGCCTTCTTAACTTCAACCGGAGAGTGACAGTGACTCTGCAGTGTCTTGCCTCACAGCTCCTCAACCATTGAGAGACTATGCAATTTTTGTGTCAGGTGTGTTGCTGGCAATGTTGCTACCCAGGATGACCCTGACAAGGCACATGCTGCTGACAGGTTGGTATGTGATGCTAATGTGCAGGGAAATGAATGGTGTGTATGGCTTGAGTTCATATAAACGTGTTAGAACTGCAAGCTGTATTTTTGGCCCTAAGGGATTTTCTGAATTTTTCTCCAGGGTCATCACGTACGGGTGAAAACAGTAGTAGCTTACATCAACAACCAGGCAGTGTAGTACTCATTACCTACAGCTAAACGGTCTGACCCAGAGAACTGTGCATTTGTGCAATATACAACAAACTATAATATCAACTTTGAAAATAGTCATTATTAAAGAGCGAATGTATGAAATTGAGTCCTATGAAAATAACGTACGTGTGTGTGTATGTGTGTGTGGGCATGTAGCCTGATGGTGAGGATGGCAGGCTCTTTCAGTGGCATGATGGTCCCTTGGTGCTTGCAATGAAGGAGGGTGGAGTGTTCCTTATGGATGAAATATCCCTGGCCGACGACTCCGTGCTTGAGAGACTCAATAGGTAAGCATGTGCATGTTCTATGATCTCAAGTGCATTGGGTGCACATTTTGGAAACCTTCTAACATAATTGTAGAGGTGGTCTCACTCCAAGTTTAAGTACAGTAATCTCACTAGCACGTTCGCAAACAGCTTCATCAAACAAGTTTCTCAAAGTATGGCTGAACTCACTGAACTCGATAAGAAACCGTGTAGAAACCGTAACTTTTAAACTTCATTGTAAGCAGGTGGGCACTTTAATGACACTGCAATAAAAGCAAAGACCCTTTGCATTTACCAAAAACAATTAGATTGTGATGTTATTATACATGTCTTGCAGTCTCTGTGCATGTGTTTGTTTTTCTGTCAAATAGATATCTTTGCCTGTTTATGTCCATTGATCTAATAGCCTTTTAAAGGCCACTGTTACTATATAAACCATGTATTAATGCTTTTTTAAATTTTTACATCCTGCTTAAATTTATGTGTGTTGTGCTCAAAATATGTCCCTAAATAAAGTAAAAAAAAAAAAAAACACAAACAATTTACCAAGCTGTACATATAAAGACATTGTTGGATTTTACGTTAATTATAAAATGTTTTGACACCAAAAGGTTTATTTGCCAGCCTTACGTATAAAGGCCAGCTGTTATCTAGAATTGGCTGGAGTTAAAGAGATGTGTGGATAAAATGTATTGCGTTCAAAGCCACAAAGCAAAATTACACATTACATATCTTATCCCATACACAACTACATACACGTTAATAACCTGTTTAACTGTGGGTTCTTTGCTCTCAGTGTTCTAGAGACCGAGAAGTCCCTTGTGTTGGCAGAGAAGGGGAGCGGTGAAAATGATGATGTGGAGCTGATCAGAGCAGCTAGAGGCTTCCGTCTAGTCGCCACAATGAATCCTGGAGGAGACTTTGGAAAGAAAGAGGTTAGTAAAAGAATGTTTCTCCAGTGTTGTCATTGGAACTGAGGATGAATGTAGCAGTAACAATAGAAAAGTAACACTGCTGATACAATGCACGTATAACAGTGGAGTTTTGTGCTTCAAAGTTTCAAAGCAACAGTGTTGTGTTTATTGAAATTGATAGTTGCAATTTAAACTTAATACGTGGTTTCCTATAATTTTACTGATATATTAAAATACCATTTGCAAATGGTTGCAGGTATAGCCTGACATTTGTGCTTGCCTGTTTTCAACAGCTCTCACCTGCCCTAAGGAATCGTTTCACAGAGATTTGGTGTCCTCAAAGCAATAGCCGCAGTGACCTGGTTCAGATCATCCAACACAACCTGCGCTCTGGCCTCACACTTGACGGTAAAGTAGCTGGGAGATTTGTAGATGTACAGATGGGTGCAAAGGTTTGCATCCCCTTAAATTAAAATGGCATGTAAGGTGATTCAAACTCCACTCCACAACAACATGCATTCAGCTAGTACAAATGTTTCTTTATCGTTAGAATTATAAAAAATGGTTAAGGGTTTAAAAAAAAAATTATGATAAAATTTATGATGATAAAAAAATATATCAGTCCATTTTTTTTTTTTATCAAAAGTTGAAAATCAGAAGTTCTGAACTTTTAACTTTTAGCTTTTAATTGATGGTATTAACACTGCTATAATTGATGGGTAAACAATAATAGAACACTGAACCTTCTTTATCATACCACCCAAATTTTGCCATCCAAAATGGCAACTGGAATATTGAAATATTTGACTGACAGGTGTTGTTACCCAGGAGGGTCCTTTGACACGGATTTTCAAACAATACATAATTGTGAATGACTATTCTTGGATTTTGCTTTGGGCTTTATGTTTGAAGACTTTGTTTAAAAAGGATCAGACCTGAGAGCTGACAGTCGGAGAAAGACAAACCAGGGCTTGGAACAGACTAATCTTTATTGATGATAAATCTCATAACAGTTGCAGCAGAACAAACTTGGGGGTGTAAAGAAGGTTAGAGAAAAATACATAAAAACTACTTTGGAGAAGCCTTGTTATGCAGCAAATCAGTTATCCAAAACTTGATGCCTCCTGACAAAGGACTTTGTCTAAGGAAAAATTGAAAGGCTTTAGACTAGCTGAGTAAATCCCCAGACCTTATCTGAACTTGTTTCACCTGCTGAAGAGGAGATAAACAAGACAACTACAAAATAGCTGCAACAACAGTCTGTAGATTAAAAAATAGGAATCCTGTAATTAATCTGTCAGTGAGTCCCAGGTTTGAAGCAGTTAATGTAAACAGTGACTTTGCAGCCAAATATGAAGTTTTATTTATGTTAAAACTGTCTGTTCCAGTAAATGGTCTGCACTTATATAGTGCTTTCCTGCCTATTGGCACTCAAAGTGCTTTACACTGCTTCTTATTCACACACACACACACACACACACACACACACACACACACACACACACACACACACACACACACACACACACACACACACACACACCGAAAGGGGGAGCTGCTATGCAGCTGGCTGACACTCATCTGGAGCAACTAAGTTGGGGTTCAGTGTCTTGCTCAAGGACACTTCGACATGTGACCGGAGGGACAGGCAATACTGGGAACAACAAGTAGGCTTGCATTCTGAGATTGAAGTGGTCTATTGGGATGATATAGTACTATGAGGTATTTTAGATATGATGGAGCTTGACCATTTAGAGCTTTATATGTAAAGTAGGGAATTACAATAGTCCAACCTAGAAGCAACAAATGCATAGACTAGTTTTTTGGCATTACTTTGAGACTGGATGCTCCTAACTTTGGCAATGTTCAGTAAGGTGGAAGAAGGCTGTTTTAAAGATTTGTATTTACATGTGGGGTAAAGGACAACTCATGGTCAAAAATAACTCCGAGGTTCCTTGCAGTAGTACTGTGGGCCAGAGTTATGCCACCTAGAGTAACAATATGGTTAGACAGCATATTTTTGAGATTTTTAGGCCCAAATACTAAAACTGCAGTTTTGTCTGAGTTTAGAAGTAGGAAATTGTAGGACATCCAGGCCTTTAAGCCATGCTTGAAGTTTGATTATATACTGTAAAATCTTATATCCATTCTTGATGTTAAACCATACCATCTTCTTTGTACAGCATAAAGACATTAGCATTGCCGTTCCAATTCTTTTCAGGGGCGACTACATGTTGAATTTGTTTAATATTATTGAATACTTTTTTTTTTCTCTCTTTTTTTTTTTTTTTTTTTTGGCTACAGAGGATATTTTTGACCCTTTAGCCATTGTTAACTTGTACATAGCCAAGATTACAATTAACCCATATTTTATTCACAATAGAACATAAACAACATATCAGATGTTGAAACTGAGAACTTCTAACATTTCATGGAAAATATTAGTTCATTTTGAATTTGATAGCAGCAACACATCTCAAAAAAGTCACCTTCTTCCAACTTTCCAACCGTTGATCTTCTATTTACCATTTACTTGCTAAGCACCAAATGGGAGAAGCACATTGACTGCGGTTACATGCACTTAAGTAATCTGGTTACGGTAAATCCTTGTATACTTGCAGCAGAAGAGTAACCTGATTTCTCCTGCACCTCAGACTTATTTTAGAAGCCTGGCGCACAAATTGTACCTATATAATGACAGAAAACGCTTCTTTTTGACTTTTCTCTCTCTCTCTCTCTGCATGTGCCACTTGTGTGTAGGGAGAGAAAGCAAAGACGCATGAAGCTGATCCACAACAGTGTGAATTTTAAAAATCCAAAGGGAAAAGTGACTTATTTAGACATCCACTAGACACTTTGTGTAAATTACATTTTCTGTCGGACCTTATGTGGACTTTTTTTCAAAATGAGGCTTTATTGCACCATTAACTCTCTAACAATCTTTACATTCCTTCATTCTTTAACACATGCAGCCTACTGGCTGCAGCCTTTGGTGATGCACATGCGCAGTTTGAGAAAGTCAGTGTCTGGAAGCAGCTGTTCATTTAGCATCTATAGATCCTGGTCTCCATAACCACATAATTGAAAACATTTTAATGCCGATGTTTCAGGTTGTGATATTGCAGAGTTGATGCTGGACTTCATTGAGTGGCTAACCCAGCAGGACTTCGGCCGGCGCTGCATTCTGAGCGTCAGAGACATCCTGTCATGGGTTAACTTCCTCAACACTGTGTGTGAGCGGGATGAGGATGGCTTCATGACCATGGGAGCCCTAGAAGATGAAGAGGCAGAGTGGGACCTCAGATTGGACACATTTACCGCCTTCATCCATGCAGCATGCCTGGTCTACATAGATGGCATTGGCTCTGGTGAGCTGATAGCTCAATTTTACTTTCATCAAGAGTCTAATTTTCCAAAAAGCATTAGAGAAATGTAATCTTAGTCTCCCATTTTTTGCAGGAACCACAGTGTCTTGTGTAGACAATGCCCTACTGGCTCGTGGACTTTGCTTGAGCTTTTTGCAAAAGCGGCTAAGCAAAGGGACCAAATTAGATCAGGAGATGCTGGAATCCTTGAGAGTTTATGACAGCAACCTGCCACGGGAACCTCAGTGGGGCGAAGACTTCTTCGGCATTGACCCCTTCTACATTGCCTTAGGTATTCTCTACTACAGTTGCAAACAAACATTTACATACACTTTCTGGTGGTGCTGCTTAGTTGCTAACCTGGGGTCTTATAGTGCTGTGTTCATGTGTACTATGCAACTGCGTGCACCACTTCTGCCCAAGATAAACTTCCCCTCCGGGATGGGATCAGGGTTTTCTGATGTCAATGCCAACGCAGAATCTACAAAGAAGGTCAAAACTACCCCTATCAAATTTCACCTTTGGTGGAACCTTTTGGTACGCAGGACTACTGCAGAGTTGGTGGAATGATTAAATTTATTATTAAGTAAATGTTTTGGTTTTGAGGCACAGAACTGACTTTTAAGCACTGTTCACATATTTCTGATAAAGTTAAGGTCAGGACTAAGGTAAGGTCATTTCAAAAGGTTAATATTAGCCTTCTTTGTAAATTCCACAACTAGATATAAGGTGAGTTTGGGGTCATTGTAATGTTGGAAGATCCAACTGTTCTCAGGTTTCAATTATGTAGCTGATAGTTTGAGGTTATGCCAAGGACTTTTGTGGCAATACTCTCATTATTTTATTCACTCTATGCAATCCACAAGGTCCACTGGCATCAAAATAGCTACAGAGCATCATGCTGCCACTTGGTGTTGTAACAGTAGGTAAAGTGTTCTTGGGATTGAATACCTCATCTTTATAAACTTCTGGTCATTATGGCCAATCTTCTTCTCGTCTGGAAATAAATATTGGATGTGGTCAGCTAAAAACTTCAGTCATGCTTTAAGGTTTAGATTTTGGAGCAGGGGCTTTATTCTTGGATGACAGCATTTCAGTCCATGGCAATGTAAAACAGAGTCTGCTTGGGCCCTAGGTTTGTCCGTGTTAGCTGATTTTTTGCAGCCTGCTAGCTAAGCTAACAAGTTTGACTTGGCCCTACTGGCCTGGAGCTCCAAGCACTTGCCTGCCTTGCTTGGTGACACGGAGCGCCTCTGTAGAAAGTGACACTGATCTTCCAGCAGTAACCATTTCATGTGCCATGAGGGTTCATGGACATTACATGCCTTAAATGGAGCTGTGTTTACTATTTTAGGCCCAGACTCATCTCTGACTATAAAAATGTTTTTACCATTTCAAGAAAACTGAGAAACTTAGATTTGTTGGCTTGTCCTTACTTTTTTAAGAGCCAGATTAACTAAATCATCAAAACATTGTTACAGAATTTGGAATTTCATGGTCAAAAATGTGTTAAAATGTTTTTGCATTAATTTGAAACTTCCCTGTCACAATACGTTTTGGCACATTGCTTAAAGGTCTCTTCCACAGTAGTTTGAATTTATTGATAAACAATTCTCCCCCCAGGGCCTCAGACCGAGAGCCGTGACGTGTCAGACTACACTTTGGCAGCGGGCACTACGGCAATGAATGCCCAGAGGCTTCTGCGGGCACTCAAGCTGCAGAAGCCTGTGCTGCTGGAAGGCTCTCCTGGTGTAGGGAAGACTAGCCTGGTTGCAGCACTTGCAAAGGCATCTGGAAACCACCTGGTCAGAATCAATCTGTCTGAGCAAACAGTAAGTCTTCATATGACTATTTAAAAGTTTTGTGTTGTGGTCTGGAATGAAGTTCACACCAAATTGCACTGATGCTAATGATACTTACCCTCTGCCAGGATGTCACTGACTTGTTTGGAACAGATCTCCCAGTGGAAGGGGGGAAAGGAGGAGAATTTGCATGGCGGGATGGTCCCCTTTTGGCTGCTTTGAAGGCGGGCCACTGGGTTGTGCTAGATGAGGTAGATTATATATTTTAGTTTTTTATTTGTATTTTTAATTTTTTTGTAAACATTAGAATTTATGACTTGGAGCCTGTTTGGAATTGTATGATTGTACAAATTCTATTCTGACATTGCTGATATGTTTTTAAACCAACTTGCCTTGTTCTTTATGCTGAAAGCTGAACTTGGCCTCTCAGTCGGTGTTGGAGGGTCTGAATGCCTGCTTTGATCACAGAGCAGAGATCTATATTCCTGAGTTGGGCATGAGCTTCCAGGTTCAGCATGAGAAGACTAAAATTTTTGGCTGTCAGAACCCCTTTACTCAAGGTGGTGGACGTAAGGGACTGCCCAAATCTTTCCTCAACAGATTCACTCAGGTAAGGAACAATTTTGTACTGATATATATTTCGACAAGTGAACTTAAACCTGCATTACTTAGGATTTGGTAATAATATTTATTTTTTAACTATAAATGTTCTAGACAATGTGTTGCTGATCAGCTTTTTTTTTTTTTACGTTACTATCCAAGCCAAACAATAAAAACACGTTAAAATAATCACTGAGAATCGCTATGCTGTTAGTTTTCACTATTTCTTCAATATTATAGTAATACAACAGTGTGTCTCTGCTGATTGACCAGCTCAGTCAGTGTGACACGAAGTTGAATTGATTTTTAAAAAGCTTCGGGGCTTGTAAAAATGCATTCGAAGCTTAAGCCCCAAAAGCTGTCCCCCTGCTTCACTGATGGGTCAATAAGATTTTGAACTGCTAAACAGATATAATTACCATAATAATTTGGTTGGTTGTTTATCATGTTTTAACTTAAAGGAAGTAATTGTGTAATGACTTGTAGAAAAAGAGAAATCACGGGTTTGTTTAAGCGAGCAACATGTGTAATCAAAGAATGATTTCTTTTTCATAAAATCCCACTGTTTACAGGTTTTTATGGACCAGCTCAGCAGCAAAGACATGGAGTTCATAGGAAACTCCATTTTCCCCAACATTGATAAGAAAATTATTGGTAAAATGGTAGAGTTCAGTAACAGGGTAAGTTTCTCTTTCCATACTGTACACATTGATTTGAAGATACTGTTAACTGGCAATTCCTACATAGGGTAGTGTTTCATGCCTTTAAAGTTTGTAAGGGGTCAAAAGAGGCCTAAATGGTGTTTTTCCCATTCTGCAGCTTGTCCAGGAGGTATGTGTGGAGCGGCGGTGGGGTCAGAAAGGAAGCCCCTGGGAATTCAACCTGCGTGACATTTTCCGATGGTGTCAGCTAATGCAGGCCGACCAGTCACCAGGGTTTTTCAGTCCAGGCCAGCATGTTGCTCTAGTGTATGGTGACAGGATGAGGACAGAGGCTGATAAGGCTCAGGTATCCTGTTTCATAAACATTTACCTAAGGGTACAAATGGAACTTTATCAGCGTCTGAAACCAGGAAATACAATACAGACACACCAACATTTATTACCTACACCACAAGATGACAGAGGCATACATTTTGAAGTTTGGGGGTTTTATGGTATGTTTTATTTTTTGTTTTTGTTTTATGGCCTTACACTTGTACAACTTATTTTCTACTGTTAATCACAGTTTGCTTCTTAAGATGCTTTCAGACGTGAGTTGTTCACTTTAATCTAGAAGTTTAATATGAGACAATCTTAAGTGAACTAAAGAGTTTAGGTTCAGACTCATCTGCATTGGCAAGTGAAGCCTTTGGAATGACCTATAAATTAGGTTTAAATTTGTTTTAAATGATCTTTTTCACAGTAATCTCACAATCTGCTTGCTAATTATAGCATTGTCTTTGTCAGTACTCAGAAAACAATTTAAATATTAAGGTTAAAGCTACTTGTGTTATTACAACAAAAATATTTTGAATTTCCTATTCAAAAAAATCATCTTCAAAAGAAGAGAAGACCTATGGTCAAGCCTTGTTGATTGGCAAATAGTAAATGGTCTGCACTTACATAGCACTTTTCTACCATTGGCACTCAAAGTGCTTTACACTGCTTCTCGCCCACCTATTCGCACTCACACCAATGGGGGAGCTGCTATGCAGCTGGCCAACACTCACTGGGAGAAACTAACCTGGGGTTCAGTGTCTTGCTCCAGGACATTTCGACATTTGACTGGAGAAGACAGGAATCGAACCAGCAACTGGGAGGGATTGGTAAATGAACGCTCTAGACCGCCACAGTCGCCCCTCAGTTGGCGTGCATTTGCAAATTGTATAGATATTTACCAGTCACCAGATTATTTATAAATGGACAGACAATTTATTCCTGTGGCTGCTTTCTCTTAAATGGGATGCCCAGCTAAAATGACTTCAAAAACATAATCATTAGTATGCAAGTTTGCTGAAGAGCACAAAGTGGCACTGCTTAGGGTATATTGAGGAAGCATCATAATTTGGGCTTTGCTGCCAGATTTGGGGCCTGGACAGTTTGCCATCTTAGAGGGAAATAAATTCCCAAATTTATTGAGATTTCAAGAAAAGAAAATATGCAGTCTGGTGTGGCCCAATCAGAGCCCAGATCTCATCCATATCCTTACGTTGTAGAGAAATGTGTTTGTCTAGTAGAGATCTGCATCTAGCATGACTAGATCTTTTGGCAGGTATTGTCAAATAAACAGTAGAGATAGATTTTGATCTCAAACTTGTTTTGGTAATATGCCTAGATAGATAATAATCTTTAAAAATTGCCCAAACTACGTGGCTCAGTCAAAAAATGTATGCAAATCATCTGCAGAATCCAGGGAAATAAAAAGCTTAGGCAATTTCAACAAAAAAAAATATAAAACCGATCATTGTAGTGCTGACCTGAGAATAGTTATTAGTACTTTTGTTGTCTGGGCGGTGGGTTTATTTTTTTACTTTTCTGTATTCAGTGGCCATCCTCTGTCACACACAGGTACTGTCTATGTTCAAGAAGGTGTTTGAGAGTTATTATGAGCCATACACTGGCTCTAGAGAGTTCCACATCACTCCTCTCAACCTGCAGGTTAGTCTAAATACCAAAACGTCCAGTTTTTCCTCCAGCTAATGTTTAAAATTTAAGATCAAAGATTTCATCTCTCTTTTAGGTGGGCTTCTCTGTCCTGCAGCGCAGTGGTGGTGCCCCAGTGGCCCTGGATCCTCCCCTGTCCATTACGCACCAGGCTCTGCGGCCCCTGGAGTCCCTAATGAAGTGTGTTGAAATGGGCTGGATGACAATATTGGTTGGTCCCATGGCCAGTGGAAAAACCAGCCTGGTGAGACTGCTGGCTCTGCTAACAGGACACCGCCTCAGAGTCATGGCCATGAACAGTTCCATGGACACCACTGAGCTGCTGGGAGGTTTTGAACAGGTATAAAGACAATCAAATGTTTGGTTGACAATATCTTCTTCGTTGTCTGCAAACATTAGACCAGTAGATCAGCGTGCATTCTTATTCATTCCAGGTGGACATTATGCGACCTTGGCAACAAGTGCTGGAAAGCGTAGACTACATAGTTGCCATGGTAATAAGAAGGGGACTGATGTCCTTAGATGTCGGCGTCCAAGACACTGAGTTTCTAATGCAGACATGGGGCCTTTTCTGCCACTGGCTGAAGAAGGAGGGGCTGCAGACAACTGGAGGAATGGTCAACTCTGAGGCCCTGAACAGACTGGAGGTCATAATCCTCCTCCTGCAGAAACTCAACACCAAACTTAAAGTGTTCACTGGTAATTGTCATGTCATTTAATAAAGTAGGTACTGTCTGATAATTAACAAATGTACTGCTCCCTGTGGAGAAATCTAGGACAGGGGGCAATTGTGTCTTGCCCTAGTGAACAGGAGGATCTGGGAATCAAACCACAGATTCTTGGATTAGATGATGACCTGCTCTACCTCCTGAGCCATAGCCGGGAATAGGGAGTGTATGACAGTCCTTTTTAGTGCCTTAATATGCCTGTGGTTGTCCTCCAGACATGTCCAAGTTGCAGATGGATTTCACACTGCTGAAGGAGCGTCTGGCCCAGCTGGAGGATGGATGGACAAATGGAGGGTTTGAGTGGGTGGACAGCATGCTGGTTCAGGCTCTTCAGGCTGGTGACTGGCTACTCATGGACAATGTCAACTTTTGCAGGTGAGGAGGAAATTTAACCTATTATATTGGTCTGTTTTTACAAATTGGGTCAACAGTATACAACAAAGAAGTGAGGCCACACAAGGTGCTCAAGTAACTCAACATATTTTAATTGAGTATATAAAGATTTGAGTTATGTTTGTGAGCAAATCAGTGTTGTATGCAATGTTGTATGGAAAGTGTAAAAGACATGTAGACAAAACAAAAGACAACTCAGCAAGCAGGCCTAGGGGAAGAGAGTGAGACAATCTTTAAGGCCATCTTTATAGGAACCTCAACCCAATTGACACAGGTGTACGGCAAGCCTATAAATCTCAGCTCCACCCACTGGCTTCCTGGAAAACAAGGAAAAACACAGCCACACACACTGAGAAAGACAGAACCCAGATCTGGCTTAAGCCATCACAATTCTCTTCTGTATAGTTTTCATTTTGGTTTAGTATGTGGGTATATTTTTATTTTTTATTTACAATATTTATGCATGTGGGGGCCTGATGGCTAAGTGGTAGAGCATTGGGTTGGGATGCAGAAGGCAGCAAGTTCGAATCCTACCTCACCAGGTGTGGCCCCACCCAGCCACCAAGGGCAACGTTGGTGCCGGTCCCGAGCCTGGACAAAAATGGGAGGGTTGCGACAGGAAGGGCACCCGGCGTAAAAACAATCAATCATTCAATCAACATGCGGAACATGTTCCACTGTGGCAACCCCTGAAGAGACCAGCCAAAAGCCGTTTACTTTGAGTATTTATGCATGTCTAATGATCCAAGAAACTATTTTAGATTGCATTTATTCAGGGTTCAGAGTTCAGGGTCGCCGCAGCAGATAATTTTTCGGCATGTTGATTTGGCACACTATGTTTCCTGGATCCCCTTCCTGATGCAACCTTTCCCAGTTTCTATCGGGCTTGGGACTGGAACTGCATGGCGGGGGATGTGAATGGGCTGTTGGGGGTTCAATGTCTTTCAGGGACACTTTCGACATGTGGTCAGGAAGAGCGGGGCGCGAGTCTCCGACCCTATCGGCAGTAGGCGGTCTCTCTGCCAACTGAACCACTGCCCATTGCATTTGTTGATTTAGGACTTAGGACTATTGCGGATTGGATTTATAAAAGTCCTATATCAGTTGAAACCCAAATTTCATTTTCTTCCTTTTGCTACAGTGTAGATCTGCATTAAATAGCCAGAAATGCATTTTCTTCTTTCTTTTCAGTTATGAAACAATATTAAGTTGATGTTAAGTTAATTTTAATTATGATTTGAGTTGGACATGGAAAAAGGGGGGAAAAAAAGCCTGGACAAAAAACTAATTTATACTTGTGTACTATTTGCTTAGTGCTGCTGTCCTGGATCGCCTTAATTCTCTGCTGGAACCTGGCGGGTCCCTAACTATCAATGAATGCGGCGTCATAGATGGAAAGACCCCCCAAATCACCCCACACCCTAACTTCAGGTTGTAAAAGAATATAAACTGTTTGACTTTTTGTTGAATAATAAGTAAGTACGTGCTCAGCTGATGTGTGTGTTGTGTAGGCTGTTTCTGACCATGGACCCTGTGCATGGGGAGCTCTCCCGAGCCATGAGGAATAGGGGAGTGGAGGTTTTCATCCCAGGGGAACATGAGGGGGTCTGCTGGGATGCACTGGACCTTAAGACCCTTCTTCACACTGCTGGGGTGACTGGGGACTGTGTATGTGACCTGTTGATTGAAATACACAAAAGCATCAAATCTGCCATTTGGGGTAAGTGCTAAATAATAAATGCAAATTACTATTAAATCTGTCTGTCTGCAGAGTTGGTGAGGACTTTGGTTTCTGTCTTTTAGATTCTCCGACTTCATCAGTGGCCTCGCTCTCCTCACTTGCCTCTTTGCTCTCCTGCCAGCTGCAGAGAGGAGTGGACTTACCCAGCGCCCTGCAGCATGCCTGTAGAGAGGCCTACTCCCTGTGCCAACGCACCACTGCCAGCCAGAAGGTATCCGTTTCAATAAAGGCCCTTTCAGACATCCACTGGGATTCTGACATTCTCCTGACATTCTCCTTTGTCCGAAGGGGTTCATAGATAGATAATCCTGACATTATCCGGACTTTAACATTTATGTGCGTGACCTTGTGCATGTAGCAAGGGGCTCTGTTTACAGCAAGTAAATGGGCGTGTTGATAACATTTCTATCACTTAACTGCTGTTGTAGTTTTTATTTTTTTGCACAGCTCCGATGTGCTGTAAACAGAACACTGTTTCCCACAGCCTAGTATGTTTTCTATAATGTTGCGTGTACTGTGCGCACTGATTGTAAACTGAAAACAAGCAGTTTCTTCCGTGAGGACACTTGTCGTGTGATCTCCTGCTGTGTGTTGAATGTATGCAACACAGCTACTGACAATGTTTCTCATTGTCTAGAGTTTATATGTGAACATTCTTATCAATGGTTTTCTGAATTGCTATATGTCCCGTTTCTCACTATCATCTGTCATATAAACTTCTAAATCTTAGGTTTTCTATTTGACAATGTTATCTTGTGCCTTAAGTCATTTGAACATGGAATGAATGTGCCTGCAGACTACAATAGTGTTCTTTTGAAAATCAAGTGTCCAGGGTGGTTCAATGTTTTCTCCAGCTGAGAACATTAGCTACCTTACTTATTTGTGTCTATCTCATACAAAACGCTGCTGCAACGGTGCTTTAGAAAAGAGAATGCACTCCTCGACCTTTTGCTTCCATTATACTTCTTTCAAATCTTGTATCTGTTGTGATTTTTATGCCTGGAGATCGGTTTTGATTAACCACCATTGACTTGAAAATAATGATTTTAACACAGCAATATTTTTTCTGCACTAAAAAAGCAAATGCTTCTGTATAATTTCTGAAATGCTATGCATCAACCTATGATGCCATATAGTTTTCCTTGAGAAACCCTGAAGGGAAACTACATTACAGACCATTTGCATAAAGTTGATGCTTCTTTGTCAGACTGTAAACAAACACGGATGAATAGCCAAACTAGACATCAGCTCAGGTTATCAACACAAATATTCTTCAAAATATATTTTGTGCTGTTGGTAAGTCTTCTTCAAGACTTACCAACAGCACAAGGGTTTTTTAGCGCTCAATCAAGCATTTTCTTGGGTTTGTTTACATCTTGCAACCCCGGACTTCCTAAAGAGGAGGAGGCCTTGGGATTGACTTGTAAAACAACTCTAGTGATGCCTCGCGAATCTCAATTCAATTCAATTCAATTCAACTTTATTTATATAGCGCCAATTCACAACAAAGTCATCTCAGGGCACTTTACAGAATAAAGTCAAGATTATAAAGATGTATAAAGAGAACCCAACAATTCCCCCTGGAGCAAGCCATAGGCAACAGTGGAGAGGAAAAACTCCCTTTAACGGAAGAAACCTCCAGCAGAACCAGGCTCAGGGTGGACGGCCATCTTCCTCGACCGGTTGGGGTGAGTGGAAAGGGGAGAGAGAAAAGAACAGAGCAACAAAAAGCAACAACAAAACATCGGGCAGATTGGTAGGACCAGTAGCTGCACGCTGGAAGACACACAGCTTCAAAGCCGGGGGACACCTGCAGAAAGGGACAGAGAGAGGGGGACAGAGGAGGACAAAGACAACTACGGAAGAGAACACACAGAGTTAATGACATACAGTGGTGACAATTGCGGGGTGAGAGGAGAGGAGAGATGGTCAAGAGGAGGAAAGGAGCTCAGTGCATTGGGGGGTGGGTCCCCCAGCAGTCTAAGCCTATGGCAGCATAACTATAACTAACTATATGCTTTATTAAAGAGGAAGGTTTTAAGCCTAGACTTAAAAGTAGAGAGGGTGTCTGCTTCCCGAATCTGAACTGGGAGCTGGTTCCACAAGAGAGGAGCTTGATAGCTAAAGGCTCTACCTCCCATTCTACCTTTGGAAATTCTGGGAACCACAAGTAGGCCTGCATTCTGAGAGCGAAGTGGTCTACTGGGATGATATGGTGCTATGAGGTCTTCTATATATGATGGAGCCTGACCATTCAGAGCTTTATGTGTAAGAAGCAGGGTTTTAAATTCTATTCTAATTTTAATGGGAAGCCAATGGAGAGAAGCTAGTGAAGGTGAAATATGATCTCTCTTGCTAGTTCCAGTCAGCACTCTTGCTGCAGCATTTTGGATTAATTGCAGGCTCTTTAGGGAGTTACTGGGGCATCCTGAAAGTAGGGAATTACAGTAGTCCAACCTAGAAGTAACAAATGCATGGACCAGTTTTTCGGCATCACTTTGAGACAGGATGCTCCTAATTTTGGCAATGTTCCGTAGGTGGAAGAAGGCTGTTCTAGAGATTTGTTTTATATGTGAGTTAAAGGACAGATCCTGATCAAAAATAACTCCAAGGTTCCTTGCAGTAGTACTGGAGGCCAGACTTATGCCATCTAGAGTAACAATATGGTTGGACATCATATCTCTGAGATTTTTGGGCCCAAATACTATGACTTCAGTTTTGTCTGAGTTTAAAAGTAAAACATTGTGGGACATCTAGGCCTTTATGTCTTGTAGGCATGCTTGAAGCTTTATTAACTGATTATTTTCATCTGGTTCCATAGATAAATATAGCTGGGTATCATCAGCATAACAGTGGAAATTTATGGAGTCTTTTCTAATTATGTTGCCTAAAGGAGACATATATAAAGTAAAAAGTATTGGTCCTAACACAGAGCCTTATGGAACTCCATAGCTAACCTTTGTGTGCATGGAGGATTCATCATTAACATGAACAAACTGAAATCTATCAGATAAGATTTAAACCAACCTAGTGCAGTTCCTTTAATCCCAATTTCATGTTCCAGTTTCTGTAATAAAATGTTATGATCAATGGTATCAAATGCAGCACTAAGATCTAACAGAACAAGTATAGAGATGAGCCCATTATCTGAGGCCATGAGAAGATCGTTGGTGACTTTTACCAGTGCTGTTTCTGTACTATGATGAACTCTAAATCCTGACTGAAAGTCTTCATGCAAATTATTCATATGAAGGTGATCACATAATTGTTTTGCAACTACTTTTTCAATTATTTTAGAAATAAAGGGGAGATTAGATATTGGTCTGTAATTGGCTAAAACACCTGGGTCAAGACAAGGTTTTTTAAGTAGTGGTTTAATTACAGCTACCTTATAGGCCTGTGGTACATAGCCTGTTTCTAAAGATAGATTGATGATATCTAATATGAACGTATCTATTAAGGGTAAAGCTTCCTTGAGCAGCTTAGTTGGAATAGGGTCTAGCAGACAGGTTGTTGGTTTAGATGAGATAATAACTGAAGTTAGCTCAGAGAGATCTATGGGTAAAAAGCAGTCTAACAGGGATTGGGGCCTTATCGATGACTCTAGCACTGCTGTACATGAAGATCTATCTGTAATTTTGGGGGGGAGGATCTGGTGAATTATTTCTCTAATAGCTACAATTTTATTCATAAAGAAGGTCATGAAGTCATTGCTGCTCAAAGTTAAGGGAATAGTAGGCTCAACAGAACTATGGCTCTTAGTCAGCCTGGCTACAGTGCTGAACAGAAACCGGGGGTTGTTCTTGTTTTCTTCTATTAATGATGAATAATATGCTGTTCTGGCATCACGGAGAGCTTTTTTGTACATTTTTAAACTGTTTTTCCAGGCTAAATGAGATTCTTCTAAATTTCTGGAACGCCACTTCCTTTCTAACTTTCGTGTTGCCTGTTTTAAGTTGCGTGTTTGTGAACTATACCATGGAGATCACCTCTTCTGGTTTACTGCCTTCTTTTTCAGAGGGGCAACACTATCGAGTATTGTACGTAGTGAGGCTGCAGAATTGTCAACAAGATAATCTATTTGTGCAGGAGTAACATTAAGGAGACTACTTTCCATTGTATTAACATATGGTGAAGCAAATGATGAAGAAATAATTTCTTTAAATTTGTTGACAGCTTTTTCACTTAAGCATCTGCTATAGTGGAATTTTCCCCTAACTGCTATATAGTCCATTATTGTAAATTCAAATGTTATTAAAAAATGGTCAGACAGAAGAGAGTTGTGAGGAAATATGGTTAAATTATCCACTTCAATTCCATACGTAAGGACAAGGTCTAACGTGTGACTAAAACAGTGAGTGGGTTTATTTACGTTTTGGGAAAAACCAATTGAATCTAATAATGAATTAAAGGCAGTGCTCAGACAGTTACTGTCAGCATCTACATGAATGTTAAAGTCACCCACTATAATGACTTTATCTGTACTAAGCACTAAATCAGATAGAAAATCAGAAAATTCTATCAAAAACTCTGAATAAGGGACTGGAGGACGGTACACGATAACAAATAATAGTGGTTTTTGAGTTTTACAGTTTGGGTGTGAAAGGTCGGGGAACAGACATAGTCTCTATAAGTATGTTGGAGTTGTGGGGGGGGACGGTTGTAAGGATACTGCAGAGAGGCGTGTAGGACTGGATCTCTGCATCCTAGGCTCAACTCTGGATTGTCATTCTTTTGGTTGTCTAATAAAACCAGCCATATTTCTGGATAAGAAAGCTGCACCATCTAAAGTAGGATGGATGCCGTCTCTCCTAATCAGCCTAGGTTTTCCCCCAAAACGTTTCCAATTGTCTATGTAGCCCACATCGTTTGCTGGACACCACCTAGATAGCCAGCAGTTAAATGACGACATGCGGGTGTACATGTCGTCACTGGTCAGATTTGGCAGGGGTCCAGAGAAAATTACATAGTCCGACATTGTTTTTGCAAAGTTACACACCGATTCAACGTTCATTTTAGTGACCTCCGATTTGCGTCATTAACTCCCACGTTCCACCCCATCTATATTGTACTGCTTACTGTGAGGCATTAATGACCTTTTTCAATTCCAAAATTGTCAAAATACATGAGCAGTTATCTTCCTCAACCATGTCACAACTTAGGTCTTCCACGGATTTTCTATACAATTCCCTCTGCCCGCTATTTTCTACTTTCAAGGTCCCTAGTGATTTAGAAATTTAGTCTCATTTTAAAATTTAAGAGTGTCAACATGTTCTGGTAATCCTCTGCTAACTCTACTTGTTAAACAACGTGCACCTTTACTTTAACCCTATATTATTGTCTCACCAAGTGTTTATCTGAAATAAAATCATGGTTTACTTTAAACTTCCTTCAGCTTAATAATATCAAGTCTGAGGTTCTTCCGGCACCAAATCCACCCTCTCCAAGTCTTCTTGCTTCCCATTGATGGGTAAATGGTAAATGGTCTGCATTTATGTAGCGCTTTTCTACCTATTGGCACTCAAAGCACTTTACACTGCTTCTTATTCACCCATTCACACTCACAATCACACACATACACCGATGGGGGAGCTGTTATGCAGCTGGCCAACACTCACCGGGAGCAACTAAGTTGGGGTTCAACATGGACAGGAGCCGGGGATTGAACCAACAACTGTGAGATTGGTGGACAACCGCTCTACCTTCCTGCGCTACCTTCGCACTGTACCAGATTAAGAACTTGGGTGTTCTCTTTGATTGCACTTTTTACCATCTTTTGTACCCTATGTCAATAGCACTTCGTCCTGCTCTTACCCTGCATAACACTTCTGTCCTTCAACTCTCTGGTCACTCCCATCTTGACTACTGTAATGCTGTTATCTGGTATTCCACACAAGCTTCTTCATAGTTCCAACTGGTTCAGAACTCTGCTGCTCGTATTATAACCCAGAGTGCTGCCATGCAACATTTCAACCCCACTTTTTAGCTGCTTCACTGGCTTCCCATCAAATATCATATTGATTTTAAAATCCTCCCCCTTACTTTCAAAGCCCTTCATAACCTTGCACCACCTTAACTTTCAGAGCTCTTAAAATCATGTACCCCTGTCTGTACTGTTCATTCTTCCACTATGGGTCTTCTTTCCCCTAACCCTAACCCACCGCACGTTTAACTACCATGGGCTTTAGGGCATTTAGTCTCAATGCCCCCATCTTTGGAACTCTCTTCCTGACAATATTCCTAACACTGAGTCTTTATCCTTATTCAAATCACGATTTAAAAGTCATCTGTTTTAAAATAGCTTATTCTTTGTAATTTCACACTTTCACCTAATTAGCCTATAAGGCAATTTTATCCTTGGGTTGTTTGTTCTTGTGCACTGTTCATACTTTGTTTGTTGTTGTTGTTGCAGTAACCTTGAGTGACTTGAAAGACTTTAAAATACTATTATTATTATTATTATTATTATTATTATTATTATTATTATTATTATTAGTGGGTACCAGATGAGTTGCATAAAGAGACATTATAAGATAAACCCATTTTTGTATTAAAAATCTGAATGAATGGACCCCTTGGTCCAACTTTTTTTAGGATTTTGTCTATTTTTATGTATTTTCTGTGTATTAGGCCACTCTAACCCAATTACATACACCAGAGATGACTTGCTTAATATCTGACTATCTCTTCCACATAATATTTCACCAGTCTTCATACATCTGAAATCTTGGTTGGGGGAGCAACGGCTGTCTATGGATCTTGGAGGAGATGCAGAGGAGGGAAGTGCAGTGGTGTGCTTGTGAAACTGTGGCAGCGTTGATTTCTCACGGTGATGTGGTCACTTGAGTAATTGCCGTTCCTGCCCCATAAAATGGAAGAGCTGCTACTTCTGAATAGAACAAATATGGACATTGCACTTTTTGCTGTTCGCTGCTTCAGTGAATCCTGGCTGAGTGCATCCATCCCGGATAATGGAAATGAGAGGAGGTGGAATCTCCTTCTATATCAATAAAGGTAGATGTACTGACGTCACGGTGTTAAGTAGATCCTGTAGCCCGAACCTTGAAATTCTATTTGTAAACCATTTTATTATACTGAAAACCGGGACAGGAAGCCAGGAAGTCTACAGGCCCAGATAAGGTCAGCCCCTCTCTGAAGGACTGTGCTGACCTACTGGCCCCAATCTGCGCCGAAATCTGCAACAGATCATTGGAGCTATCAACCTTTAAACATTCAACCATAATTCCAGCCCGTAAGAAAGCTACTATCACTGGACTAAATGACCACAGCCCAATCGCTTTGACATCTGTGGTTATGAAATACTTTATATGACTAGTATTCAACCACCTGAAAAACATCACTGGACCCCTTCTAGACCCCCCCGCAGTTTGCCTATAGGTCAAACAAGTCAGTAGATGACGCAGTTAGCATATGACTGCATTACATCCTGGACCACTTAAACTACCCTGGGACATATGCATGAATTTTGTTTGTAGATTACAGCTCAGTGTTTAACACCATCAAGCCAGAAATCCTGTGCGTTCCCAGCTCTCTGTATCCCCCTCCATCTTACCAACAGAACACAGCAGATAAGGATGAGAAAAGTTACATCCAGCTTACGAAAAACCTATGCTGGTGCTCCTCAGGGATGTATCCTCTCCTTCTTCGCTCTAAACAAATGACCACACTTCAAGCAACTTGACTGTCAAACTCCTGAAGTTTATCAGTCTCGTCTGAGATGATGATGAGATTGCATATCGACGCGAGGCTGATCAGCTGGTGGTCTGGTGCAGTGAAAACAACCTCGAACTTGACATGCTTAAGACTGTAAAGCTCCCCCACACAGGCTTCCCTCCAGGCCTGTGTCAACTGTGACAGTCTGTGAACTGTAAACAGACTGCAGCGGACAGGAAGAACAGCAGAATGAATTATAGTGCTTCCCTTCCCACTCTCCAGGACTTGTACACATGCAAAGCAGGCAATGAAAATCACCACTGATCCCTCTCACCCTGGATACAACCTCTCCCCTTCTCCCCTCTGGCAGGCACTACAGAACTCTTTCTGTCAAAACCAGCAGACCCTCAGAACAGTTTCTTTCATCAGGCCATCACACTCATTAACAGTTGACCTCTCATACATTGCTGCTATGCATGCTACTGTATACACTGGACACACTAATCCTCAACCACTACATGCTCACACAAAAACATACACTGTACTTTAGGTACACAAGCAATTGTGTTGGAAGTGCCAAACACCACACCTGGGTCTGCCTTCTTTAGGTCATTGTTATATTGTCCATAGTTGTTTCCCTCCTTGTATGTATGTTATTTGTCATTTACATATTGTCTATATTGTTATCCCTTGAACATGTCCAACCAATGGCCGAAGCAAATATCTTGTATGTGGTAACATAGTTGGTCAATAAATCTGATTCTGATTCTAGAGGCCAGTCTAAAACCTTCCACTTTCTCCCTCTAATGAATCCTTGTTGAGATGGTAACATGTTTTGGCTCATTGTCTTGCTGCATGATGAAGCTCCTCCTAATTACTTTTGATGCATTTTTCTCTTAATTTGCAGACAAAATGTTTCTTTACAAACTCTGTGATTTGAGTGCACCCCTTTGAGATGGCTGGAAAAGCCTGTTTTTTTAGGGAACATATTGTCCTAAACACCTTTGTATATGCTTAGCATGCAAACATGACTGGGGACATTTTGGAATCAGGTAATCTTGGTCTCAGCAGATCCAAAAACTTTGTTCTAGGATCTATGTGGGTCAACTCTGTACTTTTTGATTTGTAATCCTCCAAAAAAGTTGTCAGTGATGTCACTGACTGTTGTTTAGGATTTTCCTCACAGTTCTTACAATGGCTTCTGTCATTTGTTGTTGTTGTTCTTGTGCTATGGCTAAATGTGTATGTTGCTCAGTACATTTGTATTTTCTTTGCAATAGGTTTTTTCCTATAATTTATTTATTTTATTTTTTTAATGCCAGTTTTACAGGTTAATTTACGCTTTTTATTTCACCTACTCTGCAGTAACCTACAAAATGCACTCAAGAGTACCTCATTTCTCATTCACTTCCGCACAAACTGCAGAATAATGGCCGATTCCATCACTAGACTAGACCAAATCCTTTACCGGGAAAGTAGTAGAGGGCAGGTGGCAGAAGCATGGGGGAAGCCAAACAGTAATTTTCAGTTAAAGTTATGATTGTGTACAAATTGTATAGTGTTTTTTAAATTCAAATTTTTGTTTTTTCCTCTAGCAAGCCCAGCATGTGATTGAGCAGCACTTGGCCATCCTGGACACAGAGGACTGGGGCAGCGGGCTTCTTTGTGCTGGGGTGTGGCCCGACAGTTTCCCCTCCGCTCTCCTCTCCACAGAGGATTCCTGCTTCTCCACTGTTCTCAAAGATGGACAGGTCCTATCATTTTGCCTGAATACCCTCAGCCTCCAGGGCAAACGGTAAGAACAGTAAGAACCACTAAGGGTGTCAATTATGTGAGATGACCAAACTTTATTTCTTATTATAACAGTAGATTTATTATACTTTATTATACTAGGATGCATAGAGTTTAACCAGTTGTTTAGTTTTAAAAAAGACTGAACACAAGCAAAAATGTAATACACACCACCTGCCAACCTTTCTGTTTATTCAAGTGAAGCTTTGATGTTCCCTGCTAAAGTAAAATTGGAATCACAGTCTGTAAACACTAAAGTAGGGATTTAAAAGTTGAAAACAAATGAATGTGTAAACTATTAAAACTGAAAATATGATTCAAATGTTTTAAAATAAACATTTGTTTTAGACAGGTCTTTATTCACCTGCATGGTCATGGTGGAAGCTGTAGTTTGTGAGGTTGAACTATGCTGCATTACAGAGGTGTTTATCTTATTTAGCCTCATCCCACTGACTGATAGATTATAAATCAGGTGGGCAAAATAATAGAAACATCTGTTAGTATATTTCAACTATATTCAACAATACATGTTCCATAAAGTTAAATCAACACCTCTCTAAAACAGTTTCAACCAAACCCGAACATCGTCTTGATGAACCATAATTTTTTTTTTTTTGTTTGTTTTTTTACTGTTCTTTACACAGAAATCGTCCACTGAGTTTAAATGACCTGCAGAGGGTGTTGCAGAGTAGCAGTGTCCATGAAGATCTTGTGTTCTCTGGAGGTGTGGTAGATCTGGAGGGAGGAGATGTCCTGAGGCTGATACCCACAGCTGTAAGACTGGTCACAGAGAGAGCCTCTCATGGAGACTGGATCCTCCGCAGCACCTGGCTCTCACACCTAGGAAAGAGCTACAAATATGCTCCTGGTTTGTTACTTTACCCATACAAATAACAAGAATAACAAATTTACAGTGACTCATTCATATTCAAAAAGCTCAGCAGAGCCAGCTCTAGTTATTTTGGTGCCCTAGGTGGGATTTTGGTTTGGCGCTGTGGAGTTACGTTGTTACTAATAAGTACAAAGTAAGTTCGCTTTTTCTTTCTGTGCAATGACAGTAGACTTCAAGATAAGAATTTCACTATGGTGAGTTCAGATGAGGCTGGCCACATGTATTACAGGTCATATTTTAACTGCACTTCACTGCAGAAATTAATATTTCTAATGCTGTGTCATTTTTGACTATTCCAGATTCAGCCCTGGTCCAGGTTGAGGCAGGGAACAGGGCACTGAAGGCTGTGTTTGGCAGCAAACTTGCTACTAAAGGCAAGTCACTTGCAGAGTTGCTTCAGCCTCACAGCACAGGTAAACTTTCTCTGACCTTTTTCTTCCATCAACTTGAAGTTTTTTCTTGTTCTTGTTTGAAATTTAAGTAAACACGACATGAAGTGGCTTACAGCGACACAAGATTGGCTGTCTGATGTTGGGATAATAACAATAGTAGGTCTATTTGGCAGTCAAATGATAGGGACATTTGCCCTTCCCCAGCTGCTTATAGGTTTGCTTATCTGTTTTGGGGAGGGATGCCTCTAGATCACAGCTATGGGTGCAAAACATGCCCAGCTCTGCAACAGTATGCCTTCCAGAATCCTTAATTGTTGCCCTTGATCCCTGTCTTTTCCAATGCATGGCAACTCTCAAGGGTGACCTGACATTAGTTGTGCATGCTAAAGGCAGATGGGGGAGGACCCTCATGTTGACTTTTCCCCTTTGTGGGCGACTGTGGTGCAGGAAGGTAGAGCGGTTGTCCACCAATCTCACAGTTGTTCAATCCCCGGCTCCTCCAGTCACATGTTGCGCAAGATCCTGAACCCCAACTTAGTTGCTCCTGGTGAGTGTTGGCCAGCTGCATAGCAGCTCCCCCATCGGTGTGTGAGCAGTGTAAAGCTCTTTGAGTGCCAATAGGTAGAAAAGCGCTATATAAGTGCAGACCATTTACTTTGTTCCTCTAGCTTCTTGAATTTGAGGAGGAGTCTAGTGCCGGAGTAGGAGGAGGATGTTAATTTAGATCCTACTAGATAAGAGAAGGATAGTGAGAATGCCATTCTTTGGCAGAAAATGTCAGGTGTACCCTGTCCCCTGAGAGTTCTTACTACATGAGGCGCAGCCCATCACCTCTGCCACTGGAACAAAATGCTCATCTTAACCCCCAGAATGGAAGAAGAGACAGTCGACTAACTTTGGTTAGTGGAAACAGACTGGTATTCAGAATCATGGATCCTTATCTCTAGCCTCACTGGGACAGATTGAAGAGCCATGTTTCTTCTATCCTAAGCAAGTTTAAATCGTGCCAAAGGAGTCAATAAATCTGGACTTCTGCTCTTAGTATTTTCTTATCCCAAAAAATGTTTTGGGTGTACCATTCTAGATTTATGTTTATTTAATTTCCATATGAGTAGAACCAAATTCACAAATGCTCTCACACACATTGCATGATACATATGGCGACTGTGGCGAAGGAAGGTAGAGTGGTTGTCCACCAATCTCACAGTTGTTGGTTCAATCCCCAGCTCCTCTGGTCGAAGTGTCCTTGAGCAAGAAGCTGAACCCCAACTTAGTTGCTCCCGGTGAGCATTGGCCCCCACCAGTGTGTGAGTGTGAATGGGTGAATAAGAAGCAGTGTAAAGCGCTTTGAGTGCCGATAGGTAGAAGAGCTCTATACAAATGCAGACCATTTACCATTTAGCTCTGTACAACTAGGGCATGGGTTTAGCATGCAGAGAGAGTAGTGTTTTCCACTGATAATATAAAGTGCTTGGGCCTCAAAATGATATTTTAATATTTTTAGGCTCACCTCAGTCAGGTTCAGCCATTCTTACATTCCCCTTGAAAATAATATTTCCTTATACCCCCACTTAGCTGAGTAATGTCCTGCATCTTATGCTACAAATGATTATACAGATATTCCTTTTCAGATAATTTTTTCACAAGAACATTTGTTTTTTATTTCCCCAGGCACCCTATTCCCTATGAAGTGTTTAAGCAAGACTGAAAACTCTTATGAGTTCTTTATTTTTTTTATTTCAAAATGTGCTAATATTTTCCATGAAATGGTAAAATGCCTCAGTTTAAACATCTGATATGTTGTTAATGTTCTATTGTGAATAAAATATGGGTTGATAAGATTTGCAAATCATCGCATTATGTATTTATGTTTTATGAATCGTCCCAACTTTTTTCAAATTGGTGTTATACTTTGCCCAAAATTTCCAAGCCTATTCCATTTTACACAGACAAAAGCTTTACTTCATGGACATTTTGAGCAGATGGGTAGCATGGATAATTGCAAATATGGGCAACTCAGTGGTCCATAGGACAGTGCAAAATACTGGACATAGTGAAGTGTCTATTATTCCTGCTGCTGGACCACCAGATGTTTACTCTCAGGCCATCTGTACCTAGAAACTAACCTAACGCAAAGAGGTTTACGGGATGTAATCATTACCACTAGCAGTAGAAAGCATGTAGGATAAACATTTAAGGTGTTAGGAATTCTTGACTCCATCTGTTAACGCTGTTATAAATTTACTGTCTGTTATTTTGCAGATGAATACAGGATTCTGATGGACATGCGCTGGAACAAACAGTATCTGGATATTTTGGCCAATAAATGTAACTTTGAAGATGAGGAAAGATACATGGAGTTTTTGGAGGCACTGAATGCAGTTGCCAACAGGTAACAGATCCATCTTGAATCACTGGTCATTACTATGTATAGGGCTCTAATTCTTCAAACTTATTTAATTCTGAGAGTTGATCTAGTTAAGTGTTATGGGAAATGTTTAAACTAAAAAACAGAACATGGATTATTTCTTTTAGCTGTAGGTAAAGTAAAAGTGTCCCAAAGCTGTAGAGCGCTTATGATTTGCGTGTGTGTGTTAGGATTGCTCTAATGATGGACAGAGAAGAGAGGTCTGTCATCTGCACCTGCGCTGTAAACCTTTCTGCTCAAAACTGTGCTCTGAGAATAGCCACTGCCTTCAGCAAAGGTTTGTACACAACACTTGTTAAAAGTGACAGCATGATACCTGGCGCCCAGCTGTTACCTGTGGCAGGCCAAACAAAATGATGTTTGGTCATGATGATTTATTGATTTTTGTCCCTACACAGGAACTGTGGATGTTGGTCAGCTGCCCCATCCGGTGTTGATGCATCTGCACAGCTTCTTTGAGCTGTGGCACTCATTTACACTCCAGGCTGTCCAGAGTGGACAGCCTTACATCTCAGACCACATTATGTTTGAGGTCTGAAATTTTCTTTTGCATCCAGAAATATTGTAACTAATGTGACTAAGACCTATACTGTTATTACTACTACTCCTACAATTGCTCCTACTGCTGGTACTTCCATTACTGCCCCTAATATGACTGCTACTCTGGTACCACTATTTTGAGCTGCTACTACTATTACTTGTAGTGCTTTTAATCACTATAACATCCACTGCTGCTTTCTACTTGTTTTAATTTCTAATAGTTTCCCCTTCCACTGCTAGGTCTGCTGCTGCTACTATATTCATTACCACTGCTATTACTTGTTACTGCTATCTGTATTGGTATTTATTTACTACTACTGCCGCTACTATACAGTATTACTTTTATTCACTTGATATATTTGGACAGTGACAAGGTTTTCATAATCTTTGGCTTGGTTTGTCTCCAAAGTTGATTTGAGTGAAACAATGTGTGCTTGTAGACTGTCAGCTTTAATTAGTTTGGTTAAAAATAGTGAATGAACTATGTAGATTTACAGATATTTGTATTGATGCACCGACAATTATGTTGGTTACAAAATATTTAACCATAATTAATATACATGAATTTAATTGTCATGTAATATAACTCTCTGTATCTAGGTATTCTCCTTGAGAGAGCGCAGAAGTAATGGTCATAACTTTGTCACCCTACCCGGAACCTTGAAGTTTATAAAATCACGAAAGAACAAGTCCTCAGATGACATACGCAGACTATATAAATGAACAGATTTCTACATACGTATAGAAAACTTCCTGTCATGTGTATTTAGATTCTTCAGTTGCTGCAGTGGCTTGATCGTTTCTGGGATGTCTGCAGCACACTTCCAGCTGACTCTCAGTGCATGTCCATCCTGTCTCTGCATTGGCAATGGGTGCAGAAACACCTCATCCTTCGACTCCCACAACTACTGCTGGGAGACGCTGACGGCACATTTGAGTACATATTTATTTCCACTCTACATAATCAAATTTTTTCATTCAAAGTTACATGTGTAATTTACTGGTAAAAAAGTAACCCTGGCGCTATTGTTTAACCTTAACGGTTTGCAATAGGACTCAAATATAACGTGTTAATGCAACAACTTTATTTTCAATGTCAAACATTCTTTGTGTTGCTGCTTAACACATAGCAACATTTGTAATGGCTGTGCTGTTTTCCAGAGGTCACCAGGAATTGGAGGCAGTCTCTGCAGCCATTCACACTCTTCTTTCTACCCCTGTGTCTGTGGCCACAGCACTAAAGGGCATTCAGAAGACTCTGGGGAAACCTCTGCCATTTAAGGTGCGGAAAGACTGCTTTAGCTGTACTGACCAAAGTCTGTGCAGATATAACCTCATTTCAATTATGTTTCCTGTGTTTCTTATTTTTCAGTAAAGGGGACAGGAAAGCCAGTTTAGTATAGTGTCTGTGAATCACAACTTATCTGAGATTATCTGAATTATTTCACAAACTACATCCATATTCTTCTTTAGTTGGAATCAGTGGCTGAGTGTGTGTCTCGGCTGCGAGTCCTGAGTAAAGCCCTGGATGTAAGCAGTCTGAAGCTGGACAGCACCACTTTTCCTTGGAAACAGGAACTGTTACAGCTTTATGGTGCTGGGTTGAGGCTAGATATGAAAGAGAGTCTGCTAGAAGCCTGGGGTCTTGTTCTTCTGGCCAACAACCATCTAGATCCACAGAAATCTGGTGAGCTTGCATTGCGTGACCTGACTGCCCAATTTACCATGTCAGAATGTCGATGTCAGTTTGCTTGTATGTATATCATGTATGACAAACTTTAAAGGTTTAATTTTTGATCAAACAAACCAACACACAAAATAACATAAAATACCATAAATAACAATAAAAAAATAATGTATTTAAATAATATGAACAAACCCGAGTTCCTGTTCAGGTTTTATGCAAGTATTTTCATATTTTTAGTTGCTTGTTTTTATCCCTCTCTTTAATCCCAACCTTAAACTTATTACTGTAGAAGTACAGGCCTCAGAGCCTAATCTGACTTTATAGTCAGTTGTTAAATGTCTGTGAACGTTCTCAGTCATCCAAATTTGGTTAGCCAGAGGTCATGTCAAATGGAATTTTTTACTTGTTGCTTCCAACCAAGCGGAAAGAAGTCAATTCAACATGACTGTAGGTGTTCTGCAACAGTCAAGTCACAACAAATTAATGCCAATTAATTAAAAATGTTGGCCCTATCATTTGGTAGACCACTATTATTAATTAAGCCTTTTTCAAAAGAAGAGTTAAGAAGAGAAATTTTGTTATTACTCAGATCTCACTTGTTTTTGGATAGGTTCTTAATTTTTTTTTTTTTAACCAAATTTAAGTACTATGTGATTTATTTGAAGATTGAAGAAATCAAGAGGGGGAAAAATTATTTTTTACTCACCTGTGCATGGTACTTTTTTGGTGGTACATGTTACATTGTCTTGTGTTGATAAAAAGCAAGAGTTGATTGGGGGTGCGAGTGTAGCATTGACCTTAGAGTCTAGTTTCAAATCTAAGAGAACAATGTATTATTTAACGTGTTTCCATTAGGAGTGTTGGAGAGATTGGTCTCGAGTGTGGAGCAGCAGCAGCGTCAGATGACCTCTATTGGTCTCTTAGAGGTCTCTTATATGTCTGAGGGCCCGGAGACTGCAGACAGAGGTCGCCTGGCCTGTGAAGAGCTTCAGCAGCTCAGCCGCAGGGCCCAACTCTGGCCCTTGATGGAACAACTAGCTGTACTAAACCAGCTGCGACTCAGTACTGACCTGCTGAACCTGACACTATCTCCTGGGTAAAATCCTTTTAACTGAATAATAACATTTATGGCAACTGATCTTAAATCAGTTTATTATGTTAAATCTTGTCTTGTTGGTCTGCAGTGATCAAGAGTCAGAAGACCGCTTACGTCGAGAACTCTCTAGACATCTTCGTTACTGTCTCCAGTCCACACCGATGAATGTCAGACAGCTTCAGCCACTCTGGTTCTTGCTCAGCAGTGACAGGGTCAGTGTCATAAACTGGATAATAATAGATTGACATGTTTGAATTATAATATATGAAGCAATATAGTAACAGAAAATTTACAGCATTGACAACTAATGAATGATTTCATGTGTCAAGCAAATCTCCACTAGGTTGTATCAGATAGGATTAGAAGTGAATTATTTAACTTGACTTAAATATTTCTGCTCATGATTGTTCTCCACTGTAGCCAGCTGAGGAGATGCAGTTTGTGTGGTGTGAACTGTTGTCAGAGGCCCTGGATGCCTTATGGACCAGCAGCGTGACCTCAAACCCAGACCACTGGCTGAAATGGGACCCACTAAATCCTAAGACCCAGCCAGACTCAAAGCTTCCCCTAGGAGCAGATAAAATGGTACTGGCTTTTAATGTGTCATGTTGATGTCAGTACACTGATTAGTAAACAATGTTTTTCTGGTTTCATCAAAATTTACTGAATAGTGTCCATGATGATTTCAGGGTCCAGCCTTGCTAAGTAAAGCAGTGTGGTCACACTGCATGCTGAGAGTGCTCACCAAGAGTGAGACTGGAGATCACCCAGAGCCATCAGGAGACAACTTTTTCTCTCTCTCCCATGTCATGCTAGGGCAGTGGAAAAAGAGCATACAGCAGCTGCAGGATGTGTCTGCAGTGCTGTGGGAAAATATGGCTATCCCTGCCCTGTCTGAATTCAGGTAGAGAAGATTCTCTTTCTTTCTCCTCTTGGGAGAGTTTTGCTTTATTTTCTTCAAAAAGCAGTCAAATAAAAATGTTTCTCATGTGGATTTAGCATTTTTGGTTTTAACACACCCACATCTCCACAGGGGCACAGACTTTAGACTCCAGGGCATAGTCCTACGTCGACAGCTTCAGAGTATGGTCGACCTGCTGCCTCCTAACCTGCAAGAGGGCTACATGGAGAACTGTGAAAGCCTTGTGGAAGATCCTGACCCCCTGGTAGCTGCCCAGGAGATCCAAAAA
This sequence comes from Channa maculata, assembly GCA_020496755.1. Taxonomy (NCBI): domain Eukaryota; kingdom Metazoa; phylum Chordata; class Actinopteri; order Anabantiformes; family Channidae; genus Channa; species Channa maculata. The sequence goes on along the minus strand of CM035616.1, from coordinate 20,275,323 downwards.
CTCTTTAGAGACTTCCTGCCCCCAAAGCTGCTCCCTGATAGCCTGGTGGAGGCCTGCATCACCTGCCTGCAACAGTACATCCAAAGCAAGATCAAAGGCTCCAACACACTTGCCCGCTCCGGAGTGTTCTGGGTCAACATGGGCCTGCTGCAGATCAAAGTCTGGACACCGCAGACCATCTTTGATCCAGCTGTTAAGAGGGCCTACAAACTCAACTATGCTAAGCAGGAGGTCAGACACATATCATTATCCTTTTGCTGACATATATCAAGTAAAACAACTTGCTAGATGCTAGAACACTTTTACGCCAGCCCTGATAAGCTGAAAGTCATGACATCCACATTAAATCCCTCCACCTTTATTGGGTATCAACATGGTGTCTCTCGTCATTCGTTCACTCCTTCTCACGTCAGATGCCGAGCAATTTTCTTCAGTACGAGTATAATGGCTAGCTAGCTAAACGAAGAACCTCTGCCACCACCTGGCCTGGCAGACCACGATTATGGTTCAGTTCTGTGTTCTTCCCAATGCCACCTCACGGGAATCCTAACTCTGTGCGGCTGAGGGGAATCATCCAGAACCTGAACTTCAGCGTTGGGGCTGTACACCAAATGTGGTGCATCCACTAACAGATGAACCCCTTATTTTGAATTATAAGGTGGACAACGATTATGGCTTTGATAATTTTCTGTTGACATCTATCTGGAAGACACCTAAGCTCATAGCATGGCTCACATGCCACCCTGTAGAAGATGAAATTACAGCAGTTAAAGACATCTGCCTGTGTGTTGAGCATAAAGCTAAATATACAGACACATGGGCAAGTGTATGTCAATTGTTGTGCTTCAGTTAGGGGCAGAATGGCTTAACTTGTACTCCTCATCAGACATCCAAGTTGTCCCAAGAGCTTGGCCTTCCACACAAAGCTCCTGGTGTGGTTCTACAGCAGACTTTGACCTTGGTGGTTTACAGGAGTGCTCCCTCAGGCTGGGATGTTGTGTTATAGGGCAGATCAGTATATAGGTTGTCTAGTGGGCACATTAATCAAATATTAGGCCTTCATCAATTACCTAAAACTGTTGGCAGTCTTTTTAACACTGAAACATTCCTCCTGTTTCTCGACGGTCAACATGCTCTGATGAGAACAGACAATCTTAGCTCATCTCCTCTTGGTGAGAAAACACACACCCCAGCCATTTAGAATTTGAGTGTGTATCCTGTTCAGTGGAAATCCACTTTATGCAGGTTAGCGACTAAACTCGCCTGTAGGTGATTAAATTGGCTGTGCTGAGGTGGATCTATTTGCATTGCAGAAGAATGCCCAATGTGCCTCCCTTGGCAATCGAAGTGCACCTCTGGACATGTTCATGAATGAGTGGCCTTGGATTCTCCACTTGCCCTGATTCCACCCACACCACAGGTGAACTGTCTTTTTCTGAACTGGGTGGTGGAGGTGAAGCAGCTTCTGTGGAACAATCTGTGACTCCTCCCATTGCACAGTGCCTCTCCCTCTTTATGACTGCAAGGGGAGAAGGAATCAAAAGGACGCAGGAAATTCCTTTCCAATCTTCAGTAGACAGTAGATTTTTCTTTTCTACAGGACTTAATTGGAAAGAAAAAGCCATTTTCTACTGCAATTTTCACTTGACCTGTTAGTTTTGTAAGATAGGCAACCCCTGGTTTGCCAGTTTATAAAGAGAGCACAAAGACTTCAACTCAATTTTATCTACCTAGGATTTCGCTGTTCTCAAGGCCTTCACTAGCTGTCCATTTGAAACACTAGAACACATACACATGAATGTGTTAGCTCTTAAGGTTGCTGTGCCGTTGTCCTAGGCACAGTTAAATGAACTGGTGACATTCATGCTGTGTCTCTGCATGTGGTTCTCTCCTGATAACGTTGTGGTGAATTTTAAACCTAATCCAGCTTTCATCCCAATAGTGATTAATACATGTTCACCAGTAGTCCCCGCAGCTTTTCAGCTACCAACTCACCAGTCTGTGGAACAGACCCTGGCTCTCTAAGTAGCATGAGTGCGATATCTTACCAGAGCGCTGTTCCTGCTGTAGAATGAACCGAGAAGAGGTGTGCTAGATTTGAATGAAGATTGACGATGCATTGGTCCTTTATAAAGGTGGAGGGCTTTGACGTGAATGTCACAACTGCCAGCCTGTCGTCGCTGACGTAATGGTATATGTGCTTTTGTGAATGCGTGAGGAGGCGAATCCTATAGTGAGAGATCTCACTTAAATGGTAAATCGTCTGCACTTATATAGCGCTTTTCTACCTATTGGCACTCAAAGCGCTTTACACTGCTTCTTATTCACCAATTCACATTCACAATCACACACACACATACACATACAGATAATGATATGATGGTAACCTAAAGTTTTGAACCCAAACAGATATAGAGATATAGAGCCCAATTATTATTGGGCGCAATAATAATTTTTTCTTATCCTAACTTTAATTATGACATAGTCTGACTCTATTCTCCACTTAAATCATTATTTACATCGCACGCTGTCCTCATTCTCAATTCTACATTCTACATGTCTTGTTTAAAATGTTTAACATGAAATGTTCAACCCAAAAGTTGGTGTACTGGAAATGTTAAATGATGAAGGTGTTTCTTACAGCTGGCTCTGCTACAAGAAGAGTGGCGAGGACGGAGCCTGTCATCGCAGCTGATGACTGGAGCAGAGCTGGAGGAGAGCAGCACAACTGATGGCTTCCAACATCCTCGAATCAGGTCAGAGCAAGCTGCAGATTTTGATTATATCATATTCTAACTAACAACAGAATACAGTTGAAAAAAATGTGTTTTAGAGCGGGTATGTTGAATCTTATAATATTAAGTTATAAAAAGCCCTGTCTTTTTAAGATTACATACTCTCAGCTATTAGTTTTCATCAGTTACGTGCCCGATTTGTGGTTGTAGGTACCTGTGGATCCGTATCCAGCAAGTTAAGGAGCAGATAGCTGAGCTTTCCAGAAAGCAGGCCTACCGACCTTGTGAACCCCAGTATGGTCGGCTCTTCCAGGAGCTCCAGCACTACCTCTGCAGCATTGGCCAGGCATCTGCTGTGCAAGACCTACTCTCCCAACTGCTGAAGGCCCTGCAGGGCTCATCCTCTCAGTCCAGGTCAGCAGTTCAGGGTTTGCTGAAAGAGGAGTCTGTATGGCAAACCTCCCAGCAGCGCTTCTGCCAGAGGCTGCAAGAGGACTACCTACTGTACCCGGACTTGGTTGGACCAGTGCGGACTGGCATCCTCCAGCTCCAGTATGGCATGAGATTAGTTGCTGCCCAGGTAGCTACCTCACTGACGCCTGTACCAGGTCTGCCCAAGCTGGTATCTTGCCTGCTGGCCTTCCCCACTGTGTCCCGCAGCCTACCGTCTGACCTGTCTCGGGCAAACTTCCTCTGCTCTAGGGAATGTATGGATGTTTTGCACTCCCTGGCAAGGCTTTTGCCCCAACAGGACTCTGACCATGTTGTCCCCCAGTCTTCCACGATTCTTTTGAATGCTCTGCTACATGTGCAGTGCCATATTCTTTCCACGGGCGAGCTCAGCCAACAGGCTTGCGCCCTTCTCAGACACATCTGTCAGGTCAGAGCCTTCATTTTTGTGTCAAACATCTGTCTGACTCTCTTAACACCTCTTAGGCCTAATGCACACCGATGCTATGCTGAATGTATGATTATGCTCCCCAGGCTCTGGTGAATGAGTGGGATGAAAAGGAGAGACAGCGCAGAGAGCAAGAACAGCTCAAATCAAGCCTGTACTGCAGCCAAGTTCGAATCCATGGCTCACAACTGACTGAAGACGAGCAGGAGGAGAGAGACTTCAGACGCCAGTTCCCTCAGTTTAGCCAGGTATTCATGTAGAACTGTTCTTACTTGTCCATGTGAACACAATATGAGGAAGACTAATATTAATATAATAATAATTCATATATAGTATTAATTCATATTAATATGATTTTTTTTTTTTTTTTTTTTTTTTTGGGTGCAAATAAAACAAGCCACAGACAAAAATACAAAATATTTATTTTGGATACAATGAACACATGAGCCATTTATCCAATACTGTCTGATGGGGATGATCAGAAAGATCAGATTCTACAATTTCAGTTTTTGTAGACTTCCAAGTGGGGCAGCAGGGTGGTGGAGTAGTTAGTGTTGTCGGCTTAGAGCTAGAAGGTCAGTTTGAATCTACCTGCTGTCTGTGGCCCATCTGCTCTTTCTTGCTCTGATATAATTGATATATACAAGCCCTGGATATTAGAACACAAATGATTTTGTCTGAAAAGCTGAGAAAAAAAGATCACGGTTCTATAAAAATGCATGAATGCTTTTTTTCCGCTTAATAACATTTTTTTTATCTGTACCTGTGCTCCTCCACGGACCATGAATGTCTACATTAATAGCTGTCTGGTTGGCAGCTACTTAGACAAAAATGGTAAGATAAGGAATAAGTCAGTCTTATCTTTAGTTTTTGTCTGTATTCTTCATCAGGAGTTTGCAGACATTGTGTCACCACCAAGTTTGGAGGGTCCACCAAGCTCAGGATTGGAAGAGGAAAAGGAAAAAGCCCTGGGGGAGTTCACTGACACTGGCTTCTTGTCTCCAGCTGCCATGAACACTCTGGTTGAGTTGCATCAATGCCTGTGCCTGGGATACGCCCAGTCCCTGTGGTATCAGGGTAAAGCACCTGTATATCACAAGAAACAAGCCATCAAAGTCCTGGTCTCTTCCTATCAGATTGCTGCCCCTGTGATGTCACGCTTTTACCATCTGATTGGTTGGTATCTTTTTGGCTACAAATTATATACTGTGACACATTTTAATGGAAGTACATGCATACACTAATCAGCTCTAACAATAACACCACCTGGTGGTTTTAATATTACAAACTAATAAATGCGGATTTATCATTATGGGATAATCACCTGTCTAAAAATTAGCTCCACCTTTACCAACAGTTATCTTGATCATTATATACAACATTGTGGAATACTTGGCCGCTATTGTTTAAAATACATTGTTTTCTTAGTAGTGTACTATTACTTTTGTTCTTTAAATAAAATTTAGATAATCTACTCATGAAAAAGTACTAAGCAAAATATTTGAAATTGTACTTTAGCTGACTTTTTTTCTAGGCCAATACTTGCCCATTTACTCAAGTATTACGTTTCTGCACAGACTCAAGACTCAAAAAAGCTGATTTCTTACATTTCTTGGAAACGGAAAAGGTAGTTTTATAAAATTTGTTTCAGGGAAAACCTGGTTTCCCCAGGTAGATTTCTGTTGGAGAACACTGATTTCTTTGCCATGTAACAGTTTAAAATCACCTTTCTCCAACTGTCCATGTGTGTAACAAAAGGCCGCAGACAGGAACACGCAGCCAAGTGTTCTCAAGTGTGGGAACACTTGAACACTTTAAAATCCCAAGTGTGGAATTTTTAAAACAAAGTCTCTCTAAAGTCCGGCAGAAAATGTAACTAACGCAAAGTCTAAATAAGTCACAGTTATTCCCATTGATCAGCTGCATGTGTCTCCCCTTTTTTTTTTTTCCTTCCTCTTCCCCTGTGCTCTCACTGTTCTGTGACATGATCACACACATACAAAAAGTAAAGTCAGAAAGTAGCATTTTCCTGTACTATACAGTTAGAATCAGTGCACTAGGCTACTAAAATAATTCAGAGGTAGAGGAGTCAGGTTAGTTTTCTGCTGCATGTATACGCAGATTTCCAGTAACCAGGTTTCTTAAGTGCAGCTCACAGACTTTTCAGTCTGACTGACTGACCCTCCCTTGTCCTTTATAATTTTATTAGGACCACCAGTGGCTGATTAATGTATTTTCTGTAAATAGCTACTGAATAACGTCTTACTATGTCCCCCTTCCCCCCAGATGCTGAACTGGACCAGCAGCTGTTAGGAAGTGAACTGCTGCTCTCTGCCCTCCTTCAGAACTCAATTCAGGGCTCAGGGGGTCCTTATGGTCTGGCTGTCACTTCAGAAGGACCTTATGACTTCTATCAACAACCAAACATGACCGAAGCCCTCCTCTGTCTCCCTGTTCTGGAGCAACTGAGAGCGGCAGTGAAGCAAAGACTAGACGACTGGCCAGAACACCCTGCACTTTTGCAGGTCAGTTTTTTTTTTTTTTTTTTACATTGAGGCCCAGAGTAAACAAGCAAAACGTGTGTTGTTATTTTACCTTGTAACATTCCACAATTATAGTGTTGACTATTGTGTGATTATTACTGTTAAGTCTTTATAGAGCCAAGAATGAATGTGAGGGTAGAAGCTCAAATTCAAAGTGAAGGATATGAGGTGGATGGTTGATTCTGTGGCCTGTAGATAAAGTAAACTCTTGATCTAAAATAATAATAATAAATAATTGTTGTCCTGTGAACTCAGATAAGCGTAAGTGTATCCTAAATCCTCCATGTATGTGATGTTTTCCAGCTTACTGTGGTGATGGAGAGGATCTTGTCTTTCAGTCTGGCCAGTCCACTGGCTAAGTTCCTTAATGGCCTGGAGATAGTGCTTAGTAAAGCCCAAGTGAGTTATTTTAAGTCTGTTTCACATATAATATCTTGACAATGTCCAGAGAAATCAGCCATGGACAGTGACCAGTATCTTATTTCATACGTAACACAGAGCGGTAGATTGTCCGAGTCAAAAGCGTCCTCAAGAGGAACTCCTCAAGAGGCACAACATGAAAGAACAATTAGGCTGTGCAAAACAGTGTTTTGCTTACAGTACTAGTGTCTAATAAAAAGAATTGTTATCAACACGCCCTTTTGCTCACTTTAAATCCTTCTGACAAATCAGAACAGACCAGCGTACTCAATGCCCGGGCTCACGCACATAATCCAGACTTTGTTCTGAGGGCTCGAAGGATAAAGTCCTAATAATCTCTCGAGTGTCTCAATCAGACATCCGCATACACACCGCCACCAAGAATTTCAGGACTCCAGTGCATGTGTGAAAGAGGCTTTAGAAAGATGGTTTATGTGCCATGCATTATTAGAATAGTATACAGTACTTAAGAGTTGCATGTAATTTTTTAAAAATAGTTTGTTGCACAGAGGTGAGCACTGTTTATTGCTGCTGTCTTCAGGATTGGGAGAATAATGCCAGTCGCTCGGTGTCTCTACGGAAGGAACTAGAGGCTGTCACCCAGCTAATTATCCAGTGGCGTAAACTAGAACTCAAGTAAGACACACAAAGATTAAATCAAGACAATGTCTTATGTTACTTTTTATCATAGTTTAATGAAAGTATAAATTTGCAACTAGTCTTAATCCTAAAACTCCTCAACAAGTAAGACTTTGACCAGGATCTATTTATTTGCTGCTGCTTTGTGTATAATGTAAATGTGTCCTGTTCTGTCATTTTTGTGTGGTAGCTGTTGGTCGAGCAGCCTGGACAATGCAATGAAACGGCACACTGAGAAATCAACTAAACACTGGTTTTCTATCTACCAGCTGGTAGAGAAGTATCTGGAGGAACAGAGGACAGAGACTAATACAGGTAGAATGGTTAGGAGTTGGTTTTTGTCTTTACCTTTTATATACAGCCACACAATATAATGCAATACGGTACTCTAGCTTTATAAGTTCTGTTTGTAGACGCTTACATTTTCTCTGTTTTTGTTGAAACTGAGAAAAGTGATAATTCCACTATGTGTTTATTATTAAGCTCATAGTGGGTAATTGATTTGCAATCCTTTATATGCTTTTTTTTAATATAAGGGTTAACTTAAAAAATATATATATTTAAAATGTTAAAATGAATGGAAGGTCAAAACCATATATTTTAAGAACATTAAGTATAATGGTAAAATGTGGAATATATGGTAAAGGTTAATGGTTACACATGATGTAGACCTTTCCACAGCTACAGTGGCTCCTGCAGTTTGTTAAAATTTAAATTAATCCAAAGTTATTTATCCTAAACAATGCTGCAGACCAAAAGTACCAAATTTAAATCAGTGTAAAGGAAATGTTACGGGTATGAAGTAAAGAGTAACAAGATGATTAGCACTGTTTTGCTTAGCACTAGTCATTCCCATGTCTCAAACAGCGATGATATTTTGGGGAGAAAAAAAAATCACCATATCTGCCAATCTACCAGTTTTCTTTCCGGGTCTACTCTTTAGGTGAGGATGTGGAACACCTCTCCCTGTCCTCGGTGTCCTCGACCCTCAAGGCCTTTATGGAGGGCTCCACCCTGGGCGAGTTCCACACTCGCCTGTCCATGCTGCTAAGCTTCCATTGTCACCTCCTTCTGGTCCCAAACCAGCCTGGACAAGGTCACCTATCTTAAGTTTATCCTCAAAAAGTTCTTATATGGTCTAAGTATAGTATGTTGGAGTAAGAGTTAAGGATTACTACAATAATTCCTCTCAAAATTTTAATTTGACTACAGGGTAGAAAAATTGGACCTTTGTCCTTAAATGGTGCTCTTATCAAAACCAACCGATAAATTATATGATGAATATATGATGTTATGATGAATATAAAGCAGTGGTTTAAAATTATATCTGCAACAGAAGAAATTGTGCAAAGTGTGAGTCTAAATACTGAAGTCAGATCTAAATCATTGAACAACTATTTAGGAATTACAACCATTTTATTTTGGGTAGGCATTCTTTGGCCTTGTGCACAAAAAGAGGGTGTAAAAAATAAGGGATTTATTAAATTGATTTATTGAATTGTTGACCAGATACTTAGCTCTGGGTGTAACTCTAGATTTTGACTAAACCAAATGCAATGGAAATTAACAATTTATCTCCTGCTGCTTTGCTTTCGTGTCTTCCCTGATTCATGTGCTTTACTTGCCATGTCCCTCACTTGTTATGCATTTTACCTGTGAGCTATAGTTAAGTCAAAAACAATAAAATATGGTATGTTTTTTTTTTAAAGAGTCATTGTCCAGTCTCCTGTGGAACCTTCACAAATACTACAGTCAGTTCTCTGACTGCATTCAGACCAAAATCGATCAACTCAGACAGCCCATCGAGAAGGAGCTCAAAGTATGTATAACTATGAGTCCCTTTCTTATTGCATACCAATCCTTTAAACCTGTGCAGTGATTTATTTCATATGCAGAGTATATGCACAAACAGAAGTTTCACAGTAATGTGTATTGTTCTTAGGACTTTGTAAAGATCTCAAAGTGGAATGATGTTAGTTTCTGGTCCATCAAACATTCAGTGGAGAAAACACATCGGTAAGTTATCACCTAGATTTTACACAGTTAGTACCTTTGTGCTGAACATTTTTACTTTAGGGCTTTGTCTTGCTTAATTATACTCTTCAGTATACTCTCTGCCACTTCCTAACAGGCCATGTGTTTTTTTTTTTCTCTCAAGGACTCTCTTCAAGTTTGTGAAGAAGTTTGAGGAGGCTCTGAATGGTCCAAGTGCCCCTGCTCTGGTTGAACAAGGATGCAGTGCAAGTCATGATAGTGTGGACAGCAACCCAGAACAAACACCTATCCATCAAGTTCATCAGGCACTGAGGGCTGCCCTGCCTGGAAAGGGCAGAGATCTACCGGTACCAGTATTATTAAGTACACACAGTTTGTTTCCTAACGACCAATGACTAACAATAAAATACACTGTGTCTGTCAGAATGAGGGCCTAGAGGAAGGAGTTGAAGCTTCTTTGCTACAGGGTCGTCTGCCTATCCTTACCAGGAAAATGAAGAAACTATGCTGCCAGCTCCTGAAGAAACATCCAGTGCCAGAACTGGCTGAAGACCTGGACTGCTTTACTGGTATGAATGATCTACACTCTGAACACCTATTCTTTTTTGGTTTTTGCTAGTAATGATGCTGCATTTAAATGGTCTGCACTTATATAGCACTTTTGTACCCATTTGCACTCAAAGTGCTTTACATTGTTTCTTATTCACCCATTCACAATCTCTCTCTCTCTCACACTCACACACACACACACACACACACACACACACACACACACACACCGATGGGGGAGATGCTATGTGTCAGTGTCTTGCTCAAGGACACTGACATGTGAGTGGAGGAGCCGTGTGGACGACCACTCTATCTTCCTGCGCCACAGTCGCCGGTTATAATTACTGTTTATAATTATGTGTCCAGCAGTAGGTCTTCTCAGCTCTCATTAATTGTTAAATCAATGAGGAAGTCATTGTTTAGACTGTTCTCTATAGCTGTTGTTGTGCAAAGCTAAACAAAGATTGTGAGATATAAAACCACTGTAACACCACTGTACATCTTCAAGAGTGTTGCTTTAGCTCCAGAAAATCCAGGAGAGTGATACATCTTGACTTTATAGGATACCTTTGTAGTTACAGAAGTTCCATTATCTTTCCATCATATCATATCAATAATATATATTCTGTGAATAAAGATTAAAGATTTTTAAACCAGGACTTTTAAGTATTTAGATCAAGTACCCCCTAAATAATGAGCTGTGTTTGATTACACCATGGATCTGTTATTTCAATGTGTCAGATACATTTTCAATCAACATCAACTGTATGATGGCTAAAGCGCATTTGTATCATCAGATGCCTAAATAAATCATGTATGCCAAAGTTCCAAAAAGCATTTCAGGCCACATGGATAAGGCATATGGAGATTAAACTTGGTTAATGTCTTCTGTCTATCGGTGTGTGTGTGTGTGTGTGTGTGTGTGTGTGTGTGAGATTGTGAGTGCGAATGGTTGAATAAGAGGCAGTGTAAAGCACTTTGAGTGCCAATAGGTAGAAAAACGCTATACGAGTGCAGACCATTTACCAAATGAAAGTGAAATTTTTATTAGTCATTTATAAAAAATAATTAAAAGTTTGAGTGCTTGTGTACTTATATATATTTACACACTTTTATTAAGAAAGAAAAGATTTTGTAGCATGTTGCATGCTGAGCAAAAGTGGAAACGGGAAAGGAGAACATACACCTTATTTTGCGTTATAAGATCAAAATGATCCCAGATTGTAGAAAATTTTCTTTTTCTCGATGCTGCCATAAATATCAGTGGATAATGACGAAACAAAAACGAATACAAGCAAGCACCATACAAAGTCTCTTTTCCTTTCAGCACAAATACAGTGAAAAGTAGCACTTCCCAATAAACTCAATTTTGTGCTTCACTTCCTTACAACACAGCAGCTGTATGCACACATCAATACAGGGTTGCGTTCTTTGTGCTTGATACTCTCACTGCTGCTTCTTTATTGTTTGACCCTTCACTAATGGATGGTTGGATGGTTGACAGGTGTGAGATGTAGTATGCACATTTATGGCTGTCTGATACAAACATTGCACTTGCCTTGAAAAAGACCAACTGAGGTCAAAATGTTCTTCATACGTTATAATTGAAGCTTAGTGTGTCTTCATCTTCATCCATAGTAGGTTTACCTGTAATACATTGCCACGAGCCAGGTTTGGCTTCACATGACAGGTTTACTTGATTCTATAAACACTAAATATTACATTTATTGGTACAGTTAGTGAATGTCTTTACACTTATTAAATGTAAGCAAGACTGTAATAGCTTTACATTAAACTGCTGTGGTTATGTTCTAAGTAACAATTACACTTGTTTGTTTTTTCTACACTATTTTTTATTTTTTGTGCAATGTGAATTGCTGCCTCTATAGATCCATTAGAGTTCTTTAGGGGTCAGACTTGTTTGACCATTTTCTGTAAAAAAAAAAAAATCTTTTTTCTTTTCAGGTGAGATCATAAGAAACATTCGGAACCTTCAGAGCTTCACTGTTGACATGTCAGCAGAGAAAGAGAAACAAAAGGCAGAGGTCAAGCACATCTTGCAGCAGAAGCAGAGAGCTTTGTCTGACCTGTTCAAGATGCTCACAGAAATAGGTTAGTTTTTACCCCTGGAGAAATTTGAATCTTAAGAAACTAAAACAGTTAAGCAACCTGTCTATTTGTTTTCTTTGACCCATGAAGGTCTGTCATACCGTAAAGGCCTGACATGGAACAGAACAGATGACCCACTGAGAATCCTCTGTATGCAGCCACTGGAGATGAGCACCGCTTTTTCTAATGTCAACCAGGATCATGCTGAGACGACGTAAATAGAACCTGTTCATAGATATGCTGCAGCTGACTTAGGCAACATTAAGTATTTACTATTATCCTCAAATTGCCACCAGACAAAGCCTAATTTTATTCACAATGAAAACATAGTGCCTAAACTAGAACTATAGAAAGCATGTTGAAAGTTTCAGCTAGTTACACTATTACCAGATATACACAGTGACTGATGTTAAGCAAAACTTTCCTAGATAAAATTGAGACTTCACTTTAATTTTAACGGGAAACCTGGTTAGATGCTAAGTAAATTTTAAATCTTAATTACATTTTCACTGCCTTCTTGATGGTGTAGGTTGTTTACTCAACTTCTGACAGCGTGGGGTGGATGCCAAAAGTACTTCTACCTTTCCTGGGCCAGGAAAGTGGCCCTGCACAATGCTCTCCACCATCCTGCTAAGGTGACACAATAAACTGTTTGCATGGTGGTAAAACATTTGACATTATCTGATGTTTTGACTATTATGAAAACATTCTATCTCAAAGCCAGATGTACAAGATAAACTACTAATATTAATATTATGACTGTTTGTTATTGGTTGGTTTTAGGAACTGGGACTGGGGACTATAGAGCGCTGTAGAGGTTTTACCTCTCACATATTCCAGCTGCTCCTCAGACAGAGGCGACGACTGGCCAAACTCACTGAGCAGTGGGTCCATCTCAGGTAAGTTTTTCCCTGTCACTTCACTGGCGATGATAATTTTATTGTCATGGCAGGGAACATCTGCTTTATGTCCCTATTGCAACTAGCTTATAGCTGGAAAGACTTTAGTGTCTAAAAATTTGATAGTGCCTCTTTTTTCTTTTTTCCTGAGCTCTTCTCTTCTTTAGTAAAATGTGATTAGGTTCAGAATCCATTAGAAAATATTTATTTTCAGCATAGCATAAAAAAAATACTGTATTGTTAAAAACTGTTCGATACTAGTAATGATATATAAATAAAAAAACACAAACAAAATCTATAAAACAAAAATGAACTTCTTGTAGGTTGGGTGAAGTTTGTGAATAATGAAGAATTTCGGAGTTAGTCACAATCTCTTACTGATCCTCTCTCCTCCTTTGATGTGATTAACTGTATAGGAGTAAGGGAGCCGCCGTCTCTCATTGGAAAACCAATTTGCTCAGTTTTAAGATCGGGTGACAGTTTGTGAACACTTTTCTTTTAGCATGTTCTTTGTGATTAGCAAAATGTATCCTCTGCATTAAACCCATTCCCCTGGGGGGAGCAGTGGTCATTGCTATCAGAATTTGACAGGAAAGGACCAGGCATTTTGGAGTAGGTCAGGGGGTTGAAGCAATTTGGCATTAAGAAAGTATTGAAGTTCAATACAGAGCTAAAAGCAGATATTCTAATACAGAAAAGACACAGACATGCTTTATATACATGTTTTCCCTAAACTAGAACCATAGGATGTAAGTTGAAAATCACCCTTTAAGCTAACAAAAACTTACAACAGAACTAAAAAAAACACTGATACTGAAAATAATATTCTCATGGCACTTTTCATTCATGTTTTTTGACTTAACTTTTCTTTGTTTTGTACGTTGCACTGTAAGTCCCTTTATAGAAAAGTGTCAAATGACTGGTACAGTTTCCACAGTCTGTTTGGTAACAGGATACATATGTTCTTGTCATTTCACTACTTCTAGGAGGTTAACCAACAGCATACAGGATGTCAAGGCTCAACTACAGAGCAGCAACAAGGACTGTACCCTTCCACCCCAAAGCTCTCTCCAGGCCTGGATTAGCAAAGGCCAGACACTTGCTGTACAGTGCACCACCCTATTGCAGCAGTTGGTCTGGCTATTGCAGTGCTGTCCTGAGAATCTCCAGGAGAAGGAGGACACAAGGAGCTGCAGCCAGCACACCTTAAGGTGTCCATCCCCCTTGACAGCTCAACGCCAACCCCCTGGCTGTTTGATGAGGAGGGGAGATACTGCCTGGTGCCAATTACACCAGTGTGTGAATGCACTGTTGAAGCAGACAGAGAGCCTAAAGGTGGAATTGGACACTGTGGCCCAGCAGACCTCTGAGGAATCACTCCACACATGGTAAAATTTAAATACTTAGGAGTTTATTTGAAATGTGTTGTACAGCCCAGATAGTCTTGACAACACTTAGTTTCTACAGGAACCATTTTGTAACGTGCTGTTCAGCCTTCGACAAGCTTGGAGCTGTGGTGGCTGAGATGCCGGGCATAGAGCAGCTCTTCACCCCTGCTGTGTGTGTTGGGAGTGCACAGAGCCAACCGACCATCACCCAGAGCCTGCAGTATGTGAGAGGACAGGTGGAGATGAACATCACCGACTTCACCACCTGGAGGACCCAGCTGATGTCCCTGGAACACCAGCATACAGGTGAATGCACAGACCATTCACCTCTACAACGAAGGAATACTTGCTGCTACTCTCTAGATCTTACTAACTAATTCTGTTAACATGTAGAGACCAGATAACAGGATAAAGCATAAAACATAAACACATAAAAGTGTGAAACTAAAACTACACAACGAACCATCGTAGACTTTCTCCTCCTCTCCTTGTTCAACAGATCACCAGTCTTCCTTCTGTACTGAGTTTACAGCTGAGCTGGACACAAGCATCAACACAGTTTTGTGTGCAGTCCAGACACTTGTAAAGAGAAAGGAGAGAGAACAACAAAAGCAGCACCAAGAAGATGCCAAGAGAGGTGAGATAGATGGTGGGGACCTGCTGTGCAGGGACTGGTGGGTGGAAATGAGGCAAATTCATTCTGAAAGGTTCTGAAAAAAATTATTACATTGATTATAAATCTCCCCACTGCACACAATTTACTCTGATTTGTTATTTTCTCACTACAGCTGCACCATGCTGTAGCACATTTACCTCTTTTTAAAAGTGTTTAGAATCTTGTTTGTCTCTTTACTTTTCAGACCTTGGTCTGGACTTAAAAAAAAAAATATGAACTTGCACTAGTTCTTGCATGTCTATATCATTTGCTTTTCGCCTACCTAATTGATACAACACACCACAGATAAGCTGACAGGACCAAGTGTTGTGAAAGGTGCCTTTTTCAGGTTTTTACAGGAGTCCTTACATAATGTTTTGGATGCGTCATGTTATTTGATGTTTCAGAGGGTGCTGAGGAGAAGGATGAGCCAGTAGAAGACCTCCTGAAGCCTGGTCACTTGACTTCTCTCCTGGAGGAGCAACTGGAAGCTGAGGTGGAGGCTCTGTGCGTGGGAGATGTTGTTTCTGGGCTGGAGAGGCTACTGAGGTTCCTGAGGACACACAGAGACACCTGTCAGGCACCACAACTCTCGGTATAAGAAACAGTGATACAAGCAGCATCTAGTGCTTAACTCAGCTTAAGTTAAAATGTAATGGTAAATTCATGTTCAAGGGCAAGTGACTCAAATATTTAATAATGTGTAGCAAACAGTGATGATATGTCCAAGACATCAATGTTGACATTTGACACGCCATTACTCAACACCTTCACTTTGATGTGTGTGTGTGTGTGTGTTGGTCAGGAGGTGAACTGGGCGTGCAGGATTATGGTGCGTCTGGAGCCTCTGCTGGGGATTTACTCGGACCTGGTGCGTTATTACCTGGCTGTTTTACTGGGAGCACACAGAAGCACAGGCAAACTGCTGTCTGTACTGGCCAGTATCTTTATGGAGCTTGCTCAGAAGGTACTTAACAGAAGTTACTCAGCCTCACTCTAAATAATAGATTATGAAGTCAAAATAAACCTGGGGCTGAATTGTTCTGTTCTTTTTCAGGGTTTCTGCCTACCACAAGAGCTTATGGCAGGTGGAGATGGAGAAGGTGCCACAGAGTTTCACAACTATGAGGGTGGTGGTATTGGTGAAGGAGAGGGCACCAAAGATATCAGTGAAAAGATAGAGAATGAAGATCAGGTAATTAATGAAATGTTTATTTTTTGATCACTTTTCTGTATAGACAGATGCATGTATAGATAGATGGATAGAATCAGCAGGTAAACAATCTTTTCTACTGTGGTGCAAGAGGTAGGATGGTTGTCCACCAATGCCCCAGTTGCTGGTTCGATCCCCAGCTCCTTCGGTCACATGTCGAAGTGTCCTTCAGCAAGACACTGAACCAAACTTAGTTGCTCCCGGTTAGCGTTGGCCAGCTCCCCCATCGGTGTGTGAGTGTGTGTGTGATTGTGAGTATGAATGGTCAATGAGAAGCAGTGTAAAGCGCTTTGAGTACCAATAGGTAGAAAAGCGCTATATAAGTGCAGACCATTTACCATTTAAGAACAACTACCATTTGCTACCTAATTATTTTAAAGCTTGAAGGCTTTGGGTCTAGCTGTTTCTCCAGAATTTCAAGTTGTGGATCATGCATGAGTTTGATCATGCAGAGTATGGCCACTGTTTTCGTTTATGGTCCCTCTGACCATGCCCCCCCTGGCCCACACCTAGAACTTCCACTGGCTCTATGAATTCTTAAACTCACATTTTTCCTACAGGTAGAGGACACCTTTCAAGAGGGTCAGGAAAAGGAAGAACAACAGGATAAAGGGAATATCAATGCAGAGGACAATGCAATAGAAATGTCTGAGGACTTTGATGGCCAGATGCATGATGGGGATGAGAATAAACCAGGTAATGCTGCCTGCTCAGGTTTCTTTGTTATACTGTATGTCTGACCTCTTGATTTCAGGTTCCTATTACTAGTTACAATACTGTTAATAGTCACAGTCAAATGTATTAATAGTGTATAAAAATAAAAAGGGCTGCTGTACATTCTTTGAAGTTGGGAACAGAGATCCACATTTTTGAGGAGGCCTTGTAATAATTCATTTCAGTTGAAGTTGATGCTAATTTAGGCTTATTATCCTAATAAAAACTTTAGATGCAGTAAAACCTCAAATACATTTCTCTAGGAGGGTTTTATTCTGTTAATCATTTACAGGTGAAGATGATGAATCCGATAAAGAGGATGAGGAGGAGTTGGACAAAAAGATGGGCAACCTGGGTGAAGGCCAGACAGAGACATTGGATGAGAGAATGTGGGGGGATGATCATGATGATGAGCAGGAAGAAGGAAGTGACAATGAGGAAGAGTCTGGCCAGGGCATGGACATGGTAATTAGGCTTTTAAATAAAATATAAAAACAAAACACACATTTTTAAAAAAACATGAAAATTATGATGTTTAAGTCATTAAAGTTTGATGTCTCATCAGTCCATGTGCCCTAATTTCCTGTCAACAATGCATTGTGTTAGGGTGAGTCAAAGCTGGTTGCCAAGGATGACAACTTGGATGCTGCAGACCCTAACAAAGACAATAAAACGCAGGACAAAGAAGAACATATGGATGATAAGGAGGAGGAGAAGATCCATGAACAAGCAGATGAGGTAATTTCTCTTATAAGTTTGTAGAAACTTTTTATTTTTATTTAACATTTCATCCAGGCCTCGGTTGAGGTATTTCCAACAATTTACAGACTTTTTTTAATGGCTGCTATCTGCCCCTTTGCTGTTTCTCAGAGGCAGTTTGATGAGAATGAAGTGGATCCATACCACGGTCAACAGGACAAGTCACATGAGCCTGAGGCTATGGATTTGCCAGAGGATCTAAACCTGGACGAGAATGATGCTGCAGACGATGGAGAGGGCGAGGGTGATGGTAAACCTGATGCTTTACTTCACACTGTCACTAAATGAACACACTGTTCTGGAATACATGCATTTATAGTTGCAGTAGACCCAGTTATGACCAGACTTGCAGCTTCTTCTGGAGCGTTTTTGTAAGTAACAGGTGTTAGGGTCTTAAGTAAGCCATAGTCAACAGGTGTCACTATATATATATATATATATATATATATATATATATATATATATATATATATATATATATATATATATATATATATATATATATACACACACACACACACACACACACACACACACACACACACACACACACACACACACACACCTCCTTTGGACTCCATAGTACTCCTTTTCACTGATCTTCACTCCAATCTTTGAACATATCTCAGGCTTTTGCCCTGTTCCCCTGCTGAAAAAATAGTTTCTTGGCCGCTTAGCTTACACTCCAGTTTTTTTGTTTTTTGTCCTTTTGGCTTATCCCATGAGTATAGGGTCGCCACAGCGGATCATTGTCCGCATGTTGATTTGCACAGTTTTTACGCCGGATGCCCTTCCTGGCGCAACCTGTGTACATATTTCAGACTGTATTCTTATAAAAGAGAAATAAAAATGCTCATCATAGCAATAAATCATACTGACCTTCAACTGACCTAAGACAGTACTGTACATTTGGATGAAATTTAGCTAGTGACACAGTTTGCATTAAAAACTGGATAAGACCTTTGCTCAATGTAGTCCTATTGTATGTTTCCCCTGCTCAGAAGAGAATCCCTTCGAAATTGGTGAGAAAACCATGGACCCAGAAGAGAGGGATGACAAAGAGTCAGATGGAAAAGAGGAGCAGGGAACAGAAGAGATGCTGGAGGATCAGACTGACCAACCAGAAGAGGAAAAGGATCAGGGGCACAAGAGTGAAGAGGAAGAAGGAGAGAAAGCAGAGGCAGAGAAACAAGAGGAGATGAAGGAGGAGAGAGGATTGGAGGAAGGAAGAGATGAAGATCTGACTGTTCCAAGTGACAAAGGACACAAACCCAAGGTGTGTATATAAACAAACTACTACCTAGACTGATTAGCCACAACATTAATACCACTTGTTCAGTGCTGCATTTCATTCTTATGACTTGCTCATCCTCACAGGAAGAAGAGGAATGTGGGGATGAGAATGAGGAGCAGCGAGAATCAGCTGAAAGGAAGGAACACAACACAGATGGTCAGACTGGAGATGAAAATGTCCAGAGTGACACAGCTGTGGAGCTAGCAGGAGAGGCATCAGAGAGAGACCAAGCTAAAGAAGTACACTTCACTGTCACTCAGTATTTTATTCAGTACATACTATAGATGTAGTCAATATAAATGACAGCAGGTATCTCATATTGAGATTATACATAAGTAATACAAATCTTCATAAAAGGAAATGGAAGAGAGACCTCTTGAGGTCTTGAGTTAATACGGGAAAGTGGAATACTTCTCTATACAAGTTTTTTTTTTCTTTTTTCCAGTAGTGTTCTGAATTAGCTGTCTGATCATCTCATTATCTAGATACCTTCAGATTGTCCCTGTGCAGGAGATGTAATTGTGGGCGATAAGATTGTGGCTAGGATTGTGTGATAGGATGTAAAATAATAGTTTCAATCGTTCTGGTTTGCTAGGAGCATGGCACGGGAGCAGCTGATGCCAGCCAATCAGAGGGCCACCAGTCAGAGCTGACAGCAAGAATGGCTTTAAATACAGAGACAGAATGCAAGACTCAGGTATGGCTGGCCACTCAGAGAGAGCCCAGATATGTATTGGGATGAAGCACCACCATCACCTCCATTATACCACAATTTGATTTTTGATTTTTCATTCATTGTACCGCTTCAGAACTTCAAGAGAAAACCTGGTCACACAGACAATGAGAGATCGACTGGGGACTACAGTGAACATGTAAACAAGAGACTACGTACAATCGATAACAGCAAGGACAGCAGGCAGAATGATGCCAAGCAGGAGTCTGATCTGTACGAACACATCAAACAGGGAGAGGAATCCTACGATACGCAGACATACGGTCAGTGATAGGTCACATATTCCAATTTCAGTGAGGGAAGGAAATTTTGTTTATTGCTGTTCTACAATTAAAATGAAGCTAACAGATGACTGAACTTGGTGTTTGTAACTCCAGATGTGGCTAGTGCAGACCAGCAGAAGGCAACAGGGGCTCAGCAGGAACATGATGAAGATCAGATTGATGAGGATATTGCCATGGAAACCGACGAGCAAGAAGACAACCTCCGAGCGACTGAGATTCAGGAACTGAAGCCTGAACTCATGGACTCTACTAAGGCCTCCCAAAAAGGTGTCAGCACATTATCATCTGCCATTTGTTCAATAAGAACTGATTAAATAGACAGGTTTTGGCAACATTGCCACATCGCCCAACATCGCTCTAACAATTCCTGGAGTTGGTTTTGTGAAATCTGCACATCTTCTGACTTTTCTTTCCTTATCTTGTGCAGGTGTAGACAGTGGAGAGTTGCAAAGGCACAGAGAGGAGAAGGAAAAAGAGATATTGGAAAGCCACCAAGATCCCAAAGAAGGAGAGCGAGCAGATAGAAACACAGAATCCACAATTCACACTGTTCCTCAGCTGCTGTTAGCTACCACACAGGTAGACGTCTAAAATGTCAAGGACAAACAACCTTTTCTTTCTCCTGTTCTCATTACCTATGTCTTAGGTCATTGCTGCTAGCAGGCAATGTTGCTCTTACTCTAACTTTGTGGAAACAGTAAGAATATACTTGATTTGACTTTAAGGCCACGTGTGTATTTGTTTGCAGAATGCAGAGAGAGACCTAGAAGAGATCAGAAAGGAGATGGAGCTGCAGCTGGAACTGTGGCACAAACTGGCTCCAGGAACTCATGAGGAGGTAAGGCTGACCCAGGATCTGGTACAAATTGATTTGAAACACTAATTCAGTTAGAATATGAAAGGTATGTCATTTGATTAAAGAACTTTGTCTGCAAAACATAATTTGTTTCTTAGAATACTTTAGCCAGTTTTAGTCATCATTGTGTAACTGTGTCATAAAATCAATATATCATAAGCAAAAGACAGAGATTTTGCCTGTCCATCCAAAGGGCTTCTTCAGTCCTGACCATAACATCTCCACAGTCTGTGGCTAAGACTAATAGCCACAGACAGCATGTGTGTGATACAAACAAAGCAAGGACATGTTCATGTTCACATTTGTTTCCTCATTGTGCAACCAATGGTCAAAAGTTCTGGGCTGTCTTACAGTAAACTCTATAATGCATAATTTGATACAAAATCAGCGGCTTTCGGCTTGTCCCCACAGAGGAGCGTGTTCTGCATGTTTATTTAGCATGAAATTTTACACCAGATGCCCTTTCTTCTGCAACCCTCATATTTTTTTATTAGGGCCAGTCCAGCCACCAAGGGCAAGGACTGGGACAAACCTGGTGGGGTGGGATTCGATGCCTTTTGCATCCCAACCAGTGCTCTACCACTAATTCACCAGGCCAATTTGGTACACTAAGCTAAAAGTCAAACAAATTCAATAAATCCTCCACGATAAGGGTTTTTGTTTTATTTTTTGAGATATCCATTAGAATCCAATGTGAAAATTCAAACATTGTTTTCTGGACTAAAACTGTGCTTATGGACGGAATTGTTTTTTTTTTTTTACTGTTCTAAAACATACCCATGTATAGATGGACTGGGATGTGAATGATTTTTAGTTGTTCACTAGTAAATGTATTGCGGATCACTGGTTGATCACTTGCACACACAGTTTACACATTGTGACTGACGTGTTCTTGTCTTTGTTTCAGGAGAGTGCAGCAGTTTCCATGTGGCATCAGTATCAGACTCTTACTTCAGCTCTTTCGCAGCAGCTTTGTGAACAGCTTCGTCTTATTCTGGAGCCCACACAGGCCACAAAGCTCAAGTTAGTACCCACACAGTTACAAAGTGTCAGTGTACAGAGGGAAGCTGGGCATGTAGTCTAGTGAATCCTGTATTTTAACTATACTAACATTTTCAGTGACAGTACAGACAATACAGTTGTTTCTCTTTTTAACTTGTTTTCTTGGATGATAATTGGTCAATAGTGTATCAGTGCAAAGTCTGTGTATTTATTAAAGTTAGCAGATTACAGTCACTTTGATGTTTAGACCCCTATATACACTGTATACACTATATAACTGCATGTTGGACAATCTAAGCCAAAGCTCTCTCTTCAGGTGCCACAATTGCATTTATGGTGGGGGTATAAGGGGTATAAAACAATTTCTAAAGCTTTGAATGTTCCAAGGAGCACAAGATGTTTGGAACCACCAGGACCCTTCATAGATTTGGCGATCTGGACTTAGGCGGCCAGAAACATTAAAAGTTCTGCGATGTGAGTGATGCGAGTATGAGGAAAAGGTCGTCTGATGATACTGTGTTAAAGTCTTTGCAGAACTCCAAGGATTCTGTCGGGTTAATGTGACTACATTAACCCGACCATTAACTGCTTATCATCCAGCTGGTACCATCCCTACAGTGAAGCATGGTGGTGGCAGCATACTGCTATAGGGAGCTTCTCAGCAGTCGGGGACAGGAAAAGTCCTCCAATAAGTCCTCCCAGACTTAAAACCTGTCGAAAAATCTGTGCAGAGGTGTTCAGAAGTTCACAGACACTTATTAAATCTGACTAGGTTTGAGGGGGTCTGTCATCTCAATCCATTTCTGTCCATTTTAAATTACATTTTGCACAGTATGCAGATGGAAGGGATCTGAATAGGTTTACTGTGACTAGTGACTGTACATACATACATACATGCAACAATATGATATAATTGAATGTATCAGTTGCTGAGCTAATGATGCTACACTGCTCCACAGAGGTGATTATCGGACAGGGAAGCGTCTTAATATGAGGAAGGTGATCCCCTACATCGCCAGTCAGTTCCGTAAAGACAAGATCTGGCTGAGGAGGACCAAGCCCAGCAAAAGGGAATACCACATCTGTCTGGCGGTGGATGACTCCTCTAGCATGGTGGACAACCACTCCAAACAGGTAGCAGGCCCCATATGTATTCACAATCAAAAAGCTGGTTAAATAAATAAAAGAAATGTAAAAAATTCATTGTTGATCATTCAAGTCATCCAAACTTAGTTTAAGTTAGTTTTCATGTTAATGTTAAACTGGTAGGACCAGAATATTGTTAATACAATCTACAAATGACATACTGTATTTTTGTGTGTGTGTGTGTGTGTGTGTGTGTGTGTGTGTGTGTGTGTGTGAAGCTGGCATTTGAATCCCTGTCAGTTATCATCAATGCTCTCACTCTGCTGGAAGTTGGACAGGTGTCTGTGTGCAGGTAAGTGGGTTTGCTAGACTTGTTTTTTTTCCTCTTTCTTAAGCTTCTTAGTGTTTATTTGCACCATGATGATTCACAGGTGCAAAGTGATATAATAGTGCTGGAAAAAAGTTACTGGAAATCTGCCTATACATGCAGCAGAAGAGTAACCTGATTTCTCCTCCACCTCATACTTGTTTTGGAAGCCTGGCTCACAGATTTTAACTGTTTAGGGTAGAGGAACCCTGAATTCAGAAACCAGCTTTTTTGTTTAGAGCTTTCTGGAAAAGGCAGACTATAACCTGGTTACTCAAGTGCATGTAAACATTCTGATTATCCCTGGCACACAAGGTTTTTGTGCTTTGGTTTGTCGTCAGCACACTTAAATTCCTTTTATTGTCTGTTCAAATTTTCAGTATGGATTTAAATTTTTAATGACTGTTCATGTGCTTTAGTTTTGGTGAACAGGTACAGCTACTTCATCCCTTTGGGAAGCAGTTTAATGATGAGTCAGGGGCTCGGATACTCAGACTCTGTCAGTTCCAGCAGAAGAAGACCAGAATAGGGCAGGTAGGAATCTCGGATGAAATCCACTGTTTCATCCTTGCCCAGTCTGTGGATTCTAAAACATACAGTTTGAATTGTGAATCAATGCATTTGCAGTATCAGTATTTCTAACTTCTCTATGAAGTACACATACACAAGTTTAGTGATTTAATTGTTCACATGGAGACAGTCCCTGAGCATTCTTGTGTTAAAATGTGCATTGTTTCTAATGACATTTAAGTCTAGCGTTTGTTTAATTGCATTTTAGGAATCAAATATGAATTAAGAGGGAAGGGCTGCTTCTTTCTAATTAAACTAATTATTTTTCAAGCCTTTACAGCTGTAGGATGATGCTGTTGTGTTTGTTACAAATCTCTGTGGTTTCTCCACATTAATGAAATTTATTTAACATTTTCTGTTTAGTGATAAGAATGATGCTAATGATGCTAATTAGTTTCTATATATGCTCTACTTACCATGCAGCATGTAGTTTGGCATATGACTGGTTAACTTGTGCATCTCTTACTCTTCATCCCTCTCATCTGTAGTTTTTGGAGGCTCAAACCAAAATGTTTCTGTCAGCACGACAGCAGATTCCAGGACCTATAAGCTCAGGTAACTCACACTACATTTTACATATTTTGCAGACATACTCCACTGATTGTCAGTCACTGTAGAGGGAAATCATCTATGTGTTTAATGAAGAATTTAAATATTTAGATATAAACTGAGAGTGGCCCCTCAGTAAACCTGTACTATGCAATTCACTAATGTGGTGCTACAAGAACAATTTGCTTGGTCCATTCCAGCGTTTGGAACAGCAACTTCTCTGGACTGTCTGCTTTAATTTCACAAATAATTAAAACAGGCAATAACACAAATCATTTTGTCTTTCTCCACTGAATATGTGAACTAAGAAATGGAAATGAGAGCAGAACAAGCTGGGATGCTGCACACACAGTACCTCTTTTGATAGTTAGTTCATTGTATTTCTATCTTGTCCACTACAAAGCCAAACAAGAAAATACATCCTTATTTAGATGACTCACAATTGAGACAACTGTGGTATAGCAGGCTTGACCTGTCCTAATTAGACCTTTGTGCCCTCATTGGAGCAGCAACAGTTCATACCATGAACTGGTCTGGACTTATATCGCACTTTTGTACCTGTTGGTTGCTTTTATTCACCCATTCACACTCACAGTCACACACACCAATGGGGGAGCTGGCCAACACTCACCAGGAGCAACTAAGCTAGGGTAGAATAAGCTCAAGGACTCTTTGACATGTGACCATAGGAGCCGGGGATCAAACCAACAACTGTGGGATTGGTGAACGACCACTCTGCATCTGCACCAGATATCCCAGACTGTGCAAGATCCAGAATTTAGCTATTATTTGCACCATTATTGGCAAGAAGAATTTAATTCAAAATAGCCATGCCCTAATGAGGCTTGTTGTCTTGACAACCTGATAATGTTTACTTTTTGAGAAAATAAAAAGGCCTTTTTATTCCACTTTTAGATTTATTGATGTATTTAAATTATGTTTAGGGCTGGCACCATTAAAGCAGGTTTGGGTATGATAACTTATATTTTAAAACTTAACAAATGTTCCTTTACATCAAATTCTGAGTAGGTAAAAAGGGCAGTTAATTTGCATTTAATCACGATTAACTACAGTTTACCAGAAACTCAATGATTATATTTTGAAATGATAATAAGTGCCATGTTTTTAACATACATTTTATGTTATGGTGTACTCTCCATGTGCTCAATTCAACACTGACTTTGTTCAAAATAAAATGTTAGATTTGAGTGTGCAAAATGATGTAAATGCCAAAATTTGCAATTATTGCTATTAATCTGATCAGTGGTTTTCTGTATGTTTGTTATTTTTAAACCATCACATAAAGAGATTAAACCCGACCATGCATTATAATCTTTATATCATAATCGTCCACAGACTGGTTTAGCTTACCAGTCTTTAGCAGCTGCTTTCACTAATTGAACTTGATGGATATGGCTGCTGTAGCTCTGTTGGTTAGGTGGTTGGTAAGTGAGTCATCCACGGACCACAGGGTCTGTGGTTTGATTCCTGGTCCATCCTGGCAATGTTTTGAAGTGTCCTTAGGCAATAACCTGAAACCTAAGTTGCTCCTGGTGGGTCAGGTGACCCGGGAGAACCAGAGTTACTAAGATTTGCCTCATACAAATAAATGTCGTAGTGCCATGACTACATGCATGTAGTCAGTAGCTTATGCTGTTTTGCTCTCTTTTCAGACACCGCCCAGTTGCTGGTCATTGTGTCTGATGGCAGGGGTCTTTTTCTGGAAGGAAAAGAGCGGGTGACAGCAGCTGTGCAGGCAGCATGCGGCGCAAATGTGTTTGTCATCTTTGTGGTACTTGACAACCCCAATTCACGTGTAAGTGAAGCTAAATTTTTTCTTTTTGTTCTGCAAATCTCTGTACACTAAGCATTGCTAAACCCTACTGGTGTGCTACAGGACTCTATCCTGGACATCAAGGTGCCTATATTCAAAGGGCCAGGAGAACTTCCAGAGATCCGCTCCTACATGGAGGAGTTCCCTTTCCCCTTCTACGTCATCCTGCGAGATGTAAACTCCTTACCAGAGACTCTGAGTGATGCGCTGAGACAGTGGTTTGAACTTGTCACGGCAGTTGACCAGTAGACCAATTGGGAGCAATCTTTACAGGGAAGGAGAAGTGATCAGCAACCAACTGCACAATGCCACTCTGCTGCTAGCTTCTCAGCAAGAACTGAGAGAGAATTGGATTTGACGCTGTACATGTGCCTTTATTCTCTTATTTGTACTGTTGATTTTAGTAGTTTGATAGATTTTTAGTGTTAGTCTTTATTATCAGGGACAGTTTATTTGTAAAATAAGCATGTCTGAGATGAAGTGACAAATTGGTGGTTTCATAATGTGTAAACCATTACATTAAAAATGGGTGGATAACTTACAATACCCCTGTACAATACCCCTGAAATCATGTGAGTGGAGGTTTTAGTGTTACAGATATCATTCATTCATTCATCTTTAATGTGGAAACAGCAACTGAGGTTTGAGTAAGATTGTTTTCTGTGTAAAAAGAATGTAATTAATTAACTAATATGTGCCTTGGAGAGGAAAACCATATTGCATCTCATTTTACTTTGATAGGCTGTTGAGGTGATAAATCCAATGCATATTCACAGCTCTGCAATTGTAGAAAATCTGATCAAATGGACATTGTTAAATGATTGAGTACAAACATTTATTGTGGTTTAAAAATGTGCTGTGTTGATCTTCCACCAATACTGTATATTTCCAGTGTCAGGAGTAGGTGTTGTTGAATTGATTATCAGCTGTGTCTTGTGCTTCGTAGCATCTCAAACCATGACACAAATGATCCGGATAATAAACGGATTACAATTGTTCTGTGCTTCATTTTTGTAAAATACATTTTTGACGAATTCGAACTTTTTATATATATATATATATATATATATATATATATATATATATATATATATATATATATATATATATATATATATATATATATATATATATATATATATATATATATATATATATATATATATATATATATTTAAGTTCACCATGCAATAAATGGAAGGGCCAGCTCCAGTTTTGCAGATGTCAGAACGCTGACATCTGCATGTGAAAAACTGGCACGTATATATCGCTCTAACACGATATAGAGTGGGACACGGTAATGGGAGTCAATTCGATCTCATTATTTGTGTATATTGTTTTTTTAAATGTAAATGCAGTGTATTAAATTGCACGTGGGTCAGAATATTTGTGCAGAATCACATTTTTAACGTTTTGTGTACACACTCAAGTACTTGCTTTGAAAGTACAAAGTTTAATTTGTGGGCGACTTCCAAGAATTCCAAGAAGCAGCGTAAAGTGCTTTGAGTGGCAATAGGTAGAAAAGCGCTATATAAGTGCAGGAACATTTATATTTAATATAATAGAAAATAGATTTTGAAAGAAATGTATTCAAATGAGTGATAAATCACACGACATAAAATGTAAAACTTCACAAATGACACGTCTTTCCGTCTCTGTATTGTCGCTAAAATCTCCGCCATGTCCTCAATGCGGTACATTTTCTTTGCCATGGTGGAAAGATGTACACACTTACACGTAAAACAGCAGGTACCGCCACACAAACCTACAATGCAAACACAAGGGGCCACAAGCCAGTGTCTTCTTGTGCCAGTCTGGATAAATGCAGAGGGTTGTGTCGGGAAGGGCATCCCGACGTAAAACACGTGCCAAATTAAACTTGCGAATCAAGATTTCCCATTTTCAAATCGGACTTTCATACCGGCCAGGTTAACAACGACCACCAACTGTGCTGTTGATGACCACCAGGGAAATTTGGCTGGTTTTGGTGGAAGGATACGAATAGGGCGTGATCGTATGCAGAGAGAAAAGAGGAAAGCCGAGAGTATGGGACTAACAGTAAAGACTTTAAAAGTTGGGACTATGACAAGTAAGGCTAGAGAGTTGGTTGACATGATGCAGAGAAGTAAGGATGGACACATGTCCAGGAGCAAGGCTCGAAGCTTAGGAGCAGGGTTCAATTTTTTTTTACCATGGGCCGGATAGGAAGAGAAATGGAGTTAGGAGTTATCCTGTGGGGCGAATGTGGCGCAGGAAGGTAATAAGTGTAGACCATTCACGATATCCTGAGAGGAGTTTGTAAAGCGTGTTCTAGAGGATGGTGGTGAGTAAAATGACTCTGATGATGAGGAAGGTGAAGAGGACTTAGGCAGAGTAAAGGACAAATTGGTGGAAGTTGAAAAAGGAAGAATGTTGTGTAGTTTTCAGGGAGGAGTTGAGACAGACTCTGGGTGGTCAGGATGTGCTTCCAATACAGTAAAATGATCAAATGTTAAATTTACTTTTTTACTCATTTCATTTACTAAACTGCCCTTTGCAGCAATAACTGCCTTACAAGTCTGTGGCATTTTGCTGATAGGCCACTCTTTGTTTAGGAGGCAAAAGGCAGGCCACAGTCTTGGTCAAGGTGAGTTTAATCAGCAAGAGGGAGAAACACAAACACAGAACAGGACTACATTCATGAGTGGGCCAAATCAGATTTGACAAGGTTTTATAGGTTACGGTGTCTTTTAACCACTCAGCTCAGCAGCTGAATTAACACAAAAGTTCAAAGGAATGACTCAATGCAAATCAACCTTACAGAACATATACAGGTAAATAAAGAGTGGTCAGGAAGATTCCTGACCAAGTAGTCTCAGAGACATGCTAATTAGATAATTAGCATGTCTCTGAGACTACTTCTATATGTTCCCAGCTGGGACAGCTTCCTGATGAAGCTCTGGTCTAAAGACAGTGCAGACAGTAGGTCTGCTGAGGTGCGGAAGCAGCATTTTGCCACTATAAACATTTTGCATTTGTAGGAAAATTCTCTCACAGTTGTCATGTTGGAAGGTAAACTCACTTACCCACTCTCAGATCCTGAGTGCTGTGGAACAGGTTTTCATTGAGGGAGGCTTCTGTCTAGCCACTCTGCAATAAAGCCCAGACCAGTGGAGGGCTGTAGTGATGGTTGTCCTTTGGTGCTTTGTCCCATCTTCACACAGGATCTCTGGAGCTCAGCGAGAGTGACCATTGGGTTCTTGATCACCTCTCTTACAAAGGCCCTTCCACACATTTATTGCTCAGTTTGGCCAGGTGACCAGCTCTTGAAAAAGTACTGGTTGTCACAAACGTCTTCAATTTGAAAATTATGTAACATGCAGCAGAATATTTTTCTAGCCTTCCCCAGATCTGTGACTTGCAATAATCTTGCCTCTGAGCTCTGCAAACAGTTTCTTTTGACCCCATGGGTTTTGCTCTGATACAGTTTGCATTGTCATCTGTGAGGTCTTCTACAGAGAGATGTGTGTCTTTCCAAATCATGTTCAATAAATGTAATTTACCACAACTGAACTAAGCTCAGCTTTAGAAACATGTCAGCAAGGATCAAGAGAAATAAGAGAGACCTGAGCTAAATTCCAAGTGTTGCTTGTGTTATTTATTTAATTATTAATACATTTACACATTTCTAAACATTTTGGTGTTTTTTTTTTTTTTTTTTGTAGATTAATGACAAAAATGAATTTAAGTAACTGTAGTATCAAGCTGCAAAATAACAAAATTGAAAAAAGTTAAGTTGGAAGTTTAAGCTGCACAAAGGCCATTCAGGTGCAATGTAATTATAAAACTTGTTTGTCTGTAATGTTGGTATTTCTTGGTTTAAAAGTATCTAAGTTTCTGTGTCTCATTGTCAGACATACTTTTTCTATATATGTTATGAACACTGAAGCTTACTTTACACTCTGGCCAGTGTCAAGCTGGTAGGCTGAGTGTCATAATCTGTGTTGCCCTAACTGGATCAGGTGTGCTGACAGGTGGCACTGTGGATCGTGCCTCGATGTCGAGCTGGCCAGGAAGGATCTCCTCTCCAGGTGTTAGTTCTTTCTAACCCGCCTTTCTCATTTAAATGAACCGTTGGTTAGACACACTCTGCAACAGGAGTTATACCTCATCAGGACTCTAGGTGACTCACCTGTTGGAAAACAGGGCTGAAGTGAACATTCCTCTAGTTATGTGCACTGTTCTGCCTGGAAATGTCTTCACTGCTGACCAATAATAACCATAAAATAATTAGGAATACCTAACAGAAACTTTAACAATACACAATGAATTAATGCACTTGTCACAGCACAAACTGAACATATATCTTAAAGAGACTTCCCCAGTCTCCATGTTACACCTGTTATGCTTCCTCCGCTCCGTTAGAGGGAAACATTGAGTTAGTTCAAACGAATTGAGCGTCAGCTTCCGCTTGTGAGGCTCATTAGCCATGTTGAGATGGCCACTACAAGGTTACCACCAACGATTCTTTCTTTCAAACAGGTAAAGGAACGTCTGGTGTGTACATTTAAACTTTTAATGAACCACTTGAAAGACAGAAGGAAGAAGTAAAAAAACAACAACGTTATTTTGTTCGTTATTTCAGCGAAACAAACGAGAAAACAGTTTAAATTGATTTCGGGCTTAAATTAAAATGTATGCCTCATTTGAATTTTCACGTAACTGGTTCTGAATACTGGTTTCTGCTGCCAGTTACAAAAGGAGAATACAAGTGTTTATGCCATTATCTTCAAAAACGCTAAAACAATTATACAGAATATGTCAGTGCATTTCAGTTCAATTCAACTTTATTTATACATCGCCAATTCACAACAAAGTCATCTCAGAGCACTTTACAGAATAATTTGAATGCGACAAACTCATGTTCTGACATGGAATGCTTTTAGAATGCCTAACGTTAGATAAATACGATTTTAATGAAATGTAGATAATAAAGTAAATCGAAATTTCCTGTTTGGTCTTCTTAGTTTTTACAGAGACAGAAGATTTTGGGGATATACAGAAATATGCTGAGGACCATACAGAAAGTACCAGATGAGGTCGACAGGAAGTACCTTAGAGACTGGGCTAGAGATGAGTTCAAGAGGAATAAAGACACCACAGACGAGGTAAAGAATGTGTATGAACGTTTGCCTTTCCATTTTAATTTCATAGCCAATTCTGTCATGTAGAATCTTTGTCGATGTTGGACAAACAAGAGACCAAACACATGATTGATAAGGCAAACAAATTGCTGCTGCTCTGACTATATCATTACATGCCAAAGCATGTAATGATATAGTCAGTTTGCAGTCAGCAAAATGTTGCCTTTAGTCCAGTTATGCATATCATTCATCTCACAACACCTCATTGCAAAAGTGAGTCAGCTGGTCCTCAACTTTGCAACTGTGTGCTAAATGGTGCAGCAGAATCTCCACGTCCTTCAGGATCTGAAGAGGACTGCTCTTTCAACCATTTATGCCACTTTCGTACTCATAGAGACACGATGGAGAGCACCGCGATTAGGTGCATCAACATCTGCTTTGGGAACTGAGTTCTTCAGGCACATCCAGCTAACGGCAGACCCTGGGGTACAACTAGACCATGCTGGAAAGCTTCTATATCTTATCTGGCCTGGTAACATCTCAGTCCTGCCAGAGGAGCTGGAAAATGTTGCTGGGGTGAGGGATGACTGAAAAACCTAAAGTTGCTGCCATCGTGACCCAGCAGCGGAAGATAATGGATTGGTGAATGGAATTTTGTTTGTCTTGCTTATGTGTTGCACTAGGAGCAGCAAAGAGACAATTCCCTGTATGTGTAACAGAGTTAACTTGATTTGTGATATGAGTATGTTATACTAATATAGTGTTTGCGAGTGTGTTAATCAGGATATCAGAAAAACTAAATCAAACTTAAGCTGTAGATATGTTTGAGACATTTTAAAGAGCTCGCTGATTTATTTTGGGGGTAGTATTAGACATTTGGCCACATGGTAAAAAACTTGTATGAAGAGTGCAATTCACCAGTTTCCTTGTGCTTAGTTATTTTTCTCTTGGTTACAAATTAATTACAAGTTTTCCATTTAGGTGCAATATGTCAAGTGGTATAAGATGTAACAGCCTGTCTTGCTTTGCAGCTTCTCCTTTTCCGTAGTTCTACGTTCTTTATTCAGATCTTCATTCCAGTCTCATTCTGACAGTGTGACACCATCAACTCTGCACTTTGGAGAAATCTCTACTCAGATATCTCAATGGCTGTCATCCCTTGATCTCCTATGAGCTGTCAAATTCTTTATTTTTCTCTCATATGACACTTTTCTGAATGAAACTTTTGGTAGAGCAATAAAGCTTGTTTCACTTGGTTTTTGGTAAAACCAAGTGAAACAAGCTTTATTGTTTGAGTATTAATTAAATTTAATTAATTAAAATCTTAAAAACACAAAGCTTCTAATAAACAGGTGTTGTTTGTACACTTACAAGAAAGGATTTATACATGAAGCCCATTGTTTGCTTGGATGTCAGAAAACTAACTTATTTATTTGTCTGGAAAAGTTTCTGGAAAAGCAAATAGGGTTCTCTCTTAACAACTCCAGACCATGATATGTGATTGAAAGGTCCAGAAAGTGCTAGTAAGTAAAGCTATGAACATGCAGTTATTGTCCCAGTATCCCTGTTCATTAAAGTCGCTGTTCTTCTCATTATTCTTTTAGGATGCTATCCGTATGATGATTACACAAGCTATAAAACATCTTGAGGAGCTTCAGAAATCTCTAGCACTGGCAAGAAGTTGACGACTGTGCTGGTGGGAATCCCCAATGTGGACAATATGTGGACTGATACTGGCGAAGGGACAAAGGTTGAAAATTAGCTTTCTGGCTAACACCAGCACATTTACAGAGATGTAAACTCATGTGCAATGCACCTAAAATAAAAACAGTGTTTGTAAAGACCCTCATGGGGTCTTTATGGAGAAGATGCTCTTTACATGCTGAGGTAACCATGGAGACAGCACAGTGCTCTTGTGACATCTGTTAAGGTGTTAGTCAAGTGTTCATGGATAGGAATAACCTGAGTACATCATCTTACATCCTCTGCTGCTGGGTAAAGTGCAGTAAAGTAAAGCTTTTGAGTCTATCCGCTGTCAATAACCTGTAGGACTAACTGAGCTCAGTCACTAGACCAGTTCTTTTCTGCTATAACAAATGAGACCACAAGCAGGTAAACATTCATTATTTTTTTTAATAATGAAAACATGTTTACTGGCACTCATTCAGTGTGGGTTAGGGTTCAGAGTTATCCATTTAAAACACGTATGAGCAGACCACCACTAATGTAGGGATTGTTCTTTGAGATACAAGAAGATAGTCAGCTGTTTGGGATCAGAATGTGGCTTTTCACTGACTGTAAGTAAAGGATCCTCTGCTTGTGGCACATACAATGGATAAAAAACAGTCTGCAGAATATCATCTTTACTGTCCATTTATGTGCCTTGTAATCACTATTTGATTCTCACACTACAGCACTTCTGTTAAACTATAAGTGATTAGGCATAATGTTTAATAGCAACAGTACAATCAAATGTTTAGTGTTTAATCAATTTTACATTAAAAAATGTCAAAAAAAAAAGGAATTTCCTATGAGTAAAACATACAAAAAAACCCTTGACATTTTTCTTCAGTCTCCAGACCCAGAGAGGCAGGTCAGTGTACCCGCGCTATCCAGTCATTGAGGCTGCACACTGCATCTGCCAGTCCCCTCATTAAAAGCAGGAAACCTTGGATCCCTCCAAGCATCATTGTGGTTCTTTAAAGACACAAGGCTTATTCCAGCACTAAAGACCAACAAAAAGCTCAATATACTGCAATTTCCTACACTCAAATACATGTCCCTGTGATCCAGTTTCACCATAGTGCACATCATTAATGCCTGATGTTAATGAACAGTGTTTGCACATTTTTTTCCCGCTTGTTGGGTTAAATGAACCATAATTACACGACCTATAAAAAGTATTCACCCACAGCACAGGTAAAAA
The DNA here is from genome assembly GCA_020496755.1 of Channa maculata. Taxonomy (NCBI): domain Eukaryota; kingdom Metazoa; phylum Chordata; class Actinopteri; order Anabantiformes; family Channidae; genus Channa; species Channa maculata. The sequence goes on along the minus strand of CM035616.1, from coordinate 20,241,183 downwards.
TCTGTCTAGAACTAGCCATCACAAACAGAGTGAGTGTGCAGTGATTATACTGATTCACCATCAACTGGACATTCCAGATACATGGAATGTATCTCTAACCCATACTACAACCTTTTGAACACATTCATTTCACTTAGGTCAGCTTCATTTAACCTGCTGTGTGACTTCTAAAAGCCAGTGGCTGCACCAGTAATGACTTAAGTGAGTCACTTTACAGAGGGGGAATACTGATGTAGTTTTATATATTTAATGTATTTTTGGTACAATTTTCACTTTGACATGAAATCTTTTTTGTACAGTTTTGTCAAAGTGAAATTCAATATCAAAATCAATTGATATAAAATAAAAAAGACAATCTATTTTTAGTTACTGTGTGTATGTATCAACCTCATTGTTGAGGGTGTTTGATGTAACAGCATATATATAAATGTCACACTAGATCAGTAGTACATCTGGCTTTCAATGTAGATACAATTTTAGTTTATCTACAAAACACAATCACAAGAGCTCCACTCGCTATACTATAGTAATGTATGTAAACATACCAATGCAGTGCTAATATGACAATTGTGCAAATGTGAATGAACATTTTTAACACATATAGAGACAAAATAGCTGTGTTCCATTGTGTGTTTTTTGTAGTTCCAGGCCCCCCAGCATTAGATATGATTCACCATCATTATTATTGTGGTTGTCCAGAAATACATGACAGTTCCATTTTTGTTATAAATGGTGCCCTTTGAAAAAGGACACCACTTTGAATTTGAATGGTTTAAAGGTGAGTAGAGTGTTAAATGATCTGCACTTATATAGCACTTTTCCTACCTACTCAAAGCGCTTTACACTGTTTCTTATTCACCCATTTGCACTCATACACCGATGGGGGAGCTGCTATGCAGCTGGCCAACGCTCACCAGGACAAACTAAGTTGGGGTTTAGTCTCTTGCTCAAGGACACTTCAACATGTGACTGGAGGAGCTGGGGATTGAACCAACAACTGTCAGATTGGTGGACAACCACTTTACCTTCCTGCAGCACAGTTGCCCAGTGTTAGTAGTCATCATCCCTGTTGGTCCTCAGCGTACGAAGCTCATCCTCCAAGAAAGCAATTCTTTGAATCAGAGTGGCTCTGTCTGCTTGAGCCCTCTGATCAGCCTGCCATTGAGCCTCCTGTACCTTCCTTTCGTACCACTGCTCCATTTGCGTCGACACTGCTTCAAAAAAATACTGGGTCACCTCCAGAGCATGAACTTTGTCCCGTTCCTGATCAGTGGTAGGCTTGTTTGGCTGGTCTCCAAAATCCAGAGTCCTCACTCCTGTTGCCTCTATGGACTTAGATCTCACCTGGAAATGCTTTTTATGATGTCTCTGTCTTTCCCTGCCTTGTTGCCTGTCTCTGTACTCAGCAACATTCCTGCTGCTGCAGCGGTGCTGTGTGGCCGGAGATAGGCTACTGGTTCTGCCCCTGCTTGCACTGTACTCCATGTCCACGTCCTGCAGGTCCTTGTTTTTCCTCTGGGTGTCATCACATATCACTGTACGCTCTTTTGGCCGAACCACCTGGACATATGTAGGCGGTAATGACTTAGTGTCTTTGTCTTTGTCTTTAGTTGTTGAGGTCATACCTGGAGAACTCTCAACATGAACCACAATGTAGTGGTTGGATGAGGCCTCATCTGCCACACTGGGATCCCTGCAACTGGAGCCCACAAGTGCAGCGTTGTTGCACTTCAGGTTTGGGCTTCCTATGTGTCCAGCAGGCAGCTCAGTAAGTTCAGCTGTATCAACTTCATTCGGGCCCTCAGGCATAGAAGGAGACAGCTTAGTGCTGTCCAGGCCCTCTGTGAAAGAAATGTCCATGTTCTGCAATTTGGAAAGACACCAGCTCTTCAATTCACTGACCAGAGCAGCCTGCAACGTTAAAAGCATATACCATTTGAAATAATCTTTTATCTTTAATATCCCACTGAACACATTTTTAGTCAAGCATGACATGTTCCACTATGATCAAAGAATATGTGGATATAAAACATACCAAAAGTCAAATTTTCATAACATGCTGTGGAACTTTTTAAAAGTTCATATTTTTTTATGTAATTCACTCTTTGAACTGTATATGAACATTGGTTGTCAGATGCATGAGACTTGCTCCAGCTGAGTTTGACTGATACAGAGGTGACACTTGTTAGCATTACCTGTCTCTTCTCTACCTCCAGTTGCTCCTGCAGGGCCCACTGCTTAATCCTCTGCTGACAGGCTCTCTTCGCTGCTGACACTCTCTCCACTGTCTTCTTATCAAGAGAGCAGATCTGAGGGAAATACATTTATACATACACACACTCACACAGGTAAAGATGTCTTTGTTGTCCTAGTTAATAACTGTATTAGACATACTCAGTTTTATAATTCAGTCTACATGCTATGTTTCATGGTCATATATTTGTGATATAATCATATACTGAATGTCACAAATCAATTCAGGTGATGCTGTGAAGCAGGGGTCACCTGCAAGGACCACATGAGTAGCCCACGGGCCTGTTCTAAAAATAGCTCACCATAGCGCCACTTACCAATGAGCTGCATCTAATTTTTTTGTAGCCATTCTTTTTTAAATCACATTTGATAGTTATTGTGAGAAATCATTAACATGATTAGTGTCTTCACATAGATAAGTATCATTAATTATTAATATTATTAATAATAAGATATAATTAAAGGTAAATTGAGCAAATTTGTTATTCCAAAAGTGTGTATCAAACTGGTAGCCCTTCACATTAAATCAGTACCCAAGAAGTAGCTTTCAGTTTCAAAAAGGTTGGTGACTCCTGCTGTGAAGTAACACACATTATTTGTACATAGTAACGTAGAATTACTTTCTACTCAGAGTTAATTAAGAATGTGTAAAAAATTTAATTTTGAGAATGGCCAAAACCCTTCTCATAATGGTAGAAGCGGAAAAATAGAGAAATATTTTTCTGCAAATTTACAGACAAATACAAAACTTTTTGGGAGGAGGACAATGATCCAGCACACTGTCAACTGAACAAAGGCTTTTGTTTAGACTGGAAAAATCAAACACCAGGTCTTTAATCCCTGCACATGTACTTCACCTGCTGAAAAAGAGACTGAAGGGAGAATCTTTACTAAACTAAACTAAAGGAGGCTGCAGGAAAAGCATATCAAAAGATAAAATAAACAATTTGGTGATGTGAGTCACAGACTTGATTCAGTTATAAACAAGGGATGTGCAAAAAATGTATTTATTCAGTTTTATAAGTTTTATATACTTTAATTTGTAAAATCACTCCATTCCAATACTTTGGGATTTATTTTAAATGTTGTTAGAGGTTTAAAAAACAATTATTTGTATCGCAGAATAAGGATGTGGAGGGGACTGTTTTTCTTCTTGTGTTTAACAGCGAATTGGTCATAATCAGTTAGGCTAGTGGTAGTGGAAATCTAGTGGATGCTAGTGGAAATCTTTGGAAGCCCACAGAGTTAAGAGAGCTCCACCTAAAGCTACACTATGACACTTTTTCGTACAGTTTTGCTCTGTATTTTATCTTAATTCACATCTGTGAATCACACTCATTAAACAACAATGGCAGTAGTGCAGAGACATTCCCTTCTAAAAGTTTTTGTGTGAGGTTTGTCCTTCTAACTAATCAGAGGTCAAACACTGTGTGTCACATGTTGATGAGAAAGGGTACATTCAACTTTTTTATGGGACACCACAAGCTTTGACACAACATCAGTATTTGACAACCTGGGTGGACTGATTTTGAGTCTCATGCCACATTTGATTTCCAAATGTTGAATATTATAAAAGCAAAAGATTGGGAAACTTCAATATTTAATAGCAACACAGAACAATAAAGTAGGGCGGTTGCAAAAGGAAACTGTACAATTCCATATGAGTGAGTGTGATTCACAGCAACTGACTCCTTTCCTTTGCTGAGCAAGTAAATCAAACTGCTGCATATTCGTACTGTATGTGTATGTTACCTGATGTTTATTCTTGCAGTCCAGTTCACCCATTTTGATGTTCATCAGATCTTGGACAGTGTGGATCTCAGTCTTCATTTCTTCTTTAGTTGCCTTCAGCTGATTCTCCAGTTTATTGATGAGAGGTTCACAGCGGCAGCCATTTAGAGGAGCCTGCAATGCAGTCAGCACTCAAAAAGCATATCTCTACACTTACTGTGAGGACTCGATTCAATTCAACTAGCAAGCACTAGCGAGCTTCACCATTAAGGGCTTTTTTGTAATGAGAATTTTATAAGCCACAGAATCTAACGAAGGAGAATTATGATCTTTTTTTAATTCCAGTCATTGCTTTTAGTGCAGCATTTTGGAATAATCAGAGGCTTTTTAAGGAATTAATAGGACACAGTAATTGTAGGGAATTACAGTATACAAGTAACATTTGCATGGAAAAGAATATCAGCATTATTTTGAGAAAGGATGCTCCCAATTTTGGCAATGTTCTACTGATGGAAGAAGGGTGTTTTAGAGATTTGTTTTATGTGTGAGTTAAAGGAAATATCTTGGTTTAAAATAACTCTAAGCATCCTCCCTGTAGTACTGAATGCCAAAGCATACGGCATATTTAAAAAATTTTAAGCCCAAATACAATGTTGGTTTTGTGTGAATTTAGAACTAGTAATTAACATAAGACATCCAGGCTTTTATATGTCTTTTAGGCATGCTTGAAGTTTGACTAACTGATTTCTTTTATCTGGTTTTACAGATAAATATTTCTGGGTGTCATTTGTATAGTAATGTTTGAAGTGTTTCCTAATAATGCTGCCGAAAGGATACATGTATAATGCTAAAAATGGTCCTTGAACAGAGCCCTGTGGAACTCCATAAATAACTTTTGTGTGCATGGAAAATTCATCATTAACATGAACAAATTGCAGTCTATGTGACATACAATTTTAACAATCTGAACCTCAACTTAGTTGCTCTCGGTGAGTGTTGGCCAGTGTTGGTGTTTGATTGTGAGTGTGAATGGGGGAATGAGAAGCAGTGTAAAGCGCTTTGAGAGCCAGTAGGTAGAAAAGTGCTATATAAGTGCAGACCATTTACCATTTATTTGTGGGAGAAATCATAAAGATAAGCTGAGAGTTGGCAAAGGAAAATTTAGTCACAAGAACATATATTTAAAGAGGCCACATTGGGCTCATTGTGACAGTAATTCTATTATGTGTAACTATTAGTCATAGAGGACCAAAAGGATCTCTATTTTGGGTTCCCATACCCACTAAATACAGCAACAGGAAAACTTCAGCAATTTGACCAATCAGACCAGATTTGGTTTGGGGCATTAAAGATCCAAGAGATAAAATAATGTCCGCTCACTTGACCAGATAAGCTGTTATCTGTTGTTAGGCAACTATGATAAGTAAACATTTGAACTTTGAATGAATAATCATACAGCCTGTTTTCAATAGAGCTGCTGAATAAATGCAACAATTCTTGCATAAAACATGTAATACTGGCTCCTTAAATTGTTTAATGGGCCAAAGGATAAAATGAATGAGTTGTCTGAGAGTCTCCCATTCATCCTTTCAAATGCAGTTAGTGAAAACACATTGTCGTGCTAATTTTTGTAGTGCTTTAGCAATTTGCAAAAGGCTCAATAAATATCCCTCTTAGGTTTTCTCTACGCAAGTCACCAAATAAATAATGAATTTAATGAGCTACTACATGTTATATAAGTCTGACTAAACAGTTGAGAGTGCATTTACAGTACCTGCATGATTTTACCATCACTGCCGCGGTACAGCGTGTAGAGCTGGTAGGCTTTAAAGTTGTGTGGAGGGATAAATGCATGAGGGGAGGCTCCTTGCAGTTTACTTTTCTTCTTGCCAAACAATTCCCTGTGCCTGGTCTTTCTCTGGCAGTGCGTGTTAGACAAAAATGGCTGCAACACAACAGCACGCAAGATTAGTAATTATTCCAACTCTTCTTTCTGATGATAAAAAAGAGAAGACTTTGTCATCCATTGTCCATACATTCAAAGCACCAACATTCAGCTTCTCTAGCCTTGAATTCAGCGACTTGCCTTTTCTTTCTGTTTCCTGTTCTTTTCCCTTTTGGTGTTTAAATCTGTCACTTCAGTGTTCTTGCACGCAGCTTTTTCACTGTTTTGGGTATCATCTGTAGCAGATGCACTGTCCTGGAGGAAACAGTAAGATGTTTGGGTGTTTTAGGTTAGTCTGGAGATTAATTCATCACACAGCAAAAAAAGTCAAGCAAACCTCATCAATGAGTTCCCAATATTCAAAAAACAGCTGAAAACAGAACTCTTCTGCTACTGATAGGGAGGGAAAAAGTACATGTGTATATTCTGAGCTTTTCTTCATTATCCAGCTGCCATTAGGTCCATTATTATTCATGTAATGTTGTGTTTTTTCAATAGATTGCCAGTTTATTGTGTTACTAGACGTGCTTGAGCAGCCATTTTTGGGGTTGATAATACTGAAGTCTCCTGCGATAACTATGTTGTTGAATCTCATAGTAGTAAGAAAAATATGGAAAAAGGTGGATCATAATTGTTGGGGCCATAGATGTTGGCAACGGATAAACGCATTCTGGGTTAATGATAGATGTTATGTGGACAAATTGAATCTTTGTAATAATTTATACCTCATTGTTAACCATTGTCTATTTAGAATATATTTTTGTATGTCAAGTGTATGTCAGTTTCTTTGATATGGTTGTCAAAGCTTGTAATTTTGAAAATGGGGTTATGTTGGAGTTATGGTAGACTTGTCATTTTATGCATAATGTGTCCACAATGAGGTATGCATGTTTATTGTTTTGTCTTGTTCCATAATTGTAAAGAGGATTTTGCATGGTTTATTTCTTATGTTAATCGGCCATTGATTCCATATTGTGTGCCTCTCAAGTTTTCCTTCAACTTCAACTTTCAACTTTTCTTTAAACTTTCAACAAGTATTTTATGTTTGTTATCTCGAGTTTGGTAAAGATTGATCAGAGTGTTTTGTTTGAGGATTCTTAAGGGAGACCCACATATATATGCAGCAGAACAGTAGCAGTATTTTAAAAGCTTGGTGCACAGATTTTAGCTGTATAGTGACAGAAAACGCTGCTTTTTGACTTCTCTCTCTCTCTCTCTCTCTCTGCATGTGTCTGTGTGTGTCTGTGGTACAGCAGTGACAACACAGGGGGAGAGAAAGGAGAGACACATGCATCCACAACACTCTGAATTTCAAGAATCCACGAGGGAAAGTGACTTATTAAGACTTCCACAAGACACTTTGTGTTAATTTAATTTTCTGTTGGACCTTATGCAGACTTTTTTTTTAAAATAATCAGTGTGACAGAAATCTACCTGGGGAAACCAGGTTTCCCTAATCCATTACCCTGATTTTGGAAACGAGCTTTACCGAGAAAGGCAATTCTAACCTGGTTACTTAAGTCCATGTAAGGAGGCTTCCAAGTCTGATAGCTTCTCCAGAACAAAAGAAATCCCTTCCAGATATTATCAAATATGTTCCTCGGTTCCCAAAAATGTTAGTGTGATTAAACAGAGAGATGTAATACAGCGGTAAAAACACCTCTGTCCCAACTTCTGTCCTAAAGGTGGGGCAGACAACAACTTTAAATTTGTTTAGATTTACAAGTTGATCAGTAAAAATGTTTTAATCTTTTGTTTGTACTCAAGCTTAAAATTATAATAAATGATTGATTTTATTTTGTATGGCAGTTTATAGAAAATGTCCCAACTTTCTGGAAATTTAGTTTGTATTATGGGTCTTCATTTTTGCTATTTAAATTGTGTATACAATTCAATTCAATTTTATTTATATGGCACCAGTTCACAACAAAGTCATCTCAAGGCACTTAACAGAATAAAGTCAAGACTATAAAGATGTATAGAGAGAACCCAACAATTGGCACCAGTGGAGAGGAAAAACTCGCTTTAATGGAAGAAACCTCAAGCAGAACCAGGCTCAGGGTGGGCAGCCATCTGCCTTGACTGATTGGGGTGAGTGGAAAGTGAAGAGAGAACAGAAAAGAGCAACAAATGCATACAAATATAAAATACATAATTGCTTTAGCACAATAATTTACTTTTTACCTTACAGGTCTGTATCTCATCCCTGGGCACAGACTGAGCTCTGCCCTGAGCCTTCAGCTTGTCTCTACTCTTCCTTACACTCCTGCTACGCATAAACGTGTGCACCTGAACACACAGAGACAAGATTAAAAAAAAGGAAACCACAACTGTAATAATAATGTATAGCCGGTAAATAAAAAAAATTATGTTTACTGAAGGTAAACATGCATATTTTGTAAAAAGCAAATTTCACACATAAATAGGGTTCACTATTCAGTTTTTTTTAACAGACTTTTCATTTTTCTGAATTATAGTGCAACAAATCCAATACAATTCCAAAAATAAAGCCAGACTGTTCAGAGAATAGACGCAGAGTTCCAGGATTGTTCATAATAAAATGACATTATAGTCAGATTGCATCAGAGCATCAAATGCATTAGCCGCTCCAGCCTCCTCAGGATCCACCTTGCTCCTGGTACTGAAACTATAGCATTGGTAATGTCATCTATAAAGGCTTGAGTCAGTGGTTGGCAGATCCCTAATTTTAAACATAGGTTATTCTGTTTCTACAGGTTTCACCAACAGTTATGGCCAAGTACAAGAAGATTACCAAAATGGTGCAGCCTGTGATGCCAGTCTTCAGCCTGCACCAGTCCAATATTTCAGATGTATATAATCATATCATACAACAACATCATGTGGGATTTATCTACGGGCAAGGTCCAACCACAAAACAAGTGTAGCTTTGTTGTTCTCTCTTGCTTCTCTCAGAGACTGTGTAAAGATGCCAGTGTGCACTAGACAATATAAAACCTTTGGAACAGCACCCTTTTGATGAGAGATATTAATGTTATATTAATTTTTTCAAGAAGAATTCTTTTAATTATGACTTTATTGTTTGGCACTGAAAACAAAGCATTAACTAAAAAATGAAACATGAACGAAATTAAACAATTGCAGTGATCCAGGTTCCACAGCAAATACCAGGCTATCTGTCAGACAGCTAAACCTCGGTCCAGACCCAAACCCAATTGAAATGCTGTGGGGGGACCTTAGGAGAGCTGAGTTTAAGTGAATGCCCAAAAACCGTGATAAACTGAAGTAATGTAAAGAAGAATGGGCAAAAATTCCTCCAACGATGTGAAAGATTGATAAAGTCATACAGCAATGATTACTTCAAATTACTTTTACTACAGGTGGATCTAGAAGTTAATAAATGATGAGGGTACTGCCCACATGTTTTTTTTACCTGTGGCTTCATTTTTGTTAAATAAATACTAGCATGGTAAAAAAAGAGTTATGTGTTGTTATTTGTCAGGTTATATTTGCCTCATACTGAGATGATTAGAGGATTGTTATTATGTTTTTACACACAAAAAACATAGAATTAAATAGGGACTAAAAACTTTTGCTTCTCTTTAAGTATTCACAGCTGCCCATATTGTTCAGACTGGAAGTTCTATGTTTTACCTGGGTAGCTTTAGTTAGGAGAAGAGCCACATCTGCATTGTTGTGTTCTCTGGCCTGGTCCAGAGCAGTTTCACCTGCCTGCAGAACACACAGTCACAGACAAAACACAGTTAAACAACTGATGTATGCTTTCAACTTGTCCTTTTAGGGGTCGTCACAGCAACATGTGTTCTGGACATTGATTTGGCATGACTCTTTATGTTGGATGCCCTTCCTGCCGCAACCCTTCCATTTTATCTAGGCTTGCGACCGGCACCCGACCCATCCACCCTTGGTGGCTACACCTGGTGGGTGGATTTGATCATGTGGCCTTCTGCATCCCAACATGATGCTCTACCAATTGAGCCACTAGGTCCCCTTGAAACAATGTATATAATGATGTATAAGGTTACTAAATCATTTTTAATACACTTTTGGTGTGTAAAGGAGAAGTCACCCTAACTCTAACCCCCAGGAAGAGAAAGAATGTAACAGAAAGAAGGTAATGAGAGGAGAGAGAAAGCAGGTTGAGGGGAGTTGCAACATTTAACCGGATTTTATTGCTATTATATTTATTGCTTTATTACTGCTTGACAGATAATTATATAGCCCAGGGACATGTTCTTAAAGCTATTGTTAGTCAATTTTGCCCCCCGCCAAAACCTCTTTGAGAATACATATGTAGATCAGTTTTAGTTTAGGGAGGCTTCTTACATGTTTGCTTAAAAACACCTACCAAGTTTGGTTCCAGCAATTCTCAGTGACATACAGTGACAAGCAGCAATTCACAGATGGGTCTCTTCAGTCAGTTAATGTGTTGATAAGAAACATGCTGTAACATTAGTACATTTTCTTTTATTATGACTTGAGGTCCAGGTAGCATTATACTGAACTAGCTGGTATAAATGTACTTTTTACATTTTACTTTTTAATACTTCATTTACAGTTCTGTGAGCTTTTACTTGAGTAAAAGAATCACTATTTCTACTTTTACCAGAGTCACTTTTGTTATGGCCTTAAGGGGCCTGGACTCTCACCAATCTTAGGGTGACTGTGTAAGTGTGATTCCTTGTCTATGTAAATTAGACCTGTCCAACCCTCGTCAAAGATTGGAGGCCAAGGCTTTTTTGCATCTGTCCAATTCCGTCCTGATTGGTCCGGCATCCAGTCCAGAGAACTAGTAAACTTGTGCTCCACCTGCCCCCATTCTGTCTCTGATTGGACCGGTACCTTGCCCTTGCACCAATCAAGCTGGCACAGAAGATCTACACCTATAAAACTGAAGCAGGCCTTAGAATTTGGGGTAGCTGGGATTTCATGTGAACAGCTTGCCTCTGACACTCTGTTGTGAACATTATAAGCCTGTGTTTGAGTAGTTGAAACTTTGTAACCTGTCTTTGTGCCTTTGGTGCTCTCATTGTAAAGCCCTTTTGGTGTAGTCTGTGAAGAGTGAGCTCTTTTTTCTTCCTTTCTTTTTCCTATACCCCAAGAATTTGTTAAGATTTAGTTAATTACTGATGTTAACTGTGCCATTTTAAACTTTATTGTTCATTACCTCTTAATAACCCTGTTATAATAAATCTGGCAGAATAACCACCAACATCTAGTTGTTTATGTTGCGTCTCAAGTAGTAAATTATTGAATGTTATTATCCCACAAAAAATATGGGGTCCAACCAGTCATCAGGGCCAAATTACATTCATAACTGGCTGTATAGTCATTAAGTGCGTGCTGCATGTAAAAGTTTAGATCTGATTACTCGAGCACAAATGTGAAAAAAAATGTCTTTTTGGTTTGTGATTGACATTAATATAAAACCACAAATGAATGATTTCAATTTGTGTATCTTTTGAAAATGTTTAATTGCTAGGATTACATTTTGATGTAATAAAATGTTTGCTTGCTGCACCGTATACAGATGCATATCTGTTCTGCAAAGCCTTTAGTTAAAACTGTGAAGAGATGGACCAGAGAGGCAAAGCAGCAGCTGCAGGACTGCTTTGACTGCACAGACTGGAGTGTGCTGCACCTGATAAACCTGGATGAACTGACTGACACTGTGACATCATATGTCAGTTTTTGCCAACCAAGACCTATCGCACACGAAAGACACAGCCAAATACCCCCCACCTACATTAGCTCAGAGATCACTACCACCTTACCACCCCTGTACTTCCATCTCAAGACATACAGGGAGCACTCCCTCATCCACCAGACACCAGGACTGCATACACACCCTTTCCGCCACCCTGCACACCCAAACTGTATTTACCCCATAAGCAAATTCCTTGTATGTGTTAGCATACTTGGCCAATAAATCTGAATCTGACTCCGAAATTCATCTACAACAGTTAGGTAGGGTTATAAAACATAATCACAATTATTATCATAACATGGATTAGTGTATTGAATATTTAATTTACAAACAGCATCCCAATAAATGCAGATGCACATTACCAGCAATTATGTGCTCATGTGCATTCAGCATCTCATCTGTGAAGAATATCTTTGAACTGTGATTCGTTATGAGCATGGTAAAAGAAGAAATTAGCTAACTCAATGAACCAATAACTAGTTTGATTAAGTGCAATTATAATGTAGGAGGCTGTAGGTGCTCACATCGTTGCAGAGGTGGCTATCTGCCCCTGCCTCCAGCAGCAGACGTACTATCTTCTTATGATTCTGAACAGCTGCCACATGTAGTGCTGTGTCCCCAGCCTTTAGACATAAACACAGAACAAGAGCTGGTGATGTGAAAGTGGATCTTTTATCTTTTCAGAACTCCATGACAACTAATGGTTGTGTTAACAAACATTATAATGTTTGTAATTTTATATAAATAAAATTACAAACATTATAAACTAAACATATAAAATATGCATTATAATTTGACAAACTACAAACCCTATTTAAAAAAGTTGGGACAATGACTAAAATGTAAATAAAAACAGAATGCAATGATTTGCAAATCTCATGAACCCCTATTTTATTCACAGTAGAAAAACATATCAGATGTTGAAACTGAGACATTTTACAATTTCATGTAAAAGATTAGCTCATTTTGAATTTTCATGGCAGCAACACATCTCAAAAAAGTTGGCACAGGGGCAGCAAAGGCTGAAAAAGTATTTGCTGCAAATAAAAAACAAATGGAGGAGCATTTGACAACTAATTATGGCAATTGGCAACAGGTCAGTAACATGACTGTGTAATAAATGAGCATTTCAAAGAGGCAGAGCTTCTCAAATGTAAAGATGGACAGAGGTTCCTCAATCTGCAACAAACTGTCTAAAAATAAGCAAAACAGTTTCAGAAAGCTGTTCCATAACATAAAATTGCAAACAGTACATTACAGTATATAATATCATTAAAAGATTCAGAGTTTTAGAGCAATGCGCAATATGCCCCCATCCAGGACAATGTCTCTTTCAGGGAAGGTCTTGCATATTTCAGCAAGACAATGCTAAACCCCATACTGCATACATTACAACAGCAGGGCTGAACTGGCCTTCCTGCAAGTCCAGACCTTTCACCAATAGAAAACATATGGAACATCAGAAAACAGTCAATCTGGCAACAAAGGTCCAGGACAGATGTTTACAGACAATTGATAAAACAGGAGGGGGTGCTGCACAATAGTAAACATCACCCTGTTCAAACTTTTTTGAGATGTGTTGCTGCCATCAAACTTAAAATTTGTTTCCATGAAATGGTACAATGTCTCAGTTTCAACATCTGATATGTTGTTTATGTTCTATTGTGAATAAAATACTGGTTGATGAGATTTTCAAATCATTGAAAATCTCTGTTTTTATTCTGTTTTACAAATTTCCCAACCCCAACCTATTTTAAAAATTAATTTAGCTTTACATGTAACAAGTAAAATATAAATATGGTAAGATATGTAAGGAAAGTCATTTTTATTTTATTTATATCATATTAGCAAAAAAAACAAAAAAAAACAATAGTTAACAGCACTGGGAAAAAGGTTCCAATGGCTAGTAATGTCCAATATTTCCTGACAGGAATTACTTCTTAGAATTTAGCTGGTTGAAAGTGATCATTTTCTATACAGTAAGTAACCCACCAGGTTCCTCTCTGACACAGAGCAAAAGGCTCCCAGCAGGGTGCTGATGATAGCCATATGGTTGTAACGGGATGCCACATGCAGACATGTATCCCCTCCCTGAAAAAGTGTATATAAAGATTAGCAATTTGACAATATTTTAATGTGTAACATAATGAAAACGAATTATAGAGCTTTGTAAAAACATAAAATCACTGTTATGGCATGATTGTTTATATTTTAGAAAATGTTAAAACTGTTAAAAGATAATCCTACATGAAAGAACTTGAGTTCCCATCCATCGTGAATATAGATAAAAAGAGGGGAAGCGGTGTCAGCCCTCTCCATGCCATGGGTCCAAACATGGTCACATGGTCAAAACCTTCCAGGCAGCAGGCTGCCAGAGGACTAGACTCAGGTCAGCTTTATATAACCATGAACAGAGAGTTTGCCCCTGCTCGAACATCAACACAGTTAGGCTTGACCAAAGGTTTTAGCTAACCACACGGACAGAGAAAATGCTTCTTCGATTAATGGTGAGATGAGTTTGGAATTGGGAGAAGTAAAGCTGAGGAATTCAACCCCAAGAACACTGTATCTACAAAGTACTTTTAAACACAGTAATTGTAGGGTCATGCTCTGAAGCTGTTTTGCTGCCAGTAGACCTGGTGCATTGCATCACCATCAGCTATGTGGTTTAAACTTGTAAACACAAGACAATAACCCCAAACACATCAAAGGTGGTTGTCAGTTAGTCAGGTCAGCTTTGTATAACCATAAACAGAGAGGTTGCCCCTACTCGAACATCAACACCGTAAGGCTTGACTAAAGGTTTTAGCCTGCTTTATCCATTTAGATCAATATATCCATAAGGATAACATTAAGACTTTGGGATGGCCCTGACCTCAGCTCTAGTGAAAATATGTAGACCTTGCTTAAATTATTGTTTATATTTTGTATTGTTAGTTAACCTTCAAAGAGCCTTTTACAATTTTTTTTTAAATTTATTAAATTTTTTTCTTCTCTATTCGGCTTATCCCGTGAGTTCAGGGTTGCCACAGCGGATCATTGTCCGCATGTTGATTTGGCAGTTTTTACGCCGGATGCCCTTCCTGAAGCAACCCTCCCCAATTTCTACCGGACTTGGACCGGCACTGCACTGCAATAAAGAGCAAAATCGTGTAGTGAGATAATGGGGTAAAAAAAAAAAAGGTAAGTAAAATCTAGTTTAGTTTTATATTCTTTTTTAGTTTCATGGACGATTTTAATGCAACCGCAAGGGGGCACAAGCTAGTGTCTTCTTGTGCCAGTCCCAAGTCTGGATAAATGCAGAGGGTTGTGGCAGGAAGGGCATCCGACGTAAAACACATGCCAAATTAAACATGCGAATCGTGACAATGACTTCCATACCGGATCGGTCAGGGCCCGGGTTAACAATGACCACCGCCGGTGCTGTTGACCTACAGGGTACCGGTGGAAATTGGACTACTGTTGGTCGAAGAGGAAGAAGGAGAGGAGGAAGGTGTGTTTGTAGGCAGAGAGAGAAGAGAAAAGCTAAGAATGTAGAACTGACAGTGGGGACTTGGGACTATGACAGGAAAGGCTAGAGAGTTGATTGACATGATGCAGAGAAGGAAGGTGGACATACTGTGTGTCCAGGAGACCAGGTGGAAAAGTAGCAAGGCTAGAAGCTTAGGAGCAGGGTTCAAGTTGAACAACTGGAAACCTGCTCCATGGGTCAGATAGGAGGAGAAATGGAGTAGGAGTTATCCTAAAAGAGGAGTTTGTGAGGAATGTTCTAGAGTTGAAAAGAGTATCAGATAGATTGATGAGTCTGAAGCTGGAAATTGAAGGGGTGATGTTCAGTGTTGTGAGTGGTTATGCCCCACAGGTAGAATGTGAGTTAGAAGAGAAGGAGAAATTCTGGAGTGAGTTAGAAGGAAGCTACTGCCGAGAGAGGAGCTGTGGTATTGTATGAGGACGTCTGGAGTGGTGGAGAAGTATGTTAGAGTGGTGCAGGACATGTATGAGAGCTGTAAGACCGTGGTGAGGTGCTGTAGGTGTGACAGAGGAGTTCAAGGTGGAGGTGGGTCTGCATCAAGGATCAGCTCTGAGCCCCTTCTTGTTTGCTCTGGTGATGGACAGGCTGACAGATGAGGTTAGACAGGAATCTCCATGGACTATGATATTTGCAGATGACATTGTGATTTGTAGTGAGAGCAGGGAGCAGGTGGAGGAAAATCTAGAGAGGTGGAGGTCTGCTCTGGAAAACAGAGGAATGAAGCTTAGCCGCAGCAAGACAGAATACATGTGTGAATGAGAGGGACCCAGGTGGACAGTTAGGTTACAGGGAGCAGAGGTGAAGAAGGTGCAGGACTTTAAGTACTTGGGGTCAACGGTTCAGAGCAACGGAGAGTGTGGAAAAAAAGTGAAGAGGCGAGTGCAAGCAGGTTGGAACGGGTGGAGAAAAGTGTCAGGTGTGTTGTGTGATAAAAGAGTATCAGCAAGAATGAAAGGAAAGTTGTTCAAGACGGTGGTGAGACCAGAGATGTTGTTCGGCTTAGAGACAGTGGCACTGAAGAAAAGACAGGAGGCAGAGCTGGAGGTAGCAGAGCTTAAGATGTTGAGGTTCTCTTTGGGAGTGACGAGGATGGACAGGATCAGGAATGAGTACATCAGAGGGACAGCTCATGTTAGATGTTTCGGAGATTAAGTCAGAGAGGCCAGATTGAGGTGGTTTGGACATGTTCAGAGGAGAAACTGTGAATATATCGGTAGAAGGATGCTGAGGTTGGAGCTGCCAGGCAGGAGGTCTAGAGGAAGACCAAAGAGGAGATTTATGGATGTAGTGAGGGAGAACATAGTTAGTTGGTGTGAGTGAAGAGGATGCAGAGGACAGAGTTAGATGGAGGCACATGATTCGCTGTGGCGACCCCTGAAAGGGAACAGCCGAAAGGAAAAGAAGAAGAAATTTCATGGACGATTTTATATCACATGGTATTGTGGTTTCAAACAAGTTTTTTAAACTTTCACAGTGGGTAGTATTGGACACGTCACTATTTTTTCCCGGTAACTATATTTCTAAAAGTGCTACCGAACTTGTCAATTCAATTCACTTTAATTTGTATTGAAGTAAATTCCCTCTCATTTCTAAAACATGGGCCTATGGGCATTACAAAAAAGCAAAGACAGAGTGCTAATCAGACAATGTGTTTTAGCAAAGTGGGGCTGACATTGATGGTAAAATTAAATGAGGAGTGTAAAGGAACACTGTTGAAGGCCTTGATAAGATAAAAAGACAAAATGAGAAGAAGACACGGATTGAGGAAAGGCCTTTTAGACCTCAAGAGGAAGATTTGGAATGATTAAAATCCTCTGGAAACTCCGGAAGTGCACCAAGACTAATATAGGATATCTCAGAATCCACCTCACCTGGTGAGACTGCTAAGGGCAGTTAGTCTCTCAGGCCTGCAAATGATACTAAGTAGACACCCAGACGAATTAAAAATGAAGAAGCTAAAGACGCTTTCAATAACCAGTTTTTACATTTGTATCTTTTTTTTTTTTTTAACCCTCTTCAGCCAGCCCTATTTTTCCAGGAACTTAGGAGGTTTTGAGTAGAATGATAGGGCAAGACAATATCTATTCTATCAGTTTTATTGTTGTATTGTTGATTTTATTATTTGATATACTTGCATTTGCCTCTGCTAAAGAATAGCATCTGTAAAGCTCAACATCTGTTAAAGTAAATGTTTTTCTTGGTATAATTATAAACTTTAGAAGGTTATTTTAAGTGTTGTTTTAAGCCTCTCTTCAGTGATGTAAAAAAAAATAGATTGTATGTGACTAAGCCAGGTAAACTAGATAAACTAGATGAAGGCTCCAGTTGCTTATCTAGACCCTGAAATTAATGTCTCCTAAGCATTAAAAGTATTCACAGCCTAAATATTTTCCAGCAACCATAACAACTATTACTATAAGAAGGAAGCTACTGTTAACCAGTGCGGCTCCATTAGTGTCTGTAGTTTCAGGCCAATGCAGGTGCTAGTGAAGAGGCAGCAGGGAAACATTTAAAGTTTGCTTCACATTCACACACTAAGAAGAGCAGCTGAATTAGTCTCTCTTTCCTTCTTAGCCATTGGCCAGAAACGTAGTGTTAAAATGTATTGGATGTATTTATTTTTATTCATCTCTGTTTAAAAAAAGAAATATAAAAATCAAATTAAAATATTATACGGCAAATATTTAAAAAAAAAATTTAGTTGTTGGAGACTTACATGGTTCTTGCTGTCTGGCCTGGAGCCTCCAAGGAGCAGAACTTTGGAACTCTGAGCATGACCATTTTGACAAGCAAGGTGGAGAGCTGTGTTTCCTGCCTGTTAACAAGAGAAGATGGAGTCAAGATGCACAATAATCATAATAAATGCAAAAAATATTCTACTAAGAAAATGTAATCTGATTTATTTAAAAATTATGGAAAGAGATCTAAAGCCAGGATTAAGTAAATATGGAGGTACGTTTTCTAAACTTAGGCCATTCTAAAATGGGTAAAATGCATTGAAATACTATGATGTGTGAATTTTTTTCATAATTACAGGATAAATGTTCTATTTTCTATGCTAGTCTGTACTATCTATTCTTATTAACATTCTTTTCTGTCTATTCTTATCAACATGATAAAGAATTTATTAAAGTTGGGTTTATAATAGGGTTTAAAAAATCTGCAAATAAGAGATTTAAATTTTTAATATGTTTTTAAATTATATTTTTAAAAATAGAATTTTACTTTGTCATTATGGGTTGTTGTTAAGTGCAGAAGGAAAAAAACGAAAAAAATCACTATTAAGCAAAAACCTTAAAGTAGTATGAATACAAATTTAATGTAGATTGACTCGGAAAGTATGCTGAAATTTGTTTGTCCTTTTGGCTTATCCTGGGAGAGTTCAGGGTCACCACAGTGGATCATTAATCCGCATGCTGATTTGGCACAGTTTTTACACCGGATGCCTGACGCAATCCTCCCCAGCTTCTAACGGGCTGGGGACCAGAGCTGGACGGTTGGGGATGGGCTGTTGGTGGTTCAGTGTCTTGCCCAGGGACACTTCGACATGTAGTCACAAAGAGCAGGGCAGAACCTCCGACCCTATGCTGGCTACTCTACCAACTGAGCCACTGCCGCCCCTAAGTATGCTGAAATTGTTACTTGTTAAAAACAAAAGTAGTCGGGGCACATAGCAGCACATTTAGTAAGCCATTCCAGATGTCCCCAGCAACAATTTCCAGCTCCTTTGAGGGAATTGTGAGGTGCTTCCAGGCCAGATGAGACATATAATCTCTCCAACTTGTTCTGGCTCTACCAAAGGGTCTCCTACCAGCTGGGTGTGGCTGGAAGTCCTCCAATGGGATACTCACAACACATTCTTAAAATATGCCACCACCTCAACCGACTCCTTTTAACATGAAGGAGCATCGACTCTACTTAAAGCTCCCTTTGAAAGTCCAAGCTCTGCACCCTTTCTCTAAGGCTGAGCCCAGTCACCCTTCAGAGGAAACTCATTTCAGCTGCTTGTATTCGTTATCTTATTCTTTCAGTCATTACACAGAACTTGCCACCAAAGGTGAGGTCTGCAATGTAAATTGAGAGCCTTGACTTTCAGCTTAGTTCCCTTTTCACCACAATAATGTCTGTATTACTGCTGATCCCTCACCAATCCACATGTCCATCTCACAATTCATTTTACCCTTTACTTACAAACAAAAACCCAAGATGCTTAAACTCATTCACTATTGACAAATCCCAGCTACTTCACACTAAGCTGCAAACCATCCCAGTGCATGCTGAAGGTTACGGTCTCAAGAGGCTTACAGAACTACATCATCTGCAAAAACCAGAGAAGATAATCCGATGTCCCGAAACCAGACAGACACCTCCCCCCAAGTTCTCCCCTGCTGAGTAGAGCCTGGGTCTAGCCCTGCTTTCCCTTTCTATGGTGTTTGATGGTTTACCATAACTGATGGCCTCCTTTACCGCCAGCAAGTCCCCAGGCTGCTTCAAAATTGGGCATCAGCTAACTTCTGACAACAACTCAGACTGGCTGCTTCAACAGTGAAGGAATAAAATATGGTCCGCTCGGATTCCATGTGCCTAGCCTCCCCCAGGAATGCAGGAGAAATTCTTCTGTAGGTGGGAGTATAGATCCCATGGACAGGGGCCTCAACCAGGCATGCTGGGAAGACCTGATTGAAGAAGGTACCACTTGGGGACTCCATAGTTCTGCTGGGGGACTGGGCAATGATGGAGAAACCTGGAGGAAACTGAATTGGTCTTGGAAAAGGAATTGGAAGAGAATGGTCTACTTGAACTGGGTATCTGGGATCTGGGAACCTGGGTTGTGCTTTATTATTCGACTCCTGTGCATGTCTGATGCAAAGACATAAAGAAAGAAAGAAAGAAAGAAAGAAAATAAAAAATAAAACATATGTGAGATCAACCATTTTATCAATTCAGATGCATAAGGACTCAATATGGCAGCTAACGGATGGGCAGATTGCTAGTTAATGGGTTGTATGACAACACATCTGTTCCTTGTAGAATGTCGATTTAAAGCAGCAAAAAAGGAAAAATAGTTTCTACTACTAACTTTCCAACTACAGTCAAAAACAAAGGGGCTGTGAACAAATCACAAACTCTTAGGTCAGAATGCATAACTAACATTTAATTACATTAACATAATAGTATAAGATTTTATAATTACAAAACAACTTTGAGTTGAACAAGGGACACTTTTTGCACTGTTTGCTTAAAGCAATGTGTAACGAGGGAGGGTGTGGCCTAAGGAGATCAACACCCTATATCAAGGTGTGCATATTTATTAGGCAGATTCTTCTCCTTAGGACAAATGGGCCAAAAAAGAGATTTAACTGACTCTGAAAAGTCAAAAATTGTAAAATGTCTTTCACAGGGATGCAGCACTCTTGAAATATCTAAGATATTGGGGCGTGATCACAGAACCAGCAAATGTTTTGTAGCAAATAGTGAACAGGGTCGCAAGAAACGTGTCGAGAAGAAAAGACACAAATTAACGGCCAAAGATTTGAGAAGAATCAAACATGAAGCTACCAGAAACCCATTATTCTCCAGTTCTGCCATATTCCACAACTGCAACCTACCTGGAGTGTCAGTTCCTACGCAAAACTATTTGTTACCCCCTTTCTACCCCACACTTCCACACCGGAGCCTTATGAACGCATGCAAAATGGCTCGACCAGATTTTATAGGATAGTAATCTAAAAGCAAGGGCTCGCCAGTATGTGGGGGGGTGGCATCTTTTTTGTACAAAAGAAGGATAAAACCCTATAAAGATTAATTAGTCTGCACTGAACGGCAATACCATAAAAAACAGCATGTTCACAAAAATAGATCTACGCAACACATACCACCTAGTGTGCATAAACGAGGGGAACAAATGGACAACTGCTTTTAACACTACATAACTTCAGTCTGACTAATTCCCCGGCCTTGTTCCAGGTACTGGTGAAAAACATTCTCAGGGACTTGCTCAACCATTATGTTTTGTCTACTTGGATAATATCTTGATTTTCTCCAAGAAAGAATATGTCAGTTTAAATGAGTCAAACAAAGAGCCATAGTTCTGTTGAGCCTAGTATTCTTTTCATTCTCAGCAGCGATGGCAAGAAAGGATGGCTTTTTTTAGATATAAAAGTGTAGCCATTAGAGAAAGAATTCACAAGATCCTCTCCATATCTTTGACAAAGTACTTGCAAAGCAATTGTGTGACCACCTCTCCAGGAAAAACTTGCTTGAAGATTTAGTGTCAGAATTAGTGTCAGAGTGCTGTACAGTATATTGCGGACAACAGTCACAGCAACAGGGTGTTGTAATAGCTTCAGCCAGATCTGGGTCTTGCTTTTGTCCATTTGTGGTTGGCTGTGTTTTTCTTGTCATGCAGGAAGTCGAAGGGTGGAGCTAAGTATTAGACATACAGTACACCTGTGTCAGCTGGGTTGTGATTATAAAGGAGGCCTCAAAGATCTGCACACTCTCTTCCCCTGAGCCTGCCTGCTGAATCCACTCTTTGTCTTGTCTTACAACTAGAAACACTTTGCATACACAGTGCACACATTGCATACAACACTGAATAGCTCACAAACATAATTTGGATCTGTATGTATTCCATTAAAACTTGTTAAATTATTTGAGAACTTTGTGTGGTCTCCCTCGTGTGTCACATACTGTTGAGCCAGGCTGTGACAAAATGGGGGCAGATCACAATTTTACCAAAATTGCTTTTTGGTAAGTCCTCTAATACGTGATTTGAAACAACTTTGTGAATTGTTTGTGCTAATAGTAAAATCTATAGTAAATCTATAGTGTTTGCTTTTTGAAAATACAGTGACTTTGTGACTTTATCTGTGCTACCAGTAAACTATTTAAGGTGCAGTTTATCTTCTGTTTACTCATCACATTTTTTTGGTTTAGGATGAATATAATGAGAGTAAAATGGCGCTAAAACAATTTGCATTATTAATTTCAGCTTTGTTCTTGTTTTTTTTCCATGAGTCAGAAAACACCCAGTTGCAGCCAGCTGAATATTGCGTGCATTATCAAAATAACTTTAGTCTGATTAAGATTAAAAAGCATCAGCAGGACACAGTAAGGTAAGACCAGTTTTTACTTGGGAATTAAAAATGATGCATATGATTTAAACTGGACATTGTTAGATCAATGTGATCACATAAACAGTGGTACACCATAGAATATAAGCCTCATTTTTCTTTTATGTAAGATGCTTTAAAACTAATAAAACACAGGAAAGCGCACATAGTCTCGAGTCTCCCATATAAACACTGAAAGCAGACATCATGTCTGAACAGTAATTATCTGTGGGATCGGTTGATAAAGTGTGAGGGAAGAAAGTAAATTTAGTCATATAGTTAGATAATTAGCAAACAATTAACCAAGATGGGCTTATTGAAGAGGTCACAAAGAGGACAAGAAGTCACAGGGCGTGTCGTGTTTAGAGGACTGTTTAAGATCACAGTAGGCACTTTGTTGTTACAAGGCCCAAAGCAACGTTGTAGATGGTGAGTCCTGGGGTCACAAGATCTACAAGAAGGTGCAATAAAAGGGTTTTATTGCTTCTCAACTGACATCTTCAGAGAACCTAGATAGGGACAAGAGTGATGACTGTCCACTGCATGCACCTGGTTTCTTTAGTCATGTTTTGTGACGGTGGTTCCTTTCTTGTGTTTGAGTATAAATAGAAGGGGTTTGAGAGATACAAGTCAGAAGAAACAACACTCAACATCCATGTGTTCTTCTCCATGCCGGCATGTATTAAACTGAGATGGTTCATCACGCTGAGTTCTATAATAATTCTTCCAAGAGGAAAAATTTCTATCACAAAAGTCAGATTAACTACAACATATTTGGGTTCCTTGAAACTTTATGTTTTAGAAAAGTTTGCTTTTCTCATGTCTCTTGAATAAAACTGTATATATCTTCTATTCCAATACCTCGTGGTGTTCAAATACAGTAATACTGGTTTGGTATGTTGTGGTAGGGACTATGATTTGAGCATGCACCAGGGAGCTGTGCCCCCTACAGAAAATATACTGGAATCACATGCCATCCCGAGGAACGATAGACGAGCAATCGTCGTAAGAGTGATTAACTCACGTGGCACTTTCAATAGCTACATCTGTAGGCGTTCACCCAGCAATGCCAATAGATGAAATAGATAGATGATTCTGGGGAAAGATTTGCCTGGCAATAATGTTTGGCCTCGTAGTTCTTCACCAATGAAATAAACGCCTGTGTTTGAAAGATTTGGATTGCTGTAATTAATTACTGTAAGTTTCCTGATGTATTTACATCTTGCGCTGTCACACAGGCCATTGCTAGAGCCCATTCACGTTCTTAACTCAGTGAAGAAGAGTGTTGTTTGCGTTCAATTCAGAGTATTAAGCCTGCTCCGCTTTGCCCAATTCCTGCAGTGGGCAACCTGTTTGAACATCTGATAATTGACAAAAATCGGGATCAAAATATCTATAAACTGTTATGTGCCAAGTACAGTATGTTCGTATTAGATATCATTAGTCTATCTTTAGAAACAGGCTATGTACCCCAGGCCTATAAGTTAGCTGTAATCCAACCACTACTTAAAAGACCCTGTCTTAACCCAGGTGTTTAAGCCAATTACAGACCAATATCCAATCTCCCCTTTATTTCTAAAATTTTTGAAAAAGTAGTTGCAAAACAATTATGCAACCACCTGTACAGGAATAATTTGTCTGAATACGTTCAGTCAGGATTTAGAAATCATAGCACAGAAACAGCACTGGTAAAAGTCAGCAATGATCTTCTCTTGGCATCAGATAATGGGCTAGTCTCTAGTCTAATGATGTAATGTTGGATGGACAGCCAGCCTCTCGCCTTCCTTCTCCTCTCCTACCCTCCTATTTCAAACAATAAAGGAACCTAGCTATGAAAGGTTATGTCTGAGCTGAGAGCCACCTAAAGACATACTGAAATATGTGCAATGGCACAGATGTGCTGATTATAGAATTACTACTGCTAACAAACATATAATCAATGACACGATCCAAAGTTGAAAACTCTATGGTAGAATTACCTTGTTTTTTGCATGAACGTTGGCTCCATTCTTTACCAGCAGTTTGACACATTGGCTGAAGCCATGCCAGGACACCTCATGAAGAGCAGTGTTACCATCCTGACGCAGCCAAAGACAAAAAGACACAATCAGCTACACTGATGCACTGAAATTTATTCCAGTACAACTGTCAGACACAATTCTTTCCGTGCCTTGAGATGACTTTGTGAATTGGCGCTATATAAATACAGTTGAATTGAATTGAATTTCATACCTGTAGAGCTAGATACTGAACTTAGATATTTTCTATGGCCACAACAAAAAGTTACGAAGTTTAACATCATTTAACATCAAAATTTGATTCCTAACAAGGGATTGACAGTTTGAGCCATTCACATATACGACTGAAACATACATATGAAAACTGTTGTCTTGGTGAAATTCGGAGTAGAAATGCTAATCCTTCTCAGCACTTTATTAGCAGTTTAAGAAAGATGTGAGATTATCAGATCTGAAACTATAGTTGTGGTGTTATTGATGCAGTCTGTGCTCTTTCTGCTCTCTGGGCTGACTGGGCTCAGCTTCTCCAAGCACACAATGGATTGAATTGAAAAAGTCTTTTAGAGGGAAGTTAATAACTTAAAACTTTTAGTTATTTTTAAAACTTGATACAAATGCTCATGTCTAAAGACAAATCCTGTGAGTGATTCAAAGACTTCATAAAAGGCTATAACTAGGTCTGATATTTTTTCCTTTAAATTTTTGCTGTGAATAGACTAGTCCCATCTTCTACATTACCAGGTAAAATGCTGTAAAACGTTGCCACTCATTCATTCACGATGCTGGTCTGACCTACCGGGAGAATTTTTGGGTTTTGGGTACATAGATGACAAAATAAGGTTCTCAAGTAATCCAGTGAAGTTACAGCGTTCAATAGTTTTAATAGAAATATACTCCAACACTTATCCAAATGTGCAAAGATGTGGTGGAAACCTCCCGTGACAAAGACCCACTGACAAGTGCTGGCAGTGGTGCAGACATTTGCCTTTTCAGGGCTGTGACACACCAAGACACCGTCTGCGAGCACTGGATTGTCCTGGAATGTCTATGGCCCAACACTTTGTGGTATGTCCAGCACAGTTTGTGCTTCTCAGCTGTTCTGACATGATAAATTGTCATTGGCCCATTAGTGAGTTACTAGCTCTTTAGCTTAGTGAATCAATGCAATAGATGAACAGCTTTCGGCATGTCCCTTCAGTGGTCGCTGCAGCATTCTGCTTACTAACCCAGTGCTCATGTTCCTCAATGTAAAGTTATGAAGACTTTGAAAATCTCACCAGCTACAGTGTATAATATCATTAAAAGAATCAGGAGGCATCTCTGTGTGCAAGGTCAAAATTGGATGCACGTGATCTTTGGGCCTTTAGGTACTTAAATCCACAAATTTAAGTTGAAGCTGTATCATACAAAGAAAAAGTCATATGTTAACACAATACAGAAACGCAACCATGGTTTCTGAGCAAAAGCTAATTTAAATGGTCTGAGGCAAAATGGAAAACTGTTCTGTGGTCAGATGAATAAAAATTTGACATGTTGATACATTTTTTTGAAATGACTCTGTTCTGTGAACTTAAAAGGAGAGCAACCATCCAGTGTATTATCAACCATCAGAGCAACCATCCAGTGTATTATCAGTGGACAGTTCAAAAACCTGCATCACTGTTGGTATCGGGGTGCATTAGTGTCTATGGCATGGGCAGCTTACACATCTGGAAAGGCACCATCAATGCTCAAAAGGACATAGAGGTTTTAGAGCAACATATACTTCCATCTAGCTAACATCTCTTTCAGTGAAGGCCCATATTTCAGTAAGATAATGCTGAACTAGTATGAACGTTGGACTCGTGCAGTAAGTGTACACTTTCTGTTTCTACACACTCTTGGATTTCTACCAAAGGACTGTTTACTTATTAATTACAGCTCTTATTTTACTTAAATAAGTGATTTCTCCACACAAGAATTAATACTTGAGTCGTGACATACGCTTGTATTACACA
This sequence comes from Channa maculata, assembly GCA_020496755.1. Lineage (NCBI taxonomy): Eukaryota > Metazoa > Chordata > Actinopteri > Anabantiformes > Channidae > Channa > Channa maculata. Next base: position 20,214,885 of record CM035616.1, on the reverse strand, counting down.
AGCACCTGCTCTTCTAAAACATAACTAGTTAACTAATTAATAAAAATTTTACCTATTTTAGCTTCGCTATCTTAGCAGTAATCCATTAGCAATAGCTTCTCTGTCTCCCTCTGTCTCTCCTTCTCTCACTTGCTCAGTGTGTCTCATGTTCAGTTTTTCCTCTGCCTCCTTTAGTGATAATGTTATATTTATCAAGTGTAAGGTTTTTGCAGCTGAGGTGAGGCTCACGGAATTAGAAGTATAATCCAGCTAGTCAGGCCCCAGTAGATGGTGCAGGCTGACCTAGCGTAGCCCCTGTTAGCTGTCCCCCAGCAGTTCTCCAGCAGGCAGGAAGCCAGTCCGGCTGGGTGATGGTTCATAAGAGATCTAATGCTAAACAGACGCCCGAGGTTCACCACCAGTCGGTTCACGTTTCTAATCAATTTTCCCCACTCAGCGACACACCCGCTGAGAAACAAACTCTGGTAATTGGCAGCTCTATAGTCAGAAAGTTGAAGTTAGAGACTCCAGCGGCCATAATTAATAATTATGAATTACTGGGGCCAGAGCGAGCAACGTGGAATCATATTTGAAACTCCTGGTTAAAGATAAATGTAAATACAGTAAGTTAAATATTCACATGGGAGTTAATGACGTTAATGATGCAACCTCTATCGTGCAATACTCAATAGTCTTGCCGCTCTAAAAAAGAAGGCAGTAAACCAGAAAAGGTGATCTCCATGGTTTATTACACAAACACGCAACTTAAAACAGGCAACACGAAAGTTGGAAAGGAAGTGGCGTTCCAGAAATTTAGAAGAATTTCAGCCTGGGAAAACTATTTAAAAATATACAAAAAAGCTCTCCATGATGCCAGAACAGCATATTATTCATCATTAATAGAGGAAAACAAGAACAAACCCCAGTTTCTTTTCAGCACCGTAGCCAGGCTGACTAAGAGCCATAGGTCTGTTGAGCTTAGTATTCCCTTAACTCTGAGCAGCAATGATTTCATGACTTTCTTTATGAATAAAATTGTAGCTATTCACCAGATCCTCCACCCAAATATTACAGATAGATCTTCATGTACAACAGTACTAGAATCATCAATATGGCCCCAATCCCTCTTAGACTGCTTTTTACCCAGAGATCTCTCTGAGCTAACTTCAATTATTACCTCATCTAAACCAACAACCTGTCTGCTAGACCCTATTCCAACTAAGCTGCTCAAGGAAGCTTTACCCTTAATAGATACGTCAGATTAGATATCATCAATCTATTTTTAGAAACAGGCTATTTACGACAGGCCTATAAGGTAGCTGCAATTAAACCACTATTTAAAAAACCCTGGTCTTGACCCACGTGTTTGAGCCAATTAAAGACCAATATCCAATATCCAGGTTGGTTTAAATCTTATTGGATAGATTTCAATTTGTTTATGTTAATGATGAATCCTCCATGTACACGGAGGTTAGCTATAGAGTTACACAAGGCTCTGTGTTAGGACCAATACTTTTTAATTTATACATGTCTCCTTTAGGCCACATTATTAGAAAACACCATACATTTTCATATGCAGCTATGTCTATCTATGGAACCAGATACAAAAAAATCAATTAATCAAGCTTCAAGCCTACAAGACATGAAGGCCTGGATGTCCCACAATCTCAGACAAAACTGAAGTCATAGTATTTGGGCACAAAAATCTCAGAAATATGATGTCCACCCATATCATTACTCTAGAATGCATAAGTCTGGCCTCCAGTACTACTGCAAGGAACCTTGGAGTTATTTTTGATTAGGATTTGTCCTTTACCTCACATATAAAACAAATCTCTAGAACAGCCTTCTTCCACCTACGGAACATTATTAGGAGCATCCTGTCTCAAAATGATGCCGAAAAACTAGTCCATGCATTTGTTACTTCTAGGTTGGACTACTGAAATTCTCTACTTTCATGATGCCCCAGTAACTCCCTAAAGAGCCTGCAATTAATCCAAAATGCTGCAGCAAGAGTGCTGACTGGAACTAGCAAGAGAGATCATATTTCACCTTCACTACTTTATCTCCATTGGCTTCCCATAAAATCTAGAATACAATCTAAACCCCCTGCTTCTTACATCATATATAGAAGACCTCATAGTACTATATAATCCCTGTACACCACTTAGATCTCAGAATGCAGGCCTACTTGTGGTTCCCAGAATTTCAAACGTAGAATGGGAGGCAGAGCTTTTATCTATCAAGCTCCTCTCCTGTGGAACCAGCTACCAGTTCACATTCCGGAACACCCTCTCTACTTTTAAGTCTAGGCATAAAATCTATAACCATGCTGCTATAGGCTTAGACTGCTGGGGGACCCTCCCCCCAATGCACTGAGCTCCTTTTTCTCCTGTCACCCCACAATTAAGTCTGTGTCTTTTCTCCTATGGTTGTCTTTCTCCTTCTCTGTCTCCCTTTCTCTGTTCCTTTCTGCCGGTGTCCCTGGCTTTGGAGCTGTGTTTTCCAGTGTGCAGCTACTGGTCCTACCAAGATGCCCAATGTTTTGTTGTTGCTTTTGTTGCCCTTTTCTTTTCTCTCTCCACTTTCCATACACCCCAACAGGTCAAGGCAGATGGCCGCCCACCCTGAGCCTGGTTCTGCTGGAGGTTTCTTCCGTTAAGGGGATTTTTTCCTCTCCACTGTTGCCTAGGGCTTGCTCAAGGGGGATTTGTTGGGTTCTATCTATACATCTTTATAGTCTTGCCTTTATTGTGTAAAGTGCCTTGAGATGACTTTGTTTTGAATTTGTGCTATATAAATAAAGTTGAATTGAATTTAGCCACATACTGCATCTATCACCAACAGAAAACATTTGGCACATCCTAACACTGCAATCTGGCAACAAAGGCCCAGGACTGTTGAGTAGCTAGAATCCTGGATCAGACAAGAATGGGACAACATTCCTCTCCTAAAGCTCCAGCAACTGGTCTCTTCACTTCCTAGACATTTACAGACAGTTGTTAAAAGAAGAGGGGATGATACATAATGATAAACTTCACCCTTTTCAAAATGAGTTAATATTTTACATGAAATGGTAAAACATCTCAGTTTCAACATCTGATATGTTGTTTATGTTCTATTGTGAATAAAATATGATTTAATGGCATTTGCAAATGATTTGTGACGGCCCTCTGGCCTGTTGAGTCGTTTTCTGTTCTACTCGCAGGTAGCCGGAGGTGGGGCCAATTAAGGTGGTTGAGGGCACCTGGGCCTAGTGTCCTACTTCCTCTAAATCCCTAGCATCCCTTAGAGACAGACAGCTTGCCAGCTGGCATGCTCTCTGCCGTGCAACTTTTGTTCGCTTTGTAATTTTGATTTGTTATGTAACTTTGTTCCATTCATCCATGCACGCATTCATCACTGATTGGACTGATTAAGTTATTTTGGATTATTTTCTGTTTGTTTATTATAGCAAAAAACAAGGCTAAACTCCTTATCTTTGGCCTTCACTTTGCGTACTCCTCTTTTTTAATGGCTGTTGAGCCAGGGCATGACATCATTGAATTGTGTTTTTATTTATGTTTACACATCCTCCCAACTTTTTGGGAATTAGAATCTTTATTGGTCGTCATTGAGCACATCAATACATATAGTTATGTGTATTTAGACATCATGTATGTTATTATTCTGCAGTGTAAGTAATTATAAGGATAAAAGTCCATTGATACCATTGATAACTCTCGGTAGTCAAAATCATTTCTAAGAGATAACCAATCAAACTAAACATAGTATTTATTCAGTCAAGTGATTTAAAAAAATCTGCTAGTAAGAATACAATCCATGTGTCACAAAATAAAACCTAGTACAAAGCTCTGATTAGGCAGCATATTGTACAATAATATAATGAGCATCATTGCCATTTGGTGGCACTGTGGTTCCATCATACATTTACGAATATTTCCAACAAATATTTGTTGTTACAAATTTTCCTGATTTTTAACCAGAGTTTAATCAAACATCCAACAATCATTTAGGGGAAAGTATCATTCAAGTTTTGTGAAACTTGTGGCATAAATCATAAAGAAACCAGACATGTAACAAAAAGTCAATTTCAGTTGGTCATGCAGTAATGATGTTTTACAACATCTGGCTTGCATCAAGGTAGGAGTGGAGAAGAAAGCCTATGATCCAAGTTTACCCTGAGTTAAATCTGGATAAGGAATCAGAGAGTGGTGTTCTCTTAGGAGAGTGTTGATAATTTACAGTTATAAAGTAACTGTAACTGGATCCCATGTCCATGTGCATTTAAGTGTCAAAGAGACTTTGGGCATGTTAAGAAAGTGGAGTTTAGCTTTTTGAGTCACAGTTTAGGAAAGAAGGGGGTCCACTCTTCCTCTTCTGGGAGACAGGTAAAAAGTCAGTTTGTTATCTTGGGCCGGAATCTCTGCCGCCTTGTGTATGCTAGAAAAATAAATTTTTAGGGGACAAGGTTGACTTTTCTTTTTAAAAATACCATTACTATATTGCATCTTCTTTTCCCTTGTTGGTATTTGACTACAGTGTTTTCCTTTCCCTCAGTTTCTAAGTAGTAAAAGGTGTACATTATGTAGTTACAGGGTGCTGTAATGTAGGTATAAGCTGAGCACCACTTACAGACTTTAAACTGTAATCACACATGTTATGCTGAGCCAAATGACGAGACAGACCCTTTGAATGAGAAACTTTGAATGCCTGCATCTGTAATCCAAAAATCAAAATTACTTTGCTATTGCAGTTTATTTGCATAGAAACCTTTTAATATAAAAGATGACTTACTGAGTATGAAAAAGTAACAGTTAAAAAGTACAACACTGTGTCTGTATGTGTTTGTGCAGGTGTTACTATCTTTTGAACTGTACCTTGTCCTGTCTGTCCAGTGCACATCCTTCCTGGATGAGAGCCCTAATAACATCAGTGTTTCCCACCATGGCAGCCCGGTGTAATGCTGTCTGCTTCCCCTGCCAACAGAAACACGCACACGCACACGCACGCACACGCACACACAAACACTGACTAATAATAAGACAACAACAATCGACAACAACATTAAGCGGATGCAAATTTAGGTATGAGCGACATGCGAAGCAGAGGGGAGTGGACAGCCCTGGGGAACACTAGAGCTGATTTGCTGTATGCAGGATGTGACTTTCCACATTCTCACCTGCTGTGACCTGTTGTTCAGGAAACTGGTGATCCACTAACAGAAAGGGGGATAAATAAAGCTGGAAGAGGTGGAGTACAGGAAATCTGGAATGATGGTGTTAAATATTGTGCTGAAATTTGCAAACAGTAAACTTGAATTTGTCCCAGGGCAGTCGAGGTATTCCATGATGTAATGGGTTCCAATATTCCAATATTGACTGCATCATCCCTTGACCTGTTTGCCCTCTATGCAAATTGTAGGGGGTCTAGCACAGTGGTATGCTCCACATAACTGTACTCTCTCCATCCATATGCACACTGACCTGTCTGTAAACAGTTGTCACTGTGATTGTTAGTTGCTGAGAGTTCAAAAAAGTCTTCAAACAAGTTATCAAGTTGTTTTTTTTTTGTCCTTTTAGCTTAATCTGTACCTAATTTTGGGGTCGCCACAGCGGATCATTAGCCATACTGCACGGCTAAAGATGGGATGGTCTGTTTGGGGTTCAGTGTCTTGCCAAGGGACACTTCAACATGGGGTCAGGAAGAGCGGGGTGAAAACCTCCAACCCTATGGTTGCTGGGCAGCCACCAACTGAGCCACTGCTGCCCCAGACAAGTTAATAAGTAATCTCATATAATAAGGACTGTATATTCTTAATGTTACTAAGTCTATAGTTTAAAAATAAGTGCTGCCATTCCTTGCTGCTATTTATTGATGTTAACAAAAGGAGCTACATTCTACTTTAGCTTGGTCAGTGTGAGATAGTATCTGAAAGTAAATGTGTGAGCATCATGTGATCTGGGAGGTGCGGTGTGTCTAGCACTCACAGTACTACTCATTGTAGTACTATTCTTAATATTTTATGTTTCATGTTTTTGTAAAGTGCTTAGGTCATTCCTGATTGTTGTCAAGCACTATATAAATAATGTTTACATTACATTACAATATATTTACATCAACCATAATTCTAGGACTCCACTGGATTGAAAGCAAAAAGTTAAGCAGCAGTTGTAACCATCAATCAGGACTGCAGAGCAAGGTGCATGGTGCAAGTGAACAAAAATTGGAAACATGACACTGCATAGATGATCCTACTTACATCATCTTGGATGTCCAGATCACAGCCAGCTTTGAGCAGGATCCCCACAACCTCAATATGGCCTTTGTAGGCAGCCAGGTGCAGGGGACTCCTGCCATACTGTCAACAGAAAACATACAAACAATAACTTACTCACGTTTCCCTCCAGTTAACTACTATTTGGTGGGTTTTGTCCCAAGGCTCCATAATCCTCCTACTATTTATGCACAGTCAACATTTAATATAGCAATGGATCTGGCAAAGTACAGGCAGATTTATCCTTGTTATGCATGCACCCCACTCAAGTCTTATAAATGCAACATTGCCCCTAGTGGACATTAGGGATCGAAGTACCGAATTACATTGACGTTCATTTCGAAACTGTAATTTTAATTTTAACTAGGGATGTTGCAATCCATCTTTTTTGATCCAATACAGATACGTTAACTTTTCAGAGATTTGAATACCAAATCTGACTTCTATAACAGATTGGTTGTGGCCCGGGTTAACAACGACTGTGACCGGTGTTGTGGACCTACAGGTTGCTACTGTTGGTCAAAGAAGAAGAGGAGGAAGATGTGTTCATAAACAAAGAGAGAAAAAAAACCTGAAAGTGTAGGACCATGGAGATCGCCTCTTCTGGTTTACTGCCTTCTTTTTCATAGGGACAACACTATCGAGTATTGTACGTAGCGAGATTCGAGGCTCAGATGGTGTGGGGAAAGAGGGACCTTTCACACTCAAACACTGATGGTGCTGCTGCTATGCTTTTATTCAATTACATATGACCACTGACCCTGTGATTGGTGGACGACTGCTCTACCTTCTGAGCCGCAGTTGCCATTTAAGGGTTATAATGCCTTTACCTAAATTAATTTGGAGTTTATAATGCAGTTCATCTTTATTTTTATAACATCAATTTACAACAAAATTATCTCAAGCTTTTTACATAATAAAGTCAAAACTATAAATGTTTTTAGAGAAAACCCAACAAATCTACCTTTACCAGGCCTTACGTATCCATCCATTCACCCATTATCTGTACCCACTTATCCTGTTCAGGGTCACGTGTGTACTGGAACCTAACTCAGCTGTTTTTGGGCGAGAGATGGGGTAAACCTTGGACAGGTCTCTAGTCTATCTGAGGGCAAACACAAAGAGACAAACTCAGACAGACAACCATTCACACTCACACTCACACCTATGGGCAAATTGGACTCACCAATTAATCTAACATAAATGTTTTTGGACTGTGGGAGGAAATCAGAGTCCCTGGAGGAAACCCACACTTGCACAGGGAGAACATACAAGCTTCATACAGAAAAGCCGCATACAGCTGGGGATGCAAACCCACAACCTTCTAGCTGTAAGAGAGAGCAGCCAACCAACCACTCAACCACATTTTGTTCACCTTTTTTTTTTTGTCCTTTCGGCTTATCCCATGAGTTAAGGTCACCACATTTTGTTCACCATATCATCATCCTAATGGTTTGCTAATTTTCTGAGAACTATTTTAGATTTTTGTTATACTTATATATATATTAGTAGAACTATATTTCTGCAGCTATGTGAAGAGAGACATTTCTGTCTCTCCTCTCATTGCATCAGGGTTTTAATGCAGGTCCATTATCAAACTCTGTTATAGCATACTACAGTTTAATAAAATATGCTATAGGCTGTAAATATTCCAAAGCCTGAATGATTACCAACTTTTTTCACCTTGAACACATTGGAAATAATTAATGGAATGCCTTTTTGTTTTGTTTTATTAGTATGTTACTTGACACAAAATAACACATAATGACACACAATTGAGAGACGGGCTACTACTGACCATTTCCTTATCGGACTCCAATAGCTTCACTTAAATGTGTTGGGTTTTAGTTTGATGATTTCTAACAACAGACTTACAGCTCTGCAGAGTAAAATTCTTAATTTTTACTCTCATATGATATTGGAAACCTTCCATAAATTAAGTGAAATAGGCAGAAAATAATGGCAATTTTAGTGGCACTTATGTCTATGATCAAATCACCTGGATGTAGAGCTCTTTATGAACAGGTGTCACTGATCAGTCAAAGGAACATTTTTGTTATAGACAGGAAACCTAAAAAATATACTTGTTATTTTTTGATAGAGACAAAATCTTAAATCTATGCAATCTGAGAAAAATAGAACAAACACAGAAACAGTCACTAGCACAGTCAGGACCATTCACTCACCTTGGTGACAGCTACTTTTGCACCCTTGTTAATGAGCTGGACTACATTATCAGCTTGTCCTTTGTGTGAAGCTACAAGGAGGCGCTCAGAAAGTCCAAGGACCTCAGCTGCATCCTGCTGGCTCATGAAGCAGGGCAAGTGATATTGCTGTCCTCAGACACAGTGCTGACAGTAGCTGAAGATCTCCAATGCCCTCTAAGTCATGGTGAGCTCAGTAGTAAACAGAAGTTTCAAACAGCGCTGGAGTAGATGCCAATGCTGCTGGTCTGTTGCCATCAACAAACTGTCTAAATCCTCCACATCATCCTCGCAGCTGCTAGAAAGAACAGGAAATACATCTAGTAAATTAATGCCAGAATGTGCTCCACTCATAGTAAGACTATTAACAAACAGACTACTTTCTATGCTTTACTTATGTGTGTTGTTATTATTTGTTGTTATTATTTGTAATATGTTTTCTGTTTTGCGACTAATATTCTCAAGAGGTTTATCCTGATATAATAAAATAATTAGAACATTTTACAAGCCCTTTTATACACACGAGTAACCATAGACACTCAGAGGATTGGGATAAAGAGTTAAAACATTTTCAGCTCATTGCTGAATGTATATCTCCCAGTGTTTCACCTGGAAAAGTTCTTAAACATTTATTTCTCATGCAGCCCCTTTGGTTGGTAAATTCCATGCAAGGGTCATATAACAAAATTAGTATTTTTTATTTTTAATATTTTTTGTCCTTTCGGCTTATACCGTGAGTTCAGGGTCGCCACAGCAGATCATTGTCCGCATGTTGAATTGGCAGTTTTTACAAAGGATGCCCTTCCTGACGCAACCCTCCCCAATTTCTACCGGGCTTGGACCGGCACTGCACAGCTGGGGATGGGAAAGGGCTGTTGGGGGTTCAGTGTCTTGCCCAGAGACACTTCGACATATAGTCGGGAATGTCTCTGGTGCCAGAAGGGATCGAACCACTGACCTTGTGGTTCGTGGATGACTGCCTTTACCAACTGAGGTACAGCATGAGTATTAATAAGCTGTATTTAAAAATCTAAAAATAACTGATTTCTCTGATTTATGGATTTGTTCTCGCTATGGCTGCTCTCTCTTCATTTACTTACTATCTCTCTCAACTGCTGCTCTTGCTCTCACAGAGCTGGGGAGGAGGGAAAATTCAATGGTGCTTTTAAGGACAACAACAGACAAAGTGGATGTAGGACAGTTACTTTGCTCACAACACGATCAAGAATGGCTCTCAGATCTTTACTGTGCAATGCAAATTTTTTGTCAATTAATTTCAGACAGCGTTTATATATAAAACAAAACAGAATTATCACCCCTCTGGCACAATATCAAAGTTCAAGTAATAAAAGTGTCCCTTTAGGTGCACAAGCAAAAAAATACTTGTGGGTAAAAACAAGTGGGTAATGTCCTAAAAATTGTTTAAACATATCCAATATTTTGATTTCTTGTGAACAATGACTCTCAAGAGCGATAATGTACTGTATGTTACATTCAGATCACAAAGAATTTGTTATTTTTTGTTATTTATACAAGATAGACTAGTACCTATCCTTTCCTATCCTATCTACAGTCCTGTGACTGTGGCGTATCATCGGCATAGCAATAGGAAAAGATGTATGGAATAAAGGAATGTGGTATAGATGGAGAAAAGAGGGCCAAAAACTGAGACCTGTGGCACACTGGTGGAGAGGCAGTGCGAGTTAGAAACTTGCCACTGCCAATATATCTTTAAGGTTCATCCAGAAAGGTAAGACCTAAGCAAGGCAAGAGCTAAACCAGACATGCCCAAGTCAGAGAGTGCAGACAGGTGGATCTGGTGGTTTACAGTGTGGAAGAATAGATTGGGTAGAAATAGGATGTGCTGCAAGTTGTGGAGCCCCCAGGGATACCAAGAACATCAGGAGTGTCATTTCTGCTGTATGACCACTCCTGAAGCCAGACATATCAAAGAGGTTTCTCAGACAAAGAAAATCTGAGGTTTGTTTAAAAACTAGTTCAAGGGTCTTGACCAGAAATGAAAGAAGGTGGGGAGGGGTCATTTGAAAGTAAACACCTTCATGCTGTCAGTGGAGTTGCTAACCTTGTACTGGAAGTGTTCGGTTTTTCCCTGAGTGACTCTGTGGGAAAAAAGTGCAAGCATGTTCTGATATTTGATCAGAGCTGTCTTGTCTTGTACCACCTATTATCAGCAGTTCTGAGTGCAGTGTGTTGTTCATGGATCAGATCAGTGAGCCAGGGATTAGGAGGTGAGGGATGGGTCTGAAAGACAAAGGGCAGAGACAATACAGACAGACTGAAAGTGTGATGTAGAAACTGAAGAATCGATGGCCGCGATTTTGTCGAGGGTGAAGAGGACCTGTGGTGGAGGTACGGCGGCTTAGACCAGAAAAGAAAACTACTCAAGACTGAGAGACATGATGTTGCGTTGGAAAAAAATAAGAGGTGTCTAATGAGAAAGCTAGTGAGCTGAAGAAGTGACTATATGATGCAGTTTTGAGTTAGAATTTTGAGGTCCAGCTTTGTAGTTTGGGGAAGTTTGCGCAAATTTCAGATATAATGATGTAAGAATGTTGAGGGTAGGGGAAGGGTTAGGAGGGTAGGAGGCTGTAGGGAAAATGTCCAGTTGTCAGTAATTAGAAAGCCAGCCCAACCTCCCCTTCCTGATGGGAGAGAAGTGAGAGACAAGGTAAAGTTGGAGGAGAGTACAGCTGGGATGACTGTGTTCTGTGGGTTAATCCTCTATGGAGTCTCTGCAAGTTCCAGAAGTTGCAGAATAGCTGACTGTGTAGAGAAAAAGCTGTAGCGAAGTCAGCATTGTTTGACTGCAGATTGATAGTTCCATAGAGCAAGAGAAAAAGAGTTGGGAGTGGAAGTCCTGTGGGTGAAGGTGCACAAGGTGATTATACGACTACACCTAAGAGATTTATTCACCACTGAGGAAACTGTGACACTAAATAAAATCAGAAAAACATCATTCATATATTTCAGCAACAAAAACAAGTTGGTAGAGTCATGCACCAACCAAGTCAGATTAGGAGAATCAATATTATTTAAAGAGTCTTTAATTCTACCACTTGATTTTAAGCATATACAAGTATTGGCACCATTGACTGAAATAAGCATGTAGCCCAACATTTGGGGGGTTTTGTCAAGTGGATTTGAATGATGTGAATTATCATTCTTCGTAACATAGTATGTAACATTGAAGGTTTCCCTCATCATTTTATGGTGAGGTAAATAGTACTTAAATTCCCTTCATTTTATCCATGCACTATTGCTTTTAAATACTTTTTTTTTAATTCTACCTGCATTCTAATGTGATATGCAAAATTTTCACTATGGTTTACTTTGTATAGCTCATTCCCTTCTTCATTGTTCATAAATATTCCATTTCACATTTTATGTCAACATTATAACTGTTTATGTCCATCCATCAATAATAGCTCAGTTGGTAAAAGGCAGTTGCTTACGGACCACAGGGTGAGTGGTTCGATCCCCGGCCCTGGCTATATGTCGAAGTGTCCCTGGGCAAGACCCTGAACCCCTAACAGCCCATTCCCCCTCCCCAGCGATGCAGTGCCGGTCCAAACCCGGTAGAAATTGGGGAGGGTTGCGTCAGGAAGGGCATCCGGCGTAAAAACTGTGCCAAATCAACATGCGGACAATGATCCGCTGTGGCGACCCCGAACTCACGGGATAAGCCGAAAGGAGAGTAGTAGTAGATGTCCATCCATCAATAATCCAACCCACTTGCATGCTTGGGGTACATCCTGGACAAGTCCTCTGTCTATTACAGGACCATATAGAAGCATAAAAGCATTCACACTCACATCCAAAACAGGGAGAACATACAAACCCTACGCACAAAGGCAGGTGGATACTTGAATTCTGATCAAAATAATCATAATCACAATGTCTATAATGCATTTTTGTGGGTTTGATCCTATTTTGCTGTTTTATCCTATATTTTATTTGTATAGGTTTAATTAGAAAAACAAACATGTTTTAATGCATGCATAGTTCGCTAATAAAATCGACTGAAAAAAAAAAGAAACCTGGCCACACAAAGTGTAAAGTACCAAAGAATGCATGACAGATCTCCCAGGCATCTGTCCAAGAACTCTCAGTTCATTGCTATTGAGTTAAAAAGGGTGATAATGCACTATGGTAACATTTAAATGATAACTCCTTGCCAGCTAAAAATGTATAAGTGCAAAGGTGAAATCCCCCTTTAACTACACTGCAGTTCATTCTTCAGAAGACTCAGTCCTGTAGACACCCCCCCCACCCACAAACACACAGGGTTGTTACACCAAGTCTTCTGACATGTAGCTAAGCAACAAGGCTTTTGTGCAAACTTTGAGGAACTCAGGACTTGCTTTTCACATGGCTTAGGAAGGAGGCCCTACTCACTCCTGAAACTTTCCCCTCCCACATACACAGAGCCACATGCTTCTATTTTCATACCTATAAAAAAGCGGGCAATCAGCCATGACAAAATTACAACAGCTCTACTACGGCTATATATTGTATTTTTTATGTTGTATTTTTTTTAACTTACTAAATTTTGAACACCAAAATGGTACAGAAATACATTTTCCTCCCATCAAATATTGAGTAAGGATACTGGCTTGTGATTTGCATGTACAAGATATATATATTTGTTTGGCAATTACAGTGTTTCCATCAGAATTTGATTTTATGTGTGGTGGTCACTTACGTTTAATTTATTTTTATCTGGGTTAATCAAGCATTAGTGCCAAAAATGCTTAGTGTAAATAGTACAATTAAATAATACTGTATTATACTGTATAAAGTGATAAAAAAAAATAGATATTGACTGTATGCAATTTCTGTTTTTTCACATTAACAGCCTACTGAATTTGCATATATTTTATAACAGCTACTCACTTCAAGTAGGCTACTTAAGATCCTGATTTAGAACTACAAATTAATTTATTGAAATTAGTTAAACATTTTAACTGGCAGATTTTGATGTAAGATCAGCTGTTGGTTTAAAGGATGCTTTCACTTATTTTGAACTTGGTTCTCTAGTTTGGCACACATGCCATTAAACTTCACTTTGATTTTACTATATTAAAATATCTTTCTACTTCTAGAGATGAAAAATGCACTAAACTAAAGCCATAAAAAGCAAGTTGAGAATTGGAACTAAGGACACGGTTAATCTCTGTTCAGAGGTGTTAAAGAGTTATACCTCTTGCCTTATATAGATGCTTATTGGTACAGGATAGCTACAAGTACCTTGAGATCACACAGTTAAATGGTAACCAGAAGAGGCCACAAGGAAAGCAGCCACTATCGAGTACCTACAAAGAGTAAGGCAAGTCCTAAGAAGTCAGCTGAATGGACCGAACAAAATCCAGGCAATTAACACCTGCACCCTCCCAGTCATCAAGTAACCTGCTGGCATAATAACGTGGCCAAAAGCGGACATGAAAGCCACTGACATCAAGACAAGGCAGCAAAAAAAAATGGCCTACCAAACTCTTTGTCAGTTATTATTACTAAGTAGAAGTTTTTTTCTCACCTTCAAATGAAACAGACTCACAATCTTGCTTAAATGTGAGGAGAACTGATGAGCAAAGCACACCGGCTCTCCAAAATGTAATATGTGTCAACTCTACCAAAACATGAAGACTCCATTCGAAAATGACATTCATAAGGCTAAATTAATATTTTTACCAGATGGCTGAAAATCTTTTGACTGGTAAATCATCACCTTGAAGTAGGCTATTTTACTATAATTTATGTTCCAAAACAAGGTGCTACCTGCAAGCATCTCTGCACCTGCTGGCGCATCAAGAAAGTAACCATCTTCTATTTACTAATATCTGTAACAACAAAAAATCTGCAATTAAGTCAGCATATTGTTTAAAGCAGGATGTATTTTCTTTTTCTGTTAAACATGTATCTTTAAATTCACAAGTAAATTCAGAAAATAATTTAATTTAGATGTAATACAAGGGTAGAATAACACTTCCGCCTGTATGTATTTTATTATCAATTATTCAAAGGGCCATAATTCTCACCAATGTCATGTTAATGTTTTAACCTGCAAAACATAATATTTGTGTCCATTTGTATCAATTAGCTTGTTAAATATAAGGTATAAATTCAGACTTCAGCTGTTGTATTAATGTGTCAGATTAATCAACATCTTTTTCTGCCGTTCATCTAATTATCTGGTTTAATCATGACATGTGATAAGGGCAACTCAGGTCAGGCAGTTGTCTATGGACCACAGGTTCAGTGGTTCGATCCCCAGTCCGGGCTATATGTCTAAGTGTCTCTGGGTAAAATAACACCCAACACCCAACCGCCCATTCCCATCCCCAGCTGTGCTGTACCGGTTCAAGCCCGGTAGAAATAGTGTCAGGAAGGGAATCCGGCGTAAAAACTGTGCCAAATCAACATGCGGACAATGATCCACTGTGGCGATCATGAGTTGTCTTTTAATCAGTTAAAAGATTATAAGACAAATTCAGTAATTGATTTAAAACTAAAATCCTTGAGTAATATGAATAATATACATACTTTTTATGAACCTGATCTTAATAGACGACCCTTTCTAGAAGCTGAGCTACAGTTGCTCAAACTTAGTTATTTGAAAAAAACATTACTAGAGTTTAGTTACTATTGTTAGCTCTCAACTTTGTTTTGTAAATTAATAATATATAATTATTGAAAAATCCCTGTTGATTTTTTTTGTCTTAATGCTTAAGCTTAATGTTAAGCCCTGCAGCCTCTTCTGAGCTGCTGTAGACTCGCCCGAGCCCCCACTACAGTTTCAAAGGGCTCTTGGCTTTTCCTTGTCTTGTCATGATAACCAAAGACGTGTAAACAACTGTGAAACTGCCTGGTGAGTAATGAAAGAATTGCATTGTAAACTAATGATACAGTCCTTATGCCTTAGGCCATGTTCTTTGTTGCGAGAAGGTTTTTGCAGTTTGAAAAAAACAGGAGACCTACACACAGATCAGAAATTACTCTTGACCCTGACCATCCTCTGGAGCACAAATTGCGAGTGATTCTACACCACTGGGTTGAGAATGTGCCTGCAAGGGCAGCCTAAAAAGAGAAAGCAGTCACTAAACCGTAGGCTAGCTTAACTGGACTTTTTAAATCAACAAAAATTTCACAGAAGCACGTCCAAGCAGACAGAAAAGAAGAGAATAACAATTACATGAATGTGCAGATTTGTACATCAGACAAACCAAACACCACTCAACAGAGCCAGGTCCTCTGGACAAGACTCCACAGTCCATCTGAATCTGTAAGACAATAGTCACTTCTTTGAAGACAAGACTGTCCACATTTTGGCCAAAGAAGGCTGATGTTTTGTAGGGACGTCCCAATGCTAATATCAGCATTGGCCCAAACCTGCCTTTGTGTACATGTACTCCTACTCATAAAATTTCTCAAATGCTGCGCTGGATGCCACGATGAGGTGAGGAATGAATGAATGAATGAATAAATAAATAAATAAACAAATAAAAGGCATAATTTATAGCCGTTTTAATTAAACTGATGAGTCAAGCCAAAAGCAAGCTCTGCTTTGCTAATGTCTTAAGAACTAGATTCTAACAGCCTAGATACAAATGTTTGTGAATGACTTTTTATTCGGGGTTGAGGAGTCCGGATAATCCCAGGAGCATCTTACTCGGACATTTTCATTGTCACATTCACTGCCTCTGGACAAACTCGGGAGAATTTCCAGATATCAGTGGATGTGTGAAATACATACACAATCCATGACAACCATGTAATAGCCATAACAGGGAATCTTTTAGAGTGTTATGGATGGTGTAAAAAACAAAAAGATAGAGACTTACACTCTTTATTTATTACCATATCTGCTTAAGTTATTGTATTTTTGTATGTATAGTGCAGATTTATTAGTTAATAAAACTGCACTATACATACAAAAACAAGAGTTAAGAGGAAGCTCTTCGAACAAAGTCGTTAAAAAAACAATAATGACGAGGGTCAATGAATTCAATCAAATCACTAGAGTTTGCTGACGTAAAGTTACAGTCAGCCAACTTATAATTCACTCGACTAACTTGAAAATATAGTGATTTCCTCTGAAAGTCGGGAAACGTAGCGTTAATTAAAGTCAGCAACATTCCAAAGCAGACTTCTTGTACCTCCAATGTTCGCAGTACGAGAGCAGCCACTTAAACCCGCGTATTTAGGATAAAAACACACAGAAAATAAATACAGTATATAAAGAGACAAACCTTAAAGAAGAACAGCCACACAACGTGCAAACTCCAACGGACACAGACTTAACTAATCCAAAAATTTCGCTGGTTTGTTTGAGGGTAAAGCCAAAGTGTAAGAACACACCGTCGCTTTTTGTGTCGCTACGTTTGCTGCTCTTGCTGCTGCTGTTGTTGTTGTTTCTCTGCTTGCTGAGCTGCACAGTCACAGCGAAAACTAGCAGACGTAACTGCGAGATGCAAGATGAACTGCGCCTCCCCTGGAAAACGGACGAGTGCATGCGGCGTCACAAATACTCACATCCCGTACAGCCTCATCTATGTTAAATACTAAATGTCACCAGCACCATATCATTTAATCGCGAAACTTTACTTGTTTGTTGATCTATGTGACAGAGATATTCATAATGCTACAAAGGTGATGTTTGTTTGTAGTTTAGCTATTTCTTTGACCAAAACTTTCTTTTTGCGTAATGAGTATGACGTGGCTGCAGAAACAAAAACTGTGGACTGCCGACAAGAAGGTGACTGTCAAATTCAGCCGGAAGTTGTAAATTGTTTTTTAACGGAAGTTGTCCACAAAGACGCATAACCCCCAAAACTTGTTTCCTGGCGTTTTTGCCCCTTTACAGCCGATTTAGAGAACATAGAAGTAAAAAGACTTCTTCAAGAATTCTTCAATTAAACAAATTGGTTGTAGGAGATAGGCTGGACAAGTGGGTATTAGGATTTTTATTTGACAGTAAAATAAGAGTAGTTAGTATCACAATATTTATTAAGTCGAAAATGGAATCCCACAGGGTACTGAATAATAACATTATAAATAATAATATATTGAACAGGTAGAGCAAGGAATAGGAAAATCACTGTATGCAGATGATAGGGCCCTCTGGATTAGAGGACAGAATCTGGAATACATACAGAAGAAAATACAGGCTGCAATTAAGATAGCGGAAGAATGGACAAAGAAGTAGTTTAAACGCCTTCAAGTTTTAAGTGATATCTTTCTATGGGTGAGAGCTGTGTTGCTTCTACTGGAAAGAAAAAAAATCATCATACAGTACCTGAGTCAGTCAGATCAGACATACAAAAAAGTCTGCTCAAAGGGAACCTAGGTATAGAAGAATGCAAGAGAAAGGACAGAACAGAAGTGTCTTGGTAAGGAATTATTGCAGACACTGACAAGATGGCCTTAAATGTGACAACTACATTTACAATGGACCAAACAATACAGTGAATTTGCAAAGACCTTTTAACCCACTGTATGCTAAGTCAAACCGCAAAACAAATAAGCAGTGCACAAACAGCTCCTCAAGAAGGCACAAGACAGTGGATCTAGCTCTGTTGAGTTACTGAGCTTTACCACTTTAACATGGCACATCTCCTGCTGAGCTTATAGGACACTAGCAATGTGCCACAATTCCCTACTCTGCAGAAGAATAGCAAAGTGAAACAGATAAAAAGAATCTGAAAAAGAGACAAAACAAAAAACAAAAACAACTATGAAAACTCAGAAAGTCAGGGCCGCTGGCAAGCCATGACACAAAAATATGAAAATAGAAGATATCACACCTGGAACAAGAAAGCCATGGTTTTTAAGGAATAAATACAAGATTTTACACTTTCAGTACAGAAGGACCTTCAGATCCTCAGGAGGAATCAAAGAAACTTGTGAAAACACAAGTGGCACTGCAAGGACAGATGGATGAAAACTCAAATAAAGATCCAGGCTAGACCATATCATCTGAGTGGTGCTGGACAATAGTGGAACAGCTGAGAAGACTCACTTACATGTGGTGAGAAGATCCAAACACAATGTCGAAGCACCTGACAGACAGAATCTTGAAAGTACATGAACTTTAACAAGTGAAGTAAACTACTTGTTCATTTATTAAAAAATACTGTACTTGCTCATGTTTGTGGTTTAAGAGAAAGGATTAAAGTTGCTAGTTAAAAAGTGGGTTTTGTAGAGTTTGAAACCCACTTCCTGTCCCCTTGACATTTTACCAACTTCTTTGAATCTATTTGTCAGAGACCTAACCCTGGACTCTGCCCACCTTCCTTATTTGGCCCTCTTTGCACCAATTCACCCACTCATGCCCCCCCCCACCTGCTGTCTGTTCCTAGACCTGTACTCTCCCTCTCTGCCTCTCTTCTTCTGTCTCTTTCTCTCTTCGCATCAGTCTCTGCCCTTTATTTTCCCTCACTCTCTGGCTCACACTCTCATTTCCTCTCACCCTGTTTTTCCCAGCCCTGCTTCCCGTTTTCCTGCTTTTGTTTTTTAGTGCCTCAGTCCTACTTCATACTGTATCTGTAGTTATCTCTCTCAATTTACCCACCTCAACAACCCTGATTGTTTGCACCTGTGCCCCTGTCTACTTTAACCCCCTCTTAGAGGTGGTCCCTGCCGGATTCTTTTCAGAACTGACAGGATCTGGGTCTCCCGTTCTGTACCGAGCTATCCCACATCCCATTTTCGTGGACTCTTTGTTTATTGGATTTATTGTGAGTTGGTTTTGGACTGTGGTATAAGTTATTTCATTGCTGATTAGTTTTCACTACCTCCTGCGTGTTTTGTTCCCCTAGCCTGCTTTGTGTTCACTCTTCTTAGTTTACTAGGTCACCCTCCCACTGTCTTTCTGTATTTTCTGATTGCTCTCTGCCTGCCCTCATGTTATATAGAGGACCTCATAGCACCATATCATCCCAGTAGACCACTTCGCTCTCAGAATGCAGGCCTACTTGTGATTCCCAGAATTTCCAAAGGTAGAATGGGAGGTAGAGCCTTTAGCTATCAAGCTCCTCTCTTGTGGAACCAGCTCCCAGTTCAGATTCGGGAAGCAGACACCCTCTCTACTTTTAAGTCTAGGCTTAAAACCTTCCTCTTTAATAAAGCATATAGTTAGTTATAGTTATGCTGCCATAGGATTAGACTGCTGGGGGACCCACCCCCCAATGCACTGAGCTCCTTTCCTCCTCTTGACCATCTCTCCTCTCACCCCGCAATTGTCACCACTGTATGTCATTAACTCTGTGTGTTCTTTCCCGTAGTTGTCTTTGTCCTCCTCTGTCCCCCTTTCTCTGCCCCTTTCTGCAGGTGTCCCCCGGCTTTGAAGCTGTGTGTCTTCCAGCGTGCAGCTACTGGTCCTACCAATCTGCCCGATGTTTTGTTGTTGCTTTTTGTTGCTCTGTTCTTTTCTCTCTCCCCTTTCCACTCACCCCAACCAGTCGAGGCAGATGGCCGTCCACCCTGAGCCTGGTTCTGCTGGAGGTTTCTTCCGTTAAAGGGAGTTTTTCCTCTCCACTGTTGCCTATGGCTTGCTCCAGGGGGAATTGTTGGGTTCTCTTTATACATCTTTAAAATCTTGACTTTATTCTGTAAAGTGCCCTGAGATGACTTTGTTGTGAATTGGCGCTATATAAATAAAGTTGAATTGAATTGAATTGAATAGTTCATGCTTAGTCTTTTGATGTATTTTAGCCTCCTAGTTTGTTCCACTCTGTCTCTAGTTCATTCAGCCTGGTTTACGTTTAGATTATTTAATTATTCATTATGGTTCATTTCTCTGTGTGAGAACTCAGTAACTCTTAACTTAAAAAAAAAAAAGTTAGTTGCTGTTGACAATCCAAATAAATTCTGTTTACACTTTTCTTTGTTGTCCTTGCTACTATTGGTCCATACTTGTAAACTGAAATTGTGACACTATGGGTCAATTTCTGTCTCGTCCACCCATTGTTCTTTGATGTCTGGTGTGTGCAGATAACAAACAGAACACTCTTCCACATAATTACAGGCCCATCACTAAGCCACCCATGGCTTTTTAGAAAAACTAGTCAAACTCAATATTGAGAATGCATAGGATATAATGAGATGGAGGCAGAGGGATTTGCTCTGGCGACCCCTGAAAGGAGAAGTCTCAGTCATTATGAGTCTCCTTCCACTGCTATGCTGATGATAATCAGCTCTACGTGAGACTGAGCCCAACCCCACCGACACTTCCGTCAACTCTCACCTGTTGCCTGGAGGACATTAAGGCATGGATGACAGAGAACTTCCTTCAGCTAAACAGCATCAAAACCGAAGCCCTTCTAGTTGGCACCACTCATCAGCTTCATTCCTCACCCATTAATTGTATCTCCTTTTCTGGTCACACCATTACCCTCTCCAACTCTGTTAGCAACCTGGGGGTCAAGTTCGACCCCCACCTGTCATTCGAAACACATGTCCAACACCTCTGCAAAATTGCATTTTTTCATCTGAGAAACATAGCCAAACTCCGCCCCTTTCTGTCCCTCTGTGACGCTGAAAGGCTGGTCCACGCTTTTGTCTCCTCCAGGCTGGACTACTGCAATGCACTTCTCATTGGAATCCCCGGCAGGAGCCTTCAAAAGCTCCAATATGTTCAAAACAGCGCCGGCAGGATCCTTATGAGAGTGCGGAAACACCAACAAATCACTCCTGTCCTCCGGACACTTCACTGGCTTCCCATCCACCTTCGCATTGATTATAAAGTCTGTCTACTCACCCACCAGTGCATCCATGGAAATGCCCCACAGTATCTAAAGGAACTCCTCACACTGCAATCTACAACTAGACACCTCCGTTCCACCAACACCTATCGCCTCTACCCCACCAGACCCAAACTCCATACAATGGGGGACTGAGCTTTCTCAGCAGCTGCTCCACGGCTATGGAACGCTCTACCTGAGAACCTGAGGGCACCACAGACTGTGGACTGTTTCAAAAAACAGTTAAAGACTTTTTTGTTTAGAAATGCATTTTAAAGTGATAATTTTAAAATGATCATTACTTTTTACTTTAATGCTGTGCTATTCTATGTTTTATATGTTTTTAGGCTTTACATCTTTTATGTTTTATTCCTGGTCTTAATCTGCTTGTGTAGCACTTTGAGATTTGTTAGCAAATGTAAAGTGCTTTATAAATAAAATGAATTATTATTATTATTAATTACTCTCTACTGAAACAACACTTCCTTTATCCTTAAATTCTGTTCTGGTATCTATTTTACATGACTGTAAATATAACAAATTTGTATGTCGGAATTATCCATAGCTCAATAATGATAACTCTGATCTTTTTTTGTGCCCCTGCCAGTCTTGTCCTTAAGGTGCATTCAAGTCTAGGTTCTTTCTATCTATAAGATCAGTCAGAATCCTTGTTCATTTTTGAACAGACACTGCCTGTGGACTATGTAATGTATGAAACTTGCTGTTTTTTTGTTTTGTTTTGTTTTTTACATTAGTAACATTGAAATTAGACCTATGTTATCAAAATTAGGTATGGTTTGAATTTTATAAATTCCCTTTCCAAATCATATTATGCTTATTGATTTTGGTTGTTATGAATTTCCTGTTTTGACTAAGACGCTAAATATTTTTAAGGGTTTATTGAAAGATTGCACTTTTGCACTTTCATTACTGACCCATAATCTCTGCACCAGAATGAGAATACAACGCTGCAAAGGAGAGCCGAGTGTTGTCAATAGGCTTTTATTACAAGGAAAAAAAAATCATACTACCTGAGTAACTCAGACCTGAGATGTCACAAAAGGGCACCTTCCTTATGTATAGAAAAATGTAAAGAAGGGCCAGAACAGCAGTGAATGGATCGGGATAGTCTCAATATTTAAAAATTACGATGACAATGGGCCATACCACAATTGTTCACTGTATGCCTAGTCAAAGCATACGAGAAAAAGGAACGCACGTAGTTACCAGCTCCACAAGAGTCAAAAAGGGAACAATGATCTAGATGCTTTTGAATCGGAGATTATTCTCATTCACACTGGCTGTAGCTCAGTTGGTAAGGCAGTTGTCCACTGACCACAGGGTCAGTGGTTTGATTCCCAGATCCAAAGTGTCTCCGGGCAAGACACTGAACCCCCAACAGCCCTTTTCCATCCCCAGCTGTGCAGTGCTGTGCAGGTAGAAATTGGGGGGGTTGTCAGGAAGGGCATCTGGCATAAACATAGGACCAAATCAACATGCGGACAATGATCTGCTGTTGCGACCCTGAATTTACAGGATAAGCCGAAAGGACAAAAAAAACAAAAACATATTATTTTTGTATTATTATTCAATTAATTATGAGGAATGTGAAAATGCAACCGCAAGGGGGCACAAGCCAGTTTCTTCTTGAGCTGGCCCCAAGCCTGGATAAATTGCAGAGGGTTGTGTCAGGAAGGGCATCTGATGTAAAAAAGATGCCAAATTAAAAATGCGAATGAGGACTTTCACACCAAAAATGACTTCAGGTTAGATGAAGGCACATGATTTGCTGTGGCGACCCCTGAAAGGGAACAACCGAAAGGAAAAGAAGATGAGGAATGTGAACTTGCAGTATTGATAAGCAATCCTTATTGCTTATCAGTGTAACAGATAACAGATAGATTCTGTTTCTTATGACATGTAAAATTACATTAACAAAGGACACCTGACCTTATAAGTGGAAATTATCAAAAAGAGGAGGGCCTACAAGAGGACCACTGTGTGAATCAAGAATTATTTAAGGGTAAACTAAAGAAATTCTGTTTCAGAATCTCTTCTACACCCACACATTACTACCTTCAGAGACCCTCAGCTACTCAAGAAGGCAAATTAAACTTCATGGTAAACTATGAAAGGCTGATGTCCTAAGATAACCATAAGTTTATTTTATATAGTTAACCATACATTTAACCATACATTTGTTTGCACCCCGCTCTTCCCGACCACGTGTCGAAGTGTCTCTAGGCAAGACACTGAGCCCCCAACAGCCTATCCTCATCCCCAGCCGTGTAGCGCAAGTCCGAAGCCTGGTAGACATTGGGGAGGGTTGGGTCAGGAAGGGCATCCGGTGTTAAGACTGTGCCAAATCAACATGCAGACTAAAAAAAAAAAAAAAAAAACTCTATTGTTATTAGCACATTTTGTTTATATTTTCTGGAAGTCATATCTAGGTAGAAGACAGAATATGTGTAATGCCCTTTACTCAAGCAAATATAGTAAAATCAAACAAAAAATTGTGAAACTGTTATCTTGTTTTCAGATAGTAAGAACGTTTATTAGCTTGTATGTGTGGAAAAAATAAGTTACATATTTACAATGCAACTTTAGCGGAATTATTGTAAAGTAACAGGTTGAACAGTAAACAGTGTATGAAGCCAGATACAGCTGTTAACTGTCATAAATAAATTACCAAATTTGATAGAGGTGAAGAGGCGAGTGCAAGCAGGTTGGAACGGATGGAGAAAGTGTCAGGTTTGTTTTGTGATAAAAGAGTATCAGCAATAATGAAAGGAAAGGTGTTCAAGACGGTGGTGAGACCAGCGATGTTGTTCGGCTTAGAGACAGTGGCACTGAAGAAAAGACAGGAGGCAGAGCTGGAGGTAGCAGAGCTTAAGATGTTGAGGTTCTCTTTGGGAGTGACGAGGATGGACAGGATCAGGAATGAGGACATATTTATTTTATATTTTTTATATTTTTTAATAGTTACTATTGGCTACTGTTCATTTGTTACAAGTTAGCTGAGATTTTGTAACATCTGTGTATGGAACATCTGTCTATACTGTATATGCAAGGTTGTAAGTAAGTAAGTCTTATTACCTTTAGCTGAATTACTGTTATCCTCTGTCTTTGAAGTTATTTTCTAAAAGCTGCTTCACAGCCAAAATTCACATCAGTTCTATTCTATCCATATAGTCAATTACCAAATTTTTTACTTGAAGGGATATGTGCTTTTTGTTCCATCAGGTTTGTAACCTGTTTGCTTTTTTGCCACAACAAACAGGTTGAGCCATCCCTTAGTTCAAAACAGATAGTGAAGCGATTGTGAATATAATATTGCAACAATATATATTCTACATATGACATTATAATGGTTCCACTGTTTTGAATACTGCCTAAATATTTTATCATTGTATTATACAGTACAACTTGCAGCTGTTAACATGTAAAATTGGATCAAGCAATGTTTCCTATCCTTATCCACTTTAATTTACAGTGAAGTTCAGATGGAGACAGCAGACACATAAAAAGCAGTGAACTGCAAGTAATATCAGATGATATAACTGGTAAATATTTTTTATTAGACTTGTATTTAACATGTTATTTGATCTGGTTTGTGTGGTTTTGGGCATACTGGTTGTTTTTAACTTAAATTTAAATACTACAAAGATTATAGAAAAAAAAATCTGTTCTTTCTTACACTTTCATCTCATGAAAATGAAACTCTAATTCTTATAGCACTTCTCCTTGACTTAGATTTTTGCTGGCCTTGTACCTTATTTGTAATTTGCTTTGGATAAAAATTCATTCATTAAATTCAGGGCTGTAATATTTAAAAATGTTGATGCTCATACTCAAACTCATGTGTTTCCAATCAACCATTTGATCTGGATTATTTTAAATGATTCAATTGACTTGTCCCTGCAGTCACTGATAGTCTTGTTGACCTCTTCAACATCACTGCCATGTCCACTAATGCTACGCACCCCCTGTCCAGTAATACACCCGCTATCTCCAGTGTAGATCAAGTTATCTTGTGTATTAGTACCCAAGGTCTTTGTAGTTTCATCAGTACAATCTCAACTGACACCTGCACCATGTCTAGTGAAAATCTGCCATATCCAGCAATAACACAGATGCCTTTTCCACGGGATCATCTGCCATCTCCAGTATTCTAGTCCCTAGTCGTGACACACACAACTTTTCTTCTGGTGCATCCCTGACTATCTTAATGCATCCAGCAGGGATTTATACCACACACCCTACAGGTTTATATTTTTTAACATTGTATTTTGTAACTTTTGCAGCAGATAATAAGCCTTATTTACAGAACTGTCATTTACTGCAGTGATACTATCTTGAGCATGGAAAGAAGAACATTTGTAAAAATTTGTAAAAATTGTAAAAAAAAAAAACCTTTCTTCTAAAGATTTGTAAAAATTTGTAAAAAATTGTAAAAAAAAAACCTTTCTTCTAAAAATACAAATCTGCAGGTTTATTAAATAGGTTTGATAATGACTAAAATAAGTCACTATGTTTTATCACATTAAAATATTGTGCTGTCCAAAGCAAATTTTAATTGCTTGTAGTACATGGCTGGTGACAGACTGCTATCCACTTAAATGACCTGTGAACATATTTTCTCAAATTCACATCCTATTCTCACTTTATTTTCAAAGAAGATTTCAGAATTTCATACATTCATTAGGAAATTACTAAGTATTGATACTGCGTTGGGACCTTGTTCCTTCAGAGATGGCTTGAAGTCTTTAGGTGTGCTACAAGGTCTCCAAAGACACAGCTTTTCAGATTTCACAAAAAGACACATCAGCTGCTAACAGCAACTGATGTGGAGAACTTATTCCAGATCAATCATTCTGAGATGGAGAGCAATTCATTCCACCAGGAATGTCGCACCCTATCTACAGGATGCTGAATGTAAATTCTGTAAAAGTGAAGTAATATTTTTCTCTGTTTCAATATAATATGCTGTTTATTCCCTAATTGTCCTGGTTCCATCCCTCCATAGGGTTGTTTGAGTATATTGTGTTGTGAGGATCCACTGTATATTTCAGTTAAACAGTACTTGCATGTTTTGAGCTTCATTCACTAATTTTGGCTACAAGATTTTTATACACAACAACTTGACAGTTGCATATCAACAGCTATATGGTTGTTATGGCCGTTTTGAAGATACAATTACACCGATCAAGTATAAAGTTAATGTGGACTTGTTTTGGTGTCTAACAAATCCTGAGAAAAAAATCTGTTTTTTTGCTCTTAGATGTTTTACTCTCTTCACTAGTTAGTTGGTCTTATTGTTAGTTTTAATGGTGACTCCCATCTAGAATGGTTAGACAAAATGGGTTTGTCAGAGCAGAGTTGGGTCTTAAATTAGCAGTATTTTGGCATTATGGGCATCTTTTTTCAAATACTACCTGGGGTCATTTTACTAAAACAAAACTACTTTGTTTATGCAAGTTTAAATGAATTTGTCTTGTCACTAGTCTTATAATGTTTATTCTTTATGTTGCTATCCTGTTTTTACAGTTGAGAAAGATGTCTCTCTGGAGGAAATTCTGGTGTTCGTCACTGTGTGCGAAAGTATTACTGCCTTGGGGTTCTCTCCAAAGCCAAAGAAAATATTCTTTGAATACCAGTTTATGCTACCAGTATATGCTACTTCTGAGTCTGAGATGCATTTTGCCATACGTAATTCCCCAGGTTTTGGATGTTTGTTTGTTTTTTACAATTTCATAGTGTTGTATTTCCTGTTTTGAAGATTTTTGATCTGAATTGATCTGAATGAAGTGAAATTGTTTGTATCTTACTGTTCACTGAAGATGAAAATATACTGATTTTTAAATATGCTGTTTTTTCCTGTATTTACTACAGTATATGGAGTATAAAGTTATTTTTGAAGGCATGTTCAGAAAAACAGTGAAAGGATCATATCAGTATTCAAAGGTAAGTCCATTAACTACAACTTGTGTTTTAACATTACTGTAAGTAAGTTTCAAAGTAAACTGTAGTGCTTTCAGTTTTTAAATCTTTTTGACTTTTCACTAGGCACTGATTTCTACACTACAGGGAAGTACATTCATACATTTCAAACTTAAAACACATGTGGTATACGTGGACTAGATGTTGACTTTTAGATGACCTATACCTCATATTTTTGCAGTAACTAAAAGTAACTAAAAGTTACTGAAGTGAATGGAAAGTAGTAGCTGGAATTAGCAGTAATGTAAAGCTCAACTAAGTTGTTGTAAATGGACCAAAACATGTAGAAATACTGTTCCTGTTCTGTAAAATCCTTTCTTTATAGCTCAAAGCACATTACTTATCCATTGGGTTGTTGTTAGCCAGTAAAGAAATTATAATTACCTGTAAGTTGAGTTAAACAACCAACTCACCCAGTGATGGGTCAAATATGGACAAACCTAACCACTGGTTACTTTCACCCAGCAGGTTGGGTCAAACAACCAACCCAAAAATTGGAGAAGGATGCACATGTCACTAACATTTTATTACTCAGTCATTTATAATAGAGTTTTAGCCACAGCCTGTTTTGAGTCAAACAACATTGAAAGGACATGAGACTCAACTGGCCTGACAACCCAAAATGACTTTGATACAATTTCCCCTGATGACTGTATTTAATAATATCACTTGTTATAGACTGGTTACAATATGACTAGATTTTTGCTTTAAAAAAAAAACAAGAGCCAGTGAAAACTACTTCTGCCTCTAGCATGTGAAGCAAACTCTCTGTGATGATAAACAGAATTAAATAATATAAAATACTAAATTGAATCTTAATGTTTTTGGTCATTATTTTTCTGATAGTGTTACCTGTTTTATGTTAATTTCCTCCATGATTATTTTGGTTATAACATATTGTCTTGTATATTTACAGCAGGCTAACACTTAACAGTTTTCTGGAGGTTAAGTCATCTCAAAACTTAAATTGTTCTTGGTTGGAAATGTTTTGCTACTTATTCAATAGCTGATTTGGACTGAAGAAGCTACATAACAAAACTAGATAACCAAACCTGGATGACCGAGAAACCTTCACCAACTGAACAGTTTTGTCCACATAAATCAAAACATCAAGCAATACTGTATAATTTATTGAAAATATTATATTGTAGGCCTGTGTTAGTGTTGACCTGTAATTATAGATTTATATTGATGAGTTAGTGGATCAAGTATAGTCTTTTTTAAATCAAATGTAATAGTAAAATAATAATGTTGATACATACCAAACATTGGTATGTATGTATGTACGTTGAATTGCCCTTAAACCTCCCTTAAATGCTCTTCCTACTGGATCTATTAACCTTAAAATGTTCTCTGTTTCGCCACCGCTGCACTCTGATCCCTCTACTTCTCATGCTGCTTGTGATGTAGGTCTCTCCTGATCCAGGAGTTTGTCTTCAGTGAGGAGAAGCTCAAGCTCGGCACTAGAAATGTTGCTGAAACTTCCATAGCCTGCCAAACCCAGTTGTATCCTGTGATTATAATGTTTTCAAATGTTCACGGACAGAGTTCGAGATATGGCCATCCAACTAAATCCTAAATCACGCATGTGTATCAGCTGAACTGCTGATATGTTTTACCTTGAAAGGAAAAAAATATATGCGTTTGCATTAGTGTGTCAATTGTTGTTTTACATTGTGTTATATAACCAGGCTACTTTGTCTTAATTGTGAGTTGTTCATACTTTCGATTAGTTATTAACAACTACTTCTTGTAAAACATCAATCACCCTCTACAGAAAATGTACCTAGCCATTCACTTACCTTGGCCTTCCTTTCTGAGATGTAGATTGTGCACCCATGCTTTCTGCTAGCTTCAAGCTGAAGCATTATTTCAATCATCTTCTGAGTGAGAGTCTCATAAAGTTCTTCAGGAATGATTGTTAAAAGTTCTTTCTGCAATGTTTTATTGAACCTGATTACTCATAACCAGTAAAAATGTTAATAAAAGAAATATGATCAAGGTGATGGGATAGATGTTCCAAATTATTATTGCTATTACTACTGTAAAGTTGCAAAGACATCTGACAGTTACTTATTAACTTACATAATACACACACACACAGACACACACACACACACACACACACACACACACTTTGGCCCTCAGTGCTTTTCTAAATTTAGGTACAACCCTGGCTGCAACCAAGAAATTATTAGTTAATTAAAAAACAAAATGAGTGCTTCCTCCTTGATAAGATATGAGTAGTCTAACAAATCTAATATTAGGAGAATATTGTTAGAAATATGATCACTCTTCATAATCCTAGATTGATTATCTGATATTATTTCTTCTAGACAGGGTTTCAGCCCTTTGGCATACAACTAGGTTAGTAGTTTATAATCAGAATTCAATAAAGTAATGCAACCGCAAGGGGGCACAAGCCAGTGTCTTCTTGTGCCAGTCCCAAGTCTGGATAAATGCAGAGGGTTGTGGCAGGAAGGGCATCCGACGTAAAACACATGCCAAACCAAACATGCGAATCATGACAATGACTTCCATACCGGATCGGTCGGGGCCCGGGTTAACAACGACCGCCACCGGTGCTGTTGACCTACAGGGTACCGGTGGAAAATGGACTACTGTTGGTCGAAGACGAAGAAGAAGAGGAGGAAGGTGTGTTCGTAGGCAGAGAGAGAAGAAGAAAGCTAAGAATGTAGGACTGACAGTAGGGACTTTGAATGTTGGGACTATGACAGGGAAGGCTAGAGAGTTGATCGACATGATGCAGAGAAGGAAGGTAGCAAGGCTAGAAGCTTAGGAGCAGGGTTCAAGTTGTTCTATCATGGGTCAGATAGGAAGAGAAATGGAGTAGGAGTTATACTGAAAGAGGAGTTTGTGAGGAATGTTCTAGAGGTGAATAAAGTATCACACAGGTTGATGAGTCTGAAGCTGGAAGTCGAAGGGGTGATGTTCAATGTTGTGAGTGGTTATGCCCCACAGGTAGGATGTGAGTTAGAAGAGAAGGAGAAATTCTGGAGTGAGTTAGATGAAGTGATGCAGAGCATCCCCAGAGGTGAGAGAGTGGTCATTGGTGCAGATTTCAATGGGCATGTAGGTGAAGGGAACAGAGGTGATGAGACTGTTATGGGCAGGTTTGGTCTTCAGGAAAGGAATGCAGAAGGTCAGATGGTGGTAGACTTTGCAAAGAGGATGGAAATGGCTGTAGTGAACACTTTCTTTCAGAAGAGGCAGGAACATAGGGTGACGTACAAGAGCGGAGGTAGAAGCACTCAGGTGGACTACATCTTGTGTAGATGCTGTAATCTGAAAGAGATCAGTGACTGTAAAGCATTGGTAGGGGAGAGTGTAGCCAGACAACACAGGATGGTGGTGTGTAAAATGATGCTGGTGGTGAGGAAGATGAAGAGGACTAAGGCAGAGCAGAGGACGAAGTGGTGGAAGTTGAAAAAGGAAGAATGTTGTGTAGTTTTCAGGGA
The DNA here is from genome assembly GCA_020496755.1 of Channa maculata. Classification (NCBI taxonomy): domain Eukaryota; kingdom Metazoa; phylum Chordata; class Actinopteri; order Anabantiformes; family Channidae; genus Channa; species Channa maculata. The sequence continues at coordinate 20,184,188 of CM035616.1, read as the reverse complement.
GGAGCTGACACAGGCTCTGGGTGGTTTGGAGGTGCTTCCAGATGACTGGACTACTACAGCTAATTTGATCAGGGAGACAGGTAGGAGGGTACTCGGTGTGTCATCTGGAAAGAGGAAAGCGGATAAGGAGACTTGGTGGTGGAACGAGGAAGTTCAGGAGTGTATACAGAGAAAGATGTTAGCTAAGAAGAAGTGGGACACTGAGAGGACTGAAGAGAGTAGACAGGAGTACAGGGAGATGCAGCGTAAGGTGAAGGTAGAGGTGGCAAAGGCCAAACAAAGAGCATATGAGGACTTGTATGGTAGGTTGGACACTAAAGAGGGAGAGGTGGATTTGTACAGGTTGGCCAGACAAAGAGATAGAGATGGGAAGGATGTGCAGCAGGTTAGGGTGATTAAAGATAAGGATGGAAATGTATTGACAGGTGCCAGGAGTGTGATGGGAAGATGGAAGGAGTACTTTGAAGAGTTGATGAACGAGGAAAATGAAAGGGAACGAAGAGTAGAAGAGGTGACTGGTGTGGAGCAGGAAGTAGCAAAGATTAGTAAGAGTGAAGTGAGGAGGGCGTTGAAGAGGATGAAGAGTGGAAAGGCAGTTGGTCCTGATGACATACCTGTGGAGGTATGGAAGTGTCTAGGAGAGGTGGCAGTAGAGTTTCTGACTAGTTTGTTTAACAAGATCTTGGAGAGTGAGAGGATGCTGAGGACTGGAGGAGAAGTGTACTGGTGCCAATTTTTAAGAACAAGGGAGATGTGCAGAGCTGTGGCAACTACAGAGGAATAAAGCTGATGAGCCACACAATGAAGTTGTGGGAAAGAGTAGTGGAAGCTAGGCTAACGGCAGAGGTGAGCATTTGTGAGCAGCAATATGGTTTCATGCCTAGAAAGAGTACAACAGATGCAGTATTTGCTTTGAGGATGCTGATGGAGAAGTACAGAGAGGGTCATAGGGAGTTGTATTGTGTCTTCGTAGATTTAGAGAAAGCGTATGACAGGGTGCCGAGAGAGGAGCTGTGGTATTGTATGAGGACGTCTGGAGTGGCAGAGAAGTATGTTAGAGTGGTGCAGGACATGTATGAGAGCTGTAAGACCGTGGTGAGGTGTGCTGTAGGTGTGACAGAGGAGTTCAAGGTGGAGGTGGGTCTGCATCAAGGATCGGCTCTGAGCCCCTTCTTGTTTGCTCTGGTGATGGACAGGCTGACAGATGAGGTTAGACAAGAATCTCCAGGGACTATGATGTTTGCAGATGACATTGTGATTTGTAGTGAGAGCAGAGAGCAGGTGGAGGAAAATCTAGAGAGGTGGAGGTCTGCTCTGGAAAACAGAGGAATGAAGCTTAGCCGCAGCAAGACGGAATACATGTGTGTCAATGAGAGGGACCCAGGTGGAACGGTGAGGTTACAGGGAGCAGAGGTGAAGAAAGTGCAGGACTTTTAGGGTCAACGGTTCAGAGCAATGGAGAGTGTGGAAAAGAGGTGAAGAGGCGAGTGCAGGCAGGTTGGAACGGGTGGAGAAAAGTGTCAGGAGTGTTGTGTGATAAAAGAGTATCAGCGAGAATGAAAGGAAAGTTGTTCAAGACGGTTGTGAGACCAGCAATGTTGTTCGGCTTAGAGACAGTGGCACTGAAGAAAAGACAGGAGGCAGAGCTGGAGGTAGCAGAGCTTAAGATGTTGAGGTTCTCTTTGGGAGTGACGAGGATGGACAGGATCAGGAATGAGTACATCAGAGGGACAGCTCATGTTAGATGTTTTGGAGATAAAGTCAGAGAGGCCAGACTGAGGTGGTTCGGACATGTTCAGAGAAGACATTGTGAATATATCGGTAGAAGGATGCTGAGGTTGGAGTTGCCAGGCAGGAGGTCAAGAGGAAGACCAAAGAGGAGATTTATGGACGTAGTGAGGGAGGACATGAAGTTAGTTGGTGTGAGTGAAGAGGATGCAGAGGATAGAGTTAGATGGAGGCACATGATTCGCTGTGGCGACCCCTGAAAGGGAACAGCCGAAAGGAAAAGAAGAAGAATCAGAATTCAATAAAGTAATTGGTCTCTAGTTTTCTATGTAAAGAACATCTCTTCTGGGTTTGGGTAAGAGAGTAATGAGTTCCTGTTTCATTATTTCCATTAATACACCTTTACTTAAGGATTTACTTAAAGAAAGTTTTCCAGAAAGATTTATAGAATTCAAAGGGCAAACCATCAGGGCCAGGACTTCCATTAAGTTGAGTATTTATTTAAACATTGTCTAGTCCCTTATGGGTCTTTCACATATATCAGATTTATGAGGGTACACTGGGGATATGATAAATGGTCTGCACATATATAGTAGCATAGCTGACGCTGGTTATTATTCACCCATTCACTTTTTCACTCACACACTGATGGGGGCCAACACTCACCGGGAAAAAAGTTGGGGTTCAGTGTCTTGCTCAAGGACACTTCGACCTGTGACCAGAGGAGCCGGGGATCGTACCAACAACTGTGGGATTGGTGGATGACCGCTCTACCTTGCTGCACCACAGACGCAATTTTATATGAATGGCTCAATTTAAAAAAGAAGTATTACAGGCTTCAGAGTTGAAGTTATATTTTTATCAATGTGAAGTTATATTAGCTACGTTTTAGAAGAGAAAAGTATTTGCAGCAGGATTGTTTTATCTGTAAACATTACATAGAAGAAAAGTAAAGTCTCCCCCAAAGTTATAAGCCACCTCCCCTATGACGACACATGAATTAATAATCTCTCCTTTGAAATTTCTTTCAAACAAACTAGCAACACCCTCAAAGTGATTAGAGCCATGACTGATGACAGATGTCCCATCCCACTGATTTTGTCAGAATAATCCGTCCTTGTGCATTTCTTAAAAAAAAAGACAATAAAATAGACATTCCTTTTTTGAGCTTGACAATATATAAATTAAGCTTTTGTTTTAGTAATATTGGGTATGACATGTATTTGTCATTTACGATTACTTTAGCAAATACTAGGTGCAAGCCAATCTAATTGCCCGTAAGCTGGCCCTGACTACTGCTGAGAAAATGTTCTGAGTAGGTGTAAGGAGCCACTCACTCACAACAAAGCAACTAAGGTACAAATTTTGAATCAGCAGTTTGGCCTTAGTGCGGTGTTCTATGGAAATCTATAGAAAATCTATTATGTGCCTGACGTCAGTATAAAAACATCAGCTATGGTTCAATGTCAGGTTTGCATGCAGGATGGTGCCTCAACAAAAGCACAGAATAAGTAAAAATCAGAAGGCTTTTAGCCCTTCGGCTGAAAAAGTAGTTGCAAAACAATTATGTGATCACCTTCATAGGAATAATTTGTATGAAGACTTTCAGTCAGGATTTAGAGTTCATCATAGTACAGAAACAGCACTGGTAAAAGTCACCAATGATCTTCTCCTGGTCTCAGATAATGGGCTAGTCTCTATACTTGTTCTGTTAGATCTTAGTGCTGCATTTGATACCATTGATACAACATTTTATTACAGAGACTGGAACATGAAATTGAGATTAAAGGAACTGCACTAGGTTGGTTTAAATCTTATCTGTCTGATAGATTTCAATTTGTTCATGTTAATGATGAATCCTCCATGCACACAAAGGTTAGCTATGGAGTTCCACAAGGCTCTGTGTTAGGACCAATACTTTTTACTTTATATATGTCTCCTTTAGGCAACATTATTAGAAAACACTCCATAAATTTCCACTGTTATGCTGATGATACCCAGCTATATTTATCTATGGAACCAGATGAAAATAATCAGTTAATAAAGCTTCAAGCATGTCTACAAGACATAAAGGCCTGGATGTCCCACAATTTTTTTTTCTAAACTCAGACAAATCTGAAATCATAGTATTTGGGCCCGAAAATATCAAAAATATGATGTCCAACCATATTGTTACTCTAGATTGGCATAAGTCTGGCCTCCAGTACTACTGCAAGGAACCTTGGAGTTATTTCTTACCAGGCTTTGTCCTTTACCTCACATATAAAACAAATCTCTAGCAGCTTCCACCTACACAGAACATTGCCAAAATTAGAAACATCCTGTCTCAAAGTGATGCCGAAAAACTGGTCCATGCACTTCTTACCCCTAGGCTGCACTACTATAATTCCCTACTTTTAGGATGCCCCAGTAACTCCCTAAAGAGCCTGCAATTAATCCAAAATGCTGCAGCAAGAGTGCTGACTGGAACTAGCAAGAGAGATCATATTTAACCTTCACTAGCTTCTCTCGACTGGCTTCCCATTAAATCTAGAATAGAATTTAAAAACCTGCTTCTTACATATAAAGCTCTGAATGGTCAGGCTCCATCATATATAGAAGACCTCATAGCACCATATCATCCCAGTAGACCACTTCGATCTCAGAATGCAGGCCTACTTGTGGTTCCCAGAATTTCCAAAGGTAGAATGGGAGGTAGAGCCTTTAGCTATCAAGCTCCTCTCCTGTGGAACCAGCTCCCAGTTCAGATTCGGGAAGCAGACATCCTCTCTACTTAAGTCTAGGCTTAAAACCTTCCTCTTTAATAAAGCATATAGTTATAGTATATGTTATATATAGTTATTATATAGTTATGCTGCTATAGGCTTAGACTGCTGGGGGACCCACCCCTGATAGTTGTCTTTGTCCTTCTCTGTCCCCCTCTCTGTGCCTTTCTGCAGGTGTCCCGGCTTTGAAGCTGTGTGTCTTCCGGCGTGCAGCTACTGGTCCTACCAACCTGCCCAATGTGTTGTTGTTGCTTTTTGTTGCTTTGTTCTTTTCTCTCTTCACTTTCCACTCACCCCAACAGGTCGAGGCAGATGGCCGTCCACCCTGAGCCTGGTTCTGCTGGAGGTTTCTTCTGTTAAAGGGAGTTTTTCCTCTCCACTGTTGCCTATGGCTTGCTCCAGGGGGAATTGTTAGGTTCTCTCTATACATCTTTATAATCTTGACTTTATTCTGTAAAGTGCCCTGAGATGACTTTGTTCTGAATTGGCGCAATATAAATAAAGTTGAATTGAATTGAAATTGAATTGAAGGTACAGAAGTTCTTACCTTAGTATGAGAGCCTCATCTTCTCAGTTGATCACCTACAATAGGTGGTGTAGTCTATTGTATTCAAAAGACCTCTAGGAAAAAGGGAAAGTGGTTTGTCACGAAAAGCTCAAGACGTACACACCGCTGGACACTAATAGTGACTCTGAACTATCTGAACTGAAATAAGAGCAGGTATTTTGAGTACATTTCTGAACAGAAAAGAAAGTGAAAATGTGTTTGCTGTGTATTTGGTATTACCTGATACATGTCAGAAGTTAGAGTAAATAGTCTGCACTTATAAAGTGCTTTTCTAGCTATTGGCACTCAAAGTGCTTTACACTGCTTCTCGGTCACCCATTCGCACTCACAATCTCACACACACACACCAATGGGGGAGTTGCCATGCAGCTGGCCAGCACTCACCGGGAGCAACTAAGTTGGGGTTCAGTGTCTTGCTCAAGGACACTTCGACATGTGACTGAGGGACCCGGTGATCAAACCAACAACTGCAGGATTGATGGACGACCTGCGCCAAAGTCACAGAGTATTGTTGCTGTACATAATATTTAAAATAAGTGGTCTCATGTGAGTATATTGTATGTTGGCCCCAAGGTAGAGCAGAAGACTGCTGAAAGGCAGCCAGACAGCTTTACAATCTAATAATACAGGCAGGCAGATAAGTAAATTGAAAGATTTAATGAGATTTACACAGTAAAATACACAGCAGGAATTCGGGCAAATCTAAACAGCAAGGGCTCAATATCAATACCAAGACAGGCGGTCAGTATAATTTATGTCAATGTATGCCTCTACAGGGAATCGGGAGAAACAATAACTTTAAACAAGTAAAACACTAAATCTATTTACTGTGCCGGGACAAGAAGGTGGATGTCATATGCAATAGGGGGACAAGCAACATACACTATAGACAAGGGTAAAAGGTGAAAAATGAGAAGGAGGAGTGAGAGGTGCTACACTGACAAACGGACAGGAGAAAGATTAATAACTATGGGAAAACTGAGGAACAGGTTAAGAGCTGCAGAGACTAATGAATAGATGATAACCGAGACTGTAAGGAAAACCTAGATATCCATATGGGAAAATGGAAAGCAATTAGAGAAAACCAGGTGGAAAAGTAGAGATGGCAGGATAACTAAACTAACTAGCAATGGATGTCAGTTTGGGGGAAAAGACCAGTAAGTTAATTTAAGGTAGTAAGGGGGAAAATGACCTGGGGTGAAAAGGTGACCATGAACACTAATGAGGAAGTAAAGCAGTTCGAGGTCAGGGTGAATTACCGGGGAAGAGAGTGGTCCAAGAGTGCAGGATGAGCGTGAGCTGAGTCAGGGGATGAAGAACTAGGATCTGGGAAAAGGCAGGAAGCATGCAGGTGAATGGGGATGAGTCCAGGAAGTTAAGATAATAATAATAGCTGAGATGGCATGAATGTGAGATGGCTCAAATGTTTAAAGTATTATTTTCTCCCATCAAACATAATGGCAAATGTATAAAAACTTTCATACATTCACTGAAAGTTAACATAAGCCACAACAAAAATCAAGTAAAACATTTTAGATGACAGCGTTCATGAGCAGTATGGTGGAGGGGTGGTTAGTACTGCTGCCTCACACATAAAAGTTCCCGGGTTTGATTTCCTGGCCGGCTGCAGCCTTTCTGTTTGGAGTTTGCATGTTCTCCCTGTGCTTGGGTGGGTGTCTGAACTGAACACTGGAACACATAATTAGAAGAATAATACAAAAATACACCTCAATATAAAAGCTTTGGCACACAGCAAATTCTATTTCACCAATGTCAGTCATTTAAGGTTGAGGGATCACTTGGCTGCTGACACATTGTGTGTCACAAAGGCTACTTTAGCAGTTGCACGTGTCTAATGTTTATGGATGTATTAGGGTTACATTACTATAGCTTGTCTGTACAATGTGTGCAATTTGTAGGATGAGCAAGTTCTGTGAAATCTATAGTCTAAAATTTTTTTCCATGACTTTTTTGACGTTTTATGTTATACTATATGTATGTCTTTTTATGCACAGTAAAGTTACACTGTTTTAATGGATCTGTTTAACTTAAAACAACATGCGTTTTTAAATAAATGTGCAGATGCTTGTAAAAGTGGGAGCCTGAGAAATAAGTCTGTGTTAAAATAAGTCAGTTTCTATAGAGTCAAAAGCTCAAATATAGAGACCTTTACAACCAAATACAAGGGCAACAACAGCCACGGTTATTGTGAAATTTAGGTCCTAGCCTCAGCACAGCTGTTTACCTCTCTGATTGTGGACACACTTTATATACTCACTGAGTCCTTCTAGTAACCAGTTTCCAGCAGCATAGATGAAGAGTTTAAGGATCATTGCTGATCAAAAAAAGGCACTCATAACGTCTGAGGAATATGATTCTAATCCATCAGACAGTTTGGCATTGGTTATGAACAGGGACTGTTTCTTAATCTGGTCCCTGTCAACAAACTGCTCCATCTCCCAAGCCACAGTGGTCTTGGGCACATAAAGTGTGAAGATAGACTTGGGAGTGAAACCAAAGAAACTTGAAACTAGATAGCACTGGGCAGTAGCAATAAACTTCACATTGCTATCTATATTAAAACAAGAAAAAGAAGGTGACTACCTGTCAGAGGTCATGTAAGAGATACTGCCAACTATAGCATTGAGCATTACCAATTAAAAAGCAGAGTTGGATCAGTAGTGGGTTGACAAAGTTTGGACCATTACAAAATGAAAAGACGGAAAGCAACAGCAGGGTAAGGTAACTCACTGTTGCTGTGATTTAGGGTAAGACTCTTCCTGTTGCTAGTCAGTGTGTCAGAGAATGGCTGACTACTATCATTTTAGCATACAAGCTTTTGGTCACATTAATCACAATAACCATATGCTGAGAGGATTTTTTTTGTTACATGAAAGACTGACTACTTGGTTATATTTTGTTTAGATGTGCTGTTAGCTGCATCAGTCCTAATTCCAGTGTACTTTACCACTCTTATCTCCAGCAGAATTTAATGTGCCAATGTCCTGTATTTACAATTTGCAGCTTGTTACAACTTTGCTTTAAAGAATTGCAGTGCTCTTCAGTACCTGGATGCATAATTTCATGTGTAAAAAACAGTAGTACCAGCCTTTAATGTATGACTGCAGAAGGGGCTGTTACAAGCACACAGTTATACTTTCATAAATTAATGTTTTTATTACAACCCCAATTCCTCCCCAAAATTGGGAAGATGTGAAAACATAAATAAAAACAGAATGGAATTCTTTGAAAATCTCATCAACCCATATTTTATTCACAATCGAATCTAAACAACATATCAGATGTTGAAATTAAGAAATATTACCATTACAAGGAAAATATTAGCTTATTCTGAATTTGAAGGCAGCAGCACATGTCAAGAGTCAGAGGAGGGGCAACAAAAAGCTGGAAAAGCAATTGCCACAAATCAAAAACTAATGGAGGAGCATTTGACAACTGATTAGGTTAACCGGCAAAAGGTCAGTCACATGACTGGGTATAAAAGGAGGATTGTAAAGATGGGCCGAGGTTCAACAATCTGCGACATACTGCGCCAAAAATTATGGAACAATTTCAGAAAAACGTTTTTCAATGTAAAATTGCAAACACTTTGAAGATCCCACCATCTACAGTATATAATATCAAAAAATGTAGAGAATCAGGAGGAATCTCTGTGCACAATGGACAAGGCTGAAGGTCAAAACTGTCTATCTTTGGGCCTTCAGGCAGCACTGCATTAAAAGAGGCATGCTCCTCTACTTGGCATCATTGCATGGGCCCAGGAACACTTCCAGAATTCAGTCTAACACAGTTCACAGTTGTTAACATATACTCCCATCCAGGCAAGGTCTCTTTCAGGGAAGGCCTTGCATATTTCAACAAGACCTCCCAGCAGTCCAGACATTTCACCAATAAAAGACACTTGGTGCATCATAAAACGAATTATCCAGCAACAAAGGTCCAAGACTATTAAGCACCTAGAATCCTGCATCAGACAAGAATGGGACAACAATCCTCTCCTAAAACTCTAGAAACTGGTCTCCTCACTTCCACGATGTTTGCAGACAGTTGTTAAAAGAAGAATGGATGCTACACAATGGTAAACATCACCTTCTTCAAACTTTAAGATATGTTGCTGCCATTAAATTCAAAATGATTTATTATTTTCCATGAAATGGTAAAATTTCTCAGTTTTAACATCCGATATGTATCACTTTTGGAATTGGGGTTGTAAATTATGTTATTCACTCCCCAAAAAGGGAAAAAGGCACAGACAAAAAGATTATTTACATTATTAGGATTTTTTAAAAAGCGTGTCGAAAAGATACTGGATTTGGGTTCAACTGTGTTGTCATCAGTCTAGGTGCTGCACTGATCAAACAGCTCTACAATGGAGGGCGGCTGTAGCTCAGTTGGTAAAGGCAGTTGTCAATGGACCACAGGGTCAGTGGTTCGATCCCCTGGCTATATGTCAAAGTCAGATCCGAAGTATCTCTGGGCAAGACACTGAACCCCTAACAGTGCAGTGCCAGTCCAAGCCCGGTAGAAATTGGAGAGGGTTGCGTCAGGAAGGGCATCTGGCAAGAAGAGGGAAAAAAAAAATCTAAAGAGCTTTATAATGTTGCTTCTCATTCACCATTTGCACAGTGGCTGCCATGCAAGGTGCTCACCTGACACAACAGGAGGAGTTTAGTGTCTTGCTCAAGGCAATGTAGCTGGGACCAGGGATCAGATGACTGCCTTATCAACTAAGCAACAGCTGCCCCTTGCATGAAAGTATGCATTCCTCGTTTAAGAAAACTTTACCACTAGAATGACTTCCCAGAGTCTATGTGGCATCTAATAGGCTTTTTCAACACAAACAATGTTCCCGCCAACTGGATTTCCTGGATCCTATTTTATTGTTTTACTGGTACATCAAACAAGGCCCCACCAACCACTGCCTCTAGCACCCTGAATTGCTTAATGCAAAATGCAGAATTAAAACAAAGTCTATCTAAAACAATCTACTCACTAGCAGAAAGTTTAACATCCCCATAACAGCACCCCTGCAGTTACACAATACAATAGTGGCAGAATATATTTTGTTGTAACACACATGTTGATAAATACCTGCAGTGACTGTTAAATTATTGATTCAGCAATCTACAGTTTGCTATTTACTGCATGAAAAGCGTTCCTTACATCCATCTGAACACACAAGAACACTACACATACATTCACCATTTACAATGTGAGGTACAGCACAGTAGAATTAGGACTTAAGTACCATACCAACCACAAACATATAGTCAGTTCCCTATCACTTTGCACTGGTTGATGCTCTTGAACCACTAAAAAAAACTCTATGCTTTCATGCCTAAATAATTACCCAAATAAAATCCCACATAATTTTATGTTATTTACATATTAGATTACACCTTTAATTAAATATTGACAACAAGTGAAAATTACACGAAAGGAACATGTGGTGCATGCCCTTTGTCGTTCAGCATGTATGGCTGCTGAGCTGATCACAGCTTCCCATTTTTCAAAATGACTGACATGAATGACAAAAGTCACCTTGGAGGTTTTGTAGGGTGAGTGGCTCAAATCCCCTGAAAGGGGGAAGGGGAACTTCGCCCCGGATTCAGTTGATTATTGTCTGTTGGTGGAGGGTTGGTCAGGAAGAACTGATGCAACAGTGGGTGTGGTCACAGCTCATAGTCAAACTTGTAGTCATGAGCTAGGTAGATCCTGCGGAAGATGAGTGCAGCCAGGGCCAGAGTGAGCACGACAATGAGGACAGCTGATCCTGCATGGCTGTCGACCTGCTGTTGAAAAGGGGCTGGTGTTGAGACTGGCCTGCTAACTGGATCTCTGCTCTCTCTCTGATCCTGGTGAATGTGCTGCTGTGTGTGACGCTGCCGGGGACTGAAAAGGTGATGAGTACTGGGGGTCGTTGGGGGCTGACAACCCTCTGCTTCTGTGACTTGAGATGTCTCAGCCTATGAAGAATGAAAGTGAGGCCAAAATATTAGAACCCCCTCTTTTTATAATGGTAAATGTTCTGCACTTACATAGCACTTTTCTACCTATCGGCACTCAAAGCGCTTTACACTGCTTCTTATTCACCCATTCAAACTCACAATCACACACACACACACCGGTGGGGAGCTGCTATGCAGCTGGCCAACACTCACCGGGAGCAACTAAGCTGGGGTTCAGTGTCTTGCTCAAGGACACTTTGACATGTGACATGTGACATAGCCAGGGATCGAACCAACAACTGTGAAATTGGTGGACACCCGCTCTACCTTCCTGCGCCACAGTCGCCCCATAATGCACTCCAGTACAACTCCAATAACCACCCAAATCTTAATAATAAACAAAGGGTAGAATTATAACCTTTCTGCTAATTTTAACTTAAAAACTGAGAAATTATAATATTGTAAATGAGGAATTCATGCAGAACTGCTATATTGGATTGCATTAGATTGTACAGGTGTCCCTAATAAAGTGGCCAGGGACGGTACTATGGTGCACCTTTACCGGCAGTGATCTTTGACCTATATTTATAACTACATTTTTGCCATAACAAAGTAGTTTAAATACTGATCTTACATGTTAATTTTGTTCACTCCCAAGGGTTTAAGAAAAACAAAAACAAAAAAACAAGTCCATTCATAATCAAATGTCCAGACTCTGTAAATAGTAAATGTTCTGCTCTCATACAGCGTTTTTCTACCTTACTGGTACCCAAAGTACTTTACACTGCTTTCATTTCTCCATTCAAACTCAAAATCACACATATATAGGGACAAGACACATATATAGGGCAAGACACGTCGCATGTGACTGGAGGAGCCAGGGATCAAACCAAGTGCTATTATTAGTACTAAAGACTAATAAAAAAAACTATTTGTATGTGTTGACCGCGTAATTAAAGTACATGTACAGTTTAATCCATTACAACAGTGGTTTGCAGTTGAGGCTTGAGACATGATCGAGATGATTTAATTCTGCACAATAAACTGAAGCAAACTCAACAACTCTTAGCTGTATTATTATTAGAACAACAATAATATAACCTTGACAAAAATATAAGGTGACAAAGTGTTAACCATGTCAAAATACCTACCGTATACACATTAAACAGGGAATATTCAAGTTGAATTGCCATAGCATAATGAAATAAACTGAAACCAACAGCTGGGTAAGTAAATCATTTGATAACAGTATGCCTTATGAAATATTTACTGAAATGTTATGTCATCTATATTTTGCCAAAACATGCAAAACGAAATTGACTTCTCTGGAGGTGCTTAAAACAGTGATGGTATTTGGTGCCCTGTGTGGTCCTGTGTGATATCAGAGTGGCAGTGTCATAGCTACCTGTTCAGCTAGGGCCTGATCAGAAGTTTCCTGTTCTTCAGGGGCAGAGGTGTCTGCCAAGGTGAGTGTGGAAAGGTTGTTTTCTGCACCTCCACTCTCACTTGCCTGCATAGATAATGTGGGGTCTGTCTGCATTGACAAATCAAGAACTCCAGTCATCTACATGTCAATGTAGATTAATTAGCATACATATATAGTGCATTAGGTGCTCTATTATCAAGCAAATATCAAAAAACTTACTATGATCTCTCGATCTGTATATGTGTATATAAATATACACATACATATACACACACACACACATATACATTTATTTTTCTCTGAACTCTGATAAATGTTGAATATACCAAAAGATTATTTAAAGGTTCAGGATTTCTCAAGCTGGTCCCTAACAGAAACTTGAGTAATATTTATAGTATCTAAATAAAGCACTTACTGATTTAAAGTTTTTCTACTTTCTGCAGTGGCCCTAACTGTTTTCTACCAGGATGCAACTTCGCTGTAAGGAATGAGGGCCACATGTTTACAGCCTTCGGTCTGCCTGACAAATGCACTTCAAACTCCACTTGAGACTCTCATGAAACAATACAACAGTCATCATTTCATTAATTCTGAATTTAACACCAATTTTTAGGTAAATGTCACATTTTTTATTCTCCTGAGCACAGGTGGAGGGATTTGACCTACTGGCTTTTTACTTGTGGTTACAGAGTAAATCACCCAAAGTCTAAAGAAGATGAAAGATTGAAAAAGGTAGAATAAGGGCAAATGAATACAAATGCAAATGCATAATTTCAATTTCTCTTGGTTACCATAACATGCACCCTGACACACTACCCTTTGTTTCAACAAAGCTGAGTGATAAAAACAACAGACCATATATTTCTCTCCACTTAGCCTTGTGAGTTGTTGCTGGTGATCTTAAAGCATTTCAACTTGTATTCATAGCATCATACTCAGCAGTCAAGTGACTATTTGGGGAATAAAGAATGAAATTCATCCTTAACGTTGGAAGATGTGTATTCAATTAGCTATATAACTGAAGGTTTTTTTTGTGTCATACAGAGCCTTTTGCGTGTAAATTTCTTTTCTCCCTTGAGTTGTATGGGACATGTTGCTGCTCCTGATGGACACCAGCATTTTCCACATGTTGTAGTGTTACCTTTATTCTTTTCTTTGTGTTTAATGTCACATTTAAGGTTATAATGCTGCTTGTGGACTTTTGTATGAGTTCTCATAACATCCCTATAGTAAGGTGTATAGTTTTGCAAGAACTGCTGCCTGTCCTAAACTGATTTTTGCCAAAGTTATTATTTAAAGCTGATTTACCTGGACATTGAGCCATCTACATCAAGAATATCTGACTCACACACTTCACAATCACAGACACATCCCACACCCCAAGCCCAGAGGAGCACTTAGAAACTTAGTCAGGTGTAACTGCTTACCTTCAAGATTACGTGTGCAAGTTGTAATGATTTCAATTAGTTCAGATAAAAAGAAACTGTACCAACATCTCAGTGCTTGGTAGTGCATGAAGACCTCAAAGCAAACAGCCTACTATGGGTTGAAAGACACTTTCAAGAGATCTCAGGGTAAAAATGGGGGAAGGCATAAGTCAGGAGATTTGTATGAAAAGATTTTAAAGTATTAGTCTCTACTTAGGAGGACAGTTACATCTATGATTAAAAAATGTAAGGTGTTTAGTACTGCCACTTTGCCAATGTCAGGCCACCCTTCCAAACTGGATGGCAGAAGGAGGAATCTAGAAACACATAATCAAAAACATCACCTAGACAAACCATTCAACTGTTCTGTTCTTAACTCAGTCTCCTTTTACAATTTGTTTTGTAGCAACTCTCTCCATTTCTGTCTCTTCTCTCTCTACTTCCCACTCCGCCTTTTCCTACACACCTTAGTTGGTTTATGAGGTTGGTAAGAGTGGAAATACCACCCGACAACATGCAAACATGTCCTTAAGGTTCCAGCTGACTACAGTAGACCCTGTCCAGTAGTACCCACATTAAACTACATTAAGATCTGAATTTGTTTGAAATGATGCTTTCACACACTTTAGTCAAATGGATGTCAACTGACTGACACATGTTCGCAGGTGGAAATTCTGCACTGGAGCAGATTGTGTATAAATACATTTTTATTCATAATGAGCTGAACACTGTTGATGCTGTGCATTGTTTTGGTGTCAGGGATTCAATTTATTTCACTTTTGTTCTTCGTCATTTTTTTTTTTCTGCCATGGGTCCGAAAATATTTCCTGACTCCATTCAGTATCATCCAGCTGAATCTTTTGTGCATTATCAAAATAACTTTAGCCTGATGAAAATTAAAAACAACAGTAGGGGGATTGCTTGATAAAGTCAGATTAACTACAACATATTTAGATTCCTTGAAACTTTATGTTTCTAAAAGGTTTGCTGTTCTCGTGCCTCTTAATTATTACTGTATATATATTCTATTCCAGTACCTTGTTGGTGTGGTACAGTAGGTCATGGTAGGGCCTATGATTTGCACATGCACAGGGATGCTGTAACTGTGAGTGTAAGCTTAGCACCACCTACTGACCATATACTGTAATCACATGGCATCCCGTGGGCCTTTCAAGAGACGAGCAATCGCCATAAGAGTGACGAATTCGTGTAGCAGAGAGGGATATATATATTGTCTTGGGGGTAGTGTAGCTCTATCACATGATTACCACATTTTTAAATTTTAAATAATATTACTTTTCAGTTCGTCAGGCAACATAGGGGTTTTATGACTATCTCTGGTTTGCATTATGATAGGGAAGACATTTTACCACTCAAATCAAGGCCTTTTGAGTTCAACCTGAAATTATATTTGAGTGGCCTTCTTGGAGGGGATTGTTCTAAAACCAATCGCTCTGGATCCACATGCATATAATGTGAAAAAAACAAAACCAAAACTATCTTCCTTCATTTGGAGAATTAAGTTTTAGTTAGACTTCACATAGTTTAGGCCTGAGGACCCGTTCTTATTCCTCTTGTAGACAGGTCAAAAAGACTTTGTAGATAATTAGTAACCTTGGCCAGGAATCTCTCTGTGTGGCCCTGTGTGTGCTACTAAAGCAACAATAAATACATCTACACAAAGTCACATATTTCTTCTTCCACATCACTAATTTTGCTTGTTAAGAGAGTTCCTGCTTTCTAGAGTCGTAGCAAATATTTCTATTGTTATTTTTGCAGTTTGAGGTTTTGGGACCCAATCAGTTGATAAACCTTGCCCACAGTCTGATTTTGCATTACATAGTTCTCTGTGTGATTCGATCCAGTGTTTCAGTTGTTATTGCAGACAATGTGGATTTGTTGGTGGGTCTGGTGGTGGTTGCAGCAGGAAGGGCATCCGGCGTAAAACTCATGCTAAATCAATGTGCAGAACATGTTCCACTGTGGCGGCCCTTAAGGGGACAAGCCAAGAGCTGTTAATCTTTGACATGTATGTGGAACCTGCTTCTCAGAGGACAGTGCTTTGAGAAAAAGTTACAAGTACTATAGTATAATTTTTTGTTTAGATTATTTTGACCTTATTCTACCATTTTTATCTGTGTAATCTGGTTCAGACAAGTATGTGTTTACTAAAATTCAAAGTCCAACACAACTTAGCTTGTTCTAAATTTCTGATTAACTCTGTAACAGTAAAAAGCTGGTATATCATGTCCCTCCACGGCAACTTAGTAGAAGAGCAAAGAAAGGAATTTATCTTTAAAATAGTGTAACCTTGATAGATTACAATTTAAATTTGGCTTATGGATTGCTGAACTTTCATATGAGTCTCAGGTGAACTTTCAAATGTGTATTTTTCATGGTAAAATGATATAAACCGTGGGTCTCATTTCTGACAGTGTAGTCATGTTGCAAGATTGTTACATAGATATAGAAATGTCACTCAAGTTTATATTAGGACCAGATTCAAAGTTATTAAACTGTTTCTTTAAACAAATACTTTAAAAAGCAATATCAGAAAAAAATGGGGTATTTAGGCACAGAGTTCATTCAGTACCTTGAAGTAGATTTGCTGAGCCAGTTCTCTATCCTTGTGGTCCTCAGCGCTGGGGTTACTGTCAGGATTCAGAGCAAGGAGGGCAGACCGCATGGAGCAACCACATGTCTCACAGCAGAAGTCCTGTGACCTGTCATTGAACAGATAGTAGAAAATGTGAATATCACAAAATTGAAAAATGTTATCTTTTATATTAGTCTGTGGATTTTTGACTTAAAGATGTAATATTGGCAAAATCTCATTGTCATTAAATATTTCAAGCATTTAGAACCACTGCTGTGTAACAAATCATTTGGAGGATTAAAAGTGATCGAGTGGGCAACACGCCCAATGATGTTTGCGTCACTCAACTCAAAGATAGTTACAGCCTCTCCTAATCAGCCCAGATTTTCTGGACAAAACCTAGACAGCCAGCAGTTGAATGGTGAAATGGAGCTATACATGTAATCACTTGGGTATATGTTTAATGCTAGGTCTTATAGAAGCATCACCTAGATCACTTATCTTCCTCGGCCATTGAGAATTGTTGGGGGATGGCTGAAGGCGAAACTATTTTTGTCCTTGTTTACACATAAATGTCTATATGGACCAACACAGGGGTTTTATGGGTAACAGCAAGCTGACATGCACACCACCCAAATACCAACTAAGCTTTGTGCAGGTATGCGCATTGACAAGCTGATTGATTAAGATCATAAAGTCAAGATGTAAGATTAGAACTATAAGGAAAAGAAAACAAAGATAAAGAAATAACACAGTCCAATGTGGTTAGAAACATAAACACGGTTTTCCCATTTTGTTCTCCTCCTCCCCATTAAACAATTTAGTGTAGTGATTATTTACAGCAAGTTAATGTTGCTTTTTGATTATGGTTTTATTTTGATTTTCAGTGTATACTGGTGTGCTTAAGACCCCACTGTTTGCAGTCAGGATTTAGAGAACATCATAGCCCAAAAATCGTACTGGTAAAATTGCAGAGAATCTTCTTTTATCTTCAGACACTCAGCTTATTGCATTGATCAAAACAATTTATTATATAGATTAGACCAGATCATTGGAATTAAAGAAACTTCACAAGGTTGGTATAAATCTTTCCTATTAGATAGATTGCAAGGTTTTTATGTTAAAGGAGTAAGCTTTCCATGAGGCAAATCAAGCCAGTATCAAAGTTACAATATTAAAAAAAAAATTAACTCATGTTCTTCCTCATAATGCCTTGACTGCCATGGCGTAGGGATATTTAAGTTGTAAAGTTGTGCTTTATTTGATGTTGTTCCTTCTTCACAGGATGTAAATTGAATTAACTAATTTGTAGTTGCATTTTTGCAGTTAGAGGTTTTTGCTCCCAATCTGCATTTGAATTGTGTGTCTGTGTTTGTTGTAACAAATGTTAGTGTGTGTCAGCTGGATGCATATAATATTATCCTAGACAGATGGGCATACTACATACTAAACATACTCTAACTTTGATTAATTCAGAACTGTTTGAGTTCCGGTGCATTTTTAAATAAACCAGTTAAAACATTCGCGGACACTGTGAAAAGCAGGAAAACCTAATCACCTGTTCCATATTCATAAATAGCACTCACATTTCTATTAAGGTTGAAGAATCCTAAACTATTCCTTCAATGATAAATCTTCCATGCACACAAAAGTTAGTTATAGAGTTTCACAGGGTGCTGTGCCTGGGCTGATGACTTTTGCCATGTCACCCATTTTATTTTCACCTATAAAATCATATAAAACAAACCCATTAATCAAATTTTAACAATGTCTAAAAAACATAAAGACCTGAATGTTCAGTAATTTATTTCTTCTAAATTCAAACAGAAACTGAGAAATATGCTATCTAACCATTTACATGTCGTTCCTCTAGATGGCATAGCTAACCTTGAAAATATATGTCTTTCAACGGTCTTTTGTGTAAGCCTTAGTTAGTTTGATTTATTTGATTATTTACTGAATTTTCTTAGTAGCTTTGTAGAACTAAGCACCACACCAAAAGAGGTGACTGGACAAACTGAGAATAAGAACCATAGTTCTACAGCTAACAGCTGGGGCGACTGTGGCGCAGGAAGGTAGCACCTCGTGTCTTGCTCAAGGACACTTCGCCATGTGACCGGAGGAGCTTGGGAATGAACCAACAACTGTGAGATTGATAGACAACCGCTCTACCTTCCTGCGCCACAGTCGCCCTAAACCATCTCATGTAATAATATTGCATTTGCATTTGTCATTAGCTTTATGTCTTCTTTCTCTTGTAGTTGTGCTTCTCCTTCTTAATCTCCCTCTCTGTGCAGGGCTGGGTATCAAACTTTGATACTATGGCACTACCCAAAGTGCTTCAATCCTACTGAGTATTGAAAAATGCCTTGTCATTTGATACCAAAGATCAATCCCTAAGCAGGGTTGAACAATCAGCAAGAGGCCTAGGTGCTGATTACATTACACATGTATATGACGTTTGCTATCCTAATCCCATCTGACCAGCATCACACATTTAATTCTTATATGATATGCTCAAACTGCATGTGTGCTAATCTCACATGCAAGGACATATATATAATTAGGCTCATAAATATTGCAACAATAAGGTTTTTGGCATTTGGCCTCTATACAGCATGACACTGAATTTCGAATGAAAACTGAGCTAATTTAAGACTTTCTGCTTTAATTCAAGAGATTTGAAAAGTGTGTCATAAGCCATTTAAATACATACACACCCACTTTTGGGGGCGTTTTTTTCACATTTTTGTTCACATTTTGAGTGTTTCAGTTAAAATTAATTGTTGTGGTTTACAGAGCCCAAATAATGTATGACAAAAAATACATATTTATGAACCAAACTGCACTCCACCATCACCACATTGCCATTCTGTATCAACAGCACTGCATACACAACACATGCTAGACAGAGAGAAAACATCTTACTTTTTGGCTAGGGCCCTCCTCTCCTCTGGGGTGTAATCAAGAGATCCAATTGCTCCCTCTCCTTTTGTTGGCATGAATCCGATTATAGCTATTAGGGCAGTTCGAACTAGAGGAGAAATAGAACAATAAGAAAAACCAAAACAAAAAGAAGTCAAGCAAAATTAAAACTGGATTTACACTCAAAGAGAATGAGTCTATACAAGCACATCTTCCAGCTAGCAGAATAGTGATTATGTTGAGACTGCCTAGGAGTCCATACGTCTTTAAACAATAAACCCACTTTAAAGATTTTTCACCATAGATGTCATTTTCCCTAAATTCCCATTGCTACGCTGATGACACCCAGCTATATGAATCTAAATGGAAAAAAATAATTAATGAAGCATCTGTCTTGACCTACAAGACATCAAGGCCTGGATGTCCTAAAATCTCCTACTTCTAAATTCAGTCAAAAATGAGGTTATAGTATCTGGGCCTAAAAATCTTTACCTTTACCTATCAAGCTCCACTCCTGTGGAGCCAGCTCCAAGTTCAGATTCTGGAAGCTGACACCCTTTCTACTTTTAAGACTAGACTTAAAGCCTTCACTTGGCGACATTTATTAGGGGAAAAAGGCACCAAGTGAATTCTTTGTCTCTTTTTGTCTTCTAAGTTCGTCATTCTCAAGACCCGGTCACAGGTTATTACAGGGCAGAGCAGTTCACAAAGAAGAGTCGCTGTTCGTTTGAACAGGACAGGTCCAAAAGTAGAACTACTAAGAGTTTTGGCATTGCCTTACTGGAAGTGTGGCAGGAAGTGTGCACACTTGGACTAAGCCCTAGAAATTCAGTGATTATGAGAGAATGGAGAAAAAAAGAGGCCAAGCAGACAGCAGAGAAAAAAATAGATTACTCCAAATGTTAGGATTCTGAAAAGTATGGTGAAAAAGTCTTAGATTTTTGAAACCTTTGATTGAGTGTTTTGGTTTTCCTGAAGGAGGTTGCTTTAATGAAAATTAGCTAAGAAAATTTGAGGAAAAATCGTTAAATCAAGAAAAGAAACTGAAGGCTAAAAATGTCACAAAAATACATAAAGATGTATAACTTACACAATTAAATATGTGAAAAAAAAAGAAAAATGGAGTACAGGAAAATAAGACGACCGAAAAGAGTTTAAAAAACAAACAAACAAAAAACACCTCATAACGCTTCAGTAGAAAACACACTCCACCACCATATACTCCCAGTGTGTCTTCTCTCTGTCCACAGACTACGGCACTGAAACTGGACGCTGGCTTGGACTCCTACCCTTCAGTGCTGCCACAACCACCACTGCAAGGACACCATGAACAACGAGTGCAACTACAACCAGTCCCACAACAACAACCACCACCTGACTCCACCACATCTCCATCCTCATTCTCATCTTCCTCGCTTTCTGCATTCTCATCATCTGTCTCATTTGCGACCACATAATGAGGGGAAAGTTAGAAGGGAAAAAACATGGTCGAAGTGGCAGGCCCAGACAGTCTATAATTCAGGATGAAGATGTCTTCATATGACAGAAGTTGTGAAGGGAAAGAGAAATTGTGGATGACGGAGAGGCAGAGGACAAGGAGTTAGATGTGGCTGATGCTCAGTAGCAGCAGATGGATGCCACAGAGTTGGGCAAAGGGGACATTGTGCAAAGGACTGTCCCTCTGGGATTGAGGAGGACACAGACCCAGAGATTGTCTTGAGGAGTCATCGCCAGTGGCAAACTGGCGGGAGGGGGAAGAGCTGGTGTCCCAGGGACAATTGCTGATGACTGATCAAAGGAGGGAGGTAATGCAAACTGACACACTGCAATGAAGACATGCTTACACACACATACACTCATTTTCAAACTGCAATGAAGAAATGCTTGCTCAGACATGCACTGACAGTTTACCAGACAAATGCAATGAAAACTGCTTGCCAAAGCTTTTACATGCTGGAATAAATGTGGATTGGATTGAGCAATGTGTTCAATATCAGAGCTAAATTTAAACCACCTGAGGTTTAAATTCTGAGGGGGAGAGTACCTTTCCTGAATACACTCTGAAAGTTAATGGTCAAAAGGTGACTTTTTTGGTAATTAGGTTAGTATTAAACGTAACTGAAGTTGCAAAATGAGCAATGTACATGTTGGTGTTTCTTGAAAACCACAAAAAGAGTATTTGACTCAGTCATTGCCTTGCGCTAATTCTTAAGATCGATCTTTTAAACATGCATTCATGTTGTCAAAATTATGCCCCATAAATTTGACTTATCTAATGATTAAGTTGTAGATCTATCTTATGTCTACATCAGAAGTAATACTAGTGTTCAATACTTCAAAAATTTACAAACCCACCATGATGAATTATAGCACTGATTTTCTGTTATATGTGTATAAATGGAAGCTGCAGCAGTCTGTCTTGTCTTGCTCATGTCAGAAGGCGATTTAAATTGCACAGCGCATGTTTCACATGACTCTGATGTTCCTTATGAACAAAGAGGGGATTCAGTGAAGTTTTAGAAATTGACTGCAATGTTTCATTGGTCTAATTGGTCTGAAACAAAACTGTTTTTATGACATTCCCAATGCTGTTCCTCAAATCAGCTAAATCAGAATAGGATATGTGGGAAAATTTAGGTTATTTGTCAAAAGTGTTCTGTGCATGATTGGTAGCAACTTGAGGTTGAATTTATTTTTTTTTGTCCTTTCGGCTTATCCTGTGAGTTCAGGGTCGCCACAGCGGTTCATTGTCCGCATGTTGATTTGGCATAGTTTTTACGCCGGATGCCCTTCCTGATGCAACCCTCCCCAATTTCTACCAGGCTTGGACCAGCACTGCACAGCTGGGGAGGGGAATGGGCTGTTGGGGGTTCAGTGTCTTGCCCAGAGAAAACTTCGACATATATCGTGATATTTTCAGTGTCTGCCTGTGCCTACAGGAAGTCTTTTATTTCTGTTTTGCATGCTTGTGCCTGAGCAGAAAACACACAAAGAAATAATGGCAACAACACATAGTGAAAGAGTTTCAAGCAGAGAGGAGAGGGTTAGTATTGGATGAGCTAGTGATTCTTTCCTGCGTGAATCAACTTAGATTTTAATATTTCACAGTAAAAGGGCTTGACGCTGTCCTTGTTATAGAGTAGGTCACATAATAATACATCCTGACATCACAGTTACTATAACTTGTGATAACCTGTAAATCAAAAATCAGAAGAAAAAAATGACTCAGATTCAATGTTTTCTATTGAGAAAAGCATGATTTTGCATTATTCAAAACACTTTTGAAAAAATATGTTTCATGCTTTCAAAAAACAACAAAAGTATATCATATAGTATATGGTAAGTAGTTAACTAGCTTAATAGTACATTATTTAATATGTTAAAGTAAAAATAGTTCAGATGCTGTAAAATATCCTGAAATTATTTTTGGGTCCAAATTCAGCAGCCAACGTTGCTGAATTAGATAATGTATTTTTCTTTCTTTATGTATGCGGACATTCAGTACTTGTTTGCTTTCTCCTTAAAAAAAATAAATTAAATAATGAGGATTACCTGGATGAGATTTGTTTTATTAATTTAGTTTTTAGGAAGTCCAGGTGTTTTCCATCAGCTGAAATTTCGAGACATTATATTTACCATCAGAATCAGCTCTGCTACAGTATATTGATAATTTTAGGATCTGCAGCCTGTCTAAAAAAATCCTGCATAAAGGTGCAACTACTCAAACATTTAGCAGAAAACAGACATAAAATCAGTCTACATTAGTAGACTACATTAGTTTACATTAGAATTTGCCCTATGTAGAAGTAACTTATTTAAGTCATGTGATCACAGCTGATCAATCCATTCTCATCTCTTTAACCAAGAAATAAATGATGAGTTTCTTGGGTAAGATGTCATACTGAAAACAATGGATTCAAAATTATCAAGACAGAAAGGCTCCAAATTTATTGTTCCATGGAAAATAACTCTCAGCTTATGATAAAATAATTTGAACACCATAAGCAGACTCCACATTAGTGTTACCTAATCCCTATGTTAAGTAGGTTAACCAGGGAATTGGCTCTATGACATCTGTTATGTTACAGGGCCATGATGGCAGATAACAACATATTGCTTACTTTTCAGCTAAGCTGGCTCCTGTATATGCTGCCTGCAAGCTGTGACTGTTACTGACAAGGTTTTGGTTAGGCTGATCTAACTTTTTTGGTTCCTTATGCAGCCTCTCTCTTTCATATTCCAGGAGTGGAAACTCATCACCTTTCTACATTAAGATGTCTGAGATACAATACAGTGTTACTTGACATGCCTAATGTGACTGTTAATGGATGTAATGTTCTTAACTTAGTTACAATGTTACTTTTTCCAGATGGTTCTGCATTACATAATCCCACCAATGGAGAGAACCAAGAAGATTTTGCTGTTGTTACATAATGTGATGTCTATCATATAATTTAGCTTAAGATGCTGAATTTGTGGCTCATAGAAGAAGAACTGAAGACAAAAACAGTAGAGATGTTGTATTTTAGACTTGATTTTGTAATTGTTCACGAATCTGGAACAATCTGGACAAAGTTGAAGAAATCTGTTAATTGTTTTTGTTTTAAGCATAATAATGCTGCTGCATATGTTGATATAAATGTTTGTATAAAAACACTGGCTTAGTTTCAGCAGGAAATACGAAAGTGGATGCTGTAGGTAAGGAAGCTGCCCAACAGGAACTCTCTTAAACAAACAAACAAAAGCGTTGGACAGATATTTTATCATGACTCACCGCTGTGCAACAATTTTCTATCTCTGAGAAAGAAACGGGGAAAAGAAAGGGTTGCAAATTACAAAAGTTCTACAAGTTTTCCTAAACACTGATAAAGTTGACAGACAGGTTAAACCGTGTGTTAAAAGTGGGGAATGTTGATTTATTACAACAACAATCGTTTACCAATGGGTGTGTATCACATGCACACAAATATTGTCAATCTTGCTTTATTACTAGTGCCACAGGGAGCACATCCTCCATCTGATAAACCATTTGACCATGTGATGATTGATTTCATTGAGTTGATGGCCAATTGAGAGAAGAGATATTGTGTTGTTATGAGTGGCATACTCAAAAATAAATTGGTACAAAGAAGAAAGTATCCTTGGATTGAGGTTTCTCCGGTTGTTTTAATGAACATGGGGATAAGGGAAAAAATGATAATAAAATTGTTTGGGAAATTTTATTATTGTGTGCTGTGTATTACGCCTGGTGGAGCAGCTGGCAGAACAGGGTGACCCTGCTATATTGTCTTTGCTTACTTCTACACTTGTGCTTGCAATTTTTTACATTTTACAGGTCTTATCCCACGTGTAAGAGGTCTAATTATACGAGTCACAGTGTGCTATGACTCATCAGATGGCACTCATTGATATAACATCTGCAAAGAATTTTGTTCCTGTTTTACGACCTGATGTTGACCTGTACGCAGATTCTAGTGATGAAGATCACTATTTGTAAATATGCTATAGGATACTTTTTAATCTCTGCTTAGCTCTGTACCCCAGTGATGCCTATGTCACACAAAAACAGTGCCTGAATTTCCAATACAACATTAAGAGGATGTATATTGAATCTTTATGAATTTGTGCATTTGATGACTTCTGTTGTGTGTCTTATGATTAAAATGTAATCAAAAGGAGGGAATTGTGATGGAAAATCAAGTATTATTAAATGATGATTACATTTAATCCTTAGCATTTTACCTAGTTATAATAGCAACTTTTACTTTGAAGAATGTTTAAAAGATTGTATATTGTTCAAACTTTGTGTCATATATATGTTTTGTCTTGAAATGTTTGCAGAACTGCTCCAAGGTCAGTTATTGTCTAACAGCAGACCATCCCACACTGTAGTGACCCAGAGTCATTCCATGCTCACAGGTGCTTATCAAAGTGCTGAAAATAGAAAAGGTTTCCAAAAAAGGAGAAAAGGGCTGGGGGTAGTAGCCTGAGGGTGGAGCATGTTCTGTCCAGCAACAGAAGGTTATAAAACTAACTAACTTCAAACTCGACGTATGAAGTTTAAAACTGCATAGGATGGAGACTTGAAACGATGTACATCTCTCTTGCAAGATAATAAAACCTTAAAAGACATCCTGGTTGTTAAAGCTTCTTTACTGATTACAATTGAGGTGTCTCATTCCAGATATTGTCATTTGCTGGGGGACCCACCCCCTGATGCACTGAGTTCCTTTCTTCCCCTCTCCTCTGCTTTCACCCCACATTTATGTTACCACTGTATGACATGTGTCTTCATTCTCCTGTAATTCTCCTTCTCCTTCTCGTTCTCCCTCTCTCTGTCCCTTTCTGCAGGTGTCCCGAGCTTTAGAGCTGTGTGTTTCCACTGTGTAGCTACTGGTCCTACAAACCTTCCTAATGTTTTGTTGTTGCTTCTTGTTGCTTTTTTCTTTTCTCTCTTCACTCATCCCAAGGCAGATGCCTTGACCGGCCTTTTAACGCTCAACTGTTGCCTAGGGCTTTACATGACACTTAAGAAATCAGCTTTCCCGGGAAAGCCAACTGTAACCTGGATATTTATGTCGATGTAAATGCATACACTTAGATGAAGGATTAAGGGCTATGGTATGTAGCTAAATATACCAAGACACGCTGAAGGGGGAGGAATCCATTACGGTCAATGAAAGCAACCCAGCTACCTACTTTCTGGACTATTATAGGAGCCTTTCTTTCCTGGAATGTTTCCCTCAAACAAACCCTTAAACTATAGATCTACCAATGGACAATAATCCAAAACATATATTTTTTGCACACTGGAGGGATTAACAGAACCTAAGGCTTTAAATTGATCATCACTACCAACATTGCAAAATGACAACCCAGCATGACTCAAACCCAAAGAAATGTCAAATTAAAATAACAGACAGCAGCAATCTACAAACTATAAAAACAGACCTCAGTATACTTACATGTATCAGTAAAAAATAGATTAACTGATCACACTTGAAAATGAAATAAAGAGCTTCAATCAAATGTGAAAATTCCATACAACTGCCCTGAAGAGTTAGAACAGTGCAATTGTCATTCTGGCATTGTCATTTTCAATCTGTCCCCCTCACATCTCCCATTTTACATCAATTTATTGTACAGCAAAATATTATTGAACACACACATATACATACACAATGGAAATAGGACAGCCCTTAATTTCAGAGTGTGTGTTCTCATTTGCTAATGTTTTCTCTGTAAAACAAGATTGTAAACATGGAGACAACTCTTTATTACTGTTCACATTTCCAGTGCACACATGGTAACATTATGGTTCGTAATCACAATACACTAATGTTAGCAGTAATAGATGAAAACCTGTTTTCCTACCCTGCCCACTTGCAACCCTTTTAGTGGAGAGACATTATACTAAAAGGATTAAATAAGATATGGAAATATGAACGTGAAAATGGAAGTGTCTTGCACTAATACTTGTTTTGTTAGTTAACAACAGACTTTAGTTCGCTAACTGGCTGATTGAATTGAATTGAATTGAACTGAATTGAATTATATTGAACAGGCATGCCATTTCCTCTCTGGGCAATGACTAATCGGGGATAAGTTGGTTTTGCAGCAAGACAAAGACCTCAAACATATTTCCTGGCTGTGTAAAAAAAAATTTGCAGAAGAAAGTAGCAGCTGGAACAAACTTGATGATGTCCAACACTGCCGAACCAGTACAGCATACTTTAAAAAATATTGCAGAAGTCCCGGGAGGCCTGAATATCTGCAAAACCTTGTCAGTAGAATGCCATGGATTTGTCAGGCAGTTTTTGCTTAAAAAGGCAGTTCTTTGATTAAAGTAAAGATAAAAATGCTAAGTTGAACTGGCCATTATTCTGTGTTCAAAAATGAATAAAAATATATTATTTGCAAATTATATATGTTCAAATAGCGCACAACGTGCTATATGTGTATGCGATGGGCTATATGCACATTTTACTGTTGTTCGCAATCACAATTTATTTTGGATTCCTACACCCTGCCTGCACAGCAAATGTTGCAAAATGCAAACATAACAGCACCAACTGAATAAATAATTATAGGTAAAGCAGAAATTAGAAAATTTATAATAGATGAGGCCTTTCAAGATACTTACTGCTCCAAGAGGGTTGCCAGGTCTCTGGATGGTGGCCAGAGATACTGAGACAGATCTTCTTTCCAACTTCGAATCTTCCATTTGGCTAAAATGAATTGCAAGAAGAGAAGGTAAACATGTGTGGGGGATGGAAAAACAAAATGTTCTCAAAAGTTATAACAGACAGACAAACAGGTTTGAAACAGCTGATAGAGTAAAATAAGGAAATTCCAGACTGCAATTCTTTAAAAGTAAATGTGTCTCAACAATTCAGAGTACTTTGTCTTTTATCACACTGTCAATAGTGTGGCTTCATGTTGCTGTATGAATATTATAAGACAATCTAACAGTCACACATATAAGTAAAATCAAGTCTGAGTTTAATTTCAGGGAGAAAATAATGACATGCATTTGTGATGTGGCTTTGGTTTGCAACGTACTGTGAGAAGGATGATGCTGGGGGGCTTCATAGGATACTCTGGTGGAAGTACAATCCTGCCATGGTAAACACCACCATCAAAATCTGAATCTGGGGGCCCACGTACTGAGAAGTGCCATTCAAAGAGGTTATCCTACAGGCAGAAGAAGACCAAACAAATTCACAACAAGCACATGCTGCAAACATCTGTCTCAAGTGACATTACTGTCAATAAAACTGCTTCTTTTTGTGCCATTAGTGAGCAGTTATTTTAATTATACAATTATTATTTATAGTAAACAAAGGTTACTTAAGAAATATTGTTTTCTGTTCTTAAAACATATGTTTCAGAAGAGCAGGTGCTGTTGACTAGTTAAGTAGCTAATGTTAACTAATTCTAAATTGAACCTAACTTAGCTCCACTAGCTTAGCAGTTAGCTACTAGCAATGGCTTCTCTGTCTCCCTCTGTCACGCCTTCTCTCACATGCTCAGTGTATCATGTTCTGTTTTTTCTGTTTCAATTAAATTTTCCCACTCATGGCCACACCTGCTGAGATACCAACTCTGTTAATTGGCAGCTGTATAGTCAGAAACATGAAGTTAGAGACTCCAGTGGCCATAGTCAAATGAATTCCTGGGGCCAGAGCAGGCAATGTGAATCAGATTTGAAACTCCTGGCTAAAGATAAATGTTAATACAGTAAGATTATTATTCAGACAGGAGTTAATAATGCCCGATTGTTGGTTCAGTCTAAATGGCTCCTCCGGTCACACGTCGAAGTGCCCATGAGCAAGACAATAAACCCCAACTTAGTTGCTCTCAGGGAGCATTGGCCAGCTGCATAGCAGCCCCCTCATCGGTGTATGAGTGTGAGTGTGGTTGTGAGTGCGAATGGGTGAATAGAAGTGTGTAAAGCGGTTTGAGTGCCAATAGGGCGCGGCTGTAGCTCAGTTGGTAAGGCAATTGACCATGGACCACATTGCCAGTGGTTTAATCCCCGCTCCTGGCTACAAGTCGAAGTGTCCTTGGGCAAGACACTGAACCCCAAGTTGCTCCCGGTGGGTCAGGTGAGCACCTTGCATGGCAGCCACCGCTGCCATGCAAGGTGCGTGTGTGAATGTGTGTGTGAATGGGTCAATGGGAAGCAACATTGTAAAGCGCTTTGGATAAAAGCGCTATATAAGCGACTATTTACCATTTATTTACCAATAGGTAGAAAAGCGCTATTTAAATGCAGACTATTTACCATAATTTAGACGAATCCCATTTAGGCCTGGTAAAAATGTACAAAAAACCCCCTCTGTGATACCAGAATACCAGAATAGCATATTATTCATCATTAATTTTATTACAGAGACTGGAACATGAAATTGGGATTAAAGGAACTACAGGTTGGTTTAAATCTTATCTATCGGATAGACTTCAATTTGTTCGTGTTAATGATGAATCCTTCATGTACACGGAGGTTAGCAATAGAGTTCCACAATGCTCTGCGTTAGGACCAATAGCTTTTACTTTATATATGGCTCCTTTAGGCAACATTATTAGAAATCACTCCATAAATTTGCATTGCTAAGCTGATGATACCCAGCTATATCCATCTATGGAACCAGATGGAAAAAAAATCAGTTAATCAAGCTTCAAGCATGCCTACAAGACATAAAGGCCTGGATGTCACACAATTTTTTACTTCTAAACACAGACACCCCCTGATGCACTGAGCTCCTTTCCTCCTCTTGTCCCTCTCTCTTCTCCTCTTACCCCACAATTGTCACCCCTGTATGAAATTAACTCTGTGTGTTCTCCTGTAGTGGTCTTTCTCCTTCTCTGTCCCCCTCTCTCTGTCCCTTTCTGCAAGTGCTTTGGAACTGTGTGTTTTTCAGTGCACAGTTACTGGTCCTACCAGCCTGCCCTATGTTTTGTTGTTGTATTTTCTTGATCTTTTCTTTTCTCTCTCTACTTTCCACTCACCCCAACTGGTCAAGGCAGATGGCCGCCCACCCTGAGCATGGTTCTGCTGGAGGTTTCTTCCATTAAAGGGAGTTTTTCCTCTCCACTACTGCCTAGGGCTTGCTCAAGGTGGAATTGTTGGGTTCTCTCTATACATTTTTAAAGTCTTGACTTTATTCTGTAAAGTGCCCTGAGATGTATTTGTTGTGAATTGGCGCTATATAAATAAAGTTGAATTGAATTGAATTAAAAGCGCTTTGGGTCGCTATATAAGTGCAGAACATTTATAAATTATACATACATAAGAAATGTAGGGAGAAATCTGACCTCAACTCTGAGTGAAAAAACTGATTTATACTTAGATTCATGCAGCCTTGATCATTAAAAGAAACTCTGTTAGACTATACAAAATTAAAAAATTCCTAAAACGTAGAAATGCAGTAATATTGTACAAGACAGCACTGTTAAAGCTGCACTGCTGTGCTCTGTGGTGAACTTGCCTCCAGTGGCTGGGCGTGGTAGTGCTCTGTGGGATCCCTCAATTCAGCAGCCTCTTTCATCAGCCTCTTTACTGCTGGATATTTAAAAGTCAAAACAAACAAACAAACAAACAAACAAAAAACAGAGGTTAAGACATTACTTATTTTTGACGATCATCCCTTCTCACTAGGAGTGTAATGTTTCACAAAATGGGGTCACGGTTTTCAGTTCCTTTCGGTATGCAGTATTCCTCCTAGTAGAATAGGCATGGAGGGCCACCATCATCTGTATAGACATCTGTGCCAACCACTCAATGAGAGTAGAAAAACCTTAACAGATGAGTTTTGAGCTGGTTTGAGCGAAGTCCTATCAGGGGGGAGGGAATTCCATAGCTGGGGGGCAGAGCGACTGAATCATTTGCCCCATAGTAGTGAGGTGAGCAGAAGGGACAGCGAGATGGATAGATGAAGAGGATCTAGGTTATGAGAAGTAATTAGCTAGAAGCTTAGGAGCAGGGTTCAAGTTGTTCTACCATGGGTCAGATTGGAAGAGAAATGGAGTAGGAGTTATCCTGAAAGAGGAATTTGTGAGGAATGTTCTAGAGGTGAATAGAGTATCAGACACGTTGATGAGTCTGAAGCTGGAAATTGTCAACTTTGAAGAGTTGATCAATAAGAAAAATGAAAGGGAACGAAGAGTAGAAGAGGTGACTGGTGTGGAGCAGAAAGTAGCAAAGATTAGTAAGAGTGAAGTGAGGAGGACGTTGAAGAGGGTGAAGAGTGGAAAGGCAGTTGGTCCTGATGACATACCTGTGGAGCTATGGAAGTGTCTAGGAGAGGTGGCAGTAGAGTTTCTGACTAGTTTGTTTAACAAGATCTTGGAGAGTGAGAGGATGCTGAGGACTGGAGGAGAAGTGTACTGGTGCCAATTTTTAAGAACAAGGGAGATGTGCAGAACTGTGGCAACTACAGAGGAATAAAGCTGATGAGCCACACAATGAAGTTGTGGGAAAGAGTAGTGGAAGCTCGGCTAAGGGCAGAGGTGAACATTTGTGAACAGCAAGATGGTTTCATGCCTAGAAAGAGTACAACAGATACAGTATTTGCTTTGAGGATGCTGATGGAGAAGTACAGAGAGGGTCATAGGGAGTTGCATTGTGCCTTCGTAAATTTAGAGAAAGCGTATGACAGGGTGCCAAGAGAGGAGCTGTGGTATTGTATGAGGAAGTCTGGAGTGGCAGAGAAGTATGTTAGAGTGGTGGAGGACATGTATGAGAGCTGTAAGACCGTGGTGAGGTGAGTTGTAGGTGTGACAGAGGAGTTCAAGGTGGGGGTGGGTCTGCATCAAGGATCAGCTCTGAGCCCCTTCTTGTTTGCTCTGGTGATGGACAGGCTGACAGATGAGGTTAGACAGGAATCTCCATGGACTATGATGTTTGCAGATGACATTGTGATTTGTAGTGAAAGCAGGGAGCAGGTGGAGGAAAATCTAGAGAGGTGGAGGTCTGCTCTGGAAAACAGAGGAATGAAGCTTAGCCGCAGTAAGACAGAATACATGTGTGTCAATGAGAGCGACCCAGGTGGAACAGTGAGGTTACAGGGAGCAGAGGTGAAGAAGGTGCAGAACATTAAGTACTTCGGGTCAACGGTTAAGAGCAATGGAGAGTGTGGAAAAGAGGTGAAGAGGCGAGTGCAAGCAAGTTGGAACGGGTGGAGAAAAGTGTCAGGTGTGTTGTGTGACAAAAGAGTATCAGCGAGAATGAAAGGAAAGTTGTTCAAGATGGTGGTGAGACCAGAGATGTTGTTCGGCTTAGAGACAGTGGCACTGAAGAAAAGACAGGAGGCAGAGCTGGAGGTAGCAGAGCTTAAGATGTTGAGGTTCTCTTTGGGAGTGACGAGGATGGACAGGATGAGGAATGAATACATCAGAGGGACAGCTCATGTTAGATGTTTTGGAGATAAAGTCAGAGAGGACAGATTGAGGTGGTTTGGACATGTTCAGAGGAGAAACTGTGAATATATCGGTAGAAGGATGTTGAGGTTGGAGCTGCCAGGCAGGAGGTCTAGAGGAAGACCAAAGAGGAGATTTATGGATGTAGTGAGGGAGGACGTGAAGTTAGTTGGTGTGAGTGAAGAGGATGCAGAGGACAGGGTTAGATGGAGTCACATGATTCGCTGTGGCGACCCCTTAAAGGGAACAGCCGAAAGGAAAAGAAGAAGATATTACAGAAATTACATGTGTGAAGAAAGTGATCCAGCCAGTTGTATATTTCTGAACAGAGAGCACAAAGCCTTTGAATCACCTTGATTCAAATGAATTAGACCAAAACAGTATGTGGATTTGGCTTGGGTAATACAATCCTTATATTGAGAGATATGATTATAATACATCTCGTTACTCACAGTGAGATCTGTCTCTCTGTATAGTCCTTCAAGTTCATGTCCTTTGGCTTTAAGGTGTCTGAGAGTGGGGGTGAACCAAGGTGAAGAACGGATAAAAGTGACAGATCTAGTCTTAAATGGAGCCAGGTTATTTAAGGGATTATGAAGACTGTTGTTGTAGTAGGAGGCCAATTCATCTGGGGTTGAAAAACTGTCTGCACTAGGCTAGTTAATACCATCGGTATTGTCCATATTAATGTGCTTGATATTACGGTAGGATATAGTACATGGTGAATGGGTTTTAAAGAATGCCAGGTTGAAAGATATCAACATATGGTCAGCAAAAGGAACATTAACAGCCTTGAAATCAACAGGAACAGTACCAGAGTAATAGATCAAATCTAAAGTGTATATAACCAGGTTTCTAATCAGCTTTCTCCAACAGTGAATATGTGTAAAAATAAAAAAAAATAAAAAAAAGATGGTAACAAGAAGCTGACTGAATAGGTGAAAGATCATTAACAGGGCAATGCCATTTGTCTTTTCTTTTTTTTTCTTTTTTTTTATGAAGTCCACCTAAAGTCTGACAGAAAATTCAACTACCACAAAGTGCCTTGTAGAAGTCACAATAAGTCACATTCCTTTGTGGATTTTTAATTTAGCCAGTTCTAAGGCTGCACCTAATGATTAATTTTTTTGTTGCTTAATCTATTAATTATTTTTTTGACTTACCATTAAGCTCTTTTTTTTCAATTAATATATAACAATATAATAATATAATGTGGCAGCATGGTGGTGAAGTGGTTAGTGCTGCCACCTCACAGCTAGAAGGCTGCAGGTTTGCACCCAGACAAGCCGTTGCCTTTCTTTGTGAAGTTTGTATATTCTACCCGTGATTGCGTGGGTTTCCCCAGAGTACTCCAGTTTCCCCCCAAACGGTTCAAAACGGTTCATGTTATCTTATCTGGTTAATCTAATATTGCCCATAGGTGTGAATGTGAGTTCGAATGGTTGTCTGTCTGTGTCTCTGTGGCCCTGATATAGACTGGGGACCTGTCCAGGGTGTACCCTGCCTCTCGCTTGATAAAAGCTGGGATAGGTTCCACCTCTCCCCCGCAACTTGATTAGGATTAGCGGTTACAGATAATGGATGGATAATAATTTAATATAATAATAATAACAACAACAACAACAACAATAATATAACAATGATTAATTTACTCGATTAAACATTTAAATTTATCAATCATTTATATTTCATAAGATATATAGAGAAAGTATACATTTATGTTACATTACTAGCACTAATGTCAGCTCTGACATGAAAACTTCTAAGAAGCTAGAAAGCCTTCTTACTTAGGGCACCAAAAGGCACTGAAATAGCATTGGGGGTAGGAAATAAGAGGGGAAAAACACACAGCCGAAAGTGACAGGGACTTTTTACTGTGTAACATATCATTACTTATTAACACGTAAGCACAAAGCTTCATGAATAGACCAATGAGCAAACACTGTGTGCAGGTAAAAAAGATATAGAATTCTAAAAAGTGATTCTAAAAATGGGTAGTGGGATTGACTTGTGTTACACTTGACTGATAAAAACCTCTGCATCTGACTGTTAGTGACAACAAAATATCATTGTACAAAAATTTAAAAACAATAAACTTTTTCATTAAGCCATTACTTTATTACTACGATCCTTGTCATATTTTCTGTGGCTCTTGTCAGTGTACGCTTGTAGCGTTAATATTCTGCCTTGTGTGAAACCAAAGTATTGTACAGTTTGATTTTTGTTTTGAATTGACACTATTACTGAAATTTTAAACAGGGATGGAACTAACTAAAACCTGATGAAAATTAGCAATCAATGCAAGTGCCAAAATAAATATGAATCTGAAAATGTAAAACTAATCAAAACCAACACTTAATGATCTATGTACAGATTCTACGTATAGTCCCTGTCATTTGCTAGCTACTTTAAAAACCAGGAAAACGTCTATTAAGTTAAGTGAAGCTGCAGATGTAGAGGGTTCTTAAAAACTGACAAATGTTATTGTATGATGGTATTATTACACCACGTCACTACTGTTTGAGCCCCGGAAGGGCGTTAATGCTAGCATATTGGAAGCGGAATGAGCTAACGTTACCTGTTTGGTTCTGAATACTAAATATTCAGGGAAACTAGTATCGCCGTGAAGGGTTCATAATTAGAAACATCATAATAACCTAGATTTAAGTCATATAACTTGCTTACATGCGGCTCGTGTTAGTGTAGTAGTCTTATTGGGATGAACATTGGTTCAAAAATTATTGTAACATTACCGTTACTGTGGCTTTAATTTAAAATATCAGCACGCAATTGGTATGTGCATCGATGTCGCTGTCAGGTGCAGAACAAAAGATCAGTCAAAAATTTAATTCTCAAGCTTACCTGGACTCTTAAGGTTATATTTGTTCTCCATATTGACTGACGTTTACTCTAGTAAATGAATACGTGTGACTGTTCTGAGTTTCTATTGCTAACTCGCCAAGTAGCTCCCAGCTATCGCTGATAGTTACGTTAGCTTAACTTAGCAACAGAGCTGGCTTTCTTCTGTCGTCAAATGACCAGGGCTGCTGTATTCGTAAATCATCCACTTATTAAGGAGCTCCGGTACGCAACGACGGCATAAAATATTATAATCTAATGAAGTAATGAAAGAATAATAAAACGTTATCAACCCACTGTTTCAGTTTTGAAACTGTTTGTTAAACGAGATCCGCGTGATGTCATTTGTGAAAACAGGAAGTGAATAACCAGCTGACACCAACGTCTTCTCCACATATATATATATATATAGTTATTTTTATAGTTTGAAAATTGTGTTAAACTCATTTTTACAACTATTTTTTATTTAATTTCATTGTGTAAATGTATGTATAAATTGTATTGATAATTCTTTTATTTCTTACCCCTCCCAGACTCGGGGTCTGTACATGTAAAATTTACATGAATTGAATTTGATGCAAAATACATCAGAATGTATTATTTCACTAGGTTTTGTGTTAAGAATTTGAATTGTAGTGGAGTGTTTTTAGGCATTTAACCAAAAAGCCTATTTAATAGACTCACAGTTGTTCAGATGAGAGAAACAAGAAGGCTAAATGTTGATTTCTAGGTTTTAAGACTTATTCCTATGAGCTTCCATTGATGACATCACTGCTGAAAAAAGCAGCAGGGTGAATTCTGAAGTGGTTAGACCTATAGTATCTGTTCAAATTCAGCAACATGCTTCAAAATTGGAAAGGTTAGCACTGCCACCTCAAAGCTAGAAGGTTGTGGGTTCATGTCCCCGACCTTCCTTGGCCTTTCTGTCTGGAGTGTGCATGTTCTCCCCATACTCCAGTTTCCTTCCACAGTCTAAAGACATATGACATATGTTAGGTTAACTGGTGACTCTAAAAATGACACCCATCATGTCTGTGGTTTGTATGTTGTATGTAAGATGTATGTTGGGTTAACTGGTGACTCTAAAAATGACACCCATCAAAGACACCCATCATGTCTGTGGTTTCCAGGCAAACATTGAGTGTAAGGGGTCAGCAATCACACTAAAACTGACTATGTGCCTAATGATTATGTCTAAATATTTCAAGCCATGAAAACTGTAGGCCTATGAATACAAATGTATTCATTTATCACATTTTAGAACTAAAAAAATAATTACTGTTAAAAATCTTTCACTGACGCACTGATAGATATTTTGGACATTAAATAATATATAAATTCATGCCTTAGGCTTTCCTATAATTATTTGGAAGGATGAAATGTGTGGGTTTCTGCTTTGTTGAAGATGAACAACAGAGGGCACTCTAAACTTTAGCTTTAAATTCTGGCTAAGGCTCTATATGTCATTGCTGTTAACTATCCATACACCTGCGCAAATAATTGTCCTTTATAGAATTTAATGTTAAGTTAAAGACATAATATAAACAACCAATATATTATCCCTGAGTCCTTTCATGTAAATAAAAATGTTACACACTGACATTTATTTTTAAGCCAACTTGTGTTAAAGGTCAGGTGAGTTGTTGTGTCTCTGCTTCGTCTAAAATGGCAAACTGCTCAAAGCTTTAATCTTAATCTGAATTTTGTCCAATATTTCAAAATTGGTGTGATGGGAGATTTTTTTTACAACTTTTCACATTCATGTAATAGATGTAATAGATAGAGATGAAAATAATTATCTTGATTTAGTTGCATTTGAGCATGGTATATTCACAGATATAATCCTCTTGCTTTTAATACAGAGTGGAAATACACTAATAAACGTGCTGAGTTTCACTGCATTTTGTAAGGCCATTATTTATCACCAGAGGTGATAACTGTGCTGTCAAGGAGCTAAATAATAACAGGTGAACTCAATATGTGTTGATTTTATGTAACACTGTTTGGTGCAATAGTGACACCAAGCAGCTGCTTGCATTATTCCATACATAATGCAAGCAGCTGCTACTCATTCTTTTGTCCTACTGGTATTTTATTTTTTGTCAGTTTTATTTAAGTTTACTGATTTGGTACAATACAGATCAAAACAAGCTGCTGCTACTCAATGTATTGTCCTGGAGTTAGTTTATACTTGTCAATTCCAACTCAGTTTGAGAATTATTGAATGGAGCAAAACAATACTGATTATATGCATAAGGCAAGCTGCTGCTATTTATGCTTGGCTTATAGTTATTCTAATATTTATTTATTTTATACAGCTTAGACATTATTTTAAGATGTATCTATTCTATTGTCAATGATGTTTTCACCGAACCACGGGGGAGAAGATTTTTGCTGTATAAAGTGCCATGACAGGTAAATTAAACTAAACTATATCCAATAATAACAAAAAAACAAACAAAAACAACCAATAGCCTTATTATGTGACAACTTCTTAATATAAAAATAAATTAAACAATTAAAGAACTTTCTGCTCATCAATAAAATTTCAATAACACCAAGGCTTGTGTTCCTAAATCAGTTGTGAGTAGAGTTCTACCAGGAGCTCTCTTACTTGTTTGAGAGTGTTGATGTTCTCAGATGCTGACTCCACTCTGTCACCTCACTCGTCCTTTCAATTAATTCTTACCCATGACCTGTCTCATCTTGTCCGACAGGGCAGGACAGGGCCCACCATGATGGATGTGACATTAACGAGAAATGAAACCGGGAGATGCAATGCTCCAGTCCAAAAGTGGCATTTGTCACTGGCCTGGTCATGCAGATTGGGCTAGCCTTGCGCACTGACTAAGATTAATGATGACGGTGGGCCTGTCTCTGTCTTTCTGGGTGGCAGTATCCAAATAAGACCTGTGCCATATTAACCCCACAGATTAAACACACAACATTCACTCAGACATGTAAATATGGGCTCTTATCACATTTCTACATTTGGTATTAACTGTGGGTGAATAGTAAAAGGGATACTTGATTTTAATGCCTTAACTAAATATGGTACTATAAAAATCAAGACACAGAAAGTGTTTTCACACAGGGTTATATGATGCTGCTTGTGAGTATTTGGACTGGTGTGTTGTCTGCTGGAAAGACGACATCCCTAAAACAATGCATCATTGCACATAAAGTACATTTCTGTGACAGATGAGGTAGCCAGGGCAATTTCAAATGGATGGGGTATTGGGTCGTATAAGACTGTGGGGATGTAGCACATTCCCAAGGTCATCCATCATTTGCTGACACATTCACTTACATCTACACTGGACACACGTGGAGATGTAATCCTCTGATCAGCAATCTCGCAGTTTTGGCACACCACACACTTAGGCCTGCACTGTAATCTGTGTGTGCATCCATGTGTGATTCAAAAGAAATTAAAGCTAAAATTATGACTTTCTAATTCCTATTTTAATTTGAAATATATTATTGCCTTTATTTATACACAGTAAAATTGACTCCAATAATTTTTCATTATCTTTTCGTTTGTTTACATAAATGTAGGCTAATGCTTCATTCATTTGGAAATACAATATATCCGAATCTAATCCATTTTGATCAAATGGTTCTTACAAAATATTTATTTGCTGTGAACATAATATGTTGAAGACACAGTTTTCATTTGAAACAAGGTTACTGTACATGTTCTACCTATAGTTGGTATGAGAATAAGGTACATAAAATTGAACTGAACTGACACCATATTTTCACTTTTTGTGTCATTTTATTCAGTTCTCTAATAGAACTCAGGCACTCAAGTGTAAAGTGTAAGTGTAAACTGAGCACCACCTACAGACATTATACAGTAATGGCATGCTAAGCTGCAGAACTAATGAATTGTCGTGGCATTGTATGACATTTATAATACCTACATCTGTATGAAAGCTCTTGATATCTGTGAAATTGATCATAAAATCATATCTGAAAATGAGCAAAGTCGCTTCTTGCGTGAAAAAGACAAATTGCAGCCATTGTACAGTAGTTGCAAATGAAAATAAGACTCTGTGTCAAGAAGAGCATGAGATGTGGGTGTAAGAATTCAACACACATACACACAGGGATCCAATAGCAGAAGTCAACAGCTGGATTTGGAGTGCAGTCAAACAAATTTATTAAATAAGATGCTTAGTAACAAAAAACACAGTATATAAACTAAGAAAAAGAAAGTTGGTTCAGTCTTTTAGTCTGTCTGTGGTCTGGGGGTGAAACCCAGATGACAAACTTACAGAGCCACCCATGCCTTGCAAAACTCTGCTTACGATACTGCAGTGAACTGAGGTCCCTGGTCTGAGAACACATCCTCCGGCAGCCCATGGAACCAAAACACATGCTGCACTAACAGTTTCTTTGGCTGATGGTAGCTTACAGAGAGGGACAGCATGCACTAACTTAGAAAATCTATCAACAATCGTGAGGATGACAGTTTTACATATGTGTTCAGGGCCGAGGTGGGATTGGGAGAGTGCGCAGGTAGCCAGCAGGTGCTGGCTCGCACTCCAAACTGCAAGCATATTAATCTGAGTGTCCTCAGATTTCCTGTGCTCCACCTCAAACCCTCCTTCTCACACTCAGGTGCTGCTGCATGCTCACGAAACTTCTAGTCTTGGATCTCTGCGCTCACACTCAGATTTTTTTAAGGACAAACTGTGACAACACTCAAAATTCAACATTCCTCAACCAATGGGATTCATGTTGCATGGACCAATCACAGAATTAGCATTAGCATTATCCTGTATATCTACAAGTGAACATGGAGGAGAAGATAAAGGCTGCTGTTTTACATTCCCTGAGTTGTACAACCTGAGGAGGGTTTGAGGTGGAGCACAGGAAATCAGGAAAAATCAGTAAACAGTTTGGAGTGCGAGCAAAGTAAAATTGAATGTGAGCATAGATATTTTGAGTGTGATGGCAAAAATGAACATAAAAATCATTAAAGTATGCTCTCAAATTGCTAAATATGCTGTTGAATTAAGTTAGGGAAACCCTTCCATAATGGGTGTGTTTCTTATTATTAGCAGAGGTAGAGGAGGCTCCCATAACAATGAATGTGCATGCTCATGGCCGGCCACCTGCTGATAGAGACACTGGAATAAGTAAATTTCCTGGAGGGTTCCAGTAGGAACAGGGCTAGAATGTTCAAAGTCTCTTACCCTCTTCTCCAGTTCCCACCGTATCAACACCAGCATCACGGGTGGTAGGATGGTGTCATGGTGTGGCAGAAATCGCCTCATTGGGGTGGTACGAAAGAATAAAGTTGAGCCTCAAGAAGAACAGGGACCAATGTGCATTGAGGCGCTTGGACCAATGTGCATTGAGGCGCTTGGTAGAGCAAACATATTACAGATTCCTGTGATCAGTCCAAATGAGAGCTGGCTGCTATGTATGTATTTTCAAATTAGTATTTAAAAAGTTGAGATTTTGTGTTTTAACAATATGGAAGAAAGCATAAAATCAATGTAGTACAGTAAAAAATAGTTTCTTATTATAGAAATTTTATATACTGTTTTTATTAAGGAAAGAATACAGTACAAATGCTATGCC
This sequence comes from Channa maculata, assembly GCA_020496755.1. Taxonomy (NCBI): domain Eukaryota; kingdom Metazoa; phylum Chordata; class Actinopteri; order Anabantiformes; family Channidae; genus Channa; species Channa maculata. The sequence continues at coordinate 20,143,409 of CM035616.1, read as the reverse complement.
ATATTGAATGTCAAAACTGGTCTAAATACTCACTGTAGGGCTTAATCTCAATTGTCAACCTTGGCCCTACCACTTGGTCCTTAGCTTTGCTCATTCATGTGTAAGTAGGGGTAGGTAGAAGTGGTAGTGGTTTGTATCCCTTGTAGAGGGTTTTATGAAGCAGACTTACAACAGGGTTATGAATAAATGTCAGTATTTTCTCTGTATTTCTCTGTCAACAGGCCCATAAAAAATATACAATTATCTTGGTTTGATGTTGTTTCAAGTGTTATACATTTACTATATGCACATTTGACTAAATGATTAGATGACAATGCAAGATAGTTGTTTCTTTATAGTATTTCATACAGGGCATTTAAATAGAAGCATGTAAGGGTAATTTCTTCATCTCAAACTATTTATTGAAACAAAAGCTAACAACAACATTTTTTTAACTAAATAATTAAAACTGAAGGATTGAATTGACAGTTTTAAACTGAACTGCCAATTGCAAACTGCAATTCCAAATTGCCAATTGCAAAATCAATTGCCATTTGAATAAAGAATCCCCAAACCCTTCGCAATATCAAATGCAATTGATTCAGCTTTCATTTCAAATTGTGTTCTAATTCAAACTGAATAGAGGATTGACTTGCCATTTTGCATATTGAATTACAAATTGCAAAATGGATTTTCAAATTGCGTAACTAAATAACACAAGACTTGCCAATTTAAATAATAAATTCCCCTTTCTATAAAGAAACCAACAAACCTTTATAGTTCCACAGCATACAGAATAAGCAAATGATTTAAGTCTTATGTGAATCCCTGACAGGCAAACTATGTGTCAGATCAATAATTTGGGTATTTTCACTCATTATTCAGAATGTATTTAGTTACATATCAAATCAAATCAAGGCAGAATATTTAGATGATATATATTATTATATAATTCCATGTGAAATAAGTCATCTTAGACACTGCACTTAAATTAACTACCACCACTATAACGCATCACCAGCGAAACCTCAGCAGTGAAATAATGGTTTCTCCAAAAGCAAAAATTAATGACAGGTTGCTCTGTATATAAACCAATGTATAAAGCAACTACTACACTAAATTATGTCTCAGTTTTAGGCTTAGTAGTGGTGATGTTGCTTAAAGCATAGTGATGTTTGAGCTAGACTAAAATATTGTAACTGTATATTAAAACAAAAGCCATGAAACTTTATACCGACTATGTTTTATATTGCTGTATTATTTCTGGCACTGTCAATGGATCAGTTTCTTCAAGTATCTACAAAAATATCTCTGCATCAACTATATGCATTTAAACCAAAATTGGTACAGACATTCGTAAATCACAAATGGTGAAACAGGGTTAAGACACACCATTTCAACTTTTCTAACTTCACCTACAAAATTGCATGTTTCTATGGCCTGTTTTGCCTTTGTGTTATATGCTCAAAATGTAAACCCTGGGCTTGCGTTTTTTTCTCCCAGTCCAGCCTAATGATCATCACCATTTTGGTCTAGGGAGGCTGGCTGAGGCTCTCACGTCCCCTTTGTCTGGCTGGATAGGTGTCTAACTGAATGATGGATGACCCTGTTTTTCCCCACATAATTGGCTCTTCACCGTATGGCCTTAGACTGGCTACATGTCTGCTGGGCAGCCACCTGCATCTGTCAATCTGCCTGGCTGGACCTCTGATAGCTATGCTAAAACCTTGCAAACCGTTGGCTGAACCTGCATTGTCAAAGCTAATCCATTAAAGCTGTGACAGTAATAATCTTCCCCCAAACACAGCATTCCTAGTGTGCTAAATGTTATTTGACCGCTCTTGTCACATTGGCGCTGCCATTCGCAGCAATGGGGTGATGGATGAGCCCAACCACAGCCATCATTTATCACCTGCTGCCTAGAGTTTGTATGCCATTTTAAGAAATTAACGGTTTGGTTTTAATTATCAGGTATGAAATGTTGTTACACCTTGATATTACCATTGGACCTTTTTTAACTGAAAATATCTTTGGTCATTATTACAAAGATGAGACTAAAACTTACTTGACAAGTTTCAGTCTTCAGAAACAGCTCTTAAAGTTTCTATTTAGAATTTTCAGGGCACAATAATGCAGGAGGCCGTTTTGCATTGGTGTTGGATTTCAGCACTTCATTTGATATGTTTGACCACAATATCTTGGTTGGGAAGTTTAGACACTGGGTTAATACCTTTGGGTTTGTCCTGGAGCTTTTGATTGTCATTTCTCAGACAGGAGAAATGAGTTTCAAAACTATGTATCAATAACTGTAACTTTCTTGTGCATACCCCAGGGTTCATGTGTCCAGTTCTGTTTGCCTTCTACATGTTTTCTCTTGAGGGGATAAGTCAGTACACAGATATACCCTACCATTTGTATGCAGATGATATTCAATTTAATCTATCTATATATCTTATACCAAAACATTGAAAAAATGTCTTCAATAGTGCCTCACCTGTATTAAAAATGTATTGGGTGATAAAGTCTTGGATTTCTTTTATCTTATGCTAATAATCTTTTGAACTTAGGCGTGTTCACAACTTGAACAACTTTGCAAGAAATGGTAAGTTCTTTGTATACCAATAAGGTAGAAAAGCGCTGTAGAAGTTCAGAACATTCACCTAATTTTAAATATTTTAAAGTATAAATTTCTGTTGGTAGTAGTAATATATGTGATGAAATACCCCTGCAGACAAATGCCAAATGACAAGTAACAATTCCATAATATTTTTAATACTTTATCCTCCTAATTTTCAATTCAACTTTTTTTATAGTGCCAATTCGAAACATAGTAATATACACAATAAAGTCAAGACTATACATATATATTAGAAAACCTAACAAATCCCCCTTGAGCAAGCACTAGACAACAATGGAGAGGAAAAATCCTTTAACGGAAAAAACCTCTGGAGAATCAGGCTGAGGGTGGGGGTGAGTGGAAAGTAGAGAAAGAAAAGAAAAGAGCAATAAGAGTCAATGACCAAACACTGGGCAGGTTAGCAGGCCTAGTAACTTCGCACTGGAAAGACACAGCACCAAAGCCAGAGACACATGCAGAAATGAGAGGGAGTCAAAGAGGAGAAGCAACTGCGGGATTAGGAAGACACAAAGTTAATTCCATGCAATAGTGAGATATAAATGAGAAGTCATGACATAACATTGGTATCGATATTGATTGATGCCGGTGTACCGGTGATACCGGAGACTGATACTTTAGTTTCAGTTTCTGTCCTGCTAGCCAAACCAGCAAGCAGGCTCAGCCAGCCAGGTAGCCAGCAGCACACACACAAGCAGCACAAAGATGGAGCAGAAGAACGGAAGACAGGAAGAGGACCTCCATAAGGCTATATTCATTAAGATTTAGCAATTAGATGATGCATCCAACCTAATTATTAAGAAGTATCAGTATTGGTAACTGGCCCTGTATTTAATTGGTATCAGATCAATACCAAATATTGCAGTAATTCCTGCTTCTTGCTAATTCCAGTCAGTAATTACTTGAGGTCTTTTTTTAGAATTAGTAGGACATCTCAATAGCAGGGAATTACAGTATAGTCCAATCTACACCAATTCCAAAGAAGTTGAGAAGATGTGAAAACGTAAATGAAAACAGAATGCAATGATTTGCAAATCTTATCAACCCATATTTTATTCACAATAGAACATAAACAACATATCAGATATTGAAACTGAGAAATGTACATTTTCATGGAAAATATTCATGAAATATCATCTAATATCATTTTGAATTTGATGGCAGCGACACGTCTTAAAAGAGTGGCAACAAAAGGCTTAAATTTGCATTAAAATTTAAACAAGGAAAACAATGAATGCTGTGTCCTGTGGACTAAAGAGGAAAGGAACCATCCAGCTTGTTATCAGCGGACAGTTCAAAAGCCTGCATCTCTGATGGTATGGGGTGTATTAGCACCTCTAGCGTGGGCAGTTTACACATCTGGAAAGGCATCTGCATAGAGGTTTTAGAGCAACATATGCTCCCATCCAGACAATGTCTCTTTCAGGGCAGGCCTTGTATATTTCAGTAAGACAATGCTAAACCACATGCGGCATCCATCACATCAGCATAGCTTTGCCAGAGAAGACCCGGGGTGCTGAACTGATCTGCCTGCAGTGCAGACCTTTCAGCAATACAGTAGAAACAACAATAATGGCCCAGGACTGTTAAGCAGCTAGAATCCTGCATCAGACAAGAATGGGCCAACATTCCTCTCCTAAATCTCCAGCAACTGGTCTCCTCACTCCCCACAGGTTTACAGACAGTTGTTAAAAGACAAGGGGATGCTATACAATGGTAAACATCCAACTTTTTTGAGATGTCTCAGTTTCAACACCTGATATGTTTTTTATGTTCTATTTTGAATATATATGGGTTGATGAGGTTTCCAAATCATTGCCTTCTTTTTTTATTAACATTTTAACCGTCATTCCAACTTCTTTGGAATTGGGGTTGTACAAAGTACAAAGAAAGTGGCATTTCACTACTTTAGAAGAATCCCCTTTAGGCTGGAGCAACAGTGTAATAATGTAATTTTTCATCAGTAATAGAGGAAACAGACTCTGATTGCTTTTCAGTAGCCAGGCTGACAAAAAGCCATAGTTCTGTTGAGCTTAGTATTCCCTTAACTCTCAACAGCAATGAATTAATAACTTTCTTTAAAAATAAAATTTTAGCTATTGGATAAAGAATATACCAGATCGTCCCCACAATTGTCACAGATAGTTCTTCACGTATACAACAGTTCTAGGTGTTGCTGTCTGTAATGAACTGCAAAATCAAATAAATAAATAAATAAATAAAAAAGCCAATTCATAGAATAGGATAATTTACCGTAGAAGTGACAGTACTACTGGTAAAGTTACCTCTGGTAAATTACTGTAGAACTGAAAAAAATACAAAACAAAATTTTGCTGTAATTACAAATTATAGTAAATGTCTGTTATTACAGATACAGTACAAGGCTGTAAAAATTACAGTAACTGGCTTGCAACCCTGCTGCCACTATTTTACATATTTTACAGTATTCTACAATTTTTTCTTACAGTGTATCAATAAGGCCCCAATCCCTCTTAGACTGCTTTCTTCTCCACAGATCTTGCTAAGCTAATTTCAAAATTGCAAAACTTACAACATGTCTCTTGGACCAAGAGACATGCTATAATTCTCTTGGGGGTCCAAGAGAATTTGCTATAATTAAACCTCTATTTAAAAGACTTTATCTTGACCCAGGTGTTTTAGTCAGTTACAGACAAATATCCTCGTATTTCTAAAATACTACTCTAAAAGTAGTATTTGTGAAAGCAATTATGTGACAACCTGTGGTAGAATAACTTGTTTGTTTGATATCTAGTCAGGAGTTAGTGTACATCATAGTACAGAAACAGCACTGGTGAAAGTCACTAATGATATTCTCTTACCTTCAGATAATGGACTCATCTCTATATTCGTACTGTTAGACGGTAGTGCTGCATTAGACACCACTGACCACAACATTTTATTATAATGGCTGGAACATGTCATTGAAATTATTATTGAAGAACCTCCTCAATGGAGCTAAACTGGATCAATAAAGTCAAATTAAAAACAGAGTAATTCAAAGGACCTATTCGTTCCATTTACAGACTGACTCTGTGAACAAAGCAAATAATATTAAACTTCCTCGTACAAGGAGGATAAGGATTTGGTTGGTGAGTAAAGGCAACAGGGTTTAGGTTTGCAGAGCTGTGCTACTATAGTGTGGAGGGCTGTCACACATGCTGGAGAATGGTGGCAACAAAAATGTCAGGTGAGAATGTCAAAATCCTGTTCTTGTGTTTAGTTTGTCACTGTTTTTCCCAGATTTATTTACCGCCTTTGCTTTTATTTTGTTGACCCTCCTCTGCCACTTCCTGTTCCTAGTCTGTTTGGGTTTCTTCATTAATTTACTTAATTTGCCCTGATTTGTTTCACCTGCTCCCTTGTCCTTTTAAACCCTTCTTTCGTATGTTCCTGTACCGTGTGTTCCCTGTGTTCCCTGTGTTCCCTGTGTTCCCTGTGTTCCCTGTGTTCCCTGTGTTCCCTGTGTTCCCTGTGTTCCCTGTGTTCCCTGTGTTCCCTGTGTTCCCTGTGTTCCCTGTGTTCCCTGTGTTCCCTGTTCCCTGTTGGTTTGCCATGCCTTGTTTTGTACTTAAACCTCCTGGATTTCCTTTGTTTGGACTCCTGTTTCTCAGCTCTGCCAGATTCCCATTTTTGGACTCTGTTTTTGGTCTAAGGTTTGGTTATTCTTTTGTTACACAGTATACTTTAGTTTGTCCTCCTTTTTTGGTGTTTCAGTTTGTTTGAAATTATTTTGTTGGTATACACTGTGTGTAATTGTTGTTCCTCCTTTATGGAGTGATTTTTTTTAGTTGTGTTCACCTTCACTCCTTACTCCTTTACGTTGAACCTCTTCTTGCTATCTGCTTACTTGGGTCCTCAAACCAAATTACCCAACCCTTGACAGAGAAACTTCGGATAACATGTGTCACTTTGATTCTAGAGCAGAGGTTAGGGCTGTAAGTTCAATGTCCATCCTGCCTGTCCAAATCCTCCTCTGACCCCATTTATCTGAAGGAAACCACTGTTAGCCAGAACCAGATGGAGACAAGGAATGTTTTTTGCTAAACTAAGGGAGTGGGACACTGACGGTCTGGGTTATTTGAGCATATAATTAATTGAGGAAGCAGAACTGTTCAGATAAAGGATTAAGCTACCTGGTAATGCTCATGTCATCTTAGAATTAAGATGTTAAATTACCTATATGGAAATTGATTTGCAGTCTACACCTCCTCCCTTAAAATTTAACACAGTTCTTTTATTTGCTAGGCACAATGCAAATTATCTGTACTGTAGCAGATGAAAACATGCCGTATTATAGCTAAAATGCTTATTTGCATCGGTAGTCCCTAGGCAGGTAACAAAACACATAATGAATTAAACAGATAATTACATAATGAAAGTACAACACATACAAACATTAAGAGTTCAAAATTATCATAAGACTGGTTTGCTTTTAGCCAGTTTGAGCTGAGTTGTGAAAGTGGGGTTAGGGTTACAATGGTGAAATTGAAGTTTTTTATATAAATGCTTTTAAAGATTATTTTGTAAAGTGATTCTATTTTGAGTGTATTTATACCTTTTTAATGACCAACTTGTAATACAAGTTCAATATGTAATATAATCATAGAATGCATAAACAATCTAGCAGTACCAAATGTTATAAAAGGCCTGATCTGTTTGAAGTTTTGTAGATTTGAATTTCACTGTATGTGATACCCTTTTAAAATGGGTCTTAAAATTTGGTGTTGATTTCAGTGTCACACCAAGATACTTACAATCATTTACAATTTCTAGTTCCTCCTCTCTCAAAAAGACACCAGAATGTTTTGTGAACATCATACAAACGTTGAAATATTGCGGCTCATTCTCGGTGTATTTCCAATACAGTAGTAGCATTAGATGTCATGTTTGTGTAACTGTGGTGGATGTACAGGGGGACGTAAGGGAAAGTAAATTCATAAAATGTTAGCAGATAAACAATCTTAGTCAAATCTAAACTCAAATACCCAAACAGATGCTTCTGTTCAAGTGACTGCAACCTCTAGTAACCTTTGAAATTGTCACTTTTATGTTTACAGATGCCTGCAAATTGCCAAAAGTCAGAAATTACAACAACCATTGACCCAATCATGTTATTTAATGACATTGGTATGGTTGTCGGGGGTTTAAGCCCGATTTTGCCATTGCAGTTCATGTTCATTAGTGCATAGTTTACATTTTTATGTACTCTCTTTAGGTACTTATTTCTGAGTTTTAAAAAGTTAGCTTTTTATCAACTCAGACCTTAAGGCCTTCAGATAAACCGTAATTGATTGCAACTTCCACACCAGATTTTTCTTATTCCAAATTTGAAGAGCGCATGCTTTACTAATGACCTTATAGCCACTCCGTGTGGTCTTGCCATATAAGAAAGGAGAGTAAGACAGGGAAGAGAAGGGTGCAGTGTGTGCTGTTGCACGCAGAGCATATATTAAGCAATGTGTGTGGGTCAGCATTAAATATCTGGGACAATGGATGTGACTTGTTGACAGAACAAAGACATGTTTGAGATGATGAGTCTTTTGGGAGGACTGAACAGCCAGCATCACTATATCTCCGTTTCTCTGTCATCTACTGAGGACTCCTACTATACATATGTTTATGGCTCACTAAAAAAATCCCCTGGAGATAGCTGTAGACTATCTGGATGGACATTTCTTGTTTCTTTAATTACTGAAGGTCTGTGACTGTGTTGATTACTGTGAATAGCGGAAGTGGGTATTAATTACATGTAAAAAGATGTCACTTGGACAAGTTGTAGACTTCAAGATTGCTGCTTATCGTTTACTGTTTTTGCCATCATGTCACTCCAACATTATACTTATGTTGAATGCTCAGAATTGGGAAGAAGGTTACATCACTAAAAAGTAGATAATCAGCCACAACATTGAATCCACCTGGTAGTTTTGCATGGCAAATTTAAATGGTGGCTATGAATAGACAGGTAAAACAACCCATAGGTTACTGTTCTCTCCAAACTGGGACATTGTAATAAAGCACAAGTAAAATGCTTGAGCTTGTTAGACTGCATTTGAAATTTATCTTTTGACTTACTTATTTTTCTTGTCTCATTTACTCCATTTATTTTTAAAACACATATGGTTGTGGCCTATTGCCTTACAGGAATGGTTTACCAATTTTTCTAATCTCTGGAGTACCCTGCTATGGATACCTTCAGACATATTGACATTTCATAATAAGCATCATAGGGCTTTCTAAAATAAAGATGTTTTTCTTCATGCTGGTATTATTTTCATTTTATGTATTTAAATTTATCTTGTTGTGTGATGTATTTTATTTCACCACTGCCCTATTTTACCTCCAATGTCTAAAAATTAAGGAAATAAAATAGTTTTTTAAAAAATGTAATCTTTGATATTTAGATAAATATCATATTCCCAGAACGGTAGTATCTGCCAGGGCATTTTAATTCATTTATTTTGCAACAATTTTGTTAGTTATAGGCTTTGCATGTTTCTTTTTATTTTTTATAATGTACCTATCTTATAAGAACTCAAATGTATTTGCTTAGGTTATATCAACACCGAGCCGAGTTTCTTTATAATCTTCCTGTTGTACTATTTAAAAATTGTGAAGCGTATTGTGTTGCGTAGCGGACCGGTCTTGGGTTCACCCCGTATCTCGCCTATTAACAGCTGGGATAGGCTCCTGCACCGCGCGACACTGAAGAGGATAAGATAATGGCTAGATGATGGATGGATAGACGTAGGCTAGTCTTGTAAAGCCTATATCCTTTGTTGCTGCCAAGATAGGCTGGAAGTAAAAACTGAGTTTGTTAGTCATATGATGCAGCTTTCTACGGGAGATCACCCTTTTTTTTTTTTTTTTTACAGTTACGCGCTTGTTTCCGGCAGCCTTACAAAACGCATTTATCTCCACAGCAGTTGGCAGAGCCGAATAAATTAGGCCTGTTACCGTTGCGCTCATATGCACTGCACGATAAGCTCCAGAAAAGTAATCCCACTCACTACTGTTTTTTCTCCTAAGTAGGTTATTTTGTAAAACTAAACTGTCCATTGTCTTATTGAATTCTAGCAGACTACGCGTTATAGTCTGTGTGTATGAGAGAGGAGGAAACATTTTTTTATATTGGCAGACTACTAGTCTTGACACTGCAAGCACGTATCAAGAACAGAACTGAAGCAGTATGCAGAACTTCAATCCAACTAACAGGAAATAAGATTTTATTGTTCTTGTAAAGTTTATGCAGTCGTCGATTTGGCGTTGTAATCGATGGCATTAGGTCTATTCGTTATTATTAATTATTTTTTCCATACATTTGTAATTTATTGTTATATGCCACTATAAAATGGCACATGAATTATTAAATCAAACAAATCAATTTTATATTAATAAATAATATATATTAAAATCAATTTTACAGTAATACATATTAAATATATATATTTTAATATTAAAATTGATTTAATGTTTATTATATCTAAATAAACAAACATCGCAGTGATTTTCTTGAAATTTGAATCTGGGCAATCCATCATCCCTGTCACGATCAATCGAGCAATGACATCCGCAGGCCGCCTCATATTAAACCGGCGTTGACTACGTGACCTGCCCCACAAACTAGTTGCTGAACCATTTGTCCAACGCACAGCGAACTTTGTCGTCGGATATTCTAAAGTAAGACCAAAATATTCCTCTTTACTTTAAAACACACTACTCCATCTCGTTTTGTCTTCCTCACTTAAGCTGTCGATTTTAGGCTTCTCTGTTTGGTGGCATTGTTTAGAATATGTAAGACTCATCCCCAGCTGTCCAAGCCCGGTAGAAATTGGGGAGGGTTGAGTCGGGAAAGACATCCAGTGTTAATAAACAACAAAAAAAGTTTAAATGGAAGCTTTGATGTCGTCACCGAGCACATACATCTTACAATGAAATTTGTACTCTGCATTTAACCTATTCCTCTGGGGGATGCAGTAAGCAGTCACGGGTGCTGTCTTGTTTAAGGACACGCTTTGATTCTGGAGAATCCTGCATCCCATCCCACAAGCCCAAAAACAAAAAACGAAACTTGTTTGTTCACCCAAAGTTTTTTTCTATTTCAATTAATGCAACATATAGTGACGCCTCCTAAGGCCTCAAATGTCGACGTAAAATACCTCAATACCTCAATATGGACGTTACAAGTACCCTTTCGCGTCACTGTTTAAAGCCCTGGGAGCACCACTGTATGACGTCACGGGAACGACGGTTTGGAACTGTCAGTTTGGTTGACTTTACGCACAAACCGAACTGTTTTACGGTTGGGCACTAGAAATTTAGGGTAAGGGTAATTTAAATGGTGGTATAATCATCGTTAAAGTGCAGGACGTCTCGCACTGGAGTGGAACCACGGTTTGCTGTAGGAAAGTCTTGCGTTTTGAACCAGCCAACCACCGCACCCCTTTATTAGATGTGAGGTCTTTTGGCTTATATATAACTAATTGTACATGGCTGATAACCTCGAGTGTTACACGCAAAAGGTATGAGACGCCTTAAGGGTGTGAACGGGCTTATTTATAAGAACACCAACATCAGGAAAAGAACTGAAGAAACAGACATGACGTGACATCTCTTTATTGTCTAAAGTCTTCGCTTTAAACCATACCAGCGGTAAAAGCTGTAAGATCAACCACAAACGTATACAGGTAAATGGCCACATAAAGAGCACACATTTATACAGCACAAAAATTCAAGTTCCTGGTCTCATATTTGGCAGTGTTTATCATAAGCTGTGTGTGTGTGTGTGTGTTACTTTGTACACTTTATTTGAAGAGGACTGGCATATTTATGGGTAATTTTAAGAAAAGATAAGTTGTAATCCTTTTGGACCACTGTTGTAGAAAAATAAATAAATAATTTAAAAGCAAATAGAGGATAGGTATCTCCTTCTTTTCATTGTGAGTCCTTGCTCTTTTTCAGAGTCTCTCTTCACTTTAAAGTCAGTCTTTGGGGAGCCTTTAGTGCAGAGGTTAGAGGTTTTCATGGTGATACTATACAGCCCCAGTGTGCTGCCTCCGGTGGGTTACAGAGTGGTCAAGTGGGTGTGAAGTGTAGCTACAGCTACTCCACAATCAGGTGGAAAAAAGATCCCTGAGCCAACCATGCAGGCCTGTATACACAGAAGGCAGAGCACAATGGGTTAACAGAGATAGGGCTACACATTTTATTGAGAGCTTTGTGGACTGTGTCTTAAAAAAATTTTTTTAAACCACAAAATACACATCAGCTATTTTTTATTACACAAATGAATATTGCTTCATGAAAACTATAACTACTACTACTGAGTTGTCATACATACTGTAGGAAGCAGCATACTGCAACAAAGATTGATGAAAAATAAGCTCAAACTAAAAGTTTTAAGTGGAGCTCTCAACCAGATGACTCCGTCAGCAGCTCAGTTGTCAGAGAGTATCTACAGTTTCTAAATTTTTTTTTCTATATATTTCAGCAACTTTTCCTCTTAATGATTAAATTAAAGTGATTTAGGTCTCATTATTGTCTATCATCTTGAATTTTGAAATAAACTATTGCAAATATATGATAAATACATACAGTATGAAGGAGTCAGCTGTGATATGCAGCAAGGAGAACAGTGGGTGAGATTCACTCGTATGCTCTATAATGGATAAATGTTATAGCTCTTGGCTTTATTGTGCACAACCCCCCCCTCCATATTACACATGGTTATTTTCCTGCACAGTCAGCATATGCTCCCAACACTAAACAAATTAGGGGAAGCAAAAAATAGTTATTATATTTTCAGTATTAATTCAGTAAGAGATAATATATATTTTTGTGACTGCTTGATTAAGCTTGAGACCTAAGGTCTCTTTATTATCTTCTGCAATGAGTCTTTGAGTTTAGTGGACTTGTCCGGGTTTCAGTGGCATGGAAATATTTTAAAAATTCATGCTCCATCAGCAGCTCTGTCCAGGTACAGGTCAATAGAAAAAAACATGCAGGACATGAAAAATAGAAACACATGTTCTGATTTTTGTCTTTTTTATACCGTCTTATATTGGTATAATATCTACAAGACAAGTCTATGGTAAAAACCTTAGTGATCATAAGCAGACCAGAAAATCCAAATAAAGATTGCAAATCTAAACAGCACAATTAAAATTCTCACCTCAAGTCCTTGTGTGATCTGGCAGATCAAGGTGTATTTATTTATTTATTTAATTTTAGATTAAGCATCCATATTATTTACCAAAGTCAGGGGGGAACTGTTGGTGAAAATTGTTCCAGATGAAAAAATGAAGCAAATGCTGGTTCTATTTACATATAAAGAGCTCTATTAATCAAAGTAAGTGTCATTACAGTATGGCCCATTGAGCAGTGGAGAGTGGGTGTTAAATTAAATTCTCTGTGCTCAGTTGCCCCCGGTAGGCAATACATCTTCATTTGAGAACTGTGGTGGGGAGGGGGGAAATAGTACACCAATTCTTAATCAGATTCCAGGTGGAGAAGAGATGGTCAGAAAGAAAAATGGGGAAAGAGGGGGATAGACTGATGGAGAGGGAAAGAGGAAATGGCCAGGATAAAGACTCAGAAAAAAACATATTTCCCACATACTGATTTTATTGAGCTCACCCACCCACACAGACACATTTACACCCCCTGAAAGTCTTTTTTATTTCCAAAATAAAAGTGACACGCTGATTATACAATTATTTTATAATCTGGGATAAGCACTATAGTCTGATCTACCACACAGTCTGATGGAGGATAAGAAAGGAATACAGTTTATCACAAATAATTCAAATCTGCCATTACTAATTACTTAAATGGTGGTCAAAAATTTAATTTGACACAGAATAAACTAAAATTATTATTTAATGTAATGCTCCCACAGACTATGATGGTCTGTTTTTTTTTTCATTCCAGGAAAAATCAGAAAAACTCAAGAGAAAAGGAGACCAGAATTATGAGTGACAGCTGTGGAAGAAAAGTAAGAAGACTAATGTTGCAACCAAATGAAGACAAGACTTCACCTTGTTGTACAGGGTTGCCTCAGAAGAGTGGTTTTACATGTAGTGCCACTGTCCATCCATTCCCATGTTCATACCCATGGCACCTGTGATGAGATGTAAAAACCATTAGAAACCAACATAACGGCACCAATCTTATGCTACAAAAAATGCATGCAAACATTGATTACGCTTTCTGTGATAGTCACAAAAGCCATTATTTAAAGTGATTCTAAAATCAGTATTTAGTTCCTTCTGAATGATTCTCTGTACTTCCTGTGCATGGGACCCTAGTAAATTGAGTGTTTATGTGGTGCTGTGAACTTTTTTCCCAAGGAGCTGGGATTCAGCATCAGCAGGCAATGAAGCACATTGTTCTGGCATACAGAGTTAGCTAACGGTAGCTAAGGTCAGCTGGGGGTGGGGCTGGTGGCTGAGTGGTAGAGCATTGGGTTGGGAAGCAGAAGGCCATGGTATGGTCCCACCAGCCGGCAAGGGCCACCCTGGTGTCGGTTCCGAGCCAGAATAAAATGGGAGGGTAGCGGCAGGTAGGGCAACATGCTAAATGAACGTGCAGAACACCTTTCGCTGTGGCGACTCCTAAGGGACAAGCCGAAAGCCTGTGATCTTTGAGCTAAGGTTAGCTGGAGGCAGTGGACAGTAAGTAAAGTCAAGAGACATACACAGACAAACAACCATTCACACTCACATTCACACCTATGGGCAATTTTAAACTTGCCAATTAATTAGGTTTAACATGCATGTTAAAGTACCTGGAGGAAACCCATGCAAGCATGGGGGGGAAACGGACAACATGAAAACTCCACACAGAAAGGCACAAACCCACAACCTTCTAGCTGAAGCGGTCAGACTAAATACATTGGATATTGGGATAGAGCAGTTGTCCACCAATTGCTGGTTATCAGTTACTGGGATGTGTTCAGCAATATCACAGTGAGTTCAGTTCGTTTTCCAACTTGATTTGATTAAAAGTCGGTATTTAAACATATTTTAAAAGATTTAGCAAAAATTGTAAGGGCCTTAAATGTCTGCTGGCCAGTTTAATGGTAAATGGTAAATAGTCGCTTATATAGCGCTTTTATCCAAAGTGCTTTACAATGTTGATTCCCATTCACACACACTCACATACCGATGGGAGTGGCTGCCATGCAAGGTGCAACTTGGGGTTTGGTGTCTTGCCCAAGGACACTTCAACATGTAGCCGGGAGCAGGGATCGAACCACTGACCCTGTGGTCCATGGACGCCGCCCCATTTAATGTATTTTAATTTAATTCAGTTCCTAAAACACATTTTGGAAAGTTTTATATGTTGTTGGGGGTTTTAAATAGCTTTAAATAGCCTTAAATAGTTTTGCCCTTGCCCTTGATAATGTACAGGAGATTGCTCACCCCCAGGTCGGAGACCCATGTGCTGCTGCCCATCAAGAAGCAAACCTCCCATAGGCTGGCCATCTGGGCTGTAAGCTGTACCCTGATTCACTGTAAAATGATAAAAGAAACAATACAGTGACAACCAAATATTCTAATTCTAATTCTAATTACTCAGCTTCACATCCGTGATGCTGCAACATATGCATATCTGTGTCTTGATTGATACTGTTCTTAGACTCATCTGCTCCATTTGATCAATCTGGTAAATGAAACGGTACAGTTGCACTTTTACCTGCTCTGTTGGACTGGTCAATCATAGGCTGCACTATTCTTCTCCTTGCATTAATAAACCTGAAAAAAGAACATTATGATGTCAAGACTTTGATGAATAGATGAGAACCTTCAGATAAAATGTCACTACCTCATAAACGCAGGGCAGACACAGAGGTCAAATTAACTTTGAAAAGCTGACATGGGTAGTACCTGCCTAAAACAATTATTTAGTATTGCTTGGTATTTTTGAAAATTTTGCTTCACAAAAAGGTTTCAAAAATAATTTTAATTTGGCAGATTATAAAGCATGTCTCCAGGGAGCAGGGACAACAAATGATCTAATTTGTTCTTATTGACACAATCTGAAACAATGGAGAAAGTCACACAGCTAATACTTTGACTTTATGTAGCCTCCAGTTATAATGAAGCTTAGCACTTTGCCAGTGTTTTGGTAATATGAGATTGCATGGTCTGATTTTAAGGACAAAGCCTTAACTAGAATTTGTGAATTGAGGATTAGAGGATTGGATTTGAATGAGTTAATAATTAGGTCTTTTCGAAACCTGATACACTTAAAAAGCCACTAGTTTGCTTTTACTATGGGTAATAAGAGTGATAAAGTATTTTTATCTCAAATAATTCAAACTACTGCACATCATGATGTGCAAGTAAAATTATTCACATGAATGCAGAATTGTATCCTCTGAAACTAAATCCAGAATGTGTGATTGTAAGATTGGATTTGTCATTAGTGACAGCAGCTTGCTTTTCATCTATTATTTCATATAAGTAAAATGAGGTTTTGGTGAAGAGCTAGAAAATCTTCTCTCCACACCTTTGGCTGTAGCAATTGTTTCCCTATGTGAAGATTAACTATGTTATATCATTTTTATGTATAAAATGTGTCTTGTATTTGTACATTTCAGTATATATTAGATATGATGTGAAAATGTTTAGATGTGGATTTAGAGTCACCTACCAGTTGTTCACTTGAAGGATTGTGAGGCCTGTGTCTTGTGCCAGTTGTTTTTTTTGTTCCTCAGAGGGGTAAGGGTGCTATAACCAACAAAAGATATAAAATATATAAATAAAAAGAAAAATTAAGCCAGCAGCTGGCATTCCTTCAAAGGTCTTTGTGTATACAATATGCTATGAAATAAAGGGCCTCAAGGAAAACCTATTAAGGAAATAAAATCATATTCCGTACATGTCTCACCTATGTATAATAATTATTGAAAGTGAGTTATCAAGTGAGTACTGAAGAAATAAATGCTGATCATAGTTTGGCCCTAAACACAAGGCTAGTACATGGCATTGTTTGACAGTATTTGATATTGCCTGACACAAAACTTGGGGATTTAAAGAGACAACATAGTTGCTTTTGTTCAGGGCCCCAATAAGGCCAACTCCTCTCAACTCCTCCCTGCCATGATATATCCCTTGCTGACTCTATGAGTGCGAGACAGTGGCAGATGGTAGACAGAGGTACCCATGTACTGAGTGCAGAGTGCTCAATCTGCTGCTGTCAGGCCAATAGTCATCCCTTGTGGTCACCACTGTAAAATAAGTTTCTGCATAAATTTTAAAACCACCTTTGACTGCATACAGACACACATGCTTGACAGTCATTAAAACACATTAAAGAACGCATGCAATCTGAAACACAATTATGAACATACACACGCACACACACATAAACTAACATTTACACTAATAGTGCATAAGCGAACAAGTTATGATACAGTTTGGTGCCTGAGCTTTTTTTTTTCTTTTTGGCTTATCCTGTGAGTTCAGGGTTGCCACCGCGGATCATTCATCTGGATGTTGATTTGTCACAGTTTTTAAGCCGACTGCCCTTACTGACGCAACCCTCCCCAATTTCTACTTGCTTGGGAACGGCACTGGCGGCTGGGAATGGGCTTGCATCGCCTTAATTTAAAATGGCCTTTTTCTATAACATTTTAATATAGTCCTTAAGCATTCTTGCTACTTCTGATGACTGTGCCTTAAGTTAGAGTTAATTATGTTAGGTTTAGGTTTACATCTTAGAGTTAGATCTTACCTCTTCTTAAGAGCATCCTTACATTAAAACATATACCAAAATTATATATATTTTTTCTAATTAGATTTTGTGGTAATTTAAATAAATAAGGTATTTCAGATGGATAAGTGTAACATATAAACAAGTAGTTCCTTATTTTATCTCAGCTTAGATATCAAATTTAAATATATACTGACACTTGTGTCAATCAGTGGATTCTAGGTTGGTTCCAAAAACTCAAACTGTAGCCTCAACCTCAGAGTTGCATGAAAACCACAGTTAGGACCAGGCTAATGGGCTGATAATGAATAATATAGTGAACCAAGTGAACCGTTCACAGCTGCCTTCTGTATAGCTTCCTTAGAAGGGGATCCTGTAAGGGTCCTAAGAATGATTCACAAAAACAGGAGGCTACAGCTTGTGGTGGACAGACTCCCCCTACCCCAAAGGCCTTCTAACCACAGGCCTCACACTGACAAAACATAATCCCATTCTTTTCACACCCTCAACAACTGATGAATGATTGATCGATGTTGGGTGTTGAAATAGCCCTTTCAGAAGCCAAAGTCCCCATGCACACTTTTCATAGGCACATCCTGGCATGGCAAACACTTGTGCTTAACAAATTAGGCTTGAAAGGGGATGGGGAACAGAGAAGGGATAATTTAATTATCCTCCTTTTTTATCTGAAAAATCTAAAGGTGGGCTTTCAAAAGTAAGGGGTTACTATAGGCACAGGACCAGTGTGGGCCATTTACAAACTAAACAACTGAGGGTTTACAGCAAATCTAAAAGCAGCAGAGGTTAAAGCGAGAGAGAGAGACAAAGAGAGAGAGAGAGAGAGAGAGAGAGAGAGAGAGAGAAGAAAGGTTTCGGGTGTTAATTTCTCTGCAAAACCTGTACTAGGTTCAAAAAGGACCTCTCTTACAGTGGAACAATAATGAACTTAGTTCCAAGATATCTTTGGAAAATCTGACCTCAATACGTATTGAAGAGGAATTCAAACAATTGTTAGCTCATGGGCTTTGGTTAGAAATATTTATTTTTAGCATTATGTGAAATCTGTATGAGGTTGCTGTTACTTTAGAGTTTAGGACCTATAAAAAGCTAAAACTGTATGGTAATGCAACTTTAAGAGGATCCCAGGTTCCCTTACTGTAAGGTGCTGGAAAAGCCATGCTCTCATTATATTTGTGGCCACTTTGGGAAAGATGCCTCGTTTCTTTTGTCTCTTCTTCTCCTGGTCATCTTCATCCCCTGTGCCTGGTGATGCCAGGCTATTCTCCAACCCATCTCCTGTTATTAGAGACAAAAGAACTCACACAACAAGAAAGCCATGTCACCATCATCCCCTTCCCATAAAATGTGCACAACAGGGCAGGCATATAAAAATTGCATTCCCATCCTATGTGGCACAGTAGCAAGACTCTTCCTCTTACCTCTGCTTGATTCCCTGGCCACTGGATAATGAAAAGAGGTTTGTAGGGCAGGAGCTCAATAAAACCAAGTGCTATTAATTCAATCTGAGCCACGCGCTTGACATGAGGTAATGAGGTAGACTGCAGAAGCTATATGCCTGACACGAAATAATGACCAACCAAACTGCAGTCAAACTCAGTGCCATGTGCTCTTATTTATATGTGACCTCTGTTTGAAAGAAGACTGTTTGTCTTCTAAGACTAATAGGACTTTGGAAAAGAAAAAAGACTAGCCTGTGAATTAATTATGAATACAGTTGGAAGCGAGGTGTTCATTTTGGGTACTGAGGCAGAATGAGATGGGTGTAGGTAGGTGGGTTGCAGGTGTTCACTGACCAATCCCCTATCCATCTTAACTGACAATGTCTGTGTCAGATTGTCTGGCACAGAGTCTCATGGCTGGCTCTGCATTCTGCCATAAGCAGCATTCTTGCTTGATTTTGGCAAGAAGGCGGCTTCAATTGAGGCCGTATATATTGCTAACTTTCGCAATGCATTGAATACTCCTCTCCCCTTCTCCTGTTCTGCCATTATTTGTGCATCAGATGAGATGATTTACTTTTAACAGTGGTGGTTATTTTTCTTGGCCTCAGGGCAGAGAAGCATTGAAAGCCTGCCTGGAGGGCATGTGAATAATGCATCTAAGAGACTCCTCCCCCATGGTGGGACAGAAACCCTACATTTCTTAAGATTTGCCCTGGCACGTCTTTTTGTTTTAAGAGATGTATCAATCAAATAAGCCTACATGAGCTATATTTGTGCCTAAATATTTAAACTAATGAATATTAAAAAAGATGGTTCTAGGATTGGGCTATGAAATATTTGATGGGTGTCATACTCTTAGTCAAAGACAGTGTAGGGGGCTAACAGAAGGCTAAATTTACTTCTTTCTCAACAATGTATCCCTCATTTAGAGGGATTTAGAGGTGGGGCGCATTTTAATGTTATTAAAATTATCTGTTAAAATCGCTAATTTCCCGATAAGTTAGGAAATATTATGAAAACAGCAGACCAAATATTACAAACCAAGAAATGCAATTGAAATGCAATTTATGAAAAACAAATTACCCACAAAAAAAAAACAAACTATCTAATGGAACATCTTCAGTATCATAATTTGCTATAAAAACAGTATCCCAGAGAGTCTTTCAGCAGTAAGCTGGGGGCAGTTTCACCACTCTGTGAAAAGATGGGCATCAATCCCTGGACAGTTAAGTTTACCAACATAAATTGCAAAGAATTCTAAACTGTCATCATATAGGGTCCATATTATCATTGAAACATTTTGATAATACAGAGAAATTTCAAAGTCAAGTCAGGACAAAGTCAAAAACTGAATGGAAATGGTCATTGTGCTGTCAGGCAGCATTGCATTCAAACAGGAAACTACCATATACAAACAAGATCTGGAAACTGAACCCTTGTCTTGGAACAAAATATTCCAAGATAATGCATTTTGGGCCACCAGAAAATTTTCTGATTTAGTTTGATTTGATACATTTAGAAAAAAACAGTTCTTGATGCGATGGGGTTGTTATCTTCCTACATATTTAACTAACTGTGTAGGTAGACTGCTAAATAAGGCTGGTGAACATTAACAACATCTAAAAACACAAAAACATAACCCATCTTCAATGCTCATCAAGAAAGGATGAACATAATGTTAGGCTGAAATAATGAAGAATTGTCAGAGTCTATTCTAGTAAAACCAACACCACCACCCACAATTTGAAGGAAAATTGTTGACTAAATATTTTTAAGACTTCTTGCACTAACAGATCAGACTAGCAGACCTCTTTTCCTAAAGGAAAGTGGCATGGCCATTTAATGTCATTGTCATGCAGTAATTATATAAATCAGAAAGTGTCTTCAATAAATAATAAAGAGCTAAAAACAACTTAAGTTCTACATTTGAGTCGTACTGAAGTATGTTTCATCTTCAGGTCATAAAGCTACAAGACATAACAAATTTCATTCTTGAGAAAGAAAAAAAGAATAAGCAAACAAGCCTTGCTGGGCTTAATTATGTCTAAGGAAATCACACTGCTCTCCCCTTCATCCCCCACTCTCTACACCCCACCTCATCCTACTTTCTTCTGCTCCAGAGAGAGGAAAGCTGCGGGGCAGATCTTCTGCTACACTAATCGCTTCTGACTGTTCCCCGGCAACTCAGCCAATCTAACCAGTTTGTAACGGTGCAGTCTCAAAGTTGTACATGCGTAAAAGTCTCCCTTGACCCCACCCCCCAAACCACTTGAGCCCCTCTTCCCTGTTCCACCATCCCTTCCAATGTTCTGTGTGTATGACACCAGAGGGGTAGATGGGACAATGATGGCAGGGCAGACATTACTGCAGGGATGGCTGGAGTATTGCCCCAGGGCTAAGAAAATACAAACACACATACACACACAGAGCAGCCTCGGAAATAAGAAGTCTTGCTGTCGTTTTACCCATTTCTACACATTCTACATTTAGCCCTGTTCAGCATATGTTGTTGGAAATATACAAATCTGTATACTATTTTAGCCATTTCAACAGCAACATCATGATGACTGAGCTGCTTTAACAATGGGCAAGATGTTCGTATATACAACTGCAAAGTGAACCAAATGCTACACCTACTCTGAATTCAACCCTGTCTACTAAAAAGTTATGTTCCTATAAAATTAAACCGCGAAAGCAATTACGTTTTTGCAGGAATCATAATTATTACGTTCCGAAACAACAATTTAGGCCACCGAAGAAAACCATGCCAAGAAAGCCGCTGACTCTAGGGGTAGAGCAAGACTGTGGATGTGTTTAAAAGCAATAAAACATGTTTTATGTAAAATGAGACCTCGATCTTCCACAGACCCTAACCAGCTCCTATACCTGCCTAATCACAACCATAAAATGCTTTAATAATGCTGTAGTCAAACAAACAGGACATTGTACTGCAGGACCGCGTATTATGGCAGAAAACAATATGTAGCTGCAAGATTTGATATTTCGGCGGACAAAATTACATTCTGGTAACATTTCTTTGATGTGTTCACAATCGACGTATTTGCAATTCAACATTTACGTTACATGACAACGTAGGGTAATTACGTTCACAGGAAATATAATGTGGTTGAAATTGTGTTTGCAGTTTATTTGTATAGGAAAGTAGTTTTTAGGAGACAGGGTTGCTGAATCAGTGGTATTTCTCAATCAACAAAATTGTGGCTTGATTATTATATAAATGCTATATGCCACATTTTCCAGATTCCTCAATTCCTACTCTATTCTTTGACATATTAAATAATTTACATTTCATTTACTGCATTACTATAATTCTAAATTTTTCTTCTTCTTTTTCTTCTTCTTATTTACAGCTTGATGTATAAATGTATCCATGTGTTGAATAAAGTTACCGTTCATTTAACTGAACAAATATAAAAGCATATGAAAACCAAGTAATTTGATAGGATGACTATATTTAAGCCCTGATGATTTTAATTTGTTAAAATACTAACAAATTAAGTCTAATGAAGATCTTTTCAATATTGTGTAACTGTTTGTATTGTAAAATCACTTATGTGAACACCACTGAAAATGTAAGTCCAATTTGGCAAATATGAATATTTTCCCTGTCATGTTTGTTTTTGTTTTGTTTCTTGTTTCATTTTATCTAATTAATTTCTGAACTGATTTACCTCTTATGCTGACACATAAGCTAAGTAAAAGGCAACACTGGTTCACTTTTATGTGTAAGATATTCTTCATACTTGAAACTGTTTTTTTAATGTAATTATATATCCTTTTCTCATGTCCTCCCACAATCTATTCTTTACCTCAGTGGCTTTTACGCTGATCAAAGTAGTCCATGCATAGTGTCCATAAGACAAAGCTAGCAGAACTGATTGCCACACCCCCAGCCACATCAGTGATGGAAAGCCAGCGTAGCCTGTCTAATGTGCTCAGCAGGGCCCCGATCCATCATCAGTGAGAGCTCCTCCCTTTTACTGGAGATATGATGTACAGCTGTAAATGGAGTAGTTTGGAAGATTTCCGATCCCTGTCTGAGACAATGCACACAAAGATTTGAAAGTGTTGATGGGAGTTTAAAGCTGTTTGCATATTGGCAACACCAAGGCAGTAAGAGGTAGATTTCTGTGTGGAAAAGAAAACAAAGGAAAAAAGATCTAGTGATAATGGACCACTTTTTGAATGAAGGATAAATTTGCATTTTATCTGTACATTTTCATTTAAAGCATTTGTAAGAGTCACATCAGGGCTTACGCTACACAGGGCCTTTTTGAAGCTGTGATGTCTCTACTGTATTAAGGCTCATTCCTTTCCCCCAACACTAGGCTCACATTGTGATATAAACATGCAACACATCCTGTTCATCACGTTCCATTTTTCAAAGTGGTCATTTTTTAGTCACTCCCACTGCCTTAGCTTTATTTCTGTCCTTATGATAGACATTTCAAGCATCCCCCTGCTTTCCTCCAGATTCTTTCCAAAGATTCCTGTATAAGCTTATTCCATGAAGCTGTAGTCACTAGCAGTAACCCTGAGGGTGGACATATCAAAGCAGCACTCTCTGCATATTACAGAGCTTATAAGGTACAACCCAAAATCTCTGAGCTTACAGAGGAGCAGGCAGCCATCAACCAAACCACTATCATTTTTTCTGTGGTTAAAGCCTGAAAGCCTTAGCACCACTGCAAATGTATATGTCACCCTCTTTTTGTGTCTTAACTTAAGTGAGAACCTAAATAAATTTCTTTCTTGTCTTGATCTGTTTATGATTGTTCGTTAATCTTCTTGTCTTGCAAAGCATCCTCCTACTGTTCTCACCAAGGCTCTGCTCATTGATGCCTGCTTATAAAAGGGTAGAAAGTTTAAAGACCATTCAATTTTTTCGGCAGCCAAACATGAGAAAAAACAAACTTTTTTACATAAGGTGCAGGAGCAGTGGGGTGACACACGAAGGGACAGGGTTGAATGGCATTAGATGGAGAAAACAGTAGTACAACAGACATCTAAAGTAAACTCAGAAACTCTCTTTTCTGCTCACCAACCTATAACTGACTAAAAAAATGAGGGATCCTTAGTTGCAAAGGGAAGGTAACAGTAATTGTCCTTGCTTGTCCTTCATTTTTCATTGGCAAATTTACATACCTTTTTAGCCTAGCAATTCTATTTTGTTTTGTTATAGTTTACTATATTAAAGATCTAAATGTGATTTAGATCTTTTTGTTGTTGCTGAAAATAAAATCTGGTGGGGAAGTATATTTTTTTCTCTGTTATTAGCTTTGTCAATAGTCAAATTGGCATAACATCAATAGTAGCTGCACTTTCTCTCAAATCTAATTATTTTCTTTTTTCCCTACTAAGTCTATTCAGTCAATTAGGTCACGCTGAAAACTTTAAATTTTAAACCTTTTTAATTTCCTCTATGAACAATTTTAAAACATAATCAAATTGTTATGGTTTTAGCACTACTTCCTGCTCCGGCTTTTATTTTGCCCTCACGACTTCCCGTGTTCACCGCTCTCAATATTTTTAGTTTTACCTCAATAATTAACATCATTGCTTTCACCTGTGTGTTCCCTCTCCTATTTAAGCAGCCCTGTCTTCCTGCTACCTTGCCAGATTGTCTGACTGCTTTGCATCGACTCTCCAGCTCGCACTCGCTTTACTTACACTGAACCCTATTTGACTCCTGGTCCTATTGACTCCTTTTCTGCCCACCGGACCTGCCTCTGCCTCCCCCCTTTTGGGAACTGCTTTTGGATTCTCTGGATTTGGACTTGGCTTGGACCTTGGATAGGCTTTAGGATTACTGGACTTCACTTCACCCACCCTGGCACCCGACACCCATTCTTGGTAGACTTCCGTTACCTTGCCCCAGCGGGTTCTGCAGTTTTTCTCCTACCTCACAGTAAGACCTTACTCTAGTATGCGTATACCAACTGCTCCTGTCTGCCACTAACTCTCTTCTCCTGTCTTCCCAGAGCACCCTGTTGAGCGTTAACGTCTGAAGCCCATCCACACTTCCTCCACCACCTCCCTTTAATAAATAAATATCTTAACTTATTTTGGAGTCCTGGTTTTCTAATTGGGTCCCACAAATTATTTGGTGTGCTTACGCTCACCCTCACAGTACAATCTGGCCAAAAATGGACCCATCCAGCTCCGAGGTGCAGGAGTGGCGCTCAACAGTGCAGGGGGCTATTCTGGGTCAGGAAGCTCGATTAGATTCTATTGAAATAAGATTATACAAACTATCCCAACAGGTGACAAGCGCTACCCCATCTCCTGTCCCGGCCTCTCCTCCAACGGTCTCTCCATCTGGGCACAATATAGTGAGCATGGCCGATCGTGAACCCAAATTACCACCGCCAGAGAGGTATGGGGGAGAGACGGGTTTCTGCAGAGCCTTCCTCACACAATGTGAGTTGAATTTTGAACTCCAGCCCTCTGCCTTCCCCACTGAGCGGGCCAAGGTCGCTTACACGCTGTCGCTTCTCACTGGCCGCGCTAAGCTCTGGGCAACTGCTGAGTGGGCGCGTAGAGCAGAGTGTTGCTCCTCCTTTGAGAAATTCGCCAGAGAACTCAGCAGGACTTTTGATCCCGCTAATCCAGGTACAGAGGCTTCTCACACTCTCATGACGCTCTCTCAAGGTAATCGTCCTGTAATCGATTACATCATTGACTTCAGGACCGCAGCCGCTGACAGTGGCTGGAACGAGACCGCCCTTCTCGACTCTTTTTACCGAGGTCTGGCAGATCGATTGAAAGATGCCCTGACCATGCATGAGAAACCCAAGACCATCACCTCATTCATGGAACTCGTTAGCCGCCTGGATGGCGGTTCGAGCGTCAGTCTGACCGTGTCGGTCCTTTCGCTCCAGCTCTTTCCACTTACGCCAGCCCGCACGTCAGCCCTCCCCCCAGGAGCGTCGGTCCGTGGCCGAGAATCGTCTTCCCTCTGGGGACTCTAACACACCGGAACCCATGCAGCTGGGACGCTCTCGCTTTTCAGCTGAGGAAAGGGAGAGATGCTTCAGAGAGAATCTTTGCCTATATTGCGGTGGACAGGGTCATCGAGCCAGTACCTGTCCTGTAAAGAAAGGGCTCAGCACGGGTCGGAGGACGCTGCTGAGCCAATCTAGGTCACCACCCGCCTCCGTCCTCTCATCCCAGCTCAGGTCAGTGTTGTCTCTGTTCGTACTCCTGTGTTTGTATTTATTGACTCTGGTTCAGATGCTAACTTCATTGACCGTCAGTTTGCTCAGAAAATTAATGTGGAATTCATTCAGTTACCTCAGCCATTTCAGGTGCATTCCTCAACGATCAACATCTTCACCATATCACCTACAGAACTGCTCCTATCTCCTGACTATAGGCAATCATGTGGAATCACTCTCTTTCCTCGTCATCAACTCCCACATCACCCGGTGGTGCTGGGCATTCCATGGCTGGAAAATCACAACCCGCACTTGGACTGGAAGACTGGTAAGATAATGGAGTGGGAGAATTATGTTCTGAAACCTGTCTCTGTTCTGCTCCTATTTCATGTGTACCAATTAAGAGTTCTGGATTAGTTTTTCCTGATCTTTCTAAAGTACCCGAGGAGTACCTAGACCTTAAAGAGGTTTTCAACAAAGCTAGAGCCACTTCATTACCACCACACAGACCCTATGATTGTGCCATAGACCTCATACCTGGAACATCCCCGCCTCGAGGCAGACTTTTCTCTCTATCTGCTCCTGAGCAGGAAGCTATGAAAGAATACGTCTCAGAAGCACTAGAGGCGGGCCTGATTTGACCATCCTCATCTCCTGCTGGGGCTGGATTTTTCTTTGTGGGGAAAAAGGATGGAGGTCTGCGGCCCTGCATCGATTACAGAGGTTTGAATCACATCACGGTTAAGAATCGCTACCCACTGCCTTTAATTTCCTCTGCCTTTGAACTTTTACAGGGAGCTAATATCTTCACTAAACTAGACCTTCGTAACGCATATCACCTGATCCGAATCAGAAAGGGTGACGAGTGGAAAACAGCCTTCAATACACCGTCTGGCCACTACGAATACCTGGTGATGCCATTTGGGCTAACCAATGCCCCGGCCGTTTTCCAACACTTGGTCAATGATGTTTTGGGAGACATGCTGAACAGGTTTGTCTTTGTTTACCTGGATGATATTCTCATTTTCTCCCGTTCTGAGACCGAGCATGTCCAACACGTTCGGCAGGTCCTTCAGCGACTTTTACAGAACCAATTATTCGTAAAGGCAGAGAAATGTGAATTCCACACTACCTCAGTCTCGTTCCTGGGTTACCTTATATCTGCAGGCCACATCCAGATGGACCCGGCTAAGGTGGATGCTGTCCGCTCCTGGCCTGTCCCGGGGAACCGCAAACAGCTGCAGAGATTCCTAGATTTTGCAAACTTTTATCGGAACTTCATCAGGGGCTTCAGTTCCATTGCGTCCCCCCTTCATCAACTCACATCAATTAAGACTACATTTGAATGGAATCCCCGGGCGGAACATGCTTTCCACCAGCTTAAAGAGAGTTTCTCATCTGCTCCTATTCTGACTCTTCCAGATCCTAGTAAGCAGTTTGTTGTTGAGGTTGATGCCAGTGATACTGCGGTTGGAGCTATCCTGTCTCAGCGCTCTGAGGATCAGAAGGTTCACCCATGCGCATTTTCTCTCGGCGATTAACTCCGCGGAAAGGAATTACTGTATTGGAGACCGCGAACTACTTGCCATGAAACTGGCATTGGAGGAATGGAGACATTGGCTAGAGGGGGCGGAGCAACAGTTCCTGGTCTTTACAGATCATAAGAATTTGGAATATCTCCATTCAGCTAAGAGGTTGAACCCACGTCAAGCCGCTGGGCCTTGTTCTTCAACCGTTTGATTTCATCTTGTCATATAAGCCCGGGTCAAAGAATGGGAAAGCCGATGCATTGTCTCGCCAGTTTGATGGTGGTCCGGAAGGGAAGGAATCTGGATTCATACTGCCCTTGGCTACCGGCTGGGAGCCGCACTCCTTGATATCGAAAAGGACGTCCTTGATGCCTTGGAGGACCAACCAGCGCCATCGGCCTGTCCTGCCAATAAATTGTATGTTCCAGATAGTCTCAGGTCCAAGGTAATTGACTGGTGTCATTCCTCCCGTTTATCATGTCATCCTGGTTTTTCTCGCACCTGTTTTGTAGTTAGACAATGTTTCTGGTGGCCAACCCTATCCCGGGACATTAAGGAATATGTAGCTGCATGTCCCGTCTGTGCCCGCTGTAAAACCTCCCGGCAACGACCCTCAGGACTCCTACGGCCTCTTCCAGTGCCCAAGAGACCTTGGTCTCACATCTCCCTTGACTTTGTCACTGGTCTACCTTCTTCACAAGGTAACACAACCATACTGACAGTAGTTGACCGGTTTTCCAAAATGGCACATTTCATTCCACTCTCCAAACTCCCCTCAGCCAAGGAAACAGCCAAAGTCATGGTTCAACAGGTTTTCAGGATACACGGTCTACCTCGCGATGTTGTCTCTGATCGGGGTCCCCAGTTCACGGCCCGGTTCTGGTCAGAGTTCTGCCGCTTATTGGGGATAACAGTCAGTCTGTCATCCGGCTTTCACCCCCAAACTAACGGCCAGACTGAAAGGATGAATCAACACCTTGAGACCGGTCTTCGCATCCTGTGCAACCAGAATCCAGCTACATGGGCGCAAAATCTGGTCTGGGTGGAGTACGCACATAACTCACTGCCATCTACCACCACAGGCATGACCCCTTTCCAGGTGGTTTTTGGTTACCAGCCACCATTGTTCCCTGCATTGGAGTCTGATGTCACGGTTCCCTCAGCCTCTGCCCTGGTTAGGCGGTGTCATTTAGCATGGAAGAGAGCTCGCCAGATTCTGTTACGTTCTATCCAGGCCTACACTGCAAGGGCCAACAGACATCGTTCTACAGCTCCCTGTTACAAGCCTGGCCAAAGGGTGTGGTTGTCCACCACCGACCTGCCCCTCAAGGTGGAATGCAAGAAGCTAGCCCCTCGGTTCATCGGAGCCTTTCCAATCGCTAAAGTGATTAATCCCGTGGCGGTGAGACTCCAACTTCCCAGAGCTCTTCGCATCCATCCTACCTTCCATGTCTCTCGGATCAAGCCTTCCCTTCAGAGTAGACTCGTGCCCTCCTCCAGGCCCCCGCCGCCCGCCCGGTTTGTGGATGGTGGTCCTGCCTACACAGTGCGGCGACTACTCCGGTCACGGAGAAGGGGGCGTGGACTCCACTACTTGGTTGATTGGGAGGGTTATGGCCCAGAGGAACGTTCCTGGGTACCAGCCCGCCATGTTCTGGATCCTGCTCTAGTTACTCGGTTTCACCGCACTCATCCCGACCAGCCTGGGCGGCCGTCATGAGACGTCCGTTGGGGGGGGGGTACTGTTATGGTTTTAGCACTACTTCCTGCTCCGGCTTTTATTTTGCTGTCACGACTTCCCGTGTTCACCGCTCTCAATATTTTTATTCTGGTAACCGTTACATGACAACGTAGGGTAATTACGTTCACAGGAAATATAATGTGGTTGAAATTGTGTTTGCAGTTTATTTGTATAGGAAAGTAGTTTTTAGGAGACAGGGTTGCTGAATCAGTGGTATTTCTAAATCAACAAAATTGTGGCTTGATTATTATATAAATGCTATATGCCACATTTTCCAGATTCCTCAATTCCTACTCTATTCTTTGACATATTAAATAATTTACATTTCATTTACTGCATTACTATAATTCTAAATTTTTCTTCTTCTTTTTCTTCTTCTTATTTACAGCTTGATGTATAAATGTATCCATGTGTTGAATAAAGTTACCGTTCATTTAACTGAACAAATATAAAAGCATATGAAAACCAAGTAATTTGATAGGATGACTATATTTAAGCCCTGATGATTTTAATTTGTTAAAATACTAACAAATTAAGTCTAATGAAGATCTTTTCAATATTGTGTAACTGTTTGTATTGTAAAATCACTTATGTGAACACCACTGAAAATGTAAGTCCAATTTGGCAAATATGAATATTTTCCCTGTCATGTTTGTTTTTGTTTTGTTTCTTGTTTCATTTTATCTAATTAATTTCTGAACTGATTTACCTCTTATGCTGACACATAAGCTAAGTAAAAGGCAACACTGGTTCACTTTTATGTGTAAGATATTCTTCATACTTGAAACTGTTTTTTTTAATGTAATTATATATCCTTTTCTCATGTCCTCCCCACAATCTATTCTTTACCTCAGTGGCTTTTACGCTGATCAAAGTAGTCCATGCATAGTGTCCATAAGACAAAGCTAGCAGAACTGATTGCCACACCCCCAGCCACATCAGTGATGGAAAGCCAGCGTAGCCTGTCTAATGTGCTCAGCAGGGCCCCGATCCATCATCAGTGAGAGCTCCTCCCCTTTTTACTGGAGATATGATGTACAGCTGTAAATGGAGTAGTTTGGAAGATTTCCGATCCCCTGTCTGAGACAATGCACACAAAGATTTGAAAGTGTTGATGGGGAGTTTAAAGCTGTTTGCATATTGGCAACACCAAGGCAGTAAGAGGTAGATTTCTGTGTGGAAAAAGAAAACAAAGGAAAAAAAAGATCTAGTGATAATGGACCACTTTTTGAATGAAGGATAAATTTGCATTTTATCTGTACATTTTCATTTAAAGCATTTGTAAGAGTCACATCAGGGCTTACGCTACACAGGGCCTTTTTGAAGCTGTGATGTCTCTACTGTATTAAGGCTCATTCCTTTCCCCCAACACTAGGCTCACATTGTGATATAAACATGCAACACATCCTGTTCATCACGTTCCATTTTTCAAAGTGGTCATTTTTTAGTCACTCCCACTGCCTTAGCTTTATTTCTGTCCTTATGATAGACATTTCAAGCATCCCCCTGCTTTCCTCCAGATTCTTTCCAAAGATTCCTGTATAAGCTTATTCCATGAAGCTGTAGTCACTAGCAGTAACCCTGAGGGTGGACATATCAAAGCAGCACTCTCTGCATATTACAGAGCTTATAAGGTACAACCCAAAATCTCTGAGCTTACAGAGGAGCAGGCAGCCATCAACCAAACCACTATCATTTTTTCTGTGGTTAAAGCCTGAAAGCCTTAGCACCACTGCAAATGTATATGTCACCCTCTTTTTGTGTCTTAACTTAAGTGAGAACCTAAATAAATTTCTTTCTTGTCTTGATCTGTTTATGATTGTTCGTTAATCTTCTTGTCTTGCAAAGCATCCTCCTACTGTTCTCACCAAGGCTCTGCTCATTGATGCCTGCTTATAAAAGGGTAGAAAGTTTAAAGACCATTCAATTTTTTCGGCAGCCAAACATGAGAAAAAACAAACTTTTTTACATAAGGTGCAGGAGCAGTGGGGTGACACAGAAGGGTGTCACCCACTGCTCCTGCACCTTATGTAAAAAAGTTTGCAGTGGGGTGACACACGAAGGGACAGGGTTGAATGGCATTAGATGGAGAAAACAGTAGTACAACAGACATCTAAAGTAAACTCAGAAACTCTCTTTTCTGCTCACCAACCTATAACTGACTAAAAAAATGAGGGATCCTTAGTTGCAAAGGGAAGGTAACAGTAATTGTCCTTGCTTGTCCTTCGTTTTTCATAGGCAAATTTACATCCTTTTTAGCCTAGCAATTCTATTTTGTTTTGTTATAGTTTACTATATTAAAGATCTAAATGTGATTTAGATCTTTTTGTTGTTGCTGAAAATAAAATCTGGTGGGGAAGTATATTTTTTTCTCTGTTATTAGCTTTGTCAATAGCCAAATTGGCATAACATCAATAGTAGCTGCACTTTCTCTCAAATCTAATTATTTTCTTTTTTCCCTACTAAGTCTATTCAGTCAATTAGGTCACGCTGAAAACTTTAAATTTTAAACCTTTTTAATTTCCTCTATGAACAATTTTAAAACATAATCAAATTTGTTGGTAAGTAGTTCTGGTGATTGAAGCATGAAGTAGAATTAGAGTTATAAATACCTATCAGAGCAGTCCTTCTGAATTATCTAATTATCAGCCGTACAAATAAGATCATGTGAAAAGATTAAGTAAGTGCATGAACTTCCATCGAGAATCTCCAGAGTCACTAGGCAGCAGAGGTCAGGAAAAAGTCAACTCTTTGATACAGAGGAGGATGCAGGAAGCCTGCGGACACCCTTACCAAGCTCACTGGTGTTGTCACCACTCTGGGAGATGTGTCCCCCACTAGATGGTCCTGGGGTGCCCACAGAGGGTGTGGAGTGGACGTCATCCATATCTCTCCAGGATGCTGGGTTCTGAGAGGTCAAAGAGAGGTTCACACACCAGGGGACAGGAGATGAGAGCGAAAGGGAGAAGACAAGAGAGGGAAAAAGTTGAGGAAGGTCCACTAGATTGAGCATGAGGTCAAATTATGCACTTCCCCAAAGTGAGACAGGCACCCCAAAGGCAGCTGAATAGCATGGTTAACATAGTAAGCTAACCATGCAAAAAAGTGAGACGCCAACAACATTTCCATTCTTTTAGCAGGTTAGATGTAAATATTTATCAGAGTAGGTGCAAAAATTTAGGGCAGTAGTCCTCTACCACGAGGAGTTTTGCTGGCTGTTTCTGTGATTAGCTTTGGGGAGAAATTTTACTGGGCCTGTATTTCTGGGCCAACTAGCCTGGCCCCTCAGACAAGCAAACAGCAGATTTGGAACAAAGGCACAGTAGCCTCTTAATTATAATCTGTCTTTTCTTATCTAGTCACACAGAAAGTACAACTTTTGTTGAAACTGTTGTTCAGATTATTAAGACAGATTCACATTCCTACAGCTAATGTGATCAGGGAGACAGGTAGGAGGGTACTCTGTGTGTCATCTGGAAAGAGGAAAGTGGACATGGAGACTTGGTGGTGAAACGAGGAAGTTCAGGAGTGTATACAGAGAAAGAGGTTAGCTAAGAAGAAGTGGGACACTGAGAGGACTGAAGAGAATAGACAGGAGTACAGGGAGATGCAGCGTAAGGTGAAGGTAGAGGTGGCAAAGGCCAAACAAAGAGCATATGAGGACTTGTATGCTAGGTTGGACACTAAAGAGGGAGAGGTGGATTTGTACAGGTTGGCCAGACAAAGAGATAGAGATGGGAAGGATGTGCAGCAGGTTAGGGTGATTAAAGATAAGGATGGAAATGTATTGACAGGTGGCAGAAGTGTGATGGGAAGATGGAAGGAGAACTTTAAAGAGTTGATGAATGAGGAAAATGAAAGGGAACGAAGAGTAGAAGAGGTGACTGGTGTGAAGCAGGAAGTAGTAAAGATTAGTAAGAGTGAAGTGAGGAGGACGTTGAAGAGGATGAAGAGTGGAAAGGCAGTTGGTCCTGATGACATACCTGTGGAGGTATGGAAGTGTCTAGGAGAGATGGCAGTAGAGTTTCTGACTAGTTTGTTTAACAAGATCTTGGAGAGTGAGAGATTGCCTGAGGACTGGAGGAGAAGTGTACTGGTGCCCATTTTTAAGAACAAGGGAGATGTGCAGAGCTGTGGCAACTACAGAGGAATAAAGTTGAAGAGCCACACAATGAAGTTGTGGGAAAGAGTAGTGGAAGCTAGGCTGAGGGCAGAGGTGAACATTTGTGAGCAGCAATATGGTTTCATGCCTAGAAAGAGTAAAACAGATGCAGTATTTGACTTTGAGGATGCTGATGGAGAAGTACAGAGAAGGTCAGAGGGAGTTGCATTGTGTCTTCGTAGATTTAGAGAAAGCGTATGCGACGTGCCGAGAGAGGAGCTGTGGTATTGTATGAGGAAGTCTGGAGTGGCAGAGAAGTATGTTAGAGTGGTGCAGGACATGTATGAGAGCTGTAAGACCGTGGTGAGGTGCTGTAGGTGTGACAGAGGAGTTCAAGGTGGGGGTGGGTCTGCATCAAGGATCAGCTCTGAGCCCCTTCTTGTTTGCTCTGGTGATGGACAGGTTGAAAGATGAGGTTAGACAGGAATCTCCATTGACTATGATGTTTGCAGATGACATTGTGATTTGTAGTGAGAGCAGGGAGCAGGTGGAGGAAAATCTAGAGAGGTGGAGGTCTGCTCTGGAAAACAGGTGGAACAGTGAGGTTACAGGGAGCAGAGGTGAAAAAGGTGCAGGACTTTAAGTACTTAGGGTCAACAGTTCAGAGCAACAGAGAATGTGGAAAAGTGGTGAAGAGGTGAGTGCAGGCAGGTTGGAACTGGTGGAGAAAAGTGTCAGGTGTGTTGTGTGATAAAAAAGTATCAGCGAGAATGAAAGGAAGGTGTTCAAGATGGTAGTGATGCAGAGCTGGAGGTAGCAGAGCTTAAGATGTTGAGGTTCTCTTTGGGACTGATGAGGATGGACAGGATCAGGAATGAGTACATCAGAGGGACAGCTCATGTTAGATGTTTTGGAGATAAAGTCAGAGAGGCCAGATTGAGGTGGTTTGGACATTTTCAGAGAAACTGAATATATTGGTAGAAGGATGCTGAGGTTGGAGCTGGTAGGAGGTCTAGAGGAAGACCAAAGAGGAGATTTATGGATCTCGTGAGAGAGGACATGAAGTTAGTTGGTGTGAGAGAAGAGGATGCAGAGGACAGGGTTAGATGGAGGCTCATGATTTGCTGTGGCGAGCCCTGAAAGGGAACAGTCAAAAGGAAAAGAAAAAGAAGAAGATTCACATTCCTACACCAAACAGCAAATTTCTGCACCAACAGATAGGTATAGTAGAGAGGCTCTGTGTTTTTTCAAAAGACATGCTGGTCACCTACAATCAAGTCAAACATAGTTTCAATATACCAATATTAATCAGCCAGTTATGATGTTGTTACAAAAATTAGCAAAAGACTGACTTAAATTCTTGGATTTTGAATGTGTATGGATTCATTCATTCACTTACCGTGCATGAAGAAAGTATTAACTTAACTTTTTCCACATTTTGTTATGTTATAGCCTTATTTCAAAATAGATTAAATTCATAATTTAACAAAAATTCTGCAAATACCCCATAATGACAGCGTGAAAGAAATTTGTTTGAAATCTTTGCAAATTTGTTAAAATTAAAAATATTTTAAAAAATCACATATAGACAAGTAATAACCGTCTTTGCTTAATACGTTGTTGAAGCACCTTTAGCACCAATTAGAGCCTCAAGTCTTTTTGAGTATGACATTACAAGCTTGGCGCACCTATTTTTGGGCAGTTTCTCATTCTTATTTGCAGTACCCCTCAACCTCCATCACGCTGGATGGGGAGCGTTGGTGCAGCGCCCTTTTCAGATCTTTCCAGAGATGTTCAGTGAGGTTCAAGTCTGGCTCTGGCTGGGCCACTCAAGGACTTTTACAGAGTTGTCCCCTAGCCCCGGCTTTGTTATCTTGGCTGTGTGCTTAGGGTCGTTGTCCTGTTGAAAGATGAATCGTTGCCTCAGCCTGAGTTTCAGAGAGCTCTGGAAAAGGTTTTCATCAAGGATGTCACTTTAAATTGCTGCATTCATCTTTCCCTTGATCCTGCGTATTCTCCCAGTTCCTGCTGCTAAAAAACATCCCCACAACATGATGATTGGTGGAGTGCTGCAGAGATGGTTGTTCTTCTAGAAAGTTCTACTCTTTCCACAGAGAAACATTTGAGCGCCTTCAGAGCGACCATCGGGTTTTTGGTCACCTCCCTGACTCAAGCCCTTCTCGACTGCTCAGTTTGGCTGGCCAGCCCAGTCTAGGAAGAGTCCTGGTGGTTCTGAACTTCTTCCATTTAAGAATGAGGGAGGCCAATGTGCTCATTGGGACCTTCAATGCTACAAATATGTTTCTGTACCCTTCTCTATCCTGTCTTGGAGGGCTACAGACAATTTCTTGGATTCATGGCTTGGTTTGTGCTCTAACACTTTATTTTTAATAAATTTGCAAAGATTTCAAACAAACTTCTTTCACATGTCATTATGAGGTATTGTTTTTAGAATTTTGAGAGAAATAATGAATTTGATCCATTTTGGAGTAAGGCTATAACATAACAAATTTGGAAAAAGTTAAGTGCTGTGAATATTTTTCTAGATGCACTATAGTAGAAAAATTGTTTACATTTTTTTTTTGTTTGTTTTCTGCAATCATCAGATTCATGCCAAACCATCAGAATAAGCCTTCACATTCTGAGCTATGGCCCAAATGTACAATCAAATGAATTTCTTACACAAAAACATTCTGTAAACTCACAGGCACTGTTTTTAGCCTTTGTGCTTGATAAATAGTATCCCACAAACACTTCAGTGGAATTATTCGTACAAGAGAGTACCCTGTCTCAACTGATGGCCTGAGACACACACACGTGGACACCCTGTTAAGTGATGCAGAAGACAGAAAAAAAAGAGAATGCACAGTACATGCATGTTCAGTATGTCGCTGTGGCCAATACAGATGTCCTTCACTGACATGACAGCTAGACAATATTTTTCCAGTTTTAATATTTAAAAGGTATTACTCTCTGCAAAGCAAAATGAAAAATAACAATTTCAGCCTTTTGTTGCTCTTGATCTGTGAGTTTTTAAATGCACATCTTAAAAACTGCATTTTGCTGTTATTTTCATGAGCATTTCTGATAATACAGAAATCAGTATTTATTTTCAGTGACCCTATTTACAACAACCATGAGCTCATGAATTTCGAATGTAGTTCAATTATGAGACACCACCGAAACACATGAATGAATGACACAAGACTGACTGACTGTTATGACTGACTGGAATATCTTAAAGCACTATGTGAAATCATGCCTGCAGCTGCTATACCTTGAATTGTTTCAGCATCTTAATTTATTTCCTTATACCTGAACAGAGGTGCCACAAATATGAAAACATTAAAGTACACAGCAGGGATTAAGCCTGACAAAACATCCCTCTACTCTTGCAAAATTGACAGAGAAACGCCAGAGCAAGATCCCACTGCAACCACCAGCAACCCAACAGCAAACACTGTCAATGATGGCAAATTATATTTATGTTGTACCATAAAAATGTTCAAAATCCTTTTTCAAATAGAAAAGTTTTAAAGAAATGAATAACAAATATCAACTGGCAATTTAAATTCTCATCACAGCATTTTTCTGTCTTGAAATAAACTTTGTATAGCCTTCTGCACAGTGCCCTTAACATTGTTTATTCATGCAAATAACAATGTACAACAGCCCACACCTAACGCAACAAGATTTAATATTTATTCAGTTAAAATGGCACAGAATTTAAACTTTAATGCTGTGTTAGATTAACTCCATGCATAGTTAGTAAAGAAAATATTTGAATTGACAGGCAAAAGAATGAGCTCCTCTTGACAAATGCATTGGTCTACAGTTGTCACTATCAACCTTTTTGCCACATGGTCTTTTAAAATAAATAATGTAATACTACAACCCAAATAGTTTACTAACTTCCAAATTGCCCTGCAAAGTTCTACTAAACATGGCTTTTTTTTGGGGGGGGGGTTATATTAATATAATTTTAGGCCCACAGAAGGGCATTCTTTGCATTAAAAAATTCAAAAGAAACCAACCTTAAGTTTGGCCACTTGAACATGTGAAGAACAGCCAAATGCTACTCTTTCAAAAACAGTAATAATTGATGTAAACTTATGCGTCGTAAAATATTTTCTTGCCACTGATACGCAACCTTTATTCACTCACGTGACTCTGTAATTTTTGTATGTTTAACTTACATGATCTGCAAGATTGGTAGAGGATCCCGTCAGGTCGTCGAAGTCAGACTTGCAGACATCTCGCTCCTCTATGACCAGATCGATTGGCATTTTGCCTTTCAGACAGCTGATGTACCGGTGGCAGAAATTATCACAGAGCTCATGAACCTGCAGAATGCAGACTTTTGTTAGAGTATGCGATTTTAGCTGAGTCTGAGGGTATTTAAATGTTATATTGGTGGATCAATTATAGTTATAATTGCTCATACACAGATCAAATTTACCTTTTCTAATTCCAGGAGATGAAATCGTAGTACTTGAATCGCTTGAATCATCTGAAAATATATTTTCAAATTACTTACCGCAAATGACGTCAAAATATAAGGATGACGACGAGACAAACATGCATATCAGTAATACTTTTTTATTAAAAAAAATAAATTTTTCATTATAAAAAGAAGTAGCCCCGGACAGGTAACGCTTTGCTGCAAGCAGAGTCTATAGAGCACGGGACCAAAAACGATGATCTTACCAAGTTATCCAGCTCTGGGTTCGAGGAAAATAAAGGTTTCTCTGTGCGGATCTAAGGAAGAGAAATAATATATATAATAGATTCGTTTTCAAACATTTTTTTTTATTGTTTAACCCTTTAGCTTTCTGGGCACTAAAACGGCCCCTTTATGTTCAAGTTATTCAGTTCGCCTAACCTGTTTTGCGAACACGGCAATGTCTTCGTTGAAGGAGTCGGAGGAGCAGACGTCTCCGCCCGCCACACCGGGTTCTCTGGGCGTGCAGGTCGCCAGCTCGCACTTCTCGAACACCAGAGCCAGCAAAGGAAATAAAGGGTGGCTGCGTCACAGGAGTATAGAGGCCTGTTTAATTCTCAATGTTATACATGCACATAAAATATTACCTGCACCAAAGCAGCGGCAGATTACATTTCACATGAACGCCAAAATTTTATTTAGCCTATCAGATTTTTTTCCTACTCAGATTGTTTTATCTTCCTCTTCAAGCCACCTTTTCAAATATTTGTGATTATCCTTGGTGTCCTGAGATATAAGGTTATTTAATTTTGTTCAAAAGAAGAAAAAAATATATTTACATTCTAATCGCTACTGAAATCACTTGGTCTCCCGAGCAAATATATTGTTAAAAAAACCAAATGGGTTTGTGTGGGTAGGCCTAATTCGTATGAAATGTCATTCTGCCCTGCTTTATTTAGCTATAATTCTCCCTATTGCATTTTTGTTTATTTTATATCCACACCCATAGATTTGGTCTTTGTCTCTCTTCAGTGCGTCATTTACGGCGCTACCCATGTTTGTGGGCATGATGTTGTGCTGCACATGGGCCCCATAGGGCTGTGTCGGATGGGGGGGCGGCCCGTGGTTCAGGTGGTGGACCTGGGTCAGGCGCCGGGGGGCGTGCGGCTCTCCATACATGGAAGTGGTGTCCCCGACTCCGTCCATTCCACCTCCATAATGACCAAGTTCATCGTACTGCGATAAAAGGTGTAAATGGCATTAGATGATGAACATGTGTCCCGAGACATGTGAAGGAAACAAATTGTACATTAAAACTGAATTCGGGAAACGTCGAAGTAAACACTGGTTACACATCAGCAAAGTGTAGGATAGTTTTCAGTATAAGCATAGCTCCAACCCTATTAATCTCCTTATAGAAATAGGAAAAATGATTTTAGAATAAAATTTGCTGAAGATGTTTTAATTGTTCGCATCTTGCCTGTATTAAAAATGTAACATAATCTATGTTATTAGGAATTACCCCGTTAAAAGCATTAAGCATTGTTTATCATTAGAAAAAATAAAACAAAATAATTATCAAATTACCCTTTGTGTCATCTCCGTTCGCAACTGCCAGTCGTGAACAGATAAGTTTCTTGTTGATGAAAAGTTAAAAATCCAACAGAGAATTATAATCCTGTTCTGTCGCATCAAACAAGCAAATAATGACTGAAAATAAGGCAAATTGGTGAAAACAGGTGGATCTTGGTTCAAGAGCAGATGTGGGTCTTTAAAAGCAAGATTATTGATATCTGAATATGTGGTGTGTCAGTTTGCCTTTTCGCAGGATCCGTGAATCAGTCCTTGCCTCTGTTTGTTTTGGTGTCCATATCACTGCGCGCAGACACGCTCCCTGTCCGCAGGTCTGCTGTGTAGCCGCTTATAGAAGCGACACGCTGATTAACACAGTTTGCTACCAACCCATCTGTTAGCAAGTTCCTTTGTTGTCAAACTTTGTCTTCCGGTAATGACTTTCAAAATAAACCCATAGACTAAACAATAAATGTTTATATGGTTTTTCTATGTACAAACATTATATAATATATTGAAATTTTTTTTTCAAGATGCTACCGCCTCTAATGCATTTAAACTTTGCATTCAAAGTGATCTTATGTCACATTGTTGGATTAGGCTACCTACTTAACTGTAGCAAGTTCTGCATATTCGGAAAATAACTGAAAGCACTGGCTGCCTGAAAAGAAAACACATTAAAAAACCCAAACAATATATTGTGAAAAATGCTTAACAGCGATATGAATCATAGCATAGTGTACATACACTATAATCTACAATAAATAAAAATAGATGTACATTTGGAGGAAAGGTTTCTATCCCCTTATTTATAAAATAAGGTGATTTTTTTCATCACCATAATATTTATTGCAGCTAGTACAACTGTTATTTAAAGTTTTTGAAGTAATCTATCAATTATTTTACAATAACTTTGTTATACATTCCTTGACTGTTACTTATAAATTACTCATTACTTCTTTTGGACATGGACATGGGGCCACATGGCGCAGGAAGGTAGAGCGGTTGTCCACCAATCTCACAGTTATTGGTTCAATCCCCAGCTCCTCCAATCACATGTGGAAGTGTCCTTCAGCAAGACACTGAACCCCAACTTAGTTTCTCCCAGTGCGTGTTGGCCAGCTGCATAGCAACTCCCCCAGTGTGATAGTGAGTGTGAATGGGTGAATAAGAAGCAGTGTAAAGTGCTTTGAGTGCCAATAGGTAGAAAAGCGCTATTTAAGTGCAGACCATTTACCATCTGTATATGCATTTCTGTTGTGTTTATCATGTTAAAAAAATATGGCATGTAGTGGAATGCAAACTTAAACCTAAAACTTAACTTAAAACCTAAATTAAGCTTGAAAACTTAAAAAAAGATATTATTAGAATATTCCATATTATGTTGATTAAAAACAATTTTTGTATTAATCCGTTTTACATTTTAAAAATATGGGCATAGTTACTTTTGCATACAACTGCATTACTATAGATTGGTCCATTACCCAAAACACAGAAAATTAAACAGAACTAAAGGAGACAATGGTGTTGGTGCCCTAGCTATGAATTTTTTTTTTTTTTTTTTTTTTTACACATTTTCTTTATAAAAGTGGGTTCAATTACCTAGTGTATTGTTGATGTTTTTGTTTAGAAGGTTACCTCAATCACTTTTTCTCTTTCATTGTGTGCATTTCTATGTGTGTGTGATAG
The DNA here is from genome assembly GCA_020496755.1 of Channa maculata. NCBI lineage: Eukaryota > Metazoa > Chordata > Actinopteri > Anabantiformes > Channidae > Channa > Channa maculata. The sequence continues at coordinate 20,102,344 of CM035616.1, read as the reverse complement.
AATAAGGGGTCAACATTGGTGGTGCACAGGACAGTTCTCTGGTCATGTGTCAGGAGAGATGCATCATTCCCAAGCTCAATGGCAATTTATTACATTCAAGACAGCGCCTGACATACTGAATCAGTCTCCCTTCAGATGGAGTTTACTAAGGTGGTGTGGTGGTGGTGTTGTTGGAGGGTGGGGTAGCTGAGGAGGGGCAGTAAACACAATGGAGATGGAGAGACAGAGAGACACATGGAAATGATATACAATGAGGAGAGATGTAGCCTGGGGCATGGTGTATGTTTTGTCTGTTTCTTTAACATCTCATTTATAATTCAAATATTTGTCAAATATGTGTGACAGTGCATATCAAAGGAAACAGTGTGTGATATTTCAGATTTTTAAAAATTACACTTTTTCTTCATAAGTGTTAATAAGGAATAGAGGAAGCTGGACAAGAAACAGCTGAACAGAAAAATAAACATTTGAGCATATATATAAATAACTATTATTAACTATTTATTTTACATGATACGATATATTGACTATACTATTTTTGTAATTATTTTAACAAGCGTAGAAACAATTCTGAAATATTTAATATAACGTTATTTTAGAAGGTAATGCATGCGCAATAGTATTTTTTCTGTTATGAAATTGCTGTCATTCTCTTTTGGGTTTATGTTTACATCACGACTGTGGCGCATGAAGGTAGAGCGGTTGTCCACCAATCTCACAGTTGTTGGTTTAATCCCCGGCTCCTCCGGTCACATGTCGAAGTGTCCTTGAGCAAGACACTGAACCCCAACTTAGTTGCTCCCGGTGAGTGTTGGCCAGCTGCATAGCAACTCCCCCATCGGTGTATGAGTGTGTGTGTTGATTGTGAGTGTGAATAAGAAGCAATGTAGAGTGCTTTGAGTGCCAATAGGTAGAAAAGCGCTATATAAGTGCAGAACATTTATCACTTTACTGTATTTTTCTGCAATAAAAGGTCTGGTGTTTTCTATATCTTTCATAAATGTAAAGAGTGTACTAGTATACAATTGTGACTGAACGATAGTAAATGAAGTAGTGATCTTCAACCTCCACCACAGGACACACACACGAGCAGTCATCCACCAATCCCGTGGTTGTTGGTTTGATCCCCAGCTCCTCCTGTCACATGTTACAGTGTCCATGAGCAAGACACTGAACCCCAGCGTAGTTGCTCTAGCTAAGATAAAATCTATTCACTCTTCGGACAATGCTTTCAGCTAAGCAGCCTTTCTTATATTAACACCCATCATAGTGATAGAGGTAAGGTGAGAAAAACAGATGAACATGCTGATGATTTAATAAAGGTTTACAAAAAAATGTTCAAAGTTAAAATATCTATAAAGTAATCAAAATTAATTTAAAAAAATGAAGCTTAAAACATGTGGTCGTAAAAGATCAAAGTCAAAATTAGATATAAATGGAGGTAAATTGAAGTCCAGTTACCACCCTAGTCATTAATTACCTCTTGGAGTACATTAAATCACATTCTCATCACCTCTGGTCCCTTCACCAACATGTCCATTGAAATCTGCACCAATCACCACTCTCTCACCTTTAGGGATGCTCTGCATCACTCCATCTAACTCACTCCAGCAATTCTCCTTTTGTTGTAACCCACATCCTTCCTGTGGGGCATAACCACTAACAACATTGAACATCACACCTTCAATTTCCAGCTGCAGACTCATCACCCTATTTAATAGTCATTTCACCTCCAGAACATTCCTTACAAATTCTTTCAGGATAACTCCTACTCCATTTCTCTTCCCATCCACAAAACAACTCAAACCCTGCTCTTAATCGTCTAGCCTTGCTACATTTCCACCTGGTCTCCTGGACACACAGTATATTCACCTTCCTTCTCTGCACCATGTCAACCAACTCTCCAGCCCCTACTGTCCTACACTATTGGCTGTCCTCATGTCTCTCTGTCTACGAGCTCTACTTCTTCGACCAACGGTAGCCCTATTTCCACCGGCACCCTGTAAGTTAACATCACCAGTGGCAACTGTTGTTAACCCAACCCGACCGATCCAGTATGGAACTCTGATCAAGTTTGGAAGTTAAGATTTGCATGTTTGATTTGGCATATGCTCTACATCGAAACCCCTTCCTTACACAACCCTCTGCATTTATCCAGACATTGGACTGGCACAAGAAGACACAGGATTGTGCCCCCTTGTGGTTGCGTTTGTGATAATTCTGCTGGTGTACAGTATTGGTTCCTTTGCTAATTTTAAATAGGGTGGCCATAATATTAGAAGGTCCAAATACTGTAAATATATAATGAAAAAAACTAAATGCAAATGTTCTTATGTACAGAGACTATCCTCCTGTGGTGTCCATGGATTGGCCCATTTGAATTAATAACTGCAACTTTATTGGTGATATAATATATATAAGATGATACCACAAACTTGATATACCCCAGATGACAGTAGCTCTCTCTCCACCTCTGCCACTCCCAACCAACGAACCCAGCATTCGGTTTCAGACTCTGTATTAAAGATTTATGATTTGTGTATGTAGATATATCTGATGTGTGTAAATAGGTAATTCACTGAAAATATTGAACACCAGGTAGCCTTAGTAGGAGTGAGAAGCCCTTTTATTTTAAATTTTCTCCTGTTTTGACTTGGGAGTTTAGGTTTTACAACCTGTCTTTTATTTTGTGTATTTGTTTGATTTGGTTAGGCAAGGTAGGGTTTTTGTTAGATCTATTTGTTTGTTGCTTTGGGCACTGTTCACCTCTGAAGCAAACAAATTGGTACCATTTGGTTCTTGAACGCTTGGTCGTGCTGGTTTTGCTTGGGGATTGGGAAGAGTGGGGGAGCACATTGTGTTCTACCTATGTTTCCCTTGACCAGGGGCATAACAGGCAGTGAAGTTCCTGTGTGTGCAGTTTGTAGCCAACAAAATAGGCAAAAATAACAAACATGAACTTTACCATGGCACAACATGTGGTATCTGTAGCGAACATTACTTAGTATACAGCCCACAGATTTTAAAAGCACTGCCAAATGAACTATAAGCACTGTCCAGTCAACTGTTCAAAGATATAAAGTTTAACAATTTTAAACATCTTAAGTTATTTTTTGATCAGCATTTCTCAAACAATATTTCAGTTTGTAATTCTGTTAAATTTAAAATTCTTTTCACATCTAACTTCTTCTATAGCTGACTAAAAGCAACAGAGAGCACATTTACTCAAGTACTAAGAATAGGCTACTTGTACTTGCTTCATACTTCAACTTCACTACATATCAGAAGAAAATTTTACTACTGGACTGTACTCTTAAGAAATGTTTGAAAGTGCTGTAGACATTATTTACTTTTCAATGTAAAATGTATTTATGTATCAAACATAACACTGTTAATTATTCTACAGAGTTTGATAGTAATGTAATGGTTTTCTCCCAACGGTAATTGGTGATTTTAAATTGTTCATAGGTGTGAATGGTTATCGTTCTCCCCAGTATGGAATATAGTCAAATATTTCAGTGAAGGTTGTAATAGTAGTAACATTTCAAATCTAAATATTTAGTAGAGAATACATTTCAAACTTTTTTCACGTGCTGATATAATTTTACCTATCAGGATGCTGATTTGATTCTAGATTTTCCTCCTCCAAATGCGCCCTTCATAAAATATAGAAATGTAACACCAGATGGTTTACTCAGGAGGCCAGATTGAGGTGGTTTGGACATGTTAAGACAGTGGACAGTGAGAGAGGACATGAAGTTAGTAGGTGTGAGAGAAGAGGATGCACAGGATAGAATTAAATGGATGCAGATGTTTCGCTGTGGCGACCACTGAAAGCGAACAACCTGAATGAAAAGAAGAAGATGCAAAAAGTGTAATTTTAATACTTATAATCATATGCTGAGACTAAAACCAGAAAACAGTAAATAACAAACTTCAAAAATGAATTATTAACATTGTGTGAGAATCCCTGATAATGCCAGTGAAAGGAATCAGATGAAGTGAGAAGTCAAAGGATATGTAGTGGTCTAGTGCTAGTATTTGAATACTTTGTCTTGTACCTACAGGTTACTGGTTACCACTTACCTGTGTGAGAGCTGAGACATGAGCATGTGTTTGTGTTCTCCTTTAATGATTACTCTGTCATTGTTAAATGGTGCACCAAGGTGGCAGACCACACCAGAGAAATTATAAATCCTCATTTTGTGTGCATGTGTGAGTATTCATTTGGGTATCTGGCTGCATTATAATGAGATGTCCAGACTCATATGCATGTGTGTGTACTCTTTCTTCAGTCTGGGTGTCAGTATTAATGAGCCCAGATTTAATTTCTGATGAGTGATTTTTTGACTGTTCAATTGGATAAGATTTATGATGATGCCCCATATCAGCAGCCTGCAGCAATGTTCTAGTCTTTAATAATGGGAAATGAACACATTAATCACCCTGTAGCAGTCAACCACAGCAAGCACAGGAGCACCTTCCAGTCTGTATCACCATATGAGAGAGAATATTAGCTTGTATGAATTCAAAAGCCTTACGTAGAACATAATGAAAAAAAAGTACTGTATTGTACTTGTCTGGCTGAATATAATTTAACCTTCTAAACTTTCTACTGAAGGACTTTCAGATCACTCTATGACATTAAGACAGCAAATGAGACAGGAGACGAAGTCTCTGTGTTATTCTTGTGAAATTCAGATTAGTAAACACCTCTAGTTACTCCTTATCTTCATAAAGTTGTTACAGGTGTTGACAATTAGTTTGAATTTTGTAGGCCTAGCCACAGTATTGATACCCAGCACACCTAATATTGGTCATACTTTCAAACACAGTATTTGTTTTAATTACGAGGTTTCTGAGACACAAACATTGAACACATACACAGCGTTAGATTTGAGAAGGTCTACTACTCATTAATTTTTTTGGACAATTTATGAATTTATTTATTAATAATCGTCATGTCAATTACATTACATTAGCACAATAGCAGGGTTAGTATTAGCCCACAGATTTTAAAAGCACTGCCAAATGAAGGATAAGCACTGTTTAGTCAACTGTTCAAAGATATAAACAAAAACAACTTCAAATAACATTTTTTGAATAATATTCTAGTTTGTAATTCAGTGAAATTTAAAATCTTTTTACACCTAACTACTATACTAAAGTAAGAATAGGCTACTTGTACTGGCTTCATACTTCAACTTCACTACATATTAGAAAAGAAATGTTAATACTGTATTCTACTACTGCACTATTTACTTTTCAAAGTAAAATTTTAAAATAAAAAAATTTGTATCTTCTTTCCTTTTTGGCTGTTGTCTTTCAGGGGTTACTAAAGCGAATCATCTACCTCCATCTAACCCTATCCTTCGCATCCTCTTCTCTTGCACTGATTAACTTTATGTGCTCTCTTTATGCATCTCTCCTCTGAATATGTCCAAATCACCTCAATCTGGCCTCTCTGACTTTATTTCCAAAACATCTAACATTAGCTGTACTTCTGATGTACTCGTTCCTGATCCTATCCATCCTCATCACTCCCAAAGAGGACCTCAACATCAGCTCTGCTACCTCCAGCTCTGCAGCCTGTCTTTTCTTCAGTGCCAATGTCTCTCAGCCGTACGACATCACTGGTCTCAGTGAAAGTCTTGAAAGGTGTTCAAGACGGTTACCGGTTTCGAACATTATAACAGCAGCCTATGTTCCCCTGGATGCTGATGCCAAGCTTGCTATGAAAAAACTTCACGCAGCCATCAGTAAACAACAGACCGTTCACCCAGATGCTGCATTTATTGTTGTGGGTGATTTTAATCACTCAAACCTAAAGGCAGTGCTTCCCAAATTTCACCAGCATGTTTCCTGCCACACCAGAGGAAACAAAACCTTAGACCATGTATACACAAACATGGCTGGAGCTTACGATGCAACCCCCCACCCCCACCTAGGACAGTCAGATCACCTTCCTTTGTTCCTCACCCCCAAATATGCACCCATCATAAATCGTGTGAAGCCATCAGTAAGGGCCATCAAAGTGTGGCCTGCGGGGGTAGATTTCACACTCCAGGAAAGGTTTCTACACCCAGACTGGAGTACATTTGCTTCTCAGGCGGTCGATGTGGCTCTCACATTGACATCGACTGCTACACCTCCTCTGTATTGAATTACATCCACTCCACCATAGACAATGTCACAACTTGGAAGCAGATCACCACATACCCAAATCAGAAGCCATGGATGAACAAGGAAGTGTGCCTCCTGTTGAAGCCACACAATACTGCCTTCAGATCAGGGGATGCACAGGTCTACAGCACATCCAGAGCTAACCTGAAGAGGGGCATCAAAAATGCCAAGCACTGCTACAAGCTAAAGATAAAGGAGCACTTTTCCAACTCCAACCCTGGACGCATGTGGCAGGGCATCCAGGCCATCATACTTCAACTTCACTACATTAGAAAGGAAATGTTAATACTGTACTCTATTACTGTGCTCTTAAGAAATGTTTGAAACTGCACTATTTACTTTAAATTTTACTTTAAGTAAAATTTACCAGACAACATCAACAACACGCTGGACCAGACAACATCCCTGGTCGTGTACTCAAGGCATGTGCTGAGCAGCTCACTGGGGTTTTCAAAGACATTTTCAAGCTGTCTCTTGCTCAAGCAGCTGTGCCGGGGCGACTGTGGCACAGGAAGGTAGAGCGGTTGTCCACCAATCTCACAGTTGTTGGTTCAATCCCCGGCTCCTCTGGTCACATGTCGAAGTGTCCTTGAGCAAGACACTGAACCCCAACTTAGTTGCTCCCGGTGAGTGTTGGCCAGCTGCATAGCAGCTCCCCCATTGGTGTATGAATGTGTGTGTGATTGTGAGTGTGAATGGGTGAATAAGAAGCAGTGTAAAGCGCTTTGAGTGCCAATAGGTAGAAAAGCGCTATATAAGTGCAGACCATTTGCCGACATGCTTTAAAAGCACCTCCATCGTGCCGGTGCCAAAGTGTCTGAACAACTACAGCCCTGTAGCTCTGACACCTATTGTCATGAAGTGTTTTGAGCGGCTGGTCCTGGCACGCCTGAAGGACTCTCTGCCATCTACACTGGACTCTCACCAGTTTGCCTACCGCAGCAATAAGAGCACAGAGGATGCCGTTTCCATGGCACTGAATTCTGTGCTAACACATCTGGACAATAAGAACACTTACGCATGTATATTGTTTGTTGACTTTAGCTCAGCTTTCAACACTGCCATCTCATCCAAGCTAATAGCTAAACTTGTAGACCTGGGCATCAACACCTCCCTTTCTAATTGGATTATGGACTTCCTGACCAACAGACCCTAGCAAGTCCGATCCGGCTCCATCTGCTCCAACACCATCACAATCAACACTGGTGTACTACAGGGCTGTGTACTGAGACTCTTCTTCTACTCCCTCTTCATCTCTGACTGCAAGCCTTTGAATGGATCTAACACTATGATCAAGTTCGCAAATGACACTACAGTGTCTCATCAGCAACAATGATGAGACTGCCTACAGGGAGGAGATTCAGCACCTGGACACATGGTGCAATGACATAACCTGCTCCTTAACACCTCCAAGACGAAGTAGCTCATTGTGGACTTCAGAAGAGTCAAGAGATACACATGACACCATCCACATTAATGGAACGGCTGTTGAGCGTGTCTCCAGTTACAAGTTCCTAGGGATCCACGTCTCTGAGGACCTGTCCTGGACTATAAACACCTCCAGTCTAGTTAAGAAGGCAAACCAGCGCCTCTTCTTCTTGAGGACACTAAAGAAGGATCGGCTGTCCTCGGATATTCTGGTGAACTTCTATCGCTGTGCAATAGAAAGCATCCTGACCAACTGTGTCACAGTCTGGTATGGGAGCTGCTCTGTTGCAGAGCGCAAGGCACTGCAGCGCATCCCAGGGACTACCCTTCCAGCCATGGAGGACGTCCAGACTAAACGCTGCCTGTGTCGAGCTCGCAGCATCTATAAGGACTCCTCTCATCCCGCCCATAGACTGTTCTCTCTCTTGCCCTCCGGCAGGCGCTTCAGGTGCCTCAAAACCAGGACTAGCAGACTGAAGAAGTTTTTTGCACCCCGCTGATCCCTCTGACTCTCATATACTTTATATAGCGCCAATTCACAACAAAGTCATCTCAGGGCACTTTATAGAATAAAGTCAAGATTATAAAGATGTATAAAGAGAACCCAACAATTCCCCCTGGAGCAAGCCATAGGCAACAGTGGAGAGGAAAAACTCCCTTTAACGGAAGAAACCTCCAGCAGAACCAGGCTCAGGGTGGACGGCCATCTGCCTCGACTGGTTGGGGTGAGTGGAAAGGGGAGAGAGAAAAGAACAGAGCAACAAAAAGCAACAACAAAACATTGGGCAGATTGGTAGGACCAGTAGCTGCACGCTGGAAGACACACAGCTTCAAAGACAGGGACACCTGCAGTAAGGGACAGAGAGAGGGGGACAGAGAAGGACAAAGACAACTACGGGAGAAAAAACACAGAGTTAATGACATACAGTGGTGACAATTGCGGGGTGAGAGAAGAGGTGAGAGGGTCAAGAGGAGGAAAGGAGCTCAGTGCATCGGGGGGTGGGTCCCCCAGCAGTCTAAGCCTATAGCAGCATAACTATAACTAACTATATGCTTTATTAAAGAGGAAGGTTTTGAGCCTAGACTTAAAAGTAGAGAGGGTGTCTGCTTCCCAAATCTGAACTGGGAGCTGGTTCCACAGGAGAGGAGCTTGATAGCTAAAGGCTCTACCTCCCATTCCACCTTTGGAAATTCTGGGAACCACAAGTAGGCCTGCATTCTGAGAGCGAAGTGGTCTACTGGGATGATATGGTGCTATGAGATCTTCTATATATGATGGAGCCTGACCATTCAGAGCTTTATATGTAAGAAGCAGGGTTTTAAATTCTATTCTAGATTTAATGGGAAGCCAATGGAGAGAAGCTAGTGAAGGTGAAATATGATCTCTCTTGCTAGTTCCAGTCAGCACTCTTGCTGCAGCATTTTGGATTAACTGCAGACTCTTAAAGGAGTTACTGGGGCATCCTGAAAGTAGGGAATTACAGTAGTCCAACCTAGAGGTAACAAATGCATGGACCAGATTTTCGGCATCACTTTGAGACAGGATGCTCCTAATTTTGGCAATGTTCCGTAGGTGGAAGAAGGCTGTTCTAGAGATTTGTTTTATATGTGAGTTAAAGGACAAATCCTGATCAAAAATAACTCCAAGGTTCCTTGCAGTAGTACTGGAGGCCAGACTTATGCCATCTAGAGTAACAATGTGGTTGGACATCATGTCTCTGAGATTTTTTTTTTCCATTATCTATTTCTTACTTCTGTTTATAGCTCACCACAGCCTTGTATATTAATGTATATATCCATTTTCTTTAAATTTCTGTTTATGTACATATGCATCTGCAAAATACTCTACAATACTAACTTATTATTTATGCAGAAACTGGATATCCTGATTTGCTGCTATTGCACTTCTGGTTAGACCTAAACTGCATTTCATTCCATTGTATTTGTACATGTGTAATGACAATAAAGTTGAATTTATTCTAATCTAATCTTACTGTCCAATCTATCATACATGTCCTCATATTCTTTGTTTGGCCTTTGCCACCTTCATCTGCCAACCCTGGTTGGCTCATACACTCTCAGTAATCACTCCCTAATCTGTTTATCTGTATTCTCGTTCCACTACCAAGTCTCCTTGTCCACTTTCCATTTTACGTCTCCTTGTCCACTTTCCTCTTTACTGATGACACACCGAGTACCCTCCAACCTGTGTCCCTGATTACATTAGCCCCAGTTGTCCAGTCATCAAGAAAGCACTTCATGACCATCCAGATCATGTCTCAACTCCTCCTTGAAAACTACATTAATCAACATTCTTCCTTTTTGAACTTCCACCACTTTGTCCTCTGCTCAGCTTTAATGTTTGCATCCTCTTCATCTTCCTCACTACCAAAGTAATTTTAAACACCACCAGCCTGTGTTGTCTTGCCAAACTTTCCTATAACAAATGCTTTGCAGTCACTGATCTCTTTCAGATTACATCAACACTACAGTGCATCCAGAAAGTATTCACTAACTTTTTCCACATTTTGTTACGTTAAAGCCTTATTCCAAAATATTTTCCTCACAATTCTACAAACAATACCCCATAATGATAATGTGCAAAAAGTTTGTGCGTAGGATTATGAGTACTGATATCTCCAATGAAGACTCAAGACTAAGAAGAGGATTTACTACTCTGTCTATGCCTTAATCATGCCATGCACATGTTTTTACCAAGCCATTTGATTGTCTGCCTGCTACTTTATACGAACCCCAGAGCTACAATTTTGGAGTTTCAATATTGTGTCACTCGAGGGATTTTGGAGTTTAGATATTGTGTCACACGAGGGATTTTGGAGTTTTGATATTGTGCCACTTTGGAGTTCTCTCTGGAGAATTTGGAGTTCTTTTCACATTGGAGACTCACTATGGCCACGTTCCACGCACTCACTACCAGGCCTGCCTCTGTGTTATGGATCCAGACCAATACATCTTCCCCAGTGGACACTCCTCCCACCGTTTCCCTACCTTTTCTTCAGGTTACTCATCTTTGCGGCATCTAAAGTTATATCTATACTGCCAGGAACACACTTCATGCTTCCCCAAAAGACCCTTGTTTCTCCTTCTGATTATGCCCATCTCCCCACTCACTCTAGCAAGTCTTTGTTTCATGTTTAGACTCCATATCCCACAAGCCTTTGATAAGTTACCCACCTGCGTGTCCTCTCCTATAGACTGGAGTTCAGCACCATCCAGCGAGTCGGATGACTTATTACATCTCCATCCTGCTTTGCCAACCATATTATTTTATAATAAACTTTATTAAAACTGAGTAGTTGTGTCAAGCGCCTTATTGGGTCCAACCCTAAAACCATCAAGGATGGTTTTCATCAAGGATGCCTCTGTGCATTGCTGCATTCATCTTTCCCTTCCAAACTAGTCTCCCAGTTCCTGCTGCTGAAAAACGCCGCCACAGCACAATGCTGCCACCACCATGCTTTACTGTATGGATTGTATTAGCCAGGTGGTGAGCGGTGCCTGGTTTCCTCCAGATATGATGCTTGGCATTCAGGCCAAAGAGTAAAATATTTATTTAAATCAGACCAGAGAATTTTGTTTCTTATTTTGAAGAAGGAAGGAAGGGCATATAGCATAAAAACTGTGCCAAATAAACATGCAGACAAATGATCCACTGTGGTGACCCTGAACTCACAGGATAAACTGAAAGGACAACAACAATAATAATAATAATAATAATAAAATAATAATAATAATAATAATTTATAATAATGTTGCCTAATGGAGACCTACTTTATAGATAAAGTAAAAGTTATTGGTCGTAACACACTTGTGGAACTACATACCTAAATTTTGTGTGCTTGGAGGATTCATCCTTAATATAAACAAATTGGAATCTATCTGATATATATGAAATAACATTTAAACCAACCTAGAGCAGTTCTTTTAATCCCAATAACATGTTCCAGTCTCTGTAAAAAAAAAAAAATGCTGTGATCAATGGTGTTGAATGCGGCACTATTCCATTTCTCTTCCCATCCGCACCATGGTAAAACAACTTGAACCCATCTCCTAAGCTTCTACCCTTGCTACCTTTCCACCTGGACTTCTGGAAAGTATACACTAACACTTTTTATCCACCTTACTTCTCTGCATCATGTCAACCAACTCTCTACCCTTCCATGTCATAGTCCTAACATTCAAAGTCACTACTGTCAGTCCTACACTCTTGACTTCCCCCTTTCTCTCTGCCTACGAACACGCCTTCCTCCTTTTCTTCTTCGACCAACAGTAGCCCAATTTCCACTGGCACCCTGTAGATCAAAGGCACAGTGGCAATCGTTGCTAACCTGGGCCACGGTCGATCCAGTATAGATCTACAATCCAGTTTGCAGGTCATAATTTTCACATTTAATTTGGGCATATGTTTTAATGCAGCCACAAGGGAACACAAGCCAGTGTCTTCTTGTGCCAGTCCCAAGTCTGGATAAATGCAGAGGGTTGTGTCAGGAGGGGCATCCAATGTAAAACACATGCCAGATTCAAAATGCAAATCATGACTTCACACCAAAAATGACTCCCATACCGTATCGGTCGAGGCCCGAGTTAACAACGACCGCCACCGGTGCTTTTGACCTACAGGGTACCGGTGGAATTTGGACTACTGTTGGTCGATGAAGTAGAGGAGGAAGGTTTGTTCGTAGGCAGAGAGGGAAGAGGAAAGCTAAGAATGTAGGACTGACAGTCGAGAGTTGGTTGACATGATGCCGAGAAGGGAGGTGTATATATTGTGTGTCCAGGAGACCAGGTGGAAAGGTAGTGATGGAAAAATTAATGTTAAACTATTGCAACTGCTAACTAAAACTGCAGGCCCTGTGAGTTACAGGCAAGTGAATCTGTTTAACAGACAGAACTGCTCTCAACACACACAATGTGTGGAGGTACTCCCTGTTGATAAGAACAGAGGGCGGAAACAACGCTGTTGAGGATATAAAGAAGTGTTTGTAACTGTTTCGGCAGTCAATCCTTTGCTGTGCATGTATTGACTCCTTGCTGCAAGTAAAAACCTTTAAACAAGACTCCAGTGATTCTGTCTTTTTTGACTAACAATTTATCTAACAGCTTGGTCCTTCGAGCTGGATCCAATACCTTTTCCTCCGCTCAGATTTAGAACTGAAATCGTGCACGGGCTAGTCTTGGACTCCTTAACAAAGACCTGCAGCTGAATTGACGATAAAGAGAGGCCAGTCTCTGCTGAAAGGAGAAGTGACGGGATCCTACAGAGAAAAATAATTAGAGAACAGAATCACTGGACCCTTAGGTAAGAAAAACTACCTTTGTTTGAATGGAAGTGTAATTTAGAGTTGTGTTATTATCATTACGGATTGGGTTTGGGACTCAAATAAAAGCCCGTAGCTGAGTACGGCAACAGATTGGGTCTGGGACCCAGAGTCAGGAACGCAATAAAAGGCCATAGCTGAGTAAGGCAATAGTCCATAGTCTATGTGGGAAGACTAAAGGGAATAAATACCCCCTTGCTGACGGAGCTCGAGTCTCAGGTCTCAAGCATGTTAAAGATAAAAAGTGAGAGAAAGGTATTGTTTTTCTTACAATTTTTCTTACAATACAGGTCAGTAGACAACGCAGTTAACATAGGACTGTATTACACCCTGGACCACCTCAACAGCCCTGGTTCATATGCACAGCAGGGACAGGACCAGAGCCAGAGGTGGCGTCGACCTGCTTGGAGAGAACAGGAAGAGGAGCGGAGGCGGCGTCGACCCACTCGGTGACAGGAACAAGAACAGGACCCTAGAATGCACCGACCCGCTCTGTGACAAGAACAGGACCGGAGACAACGTCGACCCGCTCTGAGGCAGGAACAGGATCAGAAGCAGAGGTGGCGTCTGCCGTCTCAAAGACAGGAATGGGGCGAACAGGAACGGAGCGAGCACGAGCTGGAACAGGACAAGCAGGAGCTGGAACAGGAACAGGACGAGCAGGAGCAGGATCAGGACCAGAACTGGAGGCCGTACTGACCTGCCCGGAGACCAGAACGGGGGAAGTGTCTCTTTACCCAGGACCAAAGGAAGGCTCAGGAGTGTCCACAATGTGAAACAGGTGGGGAGACCTGGGCTAGGGGAGGTTGTGCCCGTCCATACTTGGCCCTGAAGGCCCCTAAGGAGACCAGTACTTGGGGTATACCCTCCCAGTCCAGTAGCCAAGATCTAGACCTTATTATCGCTTCCATTTAAAGAGTTTTGGCACAGCAGAACTCAGGGTCTCTGGAGGTCTTCATTTTGTTTTGGAGGGTTGCCAGTAACTGATAAATGACCGGATATTGTACCTGCTGCTCTAGGTCCTATACTGTATAAGCTGGTGAGTCTGTTACGGGTGGGTGTTGGAGTGAGGTACATAACATCTTGTTGGTTGACTCCTACGACCAGTGGTGTCTGCCATCTTTGGCTCAGAAACAGGAACTGGTGGTTCAGGGGTAAGTAGCGTGGAGGTGATGGTCTGGTGGAAGGTTGAATTCGAAACCAACTCTGGAACAAAAAGATAATCAGTCGACCCAGAGATCGGTTCAGGAACATGTGGGATGGCAGCCGACTCAGAAATGGGGTCAGCAACTGGAAGTGGCATGGGTAATGGTCTGACCGAGATGATTGGTTTGGTTTGAAGTTTGACTTGTCTCCTGTGTCTGAGGCCGCTCTGAAAACAAATGATCAGGGATTCCCAAAATATAACTCCGGTTATCAACCTGCTCTTTATACTGGAGCCAAAACGCAAGTACCTCAGCAGGCTTCATGATGAACCCCTCCCGCATGTTGCTGGTTTGGATCATTCTTTCAGGATTAGTTTTTAAAGGTGGACCCAAGAGCAACAAGGCGAGAGGGGTTCGGTGAGAAGATAGAGCTTTATTTATGATTATAAAACAATACAGGGATAAACACCTAACAAAAATTTGCTCCTATAACGGAGGACAAACAGACAAACTCAGAGGGAATACTACAAAACTAGAAAACAAGGAATTAACTCGGAACGAGGCAGTAGGAAATTAACGCGGGTGGAATGGGAGATTAACATGGAAGGAATAGGAGGTAACTAAAAACTAGAGACAATGACACTAACAACCAAATCGTTTAGTTCATTGTTTTAGTTCTAAACGAGAACTAAAACAATGACCCTGAGAAAATAACATAAACATTGGAAAACTAGACATTTATGTAACCATCAACTAAACCAAAGTACACTAGAAAACAAGTCATACCCTCACCAGACAAAACCCCCCACACGGAAAAGACTGACACAGAGTGAAAACCAAAAACAAACCTCAAACCAAACAGAAAACAGAGTTCACAAGTACTGGGTCATGAGTCCAAGAATCTTGAGTTGGGTAAACTAGGAGAACGCGTGTTGCATGGATGGCAGCAGCGGACAAAGACAATGATCCAACCAGGAACAGGGGGGAGAGCTGGGTTTTAAAAGGGCAGGGGAACAGGTGAAAACAATTGACAGCAGTGATGACAAGTGGTAAAGCTTTAAAAATTAACTGGGGACAGTAAGTGGAGAAAAGGAGGTACAAAATAAAAGTCCAGGGCAGGAAGTGTCAAGGTTTTTGTTAGGGATGGACCCAAGAGAGGAGACAGTGCAAGGGATGAACGAAAAAGGGTTTTATTTGACAGATATATAATGACAACCAACAGATACAGAAATAAAACCTAAATGAACACATGGGAGAAACACTAAACTACTAAATAAAAAAGGCACGGGTTAACATAGACAACTAAATCAAGTAAACACAAGGGAAAGGCTAAGGAAAACTATCTTAACATAAATACTCTAAACTAGAAAACACCGAACTCTACTACCAAACAGGAGGAAGGGGAAATAAAACTCTGGACAATTTTTAAATAAAAAGAAACCTAAAAGTTTAACTAACGAGACCCACGAGGACAGGCTAAGGCTACTAACAGGAAACTAAACGGGTTTGGAAAACCAAGACACACACACACTCTACGGAATAAATGAACACGCAGACTAAAGTAACAGAGCTGGGGGGAGCACAAAAAATTAACAAGGGAACTCAGGGGAGGCAGACATAAACAAACTGAACAAAAGCGTTAGCAAATGAAGAATACAAAGGCAAACCTAAAACACAAAACGCGGGAGCAACAGGCAGAGAAAATGTCCAAGCAACAAGAGTCCCGAATGCAAGAGTCCATGAAACATACATACAGATGTGGGGTTGGTGAGGGTAATAATGATGACAATGACAGCGGTAACAACGACGAGGATCTGGCAGGGGAGTGAGGGGAAGACTGAACTTAAATAGAGCCGGGAACAGGTGCAAACCATCAGGGACAAACGAAAGCAAACTGGAGAAAAGAACCAAGGCACAGGAAGTAGGGAGAAGGGCCACAAAATAAAAGTCCAGGAACAGGAAGTGCAATGAGATCCTGACAGGAAGTGAGGGTCAGATCATGACACTACATATTGCTGCTGATATATAGAGAGTTAAAGAAAGGGAGGGGGAGTAGATCAATTAAGTAGTCATCACCAATCAAGGCCATGGATCCACCGGAGAAAAATATTTAAATCACCAGAAAGGGGCCATTGCACGTGTCCACCCTGTCAGCGAAGATGATGAAGAAATGCCTGCTACCATCGCAGAGTGGCACAGTGAGGCTAAGTCGTATCAGTTATGTATCAGAGAGTCAGTTGCTTGAGATCGTGAGAGAGCAAGCTGGGAGAGCAGGGCTGGTGGGGACAATGGCTTCTTTGGTTCTAGCATACAAGATTCAAGATTCAAAGTGTTTATTGTCATATGCACAGATAGAACGCATGTTTCCCTGTACAATGAAATTCTTACTTTGCCCTCCACTCTGAATGTCACACAGTAAGTAAAATGAGAATTTACAAAAAAAATAGAAATAAAATAAAATACAAATAAAATAAAAAAGTAAAAAAAATAAGAGCAAACAAATAAGAGCAATAAGGCAATAAGGTGAGGTAGTGCAGTTCTTAAAAAAAGGCAATAAAGTGAGGTAGTGCCGTTCTCAGTGCGGTAGTGCAATTCAAAAAACAATTTGTGTGCAAATACAAAATGTGATTCATGAGCAGTTGTGTCCATGTATCAGTTGTGTCCGTGTAACAGTTATGTTATGTTATGTTATGTTATGTTCATGGTTGCAAACTCCTGTCAGCTGTTTAGGAGTCTGATGGCAGAGGGGAAGAAAGAGTTCTTCAGTCTCGAGGTCCTGCATTTTACACTTCTGTACCTCCGTCCTGAGGGTAGAAGTGTGAACAGTCCGTGCTGGGGGTGAGAGGGGTCTTTGAGGATGGACGCAGCTCTCCTGTGGACTCTGCGGTGGTAGATGCTCTGCAGAGAGGGCAATGGAGTCCTGGTGATCTTCTGTGCAGTCTTCACCACTCTCTGCAGGCGTTTACGGTCCATGGCAGTAGTGCTGCTGTACCACACCGTGATGCAGTTGGTCAGGAGATAGACAGATGGGTAACCAGATAAACATTAGAGAGATACCAACAGTTAATTCAGGGAGTTGCTTCAGCATGTGGACTTGCGTGACATTGATTTAAGCGACCTGCAGGAGGTACCATATATGATTAGAAACATGTTAACAGATGTGATAAATCACAAATTGGAAAATTCAACAGCAGATAATTGAAATGTAGTGTTGACACATCTGTTAACTGACACTACACCGACGAGTTGGAATTTGTTGTTACAGTAGCCTACAATAAAAGCGGAGGCAGTGCTCGTCTAAAGTTAGGAAACATCCCATATAATGATATAATTAGGAAAAAAAACGTGTTCTCTTTACACCCAGAGATCCTACTATTGAAAGCAACCTGTGCTTCTCACATTGTCTGGCATATTATGCATTTCCCACACAGGCCCCAAAAGATTGGCATTTGCAAAAAAGATACACATCAATGTGGGGCTTAACAGCACCCATAAGGTAACTTTAGCAGATATTTCTAAGTTTGAAAAATTGCTGGGATTTAAACATTATAGTATTCTATCATAAGCATGGTAAAGGTTGGAGAGTCTGATTACAGGATACAGTATACTAGGCGAGAGAGGAGTGATTATATTATACATTTTCAGTGGCAAAAATGCAGATACTCAGAAAGGGGCTCACTTGTAGCCAGAGACAGCAGGTGCAGAAGAATCCTGAGTATGGTTGGAGGAGCAAGTGAGTGAGTCGGAAGCCTATCACAGCACCCTCTCTCCCATCCTCCTCTCTCCTACTTCTCTCCCTCTCCCTGTCTGTTTTGTGTTCGTGCGTTTGTTTTTCCTCCCTAGTGCACCTGGGACTGCAGCGGTGGCCAAACCTGCATGCAATCATTTGTCCTAATGACAGCAGTTCATATACCGGTCTCCTGCACACCACAAGTCACCAGATGCACAGTGGCCGCCCCCCTAACCAAACTAACATCCCCTGTCTCCCCGTTTCACTGGATGCAGAAGGCCGAGAGCGCCTTCACCCGCCATAAAGAACTGTTCACCTCCCCACCCGTCCTGACTCAGCCTGACACCTCTCGTCAGTTTGTTGTTGAGGTGGACGCCTCTGAAGTCGCCGTGGGGGCGGTCCTCTCCCAGTGCAGCAAATGTGACCTGAAGCTGCGGCCCTGCCTTTAGGGGAAAAACCCCTAAAAAAAACCCCAGACGGAATCCTCCAACCCCTTCCCATCCCCAGTTGTCCGTGGTCACACATCGCCCTGGACTTCATCACTGGACTCCTGCCTTCCCAAGGAAACACCACCATTCTCACAATCTTGGACCGCTTCTCCAAAGCTGTCCACTTTGTCCCCCTACCAAAACTACCAACAGCCATGGAAACTTCCCAGCTACTCACCCAGCATGTTCTCCGCCTTCATGGCATCCCCCACGATATCGTTTTGGACAGAGGTCCACAGTTTGTCTCCCAAGTCTGGAAAGCTTTCTGTAACGCTCTGGGGGCAACAGTCAGGGTACCAGCCAGCAATGTTTCCTAGCCAGCAAACCGAGATCGGTGTTCCTTTCGTCCACGCACACATCCGCTGTTGCCGTAGGCTGTGGAGAGAGACACGGGCAGCCCTCCTCTGAACTACACTGAGAAACAAGCGGCTAGCCGACTGTCTGAGAACCCCGGACCACTCTTCGAACTAGGTCAGACTTTTTACCTTTCTACCCAAAATATTCCTCTGCATATAGTGTCCAGAAACTTTGCCCCCCGATATATCGGCTGCTTTCCTATTGAAAAGATCATTAACCCGTCTGCAGTAAGACTCAAACTCACCAGGAATATGAAGGTACATCCTGTTTTCCAAGTGTCCCAGTTAAAACCAGTCTCTTCCAATCCTCAGTGATGGTAAATGTTCTGTCTGCACTTATATAGCACTTTTCTACCTACTGGCACTCAAAGCGCTTTACACTGCTTCTCAATCACCCTTTCACACTCACAACCACATGCAATCATTCACCCTAATGACAGCAGTTCATATACTGATCTCCTGCACACCACAAGTCGCCAGATTGTCTCAGTAACCTCTACGGTACTCGAGTACACTAGGCGTCAGCACTCCCCTTTCCCCCGTTTTTCTACCTGTGCTGCCTACCCAAATAAACCATTCAAACCCTTCCAATAATCTGGTTCCGTCTCTCCTTCTGCATCCACTTGTACTGACTACATTTAGTAAGTGTGACAAAGCCAGACAAAAAGGGGAAACCAGGAGGGAGGTTACTTGAATGTGCCTTAATATTTTTGTTTCATTAGTATTAATAACTTAGTCTCATGTGTAACATGTGTTTTTATAGCTAAGAGAAGTATACAGAACATGATTAGAATATTGTACAAGCAATAGTGAGAGCACAGTGAGTGTGTGCATGTGAGACATAGGGTGAAGAATGTATGTGAGCTGTTTTGCAGATCGAAGAGCAGGGGGGCGGCTGAAAAACAGGAACCAGCCTTAATGTATACATCTCCAAGTAAGGAAGACAACCTGGAAAGAGACACAGACTTTGTGCCCTCAACACTCTTTGTGTTAAGAACTCTGACCAGGAGCTCCGCTTATATTTTCACATCTGTTCATATTATTCATATTTAGATTACTTGCAACCAGGATTGAACTAAAATAATAAAATCTCGTTTTGAGAATAAAGTCGTAGTTCTTCTCATATATTGAAAACGCTACAATTTGGTGACCCGGACGTGATTTGATTTTTGAAAAGAGAATATTATTGAAATTGAATGTGAGGAATGCGGAGAATGTTTGCCGCTGGACAGACAGTGGACCGAAACAGTCAACAATTTATTAGTGGAACAGAACGAGATAAAATTAAAAGTAAAAGAAAGCGATTAGAGAATTATTATGCAGAGTGGAAAAAAATAAAAGGAAAAACAGGTAAGGAAATAGAGGATTTAGGAAAACATTTGGTAGCCAAAAGTGAATATGAAGCCACAGAAAGTAAGGGGTGACTTGATAAAAAAAAGAAAAAGATAGACGAGTTAGAGACACTGCGTCAACTGATCACAGACACCAGATGGCAGCAATGGCCACTCGGGTGTCTAAGAGAGCTCAGAATAAGGAAGAAAAAGGAGGGGTGAAGATTGGGCTATGCCCCACCCTGCCTTCCACCCCTCCCCCGTATCCAAGAGAAGGAACACAGATACAGGCCCCCCTTGATGAAAAATACTGGGGGACTGTTGGACAGGGAGCCACACACTTAGGAGCAAATGAAGAATTACATAGACAACTGGAGGAGAAAAACAGAGAATTTCAGAGTTTGAGCAAAATGTTACTAAAAAAGGTGGAAGAAAAAATAGAAAAAGAGGAAGTCAGTGTTAATAGCATGAGGGACAGTGATAGTGAAGAAGAAGATGAGGGAGCTGGAGACAGAAACAGGATGAAAGTTACAATTTCTAGCGAAATGATCACACATGGGACGGGCCCACCACATAGCACACCAAAAACAATTGGAGGACAGTATCTGTGACCTAGAACTAATAAAAAAGGGGGGACCATTACTGGGTAGCTCAACAGGACAGGTTATATATAAACCATGGTCTATGACAGATATGAATATAATAATGGAAAAAATGCCTCCACTGACTGATGGAGGTGCTAAATGGCTCTCCTCATGGATTCAGCTAACCAACGGATTGATGGATACAGTGGGAGAAGGGGGAAGGCAAACTAATGGATTTGACATGCAACAATTAGAAGCTCACGCACAAGTGGAAGATGTCCCAGATGATAGAATATTCGCACCATATGCCACAGATATAGGGTTAGCTATGAGACAGAAATATCCGAGCTCCAAAGCCCCAGTAATTACTAAATTCATTCTAAAACCAGGTGAAAAACCCCCGATATATCATCAGCATTTTTGGCCAGTGCACAGGAAGAGTGGCTGGATCACACTGGTATGCACCCGCACGTAGACCAAGTGTGCTAGAGACCATGTGTAGAGGAGCAGTGTTGGCAGGCGTACCCAAAACTGTAAAAGATTCGATGGAAGCCAATCCGGACATCCCAGGATGCACCACTGAGACATGGGAGCACCATCTCCACCATCACTACAACGCCATGTGGATGAAGAGGAACAAGCCAGCAAGGAAAAAGCAGATTTAGAGGTCCAGCTTTTGAAATTACAGCTGGGGGAGGCTAGAAAGAAAGTTTATGAAGAAAAAAAAGGGTAAAAAACAGATGGTTCAGCAGGGAGCAGAGGTCCCAATTGAACCTCAATACCCTGATCTATACCCCACTCCTGAACGGGGTCAGTCCTGCAGGGTATGGCCCAGGACCATGTAAAGGTGGGTTCCAATATTATGGTGGTAATCGGGGACGTGGACGCTGCATGGGAAGCAGAGGTGGAAACCAGGGGGGAAATTGTGTCTGCCATCTCTGTGGCCAACCTGGTCACTTTAGGAGAGACTGTCCCATCAATCCATATGCTTCGCAACAACAACAGGGCTATGGACCACCTGCAAGAGGCCATGGTGTGACTCGCGGGCGAGGAAACCAGCATATGGCTCCAAACCCTACTGCAGCTCCTCGAGGACAGTTCCCAGTGGGAACATACGAGGCGGAAGGCGAGTTCTGAAGGTGCCCACAGAAACCCAGCCACATGGGAATGGCAGACTCCATGTTGGCACTGAACGTTGATGGACAGAACCTGCCTTTTCTGGTTGACACAGGAGCCACCTACTCAACTCTCTGTGGCGACCTATCACCAGTGCAGATTTCTACAAAAACAGTGACTGTTATAGGTTTCTCTGGGCTACCAACGCAGCTGACACTCACTAAGCCATGTCAAGTCAAGGTAGCGGGACAAACACTGAAGCATTCATTTCTGGCATCCTCACAAACACCTGTCAATCTCTTGGGAAGGGACCTTTTACTCCAAATGGGAGTAAAGATCCTATGTGATGAAAAGGACATTGTGGGATTGCACAGGATTGTACATAGGACAGCAAGGTATAGCAACACCTGTACAGTTGTCACCAGAACAGGAACAGTGGTATAAAATGGCAGAGGAGGCACTTCCACATGTCACTTTGGCGGTTACCCTAGCTACCAACCAAAAGACTTAGGACCTATGGTGCGTAAACTACACATAGCATCAGATTGACAGGACAAACAGATTCCTATGTTACAGTTCTATCCTGCAAATAATGCATATTTTGTAAAAAGGTGAACAGACTATGAGCAGGCTGCAACCTTATCACACTCATTGTCCACGCAGCTATGGTCCACGTCAGCAACTGACGTAGGGTTCTGTCCTGCTATATCACCAATTATATTTCAATTGAAAACATACACTCCCAATGCCAACCTCAATATCCCACCAAGCCAGCTGCTCGTGATGGAATTAAACCAACCATAGAAGGTCTCATTAAAAGCGGTGTCTTAGAGCCTTCTAACTCCACATAGAACACACCTATCTTACCTGTAGAAAAACAAAACACAGGAAAATATTGCATTGCACATGATCTTAGGCGTGTTAACAACTTTACAGCGACGCCCACACTTCCAGTGCCTAATCCTTTTACAGCCTTAGCTGCTGCTACTCCTGACCATCAGTGGTTCACATGTATCGACCTGGCTAATGCGTTCTTTTGTTTGCCATTGGCCCAGGAGTGCAGGGACTGGTTCTCTTTTACCCATAAAGGCCAACAATTGCGAAACACTAGATTACCACAGGGCTTTGCATTGTCTCCTGGACTCTTCAATCATGCACTGAAAAGGTTGCTGGAGGAATGTCCTTTGTTTGCCTTACAGCCACCAAAGCTGTCCTGCTCCACCTTTTACAGGCCGGGTTTAAGGTCAGCCATACAAAATTGCAGTGTTGCAGGAAAGGTTATCTTTTTAGGTAAAAGTGTCACCTCCTTAGGATCAGGCATCTCTCCCACACATTGCACTTCCATTCTACAACACACAAAGCCAGCCACAGAAAAGATATGTTGTCGTTCGTAGGTCTTACAGGTTTTAGTCGTCAATATATCCCTGATTACGTAGGATTGACATCCCCTCTGAGAGACTTAGTGCGCGAGTGCAGAGTTAGAAACCTCTCATCCGCATTCACATGGTCCGAAACCGCAGAAAAAGCTTTCATAGACATCAAAATGACCCTGTCCTCGGCCGCAGACTTAGCAGTTCCAGAACAAAAGCTGCCATTTAAATTTGAGGTTTCTGTAACAGCACACATGGCTAATGGTGTGCTGTTTCAGAAAAAATTGATAGCAAGAAGGGTACTTTTGTACTGTAGCATCCCTTGAGAGAACATGGAAAGCAGACAACCAGGATGCACACGACATGTAGCAGGAGTAGCAAAGCTGATGCAAAACCAGCAGATGCCAGATGCCCTTCCTGACGCAACCCTCCCCAATTTCTTTTGACTGCCCTTACCAACTGAGCTACGGCCGCCCCCAACAACACATAGCATCATGGCATTCATAATCTCAGTGGCATTCACAATGACACCCACACATCAACAAAGGATGCTAAAAGCTCTAGACCAACCAAACACAATATGTGCTAACAACATGGCATTAACATGGCAGACCACATGGTGGATGGGCAGCTGCATATGTGTGAATACAGAGTGCAGATACAAAAGCTAGAGCAGATCTCCAAACAGAAATGCTAAAAGGGGAAGCAGAAATGGTGTTTACAGATGGATGTTGTTTCAGGCAAAACACAGAAGGACTAAAAGCAGGCTATGGAGTAGTCAGAAGGACTAAAGAAGGTCCATATGAAGTAGTCAGTGCAGGGCCTGTCACAAAACAGCCATCAGCACAGACTGGTAGCAATGATAGAAGCCCTGAAAAGGGCAAAAGGAAAACAGATAACCATTTACTAAGACTCCACTTAAGTGGTAGGAGCAGCATTGGTGGAGCTACCACAGTGGCTAAGAGCAGGGTTTTTGACAACAAGAGGAAAGCCCATTAGACTTCAGGACCAGATGAAAGAACTGGCAGAGGCCATTTTGCTCACAACAGAGGTGGCCATTGTGAAATGTAAAGGACATGCAGGAGATCAAGGAGCAGTGGCACAGGAAAATAACAGAGCAGACGAGGTAGCTAAACAAGTAGCAGGCTACAGGGATGGTGATAATTTTATGATGGTGTCACAGGAAGTAACTGATTTATTACCCGAATTGACAGAAGAAGTGAAGTGAAGGAACAGGAAAAAGTAGATAAATACAGAGGGTTGTGTCAGGAAGGGCATCCGACGTAAAATGCCAAATTAAACATGTGAATCGTGACAATGACTTCTATACCGGATCGGTCGGGCCCTGGGTTAACAACGACCGCCACCGGTGCTGTTGACCCAGAGGGTAACGGTGGAAATTGGTCTACTGTTGGTCGAAGACGAAGAAGGAGAGGAGGAAGGTGTGTTTGTAGGCAGAGAGAGAAGAGAAAAGCTAAGAATGTAGGACTGACAGTAGGGACTTTGAATGTTGGGACTATGACAGGGAAGGCTAAAGAGTTGATTGACATGATGCAGAGAAGGAAGGTGGACATACTGTGTGTCCAGGAGACCAGGTGGAAAGGTTGCAAGGCTAGAAGCTTAGGAGCAGGGTTCAAGTTGTTCTACCATGGGTCAGATAGGAGGAGAAATGGAGTAGGAGTTATACTGAAAGAGGAGTTTGTGAGGAATGTTCTAGAGGTGAATAGAGTATCAGATAGGTTGATGAGTCTGAAGCTGGAAATTGAAGGGGTGATGTTCAATGTTGTTAGTGGTTATGCCCCACAGGTAGAATGTGAGTTAGAAGAGAAGGAGAAATTCTGAGTTAGATAAAGTGATGCAGAGCATCCCCAGAGGTTAATTGGGGCAGATTTCAATGGACATGTAGGTGAAGGGAACAGAGGTGATGAGAATGCAATGGGCAGGTTTGGTCTTCAGGAAAGGAACACAGAAGGACAGATGGTGGTAGACTTTGCAAAGAGGATGGAAATGGCTGTAGTGAACACTTTCTTCCAGCAGAGGCAGGAACATAGGGTGACATATAAGAGTGGAGGTAGAAGCACTCAGGTTGACTACATCTTGTGTAGACGTTGTAATCTGAAAGAGATCAGTGACTGTAAAGCATTGGTAGGGAAGAGAGTATAGCCAAACAACACAGGATGGTGATGTGTAAAATGACTCTGATGGTGAGGAAGATGAAGAGGACTAAGGCAGAGCAGAGGACGAAGTGGTAGAAGTTGAAAAAGGAAGAATGTCACGTAGTTTTCAGGGAGGAGCTGAGACAGACTCTGGGTGGTTTGGAGGAGCTTCCAGATACAGCTAATTTGATCAGGGAGACAGGTAGGAGGGTACTCGGTGTGTCATCTGGAAAGAGAAAAATGGACATGGAGACTTGGTGGTGGAACGAGGAAGTTCAGGTGCATACACAGGGAAAGAGGTTAGCTAAGAAGAAGTGGAACCATGAGAGGACTGAAGAGAGTAGAAAGGAGTACAGGGAGATGCAGCGTAAGGTTAAGGTAGAGATGGCAAAGGTCAAACAAAGAGCATATGAGGTCTAGTATGCTAGGTTGGACACTAAAGAGGGAGAGGTGGATTTGTACAGGTTGGCCAGACAAAGAGATAGAGATGCGAAGGATGTGCAGCAGGTTAGTGTGATTAAAGATAAGGAAGGAAATGTATTGACAGGTGCCAGAAGTGTGATGGGAAGATGGAAGGAGAACTTTGAAGAGTTGATGAATGAGGAAAATAAAAGGGAACGAAGAGTAGAAGAGGTGACTGGTGTGGAGCAGGAAGTAGCAAAGATTAGTAAGAGTGAAGTGAGGAGGACGAAGAGGATGAAGACATGATGAAGAGATGACATACCTGTGGAGGTATGGAAATGTCTAGGAGAGGTGGCAGTAGAGTTTCTGACTAGTTTGTTTAACAAGATCTTGGAAAGTGAGAGGATGCCTGAAGAATGGAGGAGAAGTGTACTAGTGCTAATTTTTAAGAACAAGGGAGATGAGCAGAGCTGTGGCAACTACAGAGGAATAAAGCTGATGAGCCAATTTATGAAGCTGTGGAAAGAGTAGTAGAAGCTCGGCTAAGGGCAGAGGTGAGCATTTGTGAGCGGCAATATGGTTTCATGCCTAGAAAGAGTACAATAGATGAAGTATTTGCTTTGAGGATGCTGATGGAGAAGTGCAGAGAAGGTCATAGGGAGTTGGATTGTGTCTTTGTAGATTTAGAATAAGCGTATGACAGGTTGCTGAGAGAGGAGCTGTGGTATTGTGCAGGACATGTATGAGGGTTGTAAGACCGTGGAGAGGTGTGCTGTAGGTGTGAAAGAGGAGTTCAAGGTGGAGGTGGGTCTGCATCAAGGATCGGCTCTGAGCCCTTTCTTGTTTGTTCTGGTGATGGACAGGCTGACAGATGAGGTTAGACAGGAATCTCCATGGACTATCATGTTTGCAGATGACATTGTGATTTGTAGTGAGAGCAGAAAGCAGGTGGAGGAAAATCTAGAATGAGAGGGACCCAGGTGGAACAGTGAGGTTACAGGGAGCAGAGGTGAAAAAGGTGCAGGACTTTAAGTACTTAAGGTCAACGGCTCAGAGCAGATTGAGGTGGTTATATATGAATATATGAGTACATGAAGTTAGTTGGTGTGAGAGAAGAGGATGCAGAGGACAGGGTTAGATGGAGGCAAATGAGTCGATGTGGCGACCCCTGAAAGAGAACAGCCGAAAGGAAAAGAAGAAGAAGAAGAAGACGCTGGCATCCAGCTGTTTGGGGGTGTTCAAGACACACCTTCTCCCCAAAGGCACTGTAGCTCTGACATATGACGGTGCATATACAAAATAGCACAAGAGCTATTTGAGTGTCTCAATCCAGTGGCTGTAGTATGAGGTGCATGTGAAAAAAATAGAGGTCAGGCAAGCTGTAAACCAACCAGCAGATTGGCCTGTGCTATGTGAATGGTACAAACCATGCAGAGGTGTGCTCTACACCCACTATTGAGAAGCTTGTGACCTTGAGGAGACACCATGTTGTTGTGATGTAGGAATGTGAATGGGAGAGGCTTTAAAAAATAGACATCAGAGTGCAGGAGTTTATGGCAGGATACACAAAGCCTGAGCATCTTGACCCGCAACAAGCATTTGGTGGGGGCACGAATGGCATGAAACTGTCACAAAAAACTGACACGAAAAGCTGAAGAGCCTGAGAAAATGGTTTCATGATTTTACAAGTCTATGCCCGACTGTGCAGGCCCAAAAGTCATATCCTCAGGTTATCTTTTAGAATTTTGATTCCACTGATAAATATTTTGGACTTGTGAAATGCACTGTTCTCCCACCATGTGGCTTGTACAACCCTGTCCTCCCTTACAGAGCCCACAAGAAGCTGATGTTTCCTCTTAGCAGGACATGTGCAGATGTCCTGAATCAGTCTAGCAGGTGTTGTCATGGAGACAGTGTTGGCAGGTTTCAGGAGTGTGGGTGTCTTTTGAGCTTTAAAAGGCTGTTGAAAAAGGCTACAGGATAAATAAAGATTGATTAGGTTTGGCACTTTTCTCAGCAGACTGACACACTGTTTAGGGAATATGTCAAGACATTTCTAGTACAAACAAGAGGCCTCAGGCTACATCTGGTGACTGGATGACTGGATCTGGTGACTAGATCCCACACCTGGGTGACCAAACTGATTAATGACGGTGATGGGTGTGGACTGCCTGGGGAAGACTTTATGAGTTTATTTCGGCGGGTCCTAAGTGTTACGCATATGTCACCAAATGTGGGACGCAGGTGAAATGCAAAGGTGTCATTCTAAATGCCGAAAATGCATCATTGTCACATACCAGTCACTATGGACTCTTGATAACTCATTTGTGGCCAATCGGGTTTCTGATGATCACCTGACCAATGAATCTGAAACAATTGTTCAGAATAAAAAGACCTTTGCCCTAAAAGAATTCTAGACTTGTCCATCGCGTGCAGGTGGTTTACACTAAGCAGAGAGTGCTGCCTGAATATTCAACTCTTCCTTATGGCTACATATCAGCTAGAAACATTTCAGTTTGGTTGTGAGCGGTCTTTCAAACTGTGCAAAGACTTTCTTTGTCAAGAGTACTACTGAAAATGCTTCACTCATCATTTTAGAGGATATAGATAATATTGTGTACAAATATTCATGTTGGCAGACTCTTTTTGACCAGTTGTTATGAATAAGAGAAATTCATTTTGTGAAAGGACTGCAAGAGTCTTTATGCGACAAAGCGCTTCTCCTCACACACCAGAAATATTTTACAATAAACTTTTGTCTTCATTCTGATTTTACACCTGTAACTTTGAGCTATAACATTTTGTATAGTATGTAATGTTTGAATAAAGAGTCTCTTTACACATCATGTTTTGTTTACTTTATTATCATCAAGAAACTGTTTTAATAAACTAACATCTAACAGTAATTGATTGGATATACATACTAAACACTTGTTATTATAACATACAACAGGTGATAACAATCATTCACATGTGAGGTTTTGCACATTGAACACAGGCCTATTTATGACAAACACCAGGTCGTATTTTGTTGAGAAATTTGCAAACCATGCCATCATTACAAATCAGATTTGATCCATATTTATCTAGTCCTCATAAAACAGCCCTCTCTGCATATGATACTGAAAAACCACTGTGTGTTGCTCGCAGGCAGTGGAATCATTATCCTGCACTTGCCATATAGAATAAAACATGTCTGTACAGTTCTTTTTAAGAAACTTTTAAGAAACTGGTTAATAACAGGTGCGAATTGAGCGTGTGTAGGGGGATTTCCAAAGCTATAAAAAAAAAAAACAACTGTGTCCTTTTTTGGTCAAATAGACTCTTAGCCAGTGTTCTCTGGGCATATCAGAAGGGTGAGTGTTAACAACCAACATGGCAGGCAGCCTGCTTATTTGTTTGTTTTTTGTGTGTTTAAGTGGTTTGATGGAAAGACACCCAAGAAATCACTCTCTTCTAGTCTGACATCTCCACTTTTAATGAGAGACACGTGACCAGCGCATCCCTCGTCGGGATCCATATTAAAACAAAAGCGTGTGTAACCTCTAGCAAAATCCTAATGTGATATTGCCAGCGAACAGTCTATTAGGTGTCTCTCTTTTGTTTGTATCAGCTGATAGTAATCGCGGACGCACTGGCCCCTAGTAAACATCAGCTGAAATGGTTTGGTCGTGTATGGCATCCTGTTGGCATAAAGACTTCAACATCACAATGTAGGAATGTAAATAGATTGTGAGCATAGCTCCTTGTAAAAACTTCATTGTAAAAGCGACTAAAAAAATGTAAAATTCATTTTTGTCCATGATGGTTAAATAAGGTCTGATTCTCCCAGCTGCACACTAAGTAATGATCATATAGACTTGTGTATCCTTCTGTTAAGCCCTTCAATGCAGATCAGTTATATCCTTTTTAGATATTAAAGAGTTAACCACTTTAACCACTTTACCAAAATCATTTTCACATCCTACTTTTTTTCTAGCCAAATGTTTTTCAATTTTGAAGACTTTATCTTTATCGACAATCACCCGCTCTAACTCTTTTTCATAAAATATCCCCTGGAATGTTTCACTAGCACAGTCTTTTAATCTGTACACTGTTGAAACTGGCATTTATCAATCTGTGGTGAGAATGGCTATAGGCCTCGTCAAGGTTGTGGATAACATCTACATATCGCCATATAATAACAGTAGAAAAATAGGGGTCATAAGTTCTATTAAACCGCTCTGCAACACATCCTTTGGTCTCATTTTTAGTTGAAAAATTCAGAATATTAAAAGACTTTAACATGCTCTGGAAAGATTCAGAGTTTGAGGAACCCGCCCCTCGCTGAGAATCAATACATGTCAGCATGTAACAGGAAACATTTTCCTAGGAATAAGCAGCCATGTTCACCAAATCAGCTTGAAACTATTTGTCTACCCCAGTAACCAAAATGCTGTTTCTTGAAAAATGTTTGAGTGCCTTGGCTTGAAGAGTGTATACATTCTGTTTCAGTAAATACTTTTTAACTTCTGAGAGCTATGGCTGCACCCCTGTGATTGCTCTCGCAGCATTATACAGTTTATGTATACTTGCAAGAGCTCCGGGTGGGACGGATCATAATATATGTTTGGGAGAGATCTTTCCATGTTTGCTTCAGAAAAACAAATCAGACATTTTTTCTTTTAACATCTATTTAATTTATTAGTCAATGACCTATGCAAACAATCATATGGATTTATTGATCACATACTGATATTTCAGCCACGGTCACTCAGTGAGCATCTTTTTCTTTTTCTTCAGATTATTATAAAAATATCATTACAGACTTTGCTTTTTACCTAGTGTATTTCACATGCTACATCCAATACTTTAAAAACACACAATAATATCAAAATGATTTTGCTTATCTAATTTAATTTTAAGTGAATAGAGTGAATAGGAGTGAATAGATTAGCATAAATGTGATAGGGGAATTCCTATTCCACACATGTCCGTCTGTACTCTGAAGAGGCCTCCTGCTGATCATCCTCCTGCTGGTCAGCGGTTTTACATTATACACAGGCAGGAATTGGTGATATGTGGGGAACGACTGCTTCTTTGTCTTCTGCAAAAGCACTTTGTACTGTCTCCTTATCATAGATTTATCTATAAATGATAAATATATGACAGATAAAAAAAGAACAGTCAGTTTGTTCAATAAACACACACACACACACACACACACAGGCAGAGATTTGAAAACTGGGACCAAATGGTAACATGCAAATTCACACCTGCCACAGGCACACTCTCTCTCTCACACACACCCCCTTCATACTTTACAGTAAAAACATGTTTAATTTTTATTAGTCAACGTGTCTGATAAATCGTGGCATAAACAGACAGTTGAGAGAAGGCAGCCCACACTGCGCAGCGCTCGGATTATTAGAGAAAAAAAGACATTTCTAACAGCTTCATAAGACATGTAGACTGTGTCTTTTTGGATCGCCGAACAGTTTTTGCAGGGATTGCCAATCACACCACTGAATAAAAAACAGTTTCAAAGCACTTGTCCCATTCTTCTATTGTGATGGGGTAGGGACATCACAGTCATTCTGAATGGCCTCTGGCAGCATTATCCCATCAATATACTCACATTTACACAAAAATGTAAATCCATCATGTGGTTTGTTAAAGCAATCGGGCAGGAGGCCCTGAATCATTGTGCCACATATATCGACTCTGGGAACCCAGGCTCGCTCAGGTAGGTACACATCGATGTACGGGAAAGTCTCCAATCTTTTACCGGTAAACATATGCATGATGAACAACCATCTCCGTCACAGCAGTCTTCTACACTTAGCTTAACATCCCCGCATTGTATTTAATATTATAAACATACCCATGTAATCCCTGGTGTTCTAGCTTTAGCTCCTCGGGCACACAGATCCGAATGTCATCATGTAGAAAAATGTCCAAAAGGAGATAAAAATAGCAGCAGCAGGAGCAACAGCTAGAAAAAAAAATTCCGATGTTCTCCAAAGAATACAGGATAATTTGACCAGCTCGTTTTAAAGCTGTATATATATGCATAAACGAGGAGATCCATGCAGTATGACGTAAAAAGACTTGATTGGGGGTTTCCCTAGGAGCTGAGTGGTGTTTCCTCAGTAACTGTCAAATCAAATGGACACTGCACTTGCGCAACCATGGTCTATGGTGCATGGTCTATGGCTAGACCATAAAAAACGGACATGTGGACGCACCTTGCTGTTGGGCTGGCCAATCACATACCATCAAATGGTTAAAACGGACACGGCAAAAAACATGCACATGCATGTGCAATGCCACCAGACTTATCCTACTCATGATCAAGACTGTAGAGATGAGAGTGGATTTCAGGAGAAGCCCCCCCACACTGCCTTTCCTCATCATATCCTCCATGCCTGTGTCAACTGTGAAAACCCATCACA
Organism: Channa maculata; assembly: GCA_020496755.1. Lineage (NCBI taxonomy): Eukaryota > Metazoa > Chordata > Actinopteri > Anabantiformes > Channidae > Channa > Channa maculata. The sequence goes on along the minus strand of CM035616.1, from coordinate 20,070,282 downwards.
GTCTGGTTTGGAGCAGCCACCAAACAGGACAAGAACAGACAGTAAGAACTGCAGAAAAAAAACAATAGTGCAATGGTTCATGTGTCAAAGGCTGCAGATAGATCAAGTAGAATTAAGAGCCATTAGGGATTCCAGGACCTTCAGGAGTCCCATAAGGGTAATTCTACCCCAAGGGAAGAAGAGGGACAGGTCTGTAATTCTCAATAAGAGAGGGATCGAAGCTTGGGGTAATTTGGGCATGTTTAAATTAGGTAGGGACAGTACCTGCTGTGAGAGATGTATTAATGATTTGTGTAATGGCTGGGATTCCTGAAAGTGCAACTGTTTCAAGGAGAGTGGAGGGGATAGGAACCAAAGAACGGGTGATAGGGTGGTTAAAAAGAAGGAGGGTCGATGTGTTGTTCTCTTAGATAAAGTTAGCAGGGTGTCTCCATCTAGAGGAGATAACTGGGAGATGGTGGCTGCAACTATATTAGTAAAGAAGCTGTAAAAGTTGTTGGCAGGGAGTAAGGTAGGGTAGAGGAGAGATTTGAAAGTGGAGAACAGCATCCCGATGTCAGTGGTGTTGCTTAGTTTGCCCTGGTATTGTTCAGAATTTGGCCTGGTGAGGCTGTGATTAAAAGAAGCAATCAGCAAGTCTGAGTCACCAAGACAGAATCTCTGCACTCCTGAGCATGCGCTGATCACAGATCTGGGGTCAGTAAGCCAGGGTTTATGAGTTGAGGGATGGGCAGGTCTAGAAGATGGGGCAAAGACTATCCAGACAGGTTTAAAGTGTATTCCAGAACCTGTGTGGATCCAACATGTCTATCGAGAGTGGAGAGGTTCTGTGGTGGGTTGCAGAGACCAGGGAAAAAAACTGTATGTGGAGGTCCAGGGATAAAGGTGGTGAATGAAGAAGTGACCCAAATGGAGAGGAGTGATTGAAATTTGGTAAGAAAAAGGTGATAAGGAATTTAAACATTCCTTTTGTGGAAAATATTATGACCTGAAATCAGCACGTGTTATAATAAACACACACACAAAAAAAACTTGAATCTTGTTCATGGAGATAGTGCTAAAATTAATCACATTACTTGCCCACAAAATAGTGATAGACCATTAGGAAACAAAGTTGCCATATCTCACCGGACGCCTGATCTTGCGTCCACAGCAGGATGTGACTTGCTGGGGCACAAGGTGAGGGTGTAGGGAAGAGGGGCAGGGGCTGGGAGAACTAGGACAGGATGGAGTACTGTGACTGCCTATCAGAAGAGGAAGTTAGTAAAGTTTCTTTACATGGCAATCAACTCAAGCTGTAATCTGTTATGGGACCACAAATGATCTAGGAGCAATTATTCTGCTTTTGTGCTGATTCATCCAGGAGAATAAGATCACCAGGCTGGTGAGGGTGAAAAAACTTTCTTGTTATATTGAGTCTTCTGATGCTGTTTGGTTGCAGTTTTTCAGATCTCAAAAGAATTCAGGCATAGTGGGTCTGTTCCCCAGTCTCTTGTGGCAAGTATTGATCCCATTACACTATACTTTCAAAGTTCTGTTCAGTTGATTGGGCATGATATCATTATGTGCGTGTTTTGAGGATGCCAAGGAGCACAGATGGTTAATGAGATCTGATTCAAACTGCTGGTCTTGGGCCGTGTGAATTGACTCTGGCAAGCCAAGATGTCTTATGTTGTCCTCAAAAATACATTTTCCCACAATAGTTGCACCCTGATCTTTCAGTTTGAAGAAGTTATCATAGGGTGTGAAATAGTTAATTACTACAAGAACACACCTGTTCCCCAGTTTAGTTACAGGCAGGTCAGTGCTGTCTGACGCAATCTGATGCGTTTGTGCTTGAATCGGCTGTAATGGGTCTCTTTCATGTGGAGTTGGAGAACCTCGCTTTAGACAAGGCAAGCACTCAGCACAAAACTTATGAATATCACAAGACATATATGGCCAATAACAAATGTGTCTGGCTCTCACGAGCATTTGCCCGGCATTCAGATGACCACTGAATGATTACCATGCAATGCTACCAAGGCTGTGGTGGTTAAGACAGCACTGTCCTCTAGACATGCAAAGACTGTACGAAGACATTCATCCTCTCTTTGGTGTTTCTGCAATTTGTCCATGTCCACTGACAGTGAATCACTTATTTTAGTGAGAACCGGGTTGGTGGTGTCATCTTCGTCACTGCCAACAGGGGTCATCCTGTCTGTGACAGTGACAACCAAGATAACAGACTGAACACCTTTGTCTTGAGTTAGAGTGTCGGGGTGCCTGGACATAGTGTCCAGTAAAGGTAAGGCAGCTACTCTCCATTGTATTAACACATAAGGGTTAGAAAGGAAAGTTAGAAAGGAAATTTAGAAGAATTGGATTTAGCCTGGAAAAACTGTTTAAAAATGTACAAAAAACAAACTCTGTGATGCCTAAAGAGCATATCATTCATCATTAACCAACCCCCGGTTTCTTTTCAGCACTGTAGCCACACTGACTAAGAGCAATGGTTCTAACTCTGAGCAGCAATGACTTCATGAATTTCTTTATGAATAAAGTTGTAACTATTAGAGAAAGAATTCACCAGATCCTCCCCCCAAATATTACAGATAGAACTTCATGTACAAAAGTGCTAGAATCATCTGAGCTAACTTTAACTATTACCTGATCTAAACTACCTGTCTGCTAGACTCTATTCAAACTAGACTGCTCAAGGAAGATTTACCCTTAATAGACACATTTGTATTATATATCATCAATCTATACTTAGAAACAGGATATGTACCACAGGCCAATAAGATAGCTGTAATCAAACCACTACTTAAAAAAACATGTGTTGACCCAGGTGTTTTAGCAAATTACAGACCAATATCCAATCTAAATTACAGACCAGTATCTCCCCTATATTTCTAAAATCCTTGAAACAGTAGTTGCAAAGGATGTATACGACCACCTGGACTGGAATTATTTGTTCATTATAGTACAGAAAAAGCACTGGTAAAACTCACCAACGATCTTCTCTTGGCCTCAAATAACGGGCAAGTCTCTATACTTGTTCTGTCAGATCTTAGTGTTGCATTCGATACCATTGATCACATGGAGAAAGTTCTCCTTGCACACAAATGTGAGCTATGGCTATAGCCACAAGGCTCTTTTTACTTTAATGTCTCCTTTAGGCAACATGATTAGAAAACATTCCAATTTCCATTGCTATGCTGAGGATACCCAGCTATATCTATCTATTGAACCAGATCAAAAAAATCAGTTAATCAAGCATCATGGCAAAAATGACAATATCTTGTCTTAGACACCTCAAGTGTAATCAGTAAAAAAGCTTCAACATCCAGGATGTTTTTATTTATTATCTTTCAAGAGAGATGCACATCGACAGAGTTTGAAGTCTCCATTCTATGCAATTCTAAACTTCATACATTACACATTAGTTTTATAACCTTCTGTTGCTGGGCAGAACATTCTCCACCCTCAAGCTACTGCTCCCAACCCTTTTCTTCTGTTCATCACTTTGACAAGCACCTGTGAGCATGGAGTGACTCTGGGTCACTACAGTGTGGGATAGTCTGCTGTTAGACAATAAATGACCTTGGAGCACATATATGAGACAAAGTTTGAACAACATTTTAAACATCCTTCAAAAGTACACTGAGTACAGGTTGCCATTATAACTAGGTAAAATGTAATAATTTAATCATACTTGATTTTCCATCACAAAGCATGAAAACATAAAGGCCTGGATGTCCCACAATTTCTTACGTCTAAAAGTAAATCGGACGTCATAGTATTTGGGCCTAAAAATCTCAGAAATATGTTTTCCAACCATATCTTTACTTTAGATGGCCTCTACTTCTACTGCAAGGAACCTTGGAGTTATTTTTGTCCAGGATGCCCGGATGCCCCAGTAACTCTCTAAAAAGCCTGCAATTAATCCAAAATGCTACAGCAAGAGTGCTGACTGGAACTAGCAAGAGATCATATTTCACCTTCACTAGCTTCTCTCCATTGGCTTCCCATAAAATCTAGAATAGAATTTAAAACTTTCTTACATATAAAGCTCTAAATGGTCAAGCTCTATCATATATAAAATACCTCATATATCATCCTTGTAGACCACTTCAATCTCAGAATGCAGGGCTACTTGTGGTTCCCTGAAGTTTCAAAGGTAAAATGGGAGGTAGAGCCTTTAGCTATCAAGCTCCTCTCCGTGGAACCAGCTCCCACTTAAGGAAGCAGACACCCTCTCTACTTTTAAATCTAGGCTTAAAACCTTTCTCTTTGATAAAGCTTATAATTAGTTATAATTATGCTGCTATAGGCTTAGACTGCTGGGGGACCTACCCCCTGAAACACTGAGCTCATTTCCTCCTTTTGTCCCTCTCTCCTCTAGTCTCACCCCATAATTTTCACCACTGTATGACTTTCTCCTTCTCTGTCTCCCTCTCTGTCCCTTTCTGCAGTTGTCCCCAGCTTTGGAGCTGTGTGTTTTGCAGTGTGAAGCTACTGGTCCTACCAACCTGCCCAATGTTTTGTAGTTGCTTTTTGTTGCTCTTTTCTTTTCTCTCTCCACTTTTCACTCACCCTAACTGGTCAAGGCAGATGGCCACCAACCCTGAGCCTGTTTCTGCTGGAGGTTTCTCCACTGTTGCCTAGGGCTTGCTCTAGGGGGAATTTGTTTGCTAAATACTTTATAGACTTGACTTTAATCTGTAAAACTGCCTTGAGATGACGTTGTGAATTGGTGCTATATAAAAAAGTTGAATTGAATTGTTCAGTATAGCAGATTTTTTCACCAAAAAAGAGCCAGGTTGGACTCAAAAAACTTGGAAAACTACCTAATTCTGAAGTTGAACAAAAACTCCTGGCAGCAAAAGTTGGTGAATGGTGGAAATGTACTGTTCCAATTCTCTTCTAATGTTTACCATCTATCTTATTAGGTTGAATGTCCAGTGTTTTGTTATTGTTAGATTTCAAGATTGGTCCTCCTGAAATATAAGTCATAAAATGCAAAGGCAAAGAGTTTACATTTACATTTAGCCATTTAGTAGATGCTTTTATCCAAAGCGATTCACAAGTGAGGTACAAGGCAAGCAAAAATCTATGTCAAGGACAAAACATCAAAACGAAGTCCTATCAGAAAAGTGTTTACATTTTATGGAAGTTTATGGATTAATAGATTTAAAGAGCTGTGCCATACACTAGCATAGGAAGTGTTTAAAGAAATTCTGGAATTGGAATATTGGTCTAAAAATTTAATGCGTAATATATTTGTTTTCTATTGACTTTTATTTGACAATTCAGGATTGCATCACAGAAATTGGTTATTTCCTGTTATAATAATTACTCCTCTAATTCTAATTACTGCATCTTGGCATTAGGAAAAACATTAAATTAATATTACATGCATATATCCAAAATACATTTCTTTATTCATTTGAGTCTATAACTAAACTGTATATTTGTCCTATTACTCAAAGGCATAATATGCTGAAATCTATGTTTAAACCACAGTAGGAAATACAACGTTTAATATTTTTGATAGTCAGTGAAGCTATAATTTCTAATCTTTAAAAAAAGATGTCAGAGTGGTGCTTTTACTAGAGTACATTTTTGTTTGTGCATTTGTATTTGACACATTGTGCTGCTTTTTATCTTCTCTTCCTCTCTCTGTACTTGCACAATTTGTTTCGCATTAAAATGTTCAGACAGGCAAACCAAATTTGAAGTCAGGAAATGGCTGGGGCGCAGGTCGTTAAGCACATACAGAGCAGTCGGAAAAGTTTCAGTGCCTGTTTACTTTTTTCAATTTTGTTAAGTTGCAGCTTGATACTAAATGGTCTGCACTTATATAGCGCTTTTCTACCTATTGGCACTCAAAGCGCTTTACACTGCTTCTTATTTACCCATTCACACACCGATGGGGGAGCTGCTATGCAGCTGGCCAACACTCACCGGGAGCAACTAAGTTGGGGTTCAGTGTCTTGCTCAAGGACACTTTGACATGTGACTGGAGGAGCCGGGGATTGAACCAACAACTGTGAGATTGGTGGACAACTGCTCTACCTTCCTGCGCCACAGTCGCCCCCCTACTACAGTTGTTCAAATTCATTTTTTTCTCATTTCCTATAATGTTTTAATTTTCTGGCATTCTTCTGCCATTGTGATGGAAAATCAAGTATGATTAAATGATTGCATTTTACTCTTAGCATTTTACCTAGTTATAATGGCAACTTGTACTCAGTGTACTTTTGAAGAATGTTGAAAAGACTGTATGTTGTTCAAACTCATATACATGGTTTGCCTCGAAGTGTTTGTAGAACTGCTCCAAGGTCAGTTATTGTCTAACAGCAGACCATCCCACACTGTAGTGACCCAGAGTCACTCCATGCTCACAGGTGCTTATCAAAGTGCTGAAAAGGGAAAAGGTTTCCATAAAAGGAGAAAATGGTTGGGGGCAGTAGCCTGAGGGTGGAGAATGTTCTGCCCAGTAACAGAAAGTTATAAAACTAGTGTGTGATGTATGAAGTTTAGAACTGCATAGGATGGAGAATGGAAACTCTGTCGATGTACTTCTCTCTTGCAAGATAATAAAACCCTAAAAGACATCCTGGATGTTGAAGCTTCTTCACTAGTTACACTTGAGGTGTCTAAGACCAGATATTGTCATTTTTGCCATGACACCATATAGCCCAGATTGGTACAGGGCTGCAGTGATGGTTGTCTTTCTGGAACTTTGTCCTGTTTCCTCAGAGGATCTTTGGTCCTCAGTCAGTGACCATTAAGTTCTTGGTCACCTCTCTTTCTAAGGCCCTTGTCCACTGGTTGTGCCAACCTTCTTTCATTTGAGAATAATAGAAGCCACTGTGCTCTTGCAAACCTGCAGTACATCAGAATTTTTTTTAGCATTCCCAAGATCTGTGTCTGACAATAATCCTGTTACTGATCTCTGCAGGCAGTTCATGGCTTTTGTTTTAATACACTATGCAATGTCAGCTATGAGGCCTTCTATACAGATATGTGTTCATCTCCAGATTATGTCCAATCAATTTGATTTACCACAGGTGGACTCTATTCAAGGTGTTGAGACATCCCAAAAGTTCCCGGTTAGCTTGAGATCTTGTGACTGGGAAGGCCATGTGAGTACACTGGATGCACTGTCATGTTCAAGAAACCAGTTTAAGAGGATTTTGATTCGTGACATGGTGCGTTATTCTACTGGAAGTGGCCGTCAGAATATGGGTCTGATGTAGTGATGTGTAGAAGGATAGACGTGACCAGTAACAACCATTAACCTCTGGCATTAACAAAGCATTTTCACACCCCAAAACTTTTTAAAAACCCTTCTCTGGAAACCTTAGAGGTGGTTGCATGTAGAAATTTTCAGTATTTAAACCGTTTCTGAAATATTCAGGCCAGCCTGTCATGGGGCTAGTCCATGTCCTGTAGAGACTATGTACACGTTTGTTATCACACACCACCAATTCAATTAATTTGACAATCTAGCTGGCAGATCAGAGTTGTTGTTGTTTAGTTGTGTGGACAAATTGAAAGTACCGACAACCATGCCATGTTCAAAGGCACTTAAATTAGCTTTCTTCCCCATTGTAATGCTTGGTTTGAACTTCAACAGATGGTCGTGACTATGTCTACATGTCTAAATGCACTTGAGCTTCTGCAAGATGATTGGCTGATTATATCAGATTATATATCATATTAATACCAGAGGTAAAATGTTATGTTGTGATCAATGGTATCAAATGCAGCACTTAGATCTAACAGAACAAGTATAAAGACTAGCCCATTGTCTGAGGCTAAGAGAAGATCTTTGTTGACTTATGCTAGTGCTGTTTCTGTATTATGATGAACTTTAAATCCTGACTGAAAGTCTTAAAACTAATTTTTCCTGTACGGGTGGTCACATAATTGCTTTGCATCTACTCAAGGATTTTAGAAATATAAGGGAGATTGGATATTGGTCTGTGATTGGCTAAAACACCTGGGTCAACACAGGGTTTTTTTGGTAGTGGTTTGATTACAGCTATCTTATAGACTTGTGGTAAATAGCCTGTTTCTAAAGATAGATTTATGATAATATGAACGTGTCTAATAAGGGTAAAGGTTACTTGAGCAGTCTATTTTGAATAGGGTCTAGCAGACAGTTTGTTAGTTTAGATGAGGTAATAATTGAAGTTAGCTCAGCAAGATCTACGATAAAAAGCAGTCTAAGAGGGATTGGGGCCTTATTGTTGACAGCAGACAGGTAGTTTAGATCAGGTAATAGTTAAAGTTAGCTCAGATGATTCTAGCACTGTTGTACATGAAGATCTATCGGTAATATTTGGGGGGAGGATCAAGTGAATACTTTCTCTAATACCTACAATTTTATTCATAAAGAAAGTCATGAAGTCATTGCCGCTAAGAGTTAAGGGAATTCTAGGCTCAACAGAACTATGGCTCTTAGTCAGTCTGGCTACAGTGCTGAAAAGAAATCGGGGGTTGTTCTTGTTTTCCTCCATTAATAATGAATAATATGCTGCTCTCTGCACGGAGGACTTTTTTGTAGTTTTTAAACTGTTTCCTAAGCTAAATAGGATTCTTCTAAATTAGTGGAACACCACTTCCTTTCTATCTTTTGTGATGCCTGCTTTAACTTCACTCCCTTCTTTTTAAAAGGGGCAACAGTATTGAGTATTACATGTAGTGAGACTGCAGAGTTATCAACAAGATAATCAACAGGAGTAAAGTTAAGGTGGTTACTCTCCATGCATTGACATGTGGTGAAGCAAATGATGAAAGAATAATTTCTTTAAATTTGTTGATAGCATTTTTACTTAAGCACCTGCTGTAGTGTAATTTTCCACTCCCTGCATCCAACAGGGCACTTTGTATAGTCTGGACCCACTAGAAAGTATTTAAGGTTGTTAACGACCTCAATCTTTTTTCTTTTGGATGGCCAACACCCACAGACTTGCAGAACGGTAACTCAAGAAAAAGAGAAATTAAACGAATGCAGCTAAAATTAAACTACTTCAAGTGTTGAGAATACAATATTAATCAAATGTGCATGCTACATTGACCAATTGTGTATGTCAAACAAATAAACCCTATACTGAAATCAAATATGCTGCTTTCCTTTAATTATTATTCCTTTAATTATATGTCTCACAGAAGCTCAATCTTTTAAGACAACACCATGCTCAACCATATTTGTCCTTCCAGGATTTTCCTGGAAACCATCAGAACTACATAATACTCACCTATGACAGTTTTTTTTCTGAAAGATAGTGGAGATTCAGGAGCCCCAACAACTTATAGGGCTCTATAAGTTGTTGGTCCAAGTTGCTCCTGAATTTCAAAGTGCCCTTGCCACTTTCAGCTTACTGTTCTCTGTAGGCAACAATACCAATACTTTCTGGCTGGGGGCAAAGGTCCTCTGCTAGGCTGACCGATGTCTTCTGTCTACCATGTCTTCTGGTGTTGCTGTCCCTCTGCCATGTGTGCTTGAGCAACCTCACTTATTTTTCCAAACACTCTCTCATCTGCAAAACATAGGACATGACATTTACAGCCCAACTCTTCCCCTGGACACCCACCCAAGTTTCCCTCAACTATGAAAGGGGTCCCCTAACTTCATGACCATAGTTTAAAGGGAGAAAAGCCAGTGGAGGCTTGGTTCACTTCCCAGTATGCAAAGAGAAGTTATGGCAGCCACTATCATTGACAAATTTGCGCAGCATCTGTTTAAGAGTCTGATTAAAGTTTTCTGTCAAACTAACTGTTTAAGGATGGTAAGGAGTTGTTCGCAAACTCTTACCAAGCAGTTGATAACCCTGTTTGAGCAAAAGAGACATAAAGTTAGTGCCTTGGTCAGTTAATATCTCACAGTTGCAGAGTTCTTTTTCTAGAGTTCATACTCTAGAAAAAAACTGAACCAGACAGAAAGCAACAGCCTTTCCTTTGGTTGACTTTAAGGGGAAGACTTCTGGATATTTGGTAGCATAGTCAGTAATCACAAGCATGTAGTGATTTCCATCTTTACACCTTTCCACTGGACCGACAATGCCCATGCCCAAGCGTTCAAAAATGGTAAATGGTAAATGGTCTGCACTTATATAGAGCTCTCCTACCTATTGGCAATCAAAGTGCTTTACACTGATTCCTATTCACCCATTCGCACTCACAGTTACACACACAATCATACACCGATGGGGGAGCTGCTATGCAGCTGGCCAACACTTGTTGGGACTAACTAAGTTGCGATTCAGTCTCTTGCTCAAGGACACTTGGACATGTGACCGGAGGAGCCGGGGATTGTACCAACACCTGCAAAATTGGTGGACAACTGCTCTATCTTCCTGCATCACAGTCGCCCTGAAAAGGGTGGAGATGATGGGGAGAGGATGGAGGGGGGCTCTGGAGGGGGTCTTAGATTACGTTATCTGACACAGAGGGCAAGTCTTGCAAAATTGAGCACCACAGCATGCATGCCAGCCCAATGAAAAATTTGTTTAATATGTGCTGTAGTTTTGTGCTTTCTTAAGTGGCCAGCCCAGGGAATAGAATGACCCAAGGTAAGTACAGCCTTCCTGTCGCAACCCTCCCATTTTATCTGGGCTTGGGACCAACATCAAGCTGGCCTGGTGGGATGGTATTCGAGCCTGGGGCTTTTTCTTTTCTGTGGACCAGTGGTGTTTTATGTTCTTTGTTAAATACATATATATCGTGCTATTTTAAAGATTGTTCTACTAATATCACTGACCATCATATATAAGCAATATCAAAAGGTCAATGTATTTTACTGGGTTTTACCAATGATATGGTTCACACTTTGAATGTTTTATTTTGTTTGCCATAATTTATTTTATTACCTTCTAATTGAAATACTGAAATAACAAAGCAAATAACCAATTACTTATTAATTTATTATTATTTATTAATTATTAGATTCATCCATTTATACGTCTAGATGGCAGAAAATTAAACATTCTGACAGAATAAAAAAACATTATAGACCATTAAGTGAGATAAGAACAGTATGGCTTTGGAGTTTATGATGCAGCATCTTTAGGGTAAAAGCAGGTGCTTGCATTATGCCTGTCTTGTACCTTCCTGTACTCGTAATCAGAGAAAAAAGATTTTATATTTGTGTAATTTCTTCCACGTTTTGCAGCTCAAGTTTTACAGCTTTGTTATTTTCTACTACAGACAACCAGCACCACAGGTCTTTAGTTACAAAAACCATAATATGGCCTCTTTGACTGAAGACCTTGACTTAGTCCACAGGGTGGTGCTGCTTCACAACTTAGAGGCGTTCATGTTTGGGTACTAAGACACCTAGGACATTCACATGGCACTCAGTAAATAGCTGAGGTTTTGCTCTCTGTTTACATTTCATTAACTTTACACCTTTTCTATCCCCCTTCTTTCCCATTGTTTCCTCGCTCCTCTTTCCTCTCGAGCTGATCAGCCTCTTGACACGCAGAAAAACCGTGGCGTGGAGAACCAATCATTCACAAGAAACAGCTTTGAGTCGGAGAGAAGAGGATCCTACGAACGTGAATTGTAGATCCGCTGTTCCTCTGCACCCTGACTTAAAAACTAAACGCGAGATTTATTTAATGGGTTATCGCTTCCCACTGTGCGCATCTGCGGTGTCTATTATAAGGCTTACACAATGCAGGACAGAGCGATGAAGACCGTTGTACGTAAGGAGAGGAGTCGCATCATACCGTCCTGTCAACCACTAAATAAAAAACACCCACCGCGGGCGATGTGCTTTTATCCCTTGTCGTTCTCCATCCTTTCTTGGTTAACGTCAACGAAATCGACCGATAGGACCACGAAATATTGAAGACATTTGCTCCCCTCAACAGCGGCATCAATAGCGAGATCCTCAAGATGAAATTTCCGACTGAAAATCCAACAAAGTCAGGAAACATGAACCCTCCACCAGGTTGGACTGTAAATAAGTATTTCCTATTAGTCAGTATGTCATGCGGAAAAATAGTCTATGGTTATATAAAGATTGTGGTAAAACTGGATAGGACGATTATTCTAATAATGCGTGTTAGGAAATGATATGAAAAGGCTGCATGCTTTCAAACTGTTCATATGGCTTTTTACCTGGTGTGTGGCTACTGATTTGGTTTTTACCAGGCACCTCCAGCAGGCTTGCCAATAAAACTGAAGGCTGAACAGAAATTGACTGTGCAGGGAAATTATGTAGCCTTCAAGAAATCCTGCGTGCTAAAAGATACTATGGGGATTTTTGTGTAGCCGCGTATTTACCATGGGATCTCGAAACACAAGGGCATGTGTTGATACTGGACAAATGAGACAGAGGGAGGGAATCACTAGATTTGTATATGGCCCACAACGAGACTTTTCAGTAAAATTAAAACCATAAACTTAATTGTGATGCAATAAAGGGATGTACACAGGGTCTTCCACTGGAGATTCCCTCGAATCCCTTAGGTATGCCACATCTTCCCACGGCCTCACCATCTGCATGTTTACTGCTTATTTATGTTGATATTTATAATGCTCTTGGGATAGGACAGCATTTTGTCATTTTCAAACTCCCACACCGTTTTAAATGCCGTTTATTATCGCAGCTGCATACTGTATACGAAAAGAAGGAGGATTTCTGTAGGTTACACATTGTGGCTCTTTGGTTACATAAATCAAACCAGTCATACCTGTATTCAGTGTGAGTAGCAGAGGGTCACGTTTCATCATCCTTCTATTACAATCGATTATTTAGTGAATTTATGAATTGAAATTGATGGGCTGTCCCCATTGGCGTTAATCATTAATCACACTGGAGTCAAACGCAATGTGGTGATAGAATAATAAGCAGCATAATGAGACAAGGTGTGATATTTAGCAGAGTGTTAATTTTTTTTCTATATTAACACTAAACACTTAGTAAGGTACATCATAAGGTGAAACCAGTCATTTTTCTTGCCTGTCCTATTGCATTCATTCTTTTCTTGCAATCCTATACAGCTTGTTTCCCCTCTCTGGCAGTTACAGTTTCCTGCAAGAGGAGCTTCATGAACTGCATCAGCAAATGTAATTTACTGAGGCAGATTGTGATGTGTTCTTTAAAGCTCTGGAAAACATAGTAAGCAGAGCTTGACCTAAGGTTTTGAGCTCAGTTTTTGTTTCAGTTTTATTTAACTATAATAAAATTAATCAAGGTATGTAGCTGTTAGTAAAGATGAAATGATATGAATTTAAAGTATTGAGAACAAAATTCAAATTTTTTTCAAATTTTTTTCTAGTTCTGGGTATTTTTCAAGCCAGATTCTAGGTCACACTATTATACATATGTGGGAATTTAAAAAAACATATCATTATCCTCCTGTAAATAATTTATTCATTATTATCTTTCTGTAGCTGACAACTTAATATTTAATAAGTAACAAGTTAGAAGTTGTCTGTGTACCTTGCTGGGCTGTTGCTAACTTTGGCTGATGCTGGGACTAGTGACTAGTAACTTTATTTGATCCTACATAAGCTATCGGTCCAATGTGCAGCTTTAACCTAAAATAAATTGGTTGCGTTTGGATTTGGTGTAATACACTGTACACAAGATATGTAAATGCACACATCATACAACTGTTTTTACAGGCTAAGTAGATATGTGCCTATTAAAACGATGTGCCAGTGTTAAACGGTTTTCCCTTCTCCAAATGTAAGGTTAGACACTAAAATAACAAAACTTACAGCAGGGAAATAAATCAGCACCAAAACCTAATCTGATGTTTGTGCTTTATAACTGTTCAGAAAAGTTTTGCTTTTATTTGAAGGTCATATAGTTGTGTTCAGGGTTTTTTCCCCCCTCATCTTTTTCTTTCCAGCCATTGAAAATTTATGAGCAGACTCATTGGTTGGGCAGCCAGCCCTCTGGTGTTTAGCTAAGATTTAAAAAACATCGCGGTGACGAAAGACACAGACATTCCTCCTTTCACTAAAACAGGCTAATGTGAGTTGTTTGGGGAAATGGATACTAGAGGTGGAATGGAATGTATATTATGGTAATTTCTTTATTCTAAAATTGTCTAATTGAATTCATTTTAACTCTGTTGATCACGTTATGGTGAAGATTTATTTCCTCTTAAGATTCTTTTCTGGTTAAAGGCATTAGCAGATATTTTGAAATTAAACTAATTAATGTTGCCAGTGTTAACATGCAAGGTAACAGGGCTTACAGTTGATACTGTTTTTAATCAGTAGGAAATATCTCTTTATCATGCAGATATTGCAACACACAGTTTCATTCTTTTTGTTTCAGTGGCAGTCCAGACCAACCTGGTGCCCCCAAAGAAGGTGCAGTCAGGCATGCTTCAGTCGAGCCTGGTTCATGCCAGTGTGGCCACCATGCAGAACCCGATGGGCTGTGCTTTGCCGCGGCTCTCTGTTTCCTCCCGCCCCAGCATGGTGGCCAGCATGGAGGCAGTGGCCGATGGCTCAGCCCCCTTCACCATGATGAAGTTAAAGACAGTGATGGCAGTCTTCGTGGTGGTGGTTGCCTACCTAGTGGCAGGGGGCTTGGTGTTCCAGGCACTGGAGCAGCCCTTTGAAAATAATCAGAAGATCACCATCACTGCAGAGAAGGCAGCTTTCCTGCAGAAACACTCATGTGTGTCTCCAGATGAATTAGAGGTTATTATCAAGGTAAGAGCAGACACAGGTAAATACCCAAGCCTCTCCTCAGGTCTGGATATGGTCCCTGTTGGGGAGTTGGGTCCACTGAAACTTGAGCTTCTTATTGATCTGATGCCATTGAAGCTCCACATACTCCACACTCTGCCAGCCACTCCACACTCTGCCAGCCACTGCCACATTTAATGTCAGAAATGCCTGGTCCCCAACCTAGTCCTAACTTGCTTAAAGAAAGTGAGAGATTTGGATTTTATACATGCCATTCCACTCGGTGACATATTGTACTGGCCAAGATTTTTTTTTTTTTTAAAGTTCGTTAAACTGCCCAGAGTTGCCAGCACTTCTTACAACAGTATGAAGTAAGTAAGCGAAGCATGCACAAGGTCTGCTGTCTATAACAACTCACTGCTTGCAGCTACATTAACTTTATAAGGGCTAGGACACTGTTACAAAGATATTTTATAAAATGAGGTGTACAGTACCCAGTTGTGGAAATAGTTTAAAACTATGGTAGAAGTTTGGACAGAAACACTGATATAAATTTATAAGTGATAAAAAGTTTTATTTAGCAATCTCTCTGAAATGGCAGTGTCATAATTTATGATGGATTTACATTCCCTAGTGCACACAACAATGACAAAAGCCTGCTGTCTGAGAACCAGGGTAGCATGACATCCTTCAATAACAATAACTGAAAAGAGAGTCATTTCAATAGTTTGGAAGCTTTTGCAGTGCAAGTTCATAGCAAAAGGCTGCAGATGGGACAAACAGCTAAGTGAAGGGCTAAATGAGGGCGAGATTACCGAGCGATAATGCCTCATTTTTTTATTCCAAAATTCACCAATGTTACACTGATAATTTAACTAAGACAAAATTCTTTTTATAAGTGGTTTGTATATGTCTAAATAAAGTACAGTAAAGTAAAGCACATAACAACTGACTTCAACAAGTTCAACAAGTTTTGACAAGTTCAACAAGATGCAAAGTAGCTAATGAACTGAAAGTAACAACTGAGGGAGTCCCTCAGTGAAAACCTCCATGTGCCGCAAAATCTAAATAGCGCAGCGATATTTAAATAAACGAGAGACCAGTCAGAAATAATAACTCCAAAACAAAAGTCACTTACTGCTGAGGCTGAAGTGTTGAGCAGACTTTCCCGTGGGAGTGTCACAGATTCTGAGGCCAGGGAAAAATAAACAGAAGCTTCAAAAATAGGTATGGTCGTCCAAAAACAGGCAGGCAAGAACACAGGCAGAAAAAAACAGACAGAGATATACAGGAGAACAGAAATACAATCTGGCAGAGAAAAGCAGGTAAGAAGAGAATATAAAGAGAACGGCACAGGTAAGGAGAGTTGTCGCTAATTAGGCAAAGCCGGGAGAGAAATTGAGACCACAGCGGAGGGGAGATATAGGAAAGTTTACTAGGGCGACACAGATAGGCATTAATGCTCTGAAAGTACCCTCGCCACTCAGTAAGTATTCTCCTCCTTTGTTTATTCCCTGTATCCACCTCATCACTTACCTCTCCTTTCTTCTCTAGATCCACATCACATCACCTATTGCACCCAGTCTCCTCTGCAGTGTGAAGCCACTTCCCTTATTAATTTAATAAACTGCCCTTCCACTCACTCGCCGCCTGTATCATTTTTGGGTCCAATAATTCTGACAGCATGTTTCCTGTCCACCGTGGATCATGCAGATGTGAGGGAGTGTTAGAGCAGGGTAGAGGGTGCCCTTTCACAGCATGACACCAATCTGGCCAAGATCTAAGTTGTGATTCAGTCCATATCTCAGTTGCTTAACAGTGTGTTGTCAGCCCCCCCTCCTCCTCCTCTTCATCCTGTAGTTGCATCCCCTGCCCTAAGGACCTTAGATTGCAGATTACACCTGGAATGAGCTGGCACTGGTGGAGAGGTTTTCTCAGGGTCTATCTGAATCTAAAAAGGAATAATTAGCTTCCCCAGAACTTCCTGATTCTCTGAATGCTGATTCTCGGGTCCACTTGGCTTGCATGCCACAATCCACATACTGATTGGCTTCAGGGCAAAATCATTAATTGGGCAGCCTCCTATTCCAGTCTCTGTCTCAGGCAACCTATCATTCCATCTAGTTCTCCATCTCCTCAGCCCCCTTCCACCAACATAGATTTGGCTAATGTTCACAAGATTTACATGACCTTAATTTAGTCTTCAGCAAAACATGGCCACTTCCCTTCCACCTTACCGTTCCTATGCCACCATGTGGCTGGCTTTATTCACTCTCTAGTCCTGAGCAAGCAGCTATGAAAAAAATATATATCAATGAGTCACTGGCAGCCTGTCTTATTTGCCCCTCATCATCTGTTGGCAAAAAGATAGGGGTCCTCGACTCTGCATTGACTACTATGGACTCAATCAGATTACTGTCCATAATTATTACTCCCTTCCACTCATCTCCTCTGTTTGAGCTCCTGCAGGGCACTATAATGTTTTCTATGTTAGACCTGAGGAATGCTCATCACCTTGTCCGCATTTGGGAAGGGGACGAGTGGGAGACAGTGTTTAATACCCTGGTTGGTCACTTTCAATACTGTGTCATTTCTTTCAGCATGACCAATCCTCGAATGTTTTCCAGAACTTGGTCATTGATGTTTTGGGAGACATGTTGAACAAGTTTGTTTTCGTCTACTTAGAGGAGATTCTGATCTTTTCCCCCTGTGACACTAAGCACATCACGCATGTGAGAAAGGGTCGTAGTAGGTTATACCGTAACCACTTTTTTGTCAAAGCAAAAAAAATCACCGTATGTCTCCTTTCTGGGGTTTCTCATCCATCTCCCCAGGGAGTATGGAGATTGACCCCAGTAAATTGACCCCAGTGACCCCCTCCTCAAAAATGCGTTCTCTATCCTCACCCTCCTGGATCTCGTCAGACATTTGTTAGTGGAGGTGGATGTGTCTGATGTTGGTGTAGGAGCTGTTTTCTCACAAACATCAGAAAATGACCAAAAGATCCAAGCTCAAGATAACAGTCCGTTTCTTCTTACGTGTCCTGATGGTCTTTTGTTTGTTCCAGGCCAGTTTAGATCAAGGGTTTAATAACTGTGTCATTGGACTTTTCTTCCCCAGTCCCAGCATAACACGGTCGTGATTACAGTCGTGGACAGGTTCTCTAACATAATTAATTTCATTCCTCTTATGTCAAAACTGTAATGAGTCACGATCCATGTGATCGCCTGTTCCCTGAAATTGTTTGTTGGACCACTGGCACACTAGGTCACCAGAAACGAAAGGTTTGATATGGAACAAGTAGGGTGAATTCTGAGTGATCTGAGGAGTTGTAACCTTACCTCTACGGGGTTGATGATCTTGGTGATGGGGAAATGCCAATCATTCCCCATTAAACGGGTAGCCAGCTCTTAACATGGAGGGGAATGTCTCCTGTGGAGAGCCATACTTGCTGAACCACCCAGGAGACTCCCTTTCACCAAACTGGAATAGTGGTGGTTGATACCTATAAACTACTTTAAAAGAAAGAGAGCCCTGTGGCGGACGACGGCAAGAGTTTTGGGCATATTCGATCCAGATAACATTCTGGTACCTAGAGAATGGTTCCCTGAGAGCAAAAGGATTCAGAGACCGACCTCCAGATCCTGATTCAGCCTCTCGGTCTTGACAGTTTGACTGTGGGCGATTGACAGTTACACCAAGCAGTCTTAAAAACTCTCTCCAAAAGTAATTTAGCAAATTCTTTTGCAGTGGGTCCCACAGGAAACCAACTTTTGTGCTAACTTTTACAGACGAGGTTTTGGAAAACTACCAGAGCACTGGTCAAGCCAAAGGGTATGTGTGAATACCAAATATGACCAGTTGTGTTAAATACTGTCTTCCACTTGTCCCCCTCCTGATTAAGGACCAGGTGGTATGCATTTATAAGATCTAGTTTGGAAAACACAGTAGAGCCCTGCAGAAGCTTGATAACAGATGAGATGAGGGGAAGTAGATAACTGTTGCGCTCAGTGATCTGATTCAATCCCCAGTAATACATGGCTGGTGCCCCATCCCTCTTGCCCACAAAGAAGAACCTCACACCCGGGGAAGAGGAAAGGGGACGGATGAGCCCAGCCGCAAGTGATTTACTGATGCATTTCAGTATTTGACACCATTTCAGTATTTTTGCCACGCAAAAGCTCTATGGCCATGTGGAAGGCAAGGTGGAAGGGAAATCAGATTACTCTGCTGCAGACCTTTTTGCTCTTTAGGCAAACTACCATAATGGCTTTCAGGTAGTCCAATACTAGTAGTTCAAAGGAGTCCATGAAAACAGGGGAGTGTAGGTGGGCCCTAGAGTAATGGATACAATGGTAAGAGGAGATTGAACATCATAGTCCTCACAAAAAAGGTGACAGAAAAGTTGTTTTTCAACTAAAGCACAGTTTCTTTTTGCCTTGATTTCTTTTGTCAATGAATTTTGGGCCTTCCTGTGTAGTTGTCTATCCCCGCTTCTATGAAATTCCTCTTTGGTCCTGCGAAGCTGTTAGAGTTTACCTGTGAACCATGGCTTATTGTTGCTGTATGTGCAAAAGGTCTTGGTTGGCACACACATCCTCACAAAAACTGACAGGTTATGCCACATTATCAGTCAGTTCATCCAGGTTTTCACCTTCACAGCAGACTTGCAGCTGCTGCTTTACCGCTCTCGTCCATCTCTTCACAGTATTAAGATAAGATGGTACAGCAGCAGCAAAAGTGTGCAAATGTGTGGCAATAACTTCTGTACAGAATGAAAAATAAAAAGTCAATATGAAAAAAGCTTAATAACTATACAATCAACAAACAAACAATTGCTCTAGGTTTCATGATATTGCAGTGTTACAATCAGTAGTAGCAATGTATATTATCCAAGATCCAAGATGGTGGCATGGCCACATGGTGCGGCTTCTCTTTGTTCCAACAGTGTTTTTGTGTTTTATGTATTGTAAGTCTCATTGTTTTGGTACGTCCCTGTCGTGCCTATCATAAAGCGCACATAAAGCCATGAGTTTTTGCTCGACATTGGTTGCCTGCATACAAGGGGCTTTTACACAGGCAAGAGATGAACTTGGCTGTGATCTGATCTTACCAAGAGTGGGAGGGGTGTTGAGGTATATTCCTCCTTGCAGTTAGTATAAAGTAAATGAATTTTTTTATTGTCTGGTGTGGCATGACACGTACTGGGTGAATATGGGCAGAGTGGAAGATGAAGGGAAATGATTAAACTCTCCAGAGATTATGAGGAAGGCATCCGGACTCTGTATCTGCAGTTTGTTATCAATGGACTGCAAAACTTCTCAAACTGATTTATTGTCAGCCGAGGGAGGAATATACGTAGCTATCGTATAACGTGTGAAAATTCCCTCAGCAGATAGCAGTTAGCATGAGACCATACTAACAGCCTAATGTCTTTAGAGATCTGCTCTTTAACAGTGATGTGGTTAGAGTTACACCCCATATTATTTAAATATACACAAAGCACTGGCCTCGGTTCCCCAGGTGTCTCCTTCTTAGCTTGCGAGGAATGTCAGCCTTTCCCGGATTAGCAAAGTATTTTAAATAAATAAATAAATAAATAAATATTGGGAGAAAGCGTTCAAACATAAATGAGAGCTGAATCTTTGCATTAACTACAGGCATTACAGATTCTCCAGAAGTATAGCACGAAGTGTTTATATCCTTGAGATTGTTATCTCAGGGATCCTGCACTCTGCCCACACCCTATAATTGCTTTCAGCCTGGCCCTCTTCCTCTGCATTTGGGGCTGGAACATTCCACATTTCTGATAGTTATTGCAATTTGGTTTTCAAATTTGTATGACTTAAATTTGGCTCTTAGAAATCATAATATATGCAAGTAGGATTTTAAACCTTATCAAACATCAAAATTATTGTAATGCATCAGACTGTTGTCTGTACTGTATGTCACTTTTATTTTAATGTTGCGTTGATTCATCAGTTCCTTTGTCCACATTAAAAATTAAAAGGCACTTAGCTATCCCAGCTAACAATTTTCAACATACAGGCCTGTCAAACCTGGGAGCAGGTTATGACTTAGGCCTGTATGTTGAAATTTATTTTTAAATTTCAGTTGCAGTTCAGTTCAGTTGGCTGCTTCATCTGCTGTTTGTACAGTATTCACCGGTCCATAGAGCACAGCACAAACAGAACAGTGGAGGAAAGGAGGGGGAGGCTGTGGACAACTTGGTGGTGTCTGCAGGTTGGACTGTAGCTGTAGCAGGCAAGACGTTTTTACTGCTCATATGGTCCAGGCTGTTACCTCCTCCTCTCTGTCTAATAAATGCAAATGTCCTTTCCTCAGTCACTTCTGTAAACTAAACTCTTACAGACTGACATGACATCGAGCTAATATTAGCTTTAGACAGTAGCTAACACCACTAAATACACCAAAGATATGCTAATGCTGCTAGCATATTAACGCGCTAATTAGCATTATAACCCATCACCCATCATGTTACATGCAAGGGCTAATGCTTGTGCAAAAATAATTTTCTTAATGAATTAATAATCCAGCAATCCAAACAAAAGTCACTTACTACAAGGCTGGGCTAAAATCAGATCAGGCAATCTAATGTGAAACAGGCGATGTAAAACAAACAAACAGGCGATAAAGTTAATTCTGAGGGTTCTGAGGCCAGACGAGATAACACAGGCCCCCACTTGTGTTATTACAGGGAGCACGGGAAAAAACTTTGGGAGGAGAATTATCCAAAAAAAAAAAAAAACACACAGGACTAACGGAAGTGCTTGACAGAGCCTGTTTCAAGTCAGTAACATCCAGTCTCTGCCTCTGCAAGTCAGTAATGCCCATATATTTTCCCCCATGTGAAATGTCTTACAGGGGAGATCTCAGCATAATTATGAATCAATGAATGGCAATAGGCCTAAGCTTAAAGAAGACAGCATTTGTTGTTGTTGTTTTTTTGTTTTTGTTTTGGGACATCCAGAATTGCCTAAATCCAACTTATGAACTCCCAAAGTTATACATAGCCAATATAGCACGACGATTGCTAGACAGGTTTAAACTTGTCTCTCACAATCCTGTGGCGTTTCTGCCAGTAAACAAAATAAAGATAATGTGTCAGATTGTGATTCCATCTGAGTTTGTAAACAGACTAAAAAGTATCAACAAATTGAACTAATGTACTACCACATGATGGATCCTTGTGTGAGAGATTTACAGACACTTCCACTGCAAAAAAAAGACATCAAGAAAAGCCCTCTAGCATTTATGTCCATGGATAGCAGTTATCATTGAAAGTGAAAACAAACCGGAACTGTGAATCATGATGGACAGAAATGCTACAGTGCGCATTTACTAATTCAATAACAGAGAACCAACAAGACCTATGTCCAGAGTAACCAATTCAATTCAATTCAACTTTATTTATATAGCGCCAATTCATAGCAAAGTCATCTCAGGGCACTTTACAGAATAAAGTCAAGATTATAAAGATGTATAGAGAGAACCCAACAATTCCCCCAGGAGCAAGCCCTAGGCAACAGTGGAGATGAAAAACTCCCTTTAACGGAAGAAACCTCCAGCAGAACCAGGCTCAGGGTGGACGGCCATCTGCCTTTACCAGTTGGGGTGAGTGGAAAGTGAAGAGAGAAAAGAACAGAGGAACAACAGGTTAATGTCGTGACAAAAACTGTAAGGAACGTTAAGAGGCAAAAGGCAACTCACAAGTGAATAGTTATGGTGAATTTAATCCACAAAATGGAGAAACATTTTGAGATTTCTCTCACAGTTAACACCACTGTTTGACTTGATCACCAACCTGAAGCCCTGACTGCCCTCTTTGTTGTGGCTGTCTCTTGACAGAGCCTTTAGCACTAACCTGCTGATAGAACATTAACCGAGCAGTTTGAAGCTTCTTTACCTAATTGCTGTCAAAGTCAACCTTGTTCCTTTTACCATGTAAAATGTGTGTTCATACAGTCACCAAAGTCTTGTTTCCAGTCTTCACATTAATCCATGACTTGGCTTCTCAAACTAGAATGAAGACCATTCACCAGGGCAGTCTTTAGCAGATGGCTGTTGGCAGCATTATCTGGAGTGATGCCTGAGTAAGCTGCAAAAGCCCTTTCCATATGGGTATGATAGTTATTACCTGACTCACCTTCTTTCTGCTTGGTTTTGTGAATCACAGGCCAGCAGACTCTTAAGGAGGAAGGCAACCCGCACAGCATCATACAGGTGTTTAATGCTTGCAATTCCACTGGTGCAGTCATAAACCAGTTAGCAGGTTGGATGTTGGGCCATCCTAGCTTGGAGACACATTGTGCCAAAGCAGAACATCTTTAACCATGCTTTCTCTCTATTTGTCTGGCATATATTTAACAGGGCCTGTAAGAGAGTCAGATAATTTCTTTAATTTCCACATTTTGTTCCCTGTGTTTTTCACTCTCTGTGAATGGTGCTTAAACTTTCAATTGGCTTATCAATCACTTCTCTTCCAATCTAATTATATGTTTGGAGGGGTCACTCCCACACATTTGGACAAACATTTAACTTGCCACAGACAAGTTTCTAACTCTCACAGCCTCTTCACCTATGTTCCACTGGGCTCTGTTCTTGGTCCTCTTCTCTTTTTCTAGCTATACTACATCCTTAGTTGTTATCACCACCTGACTTGGCTTTTCCTATCATGTGCTGATGACATGACGACAAATAGCTTTTCTTGTTCTTTCCACCGGATAATTCCACTTTCTGCCTATCTGTGACATGTCTGCTTGAATGAGAGAAAAAAAAAACATCTTCAGCTAAAACTCTCCAAGACAGTAGTTGTAGTCTTTCCAGCCAGGTCTATAATACAACACATCGTCATCAGTGATTGTCCCCACTAAGTCTGCCAGAAATCAGGGGGTCATCAATGACTACCAACTGAGCTTTACTGACAGCATCTACTGTCTCTATGGTAACCAGATTCACTGTGTACATCATATGAAAAACTGCATTTCCTGTTGACGGGGCTACCAGCTGCACAATCAACCCCCTCAATTCAACTGCACCTGCCTAAACGAACTCCCTCATTCAGGTCTACAATCCCTCCCGCCCACTGTGGTGTGCCCAAAAAAAAAAAAAAAATCTGTGGTCACTTCACCTAACAGCAAAAGTTCCCAAGAAAAACTCTTTTTCTTAGTGATCCCACAATGGTGAAATGAGCTACCAAACCTGCACGTTCAGCAGCCTCACTCATATACAGTATTTAAAAAAACTATTAAAGACAGCTTTCTTCTGCAACTTCTTATGCATTGTTTATTGACATCTGTAATACAACAGCATATTAATACAATGTCCAACTACATATTTTCACTAAATATTTCTGTTCAGTATGGATACTATAACAATGTTAAAATATCTATCATGTCTTAGCCAATATTCCTTGGTCAGCCTAGATTTGTGGTTACAGAGTTTACCCCTACTTGTCAAATCTTAACAGTTAACGTTAACTATCTACAGTCTGGACAGGGGACCCCAGTTTGCAACAGTCATATACCCTGTCCAGTAAATAAAAGATTCAACAAAAGCTACTAGATCACAATAGAAAACTTTCACAAATTTCACAGATGTCAAGTAAAGTCACATTAGAACAATGTTTTATACTTTCAGTAGAAATTTAGGTAGCAGTTTTTCTATATTTGGCTTTATTTGATTATTGACAGTATAGAAAATGTGAAGCTGACATTGCAGGCATGATCTTGTGTTATTTTTCCTCCCTTGGTATTTTGGAGTCTTGAGTGTTGCCATGGCAAACTAGGTCAGTAGAGGACTGCAGCAGATCTTCCACCAACTGTTTACTGGTATGAGGTTTTCCAAATACCATTGCCAGGTAGGATCCCTGTTTTATCTTCATCTCGTGCAACCTCCATCAATTTTGAGCAATTTAAACAGCTTCTTAGACAAACAAAATGCTTTGTATATTATATGCAGGTGACCAATTTTAACCACTGTAACAGGGACAGGTAAACAGAACCAATGAATCTTAACAGGGTGTGATAAAAATTTACATTAATCTAGTGATCCTACCTCTATCAAAAACAATCCATTCCTTTTACATCAATTAGGAAATGCTATGGACACTTTTAGGAATGAGGGCTAAAATCAGAACCTAAAGAAACTGAACACAGGGATGGAAATAAGAATGCTTAATTGAAAAATAAGTTATTGAGGAGAGGGTGGCTGATGGGGGGAAAAAAATCAGTGAGTGAATGCCGTTCCAGATGAGTAGTGTCAACAGAAAAGTAGGTAAGTGTAGAGCCAATTAAGGGAAATAATATCAAAAAAGTGCGCATACTTACTGGTGAGGTATGAAGAATGGTGCTGGGAAAGAATGACCTCTGGAGAGTGACTGTAGGAGGAGGTGGGAGCCAGGTAAGATGGAGGAGCAGCAGACACAGGCAGACACACTGTGACACGAGACAGCAGGTAGGTGAAATTGTGTCACAGATGTTTTCAGATTACAGATAAGTATAAACTCTCAGCAGGTTGAGAGGAGTCAAGTACACAAGATAATAGTTTAGAAATTTTTGTCCAATTTTGTGTCCAAATACTGAGCTGACAGATACAAGTTAGTGATGGCCATCTGATAGCACTGCAAAGGACAGGTGACCGATGACATCCCCTGAGTTAATAATGTGACAGGTTTAAACCAGTCGATACAGTGCTGTATTAACATGTTTTCGAAAGCTGGAGAAGTTGCCACCAAAAAAAGAAACCAGCTCAGTCCAAAAACAGTGGAAAAATATTGTTTCTTAATAAATATCTTTGAATCTCCATCCCATGTATGTATTGACAGCCTTCCCCAGTTACTCAAGCACACCCTTCCATCCTAGCACATCCTCTGTTTCCCCAAACACACCTTCTCCTAACCGCTACACGTTTATACATTAATAGAATCAACTGACCAATCCTTCAATATTTACAAAAATGTTATTTACTAGATGTCACTAAAACAAAGCTTTGATTGAAGTGGCTTAATACTGGTTCATTGCTTTTATTTGCACATCACTAGTTATTAGGTCGGGTTATGTTGAAGCAAGCAAAAAGATGAACATGGTGGCTGGCAGGCAGGCAGGCGGACTAAGAGAAATGTTTGTCAGCTCTGATAGATGGTGAAAATAACAGGGTTGCAGATTACCAGGTACAGCAAGAACATAGTAGTAAGAAGCTGGAAGGCTTACTGTAAGATATGCGGACAGACAATCTGGCAGAGAGCTGTGAGGAGAGCTGGGGCACAGGTAACAATAATTATGATTCAAAAGGTGTGTGAATTCGCATAAATGGCTATAGAACAAATGGAACAGGGAGAATAGAAAATAAAAATGAGGAAACAGGAAGTAAAGCTGTAGACTATGACAGGAAACCCTTATAAAGACCAAATTAAAGCAAGGAAACCTTTACTTACTCACTTTTACTTACCTCAAATGTTGTAATTTATTTAGCTGATGCAAACACTAACAGCAAATAATAAAATTATTTAATATAATAAAATCATTCATTCATCCATCCATTATCAGTAACCAATTATCCACATAGGGCTCCAGGGGGCTGAAGCCTATCCCAGCTGTCATAGGGCGAGAGGCAGGGTACAACCTGGACATGTGGCCAGTAGCACAGAGAGTCATACATGGACAGACAAACATTTACAATCACATTCTTCTTTTCGGCTGTTCCTTTTCAGGGGTCCCCACAGCGAATCGTGCATCCAAATAACCCTGTCCTCTGCATGCTCTTTTCTCACACCAACTAACTTCATATCCTCTCTCACCACATCCATAAATCTCATCTTTGGTCTTCCTCTATACCTCCTGCCTGGCAGCTCCATCCTCAGCATCCTTCTAACGATGTATTCACAGTCTCTCTACTGAACATGTCCAAACCACCTCAGTCTGGCCTCTCTGACTTTATCTCCACCACATCTAACATGAGCTGTCCCTCTGATGTCCTCATTCCTGATCCTGTCCATCCTCGTCACTCTCAAAGAGAACCTCAACATCTTAAGCTCTGTTACCTCAAGCTCTGCCTCCTGTCTTTTCTTCAGTGCCACTGTCTCTAAGCCGAACAACATCGCTGGTCTCACCACCGTCTTGAACATCCTTCCTTTTATTCTCGCTGATACTCCTTTATCACAGAAGATACCAGACACTTTTCTCCACCAGTTCCAACGTGCTTGCACTTGCCTATTCACCTCATTTCCACACTCTTTGTTGCTCTGAAACCCTGCACAAACTTCTTACCTCTGCTCCCTGTAACCCCCCCGTTCCAACTGGGTCCCTCTCATTGACACACATGTATTCCGTCTTGCTGCGGCTAAGCTTCATTCCTCTGTTTTCCAGAGCAGACCTCCATCTCTCTAGATTTTTGTCCACCTGCTCCCTGCTCTCACTACAAATCACATCTGCAAACATCATAGTCCACGGAAATTCCTGTCTAACCTCATATGTCAGCCTGTCCATCACCAGAGCAAACAAGGGGCTCAGAACTGATCCTTGATGCAGACCCACCTCCACCTTGAACTCCTCTGTCACACCTGCAGCCCACCTCACTACGGTCTTACAGCTCTCATACATGTCCTGCACCACTCTAACATACTTCTCTGCCACTCCAGACGTCCTCATACAATACCACAGCTCCTCTCTCGGCACCCTGTCATACGCTTTCTCTAAATCTACGAAGACACAATGCAACTACCTATGACCTTCTCTGTACTTCTCCATCAGCATCCTCAAAGCAAATACTGCATCTGTTGTACTCTTTCTAGGCATGAAACCATATTGCTGCTCCCAAATGCTCACCTCTGCCCTTAGCCGAGCTTCCACTACTCTTTCCCACAACTTCATTGTGTGGCTCATCACCTTTATTCCTCTGTAGATGCCACAGCTCTGCACATCTCCCTTGTTCTAAAACATTGGCACCAGTACACTTCTCCTCCAGTCCTCTGGCATCCTCTCACTCTCCAAGATCTTGTTAAACAAACTGGTCAGAAACTCTACTGCCACCTCTCCTAGATACTTCCATACCTCCACAGGTACAGTATGTCATCATGACCAACTGCCTTTCCACTCTTCATCCTCTTCAACGTCCTCCTCACTTCACTCTTACTATCTTTGCTACTTCTTGCTTCACACCAGTCACCTCTACTACTCTTCGTTCCCTTTCATTTTCCTCATGCATCAACTCTTCAAAGTTCTCCTTCCATCTTCCCATCACACTTCTGGCACCTGTTAATACATTTCCATCCTTATCTTTAATCACACTAACCTGCTGCACATCCTTCCCATCTCTATCTCTTTGTCTGGCCAACCTGTACAAATCCACCTCTCCCTCTTTAGTGTCCAACCTACCATACAAGTCCTCATATGGTCTTTGTTTGGCCTTTGCCACCTCTACCTTCACCTCACGCTGCATCTCCCTGTACTCCTGTCTACTCTCTTCAGTCCTCTCATGGTCCCACTTCTTCTTAGCTAACCTCTTTCTCTGTATACACTCCTGAACTTCCTCGTTCAACCACCAAGTCTCCTTGTCCACTTTCCTCTTTGCAGATGACACACCAAGTACCCTCCTACCTGTCTCCCTGATCAAATTAGCTGTAGTGGTCCAGTCATCTGGAAGCACCTCCTGACCAACCACAGCCTGTCTCAGCTCCTCCCTGAAAACTACACAGCATTCTTCCTTTTTCAACTTCCACCACTTTGTCCTCTGCTCTGTCTTTGTCCTCTTCAACTTCTTCACCACCAGAGTTATTTTACACACAACCATCTTGTGCTGTCTGGCTACGCTCTCCCCTACAAATACTTTATAGTCACTGATCTCTTTCAGATTACATCTACACAAGATGTTGTCCACCTGAGTGCTTCTACCTCCGCTCTTATACGTCACCCTATGTTCCTGCCTCTTCTTGAAGAAAGTGTTCACTACAGCCATTTCCATCCTCTTTGCAAAGTCCACCACCATCTGTCCTTCTGCGATCCTGTCCTGAAGACCAAATCTGCCCATTACATTCTCATCACCTTTGTTCCCTTCACCTACATGTCCATTGAAATCTGCACCAATCACGACTCTCTCACCTGTGGGAATGCTCTGCATCACTTCATCTAACTCACTCCAGAATTTCTCTCTCTTCTAACTGACATCCTACCTGTGGGGCATAACCACTAACAACATTGAACATCACGCCTTCAATTTCCAGCTTCAGACTCATCAACCTGTCTGATACTCTTTTCACCTCTAGAACATTCCTCACAAACTCCTCTTTCAGTATAACTCCTACGCCATTTCTCTTCCTATCTGACCCTTGGTAGAACAACTTGAACCCTACTCCTAAGCTTCTAGCCTTCCTACCTTTCCACCTTGTCTCCTGCACACACAGTATATCCACTCTTCTGCATCATGTCAATCAACTCTCTAGCCTTCCCTTTCATAGTCCTAACATTCAAAGTCCCTACTGTCAGTTCTACATTCTTAGCTTTCATCTTCTCTCTTTGCTTATGAACACACCTTCCTCCTCTCCTTCTTCGACTTCGACCAACAGTAGTCCAATTTCCACTGGTACCCTGTAGGTCAACAGCACCAGTGGTGGTCGTTGTTAACCCGGGCCCTGACCAATCCGGTATGGAAGTCATTGTCATGATTTGCATTTTTAATTTGGCATGTGTTTTACGTCAGGTGCCCTTCCAGGCATAACCCTCTGCATTTATCCAGACTTGGGACTGGCACAAGAAGACACTGGCTTGTGCCCCCTTGCGGCACTGTTTTCAGGATAGCTTCTCTCAGGAATACTTTTGCTTTTAGGCCTAAAAGCCTTTCTCAAGTTACAATTGATGTCTGTTTTTTTGGCCTGTTTACAGTCTGCATATAAATATAGACAGAGAGTTTCTAATGGCATGGGCTCAAAATTCTAGCAGAATGGAAATGGAGTGGAATCTGAGCTGACACCCAGGCATACTGTGCAAACATTATCACTCAAAAACAAATACGTAAACAAGGTAATTATGAAGGTTAATTAAAATCTAAGGTGCTATTTAATTCATTACCGGTAGCAAAAGTAGACATATTGTTTACTCACAAGTAGTGATCAGAGATTCTTATAAAACCAGAGAATTAGATGAATCGCAGAAAAAACACTTAGTACATTTCATATCCCATACTTTATGGATGTTGTTTGTAAATTAGGAAGTACAAAGTAAAGATATTTGTGTAAAAAAGGAAGGTAGTAACATATACTGTTTTCAAATACTCAAACAAAGCACATGTATTGGTAATTAAGAATTCATACATACTTAGGTTACTTCCCACTTCTGTCTATTGTATATATGTGCAGCTCTGCACTTTTCCATGCACTTGCATCAGCAGTGATCACAAGGGGAAGCAACATCCTTTACAGTTTTTTATTCCATACTTTACAGAGCCAGTACTTTTATACAAGGGGTTAGAAACGCAATAATATAAAACACATTGACTGAAAAGATTTTGGGCAAGTCATACAATCAAGTCATTTGCTTTAAGATTGTGCAAGACTACATTGCAGTGATCTTTAATGTACTGTAGAGATGTCTAGTCTTGGAATTTTTATGTCATGGGCCTTTGTGACTGCATTAATCCGTGTCACAAGATTACTGTATAAATCAGAGGAAAAATAAGGACAGAGATGAACAAGGCTGTTTACTGTACAGTAGTCACCAACACATTTACACAAAATTATGAAGTGGAATTGTCCTGGCTACTTACTGGTACAGTTTCCTTAGGCATGAGTGGTGTGGTTGTCTCTTCTTTAAGTGATATCTCACAATTTATTCATACTTATTTAAAGAACACATAAGTCAGTAGGTTCTAAGAGACACTTTGTGATTAGATAGGTTACCTGCGGAATTTTCTAGCCAATCAGATTTCACATTCACATAACCATATTGGTACAACATATTGGCTGAAACATGTTACAGTTTTCACATAATTGTTTTCCTTTGAATGTAAACAAAGTGTATTTATTCAGCTTGGCCATGGAAGAACTAACTATTTACATGCAACCAAAATGTGATCCATCCAAGGTAAGCAATTGTTTAATTTTTAATTGTGGCTGTTGCTACAAACCAAAATTTTGCTTAGGATTTGGAGTTATTGGTTATAGAATAGTATAGAATAGAATAGAACTTTATTAATCCCTTGGTCAAATGCCTTTCGTGAAATAAAAATTCCATAGCATAGCCACAGTAATACTAACAATCAAATCCTGTAAGTAGTAGTAAAAATGAGACAATGTAAAAAAACAAAATGAACATTAAAAAACAGACACAAGGTATGTATGGACAGTGTAATAAATTTATTAATGTTGTGAATAGTTAAATAGATAAATATATATTGCACAGAATCTCTGTTTCTCCCCATCCTCTATCATTCTGTTCCTGTTATGATCTATCCTGATCCCCGTCCTGTTTCCCTTACAGACACACAAGGCTTCCCTATACAACAAAAAAGTGTGTCTTCACCTGGAACAGGGAAACCAGTCAGGCTTGTTAAAAAGAAAAAGAAAGCAGTTTTAGTTACACATATAAAGCTTTGCATTTTAGTTTTAAAGCTTGCTGTTATATTTTCTTATTTTCAGGCTTCTACCCCTACATGTATTGTGGGGCCTGCAATGTCCCAACAGTGTTTTGATGAATTGCGTGTCATAAATGACAGCTAAATGCTGTAAACTGTAGTCTGCCAGCACCGCACAGTCAGTTGACTGCTGGTCCCTCCTGCCCCTCCACTGGTCATTCATGTTCCTCCTGCAAATGTCAGCTTAGATCTACCTCATCTGAGAACCTAAGCCAAAAAACCAATTCAGCCTTATCAAAATGTGACTATGGGCACTGTGATGCGTTCTTCAGGCACTGCCATATGTGGGGAGAGCTCTGACACGTATGGTTTAAATACATTTATGGCACTCACTACATTTGAAGCATACACAGGCTGGGTGAACAAGGTTAAATGGAGCGGCAATAGCAGAGAAGCTGAACTTTCAGACCCTGAAAGATAAAGTTCACAAACACATAGCACACAGACTACATACTAGAGCTAATATTCTCTCTAACAGGCTTATATGCTTAATGTTCGCATGTTCAGTGTGTGAGAAACACACTGTAAGGCTCTATCCTGCTTTTTCTTTTCTCTCTCAGGCTGGGTGTGGGCCCAAATGTAGGTGTCCATGTAGGAGTAATGCATGTTTCTGTGTGTCCGTAAGGGGATGTTTGTGAGTGTGTGTATTGGATACAAGGTCTGTCTTTTTTCTTTTGTTTGCGTTATGGGAAAAGTGCTGTGGGATCGAGAGAAGAGAGAGATGTGTGCACGTGTGCTTGAAATATTGATTTGTGTGTTTGAGTGTTGTGTTTAAGTGAACAATGTTTGAGTGACGTTGAAACACTCAAAGACTAAAAGATACTGACTACAGACTATACTGACCAAGTGAAAGTGTGCGAGAGGTCCGGACTGAATTGTGCATTTAACATGTGCTTAAGTATATATGTGTGCGAGAGCAAAATAGGTGTTTGTTTATGTTACATTTGTGCAGATCTGGTGCATGAGGGTTAATGTGTTTATGAAATGTGTAAATGTTTGCTAGGATAAATGTACTTTGTGTTGCTCTTTCTGTGTGTGGACTAGTACAAAAAGGGTTTTCATTTCTCTGTGGATGTATGATAGATGTATGTGTGTGTGTGTATGTGAAGAAGAGAAATGTGTATCAGAACAGTGCTGTGTTTTTGTGATTCTCATAGTCTGGTTGAGAACAAACTTTGTTAGATTGAATATTGGAAATTGGGGTTACAATCCACAGACAGACAAGTTTTTCTTTTACTTTGGTTTGATTTGCATGTTTGACAACTGCAAGAGAACCTGCAAGTGCATGTTCAAAGATGTGAGCTCCACCTACTCCCCCCCCCCATGAGCAATGCTGAGGAGTCCTACACACTTAGATTAGAGAAACTTTGAAGCAGCAACGGAGTACTTATTTTTCTACATTTGCCCATTTATACTTACAAGCAAATTTTGGTATACTTTTGCTGAAGAAGTTAAATCTGTTGTTTTGGATTTCTTAATGTAGAGGGACAAGAAGGAGGATGAAGGAAGAAAGTTTGGAGCACATGGTGGAAGGAAGAGCAAACTCCTAAAATTGTAACCCTGTCAACATAAAGGGTTACTGAAAAATGTCCTTATTCTGAGGTCTGAAATTGTAAATATCTGAAGGTGATACTTTTCAGGGTGTATTTTAATTGTGTTTAGAAAGAAAAATGGGGTTTGGTTTGAATAATGAGAATTAGGGGTATCGTTGCCTGTTTGCATTGTCTAGACAGGTGTAGCTCCGCCCCCTGTGTCTGCAAAGTGCAGAATGGATGCAGACTATGAACAAGAAGGAGACAAAAAAGTTCGGTTGTGTTTCATGGGAAAGCTATTGTGTCATTTTTAGCTCTGGAAACTTGGCCAACCTGTGGTCAAGCTTCTCATATCAAGACAAAGTGGTGGATGTGCTGGGACTTCAGTAGAAGTATTTGGAAGCAAATTCATGTTAGCAAATGGCTAGCAGTTAATGGTTAACGCCATTAAGCTAGCGCAACTGTTTTGAAGTTGTGGTTTTGGTTTTTCCTCAGTTCTACAAGAAACGATGTAACTTGCACACCAAAATGCTGTTGATATGTGTGTTGATTATGATTTAATAATCATAAATACTAAGTATAATTTTGTGTGTATATGCACATAGCATGAGTGGTGAAAAGGTCAGTGCACTCAACAGTTCTTTGGCTGTAGCTGGTCCTTGTTGCTGCCATTGTAAGGCTTCAGAGGAGTTCTGTATCTTGGTTCTTTTGGTAAGAGAGACAACTTATTAATGTTTCTGGATTTTCTTTCTTTCTCTCGTGGAAATTAATTATACTGAAAAGAAACACACTGTATGTTTTGTAATTTTGTTATTAAGATGCATCAACGATTCTTTCTAATTGTTATACAGGTCAGGTTTTTTTTTTTGTGAAGACTTCATACAAGGATGGCGAGCTGATTGTACCACGATCTATAGTAATGAACACCGAGGTTGAGAGCATTTGATTTGCCTTGGATGGACAGTGAACTGTGGAAACCCTGCTTGAGTGATAGGATAACTTCTGAATATATCTGCTCTTCGGCACATGCTGCAAGAAGAGAAAGGAACTCTGGGATTAAATCCTTCCGTTCAGTGTTCAGGGTGTATACAGGCAGAAGCCAAGTAAAATCTCCTAGAAGTTTTCTTTTTTATTTTGTCCTTTTCTTCTCTTAGTTTTGACCCTATGTGTATATATGTATGTGCATGTTTTTTTCTTTGCTTTGCATTGTGTTGCTATTTGGGTAAATTGATGTTCTCTAATGAGAAATAAAGAAATTGTTATTTCAATTGAAATAATACCTTGTTGTTAAGTAAATGCTAAGTGTCTTGTTTCATTAGTTACTCACACTGATCCAGTAGTTGAGCCACAGCATCTGGTCCAAATCTCACAAAGAAAGTGTTGGCTTTGATTTAAACACCCTTTTCAACATACACCTGTGTAAGACATACTGTGACTGATCACCACCCAAGATCGGGACAAACTGTGTGGAGAATGATATCAGCTTTGACTTCACTTAAAACCCAATTCACCTGCAATTTTTGCATACTGCTGGTGAGGACATTCGATTAAGGTCATGTGAAGGAGGAGATGCTTTGTGTAAACGGAAACATGACGTGGCATGGTGCCTGTGACTGCGACTGAGGGCTGTGAGAGAAATTTTCCTACAAATGCAAAATTCCTGTTTATGGTGACCAGATGCTGCTTTTGCACCTCAGCAGACCTACTGTCTGCACTGTCTTTAGACCAGAGCTTCATCAGGAAGCTGTCCCAGCAGGGAACACATAGGAGATGAGTTGTCCTAGAGACTTGCTAATTAGATTCCTGACCACTGTGTATTGACCTGTATGTATGTTCTGTACGGTTGATTTGCATTGAGTCATTCCTTTGTCCTTTTGTGTTAATTCAGCTGCTGAGCTGAGTGGTTAAAAGACACCATAACCTGTAAAACCTTGTCAAATCTGATTTAGCCCACTCGATTGTAGTTCTGTTCTGCTCTGCATGTTTCTCTGTTTTGCTGATTAAACTCACCATAACCAAGACTGTGAGCTGGCTGTTCCTTCCTAAACTTGTGAATTTTAAATGTTTTAAATTAGCCAAAACTTCTAAACTGACCACAGTGAGAGAAATAATGACCTTTTTGGAGGAATGACTGGATACAGGACAGAGTGGAATAATGGATATTCTACAGTTGTTTAAACATTTAACCAAGACACATAGTTAAAGTAGAGGGTATTGAGACTTTTGAGACATTGTTACACCAGATTTGACTCTCCCATCCTATAAGGAAACCTTTTTGTTGTATGACTTAAGACTGTATCTTGATTCAATCACAGTCACATAGAATTCCAGAGGAGTTAAGTTGAATTTGAGTGAGTTGAATGAGTGAAGCTGAATTTGAGTCTGTGTTATAACAATTAATAAGAACTGAGTAGATAAACTCCATTAACTACACCGATGAGGCTCTAGTTTTCAGGAGAACAGAAGATGATGAAGATTCTGACCCTGAAGCATCAGAGGGAGCTGGCCGATTCATGTGACACAAATTACATATTAATCAGTCATCCACTTGTTATCTACTCACTTATACCCTGAGCACATGCTTATTTCACACACATATATGAACACACATTTGTGGTTTCGGTCTGAGCATCTACATTGCTGAGTTTTTATAATTCTCATGTCTGTTTTTGTTTTGAAATCAGGTTCAATGCAAACCATGAGTGGTGATCATGCACGTTTCCCCCGCAATTGGCATAATTGGGCTTTTTTTCATATCTGTGCTCCCAGTGAAATAAAATCAAATAATATAAAGTAAATAAAATAAAATAAAATCATCTCAATTGAACTGTAATGTAAGGAAATTAGAAATTTCCATTGAAGCTTTTTGACAATTGTGAATAGTTAAAACCGAGATTGTTGTACATCTAGAGAGTCATCTTTTGAGACTTTAAGATTATTTGTTTTAATTTTGTTTTTCAATCTGTCATTAGTTTTCATTCTAGACTATATATAAGGTCCAGACTTTTATTAATCTCACATGATGATTATGTGATGAACTTTATTCCTTTAGATTGTGAGTTGTGGATAAAAATAGATTGTGTTTTGACGTGAAGGATCTTTTTGGATAAGGGTATAAGAGTCTTGGTTTGTGTTGTGGGAAAAAGACTCTATGCGCTTTCTATTTGCTCACCTTTTCCTTTGCTGCTTTTGCCTTTGATGCTTCTTTTGGTTGAGTGAGTTTTTCATCCTGTCTGATACAAATTGGAACCTCTGTGTACCATTGTACAATAAATAATTTTTTTTAATATATGGTCTTATATGGTCAGATAATATATGGTCAGATTTTTTTTTTGTTCTTTCATCTTGTGTTTGTATGTGTCCCTGCAGTTCTCCTCCCCGCCAGCTGAGTCTTCCCACTACTCTGTTCCCCCTGTCTCTGGTCCCTCTTGGTTTTCTGCTGCTAGCTACACTAGCTCTGTTGTCAGTAGCATTTTATATATCTTATTTTGGAAGACACAAGCATTTGAAATTTGTTGCCACCAATATGTAAGATTTTTTCATATTTTATTAGACATTACAAATTATCTTAGATTCACACAAATCAATATAGAAATACATGCATGCATATAAAAGGTTATATAAATAAAAACTGTAGTGCATTATAAATTGCATTGTTTTTAATGTACAGTCCTGCATACAGCCTACATGTTTATTCTGTATCGCAATTGCTGTTAGTCTTTTTTTTTCTTTTGTAGAAGTGTCTTTTTTGTGTGTTTTTGTAACACATGAAACTGTACATAAACTACTGTTCAGTTGTTTTTCGGTGTAATTCAAATCAGCACTGAGCTAAGCTGCTGCATTCACCAAGAACACTGCTCCCCCAATTGTAAATTATTCTTCTGTTCTTGGAGTCCATACTCCAAGTTCAAACTTGCCAAGTCTGAACTCCCGGGTTCAGAAGTCCGGACTTGGCGTATTGTTTATTGAGAAATGCCAGCCAGCCTTTCAGACATCATGACATATGTAATCGAGAAAAGCTTTGATACGCAGTTCGCAAAATACCCAACACACGCTCCAAAGCCTCCTGGCTTTTTATTTTGTCTGCCTGTATGTATCCCACTACCACAAGACACTGGACTTTCATGTTTGAACTCCTTACTTGTGTTCTGCCGGACTTCTTTTTTATGAACTCATTTTTGTCTGTGGTTTGGTCAATTGTTTATCCCTGCCTGTCTGCTTTTATTAAGCTTTCATTTCAAGAATGCATACAAAGTATTTACTTTGTTGCCCTTTTTGCCTTCACTCGGACAGGAATCATAGCAATGATGCCCTCTGTGCTCTCAGACCTGTCATGGAAGTTTTGTTTACATCTGCTGTTCACAAAACTGTTGAACACTGCCATTTCGTCACCATCCACGGACTGCATCTCCTTCTTGATCTTAACATGCAGGAAAGCAGGGTGCATCCCTGATCAGAACTGAGAGTTTACCTCCTCCTGACAGCGTTAGCTCATATGTCCTGGTTTCAAGCATCTGAAGCAAAAGCATTCCTTCCTGAGAAACCCTATCTTATGCTTATAATTAGAATTCTGTAGTTTTTTTACAGTGCTCAAAAGTTTGCCCCTCATGGGAAAAAAGACAAGACTCAGGTAAGGCCTTGAGGGTACTGGAAGGGCCTGTCTTACTAAACCAGGCTCTACAATCACATCCTTTTGAGTAGTCACTCAAAAGTCACAGACAAAGTTTCCTCAGGATCAACACTTTCATTTGCCTTACGCCAGGGGTCACCAACATGGTGCCCGTGGGCACCAGGTAGCCCGCAAGTACCACATGAGTAGCCCGCGGGACTGTTTTAAAAATAGCTCACCATAGCGCCACTTACCAGTGAGCTGCATCAAATGTTGTTGTTATTCTTTTTTAAATCACATTTGATTATTAATAATACCATATAATTAACGGTAAATTAAGCAAATTTACTGTTTGGTTGCCCTTTGCATTAATCAGTACCCAAGAAGTAGCTCTCAGTTTCAAAAAGTTTGGTGACCCCTGCCTTACGCACTTACTCAAGACATTGACGTGCCTCTGTTAATCAACGTGCAACGTCGTCACCAAGTTTCCTGAGTGTATTTAACTTGGCTCGAACCAGCCTTGCTGATCGGTAGTCCTTTCCTCTTTGATCTTAAGTTCATGGTGTGTTTCTTTGATGAATTTTTTAGCATAAATACCTCACTCAAACAGTTGGTAGAACTCATCTTGGTCTTTTGTTACACCAGCTGGTCCAGCTTGGCCTTCCTTTTGTCTATCAGATCAACTAAACTGGTAGGGTATGGAGAAGAGAGTGTGTGCTAAGTTGTCTAAATGGAAACTGTTAGCTACCCCAGCTGTCATATAGGGGTAGGGTTCTGGTTGCTAATAACTTGGTTACTTTCACCCTGTGGCATAGATTGATGGTCTTTTCTCTACGTAGAGTGCAGAAGACTCTGGTTGAGTTCATTTAGTCCGGACAAAACTGGAATAGAGCAGCAGTTCTGTATAGTTCTGTTATATGTCAGAAAGTCCTTGAAGTCAAGGACTTTCTGACATACAACCCAAAATATTTTCATTCAGGTTACAAACTCTGCAGAGGCTTCTATATGGCTGGGGATCTAACTGGTTGATCACTGCTCGGTCACTGCTGAGGAGGACTGGATGGCTGGGTTATGACAACCACTTGTTTCTTTTACAGGCAGAGCAGGTGGACCTGGATATACTGTTTCCCTTATATAGCTCAGTCCTGCAGGCTTGGCAGATATTCTAGGCCAAAAGAGCTCCCAGTCCAGTCCCAGGCATGTGGCTGAGACCTAAGTAACAATAAGTACAAGCGGGTTGCTGAACTGTGTAGTGGAGGAGGTTTCGTTCAACTCTGCCTGAACCCCTGAGAGTGATGGTTAAGAATAGTACTCTGTCTGATCAATGGGATGATGAGTACAGCTTCCCCTGTCTAGTGGTCAGTCCTAATGTAAACGACTGGCGGGAAGGGGATTGGCAGCTTCTGTCCCTCTCGACTCCCAGATTAGAGGAGTTTAGAGATGTGTGAAAGAAGGAGTTATATCAGATCTGTGTGAAAATATTCATCTGAGATTCAATTCAATTCAACTTTATTTATATAGCGCCAATTCACAACAAAGTCATCTCAGGGCACTTTACAGAATAAAGTCAAGATTATAAAGATGTATAAAGAGAACCCAACAATTCCCCCTGGAGCAAGCCATAGGCAACAGTGGAGAGGAAAAACTCCCTTTAACGGAAGAAACCTCCAGCAGA
Organism: Channa maculata; assembly: GCA_020496755.1. Lineage (NCBI taxonomy): Eukaryota > Metazoa > Chordata > Actinopteri > Anabantiformes > Channidae > Channa > Channa maculata. The sequence continues at coordinate 20,031,167 of CM035616.1, read as the reverse complement.
ACCAGGCTCAGGGTAGACGGACATGTGCCTCGACTGGTTGGGGTGAGTGGAAAGGGGAGAGAGAAAAGAACAGAGCAACAAAAAGCAACAACAAAACATCGGGCAGGTTGGTAGGACCAGTAGCTGCACGCTGGAAGACACACAGCTTCAAAGCCGGGGGACACCTGCAGAAAGGGACAGAGAGAGGGGGACAGAGAAGGACAAAGACAACTACGGGAGAGAACACACAGAGTTAATGACATACAGTGGTGACAATTGCGGGGTGAGAGGAGAGGAGAGATGGTCAAGAGGAGGAAAGGAGCTCAGTGCATTGGGGGGTGGGTCCCCCAGCAGTCTAAGCCTATGGTAGCATAACTATAACTAACTATATGCTTTATTAAAGAGGAAGGTTTTAAGCCTAGACTTAAAAGTAGAGAGGGTGTCTGCTTCCCGAATCTGAACTGGGAGCTGGTTCCACAAGAGAGGAGCTTGATAGCTAAAGGCTCTACCTCCCATTCTACCTTTGGAAATTCTGGGAACCACAAGTAGGCCTGCATTCTGAGAGCGAAGTGGTCTACTGGGATGATATGGTGCTATGAGGTCTTCTATATATGATGGAGCCTGACCATTCAGAGCTTTATATGTAAGAAGCAGGGTTTTAAATTCTATTCTAAATTTAATGGGAAGCCAATGGAGAGAAGCTAGTGAAGGTGAAATATGATCTCTCTTGCTAGTTCCAGTCAGCACTCTTGCTGCAGCATTTTGGATTAATTGCAGGCTCTTAAGGGAGTTACTGGGGCATCCTGAAAGTAGGGAATTACAGTAGTCCAACCTAGAAGTAACAAATGCATGGACCAGTTTTTCGGCATCACTTTGAGACAGGATGCTTCTAATTTTGGCAATGTTCCGTAGGTGGAAGAAGGCTGTTCTAGAGATTTGTTTTATATGTGAGTTAAAGGACAGATCCTGATCAAAAATAACTCCAAGGTTCCTTGCAGTAGTACTGGAGGCCAGACTTATGCCATCTAGAGTAACAATATGGTTGGACATCATATCTCTGAGATTTTTGGGCCCAAATACTATGACTTCAGTTTTGTCTGAGTTTAAAAGTAAAAAATTGTGGGACATCCAGGCCTTTATGTCTTGTAGGCATGCTTGAAGCTTTATTAACTGATTATTTTCATCTGGTTCCATAGATAAATATAGCTGGGTATCATCAGCATAACAGTGGAAATTTATGGAGTGTTTTCTAATTATGTTGCCTAAAGGAGACATATATAAAGTAAAAAGTATTGGTCCTAACACAGAGCCTTGTGGAACTCCTAACCTTGGTGCGCATGGAGGATTCATCATTAACATGAACAAATTGAAATCTATCAGACAGATAAGATTTAAACCAACCTAGTGCAGTTCCTTTAATCCCAATTTCATCTTCCAGTCTCTGTAATAAAATGTTATGATCAATGGTATCAAATGCAACACTAAGATCTAACAGAACAAGTATAGAGATGAGCCCATTATCTGAGGCCATGAGAAGATCGTTGGTGACTTTTACCAGTGCTGTTTCTGTACTATGATGAACTCTAAATCCTGACTGAAACTCTTCATACAAATTATTCCTATGAAGGTGATCACATAATTGTTTTGCAACTACTTTTTCAATTATTTTAGAAATAAAGGGGAGATTAGATATTGGTCTGTAATTGGCTAAAACACCTGGGTCAAGACAAGATTTTTTAAATAGTAGTTTAATTACAGCTACCTTATAGGCCTGTGGTACATAGCCTGTTTCTAAAGATAGATTGATGATATCTAATATGAACGTATCTATTAAGGGTAAAGCTTCCTTGAGCAGCTTAGTTGGAATAGGGTCTAGCAGACAGGTTGTTGGTTTAGATGAGATAATAATTGAAGTTAGCTCAGAGAGATCTATGGGTAAAAAGCAGTCTAACAGGGATTGGGGCCTTATCGATGACTCTAGCACTGCTGTACATGAAGATCTATCTGTAATTTTTGGGGGGAGGATCTGGTGAATTCTTTCTCTAATAGCTACAATTTTATTCATAAAGAAGGTCATGAAGTCATTGCTGCTCAGAGTTAAGGGAAAACTAGGCTCAACAGAACTATGGCTCTTAGTCAGCCTGGCTACAGTGCTGAACAGAAACCGGGGGTTGTTCTTGTTTTCTTCTATTAATGATGAATAATATGCTGTTCTGGCATCACGGAGAGCTTTTTTGTACATTTTTAAACTATTTTTCCAGGCTAAATGAGATTCTTCTAAATTTCTGGAACGCCACTTCCTTTCCAACTTTCGTGTTGCCTGTTTTAAGTTGCGTGTTTGTAAACTATACTATGGAGATCGCCTCTTCTGGTTTACTGCCTTCTTTTTCAGAGGGGCAACACTATCGAGTATTGTACGTAGTGAGGCTGCAGAATTGTCAACAAGATAATCTACTTGTGCAGGAGTAACATTAAGGAGACTACTTTCCATTGTATTAACATATGGTGAAGCAAATGATGAAGAAATCATTTCTTTAAATTTGTTGACAGCTTTTTCACTTAAGCATCTGCTATAGTGGAATTTTTCCCTAACTGCTGTATAGTCCGTTATTGTAAATTCAAATGTTATTAAAAATGGTCAGACAGAAGAGAGTTGTGAGGAAATATGGTTAAATTATCCATTTCAATTCCATATGTAAAGACAAGGTCTAACGTGTAACTAAAACAGTGAGTGGGTTTATTTACATTTTGGGAAAAACCAATTGAATCTAATAATGAATTAAACGCAGTGCTCAGACAGTTACTGTCAGCATCTACATGAATGTTAAAGTCACCCACTATAATGACTTTATCTGTACTAAGCACAAGATCTGTGGAAGGGATTAAAGATTCAAGGTAGGCAGAGTTCTTTGGCTCAGACTCTACCCTGAAAAGGTAGCTGGCAGTGCCTGTACCATTGAGAAACAGACTGCTGACCTCCAGTGGAGGATCATACATGGGGAAATAGCTGCAAACAGACATGTGGCAAACCTGTCCTTTTTGTTCAATGAAACTTTATCACATTGTTTTATTCAGTGCGTTTGATCTGTTTATATTATTTAGAGGGTTGTTTGAGGGTTTGGGGAAATGTTTATTAATGGGTTATTTGTATTAGGGCCCAAATACTTAAAAGCAAAGGAACATAGATACTACTGGAGGGGTAGCTGTAGCTCAGTTGGTAAGGTAGTTGTCCATGGACCAGTGGTTCATGGTTCAATCCCTGGTCCCGGGTATATGTCAACGTGTCTCTGTGCAAGACACTAAACCCCTAACAGCCCATTCCCATCCCCAGCTATGCAGTGCTGGTCCAAGGCCGGTAGAAATTGGGGAGGGTTGCGTCAGGAAAGGCATCTGGCATAAAAACTGTGCCAACAAACAAATACTGTGGACAATGATGCGCTGTGGCAACCCTTTACTCACGGGATAAGCCGAAAGAACAAAAAATAGATACTGGTAAATGTTTCTAGCGGGATTTCTAGGAAAAACGGGATAAGGAGTACAGGTGTGTTTATCCAATGCAGGTTTTTAGGGACCTGCTGATGGCAAGACCTAGGTGGGAGCGTGCATATTATAAAATAATTTGGAAGGGTTCCGTCTAATATGGGGGGTGGGAGGAGTGTTGAGGCAGAACTTCTCCACCCCAGTGGGTAATTTGTATAATTCATTATCAGAGTTTTCTTTAAATTTGTATAGTACAAGGTAAAATAAATGTTTTTTTTTTTTTCAATTCTCTCTCCTTCTCTCTCACACATCATATTGTAGGAACATTTTTCTGAAATTGTTCCACAATTTTTAGACGCAGTTTGTCACAGATTGGTGAACCTCTGCTAATCTTTACATACAAGAGGCTCTGCCTCTCTGAAATGCTCTTTTTATACCCAGTCATGTTACTGACCTGTTACCAATTAACCTAATTGGTTGTCAAATGCTCCTCCTCCACATTCGTTTTTTTTTAATTTGCAGCAATTATTTTTCCAGCTTTTTGTTGTCCCTGTTACACTTTTTTGTGATGTGATGCTTCCATCAAATTCAAAATGAGTTCATATTTTCCATGAAATTTTAAAATATATGACATGTTGTTCAATTCAATTCAATTCAACATTATTTATATAGTGCCAATTCACAACAAAGTCATCTCAGGGCACTTTACAGAATAAAGTCAAGATTATAAAGAGGTATAGAGAGAACCCAACAATTCCCCCTGGAGCAAGCCATAGGCAACAGTGGAGAGGAAAAACTCCCTTTAATGGAAGAAACCTCCAGCAGAACCAGGCTCAGGGTGGACGGCCATCTGGCTTGGCCGGTTGGGGTGAGTGGAAAGTTAAGAGAGAAAAGAACAGAGCAACAAAAAGCAACAACAAAACATCGGGCAGGTTGGTAGGACCAGTAGCTGCACACTGGAAAACACACAGCTTCAAATGTAAATGTTCAAAGCCGGGGGACACCTGCAGAAAGGGAAAGAGAGAGCGGGACAGAGAAGGACAAAGACAACTACAGGAGAAAACACACAGAGTTAATGACATACAGTTGTGACAACTGCGGGGCGAGAGGAGAGGAGAGATGGTCAAGAGGAGGAAAGGAGCTCAGTGCATTGGGGGGTGGGTCCCCCAGCAGTCTAAGCCTATAGCAGCATAACTATAATAAACTATATACTTTATTAAAGAGGAAGGTTTTAAGCCTAGACTTAAAAGTATAGAGGGTGTTTGCTTCCCGAATCTGAACTGGGAGATGGTTCCACAGGAGAGGAGCTTGATAGCTAAAGGCTCTACCTCCCATTCTACCTTTGGAAATTCTGGGAACCACAAGTAGGCCTGCATTCTGAGATCGAAGTGGTCTACTGGGATGATATGGTGCTATGAGGTCTTCTATATATGATGGAGCCTGACCATTCAGAGCTTTATATGTAAGAAGCAGGGTTTTAAATTCTATTCTAGATTTAATGGGAAGCCAATGGAGAGAAGCTAGTGAAGGTGAAATATGATCTCTCTTGCTAGTTCCAGTCAGCACTCTTGCTGCAGCATTTTGGATTAATTGCAGGCTCTTTAGGGAGTTACTGGGGCATCCTGAAAGCAGGGAATTGTTTTATTGTGAATAAAATATGTGTTGATGAGATTTGCATATGATTGCATTCAGTTTTTCTTTACACATCGTACCAACTTCTTTGAATTGGGTTTATAAATTGAAAAATATAACCACGGTATATTCCTTTGTTTCTGTAGTTTAAGAAAATATTGGAAAACTGTGATAATAAAGAAAGTGGTATGTAGTTTGAGAAAAATGATTATCATCACCGTTATGAACTACAATAAACTTTGGGAATCTCCTAGTCACTAGGGACTTACCATTATTTCATTACATATTTTACAAATATACATCAATAGTATTGCAACACTCTATTATGTTTTCAATTTAATAAATATTATTCATTCCACTGTGTAAATGTATTTTTTATGCTTTAATATCTGTACTACTACTTAATTTTTAATCAGTTGCTACAATAAACATTGTGTGATTTGTATTCATTTCATCTCAAATTACTATCTTTAATACTACCTTCAGTAATTAGTAAAAAAACCCTAAGAACTCATTAATTCTATCTGCAACTAATTTTATTTCCTTATTTTACATAGAAATAATGTGGGTAGCTTGTCCTTCATTCTTAATATTTTCATTTAAATTTATTTTATTTTTGTTGCTCTCCATTTGTTTGATATAACAACTCCTTTAACATTATCTTATAATACTTTTCAGTTTTTTTTATACAATCATATTTTAATAATATTTTTATTTTTGAAAGTATTTGTTTTATTTCAATCAAAATACTTTTGCACTAGGATGCAATGTCCATCAGACAAGCTAAATATTTAATTCCTGACCAGTTTTCTCTCCAACTTCTCATCAAACCCATGTTGCTGCAGGAAACTGAATCCATGATCAGAATCATATTTAATCATGTTGTATTCTACACGATTAGTTTGAGACTGAGTAAGGTTGTAAATGTGAAAAATTAGCAAAACCCGGTCATGGTCTAACCCCCATTCATATTTTTATAGCAATCCAACGTGGGTATTGTACATCAAGCTAAACGTCACACCTCTGATACCATGATGATGTTAATGTGCAATGTCCTTTGTTGATCTCATCATCGCCCTGCCAATGTTTGATAAGATCTTTTAGTATTGCTTTTCTGTGGGAGTACAATAGTAGCTAAATTATTTGTATGTGTACAGGGATTTGTGCGTGCATACTTAGACTTGTGTGTCTGTGCTGGGATTTGTATTCCAGTCTGTTTGTGTGTCTGTACACATATTTGTGTGTCTGTACACAAATCTGTACCTGTCAATAATATTTGTGTGTATGTAAAATAATGTGCAAATTTATTCAAAAAACAAAATGTAAATGTCTAAATCTGAGAAAACGCAAGGATTTAACTAAAAGTGCTGGAAAACCTCACAACTGGCTGTTTTTTTGATACTGTTCTGCCATCTGTGAGATTTGTGTGTGTACAGCGATTTTTCTGTATTGGAAGGTTTTCCTTACCCTCAGCTCAGGCTGCCAGGCTCAGCCTTACAGGCTGAGTAAAGTCCAGGTCACGGTGTTCCTTACAGTCCGCGCTCAGGCACAAGTGCAGAGACTGAAGCTCCGAGGCCGGTCAGTAAAGCCAGCGCTTAACGGAGGAACGCAGAAGCACTGCTATAGTCCCTCAGGTGAGTTTCACCTTTACCTGTCTCTGAGTTGGCCGTGGTGTTTTGCTCTTGACTTTCTCCTGCTCAGCCAAATAGTGTTTATAGTGTTTCTGTTCGTGACAGGAGAGCTAACTGTTAGCTACAGAAGATAATGTTAGCTGATGCAGGCAGGTAAACAGCTAAAGTGCTGTTCATCGGCAACTGCACTTGTGTTTAAACAAACCTTTTAGAGGAGAGGGGAAACGTCTTGGAGAACTACAAGCACAAGTCCAGTTTCCACTGAACATTGTAATTATTGTTCAGTGGAAAAGTTATTATTTCCTGTTTAGTAGAGCTTTCATTACTATGTGACTAGTGGAGCAGATGATGTTGGAGTTCTTCAGGGAAAGTTGCCTTTGTGTTTCAAAGATCTATTTGCTTGCACTTTGATTGAGTCCCAGACCTTGTTCACTTGTTCACGGTGGCAACATGTATTTCACCGACTTTCACTCTGGAAAAAAAAGGCAGCCACTTTTAGTAAAAGTATGTTTTGACTTTTTTATGTATTTGTGACAATAAACAGTATAGAGGGACAGGAAACCATGCAAAGAGGGTTTTTTGATATGGAACAAAGGTCCACTTGCCAGGATTTAAATTGGGCACATTGCAATTATATGGTACATGCCTTTAACCACTTGACCACCAGATGCCCCATAAAGTTAGTTTTTATCATTTGTTGACTTATTTATTGAATTGAACATTTTGTTTGATGTATGAATTAACAATATAATTATTTATGAGATTTGCAGCCATTACTAATAAGATGATGATGATGATCACCTGTGGCAGATGGAGGAGGTGGGACTTTCTTATGCAGGAAGCATGTAGGCAACAAAATGGGGCAATGGTGCAGTCTTTGACCTCACATTAGATTAAGTAATTTTGCTCAAATTTGTATTTGTTCAAAGGAAAAAAGTAAGATAAATTGAAGTCAACAGAATCTGGGTTTGTTGCATTATGAACTGGACTGTTTACATGGAAGTCAAAAAACAGAGCCCCATAAAGGTGTGCCATGTTTAAAATTAGGGCAAAATACTGGTCATAATGGGCTATTGAATCAATGCATTCTTTCTTATAGAAGAAATAAGTCAGGCTGTGTTTGCCAGTGTAAAGTACAAACACTGTATAATCCTTGTATAATCCTTTGAACTCATGAGTTGACCAGGTGCTTTGAAAAGCAGAACTAGTTGTTAGTCTCTAGCAGGCACAACACAAACTATACACAGCAGTCACATCACAGATGTCATACTTTTTTCTCTCCAGTGCTGATCTTCTGAAACTCTTTAGTGGCATATTATGTTTGTTTAAAGTTGCACTTATGATTGATTATGTTAGGGCATTTTCTTTGCCATCATCTGCATGAGGCTTAGTAGACAAAACACAAACACACACACACGCATGCACGCACAGACACAGACACACACACACAAAGGTAAGTGACACTACACCCAGAGCACTGATCCCGGATGTCTCTCCAGCACTAGCTCCGGTTTTCGGAAACCGGAGAGATAAAATATTTTAAATAGATGGTGATTCAGTCTTCAGTGTTGAGCTTTTTCGCAAAGTGTGTAGTAAATTTACCTCAGATGCTCCTACATGTTGCCAGCGTGAACAGGTGAACAAAGTCTGGGAGTCAATCAAAGTGCACATTGCAATTAAGACTCTACTAAATAAGAAATAATAGCTTTTCATGAGTAAAGCTTTAATAAGGTCTAATAGGTAAAAGTGGTCCACACCCACAGCTCTGAGGTTAATCTTGCCTGTTTAGATTGAAGGTTTGATTTCAAATATGAACAGTGGACTGTAGCTATGGATTTCACTAGTGATGACACTTCTAGCTTTAGTAGAGTAAAGATAATTTCACCAGTTATGATACAATTTAGGCTTGATATTTAAAGTTTGGAGCCAAAGACCTTCATTCATGGACTGTCTGAGCCATATAGTTCAGAAGACACTTAGTAACTTTACCCATCAGCCTGTATACACCTGTACAGCTGGACTGAGGTCAGGTGATCCTGGAAGTGAAGGTCATCCCACTGGTGGGCCATAACGTCCTGACAGCATTAGCTGTGTGTATGAACCAGTGTGGATGTGAAATTAAAGAAAAGAGGCTAAAGCCAGTGCTTTAATCTCCTTTCATGTTAAATATGATAAACCAAACAATAAAAATGTGTGACTGGACAAGTAATAGACGGTAATGTACGGTGTGTCTTCTAAGCTGTTACCAGTTTTATTCTTGTTGGTTATTACCAGTTTATAATGTGCAGTTATGCGCAGCGTCAGTAATCCATCCTCCATGATAACGATGTCAGGGTGAGCAAGTTTCTGCATCAGCTTTCCCATGAAGGAACTGCCTAAAAAACAGGACACAAATCACTTATTACATTAAAAATGTATTTTGGTGTACAATCTGTATCCACAAACACAATGTTGGCAGTGTACACATTTGTGAACCCAAAGACTACACCAAATCTTAATAAATCAAAAAATACAAGTCAAGTAACCCTACACATAGACTACATGTAGTCAACTACATAGAAGTCTTTCTATAAGCCTCGTGATCAGATGTGCCTCTTGGACACAATGAATGATACATGTCTGTACATATATGTAAAAAGGCTGTTTCTCAGGTGGAATAGAGAAGCTACAGTCAGTAAACCAGTTTTGAAATGCAGAAAGGTTAACACTGGTGTATTTGTATCTGTGCCTATCAGATACAAATACTATGAAAATATAATGTAAATGTATAGTTGTGTATTGCATCATTGGATTACGGTTATCTATGCAGCAATGGCTAGAAAGCCGATTTAATCATATTACAGCATTTCTGATAATTTCTGTGGAGAAACGAATGTTGTACAACCTACACGGTAACCAAGTTTCCCTCCTTTCTTTATAATGTTAACTTGGTTTATGCTAAATAAAAGGAAATATCAGAGTCATAAAGTCACATGTTAATATATTTCAGTCAGTGAGGTCTGAGTGACAGTTTTCTTGGAAGACAAATGTCGGTGTTGTAATAAACAACTTAATATGGAAATATGACATTTTTGACTACAGCATTTTGGATGTAAGGTTAAGTGTGCTTAGTGACATGTTTGCAAAGACTCAGTGATGAGTTAACGGCCATAAAAGCTGCAATAACCAAGTTGACTAAACACAGATATAGTGACTGGACTTGACACAGTATGAGTTAAAACCCTGTGAGCTGCACAACAGCTGATGATAATGTTCTAAAAACCAGTGGGTCTGTATGGATTCTCAGTCATGTAGGTCATGGTTATCTCAAAGCCTTGTAAGGCTGAGCCTGGGAGCCCGAGCTGAGGGCAAGGAAAAACTCTGTTTCAATGTAGTAATAGCTACAATTCTATTCATAAAGAAAGTCATGAAGTCATTGCTGCTCATTAGGCTCAACAGAACTATGACTCTTAGTCAGCCTGGCTAAAGTTCTGAAAAGAAACCGGGGGTTGTTCTTATTGTCCTATTAGTGATTAATAATATGCTATTCTTGCTTCACGGAGGACGTATTTATAGTTTTCTAGACTGGGCGGCTATAGCTCAGTTGGTAAAGGCAGTTGCTTACGGACCACAGGGTGAGTGGTTCAATCCCCGGCCCTGGCTATATGTCAAAGTGTCCCTGGACCCCTAACAGCCCATTCCCCCTCCCCAGCGATGCAGTGCCGGTCCAAGCCCGGTAGAAATTGGGGAGGGTTGCGTCAGGAAGGGCCAAGTCAGGAACTGTGCCAAATCAACATGTGGACAATGATCCACTGTGGTGACCCCGAACTCACAGGATAAGCCGAAAGGAGAGTAGTAATATGTTTTCCAGACTAAATAGGATTCTTCTAAATTAGTGGAACCCCACTTCCTTTCTAACTTTCATGTTGTATGCTATAGAGCATTTGTGAACTATACCATTAAGATTACCTGGTTTACTGCCTTCTCTTCAGAGGGGCAACAGTATCGAGTATCGTACTTAGTGAGGCTGCAGAGTTATCAACAAGATAATCAACCTGTACAGGAGTAAAGTTAAGGTGGCTAATCTCCATTGTATTGGAACATAGTGAAGCAAATGATGAAAGAATCGTTTCTTTAAATTTGTTCACAGCATTTTGTAAATGTAAATGTAAATGTAAATTTTCACTTAAGCATGTATGTAAAAACAAGATCTACAGTGTGACTAAAAGAGGGCTGACTGTGGCGGAGGAAAGTAAAGTGGTCATCCATCAATACCACAGTTATTGTTTGAAACCGCAGCCCTCCGGTCACATGTCGAAGTGTCCTTGAGCGAGACACTAAACCCCAACTTAATTGCTCCAGCTGCATAGCAGCTCCCCCATCAGTGTTTGAGTGTGTGTGTGTGCATGATTGTGAGTGCGAATGGGTTAATAAGAAGCAGTGTAAAGCAGTTTTAGTGTCAATAGGTAGAAAAGCGCTATATAAGCGTAGACCATTTACCATCTAAAATAGTGTGTGGGTTTATTTACATTTGGGAAAGATCAATTGAATAGAATAATGAATTAAATGCATATTAAATGTTGAGCATCTACATGAATGTTAAAGTCACCAACTATAATGACCTTTATTAAGCATTAAATCAGATAGAAAATCTGAAAATTCAATCAAAACTTTGAATAAGGGACAGGCGGAGCGTACGCAATAACAAATAGAAGGGGTTTGAGTTTTTCAGTTTGGGAATGAAAGGCTAAGAGTAAGGCTCTCAAATTAGTTAATGTTGTGTAATGTTATGTTTAGGTCTAGGATTTATTGGTAAGCTTGAGTGGAAGATTACTGCTACTTCTCCATCTCAGCCTGTGCTTCTAGGAATGTGATAATTAATATGACTTTAGGGCTTTGAGTCATTTAGATTTTTTCTGCTGCAACCACGTTTCAGTAAGACAAAATCAATCAAATTGATGATTGCTTATTAAGTAATTTATTAACAGAGATTTAGAAGAGAAAGATCTGATATTCAATAATTCACATTTAAATTGTTCTGGTAAATGGTAAATGGTCTGCACTCTGACAAAGTAGCACTGCAGCCATATTGTCAGAGTGAGAAATTGGTTTGCCATCGGATTTTAGAAATTTTCTGTGTTCCTATAGTCATGCGCAATTCCCTTGGTGTGCCTACTGTCATTACAGCCTCTGTCAAAGCTATTAACGCAACTGTTCCAGGACAGTTGCGTTCCCAGTGTCCCTTTTTCTTACATTTGCAACCGACATCAAAGTCAAAGGGGGTGTAGTCTCTTCCGAATCCTCATAGGCCACAGTGATCACAGCCTCTTGTTGTTGAGCAACCTCTGACATTGACAGGCGGGTTGACAGAGGGGTGACTATGGCGCAGGAAGGTAGAGCGGTTGTCCATCATGTTGGTCCATGTTGGTTCAATCCCCGGCTCCTCCAATCACATGTCAAAGTGTCCTTGAGCAAGACACTAAACCCCAACTTAGTTGCTCCTGGTGAGTGTTGGCCAGCTGCATAGCAGCTCCCCCATCGGTGTGTGTGAATGGGTAAATAAGAAGCAGTGTAAAGCGCTTTGAGTGCCAATATGTAGAAAAGCGCTATATAAGTGCAGAACATTTACCATTTGTACATGGTAGTAGAAAGAGAGCCACCATATGGAGATGTTTTTCTGTCTTTTCTGGTGTGCTCTGATATTATTCTCAGCGTGGACTGCACGATGTCAAACCTTATCCAGCCTGTTATCCTCCCAGCCCAGTTTTTATTGCCTCTTGTATGTCAGGACGAAGGCCCTTCATGAAGTTGTCTCTTAGGTGGGCTTCCCAGGTAGAGGCTGTGTCACCCAGGTTAAGAGGCGATGTCAGGCCACTGTGGAGGTTGAAAACATATGTGAGGCGACTTAGGTATTATTAGAGACTGACCCATCATCTTTCTGTTTACTAGAGACACTTTGCTTGGAACAGGAACAGGTGGCGGCTAGCTTGGAGACACAGGTAGGACTGCGGTTGACCCAAGAACTATCAGGCAATCAGCCAAACCAGGCGCCAATGCAGGAGCAGGTGTGGTGTCGTTGGTTAACCCAGGAGCAGATCAGACGTCGGCCGACTCCGGGAAAGGAACAGGAACAAAAACAGGATGGGTGTTGGCTGTCTCCGGGACAAGAACAGGAAGGGTGTCTGCCAGCTCAGGAAGAGGAAAAACAGCAACTAGCTCAGGAACAGACACTGACAGGGGAACGGTTGGCTCAGGGGTAGGCAGACGGACAGGAGCAGGGACCACTTCAACAGTGCATTGTTGAGCCAGGACTGTAACAGAAGTGTCTAGATTACTGAGGGTAACGTGGACCTCACTAATCCACTAGTGGCATCAACCAGGGTGGGTTTCTCTGAACCGCTGACTACATTGACCAGCTTGGGGACAGAAGAAGGGCGGCTGCATTAAACTGGACAGGCATTTCTGAACCACTGGCCGCGTCAACCTGCTTGGGGACAGGAGCAGACTTGGCAACATCGAACTTCTGGACCGTAGGCTGAGTCGACCTGGAAGGCCCCCTCTGGACTGCAGGCTGAGTCGACCTGGATGGCCCCCTCTGGACCGCAGGCTGAGTCGACCTGGACATGGACTGGCTCAGATTTAGGTTTGGACTCCATAGGGGCAGGAGCAGGCAAGTGGTCGGGCGAGTCGGATGCAGGTCCAGGAACAACAACTCAGGAACAGGCGCAGGGATTTCAGCCTGTGAACAAGGGAAACTAAATCAGCTGAGAGATAACACACAGAGGTCAATGAAAGTAAATATTAGCAAGAACACTGGGGGGTAACCCTAACAAAAAGTGAATACAAACCATGTGTCAAGGGGATTATTATACAGGAGAGAAACTAGTAAGTGAAGTCCAAAGTAAAACAAAAAGGTGGAAAGGGTCTCTGGAAGTGAAGCTGATAATGTAAACACATAGGGGACTAACAAGGCAAATATATTACATAATGAAGGGCATGTGCATACAGTGAACAACTAAACCAGAGAACACAATTGTGTCAACATGATGCATACAAACAGGAGCATAGACAACTGGAGAACTAACAGGTGAGAATAACAATCCAGCCAAGAGGTGCACATGTAGGGAACAACTGAAGCAGGATAACACAATATGTCAAAAAACTATATGCAAACAGAAGCTTGGATACTAAAATTCAAAGGTGAACACTAATTGAATAAACAATAGTGGAGTTCAGGATAAATAAAACAAATAACACATGAGAAAAACCATGTACCAAACCTCAGGCCAAAACTCAGGAAACAGAGTCCAAAAAACAGCCATTGACAGAAACCAGGAAGTTCATCGGGAAGTATTGGAAAAGATCCGGTAGAATCTTGGAGAGCAGTTTAAATGGACAGGAGCACAGGTGAAAGCAATCAGGATTGACGATGATTAGGGAAGTTGCCAGAAAGAACTAGGGGAAACGGAAATGAGATGAGGGGACTACCAAAATAAAACCAGGAACAGGAAGTAGAGCTGGAGAGGGTGAATGAGAAAGCAGGGCTGGGAGAGACAGAACGGGAGACTGTAGGTATAGGAATTATCTTCCCATGGCTACGGAATCTAATCTAATACCCAGGGAATCTTCCACATATTCAGTGCTTTTGTACTTGGTGCCTTTTAGTGGTGTTTTGAGTGATGTGGAATAAAGTGAGGACCACAGCCGTCTTGCCAACCAGAAGGGAATTTATTTTCTCTCATTAAATTTCTGTGTAAAATGAAATAAAAATTGAGTACAGCAACTTCATTTGTCCAGGGTCCTAAATGTAAAACAAAATTAACCACAGCGTGATCATATAACTTCATCATATAACATAAATATGGACACATTTAGTAAACAATTTGCTTTTAGAAACTCATTTTCACCTACCAGCACTTTTTTAATTTTATACAATGCAAAATAACATTTTAACAGTGAATACAAAGTTGCACAACTTCATAAATGGAATCAAATTCTAATAAGACACAAATACAAACAATAACATCGAGGAAGCTGACATACATGTGTAAAATGAAATACAAATTAATTACAGCAACTTCATTTGACGAGGCTCCTACATGGACCATAAAAAAACAAGAGTGGACCGCATGAGAAACCAACTGTTTGCTTGGATAGCCTAGCTTGAGGACTGCAAACTTGCTGTACCGTCCAGAAATGCACGTATAATTCTGAATCAACACTAAAACAAACGGCAATCCATTACACTTTAATGGTAAGTTTTAAACATCGTTTAACTTTTTCTCCTTTTTAAACCATCCTTTGACATCATAAAGCAAGAACACCTGCACTGACTCTCCTCAGCAAGACCACTGACCGACTGAGGAAATCAGCACGAATCTGCAGGAAGTGATATCACTGACTGGTGGATTTCTGGTGAAATGTAAATCTGTTACATTAATACACATGCTACACTTTCAAGGGTTTTTCCACATTCTCTATGAATCTGGGTGTTCCTGTCACATTCCAGCAAGGCAGTGCCAAAACAAATAAACAGTGGCTCTTTTCTTGAAGAGCCAGCCCTATCCAAATGAACAGTGAGTCTTCACTTGAACTAAATGACCTGTGACCAGTTCTTGAAAATGACGAACACTTAGAAGGCAAGGAGAGACGAAGATTTCACTTGGTACCTTTCTTTTTTGTTGTTTTTTTGTTTAATGACAACATATAATTTCAGAATCTTACCATATGCTGAACAACGTGTGGTCCGTGCTCAATTGGAGATGCCAGAGCTTTCTGCTCTCGACAGTCGGCCCCCTTCTCTTAACCAGGTGTGATATAGGCTGGAGGATATTTGCTTCCAGGATGATCAGTCACTGGCTGCCTTTAGTAATCTACATTCACAGCTCAATTCATCCCACTTCTGACACCAAATTGTTGTTGAAAAATTAATAACTTTGATGGTGTTGAGAACTGAAATAAGGACTAAAACAAGATAATTGTCTTTCTTAAGTTTATTCTATGCATAGAAGGTCAGGCAGGCATGGAGAGTGCTAGGCAGTCTGCAGTTTTACAGTGAAAGTTACAGTAAAAACAGCTTTTTTTTTGTGTAGTAACAGATAAATGTCGATACAATGGAATATGGCCACCTTAACGTTAGTCCTGCACAAAATGATTATCTTGTTGACAATTCTGCAGCCTCACTACATACAATACTCTTGCCCTCTAAAAATGAAGGCAGTAAATCAGAAGAGGTATACTTCGTAAAACATGCAACACAAAGGTTAAAAAATAATTTATCATCTCATTTAGCCTAGAAAACAGTTTAAAACTACAAAAAAGCCCTCTGTGATGCCAGAACAGCATAATATTCATCATTAATCGAGGAGAACAAGAACAACCCCCGGTTTCTATTCAGCACTGTAGCCAGGCTGACTAAGTCCCATAGTTCTGTTGAGTCTAGTATTCCCTTAATTCTGAACAGTAATGATTTAATGAGTTTGTTTTGAATACAATTGTAGCTATTAGAAAAAGAATTCACCAGATCCTCCCCGAAATATTACAGATACATCTTCATATACAACAGTGCTAGAATCATCAGTAAGGCCCCAATATTGCAATTTTAGACTGCTTCTTACCCATAGATCTCTCTGAGCTAACTTTAATTATCACCTCATCTAAACTAACAACTTCTCTGCTAGACCCTATTCCAACTAGACTACTCAAGGAAGCTTTACCCTTAATAGACACGTTCATTTCAGATATCATCAATGTATCTTTAGAAAATGCAACCGAGCCAGTGTCTTCTTGTGCCACTCCCAAGTCTGGATAAATGCAGAGGGTTGTGGCAGGAAGGGTATCCGACGTAAAACACATGCCAAATTAAACATGCAAATCGTGACAATGACTTCCATACCGGATCGGTTGGGGCCCGGGTTCCCAACGACCGCCACCGGTGCTGTTGACGTACAGGGTACCGATGGAAATTGGACTACTGTTGGTCGAAGAAGAAGAAGGAGAGGAGGAAGGTTTGTTCGTAGGTAGAGAGAGAAGAGGAAAGCTAAGAATCTAGGACTGACAGTAGGGACTTTGAATGTTGGTATTATGACAGGGAAGGCTAGAGAGTTGATTGATGCAGAGAAGGAAGGAGGAGTTTGTGAAGAATGTTCTAGAGGTGAAAAGAGTATCAGACAGGTTGATGAGTCTGAAGCTGGAAATTGAAGGGGTGATGTTCAATGTTGTGAGTGGTTATGCCCCCCAGGTAGGATGTGAGTTAGAAGAGAAGGAGAAATTCTGGAGTGAGTAAGATGAAGTGATGCAGAGCATCCCCAGAGGTGAGAGAGATGATTGGAACAGATTTCAATTGGCATGTAGGTGAAGGGAACAGAGTGGATGAGAATGTGATGGGCAGGTTTGGTCTTCAGGAAAGGAACGCAGAAGGACAGATGGTGGTAGACTTTGCAAAGACGATGGAAATAGCTCTAGTGAACACTTTCTTCCAGAAGAGGCAGGAACATAGGATGACGTACAAAAGCGGAGGTAGAAGCACTCAGGTTGACTACATCTTGTGTAGACGTTGTAATCTGAAAGAGATCAGTGACTGTAAAGCATTGGTAGGGGAGAGTGTAGCCAGACAACACAGGATGGTGGTGTGTAAAATGATACTGGTGGTGAGAAAGATGAAGAGGACAAAGGCAGAGCAGAGGACGAAGTGGTAGAAGTTGAAAAAGGAAGAATGTCATGTAGTTTTCAGGGAGGAGCTGAAACAGACTCTGGGTGGTTTGGAGGTGCTTCCAAATGACTGGACCACTACAGCTAATTTGATCAGGGAGACAGGTAGGAGGGTACTCGGTGTGTCATCTGGAAAGAGGAAAATTGACAAGGGGACTTGGTGGTTGAACAAGGAAGTTCAGGAGTGTATACAGGGAAAAAGGTTAGCTAAGAAGAAGTGGGACACTGAGAGAACTGAAGAGAGTAGACAGGAGTACAGGGAGATGCAGCGTAAGGCGAAGGTATAGGTGGCAAAGGCCAAACAAAGAGCACATGAGGACTTGTAAGCTAGGTTGGACACTAAAGAGGGAGAGGTGGATTTGTACAGGTTAGCCAGACAAAGAGATAGAGATGGGAAGGATGTGCAGCAGGTTAGGGTGATTAAAGATAACGATGGAAATGTACTGACAGGTGCCAGGAGTGTGATGGGAAGATGGAAGGAGTACTTTGAAGAGTTGATGAATGAGGAAAATGAAAGGGAACAAAGAGTAGAAGAGGTGACTGGTGTGGAGCAGGAAGTAGCAAAGATTAGTAAGAGTGAAGTGAGGAGGATGGTGAAGAGGATGAAGAGTGGAAAGGCAGTTGGTCCTGATGACATACCTGTGGAGGTATGGAAGTGTCTAGGAGAGGTGGCAGTAGACTTTCTGACTAGTTTAACAAGATCTTAGAGAGTGAGAGATTGCCTGAGGACTGGAGGAGAAGTGTACTGGTGCCCATTTTTAAGAACAAGGGAGATGTGCAGAGCTGTGGCAACTACAGAGGAATAAAGCTGATGAGCCACACAATGAAGTTGTGGGAAAGAGTAGTAGAAGCTCGGCTAAGGGCAGAGGTGAGCATTTGTGAGCAGCAATATGGTTTCATGCCCAGAAAGAGTACAACAGATGCAGTATTTGCTTGAGGATGCTGATGGAGAAGTAGAGAGAAGGTCAGAGGGAGTTGCATTGTGTCTTTTAGAGAAAGCGTATGACAGGGTGCCGAGAGAGGAGCTGTGGTATTGTATGAGGAAGTCTGGAGTGGCAGAGAAGTATGTTAGAGTGGTGCAGGACATGTATGAGAGCTGTAAGACCGTGGGGAGGTGCTGTAGGTGTGACAGAGGAGTTCAAGGTGGAGGTGGGTCTGCATCAAGGATCAGCTCTGAGCCCCTTCTTGTTTGCTCTGGTGATGGACAGGCTGACAGATGAGGTTAGAAAGGAATCTCTATGGACTATGATGTTTGCAGATGACATTGTGATTTGTAGTGAGAGCAGGGAGCAGGTGGAGGAAAATCTAGAGAGGTGGAGGTCTGCTCTGGAAAACAGAGGAATGAAGCTTAGCCGCAGTAAGACAGAATACATGTGTGTCAATGAGAGGGACCCAGGTGGAACAGTGAGGTTACAGGGAGCAGAGGTGAAGAAGGTGCAGGACTTTAAGAACTTAAGGTCAACGGTTCAGAGCAACGGAGAATGTGGAAAAGTGGTGAAGAGGTGAGTGCAGGCAGGTTGGAACGGGTGGAGAAAAGTTTCAGGTGTGTTGTGTGATAAAAGAGTATCAGCGAGAATGAAAGGAAAGATGTTAAAGACGGTGGTGGGACCAGAGATGTTGTTCGGCTTAGAGACAGTGGCACTGAAGAAAAGACAGGAGGCAGAGCTGGAGGTAGCAGAGCTTAAGATGTTGAGGTTCTATTTGGGAGTGATGAGGATGGACAGGATCAGGAATGAGGACATCAGAGGGACAGCTCATGTTAGATGTTTCGGAGATAAAGTCAGAGAGGCCATATATATCGGTAGAAGGATGCTGGGGTTGGAGCTGCCAGGCAGGAGGTCTAGAGGAAGTACAAAGAGGAGATTTATGGATGTAGTGAGGGAGGACATAAAGTTAGTTGGTGTGAGTGAAGAGGATGCAGAGGACAAAGTTAGATGGAGGCACATGATTCGCTGTGGCGACTCCTGAGAGGGAACAGCCGAAAGGAAAAGAAGAAGAATCTATCTTTAGAAACAGGCTATGTACCACAGGCCTATAAGTTATCTGTAATTAACCCACTGTTCACAGGCTACTTTAAAAACCCTTTCTTGACCCAGGTGTTTTAGCCAATTACAGACCAATATTCAATGTCCCCTTTATTTCTAAAATCCTTGAAAAAGTAGTTGCAAAACAATTATGCAACCACTTGTACAGGAATAATTTGTATGAAGACTTTCAGTCAGGATGTAGAGTTCATCATAGTACAGAAACAGCACTGGTAAAAGTCACCAACGACCTTCTCTTGGCATCAGATAATGGACTAGTCTCCATACTTGTTCTTTTAGATCATAGTGCTGCATTTGATACCATTGACCACAACATCTTATCTTATCTAAATCTTATCTATTGGACCCATTAATAGAGATGGGGTTCAGTGTCTTGCTCAAGGACACTCTGACATGCGACCTGGAAGAGACTGGGATCGAACTAAAACATATTGCCATTGGACGACGGATCTGCTGTGCCACATACACAATCTTTAATATTGCATAATATTATGATTCATTCCGTATAGTTTGGTTCCATATATTAATATTTTTGTTCCATATATTCAGACTTTTGTACATGGACTTGTAAATTAAAGCTACATAACTACTTTGTTTGGTATTCCATGCTTCGTGGGCAGGCTTCTTTTAATGGTAGTGTAGAGGCGATCTTACTCGTATCTGACGGTCCAAAAATTACGTTGCTCCAGAGATCATTCTATGATTAACACTCAACATTTGTTGTATTCGTTTCTCAACTTAACCAATAATGGACTAATTGTAAAATACAAGTTTACCAACAGTAATCTAGCAGACACATTCACAAAACAGTTTCATCAAACAAGTTTCTCAAAGTATGGCTAAACCCACAGAACTCCTTGAACTCGTGGTGCGGGACTGACGGGCAGGAGTCTAAGTTAGCGTCCGCTGTAATGTCTAGATAGAGAGAAGATACACTAGAAATATATGTTAATGGTGTGTGTTTTATACTGAAACATTGTCTCTTCTGTGTGGTGCATCTGTCATATGTTTTTTTCTTTTTTTTTTACTCCTTTTCTATTCTCTACTTCCTATTTTCCACATACTCAAACATCTTTATGTACGTCACACATCTGTATATCTTTCTGTGACACACTCTTTTTACCCTTCAGTTTCTTGACAGTTTTTCTTTTAATTTAACAAGTTGATTTTTACTAAAGGAACCACCTTGAGGAAAGCCAAAATCCTCAGTCCAAATTTTCAAACATTTAAGACTTCTGTCACCATACTTGTCATAATCTCAACATTTGGAATTATTTACTATTTTCTCTGCTGTGTGTTTGCCCTCTTTTCCTCCATTCTCTCACTGTCACTCAGTTCTTAGGTACTAATCCTAGTGTGCACATTTCTTGCCACACTTCCAGTAAGGCAATGCCAAAACTCTTAATTCTACTTTTGGACCTGTCCTGTTCAGATGAACAGCGAATCTTCTCTGTGAACTACTCAGCCCTGTAATAACCTGTGACCGGGTCTCGAGAATGGCAAACTTAGAATGCAAAGAGAGACAAAGAATTCAAATCCCCTAATAATAGTTACCATACTTGGTTTTCATAATCTGAACAATCGGCCTTTAGGGTCCCAGTCCCCTTAACTTCAAGCATTCCCCATGGGAAGTGCTTGCATGGCTCTACAACACAGATGTGTCTGTGAGGGTGAGGATTCTTAAGCTCCCTTTCACTTGCTTTATTCGTTCATTTACTTGCCTGTTTGCAAGTTATTTGTTGGCTCCTTTGTCCAACTTAATAGTTGTCCTTATATTCTGAATCTGTCGACGGTTGAACCAGAGGAGGTATGTGATACAGGCCCCCATCTCTTGCTTATTCTTGCAGCAGAGGTTGAGGCTGGAGTTTGTTTCTTCCCCAGGGCGCTAGCAAACCACTGCTCACTTACTCTTCCAGCAGCCGGTGGCAGATCCTGTTCATGACGCAGAATTGTCGTGGCAAAATTCGACAATTACTGGTAACAGACACCTTGAGTGTAATCAATAAAGAAACCTCCACATCCAGGATGTCTTTAAGGGTTTTATTTTCTTGTAAGAGAGAAGTGCACTAACCGAGTTTCAAGTCTCCGTCGAGTGCAGTTCTAACGTCTTAACATGTTTCAACATGAATTTATATCCTCTTGTTATGCACAAGCATAATGAGCCAGTTTATAAGGTTATAAATGTCATTGTTGTGATAAACAACTTTATGTTGAAAATGACGTTTTTTGATTACAGCATTTCGAATGTAAGATTGATTGTGCTGAGCAACATGTTTGCAAATACTCAGTGATGAGTTAACAGCCATAAAAGCTGCAATAACCAGGTTGACTAGTCACAGTCACTGGACATGACACTGTATGAGTTAAAACATAGTGAGCTGCACAACAGGTGACGATCATGTTCAAAAAATCATTAAAGTTGCCGGTCTGTGGGGATTCTCACTCATCCAGGTCATGGTTATCCCAAAGTGCTGTTCAGTGGAAATTGGACTTCTGCGTGTAGTTCTCCAAGATGTTTCTTCTCTCCTCTAAAAGGCTTGTTCAAGCACAAGTGTAGTTGCCACTGAACAGCCCTTTTAGGAGTAAAATTAGCTTACACTTTTCGCTGTTAGCTGCATGTTATCCGCTGTAGCTAACAGTACATAAACACTATAAACACTTTTTGGCTGAGCAGGAGAAAGTCAAGAGCAAAACACCATGGCCAACTCAAAGACAGGTAAAGTTGAGACTCACCTGAGGGACTGTAGTGGCAGCTCTGCGCTCCTCTTTTCAGCACTGCCTTTACTGACCGGCCTCGGAGCTTCAGTGTTCTTCACTAAGCCTGAACGCTGACTGTAAGGCACACTGTGAGCTGAACTATACTCGGCCTGTAAGGGTGAGCCTGGGAGCCGGAGCTGAGGGCAAGGAAAACCTTCCAATACAGACAAATCGCTTTACGCACACACAAATCTTGCAGATGGCAGAACAGCAAAATTCCACCTGTAAAAACACCAGCACTTCTAGTTAAAACCTGTATTTTCTCAGCTAATTAGACATTTACTTTGTGTCTTTTGAGTGAATACAATTTTTTATATACACAAAAATATTATTTACAGTTACAGATTGTGTACAGGCACACAAAAATCCCTGCACATACACAGATTGAGACGTACAAGTCTAAGTACGCACGCACAAATCCCTGTACACATACAAATAATTTTGCTACTATTCTACTTCCATACAATTATGGAAGTAGAATAGTAGCAAAATTATTTATTGCCCTAATATTAGAAACATTCACAAACATAATGTTGGAAACAATTACTAAATTACTTATGCACAAAACTCAAAAACAAATCATGCAACAACCAATAAACACAATAAACAATCTTCCATGGTGCTCTCTTCTTTCTTCTGGTGTCAGAGGTTACCACCACTTAACACACCATAGGATATTATTCTTTACCACTGTCTCATTCTGATTGCTGGAGAAGACAGACCTTTGTTATGGGTCTATCGAAGTTGTTGGTCCTCGTCTTGATATGAACCTGATGGACTAGACCTCGCTCATCCTTTATTGTGTTTTGAGGCACTGACTCATCAACAATCAGCACAATGTCCCAGTAACAAAATTGCAGTTTGCATGGTTTTCCATGATGGCGGCGCGGCAGTAGCTCACAGCGGCCTCACCGGATCTAAAAATGTTGCCTTTGCCATACTTAGCCTGAATATTTACAGTACATGGACACCAGAGTCAGCTGTTTTCATGTGTACAACAGCCAGACACTGTTGCAGCACAGGAATCATGCAACCAATAATCTGCATGATGAAGTAAGTGGTAACCTTTGCGACCTCGGCCTGCTGCAACCTCGGCCACAAAGGCCCCCAGCCCTCGGTGTCACCTGATGCCGGTGGCGTGTATTGTGGGGAGCCCCGCGCCATCTCAGCTAGTCAGAACACATCTCTGTTATGCTAATACCAGCATACAGATCGCTCGTCAGATGCTCTAAACCGGTTCTGTCACTTGCTTTTGACCATGACGCCTCCCTCCCAGATGCGCTGAACCACTTCTATGCCCGGTTCGAGGTACAGAACAACGTGAAGGCAAGGAAGACCACCGCTCCTCCCAGTGACCAGGTGCTCTGTCTAAGCACAGCTGAAGTGAGGAAAACTCTATGCAGTGTTAACCCACGGAAGTCTGCTGGACCAGACAACATTCCTGGCAGAGTGCTCAGGGAATGTGCAGATCAGCTAGTGGATGTCTTTACAGACATCTTCAACATCTCCCTGAGCAGCAACGTTGTTCCTAAGTGCCTCAAGACAACGACCATTCTTCCCGTGCCAAAGCAGTCTACTGTCTCCTGCCTCAATGACTATCGTCCCTTCGCGCTCACACCCATCATGATGAAGTGCTTCGAGATGCTCGTCATGAAGCACATTAACACACAACTCCCACCCTCCCTGGACCCCATGCAGTTTGCGTATCGTCCAAATCGTTCCACAGACAATGCCATCTACACAACCCTTCATTTGTCCCTAAACCACATGGACAACAAGGTATCATACGTACAAATGCTATTCATTGACTTCAGCTCAGCATTCAACACAATCATCCCTCAGCACCTGATTGAGAAGTTGAGCATACTGGGCCTGAACACCTGGATTCTGGACTTCCTGACTGGGAGACCTCAGTCAGTCCGGATCGGGAACAGCATCTCCAGCAACACCACAATGAGCACTGGGGCCCCTCAGGGCTGTGTGCTCAGCCCTCTGCTGTTCACTCTGCTGACGCATGACTGTGTAGCAATGCACAGCTCGAACCACATAGTTTCGAACACATAGTCAACTTTGCCGATGACACAACCGTGGTGGGTCTAATCAGCAAGAATGATGAGTCAGCTTACAGAGAGGAGATGCAACGGTTAATCGCCTGGAGCAAACAACCTGTCTCTGAATGTTGACAAAACCAAAGAGATGGTTGTGGACTTCAGGAGAGCACAGATACTCAGTGGAGATCGTCAAGAGCACAAAATTCGTTGGTGTTCATCTGGCGGACAACCTCACCTAGTCAGTCAACACCAGCTCCATCACCAATAAAGCCCAGCAGTGTCTCTACTTCCTGAGAAGGCTGAGTAAGCACATCTCCCTCCCCCCATTCTGACCATGTTCTACAGAGGGACCATTGAGAGCATCCTGAGCAGCTGCATCACTGCCTGGTTTGGGAACTACACCATCTCGGATCGCAAGAACCCTACAGAAGATAGTGAGGATAGCTGAGAAAACCATTGGAGTCTCTCTCCCCTCTATTATGCACATTTACACCACACGCTGCATCCGCAAAGCCAACAGCATTGTGGACAAACCCAAAACATCCGTCACACACACTCTTCACACTCCTGCCATCAGGAAAGAGGTTCTGAAGCATTCGGGCCGCCACATCCATTTTTTCCCCGAAAGCCATCGACTCCTCAATACACAGAACTGAAATAGAACTCACATACACACACATACACTCGTACAACCCGAACTTAAGACACCCTCATCACTCATTACTCATCTCAATTCATTCCACCATCCTTCATTTATTTATTTATTATTATTATTCTATACTTAACCGCACTACACTGTTTACTGCTGATTTTTTGCACATTTCACTGCATTTCACTGCATACATGCTGGACATTTAACTGCACTATACTGTTTACGTGCTGCTTTTTGCACCTTTAGCCCACTTGACTGTACTGTACTGTATAATCGATAGGTTATTTATAATAAGTTATTTATAATAGGTTATATAATAGGTTTACTGGTCGGCGCTGTCTTAGGTTTTGTGTCCTGTCCTGTGTTATCGTGTGTTGTCTGTCCACACTGTCTTTTTCGTGTGCACTGTTTGCACTAGGTTGCACTCTATGCACTTTACATAGCATGTGTTGTTTTGTAGCACCATGGTTCTGGAGAAACGTTATCTCATTTCCACTGTGTACTGTGTACCACTGTGTATAGTGGAATGACAAACAAAAATACTTGACTTGACTTGACTTGATTTTTGATGTCTTTGGAGGTCAGGCAAATATTCTATAGCCTAACATTTCCAAAAAGAGATCCGCAATGTACTGGACTTGTCTCTATCTACGGTGGGCGTAAAGATTGTCTTTCTGGAAAATTCCCGAATGTGTCGATGATGTTTTGTAGTTCAGCATCTTTCATTGAAGCTGATTATCTTGGACAATATTTTCTAATAGCTCCTTTCTCTTTCTGGAAGAAGTTAGAAGCATATCTTTCATCTGACAGTGATTTTCAATAAATGAAGCATGTTGACCTTTTGACCCTGGAGCCTGGAGCCCCCCTGAACACTTGCTTGGAAATCATCGTGGCATGTCTACACCTTTGCACTCCTATTGTATCCAGCACCAAAACAGCCCAAACCAGTATCATCTCTTGCTTCCTCACACGGTTTAGCCACATTGGTCACCTTCTGTTCCTGTTCCCTGTTCATCTCATCCAGCTTTACCATTTATAACCATTTCTATTGTTTACACCTGTTCCCCTCACTATTTGAGTTCAGCTTTGCCCAAAGTTCCATGCCAGATCGTCTGCATTCTCACCGCGACTTTCCAGCCCTCATCAAGTACATCATTGCTATATATCATGCTACGTTTATTGACCTGAGTCTGCCTGCCACTCTGGTTTTGTGAGTAATCACTTCCTATTGACTCTCTGTTGCTGACCACATGAATTGGAGCTGTGGGCTGTGGAAAGGATTTTGAATAATGTTATGTGCCCATGAAGATTCAAGATCTTCAAGATCAAGTTTATGCTTTAATCATGCCAAGTACACATTGTTATCAGGCCATGTGAATATCTGCCTACTACTCTACACAGCACTCATACAAATGTCCAACGATTGTTTTATGGTGACCTTGTACCAAGGATCAAGGAGTGCCCCAAGTAAATATTCACTGAAAGAATTTTCATGCGTACCATTGTTGACTAAGACATTATCACAGAAGGATTTTTAGGTACACCAGTGTTAGTAACCAAGTTTATGTAACGAAGGAGAATTAAGCAATCCAGAGCTAAGAGACTATTGCACTACCATACTGTGTCACTAAAAGGGTTTTTGGAGTTTTGATATTGTGTTACTAAAAGGGATTTGGAGTTCCTTTCACTGTCAGGGATTGGAGATTCACCATGCTGACGTTCCACTCACTCATTACCAGGCCTGCCTTTGTGTTACGGATCCTCACCACTCACTGCATCAAAGGATCTAACTACAGGACCATACTTAACTGTTTCCCATAAAGACCCCTGTACAGGCGATTGTATAATTGTTTTGCAACTACTTTTTCAAAGATTTCAGAAATAAAGAGGATGGGATATTGGTCTGTAATTGGCTAAAGCACCTGGGTCAAGACAGGGTTTTTCAAGTAGTGGTTTAATTACAGCTACCTTATAGGCCTGTGGTATATAGCCTGTTTCTAATGATAGATTATTGATATGTAATACAAATGTATCTATTAAGGGTAAATAGGCTTCCTTGAGCAGTCTAGTTGGAATAGGATCTAGCAGAGACGTTGTTAGTTTAGATGAGGTAATAGTTGGAGGTAGCCCAGCGAGATCTATGAGTAAAAAGCAGTCTAGGGGCCTTATTGATGATTCTAACACTGTTGTACATGAAGATCTATCTGTAATATTTGGGGGGAGAATCTGGTGAATTCTTTCTCTAATAGCTCAATTTTATTCATAAAGAAAGTCACGAAGTCCTTGCTGGTCAGAGTTAAGGGAATACTAGGCTCAACAGAACTATGGCTCTTAGTCACTCTGGCTACAGTGCTGAAAAGAAACCGTGGATCGTTCTTGTTTTCCTCTATTAATGACAAATAATATGCTGTTCTGGCACCACATAGGGCTTTTTTGTAAAATTTTAAACTGTTTTTCAAGGCTAAATGTGATTCTTCTAACTTTTTGGAAAGCCACTTGCTTTCTAACTTTTCTGTTGCCTGTTTTAAGTTGCCTGTTAGAGAATTATACCATGGAGGTCGCCTCTTCTTGTTTACTGCCTTCTTTTTCAGAAGACAACACTATCGAGTATTGTACGTAGTGAGGCTATAGAATTGTCAACAAGATAATCAACTTGTGCAGGAATAACGTTAAGGTGGCTAATTTCCATTGTATTAACATATGGTGAAGCAAATGATGAAAGAATGGTTTCTTTAAATTAGTTTACAGCTTTTTCAACATTTATTTTAGTGACCTCCGGGAGTCACTAACTTAATGTTTCTGACTATAGAGCTGCCAATTACCAGAGTTGGTTTCTCAGGGGGTGTGTCGCCGAGTGGGGAAAATCAATTTGAAACGTGAACAGACTGGTGGTGAACCTCGGGCCGTATGATTAACATTAGATCTCTTGCAAACCATCGCCTAGCTGGACGGGCTTCCCAGCTGCTCAGGAACTGCCGGGGGACACCTAACAGGGGCTACCCCAGGTCGGTCTGCACCAGCTACCGGGCGTGACTAGCTGGATTATTTTCCATGCTTCTAAAGTTGCAAAAACCTTACACTTGTTGGGCAAAGGAAAATCTAAACATGAGACACACTATCATCTCCTTTGTCTTGTCCGTGTTGAGGGTGAGGTTGTTGTCTCCACACCTTGACACCAGACTGGCCACTTCCCTCCTGTAGGCTGCCTCGTCACCGCCAGCAATGCATCCTATCACTGCGGTGTCGTCTGCGAACTTCAGGATGATGTTGTCCTTGTGGGAGGCGACACAGT
The DNA here is from genome assembly GCA_020496755.1 of Channa maculata. Classification (NCBI taxonomy): domain Eukaryota; kingdom Metazoa; phylum Chordata; class Actinopteri; order Anabantiformes; family Channidae; genus Channa; species Channa maculata. The sequence goes on along the minus strand of CM035616.1, from coordinate 20,002,959 downwards.
CATAGGTGAACAGGGTGTAGAGAATGGGGCTGAGTACACAACCCTGTGGAGTGCCAATGTTTGTGACGATGCTGGCTGAAGTCCTGTTACCAATCCTGACAGACTGAGGCCTGCCAGTCAGGAAGTCTAGGAGCCAGTCACAGAGGGTGGGGTGTAGACCAAGTGTGGACAGTTTGTGGGGGACGACCGTGTTGAAAGTGTAGCTGTAGTCTATGAAGAGTATCCTCAGGTATGAGTCCTTATTTTCCAGATGAGAATGGGAGTAGTAGATGGCAGCAGCAATGGCATCCGAGGTGGACCTGTGGACTCTCTCGAAACACTTCATAATGATTGGAGTGAGTGCCACTGGCCTGTAGTCATTCAGGCAGGTGGGTGGGCTCTGAATGATGCTAATATTACCTTTATGTTATATTGCCTCTCTTGTACTGCATGAGTGTGCTGATGTGGCAAAATGTCAATAAAATTCTATTATAATCCATTATAAATAATAATGAACAATTAACTGTGTTGGTATCTCGTCTTAATTGGCAGTCTATTTATTGCTTAAATAGCTTACCTACAGTGTCCCTGAGAGCTCATGGCTATGCAAATCAAAAAAACAAATCTAATTAAAACTGGGCCTCTAGTTTTATTTGAGTCGCTGCAACTCCCCGTGCAGAAAGTATTGTGTCAATTCATGTCTCTGCACATTTTTAGGTTTCTGCTTAAGGACTGTTTACTGATCAATTGTAGCTCTTACTAACATTAATAAGTGATTTCTCTACACAAGAATTAAGCACCTGCTCTTCCAAAACATAACTAGCTAACGTTAACTAATTTAAAATTTTACCTATTTTAGCTTTGCTAGCTTAGCAGTTATCCCTTAGCATTGGCTTCACTGTCTCCCTCTGTTTCTCCTTCTCTCCCTTGCTCAGTGTGTCTCATGTTTAGATTTTCCTTTGCCCAACAAGTGCAAGGTTTTTGCAACTTTAGAAGCAAGGCTCCGCACCATGGAAAATAATCCAGGTAGTCACGCCCGGTAGCTGGTGCGGACCGACCTGGGGTAGCCCCTGTTAGGTGTCCCCCGGCAGTTCCTGAGCAGCTGGGAAGCCCGTCCAGCTAGGCGATGGTTTGCAAGAGATCTAATGTTAATCATACGGCCCGAGGTTCACCACCAGTCTGTTCACGTTTCAAATTGATTTTCCCCACTCAGCGACAAACCCCCTGAGAAACAAACTCTGGTAATTGGCAGCTCTATAGTCAGAAACATTAAGTTAGTGACTCCCGGAGGTCACTAAAATAAATGTTGAAAAAGCTGTAAACTAATTTAAAGAAACCATTCTTTCATCATTTGCTTCACCATATGTTAATACAATGGAAATTAGCCACCTTAACGTTATTCCTGCACAAGTTGATTATCTTGTTGACAATTCTATAGCCTCACTACGTACAATACTCGATAGTGTTGTCTTCTGAAAAAGAAGGCAGTAAACAAGAAGAGGCGACCTCCATGGTATAATTTTCTAACAGGCAACTTAAAACAGGCAACAGAAAAGTTAGAAAGCAAGTGGCTTTCCAAAAAGTTAGAAGAATCACATTTAGCCTTGAAAAACAGTTTAAAATTTTACAAAAAAGCCCTATGTGGTGCCAGAACAGCATATTATTTGTCATTAATAGAGGAAAACAAGAACGATCCACGGTTTCTTTTCAGCACTGTAGCCAGAGTGACTAAGAGCCATAGTTCTGTTGAGCCTAGTATTCCCTTAACTCTGACCAGCAAGGACTTCGTGACTTTCTTTATGAATAAAATTGAGCTATTAGAGAAAGAATTCACCAGATTCTCCCCCCAAATATTACAGATAGATCTTCATGTACAACAGTGTTAGAATCATCAATAAGGCCCCTAGACTGCTTTTTACTCATAGATCTCGCTGGGCTACCTCCAACTATTACCTCATCTAAACTAACAACGTCTCTGCTAGATCCTATTCCAACTAGACTGCTCAAGGAAGCCTATTTACCCTTAATAGATACATTTGTATTACATATCAATAATCTATCATTAGAAACAGGCTATATACCACAGGCCTATAAGGTAGCTGTAATTAAACCACTACTTGAAAAACCCTGTCTTGACCCAGGTGCTTTAGCCAATTACAGACCAATATCCCATCCTCTTTATTTCTGAAATCTTTGAAAAAGTAGTTGCAAAACAATTATACAATCGCCTGTACAGGGGTCTTTATGGGAAACAGTTAAGTATGGTCCTGTAGTTAGATCCTTTGATGCAGTGAGTGGTGAGGATCCGTAACACAAAGGCAGGCCTGGTAATGAGTGAGTGGAACGTCAGCGTGGTGAATCTTACATAAACATACATAAACTTGGTTACTAACACTGGTGTACCTAAAAATCCTTCTGTGATAATGTCTTAGTCAAAAATGGTACGTATGAAAATTCTTTCAGTGAATATTTACTTGGGGAACTCCTTGATCCTTGGTCACCATAAAACAATCGGACATTTGTATGAGTGCCGTGTAGAGTAGTAGGCAGATATTCACATGGCCTGATAACAATGTGTACTTGGCATGATTAAAGCATAAACATGGCGTGGTAGATCTTGAATCTTCATGGGCACATGACATTATTCAAAATCTTTTCCACAGCCCACAGCTCCAATTCATGTGGTCAGCAACAGAGAGTCAATAGGAAGTGATTACTCACAGAACCAGAGTGGCAGGCAGACTCAGGTCGATAAACGTAGCATGATATATAGCAATGATGTACTTGATGAGGGCTGGAAAGTCGCGGTGAGAATGCAGACGATGGTGTCATGGTGTGGAGACAACAACCTCACCCTCAACACGGACAAGACGAAGCAGATGATAGTGGACGTGAGAAAGGAGAGGAGAACGCATCAGCCACTGTTCATCTGGGAGCTTGAAGTGAAGAGGGTGAGCAGCTTTAAATACCTGGGTGTCCACATCACTGAGGACCTCACTTGGACACCTCACGTCACGCAGCTGGTCAAGAAGGCCCAACAGCGGCTGTATTTTTTGAGGAGGCTGAGGAAGTTTGCCATGTTGTCTAAGTTAATCAGCAACTTCTAAAGCTGCGTCATTGAGAATGTCCTGACCAACTGCATCACTGTGTGGTACAGCAGCACTACTGCCATGGACCGCAAACGCCTGCAGAGAGTGGTGAAGACTGCACAGAAGATCCCCAGGACTCCACTGCCCTCTCTGCAGAGCATCTACCACTGCAGAGTCCACAGGAGAGCTGCCTCCATACTAAAAGACCCTTCCCACCCCCAGAACGGACTGTTCACACTTCTACCCTCAGGACAGAGGTACAGAAGTGTGAAATGCAGGACTTCAAGACTGAAGAACTCTTTATTGCCCTCTGCCATCAGACTCCTAAACAGCTGACAGGAGTTTGCAACCATGAACATAACATAACTGTTTACATGGACACAACTGTTTACGTTGAATCACATTTTGCATTTCGTGACTTTGCTCATTTTTTCCGAACTGCACTACCTCACTTTTTATTGCCTTATTAAGAACTGCACTACCTCACCTTTATTGCCTTATTGCTCTTATTATTTTTGTTCTTATTTTTTATTTTATTTGTATTTTATTTTATTTCTTTTTTTTGTCCTATTTTCATTTTACTTACTGTATGACATTTAGAGTGGACGGCGAAGTAAGAATTTCATTGTGCAGGGAAACATGCTTTCTGTCTGTGCATATGACAATAAAACACTTTGAAATCTTTGAATCTTTATTTCTAATTTCTTCCAATCTATCTTAAATGAAAATAAAATTACAGGATTGACAGTTCAATGGTAGCCATTTCTCTGCTTGACACTAGGATGCAGTTTGTATGTGTGTAATTTGGGAATTACTTTTTTTTTCAAATTTGGTTTTAAATTATGCACATTTTAGACACTAGAAGCAATAGCACAAAACATGATAAATTGGGCCCTAAAGTAAAGCCTCAGCCTAACCCTTGATTCTAAATTTGATTGGGACTTCATTACAGATGCTTCTTGTAATATAGAATACCGGTAGATTCACCTTGTGGATAAACTTAGTGATATCCTATGCTCCTTGTGCTCCGTTAGAGTCTTATTGGAGACTAAATAAGGACTAGGCAAGTTGTTTGTACAAGGAGTAAAAAACAACATTAACATTGGGTGACATTTAGCATGTGAAGCTAAATGAAGACACAGAAAATTTTACCTGGAGGTGGTCAGGGTGATTGCATGGGGCAACAAAGAGTACCTAACTGTTTGACTAACAAAGATGTCTAGTCCGATAGCAATTATAGCCAAGACAATTAGTGTAGATTTCTCTAAAACAAAGAAAGTCCTTTTCATCTGAGATTGTAATTCAGTAAGGTGGAGTGGTTAACACTGCCGCTTTACAGCTAGATGGTTGCAGGTTTGCACCCCAGCTGGCCATAGTCTTTCTGTTTGGCGTTTGCATGTTCTTCCTGTGGTTGTGTTGGTTTCCACTGGGTACTCCGGATTCATCTTACAGTCCAAAGACATGGATGCTCTTAATTGCCAGGATGTGTTAATGTGAGAGTGAATGGTTGTGTGTGTATGTCTCTCTGTGTTGGCTCTGAGATAGACAAAATCCCCAATAATTATAGCAAGACCAAGCATTTCTTTTATGCCTCTGTGTTTGTCTTTTCTCTTAGCACTCTGTGGATGCTGTGAATGCTGGAGTTAATCCAACTGGTGACACCTCTTATAACTCCAGCCACTGGGATTTGGGCAGTGCCTTCTTCTTCGCTGGAACTGTTATCACAACCATAGGTAGTATCATGATTCCTGTCCTAAATTCCTTCTATGTTGCTCCCATTCTTTTCACTTACTTCCCTTATCATGTCCCTGCTCTAGTTCTCTCTTGTTCTCTCTCTCTTACTTTATTCTTCTGCTTCATATCTGCTTTGTCCCGGTTGGCCTCTCATCCCTATAGTTTTTCTTACCTGAGCTTGCCCCTAAATCACCTGGTACCACTTGCCCTCACCTGTTATCATTAGTTGAATAGTTTCTTTCACCATATAAACCCCTCTCACCATTCATCCCCCACTGGTTCATCGTGGTAGTGTTCTTTGTCAGTCTGTTCACTCATTTGTCTTGAATCCTGACCTTATCTCTGCCTTCCTGTCTTCATTTACCTAGTTTGTGGTTGTTTCTGGTTGGATTCTCTGACTGTCTCACCATCTCTCTTTCTTCCATTAGCCATCACCACCTCAGATTATGTTTTCCTTTGTTGGATTTTTTTCCTCCTTTTTTATCACTCACCAACCTGTTTCCTGCCACCACCCAGGTCGGAGCTCTCCATCCGCGAATGTTTAGCTTGCACTCCTTGGATGACTTCCTTTCCTTTGTAATTTTATCCCACATCTCCCTGAACTGTTTATGTCAAAATGGTACTCCCTGGTGGGCGATGTCGCGGAGCTCTCTGAGTCAAGTTGTTTTTTTCTCTCTTTTTAGTGCCAAAAGTACTGTTTGCAAATGTTATATATGACCGGCTGACTTTAGCTGACTTTACTACAGCTAGTACAGAGCAGTTACTATGGACTTTTTGACCTGAGCACAATCTACTCTTACCCCATGCTAACATGCTGTTTTTTTTGTTTATTGGTTTTTGTTTTGCCCACTCTTACACTCCAGTGGTCCAAAAACAGTCAACACAAGTCAAAGAAGTGAGGAGGCCAGTGTGCAGCTGAAAGACTGTTTTAACACCACAGACTGGCACATGGACATTGATAATGTCTTACACAGTCCCTAGCCCCCAACCACCTAGGCCCCTCTTTACACCTCTCCAGGCCAGTCGTTTCCTCCCAGCTGCAGCATCTCACACCTCAAATGTGGACTACTCTGCCCTTCCTCCTATTATCACTTAGGGCTCCCAACAGCCCACAGCTCCAATCAAACACAACAGATCACCACCCACCCCTTCTGCCTCACTGTGGACCAGGTGAGAAGGGAGTTAAGGAAGACCAAGGCTTGGAAGGCCACAGGCCAAGACCATATTAGCCTCATGTTCAGGTAGTGTGCAAACCAGCTCAGTGACGTTATCCGGTGCATATTTAAGCTGAGCCTCAGCCAAGAGAGGGTCCCAGTTCTCTTGTCTAGTTCTAGTTCCTAAATCAGCACACCCTAGGGAGCTGAATCACTACAAACTTGCAGTGGTTCTCAGATGACACTGCCAACGTTGGCTGTGTTCAAGGGAAATGAGCAGGAATCCAGGGAAGTCATCACTTAATTTGGTGACTGATGTGAAAAAAACCACCTGCTCTACTCTATGGAAAAACATACTAAAACTCTATCAGTTTTAACTTGTGTGAAAACTTACAAAGCTCATGCCTGCTTACACCAAAAAGATCAAGGCAAAACTAGTCACAGTTTAAAACTGTTAACACGTGACAGTGTACAGCAGTGGTAACTAATAGGCGGACCATGGTCTGGGTCTGGACCCAGACCCTATCCTAGCCAAACCCAGAGCTGGAACAGACATATCATTGAGTTTTTATTCCATTTTGGTGGGGACTTTTTTCTGGTATTGTTTCTACACCGTTTCTTAGCACTTAAGGTCCAAAAGGATGGTCCTTTATCTGAAGCCTAAAGGTCATTGGTGACTTTTACTAGTGCAGTTTCTGTACGTTGATGTACTATAAATCCTGACTGGAAATCTTCAGACAAGTTATTACCGAACAGGTGATCGCATAATTGCTTTGCAACTACTTTTTTAAGGATTTTAGAAATAAACGAGAGATTGGATATCGATCTGTAATTGGCTAAATCACCTGGATCCAGAGGTTTTTTAAGTAGAGGTTGGATTACAGCAACTTTATAGGCCTTTGGTACATAGCCAGTTACTAAAGATAGATTGATCAAATCTAATTTGAATGTGTCTATTAAGGGTAAAACATCATTAAGCAATTTGGTTCTTCAACTATTGAAGAAGCAATAGTTGAAGTTAGCTCAGGAAGATCTATGGATAAAAAGCAATCTAAGAGGGATTGTGGCCTTATTGATGATTCTGGAGCTGTTGTAGATGAAGATCTATCTGTAATATTTGCATGGAGGATCTGGTGAATTTTTTCCCTAATAGCTATATTATTATTTATAAAGAAAGCCATGAAGTCATTGCTGCTCAAAGTTAAGGGAATACTAGGCTCAACAGGACTATGGCTCTTAGTCAGCCTGGCTACATTGCTGAAAAGAAACCGAGTGTTGTTCTTATTGTCCAGTATGAATCATATGCATTTCCTTAAATTTGTTCACAGCACTTTCAGATTAACATATGTTGTAGTGGAATTGTATTCTAACTGCTGTATAGCCCCTTATTTTAAATTCAAATGTTATTAGAAAATGGCCAGACAAAAGATAATTATAAGGAGATACAGTTATATTATCAATTTCAATGCTGTATGTAAGGACAAGGTCTAGACTGTGACTACAACAGTGAGTTGGTTTATTTACATTTTGGGAAAAAACAATTGAATCTAATAATGAATTAAATGCAGTGTTGAGGCAGTTACTGCCGACGTCTACATGAATGTTAAAGTCTTTATCTGATAAATGACTCTATCTGTACTAGCACTAAATCACGAAAATTCAATCAAAAACTTTGAATAAGGGACTGAAGGATGGTACACAATAGCAATCAAAGTTGTTTTTGAGGTTTCCAGTAAGGCTCTCAAATGAGTTATAAATATGTTTAGGTCTAGGGTTTATTGGTAAGCTTGAATGGAAGATTGCTGCTACTCCTCCACATCAGCCTGTGCTACTACGAATAAATAATAATAAATAATAAATAATAAATAAACCTCTCAGACTGTTCACACCTGTGGATGTTGTCGGGGATTGGAACGGAGGAGGATGATCCCAGAAAAGATTGAAATTGTCTATGTAATTGTCCATGTGTGCAGGCAGAGCAGTCTGAAGAACCAGCCAGCACTGCGACCCAGCTTGGGAATTGGGCCGGAGATGAAGAACCATCTGTCGTGATAACTCTCCAGTGAGTTGAAAAGTGACATGAAGTCAAATTTCAGCAGTTTGGACTGTCGGCGTTTGGTGTCATTTGTGCCAATATGTATCACGACTTCTGTTGCCGTAGGATGTTTTTCTATCAGGTTTGAAATTTATCCACTATGTCACTGACAGTGGCTCCAGGAAAGTTTAGCTGATTTTAGGCAGGCCTTTCTAACGATGGAGTCGCCAATAATCAGGATGGTTAGATTGGGAAGACATACATGCTGCGGTGGAGCGGTGCACCGAGGACCAGCATGTGGATTCCTCAAAATAGACAAGGCAAAAGAAAATGTAATGGTTTTCAGGAAGAATTGTCCCCCTCTGCAGCCTCTCATCATCAAAAGGACTGAGGTGGAGAGAGCTAACAGCTACAAGTTTCTGGGCCTGCAGGTAACATCTGACCTGAGCAGGACACTGAACACCACTGCCACAGTGAAAAAAGCCCAGCAGCAGCTATACTTCATCAGGTTGCTCACAAATCTTGACTACATTTTTAACAGATCACTGGAGTTTAGTCTATACAACCTTTAAATATTCAATCATAATTCCAGCCCCTAAGAAAGCTACTATTACGGAATTAAATGAGTACAGGCCAATAGTTCTGAGAGCTGTGGGCATGCAATCCTTTGAACTACTAGTGCTGAAACACATGAAAGATCACCGGGCCGCTACTAGTCCCCTGCAGTTCATGTACAGGACAAACAGATCAGTAGACAATGCAGGTAACATGGGACTGCATTATTGCTTAAAATACAGCTTGATATAAAAACTGATATTAGCTCAGACTTTAAAATAAGAACTCACAGAAAACATCTCAAGAATGGTCACATCGATTTGATTGGACAATAATGAAATCACTGCTTTTATTCTAACCTGTGGCTCCTGATAACACATTAATAGATTCACCTGTGCAGGCCTTACAGAATTTTAATTACTGTCTGGTCTTCTTTGGTTGTCACGTTCTGGCCCCGTTACACTTCCTCCCTTTGGACTTTTATTTTGTAGCCCCTTCTCCCCACTTCCTGTTCCTTGTCCTGTTCTGCTTTACCCTTCGTTATCCCTCTTCATTGTTTGGACCTGTTCCCCTCAGTATTTAGGTCCAAGCCTTCCCCACAGTTCCCTCCCAGATCCTCATCATTTCACTCCTAGCCTATGTTCTGAAGTCATGGTTTACCTGATCGTAGCAATCCTGACTCCTGTGTATTGGCCTCTGTTTTCCAGCAACTTTTAATTTGAGAATTGGTGTTTTTCTGTTTATTAGTTCCCTTAGCCTTTTCCCGTGTGTTCATTTGGTTTAGTAGTTTATTTTTATCCATGTCCTATTTTGTTTGGTGTGTTTCTGTTTATTAGTTTCCTTAGCCTTTTCCTGTGAGTTCATTCAGGTTTAGTAGTTTATGTCTCACCTCTGTGTCCTGTCTAATTTGATCTGTTTCTGTGTGTTAGTTTCTTAGTCTTTTCCTGTGTGTTCATTTAGATCTGTTTCATATCCTTCTCTTATTTTATTCCTGAGCCTTTTGTAGTATTAACTTGTTTTCCTTAAGTTAACTACCCTAGTGTTCAGTCAAGTGGATAGTTTGTGTTAGTCTTTTATCTGCCTTGAGCCTGTTTGTTTGTACCCTCCTGTTAGGAGCAATTTCTGTTTTGTTATTAAGTTCTTACCAATAAACGCTTTTGTTAGTTCAGTCCCTCCTTGAGTCCACCCTCGCCCTAATTGTGATACTGGTCATAAAGTGCTGTAAAAAAATGTTTTTTCTCCTTTTTTCCACCTCTAGGTTATGGTAATATTGCCCCAAGCACTGAAGGAGGGAAGATTTTCTGCATTCTATATGCAATTTTTGGCATCCCACTCTTTGGATTCCTCCTGGCAGGTGTTGGGGACCAGCTTGGTACTATATTTGTAAAAAGCATTGCCAAGGTGGAAAAGATGTTTCGGGTGAGTCACAATAAAATGTCTTGTTTGAATCTGTTTTTTTTTTTAAAGCAACATGTAGAACAGAATGCAGTTAGGTGAATGGCAGGCATACAAAGCTCAAAGATCATTCCATTGAACCAAAATTGTTTCCAGGTGCATTTTGGAATAGGTTCAGGCCTATGTTAAACGGTAAATTGTCTGCCTTTAGGATTAGGTTATGATTAGAAAATGATCATAGGTCTGTTAAAAAGCACTTAAACATCTGTAACCTGACATTTTATTTTACTAAGCCAGGCCTCAATCTTTCTCTTACTCTAACCAGCTTCTGTGAAACATAAACGCAGCCAGAAAAACTTTAATAAAGTTGCAATCAGACAAAAAAGTATGCTATACCACAAGATTGCATATTATGGGGAAAATACATCAGCAACATTTTATTGATACAATATGTTTACTATGGCTGTATTTGCAACTTGCCATTTGTGTTAATGTTACCAAACCTTTTAAGAGCTGTATCAAGTTTTGTTTATGGTCAGGGCTTATTGGGCTTTTTAAATATTATTATTTCTATTTAATAGCAAATGTTGAATTTATTTTTTTAAATTTTTTATCTTAATAGTGATCAACTTCTTCAGCAGCCAGTATATGTAAAGATAGGCATAGGTAGAAAGAGAATATCCAGTACCTATGCCCATCTTTACATGGGTTCTTGCACCTTGATGCTTGTTTAGCCCAACTTTGATACAAAGTATGACTTTTCACTTTTATCCACAAAAATATTTTATCTGAGATCCTGAGGCTCTTCCCAAGTTTCTTGCTATCTCTGCTCTACTACCTGCATGTCTCATTTTAAAATTATAGAGGTCATTCAGAAACATACTTGTCATGTAGCTTTATCATGACAAGTATGTTTCCAAATGACCTGTTGTCTCAGTTAACAGCAGTCATTTCAAATAGGAAACATGTGAAGCTCATCGTAATTACAGACTTTATTTCATAAATGTTTTTTGGTGGGAGCTGACATTTGTTAGAGATGTGACTTAAGGCTTGAAGCACTAAATGTATGAGCCAACCAGGGTTTAATCAGTTTTTGTTTATGCCATGTATTGTGTATCATGTACTGTACTGTACTGTCTTATGTATTGTGTTATGTTTAGGTGTACTGATGATGTTATTAGTGACATCATATGGCTTTGATGTTGTGTCTGATGGCAACAAAATTTTGTTGACCATTAGTCAAAGGCACAATGCATAGTAATGTTTTTGTTACAAGAGGGGAAGTTTAGCTCAGCTACTGAAAGGAGCAGATGTGACATGGTGACTAGAGCAAAGGAACTGAATACAAATGGTCTGCACTGCATTGATGTAGGGCTTTTCTACCTATTACAGAGCCGGGACTGTGACACAATCACCCATTCGCACTCACACTTGTACACCAATGGGGGAGCTGCTATGCAGCTGACAAACACTCAACGGGAGCAACTAAGTTGGGGTTCAGTGTCTTGCTCAAGGACACTTTGACGTGGACATTTTCATTCCCTGGAGGAACCCAGACTGGTTGACAACCGCTCTAACTTCCTGTGCCAGTTGCCCCTACGAGGTAGTGGGGACCGCAACAAGGTAGAAAGTGAGAGGTTTGGTGTGTAGCTGTGGAGGCACACGGTTCTTACAGAGTTCTGTGAGTTCAGCCTAACTAAAAGCCACAAGTTCTGTGGTTTCAGCCATACTTTGAGAAGCTTTGTATGAAATTGTTTGTGAGAATACAGTTCTTAAAATTGTATGTACAATGGGTCCGTCATCGGCTAAGTTGAGAAGCAAATACAATAAATGGCCAATGTTTTCCTCATACAACGATCTCCGAAGTGAAGTACTTGTTGGACCATCAGATTCGAGTAAGATATCCTCACATTAGTAAGAAATCTTCTCTACACGGGCTAAACACATCAGAATAATGGAAGGAGATTGATCTAGCTAATGTGGAAAAATGACAGGCAAAGCCAAGTCTCAAGGCCATGGAGAATGCGTTGTAAAATCTGATAGACACAAGAAGGGTCGTGTTGGACCAGCTGAAAGAGCAAGATAGGCTATTTAATGGAGGATGATGGCTGCGTGGAGGAGGTGGAAATCTAACTGTTGACAAAGTTCAACAAACTGTTTGGTGAGTTTTGTGCTATAAATACCCCAGTTCAAGAATTACTCCATAAGGTTAAATCCAAAGAGGATATGAATAGCGATCAGCAAGGCTGGTTTGAGCCGAAGGCAAGTTCATTCAGATCATTTGGTGATGATGTTGTCTGTTATCACCGCATTGAGGAAGCAAGTAGGGCAGAAGGAGGCTAGGCTTAAGGCAGAAGGGGAGCAGCAGGAGGCTAGGCTTAAGGCAGAAGGGAGCAGCAGGAAGCTAGGAGAAGAAAAGGAGAAGATTAGAGCAAAGACAGAACAATTGTAAATGAACGCTGCTCTTGCAGCCGTTAACGCTCAAATTCAGGTCTTAAGAAAACAAGGAGGCTCCATGGTGTCATTTAGTTCAAACATCAGCAATGACAACTTCAAGCTTAGTCAGGCACAGACAAGGGACAATGTACCTGTCAATGCAGCTGTAGTGTGAGGAAGCAAGAATTAAGCCTATTACGAGTTGTGTTTCAGTGATGTTTACAGTGGGATTGCAAAGGCGGAGACTCTCCACTGTGATTTCCAAGCAAGTGCTGTTAACCAGTTTCCCGTAACAAAAGGTCAACATGAATTGTTTAGGGATAATCAGTGGTAAGAATGATTTTACTGAAAGTCCGGATTTCATATGGAACCAAGCCAAGGATATCTTAAGGCCAGGAAACTTTTAAAGGAACATTTTGGCAATGAATATAAGATATCTGTAGTCTATATGGTAAGGCCTTAAGTTGGCAAACAATTAAGGCTGAAGATGGTGAAGTGCTCCATTTGTTTGCTCTTTTCCTAACCAGTTGTGTAAACACAATGGCAATTTGGAATGTATGGAAGAGCTTAATACTGCATGCAACATATGGGCGATTCTTTCTAAACTTCCACATAAGTTGAGAAAGAAGTTGAGGAACGTGGCTTATGACCTTTATAAGAAACACGAGTGTAAGGCTAAGTTTATAGATGTAGTGGAGTTTCTAAATGACGAATCCCAGATCTCACGGCAGCCTTACTATGGGGACATATTAGAAAAACCTAAAGAACACAAAGTGTCCTTTAAGTACCAAGTTAGGGAGGGTAGGTGGTAGTAAAAAGAGCTTTACCAATACTGCAAAGCAAGTGACTACTCAAAAGGATGTGAGCGTAGAGCCTGGGTCTAGTAAGAAAGGCCCTTCTAGTGCCATTGAAGTCTCACCTAAGTCTTGTTTTTTTTGCCTTGAGGAGCATACTTTTGAACACTGTTTAAAAACTTCAGAATTCCTCTTACCCAGATAAGATAGACTTTCTCAAGGGCAAAGGCTTATGCTTCAAGCCATCATTCACTCACATGGTCTTTCCTATCACAGCTACGCTGATGACACACAGCTCTTCCTGTCCTTTCCACCGGACGACTCCACTGTCTCATCGCGCATTTCTGCCTGTCTCTCAGACATCTCAGCCTGGATGAGTGAGAGACACCTTCAACTCAACCTCTCTAAGACCGAAGTCCTTGTCTTCCCAGCCAGACCCTTGATGCAACACAACATCAGCATCAACATTGGATCTACAGTGATTGTCCCCACTAATTCGGCCAAAAATCTGGGGGTCATCATCGACGACCAACTGAGCTTTAAGGACCACATCTCCTCAGTCTCTAGGGCTTGCAGATTTGCTCTTTACAACATCAGGAAGATCAGACCCTACATCACGGAATATACAACCCAACTCATTGTACAGGCGCTGGTCACATCTCGTCTTGATTACTGCAACGCTTTGTTGATGGGGTTACCGATATCCACAATCAAACCCTTGCAGATGATCCAAAATGCGGCAGCTCGCCTAATTTTTAATCAGCCAAAAAAGACCCATGTCACACCACTTTTTAGATCTCTACACTGGCTTCCTGTTGCTGCTCGCATAAGGTTCAAAGGTCTGTCTCTTGCTTACAGGGTTGTTTACTCAACAGCTCCCGCTTACCTCAACTCACTCATTCAAGTCTACAATCCTTCTCGCCCGCTGCGGTCTGCCAACGAACGACGTCTGGTGGTCCCAGCACCGCATAGAAGACACCAAGCAAAACTGTTCAGCGCAATGATCCCACGATGGTGGAACGAGCTACCAAACACTGCACGCTCAGCTGATTCTCTCCCAATATTCAAAAAACTGCTGAAAACTGAACTCTTCCGCATCTTCCTATGCACTTAAATCTTTAAAAAAAAAAAAAAACTTTCTGCTCTCTTGCACTTGTATCTCGTGAACTGTGAACACTTTTCTGATAGGACTTTGCTTTGATGTTTTCTCCTTGACTTAGATTTTTGCTGCCTTGAACCTCACTTGTAAGTCGCTTTGGATAAAAGCGTCTGCTAAATGACTAAATGTAAATGTAAATGTAAATGTTCAAGTGTCTTAAACCACGGCATACGTGTAAGCCCTGTCAGGAGGAAGCAACTTGCCAGACCTGCTCAGGCGAACACCCCACTTAGCTACATGTGAAGATCAAGAAGGAGAAACTGGATACTGATGCACAGGTAGTGTTCAACATTGAACAACATTGAACATCAGTCCTTCAATTTCCAGCTTCAGACTCATCAACCTGTCTGATATTCTTTTCACCTCTAGAACATTCCTCACAAACTCCTTTTTCAGAATAACTCCTACTCCATTTCTCTTCCTATCTGACCCATGGTCAACAACTTGAACCCTGCTCCTAAGCTTCTAGCCTTGCTACCTTTCCACCTGATCTCCTGGACACACCATCTGCATCATGTCAATCAACTTTAGCCTTCCCTGTCATAGTCCCAACATTCAAAGTCCCTACTGTCAGTCCTACGTTGTTAGAGTTCCTCTTCTCTCTCTGCCTACGAACACACCTTCCTCCTCTCCTTCTTCGACCAACAATAGTCCAATTTCCACCGGTACCCTGTAGGTCAACAGCACTGGTGGCAGTCGTTAACCTGGGCCCCTACTGATCCGGTATGGGAGTCATTTTCAGTGTGAAAGTCATCATTCGCATTTTTAATTTGGTATGTGTTTTATGTCGGTTGCTTTTTCTGACACAACGCTCTGCATTTATCCAGACTTGGGACTGGCACAAGAAGACACTGGCTTGTGTCATTTCCTCTTCATTTTGAAGGGGAAATGAATACCGACCAGAAAGAGAGTGGTTCGAGCCGAGGTTAAAATCACTCAGGAAACTTGGCGACTATATTGCAGGTGGGTTAACAGGCACGTCAATGTCTTTAGGAAGCACATAAGGCAAATAAGTGTTGCTCCTGAAGACAATGTGTCTGTGGCATCCTCAAGGAGATCTAGGAAGTCCAGAACAAGTTCTGTAGCATCTGCAGCTTCAAAGGTGTTGAGGTCGAACTAGAAAGAGCTAATCTATTAACGAAGGCAGAAGCATTAAGGCAAAGATATGCTCTAGAGCAGGAAGAGGCTAGTCTCAGGGCAGAAAGGGAGCAGGAAGAGGCTACTCTCAGGGCAGAAAGGCAGCAGGAAGAGGCTAGGCTCAGGGCAGAAAGGGAGCAGGAAGAGGCTAGGCTCAGGGCAGAAAGGGAGCAGGAAGAGGCTAGGCTCAGGGCAGAAAGGGAGCAGGAAGAGGCTACTCTCAGGGCAGAAAGGCAGCAGGAAGAGGCTAGGCTCAGGGCAGAAAGGGAGCAGGAAGAGGCTAGGCTCAGGGCAGAAAGGGAGCAGGAAGAGGCTAGGCTCAGGGCAGAAAGGGAGCAGGAAGAGGCTAGGCTCAGGGCAGAGAAAGAAGAAATGGAAATGAACGCTGCTCTTGTAGCTGCTAACGCACAAAGCCAGATTTTGAAAAAACATGCAAGCCTCGTTGCGTCAAGTGGTCCAAACGTCAGCATTGACAATTTCAATCTTATTCAGGGACAGACGACATATGCTGGGGATGTAGTACCTGTTGCCGTTGATGCAGCTGTACAGTTTGAAGAAGCAAGAGATGAAACTGTTAGGAGGTGTTTTGGTTGAGGGCTGAGGCTCGGCGCTGTGATTTCCAAGCAAGGGTTGTTAACCAGCTTCCAGTTTTAAAGGGTCAACATGTTTCGTTTCAGTTTCAAAAGGATTTTACCGAGCTTAGCTTTTGAAGGAGCATTTTGGCAATGAATAGAAGATATCAGTAGCCTACATGAAAAAGGCCTTAAATTGGCAAACAATTCAGGCTGAAGATGGTGAAGCGCTCCATTCGTTCGCTCTTTTCCTAACCAATTGTGTAAGTGCCATGGCAGATTTGATAATACTACAAGCAACATACGGGCGATTGTTTCCAAACTTCAACAGGACTTGAGAAAGAAGTATAGAGGTATATGTGTATATGTATGTAGAGGGAGATGGATATAGATGGTATGTATGTAGTGAGAGAGTAGGATAAAGATGGTATATGTGTATGTATGAATGTAGAGAGAGAGATGGATATAGATGGTGGATGTATGTATGAATGTAGAGAGAGACACTGATATAGATGGTATACGTGTGTATATGTATGTATAAAAAAATATAATAATTAGTTCACTGTACTTACCCTGTAAGTTGCAGGTTGTAATCTAAAGTGCTATGTAATATCCCCAGTTTAAATCTGCCTGCTGGTTGCAGCTTTTTTGTGTGGAGTCTGCATGTTCTCCCCGTGCTTGTCTGGGATTCCTCCGGGTACACTTGTACTTCCCACAGTCCAAAGACATGTATAGTAGGTTAACTAGTAACTCTAATTTGACTGTAGGTGTGCATGTAAGCATAAACAATTGTGAGTTTGTGTATGTCTCAGTCAGAAGTTAGGTTTTTTGCTTTTATTAGATGTCATTTGTTCCTGTGTCTTTTTGTTTTTTTCATTTTGTGTCTGTATGTGTCCCCGCAGTTCTCCCCGCCAGCTGAGGCTTCCCACAGCTCAGTTCCACCTCACTCTGTCTCCAGTCCCTCTTGGCTTTCCGTTCCTCAGCTTGCACCGATCATCACACTTGATCCAAAACATCCATCTATTCTTTTTTTATAAGGACTTTCATTCCCATTGTTTGTTGCTAGTGTCTCCTCATGTATTCTGTTATCCCTATCCTGAATTCAATAACTATTTAATTTTTAACATTTTCATAAGTTTTGTTTGTGTTTAAGATCTGTACACGCATATATACACACACACACACACACACACACATATATATATATATATATATATATATATATATATATATATATATATATATATATATATATATATACATATATGTGTGTGTGTGTATGTGTGTGTGTATATGTATGTAAGTATGTATGTGTATAAAATGTATATGTGTGTGTGTTTCTCTCTCAGAATAAACACAACCAAATCAGCCTAACTAAAATCCGTGTGGCCTCCACTCTCCTTTTTATCTTGGCTGGCTGCATCCTGTTTGTCACCATTCCTGCTGTGATCTTCAAATACATTGAGGGCTGGACGGCTTTGGAGTCAACATATTTTGTGGTCATTACTCTGACAACCGTTGGAATAGGTGATTATGTGGCAGGTAAGTTTTTATCATTTATGGTCAATATTCCAAAATGCCTAACCTTTATTTTAAAAGAAAACACACATCAGTAAGATAATTACACTATAAGAACCCAATTAAAGTTCATTTGACATTTAGGTCATATTTTGACTTTTTGATTATAATTTAGACAGTTTATAAAATGTTTTATTTTAATCATTTTATTTTTCATTATAAACTGTTTATCACAAGACATTTTGTTATCTGTAAGTCACCCCATGCAATTGTTCAATACAGTGTATTATATAACTGTGGTGAAATATATAACACATATCTGTCATATCATACCTATCTATTTTTTTTTTACAGGCAGTCATAATAAAATTTCAAATTTGTTTCATAAATTCCGTTTTGCCAAACTGTGATTATTGGATTCCTTTGTAAGGGAACTTTAACCTTTAAATTTGCACCATGTGTCAACTAAAGACTATGTTTATAGTGCTGATCTTTAAAGGAAATATTGCTGAAAGCGAACCATGGGTAACTAAACTACATATTGTTAGAACCCATCATCCATTTACCCTAACCCCATATACCTAGAGTCAAAATTACAAAATGTTTTGTTCAAGTACTTTTTATTCATTTATTACAGGTTAACGTACATTTACATAAAAAAAAAAACATAGTAGTATACTCTTTTATAGTATACTACTAGTAATCATGTTAAACTGTAATAAAAAATAAAAACAATACTGTAATAAAAAATGGCTAAAGGGAGTAAGGTACAAGATGTTGGATTTACAGTTGTGTATATAATACATAAATCTAGTTTCCAGGTTATGTGTCTGGCAAATGCACAGTTTGCAGTTTGCTCACAGTAAGGAGGGTCTGTATGTACCTACTACATTGTTTACATTTTATACCCAATGCAGTCAAGGCACCTTGTGGAGTTGTGCTGACAGCGAAATTAGCATAATATGATCTACCTGGAGCCTAGTAAACACATCAAAAGCATTAATGTAAAGTAGAAGTTAACAATGTTTGAATCACAATGCTCTCACTTCAACAGACTGATGAAGGCTGCAGTGTTACATTTCCCATGTCTAAAAAGGGCTTTAGTGATGATATCTCATTGTTGGGATTTGTTTAAAGTAAATTATTCTGGTGTGAGATTCAGAAAATCTTACAAGAAGTAAATGATGATTGCTTTGTTAAAACTGAATCCATTATTGTACTAGAGAGCCTTAAAAAAATTATTGCTGACTGAGACTGTGAAACAATTGTGCAAATTTCTTACCTTCTTAGCTTTATTCCTTAATGTCTTTTCTTCTCAGGGGGAGACAGAAGGATTGAGTACCGGAAATGGTACAGACCACTAGTGTGGTTCTGGATCTTGGGTGGTCTGGCCTACTTTGCTGCTGTACTGAACATGATTGGTGACTGGCTGAGAGTACTGTCCAAAAAAACAAAAGAAGAGGTATGCTCAATAAGGAATCATTAATGAAGGTTTTATGTATACTCAAATTAAATAATACTGGGTATAACACAGTGGTACAGTGGTTTTATTAGTATAGAATAGAATTTTAAAAATCTAGTGCTGTATTTAGGTTTAACAATAACACATTTAAATAATAAATAATTTTTGTTTATATATCAAACAATAAGAGAATAACACACTTGTTGTGACAGGCCAAAGAAATATACCAAGAAATATGCAATCAGGTGTTTGATTGATTAGCATCTGTCATACAACAATCACACTAAATTTAGCCCAAACTCTCAATTAACACCACAGGAATTAGAATAAACAGTATCTGATTATATATGTGTGTATGTGTATACATGGCAAAATTGCTCTTGTCATCTTATTTTTGCACTTAAGATCAAGCGTAATTTTTTTCTGCTATCAGCACATATTCCACCTATATTTCACTTTAATGTCTTTTTACAGTAAATTGGCTTATAGGGCTAAACAAAAACATTTAGAAGCTGCCGCTAAGATTATGCATCGCATGATTCCCTCTGATTTTGCATATTTTTGTGTGATTGTGCAGCAGCCTTTCTAAAACATTGTGATGCAATGTTTTTTGTTAGTTTTTTTAACTCATGAAAAATTAAAAGGCAACCTGTTCAAATGAGAATACACTTCATTTGTGTTCTCATTAACACATACAAATACATATGAAGGCATGCACAAGGACACACACAGTTTATCACGCAAACGGGCCAGCATGCTTCTATCACTTGATTCATACTACGCTACACAACACTACACATACTACACTACATACACAAACTACAGCTAAAAACAAAAGAAGATAATTAGGGTAAATACAAATTTACTTTAAAATAATATAGTAAATAAATAAGAAAATATGATAGTTTGTCCATTTAATTCAATTCAACTTTATTTATATAGCGCCAATTCATAACAAAGTCACCTCAAGGCACTTTACAGAATAAAGTCAAGACTATAAAGATGTATAGAGAGAACCCAACAATTCCCCCTTGAGCAAGCCATAGGCAACAGTGGAGAGGAAAAACTCCCTTTAATGGAAGAAACCTCCAGCAGAACCAGGGTCAGGGTGGGCCCCTGCCTTGACCGGTTGGGGTGAGTGGAAAGTGAAGAGAGAAAAGAAAGAGAGCAACAAAAGCAACAACAAAACATCGAGCAGGTTGATAGGGTAGCTGCACACTGGAAAAAACACAGCTTCAAAGCCTGGGGACACCTGCAGAGAGGGACAGAGAGAGGGAGACAGAGAAGGAGAAAGACAACTACGGGAGAAAACACACAGAGTTAATGGCATACAGTAGTGACAATTGTTGGGTGAGAGGAGAGGAGAGAGGGAGAGGAGGAGGGGGGGTCCCCCAGCAGTCTAAGCCTATAACTATAACTAAGTATAAGCTTTATCAAAGAGGAAGGTTTTGAGCCTAGAGTTAAAAGTAGAGAGGGTGTCTGCTTCCTGAATCAGAACTGGGAGCTGGTTCCACAGGAGAGGAGCTTGATAGCTAAAGGCTCTGCCTCCCATTCTACCTTTGGAAATTCTGGGAACCACAAGTAGGCCTGCATACTGAGATCGAAGTTGTCTACTGGGATGATATGGTGCTATGAGGTCTTTTATATATGATGGAGCCTGACCATTCAGAGCTTTATATGTAAGAAGCAAGGTTTTAAATTCTATTCTAAATTTAATAGGAAGCCAATGGAGGGAAGCTAGTGAAGGTTAAATATGATCTCTCTTGCTAGTTCCAGTCAGCACTCTTGCTGCAGCATTTTGGATTAATTGCAGGCTCTTTAGGGAGTTACTGGGGCATCCTGAAAGTAGGGAATTACAGTAGTCCAACCTAGAAGTAACAAATGCATGGGCCAGTTTTTCGGCATCAATTTGAGACAGGATGCTCCTAATTTTGGCAATGTTCCGTAGGTGGAAGAAGGCTGTTCTAGAGATTTGTTTTATATGTGAGTTAAAGGACAAATCCTGATAAAAAATAACTCCAAGGTTCCTTGCAGTAGTACTGGAGGCCAGACTTATGCCATCTAGAGTAACAATGTGGTTGGACATCATATCTCTGAGATTTTTGGGCCCAAATACTATGACTTCAGTTTTGTCTGAGTTTAAAAGTAGAAACTGTGGGACATCCAGGCCTTTATGTCTTGTAGGCATGCTTGAAGCATTAATAAAGCATATAGTTAGTTATAGTTATGCTGCCATAGGCTTAGATTGCTGGGGGACCCACGCCCCAATGCACTGAGCTCCTTTCTTCCTCTTGACCATCTCTCCTCTCCTCTCACCCCGCAATTGTCACCACTATATGTCATTAACTCTGTGTGTTCTCTCCCGTAGTTGTCTTTGTCCTCCTCTGTCCCCCACTCTCTGTCCCTTTCTGCAGGTGTCCCCCGGCTTTGAAGCTGTGTGTCTTCCAGCGTGCAGCTACTGGTCCTACCAATCTGCCCGATGTTTTGTTGTTGCTCTTTGTTGCTCTGTTCTTTTCTCTCTCCCCTTTCCACTCACCCCAACCGGTCGAGGCAGATGGCCGTCCACCCTGAGCCTGGTTCTGCTGGAGGTTTCTTCCGTTAAAGGGAGTTTTTTCTCTCCACTGTTGCCTATGGCTTGCTCCAGGGGGAATTGTTGGGTCCCACAATTTTTTACTTTTAAACTCAGACAAAACTGAAGTCATAGTATTTGGGCCCAAAAATCTCAGAGATATGATGTCCAACCATATTGTTACTCTAGATGGCTTAAGTCTGGCCTCCAGTACTACTGCAAGGAACCTTGGAGTTATTTTTGATCAGGATCTGTCCTTTAACTCACATATAAAACAAATCTCTAGAACAGCCTTCTTCCACCTACGGAACATTGCCAAAATTAGAAGCATCCTGTCTCAAAGTGATGCCGAAAAACTGGTCCATGCATTTGTTACTTCTAGGTTGGACTACTGTAATTCCCTACTTTCAGGATGTCCCAGTAACTCCCTTAAGAGCCTGCAATTAATCCAAAATGCTGCAGCAAGAGTGCTGACTGGAACTAGCAAGAGAGATCATATTTCACCTTCACTAGCTTCTCTCCATTGGCTTCCCATTAAATTTAGAATAGAATTTAAAACCCTGCTTCTTACATATAAAGCTCTGAATGGTCAGGCTCCATCATATATAGAAGACCTCATAGCACCATATCATCCCAGTAGACCACTTCGCTCTCAGAATGCAGGCCTACTTGTGGTTCCCAGAATTTCCAAAGGTAGAATGGGAGGTAGAGCCTTTAGCTATCAAGCTCCTCTCTTGTGGAACCAGCTCCCAGTTCAGATTCGGGAAGCAGACACCCTCTCTACTTTTAAGTCTAGGCTTAAAACCTTCCTCTTTAATAAAGCATATAGTTAGTTATAGTTATGCTACCATAGGCTTAGACTGCTGGGGGACCCACCCCCCAATGCACTGAGCTCCTTTCCTCCTCTTGACCATCTCTCCTCTCCTCTCACCCCGCAATTGTCACCACTGTATGTCATTAACTCTGTGTGTTCTCTCCCGTAGTTGTCTTTGTCCTTCTCTGTCCCCCTCTCTCTGTCCCTTTCTGCAGGTGTCCCCCGGCTTTGAAGCTGTGTGTCTTCCAGCGTGCAGCTACTGGTCCTACCAACCTGCCCGATGTTTTGTTGTTGCTTTTTGTTGCTCTGTTCTTTTCTCTCTCCCCTTTCCACTCACCCCAACCAGTCGAGGCACATGGCCGTCTACCCTGAGCCTGGTTCTGCTGGAGGTTTCTTCCGTTAAAGGGAGTTTTTCCTCTCCACTGTTGCCTATGGCTTGCTCCAGGGGGAATTGTTGGGTTCTCTTTATACATCTTTATAATCTTGACTTTATTCTGTAAAGTGCCCTGAGATGACTTTGTTGTGAATTGGCGCTATATAAATAAAGTTGAATTGAATTGAATTGAGTGTTGGCCAGCTGCATAGAAGCTCCCCCATCAGTGTGTGAGTGTATGTGATTGTGAGTGTGAATGTCTGAATAAGAAGCAGTGTAAAGCACTTTGAGTACCAATAGGTAGAAAAGTGCTACATAAGTGCAGACCATTCACCTTTGTATTTTTAGGCCCATGTACAGGTCATTTAATCATTTGAGAGTAAGGTACTTTAGTTCCTCCAGGAGTGGATTTAGCCCTGAGGACATCCAGTCAGCCAATGCAGCAAGGCAAAAACTGGAGTAATGTGCTCTAATACAACGTGCAGTGGCATTTTGAACGAGGTGAAGATGGGACAGGGACAAGTGGGAGTAAAATCTCAGAAATATGATGTCCAACAATATTGTTACTCTAGATGGCATAAGTCTGGCCTCAAATACTACTGCAAGGAACCTTGGAGTTATTTTTGACCAGGATTTGTCCTTTACCTCACATATAAAACAAATCTCTAGAACAGCCTTCTTCCACCTACAGAACATTGCCAAAATTAGTAGCAATCACACAGGCATCACCTGTCTCAAAGTGATGCCGAAAAACTGGTCCATGTTACCTCTAGGTTGGACTACTGTAATTCCCTACTTTCATGATGCCCCAGTAACTCCCTGAAGAGCCTGCAATTAATTCAAATGCTGACTGGAACTAACAAGAGAGATCATATTTCACCTTTACTAGCTTCTCTCCATTGGCTTCCCATTAAATCTAGAATAGAATTTAAAGCCCTGCTTCTTACATATAAAGCTCTGAATGGTCAGGCTCCCTCATATATAGAAGACCTCATAGCACCATATCATCCCAGTAGACCACTTCGATCTCAGAATGCAGGCCTACTTGTGGTTCCCAGAATTTCCAAAGGTAGAATGGGCAGAGCTTTTAGCTATCAAGCTTCTCTCCTGTGGAACCAGCTCCCAGTTCAGATTCGGGAAGCAGACACCCTCTCTACTTTTAAGTCTAGGCTTAAAACCTTCCTCTTTAATAAAGCATATAGTTTATTATAGTTATGCTGCTATAGGCTTAAACTGCTGGGGGACCCACCCCCCGATGCACTGAGCTTTAACCACTTTGCTCTTCTGGTTCCACTCCTTCCTCCACCCCTGAGCCTAAAATCAGTCCCCCTGAATGCTACTCTAGATTACTATTAGTTGTTGAGCCTTCTTGATCCAATGTAAACTTTTATTTTGATCCTCGTTCCCTACTGAATGTTCCCGATTAGCATATGTAATCTCCTTGCTCTCAGGACAATGAATCGGGATGTAAATTTCCCTGTAGCTCATCTTTTTGAAGATTTTGGAGCAACTACTGACCGCACTAGGCCTGAGATGGAGGCTTCTAAGCATATGACCAAGGTTTTGATAAATACCTTTCAAAGGGACGAAGTTTAATGGCCATCATGCTTACACTCCACTAAATTCCTGGCCAAATATCATAGATCCAGGAGTGTATGGCGATACCAGCAAAGAGTTGATATTTTGAATGACAGCTGTAAAAAGCAGCACAAACGCAAACAAAATTATCAGTGACACATAAAGGTTGAGTTACAGAATCAGAATCCTGGCCAAATACTACATCATGAGGACAAGCAAGCACTTCAAACAACTCTGTGAAAAGGTTATTGAAATGCAGAATTGGTGGACAGATACATAAACTAAATTCTGAAAATCCCTTCTAGTCCAGTTCAATCCATTATGTAATAGAAAGTGGTATAAAATTACCTAGCACATGCTGTACTCTAAAACTGAATGAATGCAAGAATTTGACTATAGGTAGAGGCCACTCACCTATAAAGTAATTCCCCTCAGGGAGTTACAAGCTTCACCAGCTGCGATGAGAGAGGCTGTATGGACAGTAACTGCTGCCAGGTTCTTAACCAGTCACAGCATCTGGTATGATGGTCACAAACCTTAATTTACACCTTCTTCCACCTAATTTAACGATCTCCCACATGTAAAACTCAGGCTGGGATTTAATTTGACTTTCTCTTTTGACTTTTGGTACAGATCATAGTTTTTAGTTGTATTTTAAGTAAGTTTCTCAGAAATTGTGGCCAGTCTTGAAGCTATCTGTGTAAGTGTCTGGCTGACTTGCTTTTGTTTGTCCAGGACCTCGACAAACAATTTACAGAAACTCAGGTGCATGCATAGAGGAACTGCTGCACAAAGGTATGGGCTACAAGAGGCAGGTTCCCCCACAGGTTGCCTCAGTAGGAGTTCATCTGTAAATAAATGAAAAATTAGGCACTTGTTGCTGAACAGAACACTTATTAACAAAAAGATTCACCTGGCTTTAGGGCAACTGGCTTTTTTGACATATTGATGGCACATATTTTTGAATAGGATTCATCACTGTAACACAGGCACAAACATTTCTGCAATTTAAAAACAGAATAAATCCATCTGATGTAATTGCCAGCTTCAACAAAACAATTCAAAACAGTAAATCTAGAAAATAGAGATTTCTTATTGATGTAATTATTATTTTTTGGCAGATCCTGAATCTGTTGGGTCAAACCCTATTTCCAAAAAAGTTGGGATGCTTTTAAAATGTCAACAAAAACAATAATTTGCAAATAATTTTAACAGATATTTTTCATCAGTTGCCATCAAATTCAAAATGACAAATTCTCTAAAAATAAAATTTTTATACCAACATTTTATGTTTTTCTTTTATATTTAATCAAGTACGGGTTTTACAATATTTGCAAATAAGTATTCCAACATTTCTGGGCTTTGTACTTTTACTATTGGCTGCATTACTTTAAGCATAAGTAATAGATAAACCAGTGACAATGTTTTTTAATACCTATCTTTGTCTAAGGTTGGTGAGATCAAGGCTCACGCAGCAGAGTGGAAAGCAAACGTACGAGCAGAGTTCCGGGAGACACGTCGGCGTATGAGTGTTGAGGTCCATGACAAGCTGCAGCGAGCTGCCACTATCCGAAGCATGGAGAGACGGCAGCTAGGCCTGGATCAGCGTGCTGTTTCACTGGACATTTTATCCCCAGAGCGCCGTGCCTTATTCAACGCCCTTGACACAAACAGTTATAAAACCTCTTCCCAGGAGAGCATTGACACCAAGTTAAACAACCTCCGACTACGGGGGTCTGAACAGAGTGACCGGCACTCCACCCACCATACCACATCTGAGGATAACATTTTCAACCGCCTGGGCTCAGTCACCAAGCTAGCCAAGCGCAATAGAAATCGGGACCTAAGGAAGAACATCCCAGATGAGGCTCGCCGGCCTCGTAGTGAGGCCTATGGCTACAGCATTCCCACTTTTGACTGCAGTACAACCACAATAGATGACATGAGAGGAAACAACAAAGGAGAGAATGAGAATGAAGACAAGGAGTGCAACAATAGTTTGTCTGATTTTCCACTTTTTGTGGAAGCTTGTAAGCCACAGAATGTATTTACTCCAGAGCAAACCAAAGAAAATGAGAAAAAACTTGAGAAAACGAAAGAGCTGCATATTCAGATTGGTCCATAGACTGTGTACTACCTTAAAAGGGAAATTGAGAATACTAATTATTAGTGCCTTAGGCATCTTTGATTCCTTTCATTCTTAAGGACAACACATGTCCTTTTGTGCTATACACTGTAATGTACACATTCACTGTGTTCTATGGATGTCATGGACACATTTCAAGACCTGGTTGGATTTCTTTATGTGTGAAATAACAAAATAGTGGTTGTATTAAGAAAACATTGGTCTTGAGTCCTGTAGCTTTGGCCATTATTTCCCTAAGTTATGATAAAACTTTACTAAAATTGTAAAGAAATGTTACAAAAGGAGGTCACACCACAGCTTACTGAATGCATGTACAAACATCTAAGATTATTTCCCAAAATAAATAATTATCATTAATTTTTGACGTTTTAAGCACCACAGTATATTAAATAGTGAACCTATCAATGTGATAGGTGTTGTTATTTTATGTACACAGAATCATCAGGGTCTGGGACCCTCAATCATAACTCTTGTTTATGCAGTAAATAGAGCTAGAAACATCCATACTCCATTTCTTACAGAAAAGTGGAACACTATAAAAAACAAGGTTGATGGGATACCATATTTTTATAAATTGGAATATTTTTTGGCGTACATTATTTCCATGTTTTTGGCATATGTGAACTTCGTATGGATTCTGCACATAGTTTTATAAATAAGGTCCCTGCACTTTAAATGTGAGATTGTGTTCACTGACATTACTACCCTGCTATTTTCTCAAATTCACAATAAGTTTGGAATTATTCTGGAATATAGAAAGGATGTGTGTATCACAAGATCTCTTAGGTGGAAAATGCCACATTGACACACCCATGTGGCAGATTACCGATGAAAAACTAAACAAAAAACAGCTAACTAATTCCATGCAGTTAACAGCTGTTTATATCCGGTGACATTTCAGTTCGCTTATGCCACATTATGCCCTAATTATCATTTGTATAACAGTTTAGCCACCTAGACTAACAAGCCTTTGATGAAACTGACACTTTTCAAAGAAAAATCATGTGTGATTGGATGGTAGGTTGTGTTACCATAAAATTATTATTGACTGTTATTGAGAAATTTTAGTGTGCTTTTGTCAAAGCAGATACTTTCCCCCCCCTTGTATGATTTGTCATTTTCATTTTGTCTGTATTGTTACTCCTTAAACATGTCCTTGAATGCAACCAGTGGCCGAAGCGAATTCTTGTATGTATTTATTCATGATTCATATCAGCAGAAATCCAAGTCAGCTTCTTTGTCTTCTTCCTCTGCTGTTTTGCTGGTTAAAAAACTATGAAAGGCACATTTCCACCACCTTCTGAACAAGAGCATGGGTCAAGGCAATGCATTACCCAAATTAATTCAAATGTCCCTTAAAAATATCCATCATTCTAAATCGTATTCATTGATTCAAGTTGTATTTTTAAACTCTCTCTTGATATCTTGGGCATCCCATGCCTGAATGTTGAAATTATATCTTTCTTTATCTATATTTGTCCTACAAATATTCCTCCCCTCACTTCTAATTCTATGTAACTCTCACCCTAGAATTATTCCACACTAGCTGCCAATCCTAGTGGCTGTGGGGCCAAACTTCTCTGGCTTAAAAAACTGCCAGAATTTTAACCTCTGCATCAATACCTCTTCCTGGTAGTTTTCTGTGCTGCCTACAAATCCGTGTGAACAGCCATTAACCTGAACTTTGAAATTTACAGTGACACTTTTCATGCAGTGAAAACAACAGAAATTAGAAATTTAAAACATTGTTAAAAAAGATTATTAGCATCTTTTCATGTTTCATGGATGCTGAGCTGATAGGAAATATTAAAATGGTGTCTGTCAGATGTACATGGATCTTCAACATGGTGCTGTAACTCCATTTGTGGCAAGACACACAAGGAGTGTGAGGAGTGTGTCCAGAATTCATTCACAAAATAATAATAGTCACTCAAATATTATGTGCAAATGTAAAAAAGTAACAAGTGAGCAAAGCTGTATTTAAATGTAAGATCTTCACTATGTGTTCATAGTCTTGCTGTGACTGAAAAAATGCCACATGTCAAGGTTGTCTCAGTACATTGTCCTAAATTGCTACCTATATCATAACTTGTTTGAATAATGCCATAGCTCAGGGACTGTTGCCCTAACGTTTCTTGTGGATATTGTTTGATTCATACAGGGTGAGGGGACATGACTGCCCATGACGTAAGCTGAAAGAGGAGGGAGTGCTTCGTAATTTACATTGAAAACCAGTGATGAGACCTGTATTAGAATAATGGTATAATGTTTAGATTTTCTTTATTTACATATAATCATCAACCACCTCATGTTTATGTACTCACTATCTTGGTGTGCATTGTCTGATCCTAAGTTCATCACTAAAGTTGTGGACTAATTGATGGAACAAAGCATTAAATGTGTTTTTAAAACACTTCAAAAACACTTAAAAACTTACAAAATGTCTAAACTTAAAAGAATACCATGGTACAACAGAGGCATGCTATATAACGATGTACATGTCGAATTTATACCACCACATGCTTCAGAGGATGACGCTTACATGACATTTTTTAGATGCACAACCAGCACATTCTTGTCCAAGCTCTGCACTTGGATGTTACTCACTGTATGCTTTTCAACCTTTACAGTAAATGTAGCAATTGCCTTTTGCAAATAAAGTTCACTGGAAAATTTTTATTTCTGATTATGGTGTTAGTGCTTTTCAAAATCTCATGCAGGTCTCCCATTCCTACCTCAGTCTTCTACAGCAACTACCAACCTGTTTTCTCAGAATGGAAGGAGGAAAGAACAGTCACAGTCATTGGGGTGACTGGCGCAGGAGGTAAAGCAGTTTCCATCAGTGCAGTGCAGACCATTTACCATTGCTGGGGTTTCTCCTAAACACTGGCCCTATTAACAGTTTTTTTTTTGTGATCTTTCATGTGCCTGCCTTTAAACTCCTGCAGGAGTGCTGTCATGCCAAGGGGAAAACAGATCTCTGAAAATGAATTAATCAAAAATATAAAACTGAAAATTAGTAATTGAATAAAGTTTACCCCCTTTAGAGTAACTCACCTAAATTATTACTGGCGCAGCCATCCAAGGTCAAACAATTAGTTTGAGGTCACGTTAGTGCAGTGAATGTCTTTGAAGGTTTGCAGTATAAATAAGCCTGTCTCTGGAGGATCCAGTTACTGGTGAATCAGTAAAATATTGTACTGCATTATTATTTTACTTATAATTTACTTTACAGCTTTATGTGGCAGGGAGACACTAGTGCTCTGCAGGGGGGGTGGCAAGTGAGAAGAGGCAGACAATGAAAAAAAAACCAAATTGTTTAAGTTTAAATAGGATGACTGTGGCTCAGGATGCAGAACAGTCATCCACCAATAGTTGTTGGTTGGCTTGATTCCTGGTTCCTCCTGTAGCATGTCGAAGATTCCTGGAGCAAGACACTGAACCCCAACTTTGTTGCCCCTGGTGAGTGTAGTCCAACTGCATAGCAGCTCCCCCATTGGTTTGTGAGTGTGAATGAGTGAATGAGAAGCAGCATAAAGTGATTTGAGTCTACCAATAAAGCAGACAAGTGCTATATGCAATGTTCCCTCTAATTTTTCATGTGTCTGAGCAAACACACAAACTCCCTGAGCAGTCCCTTAGACTCACACGTGTGCACTGTGCTCACCCCAGCATCGCATCCATCCATGTTACATTAGTTATAATTATTATATAATTAAATTACAGCATTCTGTTAGAATACTTTTAATTAAGTGCTTTAGCCCACTTAAAATGAAAATTACAAAAATCTTGTTCATGACCTGTGTAGTATGTTAAGGCTATTGGAAGTATAAATATAATATAAATATTTAATTTCAACTATGGCAAAACATGAACTGCCAACCAAACCAAGCCAACTATAATCTCCAATTTTGAAAACACAATTCACATTTTTATTATAAAGCTCTGACTTGTATTATGAGTATGAGCCAGCGTGTGAACCTCCTGCTGTGCACTGGGTGAGATTGGCCAACTGTAGTCTGGGAGAGAGTCCTGTAACTCTTTGTCTGCAAAATACAGTACATAATGACATGATTATTTGCATTTCTTCTACTCATAAACTTGTGACAGTATTTAATGATCAATATCCATACATGAAAATTGTAAATAACTTCCCATTCGTTTTGCCATTATTATTAAGGGTCAACATAAGCAGCACTTAGCATCATTAGCGTATAACAACATAAACAAATGAACCATTTCAGTCTTTGAATGACTTTCAGATCTGCATTTTGTTTCTCAGCTTGTCAGCTAAGATATCAATGTACTGTTGATTCTTCAAATTTTATAATGTGAGCACTCCATCAATGAGTTAAAACTGATAAAAATAATGCAACGTGCCATACTTGCTACTAAGGGGACCACTAGGTTAGGTTGCTGGAGCCTGTTCATGTGTACATTCTTGTTGAAATTATACATAAAGTTAACTTTCTTGCATGTGAGTCGTGTGTGTTTTTGCTACCACAATTGTTGTAGAAATAGCCCCTCTTTCTTTGTCAAGTGTTACTAGAACTTTGAAGAATTGAAGATAATACTAAGCGTGATGAACCATCACATTATACATGCATGGAGAAGAAAACTACAGCATGTCAGCGTCTTATGACATCTCTCTCAAAACTTCTACTTATATTCAAACCCAAGAAAGAACCCACTCTAACAAGACATATGTTCTGACAGCACCAGGTGTTTAGGCCAGTTATAGCCTCTGTACCTTACACCTTTCACCACTAAAATCCATCTGTTACATCCTTTTGGGGTAAATAAAGAAACAATTCTTTTATGCCCATGAACCTAAATACAATATCTAAAATTCTAACCGTTATGTCTAAATTTGTTCTATTCTCCCACATTCCCCCATTTTGACACAAATTGTCAACACAGTAAATGTAGGGATCTCCGAAATAGGTACATTCATCTTATTTTCCACTACTAACTATGCAGCTTTTACTCTATAAGCCAGTATTGTAGGTATCATGTTGTTCCTTCATCACTGTAAGGCTTTCCTGGGGCCCAATCAGACATGAGATTCAATATTAGTTCAATTGTCTCTATTGATTTGGTTGGTATCTTAAATCTTAAATATCTCAAAGAGATATTTTCTTCAGGGGTCTCCTGACTCTGCATGTGTGACTTCTTCTTCTTTTCCTTTCGGCTGTTCCCTTTCAGGGGTTGCCACAGCAAATCACGTGCCTCCATCTAACCCTATCCAATGCATCATCATCTCTCACACCAACTAACTTCATGTCCTCTCTTACTACATCCATAAATCTCCTCTTTGGTCTTCCTCTAGACCTCCTGCTTGGCAGCTCCAACCTCAGCATTCTTCTACGGATATATTCACAGTTTCTCCTCTGAACATGTCCAAACCACCTCAATCTGGCCTCTCTGACTTTATCTCCGTAACATCTAACATGAGCTGTCCCTCTGATGCATTCATTCCTGATCCTGTCCATCCTCGTCACTCCCAAAGAGAACCTCAACATCTTAAGCTCTGCTACCTCCAACCTGCCTGCACTCGCCTCTTCACCTCTTTTCCACACTCTCCATTGCTCTGAACCGTTGACCGTAAGTACTTAAAGTCCTGAACCTTCTTCACCTCTGCTCCCTGTAACCTCACTGTTCCACCTGGGTCCCTCTCATTCACACACATGTATTCTGTCTTGCTGCGGCTAAGCTTCATTCCTCTGTTTTCCAGAGCAGACCTCCACCTCTCTAGATTTTCCTCCACCTGCTCTCTGCTCTCACTACAAATCAGAATGTCGTCTGCAAACATCATAGTCAATGGAGATTCCTGTCTAACATCATCTGTCAGCCTGTCCAACACCAGAGCAAACAAGAAGGGGCTCAGAGCCGATCCTTGATGCAGACCCACCTCCACCTTGAACTTCTCTGTCACACCTACAGCACACCTCACCACGGTCTTACAGCTCTCATACATGTCTTGCATCACTCTAACATACTTCTCTGCCACTCTAGACTTCCTCATACAATACCACAGCTCCTCTCTCGGCACCCTGTCATGGGCTTTCTCTAAATCTAAGAAGACACAATGCAACTCCCTATGACCCTCTCTGTACTTCTCTATCAGCATCCTCAAAGCAAATACTGCATCTGTTGTACTCTTTCTAGGCATGAAACCATATTGCTGGTTACAAATGCTCACCTCTGCCCTTAGCTTAGCTTCCACTACTCTTTCCCACAACTTCATTGTGTGGCTCATCAGCTTTATTCCTCTGTAGTTGCCACAGCTCTGCACATCTCCCTTGTTCTTAAAAATGGGCACCAGTACACTTCTCCTCCAGTCCTCAGCATCCTCTCACTCTCCAAGATCTTGTTAAACAAACTAGTCAGAAACTCTACTGCCACCTCTCCTAGACACTTCCATACCTCCACAGGTATGTCATCAGGACCAACTGCCTTTCCGCTCTTCATCCTCTTCAACGTCCTCCTCACTTCACACTTACTAATCTTTGCTACTTCCTGCTCCACACCAGTCACCTCTTCTACTCTTTGTTCCGTTTCATTTTCCTCATTCATCAACTTTTCAAAGTACTCCTTCCATCTTCCCATCACACTCCTGGCACCTGTCAATACATTTTCATCCTTATCTTTAATCACCCTAACCTGCTGCACATCCTTCCCATCTCTATCTCTTTGTCTGGCCAACCTGTACAAATCCACCTCTCCCTCTTTAGTGTCCAACCTAGCATACAAGTCCTCATATGCTCTTTGTTTGGCCTTTGCCACCTCTACCTTCACCTTACGCTGCATCTCCCTGTACTCCTGTCTACTCTCTTCAGTTCTCTCAGTGTCCCACTTCTTCTTAGCTAACCTCTTTCTATGTATACACTCCTGAACTTCCTCGTTCCACCACCATCTCTCCTTGTCCACTTTCCTCTTTCCAGATGACACACAGAGTACCCTCCTACCTGTCTCCCTGATCAAATTAGCTGTAGTGGTCCAGTCATCTGGAAGCACCTCCAAACCATCCAGAGTGGTTTGGATGTTTCCACCTGGTCTCCTGGACACACAGTATGTCCACCTTCCTTCTCTGCATCATGTCAATCAACTCTCTAGCCTTCCCTGTCATTGTCCCCACATTCAGAGTCCCTACTGTCAGTCCTACATTCTTAGCTTTCCTCTTCTCTCTCTGCCAACGAACACACCTTCCACACCTTCCTTCCTCATTTTTTTCCCTGACAACTTCACCACTCTTCACCAGTAGTTTTCTCCTGTTCCTCTGCCTATCTATACTCAGCTCTCACCACAGTTCTCTGTCAGATCATCTCTCTGCATGCCTACAGTGAGCCTTGGTGATGAGTGGAGAAGTTGCCAGAATTAGCTATGGAACAGGTAATGAGGCAGAGGGACTACAAAATAAAAGCCAGGAACTGGAAGTGAAACAGGGTAACATGACAAGTGTGGAAGCAACTGTTGGACAGTCAAAGCAAATTCTTTGTGGTATTAATTGTCAGATATTCTAAACATCTGAATCACCACTTTGCTGCTGCAGAAATGTTTGTACAAACATGGTGATTCAAAGATTTGGAGAACATATTAAGTCAAATACTCCCACCTTTGTGACTTAGGTGGGAGGAGTATTATCACTTGTTTAGTCATTTTTAGAATAACATTGTGGCCTGGGCTATGAGCTACCAAAATCTGCATGCTTAGCAAACTCCTTCCAAATAATTTAAAAAGAACAGTGGAACTCTTCTGCATCTTTCTATGCACTTTAATCTTAAAAATAAATAAATAAATAAATAAACTAAACTTGTAAGTCGGTTTGGATAAATGCATCTGCCAAATTAGCAACCAAATGAGCGACCAAGTTACAAATTTCCTCTCCAGTGTTTTTTAATGGGTAATGAGAGTTATGTGTTATGCGAGAGGTCAGGTGACCAGACATTAAAGACCATGTTGGGAAAGTATTGTTTTGAGACAGGTCACCGCTGGGATGAGGGGCCAGCCCTTCCTGCTGTCTGCTGTACGTGAACAAAGCAAAGGATAAGGGCCAGCCCAATTGAGCTAGTCTTCACACATGCTCCCCATGGGCCACTCAAAACACTTAAAGAAAAGCTCTCTGATACCGATATGCCCACAGATGATCTGTTAAATTATGTAAGCAAGTTCTTGAATACACAAGGCTAATCAGACTTCAAGAGCTGTGTTCTGTAAATTGCAAACATAGTAAGCAGCATGTTTGCTACATGCATATGTTAAAATCTTACCATGACAGGACATCCTCCCATGTTGGACCCACTATTGGGCATTGTGGCAGAAATTATGGAGGATGAAGGTTAACTAATTACTGAACAATTGCGACTCTTTTCCCTCCCGACATACACACTTGACAACTAATCAACAAAATAATCTTATAGGCGTAGAATATCTAATCTGTTTTAAATGTTTTGTTCTGGGCCATCAGCTGTGATTATCAGAAACAAGCATATCTTCCAAACCAGCTCCTGAAAATGCATTTAAGCACATAAAAACTTACACTGATGTAATGTGGCATTTTAAAAGCTGTTGCAATGACATTTCCATGCTGAACTGAGTTATTCTGGGTCAAATATGAAGGCAAACCCACTTTCCCTTCAGTATTTTGCTGCAATTCGCAGAAACGAGCATATCAGCTACATTCGGCCTGAAAATTCTTTTAAGAGCATAAAAACTTACACTCTTGATTTGTGGCTATATAAAAGCTGTTGCAATGATATTTCCATGCTGAACTGAGTTGTTCTGGCTCAAATATGAAGGCAAACCCACTTTCCCGTCAGTATTTTGCTGCAATTGGCAGAAACAAGCAAATTTGCTCATTCGGCCTGAAAATGCTTTTAAGCGCATAAAAACTTGCACTCTTGATTTGTGGCTATATAAAAGCTGTTGCAATGATATTTCCATGCTGAACTGAGTTGTTCTGGCTCAAATATGAAGGCAAACCCACTTTCCCTTCAGTATTTTGCTGCAATTGGCAGAAACAAGCGTATCAGCTGTATTCGGCTTGAAAATGCTTTTAAGCGTATAAAAACTTACACTCTTGATTTGTGGCTAAATAAAAGCTGTTGCAATGATATTTCCATGCTGAACTGAGTTGTTCTGGGTCAAATATGAAGGCAAACCCACTGTCCCTTCAGTATTGTGCTGCAATTGAAAGAAATAAGCATATCAGCTGCATTTAGCCTGAAAATGCTTTTAAGCGCATAAAAACTTACACTCTTGATTTGTGGCTAAATAAAAGCTGTTGCAATGATATTTCCATGCTGAACTGAGTTGTTCTGGGTCAAATATGAAGGCAACCCCACTTTCCCTTCAGTGTTTTGCTGCAAATGGCAGAAACAAGCATATCAGCTGCATTCGGCCTGAAAATGCACATAAAAATTTACACTCTTGATTTGTGGCTAAATAAAAGCTGTTATAATGATATTTCCATGCTGAACTGAGTTGTACTGGGTCAAATATGAAGGCAAACCCACTTTCCCTTCAGTATTTTGCTGCAATTGGCAGAAACAAGCGTATCAGCTGTATTCGGCTTGAAAATGCTTTTAAGCGTATAAAAACTTACACTCTTGATTTGTGGCTAAATAAAAGCTGTTGCAATGATATTTCCATGCTGAACTGAGTTGTTCTGGGTCAAATATGAAGGCAAACCCACTTTCCCTTCAGTATTTTGCTGCAGTTGGCAGAAACAAGCATATTTGCTCATTCGGCCTGAAAATGCTTTTAAGCGCATAAAAACTTACACTCTTGATTTGTGGCTATATAAAAGCTGTTGCAATGACATTTCCATGGTGAACTGAGTTGGTCTGGGTGAAATATGAAGGCAAACCCACTGTCCCTTCAGTATTGTGCTGCAATTGAAAGAAATAAGCATATCAGCTGCATTTAGCCTGAAAATGCTTTTAAGCGCATAAAAACTTACACTCTTGATTTGTGGCTAAATAAAAGCTGTTGCAATGATATTTCCATGCTGAACTGAGTTGTTCTGGGTCAAATATGAAGGCAACCCCACTTTCCCTTCAGTGTTTTGCTGCAAATGGCAGAAACAAGCATATCAGCTGCATTCGGCCTGAAAATGCACATAAAAATTTACACTCTTGATTTGTGGCTAAATAAAAGCTGTTATAATGATATTTCCATGCTGAACTGAGTTGTACTGGGTGAAATATGAAGGCAAACCCACTGTCCCTTCAGTATTGTGCTGCAATTGAAAGAAATAAGCATATCAGCTGCATTTAGCCTGAAAATGCTTTTAAGCGCATAAAAACTTACACTCTTGATTTGTGGCTAAATAAAAGCTGTTGCAATGATATTTCCATGCTGAACTGAGTTGTTCTGGGTCAAATATGAAGGCAACCCCACTTTCCCTTCAGTGTTTTGCTGCAAATGGCAGAAACAAGCATATCAGCTGCATTCGGCCTGAAAATGCACATAAAAATTTACACTCTTGATTTGTGGCTAAATAAAAGCTGTTATAATGATATTTCCATGCTGAACTGAGTTGTACTGGGTCAAATATGAAGGCAAACCCACTTTCCCTTCAGTATTTTGCTGCAATTGGCAGAAACAAGCATATCAGCTGTTCTCGGTCTGAAAATGCTTTTAAGCGCATAAAAACGTACACTCTTGATTAGTGGCTATTTAAAAGCTGTGGCAATGATATTTCCATGCTGAACTGAGTTGTTCTGGGTCAAATATGAAGGCAAACCCACTTTCCCTTCAGTATTTTGCTGCAATTGGCAGAAACAAGCATATCAGCTGCATTCGGCCTGAAAATGCACATAAAAACTTACACTCTTGATTTGTGGCTAAATAAAAGCTGTTATAATGATATTTCCATGCTGAAGTGAGTTGTTCTGGGTCAAATATGAAGGCAAACCCACTTTCCCTTCAGTATTTTGCTGCAATTGGTAGAAACAAGCATATCAGCTACATTCGGCCTGAAAATTCTTTTATGAGCATAAAAACTTACACTCTTGATTTGTGGCTATATAAAAGCTGTTGCAATGATATTTCCATGCTGAACTGAGTTGTTCTGGGTCAAATATGAAGGCAAACCCACTTTCCCTTCAGTATTTTGCTGCAATTGGCAGAAACAACGAATCAGCTGTTCTCAGCCTGAAAATGCTTTTAAGTGCATAAAAACTTACACTCTTGATTTGTGGCTATATAAAAGCTGGTGCAATGATATTTCCATACTCAACGGAGTTGTTCTGGGTCAAATATGACGGCAAAACCACTTTCCCTTCAGTATTTTGCTGCAATTGACAGAAACAAGCAAATTAGCTCATTCGGTCTGAAAATGCTTTTAAGCGAATAAAAACGTACACTCTTGATTTGTGGCTATATAAAAGCTGTGGCAATGATATTTCCATGCTGAACTGAGTTGTTCTGGGTCAAATATGAAGGCAACCCCACTTTCCCTTCAGTGTTTTGCTGCAATTGGCAGAAACAAGCATATCAGCTGCATTCGGCCTGAAAATGCACATAAAAACTTACACTCTTGATTTCTGGCTAAATAAAAGTTGTTATAATGATATTTCCATGTTGAACTGAGTTGTTCTGCGTCAAATATGAAGGCAAACCCACTTTCCCTTCAGTATTTTGCTGCAATTGGCAGAAACAAGCATATTTGCTCATTCGGCCTGAAAATGCTTTTAAGCGCATAAAAACTTACACTCTTGATTTGTGGCTATATAAAAGCTGTTGCAATGATATTTCCATGCTGAACTGAGTTGTTCTGGGTCAAATATGAAGGCAAACCCACTTTCCCTTTAGTATTTTGCTCCAATTGGCAGAAACAAGCATATCAGCTGTTCTCAGCCTGAAAATGCTTTTAAGCGCATAAAAACTTACACTCTTGATTTGTGGTTATATAAAAGCTGTTGCAATAATATTTCCATGCTGAACTGAGTTGTTCTGGGTTAAATATGAAGGCAAACCCACTTTCCTTTCAGTATTTTGCTGCAATTGGCAGAAACAAGAATGTCAGCTACATTCGGCCTGAAAATTCTTTTAAGAGCATAAAAACTTACACTCTTGATTTGTGGCTATATAAAAGCTGTTGCAATGATATTTCCATGCTGAACTGAGTTGTTCTGGCTCAAATATGAAGGCAAACCCACTTTCCCGTCAGTATTTTGCTGCAATTGGCAGAAACAAGCATATTTGCTCATTCGGCCTGAAAATGCTTTTAAGCGCATAAAAACTTACACTCTTGATTTGTGGCTATATAAAAGCTGTTGCAATGACATTTCCATGGTGAACTGAGTTGGTCTGGGTGAAATATGAAGGCAAACCCACTGTCCCTTCAGTATTGTGCTGCAATTGAAAGAAATAAGCATATCAGCTGCATTTAGCCTGAAAATGCTTTTAAGCGCATAAAAACTTACACTCTTGATTTGTGGCTAAATAAAAGCTGTTGCAATGATATTTCCATGCTGAACTGAGTTGTTCTGGGTCAAATATGAAGGCAACCCCACTTTCCCTTCAGTGTTTTGCTGCAAATGGCAGAAACAAGCATATCAGCTGCATTCGGCCTGAAAATGCACATAAAAATTTACACTCTTGATTTGTGGTTATATAAAAGCTGTTGCAATAAAATTTCCATGCTGAACTGAGTTGTTCTGGGTTAAATATGAAGGCAAACCCACTTTCCCTTCAGTATTTTGCTGCAATTGGCAGAAACAAGCATATCAGCTGTTCTCAGCCTGAAGATGCTTTTAAGCACATTAAAACTTACACTCTTGATTTGTGGCTATATAAAAGCTGTTGCAATAAAATTTCCATGCTGAACTGAGTTGTTCTGGGTCAAATATGAAGGCAAACCCACTTTCCCTTTAGTATTTTGCTGCAATTGGCAGAAACAAGCATATCAGCTGTTCTCAGCCTGAAAATGCTTTTAAGCGCATAAAAACTTAGACTGTATATTTGTGGCTATATAAAAGCTGTTGCAATGATATTTCCATGCTGAACTGAGTTGTTCTGGGTAAAATATGAAGGCAAACCCACTTTCCCGTCAGTATTTTGCTGCAATTGGCAGAAACAAGCAAATTAGCTCATTCGGCCTGAAAATGCTTTTAAGTGCATAAAAACTTACACTCTTGTTTTGTGGCTATATAAAAGCTGTTGCAATGATATTTCCATGCTGAACTGAGTTGGTCTGGGTGAAATATGAAGGCAAACCCACTTTCCCTTCAGTATTTTGCTGCAATTGGCAGAAACAAGCATATTTGCTCATTCGGCCTGAAAATGCTTTTAAGCGCATAAAAACTTACACTCTTGATTTGTGGTTATGTAAAAGCTGTTGCAATAATATTTCCATGCTGAACTGAGTTGTTCTGGGTTAAATATGAAGGCAAACCCACTTTCCTTTCAGTATTTTGCTGCAATTGGTAGAAACAAGCATATCAGCTACATTCGGCTTGAAAATTCTTTTAAGAGCATAAAAACTTACACTCTTGATTTGTGGCTATATAAAAGCTGTTGCAATGATATTTCCATGCTGAACTGAGTTGTTCTGGGTCAAATATGAAGGCAAACCCACTTTCCCTTCAGTATTTTGCTGCAATTGGCAGAAACAAGCATATCAGCTGTTCTCAGCCTGAAAATGCTTTTAAGTGCATAAAAACTTACACTCTTGATTTGTGGCTATGTAAAAGCTGTTGCAATGATATTTCCATGCTGAACGGAGTTGTTCTGGGTCAAATATGACGGCAAACCCACTTTCCCTTCAGTATTTTGCTGCAATTGACAGAAACAAGCAAATTAGCTCATTCGGTCTGAAAATGCTTTTAAGCGCATAAAAACGTACACTCTTGATTTGTGGCTAAATAAAAGTTGTTATAATGATATTTCCATGTTGAACTGAGTTGTTCTGCGTCAAATATGAAGGCAAATCCACTTTCCCTTCAGTATTTTGCTGCAATTGGCAGAAACAAGCATATTTGCTCATTCGGCCTGAAAATGATTTTAAGCGCATAAAAACTTACACTCTTGATTTGTGGCTAAATAAAAGCTGTTGCAATGATATTTCCATGCTGAACTGAGTTGTTCTGGGTCAAATATGAAGGCAAACCCACTTTCCCTTTAGTATTTTGCTGCAATTGGCAGAAACAAGCATATCAGCTGTTCTCAGCCTGAAAATGCTTTTAAGCGCATAAAAACTTACACTGTATATTTGTGGCTATATAAAAGCTGTTGCAATGATATTTCCATGCTGAACTGAGTTGTTCTGGGTCAAAAATGAAGGCAAACCCACTTTCCCTTCAGTATTTTGCTGCAATTGGCAGAAACAAGCAAATTAGCTAATTCGGTCTGAAAATGCTTTTAAGAGCATAAAAACTTACACTCTTTATTTGTGGCTATATTAAAGCTGTGGCAATGATATTTCCATGCTGAACTGAGTTGTTCTGGGTCAAATATGAAGGCAAACCCACTTTCCCTTCAGTATTTTGCTGCAATTGGCAGAAACAAGCATATCAGCTGTTCTCAGCCTGAAAATGCTTTTAAGCACATAAGAACTTACACTCTTCATTTGTGGCTATATAAAAGCTGTTGCAATGATATTTCCATGCTGAACTGAGTTGTTCTGGGTAAAATATGAAGGCAAACCCACTTTTCTTTCAGTATTTTGCTGCAATTGGCAGAAACAAGCAAATTAGCTCATTCGGTCTGAAAATGCTTTTAAGCACATAAAAACGTACACTCTTGATTTGTGGCTATATAAAAGCTGTGGCAATGATATTTCCATGCTGAACTGAGTTGTTCTGGGTTAAATATGAAGGCAAACCCACTTTCCCTTCAGTATTTTGCTGCAATTTGCAGAAACAAGCATATCAGCTGTTCTCAGCCTGAAAATGCTTTTAAGCGCATAAGAACTTACACTCTTCATTTGTGGCTATATAAAAGCTGTTGCAATGATATTTCCATGCTGAAGTGAGTTGTTCTGGGTCAAATATGAAGGCAAACCCACTTTCCCTTCAGTATTTTGCTGCAGTTGGCAGAAACAAGCATATTTGCTCATTCGGCCTGAAAATGCTTTTAAAAATTTACACTTTTGATTTGTGGCTATATAAAAGCTGTTGCAATGATATTTCCATGCTAAACTGAGTTGGTCTGGGTGAAAAATGAAGGCAAACCCACTGTCCCTTCAGTATTTTGCTGCAATTGGCAGAAACAAGCATATCAGCTGCATTCAGCCTGAAAATGCTTTTAAGCGCATAAAAACTTACACTCTTGATTTGTGGTTATATAAAAGCTGTTGCAATAATATTTCCATGCTGAACTGAGTTGTTCTGGATTAAATATGAAGGCAAACCCACTTTCCCTTCAGTATTTTGCTGCAATTGGCAGAAACATGCATATGAGCTGTTCTCAGCCTGAAAATGCTTTTAAGCGCATAAAAACTTAAACTCTTGATTTCTGGCTATATAAAAGCTGTTGCAATGACATTTCCATGCTGAACTGAGTTGTTCTGGTTCAAATATGAAGGCAAACCCACTTTCCCTTCAGTATTTTGCTGCAATTGGCAGAAACAAGCAAATTTGCTCATTCGGCCTCAGAATGCTTTTAAGCGCATAAAAACTTACACTCTTGATTTGTGGCTAAATAAAAGCTGTTGTAATGATATTTCCATGCTGAACTGAGTTGTTCTGGGTCAAATTTGAAGGCAAACCCACTTTCCCTTCAGTATTTTGCTGCAATTGGCAGAAACAAGCATATTTGCTCATTCGGCCTGAAGATGCTTTTAAGCGCATAAAAACTTACACTCTTGATTTGTGGCTATATAAAAGCTGTTGCAATAATATTTCCATGCTGAACTGAGTTGTTCTGGGTTAAATATGAAGGCAAACCCACTTTCCCTTCAGTATTTAGCTGCAATTGGCAGAAACAAGCATATCAGCTACATTCGGCCTGAAGATGTTTTTAAGCGCATAAAAACTTACACTCTTGATTTGTGGCTATGTAAAAGCTGTTGCAATAATATTTCCATGCTGAACTGAGTTGTTCTGGGTTAAATATGAAGGCAAACCCACTTTCCCTTCAGTATTTTGCTGCAATTGGCAGAAACAAGCATATGAGCTGTTCTCAGCCTGAAAATGCTTTTAAATGCATAAAAACTTACACTCTTGATTTGTGGCTATATAAAAGCTGTTGCAATGATATTTCCATGCTGAACTGAGTTGTTCTGGGTCAAATATGAAGGCAAACCCACTTTCCCTTCAGTATTTTGCTGCAATTGGCAGAAACAAGCATATGAGCTGTTCTCAGCCTGAAAATGCTTTTAAGCACATAAAAACTTACACTCTTGATTTGTGGCTATATAAAAGCTGTTGCAATGATATTTCCATGCTGAACTGAGTTGTTCTGGGTCAAATATGAAGGCAAACCCACTTTCCCTTCAGTATTTTGCTGCAATTGGCAGAAACAAGCATATGAGCTGTTCTCAGCCTGACAATGCTTTTAAGCGCATAAAAACTTACACTCTTGATTTGTGGCTATATAAAAGCTGTTGCAATGATATTTCCATGCTGAACTGAGTTGTTCTGGGTCAAATATGAAGGCAAACCCACTTTCCCTTCAGTATTTTGCTGCAATTGGCAGAAACAAGCATATGAGCTGTTCTCAGCCTGACAATGCTTTTAAGCGCATAAAAACTTAGACTCTTGATTTGTGGCTATATAAAAGCTGTTGCAATGATATTT
Source organism: Channa maculata (assembly GCA_020496755.1). NCBI lineage: Eukaryota > Metazoa > Chordata > Actinopteri > Anabantiformes > Channidae > Channa > Channa maculata. The sequence continues at coordinate 19,959,715 of CM035616.1, read as the reverse complement.
CCATGCTGAACTGAGTTGTTCTGGGTCAAATATGAAGGCAAACCCACTTTCCCTTCAGTATTTTGCTGCAATTGGCAGAAACAAGCATATGAGCTGTTCTCAGCCTGACAATGCTTTTAAACGCATAAAAACTCACACTCTTGATTTGTGGCTATATAAAAGCTGTTGCAATGATATTTCCATGCTGAACTGAGTTGTTCTGGGTCAAATATGAAGGCAAACCCACTTTCCCTTCAGTATTTTGCTGCAATTGGCAGAAACAAGCATATGAGCTGTTCTCAGCCTGACAATGCTTTTAAGCGCATAAAAACTTACACTCTTGATTTGTGGCTATATAAAAGCTGTTGCAATGATATTTCCATGCTGAACTGAGTTGTTCTGGGTCAAATATGAAGGCAAACCCACTTTCCCTTCAGTATTTTGCTGCAATTGGCAGAAACAAGCAAATTAGCTAATTCGGTCTGAAAATGTTTTTAAGCGCATAAAAACGTATACTCTTGATTTGTGGTTATATAAAAGCTGTTGCAATAATATTTCCTTGCTGAACTGAGTTGTTCTGGGTTAAATATGAAGGGAAACCCACTTTCCTTTCAGTATTTAGCTGGAATTGGCAGAAACAAGCATATCAGCTACATTCGGCCTGAAAATTCTTTTAAGTACATAAAAACTTACACTCTTGATTTGTGGCTATATAAAAGCTGTTGCAATGATATTTCCATGCTGAACTGAGTTGTTCTGGGTCAAATATGAAGGCAAACCCACTTTCCCTTCAGTATTTAGCTGCAATTGGCAGAAACAAGCAAATTTGCTCATTCGGCCTCAGAATGCTTTTAAGCGCATAAAAACTTACACTCTTGATTTGTGGCTAAATAAAAGCTGTTGTAATGATATTTCCATGCTGAACTGAGTTGTTCTGGGTCAAATATGAAGGCAAACCCACTTTCCCTTAAGTATTTTGCTGCAATTGGCAGAAACAAGCATATTTGCTCATTCGGCCTGAAGATGCTTTTAAGCGCATAAAAACTTACACTCTTGATTTGTGGTTATATAAAAGCTGTTGCAATAATATTTCCATGCTGAACTGAGTTGTTCTGGGTTAAATATGAAGGCAAACCCACTTTCCTTTCAGTATTTAGCTGCAATTGGCAGAAACAAGCATATCAGCTACATTCGGCCTGAAAATTCTTTTAAGCGCATAAAACTTACACTTTCTTACACTTTTGATTTGTGGCTATATAAAAGCTGTTGCAATGATATTTCCATGCTGAACTGAGTTGTTCTGGGTCAAATATGAAGGCAAACCCACTTTCCCTTCAGTATTTTGCTCCAATTGGCAGAAACAAGCATATTTGCTCATTTGGCCTGAAAATGCTTTTAAGTGTATAAAAACTTATACTCTTGATTTGTGGCTAAATAAAAGCTGTTGCAATGATATTTCCATGCTGAACTGAGTTGTTCTGGGTTAAATATGAAGGCAAACCCACTTTCCCTTCAGTATTTAGCTGCAATTGGCAGAAACAAGCATATCAGCTACATTCGGCCTGAAAATTCTTTTAAGCGCATAAAAACTTACACTTTTGATTTGTGGCTATATAAAAGCTGTTGCAATGATATTTCCATGCTGAACTGAGTTGTTCTGGGTCAAATATGAAGGCAAACCCACTTTCCCTTCAGTATTTTGCTCCAATTGGCAGAAACAAGCATATGAGCTGTTCTCAGCCTGACAATGCTTTTAAGCGCATAAAAACTTACACTCTTGATTTGTGGCTATATAAAAGCTGTTGCAATGATATTTCCATGCTGAACTGAGTTATTCTGTGTCAAATATGAAGGCAAACCCACTTTCCCTTCAGTATTTTGCTGCAATTGGCAGAAACAAGCATATGAGCTGTTCTCAGCCTGAAAATGCTTTTAAGCACATAAAAACTTACACTCTTGATTTTTGGCTATATAAAAGCTGTTGCAATGATATTTCCATGCTGAACTGAGTTGTTCTGGGTCAAATATGAAGGTAAACCCACTTTCCCTTCAGTATTTTGCTGCAATTGGCAGAAACAAGCATATGAGCTGTTCTCAGCCTGACAATGCTTTTAAGCGCATAAAAACTTACACTCTTGATTTGTGGCTATATAAAAGCTGTTGCAATGATATTTCCATGCTGAACTGAGTTGTTCTGTGTCAAATATGAAGGCAAACCCACTTTCCCTTCAGTATTTTGCTGCAATTGGCAGAAACAAGCATATGAGCTGTTCTCAGCCTGACAATGCTTTTAAGCGCATAAAAACTCACACTCTTGATTTGTGGCTATATAAAAGCTGTTGCAATGATATTTACATGCTGAACTGAGTTGTTCTGGGTCAAATATGAAGGCAAACCCACTTTCCCTTCAGTATTTTGCTGCAATTGGCAGAAACAAGCATATGAGCTGTTCTCAGCCTGACAATGCTTTTAAGCGCATAAAAACTTACACTCTTGATTTGTGGCTATATAAAAGCTGTTGCAATGATATTTCCATGCTGAACTGAGTTGTTCTGGGTCAAATATGAAGGCAAACCCACTTTCCCTTCAGTATTTTGCTGCAATTGGCAGAAACAAGCAAATTAGCTAATTCGGTCTGAAAATGTTTTTAAGCGCATAAAAACGTATACTCTTGATTTGTGGTTATATAAAAGCTGTTGCAATAATATTTCCTTGCTGAACTGAGTTGTTCTGGATTAAATATGAAGGCAAACCCACTTTCCTTTCAGTATTTAGCTGGAATTGGCAGAAACAAGCATATCAGCTACATTCGGCCTGAAAATTCTTTTAAGTGCATAAAAACTTACACTCTTGATTTGTGGCTATATAAAAGCTGTTGCAATGATATTTCCATGCTGAACTGAGTTGTTCTGGGTCAAATATGAAGGCAAACCCACTTTCCCTTCAGTATTTTGCTGCAATTGGCAGAAACAAGCAAATTTGCTCATTCGGCCTCAGAATGCTTTTAAGCGCATAAAAACTTACACTCTTGATTTGTGGCTAAATAAAAGCTGTTGTAATGATATTTCCATGCTGAACTGAGTTGTTCTGGGTCAAATATGAAGGCAAACCCACTTTCCCTTAAGTATTTTGCTGCAATTGGCAGAAACAAGCATATTTGCTCATTCGGCCTGAAGATGCTTTTAAGCGCATAAAAACTTACACTCTTGATTTGTGGTTATATAAAAGCTGTTGCAATAATATTTCCATGCTGAACTGAGTTGTTCTGGGTTAAATATGAAGGCAAACCCACTTTCCCTTCAGTATTTAGCTGCAATTGGCAGAAACAAGCATATCAGCTACATTCGGCCTGAAAATTCTTTTAAGCGCATAAAAACTTACACTTTTGATTTGTGGCTATATAAAAGCTGTTGCAATGATATTTCCATGCTGAACTGAGTTGTTCTGGGTCAAATATGAAGGCAAACCCACTTTCCCTTCAGTATTTTGCTCCAATTGGCAGAAACAAGCATATTTGCTCATTTGGCCTGAAAATGCTTTTAAGTGCATAAAAACTTATACTCTTGATTTGTGGCTAAATAAAAGCTGTTGCAATGATATTTCCATGCTGAACTGAGTTGTTCTGGGTCAAATATGAAGGCAACCTCACTTTCCCTTCAGTGTTTTGCTGCAATTGGCAGAAACAAGCATATCAGCTTCATTCGGCCTGAAAATGCACACAAAAACTTACACTCTTGATTTGTGGCTAAATAAAAGCTGTTGCAATGGTATTTCCATGCTGAACTGAGTTGTTCTGGGTCAAATATGAAGGCAAACCCACTTTCCTTTCAGTATTTAGCTGCAATTGGCAGAAACAAGCATATCAGCTACATTCGGCCTGAAAATTCTTTTAAGCGCATAAAAACTTACACTCTTGATTTGTGGCTATATAAAAGCTGTTGCAATGATATTTCCATGCTGAACTGAGTTGTTCTGGGTCAAATATGAAGGCAAACCCACTTTCCCGTCAGTATTTTGCTGCATTTGGCAGAAACAAGCAAATTTGCTCATTCGGCCTGAAAATGCTTTTAAGCGCATAAAAACTTTCACTCTTGATTTGTGGCTAAATAAAAGCTGTTGCAATGATATTTCCATGCTGAACTGAGTTGTTCTGGGTCAAATATTAAGGCAACCCCACTTTCCCTTCAGTGTTTTGCTGCAATTGGCAGAAACAAGCATATCAGCTGCATTCGGCCTGAAAATGCACATAAAAACTTACACTCTTGATTTGTGGCTAAATAAAAGCTGTTATAATGATATTTCCATGCTGAACTGAGTTGTTCTGGGTCAAATATGAAGGCAAACCCACTTTCCCTTCAGTATTTTATGGTGTTTATGGTCAGTTCAGGCGGCTCCTCGTGCGGTAAGCGTATTGCGTCACTTCCTGTTCCTGCACACTCCTGGGTTTCTACCGAAGGACTGTTTACTGATTAATTGTAGCTGTTATTTTTACTTAAATAAGTGATTTCTTCACACAAGATTTAATACTTAGTCGTAACATACGCTTGTATTACACAAGCACCTGGTTTTGCAAAACATAACCAGCTAAAGTTTACAAATTCCACTTATATTAGCTTCGTTAGCTTAGCAGTTATCCATTAGCAATGGCTTCTCTGTCTCCCTCTGTCTCTCCTTCTCTCACTTGCTCGGTGTGTCTCATGTTCAGTTTTTCCTCTGCCTCCTTTAGTGATAATGGTATATGTAATAAGTGTAAGGTTTTTGCAGCTTTGGAGGCGAGGCTCACGGAATTGGAAGCACGGCTCCGCACCAGGGAAAACAACTCAGCTAGTCAGGCCCCGGTAGCTGGTGCGGGCCGACCTAACGTAGCCCCTGCTAGCTGTCCACCGGCAGTTCCCGAGCAGCCGGGAAGCCAGTCCGGCTGGGTGACGGTTCGTAAGAGATCTAATGCTAAACAGACGCCCGAGGTTCACCACCAGTCGGTTCACGTTTCTAATCGATTTTCCCCACTCAGCGACACACCCGCTGAGAAACCAACTCTGGTAATTGGCAGCTCCATAGTCAGAAACGTGAAGTTAGAGACTCCAGCAGCCGTAGTCAAATGTCTTCCTGGGGCCAGAGCGGGCGACATTGAATCATATTTGAAACTCCTGGCTAAAGATAAACGTAAATACAGTAATATTATTATTCACGTGGGAGTTAATGACGCCCGATTACGCAAATCGGAGGTCACTAAAATGAATGTTGAATCGGTGTGTAACTTTGCAAAAACAATGTCGGGCTCCGTAATTTTCTCTGGTCCCCTGCCAAATCTGACCAGTGACGACATGTACACCCGCATGTCGTCATTCAACCGCTGGCTGTCTAGGTGGTGTCCAGCAAACGATGTGGGCTACATAGACAATTGGAAACGTTTTAGGGGAAAACCTAGGCTGATTAGGAGAGATGGCATCCATCCTACTTCAGATGGTGCAGCTTTCTTATCCAGAAATATGGCTGGTTTTATTAAACAACCAAAAGTATGACAATCCAGAGTTGAGCCTAGGATGCAAAGATCCAGTCCTACACGCCTCTCTGCAGTATCCTTACAACCATCACCCCCCCACAACTCCAACATACCTATAGGGACTGTGTCTGTTCCCCGACCTAAATTACATAAAGTAAATATGACAACAAGAGGAGTTAATCATGATAACCTAATAAAAGTTAAGACTACTCCTCTTACAGAACAAAACCCCAAAACTATTAAATGTGGATTATTAAATATCAGATCTCTCTCTTCTAAATCTCTGTTAGTAAATGACTTGATAAATGATCATCAGTTCGATTTATTTTGTCTCACTGAAACTTGGTTGCAGCAGGAACAATATGTCAGTTTAAATGAGTCAACCCCCCCAAGTCATATTAATTATCATGTTCCTAGAAGCACAGGCCGAGGTGGAGGAGTTGCAGCAATCTTCCATTCTAGCTTATCAATAATTCCTAGACCTAAACATAGTTATAACTCATTTGAGAGCCTTACTCTTAGCCTTTCACACCCAAACTGGAAAACTCAAAAACCACTACTATTTGTTATCGTGTACCGTCCTCCAGTCCCTTATTCAGAGATTTTGATTGAATTTTCTGATTTTCTATCTGATTTAGTGCTTAGTACAGATAAAGTCATTATAGTGGGTGACTTTAACATTCATGTAGATGCTGACAGTAACTGTCTGAGCACTGCGTTTAATTCATTATTAGATTCAATTGTTTTTTCCCAAAATGTAAATAAACCCACTCACTGTTTTAGTCACACGTTAGACCTTGTCCTTACGTATGGAATTGAAGTGGATAATTTAACCATATTTCCTCACAACTCTCTTCTGTCTGACCATTTTTTAATAACATTTGAATTTACAATAACGGACTATATAGCAGTTAGGGAAAAATTCCACTATAGCAGATGCTTAAGTGAAAAAGCTGTCAACAAATTTAAAGAAATTATTTCTTCATCATTTGCTTCACAATATGTTAATACAATGGAAAGTAGTCTCCTTAATGTTACTCCTGCACAAGTAGATTATCTTGTTGACAATTCTGCAGCCTCACTACGTACAATACTCGATAGTGTTGCCCCTCTGAAAAAGAAGGCAGTAAACCAGAAGAGGCGATCTCCATGGTATAGTTCACAAACACGCAACTTAAAACAGGAAACACGAAAGTTGGAAAGGAAATGGCGTTCCAGAAATTTTGAAGAATCTCATTTAGCCTGGAAAAATAGTTTACAAATGTACAAAAAAGCTCTCCGTGATGCCAGAACAGCATATTATTCATCATTAATAGAAGAAAACAAGAACAACCCCCGGTTTCTGTTCAGCACTGTAGCCAGGCTGACTAAGAGCCATAGTTCTGTTGAGCCTACTATTCCCTTAACTTTGAGCAGCAATGACTTCATGACCTTCTTTATGAATAAAATTGTAGCTATTAGAGAAAGAATTCACCAGATCCTGCCCCCAAAAATTACAGATAGATCTTCATGTACAGCAGTGCTAGAGTCATTGATAAGGCCCCAATCCCTATTAGACTGCTTTTTACCCATAGATCTCTCTGAGCTAACTTCAATTATTACCTCATCTAAACCAACAACCTGTCTGCTAGACCCTATTCCAACTAAGCTGCTCAAGGAAGCTTTACCCTTAATAGATACGTTCATATTAGATATCATCAATCTATCTTTAGAAACAGGCTATGTACCACAGGCCTATAAGGTAGCTGTAATTAAACCACTACTTAAAAAACCCTGTCTTGACCCAGGTGTTTTAGCCAATTACAGACCAATATCTAATCTCCCCTTTATTTCTAAAATAATTGAAAAAGTAGTTGCAAAACAATTATGTGATCACCTTCATAGGAATAATTTGTATGAAGACTTTCAGTCAGGATTTAGAGTTCATCATAGTACAGAAACAGCACTGGTAAAAGTCACCAACGATCTTCTCATGGCCTCAGATAATGGACTCATCTCTATACTTGTTCTGTTGGATCTTAGTGCCGCATTTGATACCATTGATCATAACATTTTATTACAGAGACTGGAAGATGAAATTGGGATTAAAGGAACTGCACTAGGTTGGTTTAAATCTTATCTGTCTGATAGATTTCAATTTGTTCATGTTAATGATGAATCCTCCATGCACACAAAGGTTAGCTATGGAGTTCCACAAGGCTCTGTGTTAGGACCAATACTTTTTACTTTATATATGTCTCCTTTAGGCAACATTATTAGAAAACACTCCATAAATTTCCACTGTTATGCTGAATATACCCAGCTATATTTATCTATGGAACCAGATGAAAATAATCAGTTAATAAAGCTTCAAGCATGCCTACAAGACATAAAGGCCTGGATGTCCCACAATTTTCTACTTTTAAACTCAGACAAAACTGAAGTCATAGTATTTGGGCCCAAAAATCTCAGAGATATGATGTCCAACCATATTGTTACTCTAGATGGCATAAGTCTGGCCTCCAGTACTACTGCAAGGAACCTTGGAGTTATTTTTGATCAGGATCTGTCCTTTACTCACATATAAAACAAATCTCTAGAACAACCTTCTTCCACCTACGGAACATTGCCAAAATTAGGAGCATCCTGTCTCAAAGTGATGCCGAAAAACTGGTCCGTGCATTTGTTACTTCTAGGTTGGACTACTGTAATTCCCTACTTTCAGGATGCCCCAGTAACTCCCTAAAGAGCCTGCAATTAATCCAAAATGCTGCAGCAAAAGTGCTGACTGGAACTAGCAAGAGAGATCATATTTCACCTTCACTAGCTTCTCTCCATTGGCTTCCCATTAAATTTGGAATAGAATTTAAAACCCTGCTTCTTACATATAAAGCTCTGAATGGTCAGGCTCCATCATATATAGAAGACCTCATAGCACCATATCATCCAAGTAGACCACTTTGCTCTCAGAATGCAGGCCTACTTGTGGTTCCCAGAATTTCCAAAAGTAGAATGGGAGGTAGAGCCTTTAGCTATCAAGCTCCTCTCTTGTGGAACCAGCTCCCAGTTCAGATTTGGGAAGCAGACACCCTCTCTACTTTTAAGTCTAGGCTTAAAACCTTCCTCTTTAATAAAGCATATAGTTAGTTATAGTTATGCTGCCATAGGCTTAGACTGCTGGGGGACCCACCCCCCAATGCACTGAGCTCCTTTCCTCCTCTTGACCATCTCTCCTCTCCTCTCACCCCGCAATTGTCACCACTGTATGTAATTAACTCTGTGTGTTCTCTCCTGTAGTTGTCTTAGTCCTCCTCTGTCCCCCTCTCTCTGTCCCTTTCTGCAGGTGTCCCCCGGCTTTGAAGCTGTGTGTCTTCCAGCGTGCAGCTACTGGTCCTACCAATCTGCCCGATGTTTTGTTGTTGCCTTTTGTTGCTCTGTTCTTTTCTCTCTCCCCTTTCCACTCACCCCAACCGGTCGAGGCAGATGGCCGTCCACCCTGAGCCTGGTTCTGCTGGAGGTTTCTTCCGTTAAAGGGAGTTTTTCCTCTCCACTGTTGCCTATGGCTTGCTCCAGGGGAACTGTTGGGTTCTCTTTATACATCTTTATAATCTTGACTTTATTCTGTAAAGTGCCCTGAGATGACTTTGTTGTGAATTGGCGCTATATAAATAAAGTTGAATTATAAATATAAATAAATAAAGTTGAATTATTTAGCTGCAATTGGCAGAAACAAGCATATTTGCTCATTCGGCCAGAAAATGTTTTTAAGCGCATAAAAACGTACACTCTTGATTTGTGGCTATATAAAAGCTGTTTTAATGATATTTCCATGCTGAACTGAGTTTTTCTGGGTCAAATATGAAGGCAAACCCACTTTCCTTTCAGTATTTTGCTGCAATTGTCAGAAACAAGCATATTTGCTCATTCGGCCTGAAAATGCTTTTAAGTGAATAAAAAATTATTCTCTTGATTTGTGGCTATATAAAAGCTGTTGCAATGATATTTCCATGCTGAACTGAGTTGTTCTGGGTCAAATATGAAGGCAAACCCACTTTCGTTTCAGCATTTCGCTGCAATTGGCAGAAATCAACTCATTTGGCCTGAAAATGGTTTTAAGCGCATAAAAACTTACACTCTTGATTTCTGGCTAAATAAAAGCTGTTGCAATGATATTTCCATGCTGAACTGATTTGAACTGGGTCAAATGTGAAGTCAAACACACTGAAATATCATTGCAACAGCTTTTTTTATCTAGAAATCAAGAGTGTAAGTTTTTATGCGTTTAAAAGCATTTTCAGGCAGAATGAGCAAATATGCTTGTTTCTGCCAATTGCAGCAAAATAGGAAAGTGGGTTTGCCTTCATATTTGACCCAGAACAACTCAGTTCAGCATGGAAATATTATTGCAACTGCTTTTATTTAGCCAGAAATCAAGAGTTTTTATGCGCTTAAAAGCATTTTCAGGCCAAATGAGCTGATTAATGCCAATTGCACCAAAATACAGAAGGGAAAGTGGGTTTGCCTTCATATTTGACCCAGAACAACTCAGTTCAGCATGGAAATATCATTGCAACAGCTTTTATTTAGCCAGAAATCAATGTAACTTTTTACTGAAGAACTCTTTCTGAGACTGAAGAACTCTTTCTTCCCCTCTGCCATCAGACTCCTAAACAGCTGACAGGAGTTTGCAACCATGAACATAACATAACATAACATAACTGTTACACGGACACAACTGATACATGAACACAACTGCTCACGAATTACATTTTGTATTTGCACACAAATTGTTTTTTGAATTGCACTACCGCACTGAGAACGGCACTACCTCACTTTATTGCCTACTCAGAACTGCACTACCTCACTTTATTGCCTTTTTTAAGAACTGCACTACCTCACCTTTATTGCCTTATTGCTCTTATTTGTTTGCTCTTATTTTTTTTTTACTTTTTTATTTTATTTGTATTTTATTTTATTTCTATTTTTTGTAAATTCTCATTTTACTTACTGTGTGACATTCAGAGTGGAGGGCAAAGTAAGAATTTCATTGTACAGGGAAACATGCATTCTATCTGTGCATATGAAAATAAACACTTTGAATCTTGAATCTTTATGCGCTTAAAAGCATTTTCAGGCCGAATGAGCAAATATGCTTGTTTCTGCCAATTGCAGCAAAATACTGAAAGGAAAGTGGGTTTGCCTTCATATTTGACCCAGAACAACTCAGTTCAGCATGGAAATATCATTGCAACAGCTTTTATTTAGCCAGAAATCAAGAGTGTACGTTTTATGCGCTTAAAAGCATTTTCAGGCCGAATGAGCAAATATGCTTGTTTCTGTCACAGCATCCGCCCTTCTATCCTCCCTTCCTCCTGCTCTCTCTCTCCTGTTTGTTTTCTTTCTCCCAGAGCACCTGGACTGCAGCGGCGGCCACACCTGCAAGCAATCACTCTTCCTGATGACAGCAGTTCATATACCGGTCTCCTCCACGCCACAAGTTGCCAAATCGTCGCAGTAACCTCCTTGGTACTCGTGTACATTAGGCTCCTGGTAAAACCCGTTAGTTAGAAACAGCTAACCTGCTCTTTGTCTCCCTGCCCTCAGATCCTCCGGCCGCCCTGCTGTGTTCAGCGATCCCCTCGGCTCCTCATCTCCACGGCTCCTTCTCCCGCAGTCACCATTCAACCTCCACCTGTGACTCGCCGCCCAATCGCTCCCCCCCGCACAAGGCATCAAGCTCCTCGGACCAGCCTCTCCGTTCTCCGGACATCGCCTCCCGGCAGCGCTCCCCTTTTCCCCCGACCCAATCCATTGTTCCTTCCCCTAAATAAACATCCACGCCTTCCTAACCGCCTGGTTCCGTCTCTCTTTCTGGGTCCGCAAAACATTAAATACACATCAAAGTGTGACAGAACGATTTGGCCAGCTAAATGGACCCAGCAGACGCAAGCCACCTGCAGCACGCGGTCTCCAGCCAGGGGGCTCTACTGGCCCAGCATGACCACCGGATGGATCGAGGAGGCCTTGGACCGGAATTCCCAGCAGCTCTCACAGGTGACGGATACACTTAGGGTTCAGTGCTCCATGTCTGCCTCCTCCGCCGAGCCTGCTCCACCGCCGCAGCCACCTACCGCTCCCGCGGTCCGCGAGTCATACGTGCCTCCCCCCGAGCCCTTCTCCGGCGACCTGGATAAGTGTCGGGGCCGACAGGCTTCTCTCTCTCCGCCAGGGCTTTCGTAGTGTGGCGGATTTCTCGGTGGAGTTCCGGGTGCTCGCTACGGAGGCCCAATGGGACGACGCCGCTCTGCGGACT